>JALAZF010000002.1:31165000-33650000 GCA_022829125.1 Lathyrus tuberosus
AATGTTACAATGCTTAAGTTAAATTCACAAGGTAATACATTAATTAAACAGTAAAATGAAAACACATGTACTTTCTTTAAACAAACTGATAACACGAAAATGTATCGTATTTTTAGACCCGATTTGCACGCAATTTAGTTTCGTTCTATTTATTTTCCTTGATTTATATATTATTATGTCGGTATTTATTTCCTTTTTCATGTAGCTTGGATTAATTCACAAAAGAAAGAAAAGAAAAGAATTGAAGGAAGAAATGTGAAGAAAAGAAGAAGTTATGAAGAAAATATGAAAGAAGAAGAAAAGAAGAATTCTTAAAAAAAAAAAAAAAAATTTTTAAAAGTGGGTGGGCCCACCACACAACATAAGTGTGACGAACGTCACACCTTATGGGTGGCGCCTACCACTAAATAAATTAGGACTGTGACGACCGTCACAGGTCCATGACGACCGTCACAGTACTTCAAGTTGTGACGACCGTCACGTATTGCGTGACGACAGGCACATGAATAATTCTCAGAATTTACGTTTAAGTACGTGGACCACTCAACGGTACCAATTCCACTCAAATCACGTTCAACGGGTCAAGGAGTGTTGGAGATAAATTCGGCCACTAACTCCCACTATTTTTTCTCTCTTTCACAACAACTTCTCAAGCTATAAAATGGGCAGTTTGCTACACGATGGACATCTCTTCTTCCTTTTCATTTTTCGCCAGATTTATTTTATTTAGCAGTTCTCATTGATGTAAAAGTAATAGTTCTCCACATTGGGGGACTAATACAAATATAGTTTTAGGATTTATTTTAGAGTTTAATTTATGTATTTGATTCAAAGCCTGCCGGCGTATTACGACTTCAGTTCAAGCATTGTCCCCAGTTCCATTTAATTACAGGTTCTATTTTATTGTTTACTTTACCGTCCTAAATTAATTGTTTAATTCCGTCTTGCCTTATATTAAATTAGTTTAAATCGTTTATTATGTTTTCGTCTAATTTAAAAACCCAAAATTGTTTATTTGTTTTCTTATCTATGTCTCTCTAAATAGTTTAGAGTCCGGCGTATGAGGACCGTCGTTACCGACGGGACTCGGTAGAAAATAATAGGTGCGAACTTATGATTAAAATTCTGTTTTGGTTTTAATTTCCAAGTCTAATTTAAATAACTTTGTCACGAGAGTGAGAGGTTATTTAACACGATTTTGTCACGAGAGTGAAAAATTAATTAAGGTTAGAGCCGGCACTGCGAGAGCGTGGGGATCGAACCGGATAGTGGAAATTAGGCAACAAGTCTAAATACAGCGAGAGCGCTTTAGAAGCGTTTAGGATATTATTGGCTTTCAAAATATATTTCCTAGTTACCGGGCGAGCGAGAGCAAAATCTTGGGATTAGGGAACATGACTTTAGTTAATACCGCGAGAGCGTGAGGCGAAGTCTTTAAGTTGATATACTCTACGGAACTAAGTTATAGTTATAATTAGTACCCAAATTCTACAAAGTCCTTTAGGAACGCGGAATCCATATTCCGGCCTCTCTTTATTATCACATTTTCTAAGTTCATTTTTTGTTTAGTTCTAGTTTCCTCTTAATCAAATATTCATTAGCCTTAGCTTTACAAAGTAACGATAGATTACGGTAGGTTGACATTGGTCTCTGTGGGTTCGACAATCTTTTATATTACTTCGATAAATCCGTGCGCTTGCGGAGCATCACAAACATTACAAAATTAATATTTTAATCAACGTGTATTGCCCCGTCATCCTCCGTTAAATATATTTAATGTCAGAGACCAATTGTATGGATGGAAATTTTTTAAAAAACCATTCTTTGAAAAAAATTTAGAGGGACTAAAATTGAAAATTACTATATTTACGAAGACCAATAATATATTTAATCTTATTTTATAAGAAGGAGTTAGATCAAACTCTAATGGCTTAAATCGTCTTTTGGTCCCTGTAAGTTAGCGAGTTTTTGAATTTAGTGTCTGTATCTTTTTTTTTTGTCTGAGTCCTTATATCTCATTTTTGTGTTGCCTTTAGTTCCTGACGTCAGAAATCTGTTTAAAAAAAGCTGACTGGACTAAAGGTGATGACGTGGCAATGCTGACTTGGTTCTTAGCGCTGATGTGGCAGCTCATTTTTTCGTTTTCTTTTTTTTTTAATGCCCAGTAATTCCACGTAAGCTTTTTTATTATTATTTTTTGATTTGATTAAAATGCAAAGTTTAAAATATGGTCCCAAGAGGAGTTGAACCAATGACCATTAAATCAACAACATAGTTCTTAACCATTAGACCATTCAACTCATTTGTTTAATATATTGCAACAAATTTATATATTACATAATATTAATTTTTTTATTATATTTTTATTTATATATTGCAACTATTATGTTTTAATCATATTTTTATTGATTTTATGAAATAGTATTAATATTATTAAATAGTTTATTAAATATTTCAACTATTTAGTTAATTAACATTATTAAATAGGTTTATGCAGTTTTTTAAAATATTTTTTTGCCAGTTTATTAAATAGTTTTTTTTTAAATATTTAGTTTTTTAAACAGTTAATTAACATTATTAAATAGTTTTATATAGTTTTTAAAAATATTTTTAATATTATAAACTTATAATTTAATATTAAAAAACAAAATAATTTGTATAAACTAAATAATTTAATAACCTATTTAAAAAATATTTAATAATATTAATTAACTGTATAAAACTACTTGATAAATAGTTTTTTAAAATATTTAATAATTTTAAAACTATTTAATAATTAACATTTAGTTACAGTTTTTTAAAATATATTTAGTTAATTAACATTATTAATTAGTTTTATACAGTTTTTAAAATATTTTTAATATTATAAAAATAATAATTTAATAAACTAAAATATACAGTTTTTTTATATAGTTTAATTATTTCATATCATTAGATAAATTACTTAGTATTTCAACTATTTAATATTTCAATTATTAATATTTCAAATATTAATTATTTCAACTATTAATATTTCAACTATTTAATATTTCAACTAATAATTATTTTAATAAATATTTCAACTATTAAATAATATAACTAATAATTAGTTTATTAAATATTTAATTAATATTTAAAATTTTAATTAAGAATATAACTACTTATCATTATTCCACTTATTAAATTTCACTTATTATAATATTTAGTTTTTAAATATTTAATTAATATTTAAAAATTTAATTAAGAATATTTAACATTATTAAATAGTTTTATACAGTTTTTTAAAATATTTTTAATATTATAAACTTATAATTTAATTAAACTAAATAATTTAAATATTAATAGTTGTATTTTTTATAAACTAAAGTTGTAATTTTTTATAAACTAAATAATTGAAATATTTAATAAATTAAATAGTTGAAATATTTTATAAACTATTTAATAATATTAATATTATTTCATAGTACCAATAAAAATAAAAATAATATATAATATTAAAAATTACTAAATAGTATAAAATAAAAATTAATTAATTAAATTCATAAGTATTAATATGAAATAAAAATTACTTAATTAAACACATAAGTATTAATATGAAATAAAAATTAATTTAATAAATAATATGAAATATTAATACTAAAGCACTTAATGGAACATTAAGTAATATATAGTTGAAATAAATTAAGTAATGTTATTAAATATTAAGTAATTTATTAAATACTCAATTACTTATGAAATATATATTGATGTTGCAATGTTATTACCAAATGGAATGATTGTCTTAGTGGAAAGGTAGTTATTTTGAATTGCAAAGGTCATGGGTTTAATTCTTATTGGGGCCAAATTTTAAATTTTTGCATTTTCAAAGTATAAGCCCCAAACAAAACAGTGCTTATGTGGAATTTTTGGAGATTAAAATAAATGGAAAATGATAAAAAAAAAAAAGCTTGACACGTCAGCGACGTTGGCCACATCATCATTTTTGTAACGGAAGTTTAACGTCAGGGACTAATCGCAAAAAGAAATCAAATGTTAAGGACTCAGACAAAAAAAAAAAGATTCAGGGACCAAATTCAAAAACACGCTAACTTACAGGAACCAAAAGACTATTTAAGTCAACTCTAATTATAATAACACTAACACTAAGGCTATGTTTGGATTGGCTTCTTGAAGCCCCAAACGTACGTTTTAACCCTTTAAAATGAAAGTGGTCTTATTTTCTTGTTTGTGTTTTTCTCCAAAATCAATTCTACTCTCCTAGAAGCAATTCCAATAGAAGCTATAATTCCTACCTTTTGAGGTTAGCAAGAACCAATTCTACATTTATGATACTTTGGTTGTTACAATTTTCCTTCATTGCCCTCTTTAATTTCTTTTCAACTGTTTCTTCTCTTTTCAAGATACCATACTCTCTGCTTTACAACTTTCTTCTTTGTATTTATTTCCTTCATTACTCTCTTTGCTTTGTATTAATGAATTTGGTAAACCAAATTTGATTAGAATTTATTACCTTCAGGTTTATATATACACCATCATCTCTTACAACCAAAAATACAAGGCAAAATTTTACTCCAAGAACAACAAGGTAATCTCATAATTTTGTTCTATAATGGTTGTATTTTGTAATTCTTCTGCAACTGATATGAATATGAGAAGAAACAATTGTTTTATTTTTCTCCCACCTAAATGCATTCTAAGTGTTTGATAAAATGTCTCTTAGAATTTTTTGTTCAATATTATACTATAGTGCTGATATACTGCTTATGTTTTCATACTGCTAATGTTTATATACTAGTTTATGTTCAAATGCATCCTAATATTTATACTATAATGTTTATATACTGCAAATGCATTCTAATATTTATATACTAGTGTTTATATACTTTCATGAGCTAGTTTTTAACGGCTAGTTAATGTATTTCTGCAGTGCAACTTTAGTGCTGCTACTTTAATGTTGCTATACTGCTCATGAGTTTGTGTAATTTCATATGGCAGCCTATAGTGCTGATACTTGCATTATAAAGTGGAATTATAAGTGAAATTTTGTTGCCATATCATGTTAAAATCATTTTCTACTCACACATTATTGTTAGTGTTAATGTGTGTTTGTAAACGTGTACATAGTATTATGACTACAAAGAGAAAAATTCATGTTGATTCTCCTTCAACTAATGATGAAATTCAACGATATAAAGCTAGTTGGACGGATCTTAAAGTTAACGAAATATTCATTCAAGCATGTATGGATCAAGTTATGAAGGGTGAGCGCATTGGCACTAGCTTTACCAAGACAGGATGGAAAAACATTGTTTCTCAATTTAATGGATCAACCGGGAGAAATTATGACAAGACAAAATTGAAGAATAGGTATAATAGCTTGAGAAAGGAATGGAGAGTATGGTTTAATTTATTTGGAAAAGTTACCGGAATGGGGTGGGATAATGAGAAGAATACATTTGATGCACCAAACCAGTGGTGGGAGAAAAAACAATTGGAAAATCCTCTATATGGAAAATTTAGAGAGAAAGGACTTCCATTTGCTAATCAACTAACCACACTTTTCAAGGATGTTGTAACAACCACATATAACAACATACATCAAAGCATATATATTATAAATGAATCCAAGTATTTGGTACTGAAATACCATAAGTTCCTAGTTAACACATTGTATACATTACATGCCCAAAATACAAAATACTAAAATCTATGGCCTACTATATATACAATATGTTCCAAAGCACTAAGAACTAGATCAATACAATGATCTCAAAAAAAATCTCCAACAACGGAAGTCTTGCCATCCCAAAAAGCCAAGATAAGTAAGGATAATCAAACGACTTTATCCTTACCCTTCGCGGAACCTGAAGCACATGTAATATAATCAACAACATGGGGTGAGATATTAAATCCTAGTGAGTTCCCTATCTTATAGATTCTCTCAGCTTTACAAGGTTCTATCATCCTAACCCAAGTCAAAGGGAAGGGAAGTGACCTTGAGTTCATTATTTCACACTATATGGAAACATGTTCATGAGTTCACCAACTCAAAATATCTCTAATCGATAACCTTACTAAGGCATATTTCCCCGCCAACCCTACAAGAGAGTTCAACGCGGGTCACGGATCCTTAAAAGCGTAGACATCCATTCCCGGCCAACTCTTCCAAAGAGTTCTCGACACGGGTCCCGGAGCTAACATAGTAACTTTCCCCGACCAGCCTACACAAAAGGCCCTTCAACACGGGTCACAATTACCTATGCATGGTACTTTCCCTGGCCAGCCTACACAAGGGTCCCTTCAACACGGGTCACTAATACCAATCACTGAGTAACTTTCCCTGGCCAGCCTACACAAAAAACCCTTAAACACGGGTCACGGTTACTTAATATACTCAAACGTGATTGTATTCGACAATCACAAGGCCACAATGCCTTAATCATAAAGAACACAAGGTTCACACACATGTTCCATACTAGTGTTTCACTCTCTCCTAGACCATTACTCGTCAAGGATGCACCTTTCTACAACAATGCACGAGCATCGTCATCTAGAGTTTTTATCACAAATCTTAGAATCATATCATTTTGATTGGGGTAAAGTTTCCTCACTCTCCCTAATTTATATTTTAAACATGCATTTTCTATCATTCACAATCCATAAATAGAATTTATATATAGCACAACACAATAGTGTGATAAAATACACGAAATAATTCAATTCATAATAATTACCCATTCTTGGGTTTTCCTCCGATTATTTAATCGGGCAACAAAACCGATATTTTTCACTTTCATTGTGTAGAATATTTCCACAGCTTTCCATCAGTATCAAGAATGCCTCGATCGGAAACACGGTTCAAAAGATATTAATTTTTCAACATTTTTCAAAAACACAACAGTGGTAACCGGTTACCTCAAAATGAGTAACCGGTTATCCATTCTCATTGCGCATTACAGTAGCCAATTTTCAATCACATAACCGGTTACCTCAAAATGAGTAACCGGTTACTTAGTTCAATTTTGCGTAAAAACTGTCATTTTCCTGCAAGTAACCGGTACCTCCAAATGAGTAACCGGTTACCACTGAACCAGAAGCCAAAAACCTGTTATTTTTAGCATACAAATGAATGGAAACCCATCCAAAACTCATAGGAACATCAATCAAGCATATTATGTTCAATATACACATAACCTGACTATACTACCCGACTAATTCCACATTTTAACCGTTCGAAACATCGATTCCATAATATTATTCGCAATCCAACATTTCTAACCTAAACTCTAACATTTCCAAAATTTCTAAAACTCAAGTTCTAACTAGAACCCACCTCTAAACAAGATGATGATGAAGATTGAGAGATTATTTGAAGAAGAGATGATGTATATCCAAGCTTTCTTCTTCTTTTTCTAGGTTTCTTTCTCTTTTTCTCCCCTTGCTCCTCATTCTCTCTACTCTTACTAACTTCTATTTCTATCTTTGTTCCAAATGAAGAGGAAAGGAAAATGAAATGATATGTAGAGATATCATTTAGTTAGTAACACTAACTTAAATGTCCAAATTTGTCTCTAAAGTATCACTTGATAAAACCTCAGGGTCAGATAATATTAATTTGACCTGCTCTGAGCTCATCAGTTACTCTAATTATCTTTGCAAATAATTTCTCAGAGTACACCAGAACCCAGTTGATCAGAACTAATATTATCCAGAGCAAAAATAAAATACGGGGTATTACATCCTCCCCTCCTTAAATAGAAATTCGTCCACGAATTTAAAGATTACCTGAAAAGATGAGGATAAGCATCTCGCATCTCTGATTCCAGTTCCCAAGTTGCATCACCCGGATGCGTCGTATCCCACTGAACTTTCACAAGAGGAATCTCTTTATTCGTTAGTACCTTAGTTTCTCTTCCTGTGATACGACTTGGTTGAGGTTCAAACATCAAATCCACCTCTATCTCAATTGTATCTGGTAGAATTGGCTGAAGAGGATCTAGAACAAACTTCCGGAGTTGAGACACATGAAAAACATCGTGCATCTCTGACAGAGAAGGTGGTAAGGCTAATCTGTAAGCTACTTCACCAATCCTTTCTAAAATCTGATACGGTCCCGCGTATCTCGGGCTTAACTTCCGTGACTTAAATGGTCCTTTCAACCTCAATCTTGGAGTAACTTTCAAAAACATATGATCACCTTCATCAAACTCTAAAGGTCTCCTACGGTTATCCGCATAACTCTTCTAACGATCTTGTGCTTGTTTAACTTTTTCACGGATCATTCTAATCTTTTTCGTAGTCTCTTGGTTAATCTCGGGTCCCAAAATCCTATCCTCGCCAACTTCTGCCCAACACAAAGGCGTCCTACACTTCCTTCCATATAATGCCTCGTAAGGAGCCATACCAATACTTGCATGATAACTATTATTGTACGAAAATTCAATCAACGGTAAAAGTTCTATCCAATTTCCTCTACTTTCAAGTATACAAGCCCATAATATATCTTCCATCATTTGTATCGTCCGTTCCGTCTGACCATCCGTTTGAGGATGATTCGACGTACTCAAACACAATTTTTTTCCCATAGCTTGTTGAAAAGCTCTCCAAAATCTTGAAGTAAACTTTGGATCTCGATCAGACACAATACTAGAGGGAATACCATGTAACCTCACAATTTAAGAAATGAACAACTTTGCGAGATGACTCGCCTTGTAAGTAGTCTTTACGGCTAAGAAATGCGCAAATTTCGTCAACTGGTCCACGATTGCCCAAATAGAATCATAACCACCTTGAGTACGGGGCAATCTAAATGCAAAGTCCATAGAAATACTATCCCACTTCCACACCGGAACTTCTAACGGTTGTAATAAGCCACCCGGTCTTTGGTGTTCAATCTTCACTTGTTGGCATACCGCACACTTCGATACATACACCGCAATATCTCTTTTCATACCGGACCATCAATAGTCCTTTTTTAAGTCTTGATACATTTTTGAAGAACCAGGATGTATAGTAAAAGCACCCTTATGTGCTTCCCCCAAAATTCTTCCTTTTAACACTGCATCATTCGGAACACACATCCTTTGGTTAAACAAAATAATTCCATCGGTAGCTCGCGAGAAACCCGGTTGAACTAACACTTCTTGTAACTTCTCATCTAACACTTGCTCTTGTTAAATTTCCTCTCTAAGATAGAATTAACATTCAATTTTCCCATCATCACACCATTAGGGGTCTAAATAAATTGAAGATTAAGGTCCCTAAACTTTTCCAATAAGGCATACTCTAAGATCATTAATTCTGCATTATGCAACACTTTCTGACTCAACGCATCTGCTACTTAATTTGCCTTACCCGGATGGTATTTCAATTTTAAGTCAAAATCCTTTAGATACTCCATCCATCTCCTTTGGCGCATGTTCAACTCTTTTTGGTTAAAAAGATACTTCAAACTCTTGTGGTTGCTGAACAGTTCAAAACGTACTCCATACAAATAATGACGCCACACTTTTAGTGTAAACACAACTGCCGCCAACTCTAAATCATGAGTTGGATAATTCTTCTCGTGAACCTTTAATTGTCGAGAAGCATAACCCACCACGTGGCTATCTTGCATTAAGAAACCTCCTAATCCCACCTTCGATGCATCACAGAAAACCTCATACGATTTGCTAGGATCAGGAATAATCAAAACAGGAGCAGTCGTCAATCTTTCTTTCAAACTCATAAAACTTCGTTCACGAGCCGAATCCCACTCATAAGGACAATCCTTTCGAGTAAGTTTAGTCATTGGTAAAGCTAATTGAGAAAAGCCCTTGATAAACCTTCTATAATAACCTGTCAGTCCCAAGAAACTTCTAACTTCTGAAACATTCTTTGGTCTCTCCCAATTAATTACCGCTTCCACTTTTGATGGATCTACCGCCACACCTCCCTGAGATATGACATGACCAAGAAAACTAATCTCCGACATCCAAAACTCACACTTGCTTAGCTTGGCAAAAAGTTGTCTCTCTTGTAAAATCGATAAAATGATTCTTAAATGCTCTTCGTACTCTTGAGAAGTACGAGAGTAAATAAGAATGTCATCAATGAAGATCACTACAAATTGGTCCAAGTAAGCTTGAAATATCTGATTCATATAATCCATAAAAACTGTCGGAGCATTCGTCACACCGAAAGGCATTACTAAGAATTCATAATGGCCATAACGAGTTCTAAATGCGGTCTTTGATACATCTGAACTCTTCACACGGATCTGATGATAACCCGACCGTAAATCAATCTTCGAGAACACACAGGCTCCTTTCAATTGATCTAACAAGTCGTCTATCCTTGGTAATGGGTACTTGTTCTTAATAGTGACTCTATGCAACTTCCGGTAATCAATACATAACCGCATTCCATCATCCTTCTTCTTTACCAATAACACTGGAGCTCCCCAGGGTGAAACACTAGGTCGGACAAAATGCTTAGCCATTAATTCTTCCAATTGATCCTTCAATTCTCTTAACTCAAGTGATGCCATCCGATACGGAGAAATGAATATAGAAGTCGTTTCAGTATTAGGTCAATAGAGAATTCCACTTCCCTTTTCGGAGGAAGAGAAATGACATCCTCGGGGAAAACTTCAGAAAACTCACAGACTACAGGAATATTCAGAACTTGAAGGTCGCTACCCTCCTCCTTAGTGAGAACCAAAATAACAGATTTTTCCTTCTCAAACAAGAAATTTATCATTCCACCCGTACCTTCTAAAATAGTAGTTATCTTTCGGAGTAGCCTCAACGGATGAAATGATGATTAGCTTTTCTTCACACCCAATAAAAACTGAATTAGCAGAAAGCCAATCCATTCCCAAAACAACATATACTTTCTTAAGTGGAAAACAAATAAGATCAATATGAAAAACTCTTCCATCCACAAATAATACACAGTTTTCACACATCAAAGGTGTTTCAACCATCTCATCCATGGCAGTAGTAACCACCATGGGTGGAGACAACGGAATAGCTTGCAACCCAAGTCGCTTCATACATTACATCGACACAAAAGAGTGTGTTGCTCCACAATCAAATAATACAAAACAAGGATGTCCATTAACAAAACACGTACCAGCAATCAAAGAGTTATCACCCTTGGTCCTCCTTGCATCCAACGTATAAACTCGACCGGTACTTTTTCCTTGCGCCTTATTCTTATTCTGAGGACAATCTTTAGCGACATGTCCCACTCCATCACAATGATAACACCTAAAAGTTCCATCGACACACTTCCCGTAGTGATACTTGTTGCACAACCGGCACAAAGGAGGAGTGTTAGGTCTAACACTTTGCACCTGCTTCCCTTTAAAGGCTTGTGGTCTAGGTCTATACTGTTGACTGGATCTCCCACGGTCTCCCTGATTCATCTTACTCACAACTCCCTCAGCTTGAACTTTCTTCAAACTATGCTCAGCCACATAGCATTGTCTTAACATTTCAGCATAAGTAGAGAACTCTCTTTGAGACACACTGTGAGAAATCTCAGCTTTCAACCTGTAGCGAGCGATTTTGGACGTGGTTCTTAAGCCATGGTCGCTCTCTGCGGTTTGAGCTTACTACAGGTCGATTCATTTTTTATCCTATTAAAGCTGATGAAGGAAGGGAAATAGATGTCTCCAATTAACCCTGCTTTGCATACTGAGTTTAAACAGCGGTCTGTTAGGTTACGGATGCTATCAATGTGGGGGGCCTTTGTACTGGTTATTTGTATTTTCGCCAATACTGTTTTCTTTCTTTTTATCTTGGCAGAAGGTTTCTGGCGGGGAACAAGGATTAGGATGTTAGGACTGATGTTTTTGAATTACTGCTTTTGATTGATGGAGATATGGGATTTGGGTTTTTTGTTTAGTGTTCTCGCTAAGATTTTTCTTTCAATCTTATGCCTACGTATTCCCGTTTACCGAAACAGGGAAATTAGAGCGTTCGTAGTTCCTCCTATTCTATGGGAGGAAATGGTTGTTTTGGTGTCTTGTTCTAAGCCCAAGACGTGAAGTGAAAGGTGGTTTGTATATTGTTCAAAGCCCAATATGTGAAGTTGAGGGTGATTTGTATCTTGTTCAAAGCCCAAGATGTGAAGTTAAAAGGGTGTTGACTTTAGAGAGAATTTTGTCATCTCTAAAGAGGGGGTTTTTGTCACAACTGTTATAAAGGAGAATTACTTTAACCGGGATACGTGGATCCTAGCAATGCCATAATTTCCTTTATAGGGGGTTTTAACCTGAAGGAGAAGACTTTAACTCAGTGTAGAGCAATGCAATCTTTCCTTAGGAATTTCTCATGCTAAAAGAGGGACAGTGGCATGGATGTAGATGATCCAGAGGCTTGCCGCTTACAGCGATTAGATGAAGGGGAAAGGAGTTGTTGATGTTTGTATACTGTGAACGAGGCACAGCTTTGATGCTAAAAGGTTGATTGGATCAACCAGTGGTTTTCTTATACAAAGCCTAAGAGGAGGCTAATATGTGTCTCGTACAAAGCCCGAGAGAGAGGCTAAAAGGTTTCTGACTCAACGAGGGAGTCTTTTGGTATCTCGTATAAAGCCCGAGATGGAGGCTATTTGACTCAACAAGAGAGTTTTTGTATCTCGTACAGAGCCCGAGATGGAGGCTGTTGTTTGTTTGGCTCAATTAAGAACCTTTTTGTATCTCGTATAAAGCCTGAGATGGAGGCGAAAAAGGTGATTGACTCAACGAGGGAGTCTCTTATGTGTCTCGTACAAAGCCCGAGAGAGAGGCTAAACGTTGTTTGACTCCGCTGGGGAGAATCATTGTACAAAGCCCAAGAGGAGGCTATGGTAACTGTTTAAGTGACAGGTCCAGTATACTGATTTTGAAAGAGAAAATCAGTTCTTATATGAGCAACACTGTACTCAAGGATTTGTTTCAAGGATCCGGGTTATTCCTGTTCTTTAAGGAAGCGGGAAATCTGAAGGGTATTGAGACTGTCCGAGTCTGTGGGTTTCCTTCCTATTTAACGAAGGGGGTACTTGAGAATGTCTTTGAGACTCAAGGAGATTAGACTGTCCAAGTCTAGAGTTTCATCTTTTGTACTATGCCTTGAGAAACAGTAGTAGACTCTTGAAAGGACTGTTCTATGAGGATGACTAGGTTCTGTTCCTATACCTCTAGGAGGTCGTCGTGACAATTTGTACGAAGCCCAAGAGGAGGCTAGAAACTTTTAAGAAGCCGACGGGTCCTTGTACGAAGCCCAAGAGAAGGCTATCATTCCCGGAGGAAGAGATCATTATACGAAGCCTAAGAGGAGGCTGTGAATACTTCTAAGAAGCCAACGGGTCCTTGTACTAAGCCCAAGAGGAGGCGGGGTTGCTTTTAGGAAGCCTGTGGGTCCTTGTACGATGCCCAAGAGGAGGCCGATGCTTTTAAGAAGCTCGTGGGTCCCCAAACCCCGAGAAATTCAAGGCAAGCTATTCACAAGGAATAGATCAAGTCAGGAAAGTTCGAGAATTTGGAAGAAACTCAAAGATGCCATTCACGGAGAATACATTCATCTTTGGGAGTAGAGTTTCTTGACAATTCCTAATGAGGACAGCCGAAGAGAAGACTGTATCTGGTGATCCTATTTGGGGATCTAGGTGTCTATTTCTATGAATAAACGAAACGGCGTCACCTAGTTCTAGACGTAGTTGCCGGGGAAACTCTAAATATCTATACTATTATTACATAGTTGATATGAGTTTATGAAAGAAGAATTACAGCGAAACAGCCCCACAATACAGTTATATATATATATATGAGTTTATGAAAGGAGACTTACAGTGAAACAATCCCACAATACAGTTATATATATATATATATATATATATGAAAGCGGTAAATGAAAGCGGGTAAACACTTACTCGGTTGTAGAGCTTCCATGCTGTTTGGTTAGTTGTTCAACAAAGAAAGATTGAAAACAACAGTATATTCAAAATCAAAGGATAAAGTGCTTTGAAATAAAAAGATTTGGAGCTTACAGCTCAAGGAGAGGCCCAGGGTTTTATCAGTGAGCGCACTGTTGAATTTGTACAGAGGGACTTATACAAGTGACTGAGGCCCAAAAAGGTTTTCTGTACAAAGGGATGGGTCTTACACTCTCTCAAGAGGGCCAAAGAGATTTTAAGAAAGGAAATGGGTCTTACTACTCGAGGATAGGCCCAGTTGGTTAATTTTAAACTGGCGACGATCGCGTCGTTTATTTGAAAATGTACAGAGGGACTTATACAACGAATGAGGCCCAAAAAGTTTTCTGTACACAAGGGGTTGGGTCTTACACTCTAATAGAGGCCCAAAGAGTTTAAAGAAAAGAAATGGGGCTTACAACACGAGGGGAGGCCCAAGGTCTTTATTTTCAAGATGAATATTCACTTTTAAAATGCTTAAAAATAATTAAAAATGAATTTATTCACAAAAATACCAACTATATTAAATAAATAATATAAATTTGATTTTTTTGTAGAATAAAATATTTTACTATTTTTGTGATTTTTCAGAAAAAGAACCAATAAAAAATAATCAAAATTGAAGGAGTTATTAATTTTCCAAATCATTATAAAATAAAATGAGAAAATATAAAAAAGAAGGGTTGGGTCTTACACTCTATTAGAGGCCCAAAGTGTATTTTTGTACAAAAGACGGGGCTTACAACTCAAGGAGAGGCCCAAAATATTTTCAGTTTGAAAATGGCGATCGCGCCGAGATTTTTAACGTATCGGGACTTATACAATAACTGAGGCCCAAAAATGTTTTGTTAAAAAAGGGTTGGGTCTTACACTCTATTAGAGGCCCAAGTGTTTGAAAAAGATTTGTTAGGGTGAAAATCAAAGAAAACCCCAATTTCATTTTTTTAGGCATTTTTCCAAGAAAAATTAAGTAAAAAAATGATAAAAATATCAAATAAAATCATTAAATAATGATTAAAGTTTATTAAAAAAATATTTTATCCACATAAATATTTAAAATCATTTTGGCTTTAAAAAATCAAGAAAAAAAGAAATCATTTTAAAAGCATTTAAAACATTTTAGAACACTATTTTTAAATATATTAAAAATAATACTTTTTTTTGTGATTTTTTGTGGATTAAAATATTATGGGGTATGAATTGGAAAATGATGATTTTTTGCTATGTAAAAAAAATTGGTTGAGTTTTGAAAATAAAAAGTAAGAAAAAGAGGAAAGATATCAAAATATCATCTCCGACATTTCTTTTGGGGGAAACTTTAATTTTCAACACGTTTTTTATCAAATTTCAAACACTCATAACTCTCTCAATTTTTATCGGAATCAAAATCCGGAAGTACCTATCTTGACCGATTTTTCGCAAGGAATCCGATGGTATTACTCACGCACACGGAAAATCAACACACAAAACGCATAAATTAAAACCAAAACTGCTATCGTTTTGAAAACATCGTTCCGCGTCGAATTTCCAACACGCGTAACTCTCTCGATTTTTATCCGAATTGAAATCCGAAAAAACCTATCTCGACCGATTTTTTGCAAGGAATCCAATAGTATTACTCACGCACACGGAAAATCAACACACAAAACGCAGAAATTAAAACCAAAACTGCTATCGTTTTGAAAACATCGTTCCGCGTCGAATTTTCAACACGCGTAACTCTCTCGATTTTTATCCGAATTGAAATCCGAAAAAACCTATCTCGACCGATTTTTCGCAAGGAATCCAATGGTATCGTACATGCATGCTGAAACTCAACGTACAAAACGCAGCAATAAAAAAACCAGAACTGCTACGTTGTGAAAACGTCGTTCCGCGTCGAATTTCCAACACGCGTAACTCTCTCGATTTTTAACCGAATTAAGATCCGCAAGAGTCTATTTTGACCGATTTTTCGCAAGGAATCCAATGGTATCACTCACGCACACGGAAACTCAACACACAAAATGCAGAAATTAAAAAACCAAAACTGCACGTTGTTTTCGACGCCGTTTCGCGTCAAATTTCCAACGCGCGTAACTCTCTCAATTTTCATCGGAATTGAAATCCGTAAAAACCTATCTTGACCAATTTTTCGCGAGGAATCCAATGGTATTATTCACGCACTCGGAAACTCACTGTATAGAACACACAAAGCAAAAAAACCAGAACCGCTATCGTTAATTCGACGTCGTTTCGCGTCAAATTTCCAACGCGCGTAACTCTCTCAATTTTCATCGGAATTGAAATCCGTAAAAACCTATCTTGACCAATTTTTCGCAAGGAATCCAATGGTGTTACTCATGCACACTAAAACTTAATGTACGGAACACACGAATCAAAACAACCAGAATTGGACATGATTTTAAAACAACCAAAATTTCACATATAAACATGTTAAAATGCAAACAGTGGGAGGATCACAACATACACATTAAGGAATACATTTTTACCTCAAGAATTGTTCAATATGATGCATGTATGTGGACAACAAAGGAAAGCATGATTCAAAGAATTCAAGTTGTGAATTTTACCTCTTTTTTGGAGATTTTGGGCAACCTACCAAGTGCTTTGTTCCAGAAATGATTTGATGCTTTGGACAACCTCAAATGACCCCTTAGAAGCTTTTAGGATGGTTGGAATCGGCTGGAAACCTCTGGAGCAAGTTTGTGCACTTTCTCGCAAAATGGTAAAAAACGGCCAAAATGCCAACTCTCTCAAATGGTGTTCCAGATGTGTGGCACCATTTGGGACAGTTCAAGGATAATATTTAGAGTGTGTTTGAGATTTTATCTGGTTTGGAAAGTGACTGAATCAAGACATGGCTTGAAAAATGCAAAAAAGTGTCATTTTGAGGTTTTGAGAGGTGACTTTGTGATGTTGTGATTACAGGTCACTTTTGATAGTTTGCACAGCTTACATATGATATATATGAGGTGTGTGTGTGATTAGTTTGAGTGGAATTGCTCTCTAGCTCAAAAACACAGAATTTCCTTACTAAAGAAGGCATTTTGGAGTGAAAGAGGAGATTTTAAGGAAAACATCTGTTTGATGGCTTTGGTGTACTCAAACTGAACACAAATGAGCTCTATTTATAGTGGAGCAAGTTTGTTTTGGGATCCACAGTGAATGGCAACTGGTGTTTGTTCCATGTTGGCCAATGGAAATGCAAGTCTCCTCTAGCCATTGACTAGAGGTTAGGGCACAGGGCTGTGGTTCCCTTGGTCTTGGATAAGTCTTGACTGATTTCAGATGAGAATGGCTCAGTCCATGCCACCTCTAAGCATCCATTAAATGCTCCAAACCCAAATTGGAGTTTTGTCCCTCTTTTAGGGATTTCTAGGTTTTGGCATGCTTTTTTTGGTTCCTTGGACTTGGGAGGTTCATGGATCAGATCATCCCACTTGGATTTGATCCTTAGATGTGTCCAAAATGATGACAAGGCTTGAAAATTCGTGTGGCACAAAAAATGTGCAAATCTGCCTTGAAAAATTCAGCTTCAGCAAGCCTTTTTGTAAGATCCATAACTCCCTGCTCGAGTATGCTACATGGACGTTCTAGGACTTTCCGGAAAGCTTAGATGACGTACTTCAACTTTGATGTTTGACATTAGACCTGGTTCAACTTGGATCATGGAGAAAAACAGCCTTGAAGTTGGGACATTGTGCTGAAATTACAAGGCAGATTTTTGGCTAAGTGCTGAAAAATGTCAATTTTAGGTTTTTAGCCATTTTGATCCAACCATAACTCAAAATCCATGATGAATTGGGATGAAGTGTAGTTGACACTTTTGTAGAGGGTCATGAGGGCTACAAATCAAGCTTTGGATAGGGAAAAATGGCTTTGTGGTTTAGGAGTTATGATCCTCCAAAGTTGGTACCCTTGCCACTTTTTTTCATAACTTAAAAAATTTTCTAAGTTTTTATGGTTACCCCTTTTACAAGTTATCCCACTTTCTTTGATTTTTCTTGATGAATGATGATTCCAATCACACATTAACATCATTTTAGGGTTAAAAAACCATTTTTATGAAAAATCTCAAAAAGTCAAAGTTTGACTTTTGTGCATAGTTGACTTTTTATCAGATGAATTCCAAACTGTGCGATCCTTTAGGAAATCATGTCCTTGACCTAAATCAAACTTGACGGACATGTTCCATGGGTGTTATAGGGTGTATTGAATCATGTCCTAGGGTTTGGGAGCATGTCCTGGTCAAAAGTCAAAGCTACAGTTGACTTTTCTCTTGAAACCCTAACTGTGGTTCAGATGAAATTGAAACTTGTTGCTCAAGCTTCTTGGATCAATCCATTGTTGAAAATGGATCAATGTGGTGTGTTAGGGACCCTCAAATCATGTCTTGAGGTCTTGGCTCGTGTTTTGTCCCAAAAGTCAACTTAGGGGTGAATTAGGTCAAGAAACCCTAATTCCTGATTTTTGATGTATACATCTCCTGAGGCTAAATTGACTTGATGATGGGGTTTATGATGTTCCATGGAGCATTTTAGGTTATGCTTTGAAGAATTGGCTCATGCCCAGAGGAAAATTTCCATCTGGAGGCCCTAGTCGACCAAACCCTAATTTGGTGACACTGGCGATCCTGAGGCTTGATCCACCTAGAAGGGAGCAGCCTTGTGCTTAATCCTTGAAGTGGGAGTCCTCTTGATCCATTGTGGATATTTGAGAGGATAGACAAGTTGAAGATCATGTCATTCCTTGATTGATCCTTTGTCTAAGAGCTCTGAGAGGGTTTGAAACCCTAGTTTTGATTGTAGTGAATGCTCACCCATCTTTGGGGAGACTAATGAGGTATGATGGTCCATCCATATTGTGCGGCTGATTTGCACAATGATGGGAAATCTTAGTGGTCAAAATTTGGGGTATGACAGATGCCCCTATTTAATCTTTTTGGACCCGAAGGTGTGAATGACGAATGTATTCGGGCATTCGGGGTGCAAGAGGATTAAATATCGGAATACCCAAAATTTTGATGGTGGTTATGAATGGTAGCTTACGCATTCATCTTCTTTAGCTAAGCGAAGATGCTTAGAAAAGGTAAACTTCCCCTCGATCATGGTCTTCAACCAAGGAGCTGGTCTCAGTTTTCTTTTGAAATAAACTTCCCCTCGATCCTGGTTTCCTACCAAGGAACTGGTCTTAGTTTCTTTTGTAAACTTCCCCTCGATCCTGGTTTCCTACCAAGGAACTGGTCTCGGTTTCTGATTTAAACTTCCCCTCGATCCTGGTTTCCTTACCAAGGACCTGGTCTTAGTTGCTGAAATAAACTTCCCCTCGATCCTGGTTTCCTACCAAGGAACTGGTCTCAGTTTCTTTTGTCAATAAACTTTCTTGACAAGGAACGATGTTAGTAGCGGTTTTCCTTCAAACTTCTCGCTGAATTTTCCTGGGGAGATGCCATTTGAGTGGAAAAAGTTTTGATGTCAGACTTGCTGGGGAACCCATTCGTCTGAATTGTAGAGGTACACAAACTTCTCTGTTTTGGAGACGCCATTTGTCGATTCTACTAGGGAAAGCGAGTCTCTTGAGAGACTGTTTTCGTTTGGGGGCTTACATCATACTTTTCTCGGGATCTTTCCGGAGAAATGCCATATGATGGGATCCAATTTTGAGGTGCCGATGACCTTTTCATCAATGGTTTTTTCGGAGAAAAACTGCCGTACCGCCGAATCTCTGATTAAGAGGCTTTCTCTGGGGATTTTCCTTAATCCGGGAAAGCAACGATATCATCTTCAATGGCGAAGAGTGATATTGGTTGAAGGTTCTCTGGTCTTTCAGAGGTTCAAGTTATCAAAGTGGTCAAGGACCGTCTCTAATCTAGAGATAAATGGAAGAGAGATTGCTTAGATGATTCACTTCCTAACGAGGAAAGGTCTGACAACTCGATTGAGAGGACTGTTATCACTAGGGGACAAGACCGACGGGAGTGATAGTGATGCAATATGAATGTGAATGCAAATCAATAATGCATGATGTATGTATGTATATGCGGACAAAACTGACGCGACATACAAACTAAAAGATGAACATGACTGGATACCCGGCCATCGCGGGGCGTGGAAGAAATATCGCTGGTTCAAGATAGCAATTCTGCCTTGCTTAGGAGAAATGGTCCCTGTTGGGAGCGACGCTGGTCGGGCTTAGGAGGTAAGAACTCGGCCGAAGATGTCAGATGGAATAGTTGCATCCGACATTGTTGATCCTTCATTCAGGCGCACTGGCGTAGAAGGAGTACTTTGATTCTGCACTTTGAAGTTCAAACGCCTTTGGAGACGCAATCGATGCTCTTTTGATGTTCAATAGTCAAAAGAAATTGCCATATTTATTAAAAAGCAGAAAAAGTTTTAACAAGTAAATTCATTTTTGTTTTATTTCAAGAATCGTTAATCATGTTAACAACGTCGTTCTGTAAAGCAAAAACAAATAAGAATTACAAACAAAAGCACAAAGGCTCAAATTTTATTGATAAGATGGAGATCAGCCAAACGCGTGATTCCAAAGAGTATGTACAAAGTTAGAAAATGGTAATTTACAGGGAAAAGGGCTACGTTGAAACAAAACGACCACTGTCCTTCTACCAACTTTGAATTCGGGGCATCCTAAGCTTCTGTCGAAGATGACCTTGACTGGAGCTTTCCTCTGATGGATGATGTAACTGCTGCTGAGGGATTTGCCTCTGTTAAACATAATTACTTGCCATTATCCCTAATTTTTGCCTGGATTGTACTTTGATGTTTCCAATCCACCGGGATGATTTTTTATCATGTCTCTAATTTTTGCCTGGACCGCCCTTTCGGGTTTTCAATCCACCGAGACGTTTTTTTTTATTTTTTATTTTTTATTTTTTATTTTTTTAGGCGAAGTATTTCTTGACTACGTCAACATTCGCGGGGTAGGCAAATTCCTCTCTGTCCATGGTTGCAAGTCTCAAGGCTCCGCCTGAGAAAGGTTTCGTGACCACGTAGGGGCCATCATAATTCGGAGTCCACTTGCCCCGGGAATCAGTGAGAAAAGATTGTATCTTCTTGAGCACGAGGTCTCCTTTTCTGAAGACACGAGGTCGGACCTTTTTGTCGAACACCTTCTTCATTCTCTGTTGATACAACTGACCATGGCATAGTGTCGTGATTCTCTTTTCTTCGATCAGATTTAGTTCTTTGTGTCGGCTTTGACACCATTCAGCTTCGGTGAGCTTCGCTTCCATCAATACCCTGATTGATGGGATCTCTATTTCTATGGGGAGCACTGCTTCCATGCCATACACTAGAGAGAAAGGGGTAGCCCCTGTTGAAGTGCGGACAGATGTGCGATAACCGTGAAGAGCAAAGGGTAGCATCTCGTTCCAATCTTTGTAGGTTACAACCATCTTTTGAACGATCTTCTTGATGTTCTTGTTAGCCGCTTCTACCGCTCCGTTCATCTTGGGTCGGTAGGGAGATGAGTTATGGTGTTTGATCTTGAACTCAGCGCACAACTCTTTCATCATCTTATTGTTCAAGTTAGATCCATTATCGGTAATGATCTCGCTTGGAACACCATAACGGCAGATGATATTGTTTTTGATAAATCGGACCACCACTTGTCGGGTTACATTAGCATACGATGCTGCTTCGACCCACTTGGTGAAGTAGTCAATGGCTACCAGGATGAACCGATGTCCGTTTGAAGCCTTAGGTTCGATCAAGCCAATCATGTCGATTCCCCATATCGAGAAAGGCCATGGGGAAGAGAGAACTTTGAGATGTGATGGCGGTACATGAGTTTTGTCGGAGTATATCTGACACTTGTGACACTTCCTCATGTACTTGTAGCAGTCGGATTCCATGGTCAACCAATAGTACCTTGCTCTGAGAATTTTTCTCGCCATTGTGTGTCCGTTGGCATGAGTGCCAAAGGATCCTTCATGAATTTCTTTCATAAGCATGTCTGCTTCTGGTCTGTCTACGCATCGAAGCAAGACCATGTCAAAATTTCTCTTATAGAGAGTGTCACCGCTCAGAAAGAAGTTTCCAGCCAATCTTCTGAGGGTTTTCCGGTCTTTTATGAGTGCCCCAGATGGGTACTCTTGTTTCTGAAGGAAGCATTTGATATCGTGATACCAAGGTTTGTCGTCTATGACTGCTTCAATCACGAAGACGTAAGCGGGCCGTTCAAGGCGCATTATGTCGATCTTAGGTATGTCATTCCAATGACCTACACTAACCATGGAAGAGAGAGTGGCTAAGGCATCAGCCATGTGATTCTCTTCACGAGGGATGTGATGAAACTCAACTCTGTCGAAGAAGGGTAACAACCTTCTTGCATAGTCTTTGTAAGGAATCAATCCTGATTGGTATGTGTTCTAATCTCTTTTTATCTGATTGATAACCAGGGCTGAGTCGCCATATACGTCCAAGTTTTTGATCCTTAAATCAATTGCTTCTTCGAGACCCATGATACAAGCTTCGTATTCGGCCTCGTTGTTCGTACATTTGAACGTAAGTCTGGCGGTGAAAGGAATGTGGGTACCCTGAGGGGTAACAATTATTGCCCCAATTCCGTTTCCATAATGATTAACTGCTCCGTCAAAGATAAGTCCCCATTGGGAACCTAGTTCTGGCCCTTCACTGGGTAACGGTTCATCGTAATCTTTCATTTTTAGATACATGACATCTTCGTCTGGGAAGTCAAACCCGATTGATTCTTGATCGTCAATCGGTTGATGAGCCAAATGATCTGCTAAAATACTTCCCTTAACGGCTTTCTGAGCGTGGTACTCTATGTCATATTCTGATAACAGCATCTGCCAACGGGCAATCCTTCCCGTGAGAGCAGGTTTTTCGAAAACGTATTTGATTGGATCCATTTCGGAGACCAACCAAGTAGTATGACGAATCATGTATTGGCGAAGACGTTTGGCTGACCAAGCCAAAGCGCAACAAGTTTTCTCAAGCATCGTGTACTGAATTTCACAATCAATGAATTTCTTGCTTAGATAGTAAATGGCAGACTCTTTCCGTTTGGTTTCGTCTTGTTGGCCAAGTACACACCCCATTGAGTCCTCTAGAACTGTGAGGTAAATGATCAGTGGTCTTCCTTCCACTGGAGGTGATAGAATTGGAGGATTCAACAGATATTCCTTGATACTGTCGAAGGCGGTTTGGTAATCTTCTGACCAAACGCAATCCTGATTCTTTTTGAGTAACTTGAAGATCGGCGCGCATGTTGCGGTCATAAGGAATATGAATCTGGAGATGTAGTTCAAACGTCCCAGGAATCCTCTGACTTGTTTTTTAGTTTTCGGAGAAGGCATTTCTTGAATGGCCTTGACCTTGTCAGGATCAACATCAATTCCCTTTTGGCTGACGATGAACCCTAGTAGTTTCCCTGAACAGACACCGAAGGTGCACTTGTTAGGATTCAAGCGGAGCTTGAATTTTCTTAGACGTTCGAACAATTTTGACAGATGTTCAACGTGCTCACTCTCTGTTTTTGATTTGGCAATCATATCATCGACATATACCTCGATTTCTTTATGTATCATGTCATGAAACAGAGTAGTCATGGCCCTTTGATAGGTTGCCCCGACATTCTTTAAACCGAACGACATTACCTTGTAACAAAAGGTACCCCATGGGGTAATGAACGAAGTTTTCTCCATGTCTTTCGGCGCCATTTTGATCTGATTATAGCCCGAGAATCCATCCATGAAGGAGAATACTTTAAACTTTGCTGTACTGTCTACCAGCATGTCAATGTGTGATAAAGGAAAGTCGTCCTTTGGACTTGCCTTGTTCAGATCTCTGTAATCAACACACATTCTGACCTTTCCGTCCTTTTTGGGAACGGGTACGATGTTGGCTAACCATTGAGGATATTTTGATGTGGCGAGGAAACCTGCGTCAATCTGTTTCTGTACCTCCTCTTTGATTTTGATGGCCATGTCCGGGTGAGTGCGTCTCAACCTTTGCTTTACTGGCGGACATTCCGATCTTAATGGTAAGTGATATTCCACGATGCTGGTATCCAACCCTAGCATATCCTGATAGGACCAAGCGAATACATCGGGGAATTCTTTGAGAAGCTTTATCAAACTTTCTTTGACAGTTGGATTGAACAGTGCCCCAATCCTGATTTCTTTTCTCTCTTGCTCTGAACCCAAGTTTACCGTTTCCAACGGTTCTTTATGAGGTTCAATGGACCTTTCCTCTTGTCTGAGTAGTCGGGAGATCTCTTCTGGAATTTCGTTGTCATTTTCTTCTTTAGCCTCGAATATCGGGAACTCAAAGTTGGGAGAAGGCATTGGATCGTATGTTTCAACGGGGTGTAAAACAAGCAATCTGCATGACGTGATGATTCGTGTTTAGAAGAGATAGAGAAAATGCAAGTGTGTGCAGTGTTTTATTTTACTGCTTGTTTTTATTTTTGAATTTTTTTTTTAGGATTACCATTTTTTGAAGAAGCAAAAAGAGAAAATAGCAAATAATGCAGAAATTACAGAACGACGTTATTTTATTAATGAACAAATCGACTCTTGAAATTACAGCCCTATAAAACAAAACTCTGTCGCTTTGGGTGAAGCGAAGAGGGAAATTTACAGAAAGCGAGCCCTATCAAAACATCTGTTTCACCTGGGCAGGGTAAAAGGTTAAAGATGACAATTACTTTGACTGGTGAACGGCCTTCGGAACATCGACAACAACCCATTGGCGGTGAATCACAAAGTCTGGCACCTTCCTTGATTTGTCTTCAGAAATGACGCTGATTTCTGGTGGAGTAAGATCATTGGAATCTGTCTCCCAGGCAGAGTTGTCGTAGGAGAATTCCTCTGTTGCATTTTGTAGAGTATTTGTGCTCTCAGCTGTATCTCCCCATCCAGTTGGCTGGATATCTTCGAGCCTGATACGAGAGCTTTCGGGCGCAGTGTACTTGACCACAAAGTCGTATTTTCCACTTGGTTCTCCCAGAGTGTCCCAAACTTCTTTGGAACTGGAGGAGTCATCCCTCTCGATGACGTTGACCTCGGGAAAAGCATAGTTGATGAATTTAAGTCCTGCAAACGTTGCGAATTCATCGTCATGTTGAGTAGTTTCTGAATGACCTGAGTGTTGATCCCATGACATGGTGGGGACGTAGGTATTCTGTTCGATGAAACTCAGCTGATTTTCATGGTTCGGCTGACTTTCTTGCCCCAAGTCTCTGGGGTAAGGCTGCCACATCGGCAGGCCATCCATCGGGCCATAGTAGGTGTGTCAAAATTGTCTTTCATCAGAGTGTCCTCTTCTAATGAATTTGTTGGAGCACGACATCCTTCCGGATCACAATCTCCATAGATCATTTCGACGTCTGACCTGGGTATAAATCTCAGACTTTCTGTAGGAAAGCAAAAAGGCATAGGCACCTCTTCCTGAGACATATAACCGTCCTTGTTAAGGTAGGACTTCCATTCTTCATCTGTGTCAGAGGGATCTTCCTCATTGATAGCATGAACTGTCTGAGACACTGGGTGAAGGAAACCTCCACTGTGGAAGAAGTTTTGAAGGGGATGAAGACTTTCATCGTTAGCAGCTGTCTGGGTACAGGTTGCAGAAAAACCAAGACCCTTCTTTGTTTTATTGTCAATAGGAATGACAAGTTGTCCCCATCCGGTTGTATCGGTACTCTCGAACGCTTTGATAACATCGTTGTATGAGGAAATCGAGGTTCCTCCTTTGAACTGATTGTCCTTGCTTACCGACAGTGCTTGGAACTGCGTTCCAATAACCTCCTCGGGTTCTATACCAGTAGACGATGACAAGTTGCTTACAAGCAAGGTCTGCTCTCCACAGACCGTGACAAGTTGATCGCTCTTGACGAACTTTAGCTTTTGGTGGAGGGTTGAAGTGACCGCTCCAGCCTAATGTATCCAAGGTCTTCCTAATAAACAACTGTATGTTGCCCGGATGTCCATGACCTGGAAAGTGACTTGGAAAGTGTAAGGACCAATAGTTATGGGAAGATCAACTTCGCCGATAACTGTTTTTCTGGATCCGTCGAACGCTTTGACGATGACCTCGTTGACTCTCATCGGAGGGCCCTTGAATGATAATTGCATCAAAGTGGACTTCGGCATAACATTCAGGGCTGACCCTGTGTCTACCAGTACGCTGGCTAAAGCATCGTCCTGGCAGTTAACTGTGATATTGAGCGCCATGTTATGACGGCGACCCTCTTCAGGTAATTCCTCATCACTAAATCCCAAATTATTGCAGGAAGTGATGTTAGAGACAATGCTATCGAACTGTCTGATGGTTACATCCTGTTCCACAAAGGCTTGCTCTAAGACTTTCTGTAGAGCCTCCCTATGCACTTCTGAACTGAGTAACAGTGATAATACCGAGATCTTTGAAGGAGTCTGTAACAGTTGATCAACAATGTTGTATTCACTCCTTTGGATGAGCTTCAGCATCTCATCATCATTTTTTGAAAGGTCGGGATTACTGGATTGACCGACTGGTGGATCAGGAGTTTCCGTCTGAAGTTCCTTTTCCTTGTTAGGTTCCCCAACGCCTCGGTTGAAGATTCTACCGCTCCGTGTTACACGACTGATGTCTGCAATATTCACGACGGAGGGTAATGGAATTTCCTTTACATTTTCGACTATTGTTGCACCGTATTTGTAAGGGATAGCCTTAGTTGATTCATACGGTAGTGGTCCTGGCAGATAGATGACTATGGGAACCTTCTGATTTTTCTGACCATCGTAAGTAATCTCTATCCGTTCCCGGTTGGGAACTCTCGATTCGTCAAGTAGTGGAATGATGGCACAAATATCCCCAGCCCTCTGATGATCAGAGATTACGACAACATCCTCGATTTGATCAGCGAGATAATTGACTGATCCAGAACTTGAGCATGGTTGAATCTCTTTGCGGTCCAATTGACTTTGAAGGGCTGCTCGTACGAGGTAGCATCCTTGATTGTTCACTGAACAAACTCCACACCGCTCATAGTTGTGTAGTGGCACCCGACCATGTCCACTTTGAATGCAGTGCAACCTTACGAGGTCTGTTTCCACCAACCGGACATCCTGACTTTGATATCTAGTAGGATTTCCGTTAGTGATACTAATTTACTGGGTATCTTCATCCATATAGATTGGCATCCACCAGTGATTTAACAAGTGCTGAAGTGCCTCCTGGACAAGGGTACAGCCTTGATCATTTTTGCAACCCGCTTTACAGCTTTAGTAATCATGTGATATTAAGAATCCGAGTCGGACCTGCTCAGCATGTAACTCTACCAGGCTGGTATTCATCAGACGAATATCAAAGATTTGAATCATGTTGATCTGATAGGGATTCCTATCATGGTAGTCCTGGATCCATCCAAGATCCATCTGACGCTGGAGGGCCTCTTGTATGAAAGAGCATCCCTGTTTGTTTACCGAGCAAGTCAGACAAGAACTGTAATCATGCCGCGGTAGATTATGATACTGGCTTTGCCTTGAGTGCATTGCCACCAAATTGACATTCATCGCACGGATGTCGTGGTTTTAAATGACGTTAGAATTCGTATAGACCATGTTAACTCCACGAACTCGATGCTCTTGGATCCATCCGAGATCCATCTGTTCCTGTAAAGCTGATTGTACCACAGAACATCCCTGGTTACTTTTAGAGCAGATATCACACTGGTGATAGTTATGAGGCGGCACATGGCCATATCCACTCTGTCTACAATGCATCTTGACCAGATTGGTTTTCAACAAGAGTACATCGTGAATTTGATAGACGTTGTTAGTCTCTTCTTCTATCAAATTGACTGCAGCCTTGTCATGTTGAGGCAGCGGGTTCGTAAGAACATTAGGATTTGTATCCTTGAAGGATAAGACCCCGCTCCTAACAAGCTTTTGCACGTCGGACTTGAAATTGAGACAAGTCTTTATGTTATGCCCTGGTCCTCCTTGATGATAAGGGCAAGTTTGATCCACTTTAAACCAGAAAGGCGGATTTTCCGATACTGTAAGAGGAGATTTAGTCTGAATGTGCCCCTTAGCTAACAGTAATGGAAATAGCTCTGCGTACGACATGGGTATAGGATCAAACCCTGGTGGCTGTGTTGCACAGTTGTTGTTATATGGAGGACGAGCCTGCTGAAGAGGCTGTTGCGTCCTTTGCTGATTAGGTTGGCTCTGCGCAACCTGAGGTTGATACGTAGAAATAGGCGCAGGGCTGATAGCAGGAGTTACAGCTGCTACCGGCTGATATCGACGCCTTTGCTTTCCGAGAGAGATATTCCCAATATCTTGCTCTTTTTTCTTAGGGAGATCACTACCGTATTTTTTAGTACCGCTCGTCGATCCAGTGTCTTTTACCAAACGTCCTTCTCGGACGGCTTCCTCAAGACGTACGCCCATGCCCACCATCTCGGTGAAATCACTGGGTGCACTGGCAACCATTCAGTCATAGTAAAATGAGCTTAAGGTTTTTAAGAAGATCTTTGTCATCTCTTTTTCCTCAAGAGGTGGACAAATTTGAGCGGCAATTTCACGCCACCTTTGAGCATACTCCTTAAAGGTTTCCTTTTCCTTTTGCGACATTGATCTTAGTTGATCTCTGTCGAGTGCCATGTCCAAATTGTATTTGTATTGTTGGACGAAGGCAGTGCCAAGATCTCTGAAAGTGCTGATCGTGGCATGGTTTAAACCCATGTACCATTTTAATGTGGCACCAGTTAAACTATCCTGAAAGTAGTGAATCAGCAGGTCCTGATTCTCCGTCTGAGCTGACATTTGTCGGGCGTACATCACCAAGTGACTCTGACGGCAAGAGTTACCCTTGTATTTTTCAAAGTCGGGCACTTGAAATTTGTGTGGGACTTTCACATTGGGGACCAAGCAGAGGTCTGCGGCGTCCTTTCCAAATAAATCCTGACCGCGAATGGCTTGCAGTTCCTTCTGCATTTCCAGGAACTGGTCCTGGAATTCATCCATTCGGCCAAACATAGTTTCCTTTTTATCAGCAGGTATTGGTGGAATCTGTCCTTCCGGGACAGTGTGCACCATAGGGGGTGGGACCGTGACTACGGTAGCGAATCTTGGCGTTTCCCAAAGTTTGTAACCTTCAGGAGTCTTCAGTATGCCCCTGGCATCTTTGCTTTCCCGAAGTTTGTAACCTTCAGGCCCAACGAATTCTGTTGTGATTCCCTGATCTTCAGTGATCGGCGAAACATATCCTTCCGGGATATAGTTAACAGGCATGCCCCAAGGGCGATCTTTCGGCATCTGATACCTAGGATCATTCTTCTCCACTATGGGCATTGAGGTGATCTCTGAGATCACAGTTCTTTGTAGCTGAGCTTCTGCCATGGCTTGCATGTCGTTACGAAGCTTTCTCATATCCTCTCTCAGAGCGTCGATCTCTTCCTTCAACTCTCTGTTTTCTTCCTCAAGATCATCCATCTTTTTCTGACAATTGGCCCGAGTATTGTACGAATGAGACAGTTTGACTCTAGAATCGAGACACAAACGTGAGATTCATAGGGAAGAAGAATACGCGATGTGAGAATGATGAATGCAATGATTATATTAATTGTTTTTTTTGTTTAATCAAAATAAACTTCGACAATTAGATTGCAAATATCAAACAGTGGGGAAACCCCTTTTTATTGAAATTCAAAGGATTACAGAAATGGAAATACGGTAGATTACAAAGTGCAGAAACAGAAGCCTAAGCTAATGGGTCCCGAGTCCTCTCTGAAGAGAAATCGGGTGCTGACTCTGGTACTTTCCTCTTCTTTGACCGGGGCTCTTGGGCCGTTGTCGGGTCGTCATTCCTTTTCCAGGTGAAAGGAGCGAGCAAATTCCTTTGGTCATCTTGATTCTCTACAACATGTTGCTCCAAAATTTCAATCAGAGCATCCTTCTCTTTCAGTAATTGTTGTATTCTGATGCACTCTACGTCGAGGGTGCGGTACTTGTTCTTCCAAGACCTCCTCTCCCGTTGAATTTTGTTGAGAGTAACCTGAAGCTTTTTCGTTTTCGTCATGAAGTACATGACAGATTCCCTCGGCGGAAGAATTCCGTAACGAGGATAAGGCATCTTTAGCTTGAGAGCTCTAGTTTATACCCAATGGAGATAAGGCCCCACCGAGACACAGTCCGGTTTTCCTAGAGACTCCCGTTCTTTCTTATGAACGTGTTTCCAAGCATGCACTATTTCCATCTTTAGTGCTCTGTCACTTTCTCCTTCCTTGAAGAAAAGACCTTCCAAATGAGCGTTGCGCGGAACAAGCCTCATCGGGTATCCAAATTGACGACGAGCCAATACCGGGTGATAGTTGATTCCTCCTTTAGTTCCTATGAGGGGTACGTTGGGGAAGTTTCCATAACGGTCAATGATCCTGATTCCCTCAAAAATCCTATTACACCAATCTATATCTGAGTTGGTGAGAGACATGATCTTCTGCGACCAACGTAAGACACTCTTGCAATCCCAAAAAGCAGCAGACTTGGGTAAGTGTGAGATAAACCATTTATAAAGCAGAGGTACACATCATGTGATCTCCCCTCCGCTGTACAAATTTCCCAAGTGTACAGAATGATACGCATCTGCGAGCAAAGTCGGCACAGGGTTTCCAATGAGAAAAACCTTAATGGCGTTAATATCGACGAAGTTATTGATGTTGGGAAACAAAAATAACCCGTAGGTGAGCAAGACAAAGATGCTTTCAAAAGTAGTCACGTTCCCTATACTAGCAAAGTACAGAGCTTTCTTTGTTAAGAACTGGGCTGGCAAACCTTGGATGCCACCCCTGGTAGTCATGTGAGTCCTGACCTCAGACTCATCCAAATGAATTGCTCTTGCAATGATCTGATTCTTTGGAATTTCTTCCAGTCCAGAAAATGGAGCTCGATCGGTGATATGTAGATCGATCAGATGAGAATACTCTTCCAGCATTGGTGCAAGCTGGTAATTCGGGAATGTGAAACAGTGATAAACCGGATCGTAGAATTGAACGAGCGCGTCCATGATTCCCTCAATCACATGGACTCTTAACAGTGGTAGCAGACCTCCGTACTTGGCTCTGAAAGCCTCAGGGCTAGTGATCATCCTTGCTAACCTTCTCAAATCCCCTAGTTTTGGAACCTTGAAGGTGTACGTATGAGTTCTCCTTCTACCAAAATCCATTAGCGTAATCCTCTTCTCTGATATTTGCAATCACAGTCTTAGTTTAATTTGAAAAACAGAGAGACTAGAAGAGAAGTTTTTTTGAATGTTTTAATGTTTTTTTTAATGAATGCATGAATGCAGCACACAAAAACATAGAAAAAACATGGGGTCAAAGGGTCGTTGTCATGAAGTCAAGGCTCTACCCATCCCCAAAGGTTTATACTAAGGTGATTTTTGTACCTGTACTCATTATCATCAGCTCCTCCCAGGAAAGCAAAACAACAAGCGGATCGCCAGCGAGTTGTAGAGCAATCTTAGAGTGAGTGCCATTCACCGAGAATAGATCACCAGCCTCAAATGAGGGTAGTATCGCGTAACAACTATTTCTGATAGTTTTCGCACTACGAAAGGGTTTGGCTCCTCAACTTCTCAGGCATCACAACCGACCCATTGTCTAGGCGAGAGAATGGTTACATTAGGATGCCTCCACTGAGGTTGATGGTCGACCTCGTCGCCATCACTTATCTTAAGTGTATACTCAATCTCACCACATGCGGCATCACACGCATTCCCAGTAGCAGAAAAATAAACATATATTCAATTAGGAAAAACAGTATATATATTTGTCCTAAACATCCTAGACCTTTAGAGCTATGAATCTTAAGTTCCTGACAGAAATGGGTTCCCCGGCGGAAGCCCCAATCTGTGCACACAAGAGGTGAAAAGGAAGACCGTGCCTAGATCTAACTTTGAACGGCCCCACGGTGGGCGCCATTTTTCTGTAGCGAGCGATTTTAGACGTGGTTCTTAAGCGCTGGTCGCTCTCTGCGGTTTGAGCTTACTATAGGTCGATTCATTTTTTATCCTATTAAAGCTGATGAAGGAAGGGAAATAGATGTCTCCAATTAACCCTGCTTTGCATACCGAGTTTAAACAGCGGTCTGTTAGGTTACGGATGCTATCAATGTGGGGGGCCTTTGTACTGGTTATTTGTATTTTCGCCAATACTGTTTTCTTTCTTTTTATCTTGGCAGAAGGTTTCTGGCGGGGAACAAGGATTAGGATGTTAGGACTGATGTTTTTGAATTACTGCTTTTGATTGATGGAAATATGGGATTTAGGTTTTTTGTTTAGTGTGCTCGCTAAGATTTTTCTTTCAATCTTATGCCTACGTATTCCCGTTTACCGAAACAGGGAAATCAGAGCGTTCGTAGTTCCTCCTATTCTATGGGAGGAAATGGTTGTTTTGGTGTCTTGTTCAAAGCCCAAGACGTGAAGCGAAAAGTGGTTTGTATCTTGTTCAAAGCCCAAGATGTGAAGCTGAGGGTGATTTATATCTTGTTCAAAGCCCAAGATGTGAAGCTAAAAGGGTGTTGACTTTAGAGAGAATTTTGTCATCTCTAAAGAGGGGGTTTTTGTCACAACTGTTATAAAGGAGAATTACTTTAACCGGGATACGCGGATCCTAGCAATGCCATAATTTCCTTTATAGGGGGTTTTAACCTGAAGGAGAAGACTTTAACTTAGTGTAGAGCAATGCTATCTTTCCTTAGGAATTTCTCATGCTAAAAGAGGGACAGTGGCATGGATGTAGATGATCCAGAGGCTTGCCGCTTACAGCAATTAGATGAAGGGGAAAGGAGTTGTTGATGTTTGTATACTGTGAACGAGGCACAACTTTGATGCTAAAAGGTTGATTGGATCAACCAGTGGTTTTCTTATACAAAGCCTAAGAGGAGGCTAATATGTGTCTCGTACAAAGCTCGAGAGAGAGGCTAAAAGGTTTTTGACTCAACGAGGGAGTCTTTTGGTATCTCGTATAAAGCCCGAGATGGAGGCTATTTGACTCAACAAGAAAGTTTTTGTATCTCGTACAGAGCCCGAGATGGAGGCTGTTGTTTGTTTGGCTCAATTAAGAACCTTTTTGTATCTCGTATAAAGCCCGAGATGGAGGAGAAAAGGGTGATTGACTCAACGAGGGAGTCTCTTATGTGTCTCGTACAAAGCCCGAGAGAGAGGCTAAACGTTGTTTGACTCCGCTGGGGAGAATCATTGTACAAAGCCCAAGAGGAGGCTATGGAAACTGTTTAAGTGACAGGTCCAGTATACTGATTTTGAAAGAGAAAACCAGTTCTTATATGAGCAACACTGTACTCAAGGATTTGTTTCAAGGATCCGGGTTATTCCTGTTCTTTAAGGAAGCAGGAAATCCGAAGGGTATTGAGACTGCCTGAGTCTGCAGGTTTCCTTCCTATTTAACGAAGGGGGCACTTGAGAATGTCTTTGAGACTCAAGGAGATTAGACTGTCCAAGTCTAGAGTTTCATCTTTTGTACTATGCTTTGAGAAACAGTAGTAGACTCTTGAAAGGACTGTTCTATGAGGATGACTAGGTTCTGTTCCTATACCTCTAGGAGGTCGTCGGGACAATTTGTACGAAGCCCAAGAGGAGGCTAGAAACTTTTAAGAAGCCGACGGGTCCTTGTACGAAGCCCAAGAGAAGGCTATCATTCCCGGAGGAAGAGATCATTATACGAAGCCTAAGAGGAGGCTGTGAATACTTCTAAGAAGCCAACGGGTCCTTGTACTAAGCCCAAGAGGAGGCGGGGTTGCTTTTAGGAAGCTTGTGGGTCCTTGTACGATGCCCAAGAGGAGGCCGATGCTTTTAAGAAGCCCGTGGGTCCCTAAACCCCGAGAAATTCAAGGCAAGCTATTCACAAGGTATAGATCAACTCAGGAAAGTTCGAGAATTTGGAAGAAACTCAAAGATGCCATTCACGGAGAATACATTCATCTTTGGGAGTAGAGTTTCTTGACAATTCCTAATGAGGACAGCCGAAGAGAAGACTGTATCTGGTGATCCTATTTGGGGATCTAGGTGTCTATTTCTATGAATAAACGAAACGACGTCACCTAGTTCTAGACGTAGTTGCCGGAGAAACTCTAAATATCTATACTATTATTACACAGTTGATATGAGTTTATGAAAGAAGACTTACAGCGAAACAGCCCCACAATACAGTTATATATATATGAGTTTATGAAAGGAGACTTACAGTGAAACAGCCCCACAATACAGTTATATATATATGAAAGCGGTAAATGAAAGCGGGTAAACACTTACTCGGTTGTAGAGCTTCCATGCTGTTTGGTTAGTTGTTCAACAAAGAAAGATTGAAAACAACAGTATATTCAAAATCAAAGGAGAAAGTGCTTTGAAATAAAAAGATTTGGGGCTTACAGCTCAAGGAGAGGCCCAGGGTTTTATCAGTGAGCGCACTGTTGAATTTGTACAGAGGGACTTATACAAGTGACTGAGGCCCAAAAAGGTTTTCTGTACAAAGGGATGGGTCTTACACTCTCTCAAGAGGCCCAAAGAGATTTTAAGAAAGGAAATGGGTCTTACTACTCGAGGGTAGGCCCAGTTGGTTAATTTTAAACTGGCGACGATCGCGTCGTTTATTTGAAAATGTACAGAGGGACTTATACAACGAATGAGGCCCAAAAAGTTTTCTGTACACAAGGGGTTGGGTCTTACACTCTAATAGAGGCCCAAAGAGTTTAAAGAAAAGAAATGGGGCTTACAACACGAGGGGAGGCCCAAGGTCTTTATTTTCAAGATGAATATTCACTTTTAAAATGCTTAAAAATAATTAAAAATGAATTTATTCACAAAAATACCAACTATATTAAATAAATAATATAAATTTGATTTTTTTGTAGAATAAAATATTTTACTATTTTTGTGATTTTTCAGAAAAAGAACCAATAAAAAATAATCAAAATTGAAGGAGTTATTAATTTTCCAAATCATTATAAAATAAAATGAGAAAATATAAAAAAGAGGGGTTGGGTCTTACACTCTATTAGAGGCCCAAAGTGTATTTTTGTACAAAAGATGGGGCTTACAACTTAGGGAGAGGCCAAAATATTTTCAGTTTGAAATTGGCGATCGCGCCGAGATTTTTAACGTATCGGGACTTATACAATAACTGAGGCCCAAAAATGTTTTGTTAAAAAAGGGTTGGGTCTTACACTCTATTAGAGGCCCAAGTGTTTGAAAAAGATTTGTTAGGGTGAAAATCAAAGAAAACCCCAATTTCATTTTTTTAGGCATTTTTCCAAGAAAAATTAAGTAAAAAATGATAAAAATATCAAATAAAATCATTAAATAATGATTAAAGTTTATGAAAAAATATTTTATCCACATAAATATTTAAAATCATTTTGGTTTTAAAAAATCAAGAAAAAAAGAAATCATTTTAAAAGCATTTAAAACAATTTAAAACACTATTTTTAAATATATTAAAAATAATACTTTTTTTTGTGATTTTTTGTGGATTAAAATATTATGGGGTATGAATTGGAAAATGATGATTTTTTGCTATGTAAAAAAAATTGGTTGAGTTTTGAAAATAAAAAGTAAGAAAAAGAGGAAAGATATCAAAATATCATCTCCGACATTTCTTTTGGGGTAAAAACGAGTACCGAAACTTTAATTTTCAACACGTTTTTTTATCAAATTTCAAACACTCATAACTCTCTCAATTTTTATCGGAATCAAAATCCGGAAGTACCTATCTTGACCGATTTTTCGCAAGGAATCCGATGGTATTACTCACGCACACGGAAAATCAACACACAAAACGCAGAAATTAAAACCAAAACTGCTATCGTTTTGAAAACATCGTTCCGCGTCGAATTTCCAACACGCGTAACTCTCTCGATTTTTATCCGAATTGAAATCCGAAAAAACCTATCTCGACCGATTTTTCGCAAGGAATCCAATGGTATTACTCACGCACACGGAAAATCACACACAAAACGCAGAAATTAAAACCAAAATTGCTATCATTTTGAAAACATCGTTCCGCGTCGAATTTCCAACACGCGTAACTCTTTTGATTTTTATCTGAATTGAAATCCGAAAAAACCTATCTCGACCGATTTTTCACAAGGAATCCAATGGTATCGTACATGCATGCTGAAACTCAACGTACAAAACGCAGCAATAAAAAAACCAGAACTGCTACGTTGTGAAAACGCCGTTCCGCGTCGAATTTCCAACACGCGTAACTCTCTCGATTTTTAACCGAATTAAGATCCGCAAGAGTCTATCTTGACCGATTTTTCGCAAGGAATCCAATGGTATCACTCACGCACACGGAAACTCAACACACAAAATGCAGAAATTAAAAAACAAAACTGCACGTTGTTTTCGACGCCGTTTCGCGTCAAATTTCCAATGCGCGTAACTCTATCAATTTTCATCGGAATTGAAATCTGTAAAAACCTATCTTGACCGATTTTTCGCGAGGAATCCAATGGTATTATTCACGCACTCGGAAACTCACTGTACAGAACACACAAAGAAAAAAAACCAGAACCGCTATCGTTAATTCGACGTCGTTTCGCGTCAAATTTCCAACGCGCGTAACTCTCTCAATTTTCATCGGAATTGAAATCCGTAAAAACCTATCTTGACCGATTTTTCGCAAGGAATCCAATGGTGTTACTCATGCACACTAAAACTTAATGTACGGAACACACGAATCAAAACAACCAGAATTGGACATGATTTTAAAACAATCAAAATTCCACATATAAACATGTTAAAATGCAAACAGTGGGAGGATCACAACATACACATTAAGGACTACATTTTTACCTCAAGAATTGTTCAATATGATGCATGTATGTGGACAACAAAGGAAAGCATGATTCAAAGAATTCAAGTTGTGAATTTTACCTCTTTTTTGGAGATTTTGGGCAACCTACCAAGTGCTTTGTTCCAGAAATGATTTGATGCTTTGGACAACCTCAAATGACCTCTTAGAAGCTTTTAGGATGGTTGGAATCGGCTGGAAACCTCTGGAGCAAGTTTGTGCACTTTCTCGCAAAATGGTCAAAAACGGCCAAAATGCCAACTCTCTCAAATGGTGTTCCAGATGTGTGGCACCATTTGGGACAGTTCAAGGATGATATTTAGAGTGTGTTTGAGGTTTTATCTGGTTTGGAAAGTGACTGAATCAAGACATGGCTTGAAAAATACAAAAAAGTGTCATTTTGAGGTTTTGAGAGGTGACTTTGTGATGTTGTGATTACAGGTCACTTTTGATGGTTTGCACAGCTTACATATGATATATATGAGGTGTGTGTGTGATTAGTTTGAGTGGAATTTCTCTCTAGCTCAAAAACACAGAATTTCCTTACTAAAGAAGGCATTTTGGAGTGAAAGAGGAGATTTTGAGGAAAGCATCTGTTTGATGGCTTTGGTGTACTCAAACTGAACACAAATTAGCTCTATTTATAGTGGAGCAAGTTTGTTTTGGGATCCACAGTGAATGGCAACTGGTGTTTGTTCCATGTTGGCCAATGGAAATGCAAGTCTCCTCTAGCCATTGACTAGAGGTTAGGGCACAGGGTTGTGGTTCCCTTGGTCTTGGATAAGTCTTGACTGATTTCAGATGAGAATGGCTTAGTCCATGCCACCTCTAAGCATCCATTAAATGCTCCAAACCAAAATTGGAGTTTTGTCCCTCTTTTAGGGATTTCTAGGTTTTGGCATGCTTTTTTTGGTTCCTTGGACTTGGGAGGTTCATGGATCAGATCATCCCACTTGGATTTGATCCTTAGATGTGTCCAAAATGATGACAAGGCTTGAAAATTCGTGTGGCACAAAAAATGTGCAAATCTGCCTTGAAAAATTCAGCTTCAGCAAGCCTTTTTGTAAGATCCATAACTCCCTGCTCGAGTATGCTACATGGACGTTCTAGGACTTTCCGGAAAACTTAGATGACGTACTTCAACTTTGATGTTTGACATTAGACCTGGTTCAACTTGGATCATGGAGAAAAACAGCCTTGAAGTTGGGACATTGTGCTGAAATTACAAGGCAGATTTTTTGCTAAGTGCTGAAAAATGTCAATTTTAGGTTTTTAGCCATTTTGATCCAACCATAGCTCAAAATCCATGATGAATTGGGATGAAGTGTAGTTGATACTTTTGTAGAGGGCCATGAGGGCTACAAATCAAGCTTTGGTTGGGGAATAAATGGCTTTGTGGTTTAGGAGTTATGATCCTCCAAAGTTGGTACCCTTGCCACTTTTTTTCATAACTTAGAAAATTTTCTAAGTTTTTATGGTTACCCCTTTTACAAGTTATCCCACTTTCTTTGATTTTTCTTGATGAATGATGATTCCAATCACACATTAACATCATTTTAGGGTTAAAAAACCATTTTTATGAAAAATCTCAAAAAGTCAAAGTTTGACTTTTGTGCACAGTTGACTTTTTATCAGATGGATTCCAAACTGTGCGATCCTTTAGGAAATCATGTCCTTGACCTAAATCAAACTTGATGGACATGTTCAATGGGTGTTATAGGGTGTATTGAATCATGTCCTAGGGTTTGGGAGCATGTCCTAGTCAAAAGTCAAAGCTACAGTTGACTTTTCTCGCGAAACCCTAACTGTGGTTCAGATGAAATTGAAACTTGTTGCTCAAGCTTCTTGGATCAATCCATTGTTGCAAATGGATCAATGTGGTGTGTTAGGGACCCTCAAATCATGTCTTGAGGTCTTGGCTCGTGTTTTGTCCCAAAAGTCAACTTAGGGGTGAATTAGGTCAAGAAACCCAAATTCCTGATTTTTGATGTATGCATCCCCTGAGGCTAAATTGACTTGATGATGGGGTTTATGTTGTTACATGGAGCATTTTAGGTTATGCTTTGAAGCATTGGCTCATGCCCAGAGGAAAATTTCCATCTGGAGGCCCTAGTCGACCAAACCCTAATTTGGTGACACTGGCGATCCTGAGGCTTGATCCGCCTAGAAGGGAGCAGCCTTGTGCTTAATCCTTGAAGTGGGAGTCCTCTTGATCCATTGTGGATATTTGAGAGGCTAGACAAGTTGAAGATCATGTCATTCCTTGATTGATCCTTTGTCTAAGAGCTCTGAGAGGGTTTGAAACCCTAGTTTTGATTGTAGTGAATGCTCACCCATCTTTGGGGAGACTAATGAGGTATGATGGTCCATCCATATTGTGCGGCTGATTTGCACAATGATGGGAAATCTTAGTGGTCAAAATTTGGGGTATGACACAACCCAAAAAGAAATTGGTCAACCTTTCATTTTTCATCCGGTGCATACATAGCCTGCCTAGAGTAAGCATCCATGATCTCAAACTTCTCAGCATAAGCAGCCACAGTCATAGTGCCTTGCCTCAACTGTTGGAATTCAAACTCCTTTTGGGTCCTCAAAGAACTAGAGAAATAATTCTCCATAAAAGTACTCTTAAATTGCTCCCAGACTTTAGGCACCTCTTGAATAGTCATTAAAGCTAAATCACTCTTCCACCACCTCATAGCAGGACCTTTCAACGAGTGAGAAGCGAACACCGCCTTGTTCTCTTCACTACACTGGACTATCAGAAAAATTCTCTCCATGCCAGCTACCCATTTAAGAGCTTTCACAGGATCTAATCCGCCATGAAATTCTGGAGGATTCATGTGGATGAAATCCCGAAAACTTCCACCTACAGCATCTGGAACAACTACTGGAGGATGAAGATTCCCATTCATCTGTTGTACCATCTGCTGCAAGAATTGGTTCTGCTGCTGTTGCATCTGTTGTATAAACTGAGGCCATGGGACATACTCCTCGCCGCCTGGCGGATTCGTCCTTGCAGGAGTAGTTCTAGGTCTACCACGATTGCTTCTGCGTCCGTCAGCCATGTTCCTAAAGGTCATACAGATAGGATTAAATTAATCAGGCTCAACGCCATAAATATAACACTTAAGACCAATGACGACATAACGCATATGAAACGGAAAGAATTACTTATATTATTTCATGGCTAGGTCGTGGATACGACCTGCTCTGATACCAACTGTAACACCCACATATAACAACATACATCAAAGCATATATATTATACATGAATCCAAGTATTTGGTACTGAAATACCATAAGTTCCTAATTAACACATTGTATACATTACATGCCAAAAATATAAAATGCTAAAATCTATGGCATACTATATACACAAGATGTTCCAAAGCACTAAGAACTAGATCAATACAATGATCTCAAAAAAAATTCCAACAACGGAAGTCTTGCCGTCCCAAAAAGCCAAGATAAGTAAGGATAATCAAACGACTTTATCCTTACCCTTCGCGGAACCTGATGCACCTGTAATATAATCAACAACATGGGGTAAGATATTAAATCCCAGTGAGTTCCCTATCTTATAGATTCTCTCGGCTTTACAAGGTTCTATCATCCTAACCCAAGTCAAAGGGAAGGGAAGTGACCTTGAGTTCATTATTTCACACAATATAGAAACATGCTCATGAGTTCACCAACTCAAAATATCTCTAATCGATAACCTTACTAAGGCATCTTTCCCTTGCCAACCCTACAAGAGAGTTCAACATGGGTTACGGATCCTTAAAAGCATAGGCATCCATTCTCGGCCAACTCTTCCAAAGAGTTCTCGACATGGGTCCCGGAGCTAACATAGATAACTTTCCCCGGCTAGCCTACACAAAAGGCCCTTCAACACGGGTCACGGTTACCTACACATGGTACTTTCCCCAGCCAGCCTACACAAGAGGCCCTTTAACATGGGTCACTAATACCAATCACTAAGTAATTTTCCCCGGCCAGCCTACACAAAAGGCCCTTCAACACGGGTCACGCTTACTTAATATACTCAAACGTGATTGTATTCGACAATCACAAGGCCACAATGCCTTAATCATAAAGAACACAAGGTTCACACACATGTTCCATACTAGTGTTTCACTCTCTCCTAGACCATTACTCGTCAAGGATGCACCTTTCTACATCAATGCACGAGTATCGTCATCTAGAGTTTCTATCACAAAAAGTAGAATCATATCATTTTGATTGGGGTAAAGCTTCCTCACTCTCCTTAATTCATATTTTAAACATGCATTTTCTCTCATTCACAATCCACAAATAGAATTTAGATATAGCACAACACAATAGTGTGATAAAATACACGAAATAATTCAATTCATAATAATTACCCATTCTTGGGTTTTCCTCCGATTATTTAATCGGACAACAAAACCGATATTTTTCACTTTCATTGTGTAGAATATTTCCACAGCTTTCCATCGGTATCAAGAATGCCTCGATCAGAAACACGATTCAAAAGATATTAATTTTTCAACATTTTTCAAAAACACAACAGTGGTAACCGGTTACCTCAAAATGAGTGACCGGTTACCCATTCTCACTGCGCATTACAGTAGCCAATTTTTAATCAGGTAACCGGTTACCTCAAAATAAGTAAACGGTTACTTAGTTCAATTTTGCGTAAAAACTGTCATTTTCCTGCAAGTAACTAGTTACCTCCAAATGATTAACCGGTTACCACTGAACCAGAAGCCAAAAACCTGCTATTTCCAGCATACAAATCAATGGAAACCCATCCAAAACTCATAGGAACATCAAGCAAGCATATTAGGTTCAATATACACATAACTCGACTATACTACCCGACTAATTCCACATTTTAACCATTAGAAACATCGATTCCATAATATTATTCGCAATCCAACATTTCTAACCTAAACTCTAACATTTCCAAAATTTCTAAAACTCAGGTTCTAACTAGAACCCACCTCTAAACAAGATGAAGATGAAGATTGAGAGATGATTTAAAGAAGAGATGATGAATATCCAAGCTTTCTTCTTCTTCTTCTAGGTTTCTTTCTCTTTTTCTCCTTTTGCTCCTCCTTCTCTCTACTCTTACTAACTTCTCTTTCTATCTTTGTTCCAAATGAAGAGGAAAGGAAAATGAAATGATATGTAGAGATATCATTTAGTTAGTAACACTAACTTAAATGTCCAAATTTGTCTCTAAAGTATCACTTGATAAAACCTCATGGTCAGATAATATTAATTTGACCTGCTCTGAGCTCATCAGTTACTCTAATTATCTTTGCAAATAATTTCTCAGAGTACACTGGAACCCAGTTGATTAAAACTAATATTATCCAGAGCAAAAATAAAATACGGGGTATTACAGATGTGGTGGCTAATGGAGAGTATGCTTGGGCACCTTCAAGTGACATATTGCCCGATGAGGATTGTGGCAATGATGTTAATGACTTATGTCCATGTCCTAATAATATTGGCTTGGATATGGAAGAAGGATCGGGTGATAGTGAAGATGTAAGTATTAGAGCAACGGAAGAATTTTCAAATATTAATTTGAATACTTCCCAAGGGGTTACTAGCCAAAGTAGTGGACAAAAGAGAAAGAGAGCTAGTGGTGTTGAAAAGAAAACCAAGAAAAAGATAACTCCCTCATCAACAATAGCTGAAGATGTTAGTCTGATTGCGGAAACATGTAAGGCACGAAATAATGCTATAACTAGTACATCTATTGGTGAGGAGATGGCCACACTCCATAACATGGATGAAATTACAAGTGATCTAGACTTGTTGACAAAATGTTGTCAACTAATGATGTTCAAGCCTGCGAGGGAGATGTTTGTTTCCTTTAAAGGTTTTGAAGATAGAAGGGTGCATTGGCTTAAATTCGCAGCAAATAATCCTATGTCGTTTATGAAGATGTAATTGATCTAAAATTTTATAAAAATTTGACTTGTTTATGTATTAGGATTTGCTTATGTATTAGGATCTTAAACTAGGAATCATCTTAAACTAGGACTTATGGTAATTATACTTGTTTATGGTAATTAGACTTGTTTATGTATTATGCTAAAGTGGAATTATAAGTATTATGAAATGGATTTTATATGTTTCAATTACTAAATGCTATGGTAAAGTGGAATTATAAGTATTATGAAATAGATTTACTATGTTTCAATTAATAAATGCTATATTTCAACTTGCTATATTTCATATTGTTTCAGTTATGAAGGGTGCTACTACTTGCATTATGAAATGGAACTATACTGCTAGTTGCATTATGGAATTATACTTGCATTATGAAATGGAACTATGTTAAATAATGCTGCTAGTTAGTTAATTTCATACTGCTATGTTGTGTAATTTCATACTGCTATGTTAAATATTTTCTCTAATGGTAATATTATTTATAATTATGAAGGGATACATGAATGATTAGAATGAGCAATTGGACAACAATAGATAAGAAGAAGATGGTGATGTTGATGATGGTGATGAATTTTTTCAACAAGCTAGTTTTGTGTCTGCACTAATTGGAGAATATGCAGTAAGTCAATTATGCAAAGAACCATGTAGAACTAGTGAATTAAGCGGTCATGCATGGGTTCAAGAAATATTGCAAGGTAACTCCACTCGTTGTTATGAGATGTTTCGAATGGAAAAACATATTTTTAATTTGATATGCACTGAACTAGTCGAGCATGGTTTAAAGTCTTCTAAAAGAATGGGAGTTGAAGAAATGGTTGCAATGTTTTTAGCAGTTGTTGGACATGGGGTAGGTAATAGAATGATTCAAGAAAGGTTTCAACACTCAGGGGAGACTGTTAGTAGACATTTTCATCGGGTACTTCGTGTTTGTCTTAATTTGTCTATGAAATATATTAAACATGAAGATCCTACTTTTCATGAATGTCATTCCAAAATAAAAAACGATCAACGGTATTGGCCTTTTTTCAAGAATGCTATAGGAGCAATTGTTGGTACTCATGTGTCATATGTAGTTAGTGCCAACGGGCAAACCAGGTATATTGGAGAAAAGGATATCATACACAAAATATAATGGCTGTATGTGATTGGAATATGTGTTTCACTTTTGTATTAGCCGGTTGGGAAGGTACTGCCCATGATGCACGTGTTTTTGACCAAGCTCTCACAAATGTGAACCTTAATTTTCCACACCCTCCTCCTGGTTTGTTCTTTTTATTACTACTAATGATTTTTTATATTTATAATATTTGACTTCACTTTTAAATGATTTATTTATTTTTATAGGTAAGTATTATTTGGTAGATTCTGCCTATCCAACACCAATCGGATACATTGGTCCCTACAGATGTGAACGTTATCACCTTCCTGATTTTAGGCGTTCTAACGGGTTCGCGAATAATAATGAAGTATTTAATTATTACCACTCAAGTTTAAGGTGCACAATAGAAAGAACTTTTGGAGTATGGAAGAACAGATTTGCAATTTTGCGTTGTATGCCTAAGTTCAAATTTCAGACACAGGTTCAAATAGTCGTCGCAACAATGACTATTCACAACTTTATTAGAAGGAATGCAGAAATTGATATTGATTTTAATCTTTATGAAGATGAAAATACAACCATTCACCATGATGATTATCATAGATCACCTAACTTAGACCAATCATAATTTTTAAATATCGTTTCTTCATTAGAGATGGATCACGTTCGCGACTTAATTCGCAATAAAATTATAGAGTACAAGTTAAAAAATTGATATTGTTATAATATTTTAGTACTATATTACACTTTAAATTAGTATTGTAATAATATTTTAGTGCTATTTTGCATTTTAAATTTTATTATATATTTGTAACTTTTATTATGTTTAGATATTAATATTATTAATTTTAGTCATTTTTATTTATGTGTTTAACCATGTCCATTTTGGTCATTATACATTCAAAATCAATTTTGATAAAAACCATCCAAACAACATAAATTGATAACAATCACTTTTACATAAATGTATCCAAACATAAATCAATTCTGCTAAACTCAATTCTGTTAAAATCAATTCTACTAAACTCAATTCTGTCAAAATCAATTTTGTTCACCGTCAATCCAAACACACAGTAAATATACATCCTTGGGGAACACTTTCATAACTTTTCAAAGTTCTTTATTTCTTTTTCTTTTTCATTTATATGTCGTTGACAATCGAACATTTTGCTAAAGTACCTCTTCTTGACTTTCATTTTAGAATGACTATTATTACTTGTTTAAATTTGCTACTAATTGCTATCGATTAGTTACCAAGATTACATATTTGTATTTTTAATATGTGATTAGTCTCAGATATAATATAAGAGTATTTCTAAATACACCACCCAAGTTTCTTAGGCACCACGTAAAATTATTTTTTTGCCCCCTGATTTCGGATGTGCACATTCGGACACACCAAATTTTTAAAAAACACTGAAGTGTTCCGGATATGCATATCCGAAAACAATTCTGATGTGCACTTCCGGAAGGATTTCTTATTAATTCGTGCCAGACCTTCTTTCTCCCCCTCATTCTTCACTTTTTCATTTCCAAACTCCCTCAAACTCTCTCAAACTCTCAAATTTTCAATCACCTCAAATCTCGATTTTTTCCTCTCGAGTTCGGCACAAAGCAACAACTACAACGATCAAGAGACTCCAAATCCTCCGTATCTCATTTTAATCAGTAAGTTTTCAAATTTTAGAGTTTCGAAGTATTTTTCGAGTAATCGATTTAGAGTAGATATTTAGGTGTAGAAGTTGTTAGGTTGTATGAATAACATAGGTTAGAGACAATGTAGGTCTTTTTTACTGCTTCAAACGGACGATCAGGGTATTAAAATGCCCTTTTGCATGTTACAGTGGCCATGACTGCCATTTTTAAACTTCAAAAATCGTACCGGATGTGCAGATCCGGAAAGATTTTAACGTTTAGTATTCTGAGTGTTTCCGGATGTGCACATCCAGAAATACCCAACGTTAAAAATTCTGTGTCCTTCCGGATGTGCAGATCCGGAAGACTATTTTTTTGTTTAATTATTTTTTAAAAAATCTAATTTATTTATTATGCTTTGCAGATTAGATGGCTGACAGAGACGATCGTATCATACATGGACGGACAGCTCGGCAAGCATCTGTCCAACGTGAGCGGATGCAGTCTATAACCGAGGCTTCTGGCGCAGAGGGAGTTGGGGTAGACCCTACAGCTGAAGGACATCCTACACCACAGTCATCCACATCACAGGTTCAGACCACTTCCACATCTCAGGTACATGTCACTCCCCCTTCAGCCGCCGATTCTACATCTCATCAGGGTCCCAGCCCGCACGCAGACGTCGTCGGGAGACTCCAACTCCATCAGCTGCTCCTCCTGGTTCCCCTGTTCCTGTTCCAGAGGGTGATCACCCAGCATACGAGGGTGTTGACGCTGATGACGATTTCGATGAGCTGGGCGGTTACCCAGACCTACTCATCCGAAGATATTAGAGGAGCGGCAGTCTCAGATGGACCATACTCAGGATGTCCTACCACGCTGTCGTCAGATAGAGCAGATAGCGCAGCAGGCCATTGAGGTCGGTCCCCTCCCTGAGGGCTCTGGTGCCAGACTTGCCGTGGACAGGATTATTGCGATTGCTCGGGGGGCACTTCACTACCATAGACATCGATCCAGGATGACGGGTAGGGGCAGAGGAGCAGGGGAGCCAGGAGAGATCCTTCACCATACGCAGTAGTTTTTTGTTTGATGTATTCTATTTATATTAGATGTATGCACTGTATTTTGACAGAGATTTATTTTATATATTGATGTTGTCAAATGTATATTAAGTTGCGACGATATATTAACATATGCGACCAAGCAACAAAACCGATTTTTAAAAAAAAAAATTAAGTTCTGCTGTTTTCCGGATCTGCAGATCAGGAAAGTTTTCGGATGTGTCCTTCCGGAACGCATCAGCGTTTTTAAAAAAATTAGTGCGTTCGAATGTGGACATCCAAAATCAGGGGGCAGAATCGAAAATTCAGGTGGTACCTAAGAAACCTGAGTGGTGTGATAAGAAATTCTCTAATATAATTATTTCCGGTGAAAAAACATACTATGAAAAAGATAGATTGTTTTCTTCACCTAAACACATTTCTTGTGTGGTTTGTTAGTCGATTCAATGAAAATCAATTAGTATAAATTGCTAGACATAACATATTATGTGCCCCAAATGTAATCCATTGTTTTCTTTGACTGATATTATGTGCCCCAAATCTAATCCATTGTTTTATTTGACTAATTGGACGTGAGTATTTTAACTTATCGTATCCTCCAGAGAATACTATACTAGTGTATTATTTAAGTCATTATCCAATACTATTAAGTCGTCGAAATATGAAAAGCAATGGTTTTTTTGGGACAAAGGAAATTGCAATGATCTACTAGAATCGAAAAAACTGTGTTGACATAGTCAGAGGGATAACGCGTGGCATTAAAATCCAAACATAAATTTGGTTTAATTGTGTTTTGCGTCTTACAATTTTTCCAAGGAAAAAATTGACCACAATAGATGTCTTGTTTGACAAGCCATGCATATACATATTTTTCATAATAGTTTTTTTTTTTCCTTTAATTTTAAAATATTAGGTATTGTACCCGGATGATACCTTGATTCAATTAACCGCCATTGAGCTTAATAGGTAATCTTCTAAGAACAATGGTGTCATTTTTCTAGAGTTGTAATTCACATAATAGAATCTAAGACGGGACTACTTTTTACAACAATAATAATTAAGTTTTATTTTATTAAGTGGGATCGATGTATAATATTTTATTTAAAATTATGTTTTTATTTAAATAGTAAATCTTGATATCTTTCTTAATAATTTCTTGTTAGTTTGGGAGTTTTTGTGTGAAATTGCTAGGTATAAGTGAACCTAACTATAATTTTGACTATTTGATAACTTCGATTGAAGGGGTGAGTTCGACTCGCTTATCAGATGTTTTGGAACTTAGTTTACTTTTGAGTTCAAAGTTTAAATGACCTGGAAACCTGTCAAGTCTAGTTTGGAAGAATCTCAGGAACAAATCCATAAGATTAGAGTTACTCTCTCTTCAAAACATGTTCGGAATCTCGAAAAGATTTGTGGTGATTTGACATATTTGATAGAAGTAGAAATGTGACAAATTCACATGCTAAGTACAATTAGCTAAATCATTTCGGCGCGATGCTTCAAGGTTCGACAGAGGAAACTTTCGACAAAAGCAGTTAGGAGATTTCAAAGACGGATTGAAACAACAAGAGCAATTCAAAACAGTTTAGATGTCGAAGACACGTGGAAGCAGACTATAAGACTGAAGCTCAAGTAAGAGAGTACGTATCGATTTCTGCAAAGATGACTATTACCGACGGTTAACATTGTAATAGTATATAAGACAAGTTCAGTCATGTAAACGAGGGTCACAAAATTCATCAAGTATTCTCTATAGAACTTAAGTAACCAAATCACATGGTGAAAAGAGTTTGTGAAAAAAATTTGAATATGTGTCCTTTCTTTTAATTCGAAGCATTTACTTGAATGATTTCTATCATGTTCTTGGTCTATTCTTTATTTTCAAATCAATTCTGCATTATTCTAGTTAGATTTTATTCTCGGCATTCAAACATCAAAGTTCTAAGTACAAACACCTTTTTGTCATATTATTTTGCTCAATATGTTCTATAATTTTTTCAAATTTAATTATGTGAGTGAACGAAAACTTGTGATTTTATTTACCAAAAACAACGGTAAATAAATTGACACACTCAGTAGGATCCTTTTGTGCAAGAAGTTCAAAATTTTGTAGAAAAGTTGTGCATTTTTCGCTAACTTTGTTCTTCATGCATGAAACATTTTCAATGTGTGAGTGTTTATGCATCTAAGAAATGGTAAAGCTTTAGTTGAGATGACACGTCAAAAAAATACTTCCCTTCCCCATAATAACGCTCCAGATAATGAAGAACAATCAACTGAATCGACAGTTTGTGGTGCACGTGCTTCAACAACCGTTGGAGTAACCGCTCCTTTTTAGTCAAATGTCAATTTCGACGACATTGCCAGAAGTGTTGGTTCCCTCACCAGAAGTAACGAGTATTCCAACTACATCCAGTGTCACTCAAGCGATTATAGGAGACCCTAGGCCTTCTTTTCTCCCAAGTTTCACGCTACCTCCTAGTAGTAGGGAATATTTATATGATATGCCAACTGCGATGATGGCAGACCTACAAACTAGTGCATCTACGTATGCAGATAATGCTATAACCGTTGCATCTCCTATTAACTCATACTTAGAATCAGGATCTACTATAAGCAATCCTAGTCGAATGGTGCAACCACAAGGATGGTTAGAATATATCCCTCAAGTAATGTCATCCCTAAAAACTAGTTCCCTCATATCTGTGAGGCAACAAATGGATGAAAGCAACCATGCGATGGTGAACATGATTACATAGTAAATTGGTATTGTGTTTAATCTTTTGATCCAAAACACAAATCATACTTACCAACAATTGGCGCGTTAAATGGGTTGAATTGTTGATTTCTTTGGTTTTCCCCAAGCGCCTATTTAGCCAACCCCTCAAGTCTATGCAATCAGAGGAATTAAAACCTATTACTAACTAATAATCAAGGGCAATAATAAGTGATTCCCCAACCAGTCGAACAACCTTTACCCATGGTAGGCGAAGCAGGTATAGGTCAAAATGGCCCATAAGTGATATTGGTTAATAGAAATCAGGATGCAGACCAAGTGATTAAGAGAGTCTAACAAAATAATTGGGGGGGGGGGGGTTAACATAGACAATGTGGTTGGACAAATATTAGCCCAGAATGGCCTTAATGTGGGCCTTCATATACCATGCTTTGTTTCTACCTTGTCTGAGTATGTGTTGCAGACTGAACTCCCAAGGGGTTGGAAAATCCCTAAGTTCACTAAGTTTGCATGTGATACTAACGAGTATACCGTCGAGCACATTGCTCGATATCAGTTTGAGGTTGGGGATTTGGCCAATAATGAAAATTTGAATATGAAGTACTTCCATAATTCTTTGACAAAGAATGCCTTCACGTGGTTCACCACCTTACCCCCCAAATTATATATGTAACTGGAATCAACTTGAAAGGGCGTTCCATGAATACTGTTACATGGGGCAGTAAAAAATATGCATGAAATAATTAGCTAGTGTGAGGCAAAAATTGGCTAAGTCGGTAGACGATTATCTCAATAGGTTCAAGATCATGAAGTCAAGATGCTTCACTCAAGTTCTTGAATATGAGTTAGTCGAAATGACTGCTGAAGGCTTAGACTATTTTATTAGGAAGAAGTTACACTACTACAAATAATACTTTTATGACAAAGCATTCACCTCGATCCACCAGTAACCGATGTATATGTCACTGCAGCGTCATCATTTTTTTAAAATATATACAACCTATACCCTTGGTTATTACCTAAATCGAGGGAATGTAACTATGAGGGAGCTCGCTTCGAATCACAGTTATTGCATTTTATGTTTTATTTTTATTTTTAATTGATTTAGGGTCACATGGCATCTTTCCCTTTTTCATTTTTATTTATTTTTATTTTTATTATCCTCGGTTATATTGGCAAACCGAGGGGTAATATCTTTTACATCAACATTTTCAAATACTTTTTTTATTTTATTTATATTATTTTTAATTATTAATTAATCAATTATCTCAATTGTTTCTTAAAACTGCCGTGACAGTTAATTTAAATGTGTTGTGAAACGATGTCGTCATTAACAGAACAAAGTTATGAGAAAGAGATTGAGTTTATTGAACAAACAAAAGAAACCCTATTAGGTTTCACAAAGGAAAAAAAGAAGAAGGAAGAAGAATAGAGAATTGGTTAAATCTGTTTTACTATTCGATTTCTCAATAAGGGTTCAAAGGTTATAAGTGAATACCAACAATTAACCACTCCAATCCTAATTAGGATTTTCACCGCCCTTACAAAGATGAGAGACTAGCATGCTATATGTTTCGGACTGGACCAATGACTAGGCATGGCCCAATCCACTTCTGCTCCCAGAATGGCCCAATTGCCTATGTCCAGCCAATATGGGGCAACATTGACCTTTCTGCCCCTCGACCGGGTACATATGGTCAGAGGGCCCACAAAGGCTCTTGCTCCTATTCTGCATCCCTGCCCGTCATGCAAGGCTCTACCATCCAGAAATAGCCACAGTGCCCGTACCCGAAACTACGTCTTTGCCCGTGGCAACGACTAGTTCCGGGCACCTCTGTCCGTCTTAACAGCTAGTTTTTGGCAGTTACCTATTCTTCGGGAAACGGTTATTTTGCCTCGAAAATAGGGACCGTTGGCCACACGCTGGGGGCATTATAAAAACCTTCTCATTCGAGAGGGTCAGGTATTCCAAATCATCCTAAGAAACACATACTTTTGTACTTGCCTTTTTCCTCTCCCGATTCTTACATTAGCATCAGAGTACCTTGCAGGTACACCCCCTCCTCATCTCACACACCCAGCATCACAGACGTCTTTCATGGCCCACTTCAGGTTCTGATCTGCCTTCTAGATCAGTGGCGCCATCTGTGGGAAACTTGTTATCGTCGTCTTAACATCCACCTCAGATTCAAGACTAAAACAACTCTCTGTCCAAGATTCCGATCATGGTTTGCCAAGATCACGTCAAAGATGCTCGCAATCCAACTTTTCACCCCGTCAACAAAACTGATGTTGTCGGATCTACATCCTTTCTCGGAGGAGACACCCGTCGTCTGAGAGATGGAGCCACTGAGTCTCCCTCCCCCACTCGTACTGATCGTGTTGAAGACCAGCCCTCACTGGGCCTCCAGCCCGTTCCAGCTCCACCCAAAGTCGACCCAGCCGTGGTGGCCCTCCTTGAAGCTCTCAACAAGACCAACCTCTTGATCCTCCAACAAAACGAGAGGATTGGAGCCTTGGAAGAATCTGCCCGTCAGTTGGGGAAATATCGCCGATGATCCGAAAGTCCACATCCCCAACAGGAAGGTGATCGTCCGGTGCACCAGGAGCCAGAGTCCCATACCGTCCGGAAACGTGACCACATTTCCCCGCGAAACCAATACTCCCCAGGCAATAAGAGAACTCGGAGAGATCAACGTTCACCCCCTGTCAGGTCGAAGGATCGGGCACGGACACCGTCTCCCCGCAAAAGTTACCGCCCTGTCCTTGAGCGAAGCATCCGCTCCCCTTCATGGACCAGTTCTAGCAGCGACGATGAGCCTCATGGCCCGTTTTCTCAAGATATCATGGTTATGCGCCTCCCTAAAGGCTTGGAGAAACCACTGTCTTTGGGCACTTACGACGGAACAAAAGACCCAGATGAACACATCGAAAATTTCGATGCCCTGCTCGACTTTCGTGGCGTCCAGGGCACCATCAAATGCCGTATGTTCCCTACCACGCTCCAGAAAAGAGCAATGACCTGGTATAAACAACTACCATATGAGTCCATCACCTTGTGGAAACAGCTGGAAAAATGTTTTTCAGATACTTTACGGCATCACGCCGCCATCCAAAGACCGAAGCCTCCCTTGAGGCCATAATTCAAGGGAAAGATGAACCTCTCTGGGCGTACATCGAGAGGTTCAATAAAGAAGCGGTGCAAGTCCCCACCACCGATGACATGAAAAAGTTCCTGCTCGAGCGAGGGCTTCCTCCCCGCACAGAATTCGCCAAAGCTGTTGGTATTGCTCCTCCCAAAACTCTTGACGCCTTCCTCCTCAAGGCGCAGGCGTATATCCAATATGAGGAGAAAGAGGCGGCCAGCTCTGCCCGGGTATCACGCCACCAGGAGAGTGCCCGGGCCTCCAAAAGCGATGAACCCTCGACATCCCGTCGGGGAGACAGAAGACATGAAGATCCACCCCGGGAATCCCGGGAAAACAAAGGGCCCTCCGGCCGCTTCCATGATTACACTCCCCTGACTGTCTCCAGGAAAAAGATTCTCTCCGAATGTGCTAACTCAGAGATTAAACAAGCGGGGGTTCGATTCCCTAAGCAGGTACCGACCAAGCCGAACGCCGATAAGTCGAAATACTGCCGCTTCCACAAAAGTCACGACCACACTACTGAGAACTGCATCCACCTGAAGGATGCCATATAAATAATGATCCCTGAAGCAGTTTACAAAGAAGAAGGAAACTCTCCGACAAGACGCCCAGGAGTCGAAGAAAGTCGAGGAAGAGGTGCCTTCCTTAGAAGAGACAAACTTCCAGGTCGCCATGAGTATATCACGGCCTGAGGACTTCTATGTTCCCAAGGAGCTCAGTGCTCCCACAAATTTCGCTGCCCATAGCCCATGGGAAACTTTTCCCTCCGCCATGGTCATCTTCGGAGGGTGCTTCAACAAAGTCGTCGTAGGCTCCGTGAAAAGTTCGAGCATCTACTCAACACGAGCTCCAACAAGAGTACAACCCTCGACAAGGTCCGGGGATAATCGGTCCCCATCTCTTTCTATAGAGAGGAACTCCTCGGAGGGGCCCCGAACTCAAGCATTCCACTGCTCGTAAGAGCCCAGATGGCAAATTTTGATGTTCGCCGAATCTTAGTCGACCAAGGCAGCTCGGTCGACATCATGTATTCGTAGTTGTTCTTAACCCTCCAGCTAGATGAATCGCACCTCACTCCCTACGTGGGCTCTGACCTGCAGGGTTTCAACGGGTCAGTCACAAAAACCTGGGGGCACGTCGAGTTGATCGTGACCTTTGGATCTACAGAGATGGCCAGATCTATCAAAGTCCAATTCCTGGTTATTGACTGCCCGTCTCTCTATCAGTGCATATTCGGGCTGCCGACCTTGACCGAATTGGTGGTTGTACCGTCAACTGTCCATCTCAAAATGAAGTACTACACTTCGAAGGGTATGGTCGCCACCTTACACGGGGAATCGAGGCTGCACGAAGATGCTTCAAAGCGGCCATCTAGGGACTCAACACCAACGATGCCAAGCCGAAGATGTCCAGCAAGCCAGCCTTGCCCAGCAGCTCCAAGGAAGCCAAGTCACTGCCATATGTCGACTCTATCGACCTCGACAGCCGCTTCTCCGAAGATGATCAGAAGGAGGACCAGACTTGCCCGAGAAGCTCATCTACTCTGACCAGCACTAGCAACGGCTCCTATCCGATATGCCCGATTTTGGATGGCGAGTTTGAACTCGTCATGCTCGGCGATGACCCTCAGCGAGGAGTAAAGATAGGGACCGGTCTCCCCGACATAGCGAGGAAACAAATCAAAGTTTTCCTACTAGAAAACGCCGACTTGTTCGCCTGGAGTGCCGCAGAAATGTCCGACTTAGATCCTGCTGTCGCCTGCCATCAACTCACAATTGACCCCGCCATCAAAGTTGAAGCACAACATAGGAGAAAGCAGTCTCCGGAGAAAACGGAGGCTGCAGAACAAGCTGTAAAAGACCTCCTCGAGGCAAACTTTATTTCGGAAGCCAAGTACACCACTTGGCTGTCCAACGTTGTACTCGTCAAAAAATCTAATGGAAAGTGGCGTATGTGTGTTGATTATATTGATCTCAATAAGGCATGCCTAAAAGATGCCTACCCCCTCCCCAATATTGATAAACTTGTTGATAACTCTGTCGGTTTTAAATTATTATCGTTCATGGACGCCTACTCGGGCTACAATCAAATACCAATGGTGAAAGGTGACAATAAATACACGGCCTTCATGACCAAATTGGTACTACAATGTAATGCCCCTCGGCTTGAAAAACGTCGGCGCGACCTATCAAAGGATAATGAACAAGGTCTTCCGGGGAGAAATCGACGACATGCTCGAAGTCTATATGGACGATATGATCGTAAAATCCCACGAGGAAATCGATCATACAACCCATTTAAGAAAAGTCTTCGAGCAAGCCAGGAAATACCAGATGCGTTTCAACCCGGAGAAATGCACTTTCGGGGTGCGGGTGGGCAAGTTCCTCGACTTCTATCTGACGCAACGAGGAATCGAAGCCAACACCGACAAGTGCAGGGCATTCTTCGAATTTCCTGAAATTCTGGTACATGTGCAAAATTCAGATGTCCTATAACATGTCATTTGACATCTGGGCTGGCATGAACACTCATGGCAAGGTATTTCACAATAAGCTTAGTACTGAAAAGATAAACACGCAACACACAGAATTGTTAACCCAGTTCGGTCTAACACACCTACTCAGGGGGCTACCAAGCCAGGGATGAAGTTCACTATCAGCAGTATTAATTCAAAGCTAAACTCTCCGTTTACAGCTTATCACTTAATCACTACCTAATGACCCTTCTACCTAGATCCTCTCTAGATATGAGAAACCCTTCTCACTCCCAATCATCGCAATGATGTCTAGCAGTAACACTCCGCCACTGCATCAAAGGCTCTTTACCTATACAGCAATTCAACAAGGAAGACACACTTCCAAGACACAACTTAGAGTTACTTAAAAGCTCCCTCCAAGAACAATACTCCTCTTACTTAATAGCTTCGAGGATCACACTAACAAACTGTCCAACTCACATGTCGAGTGGTACAAGAACCAACCCTAATAATAGAACTTTTACATCTTTGGTTGAGTTACCACTCTAGGTTACACTGCATCTATATATAACCTATTCCCAGCTGGATTTGGACCTTCACAAACACAGCACATAAGCTGCTACAAATCAGCAGAAACTTCTGCTATATAATAGGACTTCAATCTTTAACTTCCTAAAATATCTCCATATTTAGAAAGTATATATTTTCCAATATTCTTCTCAATTTGAATCTTCAGACCTTTTAATTCAGCGCCACATATCATTTGCATATTATTCCCTGAATATTCTGCATCTGTTAAGACATAACAAAATCTTTAATTCACTTCAGTTCTGGCGCGGTGTCAAATGGACCTTCATGGGACATCTTAATACGACATGTTGTTCCATATGTTGAAACCACTTCAACTCAACATGTTCCATTGTACAATAGGACTTCTTGCTCAACCTGTTCTTCTTTAGCAAGATAAAATATCCTATCTAACATATTGCTGCTATTATTTGTTTTACAAAATTAATGCCAACCCTAAAAATTAAGGAACTAACATTCTCCCCCTTTGGCAAATTTTGGCTAAAACAAATATTTAAACATTACACCCCAGATTTCAGCAGCAATTACAACCCTACACTACTGTCAGTAGTCATCAGCAACCACTGAACCTAGCAGTAACCATCAGTAGCTACTGTGTACAGCAACCATGGAGAATCGTCTTCTTGGGAATTCTTGAAGGATGTTAGGACATCATGTTTGACAACTCTCTTCAGCATATTCTATGAGCTCCATAACAGCACCTCCGAGCACCACAGCACAACAACTTCAGGCAACACATTAAGACCTAAGATGTAGAAAGTCCTGAAGTCATTTGGTGCACATGAGGAAGAAGATATCAGACACTCCCCCTCAATACAACACATTTCTTTTTCCTTCCAGGACAGACCCAGAACAATTGTAGAAGGCTCCTCTAGAAAAGAAACGTCTGTCTTGACATAAAGGACCAATGGTGGCATAAGAGATTTTTGCACACCTTATTTGATCAGACGCCCCTAGTCGACCTGTGGCATAAGATGAAACTTAAGAAGTACCAATCTATCAACCCAGGTAACTCAGAACACAAGTCACAACTGTGTTCATAACTCAGGACACAAGTCACAAAGACTCAACACCAACTTAAGGAAGGACACCCTCTTCGACATCTCTGAACACATCTGGAACAGCAGACTCCAGACATAACATCTGCGCAAACCATTTCGCAAACCCTTTCTCCCCCTTTTTAGCCAAAAATTGGCAAAGAAAGCCCTCACAGAACCAGACCCAAGTGGTGCTCACCCAAAAACGAACAAACGCCATAAGACTTATGAAACAAGAGCACTCACTGGCTGAAGGAGAAAAGAACAACCCCTATAAATAGCTAACCAGTTACTTCGGAATTAACGAGCTTTGAATATGTCAAGGTTCTTGGTCAAAGAAACGCTATTTTAGGTACCCAAAACTCCATCCAAATTCAATGTCTACCTTCCAAAACAGTCTTGACCGCCTTTATTGTTTCTCAACTGATTCTTACCATAAATTAAGCCAATAACGTTCCATGCATAGGCAAAGACACGTGTTTCACCTTATCCTTACACTACCGACCAGAATAATTCCTTGTTTGGCTCAAGAGAAACATGTCCTGTACCATGTTCTGACATCTTACCAAACAATGTCTGCTTGCTCACAATATTATCAACCCAAGACTCCACAGAAAGTTATACATTCCAAAACACAAGCACATTTTCTTTTCTGTTAGATTCTGAGACAACTTCTATCAATCAGCACAACTCACAATCCCTTCTAGATTCCTTCAGAACAGCAGAGAAAAATAAATTCTCCCAGATACAACAATTCTGCTTTTCAGACTCCTCCTGCATAAGCACTAGCTTCACACAGCTAGGATATCACACCGGCCTTAGGAACACCCAACTGCACTTAGTAGTACATGTCCCATCATGTTGTTTGAACATCACACAAGCTACACTAAAGTTTGTACACTTGCAGTAATAGACCATAGACAGCAGCCTTAACTCCCCCTACCAATGCTCCTTATGATAGCACAATGATATTGCCACATTCTCAACACTTAAGAACTGCCACTGCTTGTATTTGTTGAGCAGGATCTCACCATGTTTATTTCAGATACATGGTCTGCCAAGTCCAATATAAAAGCCCACTTGATTTGGAATTTCTCACATATTCCATAACAAATGTCTTTAAATTACTTGCAACACAAGATAAGGACTGCCACCACCTTTTACCTGTAATAGAAGGAACCTCCTTATCTTCAGCCATTCTGATCAGATCACACCACTGACAACAACCTTCATTAAGATCAGAATCTGCCCATTCTAATCCACATTATGTCAGAACTGCCACTTCAGACGATAATGCTGCTTCTTCCAACTCCACAAGCACGGTTCCAGACCTCCATCCAGGATACACACCAAACAATGATGTTGTAACAATATGTAGGACATCAGCATAAGACAAAAGAACACGCCTTCTGTATTTTATTCAGGTAATCACAACCACCTAATCACAACCAGCACCAGCAGCTTTAACAAACTCAAAAGAATCACATCAGACAACTAGGCAAAACCTAGGCTCACTCTCCATCCTTTTAGCCATAATTGGTCAACCTCTTAACCTTCCAAGGTACCAAACACGAAGTTCTGACATCCAATGTGACAAGGTTAAAAAAACAGGTTCCCAAGAAAACAAGTTCCCAAACCAAAGACCACTTTGACTGGTCAGGCAATACAAATAAGGACTCTTTATGCAGTATAAAAACCAAGCCTCCTTGCTTCTAATAGCACATCACAGATAGAACCATGAGTCAGTCTAACAAGGATGCGGGAAAGAGACACATGCAGGAAGTCAAGAAACCAGATCCACAGAAGTTGAAGAACAAAACACTGTCCACAGCTGGGGTAACTTCAGGAGCCACAAGAACAAGAAGGACTTCAGAGACAATGATGAAGACCATTAAAAAAAATACAGTGCAACTTCAAGCTTCTGATGATGAATGGGACGAAGATTGGAAAACATTTCTTGATTCGGGGGGTTGGGATAATCTTTAGACTCTTTGTTTGTTGCTTTTTCTAATCATGTAAGTTTTCAGCAGTGCAATAAAATTCTGTTTCAATTCTGTTTCCTTTAAACACATGCAATAAAGATCATAATTGCGCAAGACACATCCCAGCACACTTAATCCTCATGCAAATTCCTAATTTGCTTCAAAATAAGTGCCAACCCCAAAAGCTGCATAATTATCAATCTCCCCCTTAACATCACACGTCCAACTGCAAAAAATTTTGACACTCTCCCCCTATCAAGAATAACATGTGCTTCTTCGTACCTTGAAGAATGGAAAACATAAGACGCATCTTCATGTCTTCAAGAGCTCACTCTTTGTTCAACTCACGAGTTAAACACAATCATCCCTTGTACCAATACTCACATGATCCCAATCTGATAAACTTTTCTCTATCTAAGACCACCAGTACTCCTTTAAAAGAAGAACACCTTAAATGAATGGAGAACATGAGACTCATCTTCATGTCTTTAAGAGTGGACTCTCTGTTCAACACACCTGCTGAACACATTCACCTACTGCTTGAACCTCACATCAGTACATAAATCAGGTAGAGGCTTGTGATCTCAGGAGACAAAAACCATAACATTCTGAACAGAATGTTCTGTCAATAGATGTTAAGACATCAGTCTTTACATCATGAACAGAGTCCAGCTGCACTAAGAAAAACACCACATTCCAAAACAGAATCTCTAAGCTTCACCCTTTAAGCCTTAGGACCAGAAACAACCCTCATAACCCATCACATCACAGAAGAACACAAGAACATTATCCAACTCTCCAAAGGCAATCATTCCCTATCATTCTTCCCTTTAATAGCAGCACAGACTATGATTGGATCAAATCAATCCTTAATCACACATAGTCAATACTTATCTAGCTTCACAAGATCATTCAGATAATGAACTGACCTCACGAGAAAATAACATGTTGATCACACCTTGACTAACTCACACATCTAAGATAAGATTCAGGGCCAAAAAATTCTTAGACATACCACCCAGATGCCTTCTCTTCCAGATTAGGAATAGGTTCTAAACCTATGTGATCAAACCACATTAGTTTAGCACCCAGAGCATCTGCTATGCCATTCCTTTAGACCACAAAATTCTGCACAATTCTGACATGATGTTCTAACACAAGATAGGACATCATTCCAAGGAACACATCAAGAGATCAAAGACTGGAGATTAGCCTTTTTAGGAATAGAAGTAAAAGTGAATTACTTCTCACTTACTTCAGATTTCTTCCTCACAACTTCACTTATCAATGCCTTTATGAGTGGACTTGAACAATAATCTTCAAGTATCGTTGACAAAGTAAGTTGAAGCAGTCTTGCAAATCTCCCATCACCATAGGATTTACATTCAGAGAAGAACAACCTTCTCAGTTACAACCTCAGGAGTTTTTCAGATAGATACGCAGCGAATCAAAACAAAAACTCCTCAAAACCTTCAGGTGTCACATATCAGCCCTAGCATCATAATCCAGGTGACACCATAATACCACAGGTTTGAAAATAAATCAAACCTAACATAACCACAACACAGCAGCTTTTCAACCAAACCTCTAAGCCTTCAGCACATGCCACTGCCTGTCACGAACAGTCCATCCTCCACTTCTAGGGACCATTCTCACACCAATATGAACTTCTCCAAGTTCAAACAACTTTTCAGTAGAAAGCTTCTACCTTGACCATGAACCAGAAAGTATCTTCCCTTGGATCTCATCCAGATACAGAACAGAATGACCTGCTCTGATACCAATTGAAAGTCTGGTACATGTGCAAAATTCAGATGTCCTATAACATGTCATTTGACATCTGGGCTGACATGAACACTCATGGCAAGGTATTTCACAATAAGCTTAGTACTGAAAAGATAAACACACAACACACAGAATTGTTAACCCAGTTTGGTCAAACACACCTACTCTGGGGGCTACCAAGCCAGGGATGAAGTTCACTATCAGCAGTGTCAATTCAAAGCTAAACTCTCCGTTTACAGCTTATCACTTAATCACTACCCAATGACCCTTCTACCTAGATCCTCTCTAGATATGAGAAACCCTTCTCACTCCCAATCATCACAATGATGTCTAGCAGTCAACACTCTGCCACTGCATCAACGGCTCTTTACCTATACAACAATTCAACAAGGAAGACACACTTCCAAGACACAACTTAGAGTTACTTAAAAGCTTCCTCCAAGAACAATACTCCTCTTACTTAACAGCTTCGAGGATCACACTAACAAACTGTCCAACTCACATGTCGAGTGGTACAGGAACCAACCTTAATAATAGAACTTTTACATGTTTGGTGGAGTTATAACTCTAGGTTACACTGCATCTATATATAACCTATTCCTAGCTGGATTTGGGCCTTCACAAACACAGCACATAAGCTGCTACAAATCAGCAGAAACTTCTGCTATATAATAGGACTTCAATCTTTAACTTCCTAAAATATCTCCATATTTAGAAAGTATATATTTTCCAATATTCTTCTCAATTTGAATCTTCAGACCTTTTAATTCAGCGCCACATATCATTTGCATATTATTCCCTGAATATTCTGCATCTGTTAAGACATAACAGAATCTTTAATTCACTTCAGTTCTGGCGCGATGTCGAATAGACCTTCATGGGACATCTTAATACGACATGTTGTTCTAGATGTTGAAACCACTTCAACTCAACATGTTCCATTGCACAATAGGACTTCTTGCTCAACCTGTTCTTCTTTAGCAAGATAAAATATCCTATCTAACATATTGCTGCTATTATTTGTTTTACAAAATTAATGCCAACCCTAAAAATTAAGGAACTAACATTTCCAACACCTAACTCAAAGAAGTTCATCCAATCCCTCAACGGGATGCTCGCTTCTTTATCTCGTTTCGTGACCAAGTCTGCCCAGCACGCTCTGCTCTTCTTCAAACTCCTCCGCAAAGAGGCCACATTTGAATGGACAGAGGAATGCGACCAAGCTCTCCTCCATCTAAAATGAGCACTATCGGAACCTCCAGTTTTCTCTCAGCCAGATAACGGCGAAACTTTGTACCTTTACCTCGCCGTAGCAACCGAGGCAGTTAGCGCCGCCCTCATCCGTGAAACGCCCGACGGGCAAAAGCATATATACTTCACGAGCAAAGCATTGCAGGGACCAGAGCTGAGATAACAACAAATAGAAAAGGTGGAATTGGCCCTCATTAATGTTGCGCGAAGGCTAAGGCACTATTTCCTGGCCCACACGATCGTGGTCCGAATAGATCAACCCGTAAAGCAACTGCTAGGACGACCTGATATGGCCGGCAGGATGCTTAAGTGGTTGTTGGAACTATTCGAATTCGACATTCAGTATGAAAGCAGAAAGGCCCTCAAGGCTCAGGCATTAGCCGATTTTGTCATAGAAATGACGTTCGCAGATTCCCCCACCTACGGGGCGCGGAAGTGGACCATCTTCGTTGACGGAGCATCCAGCTCGGCGGGAAGCGGGGCAGGTATCATCTTAGAAAACGACGAGGGAATCATTGTTGAGGTATCACTCACTTTATCTTTCCCTACTTCCAATAACCAAGCTGAGTACGAAGACTTCCTCGATGGCCTGCGCCTGGCCGAGGACCTGGGAGCTGAAGAAGTTGTCATCTGCACCGATTCATAACTCGTGGCCCTTCAAGTTCGAGGAGAATATCAAGCCAAAAATGATAACCTGTTCGAATACTTGTCTCTGGTCAAAGAAAAAATGACGAAGTTCGCAACAGTATAGGTAAAACATGTTCCCCACGAACATAACGTCAGAGCAGACGTGTTGTCTAAACTGGCGAGCACGAAGAAAAAGGGCGAAAACAAGTCTGTCATCCAGGAGGTGCTTCCTCGACCCAGCATTGAGAAGACCTCCACGATCCTCGACGTGCAAGTCATCGACGACAGCAACTGCTGGATGACCCCCGTTTATAATTACCTCGCTAAGGATGAACTCCCGTCCGACCCCAAAGAGGCCAGCATAGTCAGGCGCAAAGCCTGCTCCTACGGCTTGGTCGAAGACAAACTCTACAGGCGAGTTTTCTCTATCCCTTTACTCAAATGCGTTGAGGAAGAGATGGTCGCCCACGTCCTGCACGAGATCCATGAAGGAATCAATGCCCAATACCTCGGGGGTAGATCCCTCGCCAGGAAAGCCCTTCGGGCAGGGTACTACTGGCCAACCATGCAGCAGGATGCAAAAGAACACGTGAAGAAGTGCGACAAATGCCAACGGTTCGGGGACATGCACTTGTCTCCACCTAACGAGCTCAAAGTTATGTCCTCCCCGTGGCCCTTCGCATGGTGGGGCCTGGAGATCCTAGGGCCATTCATAGTAGGGTCAAACCAGAACAAGTACTTGATAGTGGGAGTTGACTACTTCACAAAGTGGATAGAAGCAAAGGCTCTGGCCAAAATAACGGCCCATAACATACTTCGCTTCTATAAGCGAAACATCCTTGCCCACTTCGGCATCCCACAAGCAATAGTCACCGACAATGGGACACAGTTTACGGACATAAATTTTCAGGACTTTATCGCCCAATTAGGCACGAAACAAAATTCTGTGTTCGTTGAGCATACCCAAACCAACGGCCAGGCCGAAGCGGCAAACAGAGTCATCCTGCGAGGCCTCAAACAAAGGCTGGACGAAACAAAGAAAGCATGGGTTGAGGAACTGCACAACGTACTCTGGGCCTACCGCACTACGCCCCACTCTTCGATCGGGGAAACCCCTTTCTGCCTAGCATACGGGACTGACACTGTGATCCCCATCGAGATACACGTGCCTTCCCGGTGGACTGAATCCCCTCTGGACGAGGAGAAAAATGACGAGGCACTAAGAGAAGAGCCCGACCTCGTCGAAGAGGTCCGATCAGGAGCAGCTCTCCGTGAAGCCTCATTGAAGCATAAAATTGCAATCAGGCACAACGCCAAGGTTATACGGTGATATTTTCAAGTGGCAGCCTTGTCTTAAGAAGGAACCACAAGGATTCTCGAGAAGGCAAACTCGCCGCAAACTAAGAAAGACCCTATCGCGTCTAAGCAAAGACGGAGAATGAGGTCTACTACATAGAAAACCTCAACGGGGAAGAACTTGCTCGACCATGGAACACGGAAAAGCTAAAACAATATTATAGATAAGGCCGGATTGTCAGTTTGCTTCGTCGAAGCGACGAACATAACATCCCGACTTTGATGCACGCCCAGGTACAAGCGTCGCATAACGAAAAGAAGACATCATTCCTCCATCTGCTCGGCCTGCTCGGAGGTAGGCTGCATCGGCTGAGACTCCTCGTTAAGGAGACGAGCATGCTCATCGCCAATCTGGAGGAAGACTGGATTAAAATTTTTGCCATCTTCAACGTGACTCAAAAAACGGGTCCCCTCCGTGGATAGCTGGACCCCTGGATTCACCAGCTTGAGTTGAGCCACAATATTTTTGAACGACCCCTCCCTGATGGCATAGACATCGTCCTCCGCCCGCGCAATACGAGCAACAAGCTCGGCCCTAGTTTTTAGCGCCTTCACCTCCTCAGGCTCATCTTCAGCCGGGGCCGCCGCATACCTCATCTGATCGACCAAGTCTTCAGCAGGCTTCTTTTCAGCGACCAAGGTCTCCTTCTCCCCTTTCAGTTTAGCAGCCTCCTCCTGCGATTTCTTCCTCGTGTCGTCAGCAGCTTTGGCCTCCTCCTTAGCCTTCTTCACCTTTTCTTCCAGGGCTGATATCGTCGCCTGGGATTTCTTTAGTTTGGATTCGGAGGAGGAGTCTTCCTTGGTGTAGCCCGCCGCCATCTCCAGTACCAAGATCAACGCAGAGGCATCCTGCGCCAGCATTGCCCTCTTGCTCGGACGGTCCATACCCTTGAGCTTTAGGGACTCTGCCCGCGAAACCGTCAGGGATGAACCCTCGAAGAACTTTCTGTCATGAAGGCAGGGAGGAATCTCAAACTTGCTTTTCTCCGCCGCCCGACTGAGATCCACCAGCTCGCTCGGTCTGGTTCGCTTAAAATTTAAAGCCCCTGGCACAGGAGATCCCTGGGTAGAAGAAGGAACAGGCGAGGAGCTCCCCGTAGCCAGTTGAGGAGGAGACACCCGCTGAGTAAACCGAGGCTTTGGGTTGGTCGCGCCCGCCTTGCCCTTCGTTAGAGCATTCATCACCATCCTCTCATGAGCAGAAGGCATTTCACCTGCAAAAACATAACAAGCACGTTGGCAACTGAAGAAATTATAATTCGGACAAGCTAAAAAGTAAAGACTACCAAGCAACTTAAGGGCGTCAGCATGGGTCTTACACTCAAGAAGCCCTTTCGTGTTGATATCACGGTGTTCCACTCTTTTCCTGCCATCTTCATCAAAGATTGGGTCCCATTTCTTAGTCCAGCATTCCACGAGTTTAAAACTGTTAACATATTTGACCAGCGTCGTGTAGCTAGCTTTGTCATCATTGTTCAGCACCTCCAGAGAAAAGTTCAATAATATAGAACCACTCCTTAAAGGTCCGGATAGACTCAGAGAAAGGTTTGAACAGTTTCTTCGCTTACTTCAGCGAAACCCAGTCGTACTTTCTCCCCGAAACCTGCCTCCGAAGGTGAAAGATTGTGAAGAACAAAGTGTCATACCCCAAATTTTGACCACTCATTATTAAAACTTTGTTTTCACTTCGTGTCATCTGCATATCGTATCATCTATTTTTGTCATGCATATTGTTTGAATTTTCAGTCGGAATATACATGTTGAAATCTCAGTCGTTTTTGGTTAATTATGCGAAAAATCGATGAACGAACTTTTTTTTCAATTGAACTTGCAAATGTCCATTATTCATCTAACTTTCGCACAATTTAATCGATCTCTCATTTTTGTTTTATTTTTACATATAAAATAATAAAAAAATCAAATATATATATATATATATATAATTTCGTGTTTTTTTTTTATATATAAATTTTTTTTTTTTTATATCTTATATATATATATATATATATTTTTTTTTTTTTTTTTTAGAAAAAAATAAAAATTCATATATTTGTTTTTTTAATACAATTTTGTTTTTTATGAATTTTTGTTTTTAATGTATTTTGTTTTAAATGACTTTTGTTTTAATACAATTTTGTTTTTCATCTAATTTGTTTCTTATGTCAAATACATTTTTGTTTATATGACATAAAATTTTCTTGTTTTATATCCATAAATTTTTTGAACAAACTAATTCAAAGTCTTCATTCTTCATTTAAAGTCAAGTTTTCAAAGATTTGATTTTATGACTAAACATACTATATCATTTTTTACTAACTTAGTCCCATTTTTAAACTTGATCACCAAGTCATATTTTTCTATAAATACCACGTAACTTCTCACTTCAAAATCACACCAAACAATGTTCCTACACTTGTTTCTCACTTCCATCTCTCTCACATATTTCTTCTATGTTTAGTAAGGTTTAGAAAAGAGAAAAAAATGTGATATACACATACAAGGGTCATGCGCCCCACCTCACCACTCACCACATTTTTTCTTCTCTTTTCATATTATTTCACATATGTATAAAAACTCATGTTTATTTAATATTTGTTTTATTAAATAATTGTTAAATAAATAAATTATTTATTAGTTTTACTAACATTGATTAGTTGTTTTTACTAAATATATTTCAATTAATTTAATTTGTGTGAATGATCATTTAATTGTTTAATTGGTTATTATTCGATTATTTGATTTCATCTTTGCTAAATACATGGCTTATTCTTAAGCTTGTTTTCAAATGAATTATTTGTAAATTAAATAAGTGTTCACATCACTTATGATTTTAATTCAATTCTAACCACTTAATGAGACCAAAGGCATTTCTATGTGATCTTTGGTTTTCTCTGTTTGTTTGTGGTTTCTCATCTGATGCAGGAATTCTTAATCAATATCTTGACGATCATTGGATGCTTAAAAACTTTTGTCGGGTACCTTGGGCTCGTCTGACGCTCCTCTGTTTGCGTGAAAATTCACCGATGTCCGATACACTCTATATTCAATCTTTGCTTATGCATCATGTTTATGATTAAATAAATCTTTTAAAACACTTTTGGGCCTCGAATAGAGTGTACATAAATAAATTTTGGGCCTTAGTCATTGTATAAGTCCCACTGTGTTTTCTAAAACCGAGGCGCGATCGTCTCCTTTTAAACAATAAATTTGGGTCTCCTTTGTGTTGTAAGTCCCATCTTTATTTTTCAAACTTTGGGCCTCTAATAGAGTGTAAGACCCATCCCTTGTAAATAAAAATCTTTTTGGGCCTCAGTCATTGTATAAGTCCCAGTACGTTAAAAAATCTCGGTGCGATCGCCGTTTTCAAAACATTTTCATCTGGGTCTTCCCTTGTGTTGTAAGTCCTATTTTTCTTCTTTTTTTTTCAAATAATTTTGGGCCTATAATAGAGTGTAAGACCCATCTTTTTGTACTTAAAACACATTTGGGCCTCAGTCATTGTATAAGTCCCGGTACAGTTTTCAAAACAACAGTGCGATCACTGTTATTTTTGGGCCTCTCCTTGAGTTGTAAGCCCCATCTCTTGTTTAAAAATAAACTTTGGGCCTCTATTGGAGTGTAAGACCGAACCTCTTTTGTAAACACAATAAATTTAGACCTCAGTCATTGTATAAGTCACGATACAATTTTCAGAACAACGGTACGATCACTGTTATTTCTGGGCCTCTCCTTGAGTATAAGCCCCAATATTACTTTCAAAACAACTTCCCTTTTTTATTTAGGTTCAAATTCATATTTGTTATCAAAACTTTCTTTAATTTCTTGAATAACTAACCATACAGTTGTAGTACTGGAAGCTTGCTCACCTGTAAGTTCTATCAGCTTTCTTTTACATACTTGTATATATTTCATCTGTATATATATATATATATATATGCTTGTATATTATCTTGCTTAGAGTTTTCCCCGACAACTAGGTCTAGGATTAGATCAAACCAGTGGTCACTCTTTCAACACAGTCAAAAACTAGTTCCCCATAGGAAATTCCAGATACAGTCTTGCCTCCTCTTGGGCTTATACAATATGGAACAGAGAAAGACATTATTCCCGGTGAAACTTTTCTCAAGACTGTCACTACTAGAAATTTGTCTAAGAAATTCATTTCCCCAAGAGTGGATTAATTCCCGGTGAAACCTCTCTTGAATTTCTTCAAACCCTAGAACTGTTCAGTAAAGAAAGAATTATTCCCGGTGAAACCTTTCTTGAACTTTTCTTAGGTTTGGACCCACAGGCTTCCTAAAAGCATCCCCAACCCCCTCTTGGTCTTTGTACAAGGACCCTCGGGCTTCTTAGAAGTTCTCATGCCACCTCTTGGGCTTAGTACAAGGACTCAAAGACCTCCTACAGGTATAGGACAAAACTTAGTCATCCTTTGATAGTTCAATCCTCCAGAGAGGCAGAATCTCAAAACATCAGACCAGTTTAGGGTTGATTCTCATCCCTTAAAACATCAGCCTCCTCTTTCATACCAGTAACTTGGACAGTCTCACCTCCTTTTGGATCTCAAAGAAACCCTCAAGTTTCTTAAAAACACAGGATAAACCCTGATCATTTCATCAATCACCAACAGAGTTAAAACCTCTATAGGTTTTTAAAACTCAATCTTTAAACTCTCATTCTAAATTTCCCCAGCTAAGGTCAAATCACTATCAATAAACCTCAATCAGAATCTCAAGGCTTCTGATATTTCAACTCTTCTTTAATACTCAGCAAGAGTTGATTCCCCACTTTGGACCTGTCTCTGGATCTCAATAATCCTCAACTAAAGATAGCCTCCTCTTACGCTTTATATAAGAAATTCCTCAATCAGCCTCCTCTTAGGCTTTGTATAATGATCATCCTTCAACACCTTTTAGCCTCAATCTTGGGCTTCGTACAAGACACCTATAAAAATTCTCCAACTGAGTCAGTTAACCCCTTTTTAGCCTCAATCTTGGGCTTTGTACAAGACACATATGGAACCTCCCCAGTGGAGTCAATCCTCTTTTTAGCCTCAATCTTGGGCTTTGTACAAGATAGATTAAACCTCTCACCAGTAGAGTCAATCTCTTTTAGCCTCAATCTTGGACTTTGTACAAGACAGACAAAATATTCCCCAGAAGAGTCAATTCTTGTTAGCCTCCTCTTAGGCTTTGTATAATGATCTCCCTAAGCAGAGTCAATCTCTTTCAGCCTCAATCTTGGGCTTTGTACAAGACAGACAAAATATTCCCCAGAAGAGTCAATTCTTGTTAGCCTCCTCTTAGGCTTTGTATAATGATCTCCCTAAGCAGAGTCAATCTCTTTTCAGCCTCAATCTTGGGCTTTGTACAAGAGAGGAATAAAACTCCCTAGTAGAGTCAACCTTTTAGCTTCAACCTTGGGCTTTGATCAAGGCACACAAAAACTAACATCCCCTCAAAGGAAATCAAAAATCTCTCTGTAGGTAGACATTTCTCTGTACATCACACATCAAAATAGACAAATCAAAACAAACCTAATTTCTGATAACTGCTGTAAGGGGCACACTTGTTGATTCAAAAATCCAAGTTGTAGTCTATCTCTTATCCTAGTAAATCCCCTTCTTGCATCTAATTGTTGTAAGTGGCAAGCCTCTGGATTATTTACATCTAAGCCAATGTCCCTCTCTTAGCATGAAAGATTCCTAAGGAAAAACGACATTGCTCTACACTGAGTTAAACTTTTCTCCTTCAGGACAGATCCCCTATAAAGGAAATTATGGCATTGTTGGATTCCATATATTCCAGTTAAAGTAATTCTCCTTTATAATCAATTACCCAACAATTGTGATAAACAGATGAGACATCTCTCTTTAGAAACGACAAATTCCCTCTCAGTCAAACCTTTAGCTTCATTCTTGAGCTTTAAACAAGACACAAATACTCAACCCTTTTTCCTTCAATCTTGGGCTTTGAACACGACACAAATTACCTTTAGCTTCAATCTTGGGCTTTGAACAAGACACCAAACATCTTTTCCTCCCATAGTATAGGAGGAACTACGATTGCTCTGATTTCCCTGTTTTCTTTAACGGATAAGATTGTGAAATCTTAGCGAGCACACATATCAAAAACCTTAGGTCCAGTACCTTACCAAAAACATCGGAAAACCCGAAATCAACAAAAACTCTCTCTCAAACATTCCCAAAAGAGAAACTTTCCCAACCATGACAGATAAACATCAGTAAGTAGATAACAGTAGAATTTGCTAAACGATCTATGGATAACCATATATAGGATGGGTAATTGACAACTCCCCATTGTATAACCTGACCCCGGACCCCCCAATCTCTTAGCATTTGTTAAAGAAAATATTTGCGTGCAAGGTTAGCTTTAGATAGCTTCCCTTTCCTTTCCAACTTCATAGGATAAATAAGAATTCAGAAAGTAGCACCCAATTCCAACCAAAGGCGATAAGGTGGTCGCGTCACCGACAAAAATCGCACGCTAAACAAAGGCAGGGTAGCTCCTATCTTCAGGAACTCACAAGTTAGATCGAAAGCACAGATGAACGCCAACGAGTTAGGGTGCAGCTGTGATGGGGCCAGGTCCAAGTGTACGAAGACAGATCGCTGGAAGACGATGAAGGGCAGCCTCAGCCCTATGTCTTTAAAAGCATACTCGTACATCAGGAACATCTCCCTGTAATCCGTACATATGCGATCATCCTGATTTGGGAAATGCACCTTCCACTCCCCTTCTGGCCCCACATTCGTGAAGACGTCCCCGGTATATGAAGCAAAGACGGAGGCATGCTCGACGGGCTCCGTAATTGTCCGTTCCTCTGCGGAAGCATGCTCAGGAGTCTCCTCGACTTCGCATGGGGCGGTTGAAGCCTCAGTGTCACTACTCTCCGAGGAGCTCTCCTCGGACGAGTCTATAAGAATCTCTTTCTCGGGTTCGCGTGCCATCTGGTTCACCTGAAAAGCAGAGGACAAAAGTGAATTCGACGGTAAAATCAAATCCACCCTTCCACCGCTAGTCAAGTGAAAGGGTGCGCGAAGGGCCAAGGACGACGTCCCCGTCCTAAGCCCTAAATCAAATAGGTCGAGGGTACAGTGCGAGGAGATGCCCGAAGGGCAACCCCTCTCGCACATACAGGGAGATTCTCCCCGGGTCGCTACCCAGTTTTCCGTTTGAAGCTCCACCGGAAAACTCATAAATTCATCGGAAAATTCATGCGAGCGCAGGAAAACTCTTGAGTTCCGCTTGCGCAATACGAGCAACCAGCTCGGCCCTAGTTTTTAGCTCCTTCACCTCCTCAGGCTCATCTTCAGTCGGGGCCGCCGCATACCTCATCTGCTCGACCAAGTCTTCAGCAGCCCTCTTTTGAGCGACTAAGGTCTCCTTCTCCCCTTTCAGTTAAGCAGCCTCCTCCTTGGATTTCTTCCTCGCGTCATCAGCAGCTTTGGCCTCCTCCTTGGCCTTCTTCACCTTTTCTTCCAGGCCTGATATCGCTGCCCGGGCCTTCTTTAGTTCGGATTCGGAGGAGGAGTCTTCCTCGGCGTAGACCGCCGCCATCTCCAGTACCCAGATCAACGCAGAGGCATCCTGCGCCAGCATTGCCCTCTTGCTCGGGCGGTCCATACCCTCGAGCTTTAGGGACTCTGCCCGTGAAACCGTCAGGGATGAACCCTCGAAGAAATTTCTGTCATGAAGGTAGGGAGGAATCTCAAACTTGCTCTTCTCCACCACCCGACTGAGATCCACTAGCTCGCTCGGTTTGGTTTGCTTAAACCTTAAAGCCATGGGTACTAGAGATCCCTGGGCAGAAGAAGGAACAGGCGAGGAGCTCCCTGCAGCCAGTTGAGGAGGAGGCACCCGCTGAGTAAACCGAGGCTTTGGGTTGGTCGTGCCCGCCTTGCCCTTCGTTAGAGCATTCTTCACCATCCTTTCATGAGCAGAAGGCATTTCACCTGCAAAAACATAACAAGCACTTTGGCAACTGAAGAAATTATAATCCGGACAAGCTAAAAAGTAAAGACTACTAAGCAACTTAAGGGCGTCAGCATGGGTCTTGCACTCAATAAGCCCTTTCGTGTTGATATAACGGTGTTCTACTCTTTGCCTGCCATCTTCATCAAAGATTGGGTCCCCTTTCTTAGTGCAACATTCTGCGAGTTTAAAACTGTTAACATATTTGACCAGCGCCACGTAGCTAGCTTTGTCATCCTTGCTCAGCATCTCTAGAGAAAGTTTCAATAATATAGAACCTCTCCTTAAAGGTCCGGATAGACTCAGAGAAAGGTTTGAACAGTTTCTTTGCTTGCTTCTGCGAAACCCAGTTGTACTTTCTCCCCAAAACCTGCCTCCGAAGGTGAAATATTGTGAAGAACAAAGTGTCATACCCCAAATTTTGACCACTCATTGTTAAAACTTTGTTTATCGGACTTTGTTTTCACTTCGTGTCATCTGCATATCATATCATCTATTTTTGTCATGCATATTGTTTGAATTTTCAGTTGGAATATACACGTTGAAATCTTAGTCGTTTTTTATTAATTATGGGAAAAATCGATGAACGGACTTTTTTCTCAATTGAACTTGCAAATGTCCATTATTCATCTAACTTTCGCACAATTTAATCAATCTCTCATTTTTGTTTTATTTTTACATATAAAATATATATATATATATATATATATATATATATATATATATATATATATATATATATATATATATATATATTAGAAAAAAATATAAATTCATATATTTTTTTTTAATACAATTTTGTTTTTTATGAATTTTTGTTTTTAATGTATTTTGTTTTAAATGACTTTTGTTTTAATACAATTTTGTTTTTCATCTAATTTGTTTCTTATGCCAAATACATTTTTGTTTATATGACATAAAATTTTCTTGTTTTAAATCCATAAATTTTTTGAACAAACTAATTCAAAGTCTTCATTCTTCATTCAAAGTCAAGTTTTCAAAGATTTGATTTTATGACTAAACATACTATATCATTTTTTACTAACTTAGTCTCATTTTTAAACTTGATCACCGAGTCATATTTTTCTATAAATACCACATAACTTCTCATTTCAAAATCACACCAAACAATGTTCCTACACTTGTTTCTCACTTCCATCTCTCTCACATATTTCTTCTATGTTTAGTAAGGTTTAGAAAAGAGAAAAAAATGTGATATAAACATACAAGGGTCATGCGCCCCACCTCATCACTCACCACATTTTTTCTTCTCTTTTCATATTATTTCACACATGTATAAAAACTCATGTTTATTTAATATTTGTTTTATTAAATAATTGTTAAATTAATTAATTATTTATTAGTTTTACTAACATTGATTAGTTGTTTTTACTAAATATATTTCAATTAATTTAATTTGTGTGAATGATCATTTAATTGTTTAATATGTTATTATTCGATTATTTGATTTCATCTTTGCTAAATACATGGCTTATTCTTAAGCTTGTTTTCAAAAGAATTATTTGTAAATTAAATAAGTGTTCACATCACTTATGATTTTAATTCAATTCTAACCACTTAATGAGACCAAAGGTACTTCTATGCGATCTTTGGTTTTCTCTGTTTGTTTGTGGTTTTTCATCTGATGCAGAAATTCTTAATCAATATCTTGACGATCATTGGATGCTTAAAAGCTTTTGTCGGGAACCTTGGGCTCGTCTGACGCTCCTTTGCTTGCGTAAAAATTCACCGGTGTTCGGCACACTCTATATTTAATCTTTGCTTATGCATCATGTTTATGATTAAATAAATCTTTTTAAACACTTTTGGGCCTCTAATAGAGTGTAAGTCCTATCCCTATTGTACATAAATAAATTTTGGGCCTCAGTCATTGTATAAGTCCCACTGTGTTTTCTAAAACCGAGGCGCGATCGTCGCCTTTTAAACAATAAATTTGGGCATCCTTTGTGTTGTAAGTCCCGTATTTCTATTTCAAACTTTAGGCCTCTAATAGAGTGTAAGACTGTTTACTGTGAATTTTGGTAAACAACCTCTGATCTATCAATCTAAGCGCAAATTGATTTAACTTGCAGGATCGATCACACAAATCCTAGGACATGTGCTAAGTTTGAGAGACAAGTGTAACTTAAAGAAAATGTAAACTGAACTCCACGTTTGACAATGCTGAAAATAAAATCTAACTGAACTCCACGTTCGACTACAGGCAATAAAGTAAAGTGAGAACTTGAAATTTAAAGTAATGCAAGTAAAGGGTGCAAAAATTAAAGGCGTCGAATCGGTAAAAGCTTTGAAAGTAAAATGCAACGAACTCCACGTTCTTGGAAAGTAAAGGCTGGGAAAGTAAAAGTGTTGTCGAAGGTAAGGTGCTGGAAAGTAAAAGACTTTGAAAATAAATGCAGTTGATTTAAAGGAGAACTTCACGTTCTTGAAAATGAAAGGCTTTGAAAAGTAAAGGCTTGAAGATTAAATGCTTGAACGTAAAATGCAGTCGAAAGTAAAACGCAGAAAACTTAAATGACTTTGAACATAAATTTGGCATGGAAGATAAATTTCAAGAAACTGTAAAGGCATGGAAAGTAAACATGCTGAAGATAAATTAGATTAATGAAGACAATGGTGTTACATTACGTACATTCTCACGAACTCGTTTCTCTACACGCGGGTACTTTGAGTTTCTTAGAGTAACTTGTACAAAAATATGAACACCCCTTTTACATAGAACCAACTCCTATTTATAGTGCTAGGAAATAACTACTCAGTGGTGGTTACTGCTTCGAACGTGTGGATTTTGGCGTCTTCCCCTTAATCTCAACTGTTCCCACGTCCACAACTGCTCTTATTTAAATTTCAAATATTGGAAATTCCCTCCAATCTTAACATAACCACTGCAGCGCTACATTCTCACGGTCGAAGAACCCTTTCCATACTTAGCCATTTTTTAAGGTTTCTCCACATTTATTTGACTCAGGCCTCTCAAAAGTTAGGTCGAAGCCTTCTTTATATTAAAAATAATTTTTTAACATTAACATAACTTTGATTTTGTCTGGCGTCGAAATTGAGGGTTAACAAATTGCCCCCAAGGAATGTCCTTTCGCCAGACTTGGTAGGAAGGCCATTTCTTGACATAATGCTTATTTCGACGCCTATTTGCATGCCCTTAACTTAATATCCCACTAATTCCCTAATGGCTAAACAGTTCATTTTCTTTAACCCACGCCTCTGACGTCACGCCATCATGACAAATCCTTAAAACGTCTTTTCAGCCGTATTCATCATAACGCCTTTCTTGAAAACAGACGTTAACAGTCTGCACATAACTGCTCCTTTCCATCACGCCTTCAGGAGGAAGCCACGTGTCCCACTAACCCCTCAGCTTCAACGGTGGATCCAAGTCCCTGAAGGTTTTCAAACATCTATATATACCCATTTCCGCCATTTTGTGATCTTTCCACTCCTTTAGTACTCTCAAGCAACTCTTCTTCTCTTCAGTTTTTTGCGCAAGACACCATCTTTCCATCTTCTTCCACAATGGCATCCTCCCACATTAATCCTCAAGCAAAGAAGACCCAAAAGGGCAAAGTCACTCCATTCAAGCAAACCATCCCACCGTTCGCTAACATCCCAGGCCCTCAACTGGTAGATAACCATCGTTGTTTGCCGGAACCTACCTCTACAGAAGCAAGAGCCATCTACCAATCGCAGGTAATGATTCCCTTTGTTATGTCTGATAAAACTTATGCATTATCTGGTCCTTTGGCTGAGGTGGATATTTCCAACGAGAAGCTGAGTGAGTTTTTCCCATCGTACCGGAAATCCAAACCATTAGGGCAAAAGAGTTCCCCTAAAATTGATTCTGCTGCTGGAGCTTCCCCCGAAGAGATCCCTTTACCCAAACTCAATGTTGGCTATCTCACTGATGGCACTAGATTGATGAGAGCCGTCAACCCTTTAAAGGAATTCGACCAATGGATGGCAAAGATGGAGAAAGTTAAAGCTGACCATTGGAAGGAGATAGGGATCTATGACCTTCTGATGCTATCGAAGACCAGCATACCCTATTGCTTGAACATGTTAGCAGCATCTTTGTACTTTTGGGACAACACCCATTATACATTCCACCTGCCATGTGGAATGGTCACTCCAACCCTCTTTGACGTAGCTGCCATCACGGGGCTTCGACCAGATGGCTTCGTCTACAATCCTGAGGTTGATGCTGATGATACCATCAACATTGCAGGCTCAAAACTGACCTACACCCTCTTTATCAAGCACCACTTCAAACAAGAAGATGATGAGGTGTCTGATGAAGAACACATCGTTTTCCTCACAGTCTGGCTGTCGAGGTATGTTTTTTGTACCAAGTCCTTGCAGGTGGCTAAGAAATACCTGCCCCTGGCGAACCAACTCCACCACAACAGAGGGACCTGTCTGAGTGAACTCATTCTGGCGAACCTTTACGAATCTATCAGTGAAGGGGCTTCTCGACTGAAGAATGTGGACGCCCAAGGTCCTATGCATTTGAGCGGTCCTCTTTGGCTACTTCAACTGTGGCTCAATGCTACATTTGAGGCTAGCCTCCCCAGAAAAGGCATAGTCGATGAAGCTTCCGCTGAGATCAGGGAGAGGAGCGTCGAAGGGACACGTCTGGCTAAGCTCACTCCTAATGATGATGTTCTCTATTGTTATTTTTACCAGTCAAATTCGCAATTAAAGTGCTCTATCTTTTTCTTGGAAAGTCACCCTTCCAGCTTTAAATTCCAAGGCATAAGGTTCTAGCTTTAAAGTGACACTTATAGCATAGCCCTCAGGCCTATTTCCAAGAATCACTCACCTATTTCCACCGTTTGGCTGGCCAATCCAATCAGCCCTTAGCCTCTATAAATCTCTTCCATCTGACCATGTTTTGCGTAGAAGCAACCATGAATACTTCAGAGACACCTCCAACCAAGAAGATGGCTGGAAAGGCCAAGGCAACTGAGGAAACAAAGAAAGTAGAGGCGCCTCAACAACCCAATGCCTCCATTGGAGCAGCCTCTTTAGCCAAGAAGAAGGAAACCAAAATGAAGATCTCCAAGAAAGGGCGCTTCAGCACCCAAGAATCTGATGATGAGCCAGATGCAGATTATATGGAATTCCTCAAATCCATAGATTGGAGAGATTATGAATAACCTTACCTTGAGAAAGAAAAATGTTGTACTATTTTCTCTTCGCTTTGTATGCCATATTCGCCTGACTCGGCCTATTTTGGCTTTCTTTCATCAAATAAAGCTTATGTTTTTATATGAATCTCCTGCAGCATAGGCTTATATTTTTTCAAATACTTGCCATTTACTTTCAAGATTCTTTTATCTCTGTCTAATTCTTCCACTTCGTAAGCTCCATTAGAGAACACTTGTATGACTTGGAATGGTCATTCCACTTAGGGGACCACTTGCCCAATGTTCTATCTTTTCGATCCATGGGCAAAATCACCTTCCAAACCAATTCCCCACATGCAAAAGATTTAGATTTAACCTTTTTGTTGTAGGATTCTTCGACCCTCTTCTTTTGTCTTCTCAGCAACTCCAAGGCTCTAAGCCTTTCTTCATCCAAATCCACTAATTCATTCATCATCATTTCCCAATAATTCTCAGAGGGAATTTCATGATGTCTTTGAACTCTTATAGACTGTAGATAAATCTCAACAGGTAATACTGCATCATGACCAAAAGTGAGTCGAAATGGGGTAGTGTTGGTAGCCTCTTTGGGGGATGTTCGACACGCCCAAAGAATTTGGTCTAACGTCTTGTGCCAATTTCTAGGCCTTTTTCCCACATGTTTCTTGATTAGTCCAATCACTATCTTATTGGCCGCTTCGACTTGCCCATTGGCCTGAGCATAATACGGTGTAGAAGTTAATAACTTAAAACCTATCTCTTTGGCAAATTCCTGCATCTTTCGACCAGTGAACACGGATCCCTGATCTGTAGTAATTGTTTCAGGAATACCAAATCTATAAATAATGTGACTTTGGATGAAATCAATAACATCTTCCTTACCTATATTCACCAGTGGTATTGCCTCAATCCACTTGGTGAAATAATCAATTCCCACCAAAATATATCTCTGGTTCTTTGAAGATGCTGGTCGAATCTCTCCCACTATATCCAAAGTCCATCCTCTAAAAGGCCATGGTTTCACTATAGAATGTAATTCACTTGCAGGGATGTGCTGTATGCCAGCATGAATTTGACATTCTTGGCACCCTTTAGCAAATTCTATGCAATCCTTCAGCATAGTGGGCCAATACATGCCTTGTCGAAACAACAACCATTTCATCTTCTGGCCAACTTGGTGTGCTCCACATGCCCCACTATGTACTGTCGAAAGTGCCAAATACGCCTCTGCCTCACTAAGGCATTTCAATAAGACTCCCTCAGGGGTCTTTTTAAACAATTCATTACCCATCAGCACATAGCTCAAAGCTTGATACCTGACTTTTCGTTCTGTCGAAGCCGTTGGGTTTCGCAAATACTCAACTACGGGCCTTCTCCAATCTTCATCTGTTAAATTATCTATGGCAAAAATTTCAAAATTTTCGCCATCTATACACCCAAGCTTAGTTGTTTCTAAGTCTGATGGACATAATCCAACAGCCACCACCTTACCTCTTGCCTCAATTACTTCTTGAAGGTTCTCTTTCGACACCTTGTATCCAGAAGCAATTTGGGCCAAGTCGTTAGCAACTTGATTTTCTATTCTAGGTATGTGTTGAATGGCCACTACCTCAAATTTCTTTAATAATCTATTGGCTATCACAAAGTACATAATGAGATTTTCTTTAACACATTTATACTCCTTTGTGATTTGTTTTATAACCAATTCTGAATCTCCCATTATTTCGACTCTAGTTGCCCCCAATTCTAACAAAATTTCAAGGCCCGCAATTAATGCTTCATATTCAGCCTCATTGTTAGAACAAGGCCCTTTGACCTTGTACTTGAATTTTGTTGGAATTTTTTCAGGAGAAATAATGTATATTCCTACTCCTGTTCCATTTTTATGACTTGATCCGTCAAAGTATAATTTCCAAGATCTTAATTCGACGTAATTCGAATCATTTTCATTTATGGAATGGTCAACTATGAAGTCTGCAACTATTTGCCCTTTCACAGCTTTTAAAGGTTGATATGTTAAGGAAAATTATGTCAATGCTAATGCCCATTTGCCAATTCGACTGTGCAAAATGGGTTTAGATAACATATGTTTTACAACATCAAAGTGAGACGAAACATACACATCAACAGGTTTTATATATTGCTTTAATTTAGTACAAGAGAAATACAAGCATAAAATAACTTTTCAATCATGCTATACCTAGTTTCTGCATCATTTAAAACTCGACTAAGGTAATAAATGGCTCTTTCAACTCCATTTTCATCCTCTTGAGCTAACATGCTCCCTAGAGTTTTATCTGCTGCAGCTATGTACAATCTCATACTTTTGTTTCTACAAGGTGGTGAAAGAATTGGAGGGTGGCTTAGGTACTCCTTGATCTTGTCGAAGGCTTCCTGCTGCAATTGCCCCCACTCGAAACCATCTTTGTTAAAACGAAGCAATGGCGAAAAAGCTTGGGTTTTGCCACTCAGGTTAGATATAAACCTTCTTAAGAAGTTGATTTTGCCCAACAACGACTGCAACTCCTTTTTGGTTGATGGCGCTTTCGCCTCCATTATGGCTTTGGTTTTATTCTGATTTATTTCAATCCCTTTCTTGTGGACCACAAAGCCTAAGAAATCCCCTGCCTGCACACAAAAAACACATTTAAGAGGATTCATTTTAAGACCATATTTTCTCATCCTTTCAAAGGATTGTCGAAGATGGTCAATGTGACTATTCCCAGAAATAGATTTTATAACAATATCATCAATATAAATTTGCATGAAGGTGTCTATAAAATCGTGGAAAATTGAATTCATTGCCCTTTGATAAGTAGCACCAGCATTCTTGAGACCAAAAGGCATTACTACCCACTCATAAGTGCCTAAGGCTCCAGGGCATCTGAAAGCAGTTTTATGAACATCTTCCTCAGCAATGAATATTTGGTTATAGCCAGAATATCCATCCAGCATACTAAGGTATTCATGTCCTGCTGCAGAATCTATTAACATTTCTGCTACTGGCATTGAATATTCATCTTTGGGAGTTGCAGAGTTTAAATCCCTAAAATCGATGCACACTCTCAAAGACCCATTCTTTTTAATAACAGGTACTATATTAGCCAACCATTCGACATACCTTGCAGTGCGAATGAATTTGCAACGAAGCAGTCTTTCGACTTCCTCTTTGATCTTTGACAGTATCTCTGGTGCAAACCGTCTTGGATTTTGCTTGACTGGTTTTTTCCCAGGCGTCATAGGCAACTTGTGTTCAACTAACTCCCTGCTCAGACCAGGAATCTCATCATAATCCCAAGCGAAGCAGTCTTTGAATTTTTTCAACAGCTGGACTACTTCGAATTTCAACTGGGGATCAAGATTGGCACTAATGTAAGTAGGCCTTTTGGTTGCCCCCTCACTGAGATCTACTTCTTCCAAAGGATCTTGTGCTAGCATTTTTATATTGTTTGCCAACGGATCCTTTTCAAATCCCAAAGGCTCATCTTCATAGATAGCGTCGAGCCTCTGGCTTTGCCCTTCAGTTTTAACCTTGTCTGGTGGTTTTGGGTCGAAGTCCTTGCCAGGACCTTCTTGATACACTTCAAAAATGGCTTCACCAACCATATAATCATTGGCGGCTTCCAAAGCCGCTTGTAGTTTTGTTTCGGCCACATAGGCCGAAATTCTTTTCATAGCATCGAACTCAGTCATGATCACTGAATTCATCTCCCCACCCTGTGGGCTCTATTGGAGGTGTGCCTAGGCATGGCAATCTTCCTCCTGGTACCTCCCTGTCCCATCTGAAACCTTCTACAGGGTGTAAGTACAACGAATAAAACGTTTCCTCGTCAGGTGTAAACTCAAAATCAGCTGGAGGACATGGAGCAATGTTCGCCAGATGTTTCTCAAATTGCCTACTGTCCACATGATTAACAGGCACCTTGAAGTACCCTTGATCAGCTTCAATGTTTTCCACTATCCCATCTGGTCTCCAGATTGTGATTCTCTGGTGCATAGATGAGGGTACTGCTCCTATCCCATGAATCCACTCCCTTCCTAAGAGTAGATTATAGTTAGCCTTTGTTTTGACGACCATGAACACTGTTGGTCTGGTAATAGTTCCCACAGTGAGATCTACTTGAATCACTCCCAGAGTAGAACCAACTTTGCCTTCATAGTTCGACAGAACCATGTTGTGAGGTTTAGTATCAGTTTCAAATGTTCCAATCTTGCTCAACAGAAATCTTGGCATCAAATTAACCGTCACACCACAGTCTACCAAAATCTTGTGGACAGGAACGTTCTCCACTTTTCCAGTAATATAAAGAGGCTTCAAGTGACCCTTCATTGCCTCCGTGGGACGCTCAAAGAAAGCATTCTGTTCTTCGACACACCCATTGTTCATGATGTAATAGAACACAGGCTTGTGGGCCATCATTTCCAACTCAGCAGTTTGGTCTAAGTCTTCGATCTCTGAGACTTGACCAAATTCTCTTGGCATTACTGACACCACATTTACCAAAATGTCTAGGGAAGCTGCTGACTCATTGTCGAAGTTATCAGTCATATCATCATCCTCTTCGACCTTCTTTTTTGGCTGAATAGTAAACAACTTTCGTCGTATGGGCAGTTTCTCTATTGCCCCAGCCACATTGGTGCTTGACTCCCCTTGCACCTGAGCCTCCCTAACAGCTTTTCGCATGCGTTGCTCTCTTCGCCATTGCGATCTAGACATTGGGTTGTTACCCTTGTAATTCTGCGAAATGTATGCTGATTTTTTTATGGTGTGATTCTCCTTCCTGTACTCAAATGACGCACCTCTTTCCACATCGAACTTCTCCCACTTTTTCTTCTGTCCTCTCCCTTCGACAGGTTTGACCCAACTACCTGTTGGTGCGTTCGCCGTTGGCTTGAACGTACCTGGCCTAATTCCTGGTGTTTGGTTTTTTAGCCCTGTCGAAAGTCGCCTATGGTCAAAACCTAGGTGCCTCTTGCCCACCTTCTGCCCCCAGCTTTCGCCAGCCTTCTTAACACCTTCAAGCTTGTGGGCAGCCTTTTCATCAAAAATGGCGCTGCACCTGGTACACAGCATTACTCCAGAGTCTTTTTTCTGGCAACGATGTAAGAAGTCTACAATTGTCTCTTCTGGCTTAGGATAAGCCATTTTGTTGAGTTTCTCTTGCTCATCTACCTTACTCAATGGTTCATTCTTTCGATCAGTAATTTTGACCATGTTGACATCCATTCTGTCCTTCAGGCGCATCTTGGAGAAGCTGGCTTCCAGACTTTCAGTGGTCTTTCCCAAGCAGCCACCACCTACTGCTGCTTTTGCAGCTCTTTGGGAAGCTTTTTCCCAAGCAGCTTTCTCAGCCTCCACCATCTCCGCAGCATTAACTCTCTCGACATCAGGAGATGTCTTGAAAAAAGATTCAGCCGCCATACAGATCCAATTTTCCACCAGACAACCATCCATGTCCAGCATCTCTCCAACCAAGAGCATGTAATCTTCCAATTCCTTAACAACTTGAACTTTGGGGGCATTTCTACCCATAGCCTCATTGGTGTTGATACTATCTGAACTAGAATCAGACTCCTCAGCCAACTCGACCATATTAATGCCTTCATTGACAGTTATCTTCCACCCACTCACGGTTACATCAAAAACCTCAGCAGCATTATCCATTTCCACAAACTTATCAGCAGTTTCTTTGGTCAGCAACATCAGACTGGTGCCATCAACGTTTAGGCCACTTGTAGCCTTACTAGAACCTTCAATCTTCACAACACTGATGGCGAAGTCTTTAGTAACTTCTACCATGTTGACTGACTCGTCGAATCCCCCTATGGCTTCCACCATCTGAACCTCATGAGGCTCTGTATAGTTGGCCTCTGCAACTTGCAACGGGTCAGAGTCAATCTTCATCTGGGCTTTGCCTTTTTCCCCAAACTTCAGCCTTCCTTCCTGGATAGCGTTTTGCACCAGATCCCTGAAAAGAAAACATTGAGAAGTTTTATGACCCAAAAAATTATGGTACTTACAAAAACCTCTTTTCTTTCTTTGTTCTAAAGGTGGCGTTTTAGCACCAGCAGGCACTATCATTTGCCCATCTTTAACTAACAAATCAAAAATTTCGTCACATTTAGTGACGTCGAAAGTATATGTTTTCTTAGGGAATTTGTCGTTAGATTCGACAGGATTTTTTCCTTCTGAAGGAGCTAATAATTTGCAAGCGTAAGGTGGACCTTGCTTTAACTCAGCAACGTCAACCTCATTTTCTTCGAAACAAGATGACTCACCATACAGACTCTCCACATCTTCCTTGCATTCGACAAACGCTACTTTTTTACCCCTACTGAATTTGGCTTTTTCTTCTTTTAGCCTCTCTAGCTGTCGAACCCTATCAGCCAGCTGGGCCATATCTCTAAGATATTGGGTATCTAATTTCTTCCTAATGGAATAATCAAGACCCCCAGCAGCTATTTCGACCAACTCATGTTCTGGCACTTGTGTAAAGCACCTGGCTTTAAGAAGTCGAAACCTATTCAGGTAATCATCAATTGGCTCAGTGACCTTGCGCTTGATGCTAGCCAATTCTTTCAAACTAATTTTAGTTTGCCCCATGTAGAACTGTTCATGAAACAAACGTTCTAATTGGGTCCAATTGTATATGGAATTTGGAAGCAACGTAGTAAACCATGTGAAGGCATTCTTGGTAAGGGAACTTGGGAAGTATTTGATCCTAAGGCTTTCGTCAGCAGCAATCTCGCCCGCTTCGATCAAATATCTAGCCACATGTTCGACAGTAGACTCAGTAGTATCTCCTGAAAATTTGCTGAACTTTAGAACCTTCATCCTGGGGGGAAGTTCTGCTTGGAGAATGTAGTCCACTATAGGTGATGTATAATTTGGCCTGGTGAAGCCAAAATTCATCCCATTCCTAGTCATTATCCTTTCGACCATGGCTGCAAGATTATTTTCTTCTGCTTGATTCTGGTGTCGAACCTGCCTAAGTAGTTGGTCTGCGTCTTGGTTCCTGTTCACCATCACTACTGGTTCTACCTCCATCTGGTATGGCATCTGGTTTCTTGGTGGTTCGACTCTGAAATGGTCAACCATCTCTTGATCCTCCAGATTAGCATCAGGTATCTGACGTTGATGACGCCTTGGGATATCTTCGACCACCGTCGCTCTTCGATCTACTACTGGCACTCCCATGAAACCAGCCATGCGTGCCACTTGTGCAGCCAGTTGTTGGTTAGTTTGAGTTGTATTTTGAATCAAATGTTGAAAAACTTCTCCCATTGTCTGAGACAACGTATGTAGCATTTGTATGTTACTTTCATCCATCTGTTGTCTCAAAAATTTATGGATGTATTTGTAAGGCTAGGGGTTTGAACAGAGTAACCAACGCCTATACTCTGATTATTTCGTCCCCCTGATCCTGACCCTTGTAGTGGCGAAGACACAACAGTTTCTGAAAATACAGGTGGAGCATTCTGCAAGTTTTGCATCATTGATGTAGGCATACCATAGGGTTGACTCCTTGACCCTGGATGTGGGAAACTTGGTGGAGGAACGTGCCTGTACATTGTATTTCCTCCTAGGGGTGTTGGCGAATTAGAACTTTGTGGTCCTATATATTCCAACACAGGTTGAGTATATGATTTTGTATATGTTGATCCTGGCTCAGACACCACTAACGGAAGTGACGCCGGTCCTCCTGTCGAAGACACTGGTGATGGCGTGCTTTGAGTCCCAATACTGCTACTGGACTGAGTGTTTGAAATACTCCCTTGAGGATCAACTTGTTGATTGGCATTAGTTGCCATCTTCTTAGTATATCTTCTCTTTGGTATCTCCCCGTTTGCTGTGGCTAACTTCCCACTCCTCAATAACATGCAACGAAAACACTTCTTCACCAAGAGAGATAAGGCTGACAAAAAGGTTTGACTTAGCACTGGGTCCCACTGGGCGTGCCAATTTGTTTACTGTGAATTTTGGTAAACAACCTCTGATCTATCAATCTAAGCGCAAATTGATTTAACTTGCAGGATCGATCACACAAATCCTAGGACATGTGCTAAGTTTGAGAGACAAGTGTAACTTAAAGAAAATGTAAACTGAACTCCACGTTTGACAATGCTGAAAATAAAATCTAACTGAACTCCACGTTCGACTACAGGCAATAAAGTAAAGTGAGAACTTGAAATTTAAAGTAATGCAAGTAAAGGGTGCAAAAATTAAAGGCGTCGAATCGGTAAAAGCTTTGAAAGTAAAATGCAACGAACTCCACGTTCTTGGAAAGTAAAGGCTGGGAAAGTAAAAGTGTTGTCGAAGGTAAGGTGCTGGAAAGTAAAAGACTTTGAAAATAAATGCAGTTGATTTAAAGGAGAACTTCACGTTCTTGAAAATGAAAGGCTTTGAAAAGTAAAGGCTTGAAGATTAAATGCTTGAACGTAAAATGCAGTCGAAAGTAAAACGCAGAAAACTTAAATGACTTTGAACATAAATTTGGCATGGAAGATAAATTTCAAGAAAATGTAAAGGCATGGAAAGTAAACATGCTGAAGATAAATTAGATTAATGAAGACAATGGTGTTACATTACGTACATTCTCACGAACTCGTTTCTCTACACGCGGGTACTTTGAGTTTCTTAGAGTAACTTGTACAAAAATATGAACACCCCTTTTACATAGAACCAACTCCTATTTATAGTGCTAGGAAATAACTACTCAGTGGTGGTTACTGCTTCGAACGTGTGGATTTTGGCGCCTTCCCCTTAATCTCAACTGTTCCCACGTCCACAACTGCTCTTATTTAAATTTCAAATATTGGAAATTCCCTCCAATCTTAACATAACCACTGCAGCGCTACATTCTCACGGTCGAAGAACCCTTTCCATACTTAGCCATTTTTTAAGGTTTCTCCACATTTATTCGACTCAGGCCTCTCAAAAGTTAGGTCGAAGCCTTCTTTATATTAAAAATAATTTTTTAACATTAACATAACTTTGATTATGTCTGGCGTCGAAATTGAGGGTTAACAAAGACCCATGCCTTGTAATTAAAAATCTTTTTGGGCCTCAGTCATTGTATAAGTCCCAGTACGTTAAAAAATCTCGGTGCGATCGCCGTTTTCAAAACATTTTCATCTGGGTCTTTCCTTGTGTTGTAAGTCCCATTTTTCTTCTTTTTTTTCAAATAAATTTGGGTCTCTAATAGAGTGTAAGACCCATCTTTTTGTACATAAAACACATTTGGGCCTCAGTAATTGTATAAGTCCCGGTACAATTTTCAAAACAACGGTGCGATCACTGTTATTTTTGGGCCCCTCCTTGAGTTGTAAGCCCCATCTCTTGTATAAAAATAAACTTTGGGCCTCTATAGGAGTGTAAGACCCAACCTGTTTTGTAAATACAATAAATTTGGGCCTCATTCATTGTATAACTCCCGATACAATTTTCAGAACAACGGTACGATCACTGTTATTTCTGGGCCTCTCCTTGAGTATAAGCCCCAATATTCCTTTCAAAACAACTTCCCTTTTTTAGTTAGGTTCAAATTCATAGTTGTTATCAAAACTTTCTTTAATTTCTTGAATAACTAACCATACAGTTGTAGTACTAGAAGCTTGCTCACCTGTAAGTTCTATCAGCTTTCTTTTACATACTTGTATATATTTCATCTGTATATATATATATATATATGCTTGTATATTATCTTGCTTAGAGTTTTCCCCGATAACTAGGTCTCGGATTAGATCAAACCAGTGGTCACTCTTTCAACACAGTCAAAAACTAGTTCTCCATAGGAAATTCCAGATACAATCTTGCCTCCTCTTGGGCTTATAAAATATGGAACAGAGAAAGGCATTATTCCCGGTGAAATTTTTCTCAAGACTATCACTACTAGAAATTTGTCTAAGAAATTCATTTCCCCCAGAGAGGATTAATTCCCGGTGAAACCTCTCTTGAATTTCTTCAAACCCTAGAACTGTTCAGTAAAGAAAGAATTATTCCCGGTGAAACCTTTCTTGAACTTTTCTTAGGTTTGGACCCACAGGCTTCCTAAAAGCATCCCCAGCCCCCTCTTGGGCTTTGTACAAGGACCCTCGAGCGTCTTAGAAGTTCTCAAGCCACCTCTTGGGCTTAGTACAAGGACCCAAAGACCTCCTACAGGTATAGGACAAAACTTAGTCATCCTTTGATAGTTCAATCCTCCAGAGAGTCAGAATCTCAAAACATCATACCAGTTTAGGGTTAATTCTCATCCCGTAAAACATCAACCTCCTCTTGGGCATCATACAAAGATAAACCTTTTCATACCAGTAGACTTGGACAGTCTCACCTCCTTTTGGATCTCAAAGAAACCCTCAAGTTTCTTAAAAACACAGGATAAACCCTGATCATTTCATCAATCACCAACAGAGTTAAAACCTCTATAGGTTTTTAAAACTCAATCTTTAAACTCCCATTCTAAATTTCCCCAGCTAAGGTCAAATCACTATAAATAAACCTCAATCAGAATCTCAAGGCTTCTGATATTTCAACTCTTCTTTAATCCTCAGCAAGAGTTGATTCCCCACTTTGGACCTGTCTCTGGATCTCAATAATCCTCAGCTGAAGTTAGCCTCCTCTTAGGCTTTATATAAGAAATTCCCCAACCAGCCTCCTCTTAGGCTTTGTATAATGATCATCCTTCAGCACCTTTTAGCCTCAATCTTGGGCTTTGTATAAGACACCTATAAAAATTCTCCAGCTGAGTCAGATAACCCCTTTTTAGCCTCAATTTTGGGCTCTGTACAAGACACATATGGAACCTCTCCAGTGGAGTCAATCCTCTTTTTAGCCTCAATCTTGGGCTTTGTACAAGACAAATAAAACCTCTCACCAGTAGAGTCAATCTCTCTTAGCCTCAATCTTGGGCTTTGTACAAGTCAGACAAAATATTCCCCAGAATAGTCAATTCCTGTTAGCCTCCCCTTAGGCTTTGTATAATGATCTCCCTAAGCAGAGTCAATCTCTTTTCAGCCTCAATCTTGGGCTTTGTACAAGACAGAAATAAAACTCCCTAGTAGAGTCAACCTTTTAGCTTCAACCTTGGGCTTTGATTAAGGCACACAAAAACTAACATCCCCTTAAAGGAAATAAAAAATCTCTCTGTACGTAGACATTTCTCTGTACATCCCACATCAAAACAGACAAATCAAAACAAACCTAATTCTAGATAACTGCTGTAAGGGGCACACTTGTTGATTCAAAAATCCAAGCTGTAGTCCATCTCTTATCCTGGTAAATGCCCTTCTTGCATCTAATTGCTGTAAGTGGCAAGCCTCTGGATTTTTACATCTAAGCCAATGTCCCTCTCTTAGCATAAAAGATTCCTAAGGAAAAATGGCATTCCTCCACACTGAGTTAAAGTTTTCTCCTTTAGGACAAATCCCCTATAAAGGAAATTATGGCATTGCTGGATTCCATATATTCCTGTTAAAGTAATTCTCTTTTACAATTAGTTACCCAACAACTGTGATAAACAGATGAGACATCTCTCTTTAGAGACGAAAAATTCTCTCTGTCAAACCTTTCGCTTCATTCTTGGGCTTTAAACAAGACACAAATACTCAACCCTTTTAGATTCAATCTTGGGCTTTGAACATGACACAAATAACCTTTAGCTTCAATCTTGGGCTTTGAACAAGACACCAAACATCTTTTCCTCCCATAGAATAGGAGGAACTATGATTGCTCTGATTTCCCTGTTTTCTTTAACAGATAAGATTGTGAAATCTTAGCGAGCACACATATCAAAAACCTTAGGTCCAGTACCTTACCAAAAACATCGGAAAACCAGAAATCAACAAAAACTCTCTCTCAAACATTCCCAAAGGAGAAACTTTCCCAACCCATGATAGATAAATATCAGTAAGTAGATAACAGTAGAATTTGCTAAACGATCTATGGATAACCATATATAGGATGGGTAATTGACAACTCCCCATTGTATAACCTGACCCCGGACCCCCCAATCTCTTAGTATTTGTTAAAGAAAACTTTTGCATGCAAGGTTAGTTTTAGATAGCTTCCCTTTTATTTCCAACTTCATAGGATAAATAAGAAATCAGAAAGTAGCACCCAATTCTAACCAAAGGCGATAAGGTGGTCGCGTCACTGACAAAAATCGCACACTACACAATGGCAGGGTAGCTCCTATCTTCAGGAACTCACAAGTTAGCTCGAAAGCACAGATGAACGCCAACGAGTTAGGGTGCAGCTGTGATGGGGCCAGGTCCAAGTGTACAAAGACGGACCGCTGGAAGTCGGTGAAGGGCAACCTCAGCCCTATGTCTTTAAAAGCATACTCATACATCAGGAACATCTCCCCGTAATCCATACATATGCGGTCATCCTGAATTTTGAAGTGCACCTTCCACTCCCCTTCTGGCCCCGCATTCATGAAGACATCCCCGGTATGTGAAGCAAAGACGGAGGCATGCTCGGCGGGCTCCGTAACTGTCCATTCCTCTGCGGAAGCATGCTCAGGAGTCTCCTCGACTTCGCAGGGGGCGGTTGAAGCCTCAGTGTCACTACTCTCCGAGGAGCTCTTCTTGGACGAGTCTATAAGAATCTCTTTCTCGGGTTCGCGTTCCATCTGTTTCACCTGAAAAGCAGAGGACAAAAGTGAATTCGACGGCAAAATCAAATCCACCCTTCCACCGCTCGTCAAGTGAAAGGGCGCGCGAAGGGCCAAGGACGACGTCCCCGTCCTAAGCCCTAAATCAAATAGGTCGAGGGTACAGTGCGAGGAGATGCCCGGAGGGCAACCCCTCTCGCACATACGGGGAGATTCTCCCCGGGTCGCTACCCAGTTTTCCGTTTGAAGCTCCACCGAAAAACTCATAAATTCAACAGAAAATTCATGCGAGCGCAGGAAAACTCCTTAGCTCCGCCCGCGCAATACGAGCAACCAGCTTGGCCCTAGTTTTCAGCACCTTCACCTCCTCAGGCTCTTTTTCAGTCGGGGCCGCCGTATACCTCATCTGCTCAACCAAGTCTTCAGCAGCCTTCTTTTCAGCGACCAAGGTCTCCTTCTCCCCTTTCAGTTTAGCAGCCTCCTCCTGGGATTTATTCCTCGCATCATCAGCGGCTTTAGCCTTCTCCTTGGCCTTCTTCACCTTTTCTTCCAGAGCTGATATCGCCGCTTGGACCTTCTTTAGTTCAGATTTGGAGGAGGAGTCTTCCTCGGCGTAGACCGTCTCCATCTCTAGTACCCAGATCAACGCAGAGGAATCATGCGCCAGCATTGCCCTCTTGCCCGGGCGGTCCATACCCTCGAGCTTTAGAGACTCTTCCCGCGAAACCGTCAGGGATGAACCCTCGAAGAACTTTCTGTCATGAAGGCAGGGAGGAATCTCAAACTTGCTCTTCTTCGCCGCCCGACTGAGATCCACCAGCTCGATCGGTCTGGTTCGCTTAAACCTTAAAGCCCCGGGCACAGGAGATCCCTGGGCAGAAGAAGGAACAGGCGAGGAGCTCCCCGCAGCCAGTTGAGGAGGAGGCACCTGCTGAGTAAACCGAGACTTTAGGTTGGTCGCTCCCGCCTTGTCCTTCGTTAGAGCATTCTTCACCATCCTCTATGAGCAGAAGGCATTTCACCTGCAAAAACAGAACAAGGACGTTGGCAACTGAAGAAATTATAACCCGGACAAGCTAAAAAGTATAGACTACCATGCAACTTAAGGGCGTCAGCATGGGTCTTGCACTCAAGAAGCCCTTTCGTGTTGATATAACAGTGTTCCACTCTTTGCCTGCCATCTTCACCAAAGATTGGGTCCCATTTCTTAGTCCAGCATTCTGCGAGTTTAAAACTGTTAACATATTTGACCAACGCCGCGTAGCTAGCTTTGTCATCCTTGTTCAGCATCTCCAGAGAAAGGTTCAATAATATATAACCTCTCCTTAAAGGTCCGAATAGACTCAGAGAAAGGTTTAAACAGTTTCTTTGCTTGCTTCAGCGAAACCCAGTCGTACTTTCTCCCCGAAATCTGCCTCCGAAGGTGAAAGATTGTGAAGAACAAAGTGTCATACCCCAAATTTTGACCACTCATTGTTAAAACTTTGTTTATCCGACTTTGTTTTCACTTCGTGTCATCTGCATATCATATCATCTATTTTTATCATTCATATTGTTTGAATTTTCAATCAGAATATACACGTTGAAATCTCAGTCGTTTTTGGTTAATTATGCAAAAAATCGATGAACGGATTTTTTTTCAATTGAACTTGCAAATGTCCATTATTCATCTATCTTTCGCACAATTTAATCGATATCTCATTTTTGTTTTATTTTTACATATAAAATAAAAAAAAATCAATATATATATATATATATATATATATATATATATATATCTTTTATATATATATATATATATATATATATATATATATATATATATATATATATATATTTGGAAGGAGCAAAATATATTACTTAACCAAAAACATTACGAACCAAGGCGATCAACAGATCCAACCTGCTACACATACCACACAACAACCCTAAACATTAGGGTAACATCACTTTACTAACATGTTTTCTAATCTTAGAATTTAACCATAATTTTTGTATCAAACAGTTCAAGATATTAGGAACTACTCTATCCCTATTGCTAGAACCTTTGAAACACACTTCATTTCTATATCTCCACACAAAGTAGATAGTTTCCGCTATAGCACTTTTGACCATGATTGCTTTCCAATTTTTACTCCTGCAAAAACCCTTTAGCCAATCTAGTTCATCGTCCCATTTCAGAGCTTTATGATTAACTTGCATCCAATCCAAGACATCATTCCAAAATTTTCTCGTACCGACACAGTCAAAGAAGAGGTGCTGCATCGTTTCCTGCTCATTACACAAACTGCACTTGTCCTCTGCCAAGAACCCTAATCTGCAAAGCCTCTCCTTAGTGGAAACCTTTTTATGGCAAGCCATCCAGAGAGTATAAACTGCTCTCGGTCTCGCTGGGTTGCGATTAATCAAATGGCTCCAATCCACCTTAGTCTCATGCTCTTTCAATGCCTTGTAAATTGTCTTTATTTTAAAAGAAGGCTGCTGTAGCATCTTTCTCCATTCTGACATGTTGTTTAACATCTCTCTTTGACTCAAAATGCTTTTCATGATCCAAAAGGTTGTGTTCTTTGGCTGTACAGACCAGATATCTTGGTTTTTAATGAAGTAGCTATGGATCCATTTGATCCATAAACTATCTTTCTTGTTACACAAAGTCCATAACAGTTTAGCCATACAAGCACGATTCCAATCCCTGATATCAATCACATCCAGGCCACCTTTATCTATTGGTAAGCACACTTTGCTCCAGGAGATTGGGGATTTTCTTGTCACCTTCTCACTGTTGGACCAGAGGAAAGACCTGCATATAGATTCAATCTTTTTCAGCACAACTTTGGGGATAGGGATACATTGCAGCTAGTAATTGGTTATTGCGAACACCACACTATTTATTAACTGTTTACGACCTGCAAAACTCAAAAGGTTAGCACACCAGTTTTTCATTTTACAAGTAATCTTCTCAGTTAGCAGAAGGCACTGACTAGCAGTCAGCCTTTTGCTGGATAAAGGAATGCCCAGATACTTGAAAGGGAGGACCCCTTCTATAAAGCTAGTCCTGCTCAGAATGTTGCTTCTTGTGTTCTCATCAACATTGCCGAAATAAACCCTACATTTGCTTGGGTTTACCACCAGCCGTGTAGCATCAGAAAATTCCTTAAAGATATCCATCACTAGATCCACAGACCCCTCATCTCCTCTTAGAAATAAAAGCAGATCATCTGCAAAACTGATGTTTATAATTTGGAGCTTCTCACATCTTGAGTGGAAATTGAAGTTGGGGTTATTACAAAGGCTGTGCATCCTTCTACGAAAGTATTCCATTATTAGGACAAATAGCAAAGGTGACAATGGGTCTCCTTGCCTTAATCCTCTCTTAGCTTTGAGGATTTTGGTGAGATCTCCATTCACATTGTACCTGTAGGACACATATGAGACATATACCATGATCCATTTTATGAACTTGATGGGAAAATTCAGCTCTTTCATTATTTCTTCCAATGCCCTCCATTCAACTGTATCATAAGCTTTTTGCAAGTTTACTTGTATCATGCATCTAGGAGGTCCACTCTTAGCGTTATACCCTTTGATTAACTCAAAAGCTAGGAGAATGTTATCTTGTATGTGCTTGCCTGACACAAAAGTAGCCTGGCTGCTATCTATGATACTAGGGAGGATTTTACTCATTCTAGTCGCCATAATCTTTGACACTATCTTGTAGAGGGTTGTGCAGCAAGAGATGGGTCTATACTCTTTAATCATGGAAGCATTACTGACTTTGGGAATAAGAGTCACCAGAGTGCAATTTATGGCTTTTAACATGCTATTTGTTTCAAAGAACTCCCTCACAGCCTTCATCAAATCATGTTTGATAATGTCCCAAGAGGCTTTGAAAATTTTTGAACCAAATCCATCAATACCAGGTGATGTGTTATCATGTATCCCAAACACAGCCTTTTTGACTTCATCTTCACTTACATATCTGACCAGCTCCTCTCTTTGCATATTGTTCAATTGAGGGCCTTTCCTCAAATCCACTAAATTGACACATTTCATATTACCATCAGTTTTCCCTACCAACTCTGTATAGAACTTTAAGATTTCATCCTCAATTTCTTTTTCCTCAGTATGACATACACCATTGCTATCGGTAACAGCAAGTATTTGGGCTTGTTTGTTTTTCTGCTTCAGAGATGCATGGAAAAATTGATTGTTGCCATCACCTAATCTGATCCAATTGACCTTGGCTCTTTGGTACAACAGCTGCTCTTCCAAGTTACTCAACCTTAGAACTTCTTCAGTAGCTCTTTTGGTTGTCTCAATGAGGGAATTATTAAATCTATCCTGCACCAATTGTTCTTGGCAGGAAGTCAAGTTATCTCTATCCTCTTTCAAATGATCTCCTATACCTTTGAAAGGTATACTCAATGATCTAACAGTGCTTCTGATGGCATGTAACTTTCTCCACATGATAAACATATCAGTACCAGTTACATGTTGTTCCCATTTCTCTCTAATAGCTTCTTGGTATCCTTCCATTTTAACAACTGCATTTTGAAATTTAAACCTGGATTTTCTAGCCTGCATTTTTTGAGGAGGTTCTAGATACAACAGGGCATGATCTGATACCCCAGCTTCTAATATTTTGAGATTAGAGCCAATGTTATTTTGGATCCATATCATATTACCCAACACTCTGTCAATTCTGGAATATATAGCTCCTCTCTCATGTTTGTTAAACCAAGTGAAGTAGTCACCTTCACTCTCTTTTTCATGGAGTCCAAGTCTTCCCATCATTGCTATCAATTCACAGTATTCCCATTCTTTTACATCTCTTCCACCAACTCTATCCATTGGACTACAAACATTGTTGAAGTCCCCAATTAGAATCCACTCTCCACTAACTGCAAGGTTTTCAATATCATCCCAAAGCCTTCTTCTTTCTTCTAATTTATTGGCACCATATATGGCAGTGCAGTAACTCTTCTTATTATTCAACTACTCAACCACTTCAAGGTGAATGAATTGATCAGAGCTGGTAATTTTTTTAACAGAAAACTTTACTATCATTCCACATTACCCAAATTCTACCATTACTATGCCTATCATAGTTATCAATAAATTTCCACTGTGAGCCCATCTTATTTCTAATGGTTGTTGCCTTATTGTTCTTGATTCTAGTTTCAATAAGAACAACTATAGCAGGGTTGACTTTATTAACTCTACTGATTACCTCCCTATGCTTCCCTGCATTATTCAGACCTCTAACATTCCATGAGACAATTATGGTATCCCCTCTTTCACACTTGGATCATCCCAAATACCAAGTGTGTCAAATTCATTATAACAGTCTACATTTTCATTTCTGTCAGTGGCAATAGACTTACTTTTGATCTTTTTTTAGGCAACTTGAGTCCATGAGGTGCTAGCAATGATGTCCTCTTTAGGAGTTGTGTTATTGTCCTTCTCCCTCGTGTGTGGCTTCCTCTGCTGCACTACTTCTTTCACTTCAACTTGTTTGGGCTTCCATTGTTTGAATGCTCCTGTTCTCTCATTGTCACAAGAATGGCCTACTTTTTGGCAGGTTTCACAATACTTAGGCTTCCACTCATATTCAACCACTTGAGAGAACTTATTTCCTTCACAATCTTTGATAGTTATAGCATTTCTTAGCTTTTGAGTCACATCCACCTCAACCAAGATTCTAGCATATGATACCCGGAGTTTATTGGCAGTACATTCGTCGGTGAACAATGGCTTACCAATAGCACTCCCAATTTTGCCAAGACTCTTTGCTCCCCACATGTGCAGAGGTAACATTGGGAGCTTGACCCGAATTGGGAGGGTTCTCAACATGTCTCTCTTGAAGTTAAATTCAGGATACTACTCCTTGAGCACCATTGGCACATTTTAAATTGTGAACGGGCCTCGCATTAGAACTAGATCCCTGTCCCTGAACGAATGGAATTTGAGGAGGAAATATCCTTCTTCGTGGTAAAACATATCTGGCAGCTTGACGAAATTCCAAAATTTAATCATAAAATTCTTCACTGCATTCATGCTCAGATCTTTACCCAATGCATACATTATCAGAGCTGATTTCCAGAATTTCTTTTCCGATTCCACATCTGACTCGACAATTTCTACATCCACTTCTCCTTCAACCATGTTAGGTGCTACAAATTCGATTGTCATACCATTGGATGCCATCCTATTGCCACTAATGACATCCACCCACAGCTTCTTTGGTTGCTCCTTATCTCCAGGTTCCTTATTGATTTCAACACTCTTCACCGTTTTCTATACATCTTCTTTCTTACTTGGCCCTGCTTCGGTTTCATCTCTTACACTACTTCTTGCACTCATTGAGTTGCTCCTGCTTTCCGTTCCTTTCTCCATTTCCAGAGTACGCACAAGAGGAGAAAGCACCTTCTTCTTCTTCGGACGCCCCTTCACCTTCCCATACTCACAAACCCTAAAAATCTCAGAGAAGAAAAACCCTAACGTGGTCCCTATTCCTAAGAATAGGAGTTTAAACCAACATCAGGACTCTATCTCCTCCAAAATCTATCTCTTGGATCTGGAAAGTTGTAGTATTCGTACGACACCACCGCATCGGAAAATACCTCGCCGCCGTGGGTTATCTACCGGAAATCGCCACTCTCTAAAATATTTATACAAATCTAACTATTATATATATATATATATATATATATATATATATGTATGTATGTATATTTATATTTTTTATTTTTAGAAAAAAATATAAATTCATATATTTGTTTTTTTAATACAATTTTGTTTTTTATGAATTTTTGTTTTTAATGTATTTTGTTTTTCCTATAATTTGTTTCGTATGCCAAATACATTTTTGTTTATATGACATAAAATTTTCTTGTTTTATATCCATAAATTTTTTGAACAAACTAATTCAAAGTCTTCATTCTTCATTCAAAGTCAAGTTTTCAAAGATTTGATTTTATGACTAAACATACTATATTATTTTTTACTAACTTAGTCTCATTTTTAAACTTGATCACCACGTCATATTTTTCTATAAATACCACATAACTTCTCATTTCAAAATCACACCAAACAATGTTCCTACACTTGTTTCTCACTTCCATCTCTCTCACATATTTCTTCTATGTTTAGTAAGGTTTAGAAAAGAGAAAAAAATGTGATATACACATTCAAGGGTCATGTGCCCCACCTCACCACTCACCACATTTTTTCTTCTCTTTTCATATTATTTCACACATGTATAAAAACTCATGTTTATTTAATATTTATTTTATTAAATAATTGTTAAATAAATTAATTATTTATTAGTTTTACTAACATTGATTAGTTGTTTTTACTAAATATATTTCAATTAATTTAATTTGTGTGAATGATCATTTAATTGTTTGATTGATTATTATTCGATTATTTTATTTCATCTTTGCTAAATACATGGCTTATTCTTAAGCTTGTTTTAAAAATAATTATTTGTAAATTAAATAAGTGTTCACATCACTTATGATTTTTATTCAATTCTAACCACTTAATGAGACCAAAGGCACTTCTATGTGATCTTTGGTTTTCTCTGTTTGTTTGTGGTTTTTCATCTGATGCAGGAATTCTTAATCAATATCTTGACGATCATTGGATGCTTAAAAGCTTTTGTCAGGTACCTTGGGCTCGTCTGACGCTCCTCTGCTTGCGTAAAAATTCACCGGTGTCCGGTACACTCTATATTTAATTTTGCTTATGCATCATGTTTATGATTAAATAAATCTTTTAAAACACTTTTGGGCCTCTAATAGAGTGTAAGTCCCATCCCTATTGTACATAAATAAATTTTGGGCCTCAGTCGTTGTATAAGCCCCACAGTGTTTTCTAAAACCGCAGCGTGATCGTCGCCTTTTAAACAATAAATTTGGGCCTCCTTCGTGTTGTAAGTCCCATCTTTCTTTTTCAAACTTTGGGCATCTAATAGAGTGTAAGACCCATCCCTTGTAAATAAAAATCTTTTTGGGCCTCAGTCATTGTAAAAATCCCAGTACGTTAAAAAATCTCGGTGCGATCGCTGTTTTCAAAACATTTTCATCCGGGTCTTCCCTTGTGTTGTAAGTCCCATTTTTCTTCTTTTTTTTCAAATAAATTTGTGCGTCTAATAGAGTGTAAGACCTATCTTTTTGTACATAAAACACATTTGGGCCTCAGTCATTGTATAAGTCCCGGTACAGTTTTCAAAAACAACGGTGCAATCACTGTTATTTTTGGGCCTCTCCTTGAGTTGTAAGCCCCATCTCTTGTATAAAAATAAACTTTGGGCCTCTAATGGAGTGTAAGACCCAACCTCTTTTGTAAATACAATAATGGGCCTCAGTCATTGTATAAGTCCCGATACAATTTTCAGAACAACGGTACGATCACTGTTATTTCTGGGCCTCTCCTGAGTATAAGCCCCAATATTCCTTTCAAAACAACTCCCCTTTTTGATTTAGGTTCAAATTCATAGTTGTTATCAAAACTTTCTTTAATTTCTTGAATAACTAACCATACAGTTGTAGTACTGGAAGCTTGCTCACCAGTAAGTTCTATCAGCTTTCTTTTATATACATGTATATATTTCATCTGTATGTATATATATATATATATATATATATGCTTGTATATTATCTTGCTTAGAGTTTTCCCCGATAACTAGGTCTAGGATTAGATCAAACCAGTGGTCACTCTTTCAACACAGTCAAAAACTAGTTCCCCATAGGAAATTCCTGATACAGTCTTGCCTCCTCTTGGGCTTATACAATATTGAAGCGAGCGATTTTGGACGTGGTTCTTAAGCACTGTCGCTCTGGGAGGGTACTACAGGTCGATTCATTTTTTATCTTATTGGATCTAATGAAGGAAGGGAAATAGATGTCTCCAACTAACCCTGCTTTGCAAACTGAGGTTAAACAGTCAAAACTGTTGGTTTACAGATGCGATCAATGTGGGGGGGCCTCTCTTAGGTTTATTTTGATCGAGTTTAGACTTTTGGTGGGGGATACTGACTCAGATGTTTTGATGGATATGTGAGGATTTGTGGACAGAGATTTTTGATGTGGTGTTCTCGCTAAGATTTTTCTTTCAATCTTATGCCTACGTATTCCCGTTTACCGAAACAGGCAAATCAGAGCGATCGTAGTTCCTCCTATTCTATGGGAGGAAACGGTGTTTTGGTGTCTTGTTCAAAGCCCAAGATATGAAGCTAAAGGTGGTTTGTATCTTGTTCAAAGCCCAAGATGTAAAGCTGAAGGGTCTATTTGTATCTTGTTCGAAGCCCAAGATGTGAAGCTAAAAGGGTGTTGACTTTTAGAGAGAATTTGTCATCTCTAAAGAGGATCTGTTTGTCACAACTGTTTGTTGACTGGTTATAAAGGAGAATTACCTTAACTAGGATATGCGAATCCAGCAATGCCATAATTTCCTTTATAGGGGATTTTCAACCTGAAGGAGAAGACTTTAACTCAGTTTAGAGTAATGTCATCTTTCCTTAGGAATTTCTCATGCTAAAAGAGGGACATTGGCGTGGATGTAAATAATCCAGAGGCTTGCCACTTACAACAATTAGATGAAGGGGAAAGGAGTTGTTGATGTTTGTATACTGTGAACGAGGCATAACTTTGATGCTAAAAGGTTGATTGACTCAACCGGGGTTTTCTTATACAAAGCCTAAGAGGAGGCTAATGACCCAACAAGAGGATGCTTTTATATGTCTTGTACGAAGCCCGAGAGAGAGGTTGGACGGGTTGACTCAACAAGAGAGTGCTTTTGTATGTGTCTTGTACGAAGTCCAAAATAGAGGCTAAAGGTTTGGCTCAACAAGAGAGTCTTTTATACTCAACAAGAGAGTGATTTGTATCTCGTACGAAGCCCGAGATGGAGGCTAAAGGTGATCGACTCAACAAGAGAGTCTTTTTATACTCAACAAGAGAGTGTTTTGTATCTCATACAAAGCCCGAGATGGAGGCTAAAAATGTTTAACTCAATAAGAGAGTCTTTTATACTCAACAAGAGAGTATTTTTGTATCTCGTACGAAGCCCGAGATGGAGGCTAAAAGATTTGCTCTACTGGGGAGAATCATTTGTACAAAGCCCAAGAGAAGGCTAAGGTAATTGTTTCAGTTGAGTGACAGGTCCAACATGTTGGTTAAAAGAGAAAATCAGTTCTTATATGGGTAATGTTGTACTCATGGATTTGATCTGAGGACCGAGATTATTTCCTGTTCTTTAAGGAAACGGGGAATCCGAAGGGTATTGAGACTGCCCAAGTCTACAGGGTCTTATCTTTTGTACTATGCTTAAGAAACAGTAGTAGTGAGATCTAGACTCTTTGAAAGACTGTTCTATTAAGATGACTAATTTCTGTTCCTATACCTCTAGGAGGTCGTCGGGACAATTTGTACGAAGCCCAAGAGGAGGCGAGAAAACTTTTAAGAAGCCGAGGGATAATTTGTACGAAGCCCAAGAAGAGGCTATCTTCCCGGAGGAAGAATCATTATACGAAGCCTAAGAGGAGGTTGTGAAAACTTCTAAGAAGCCGACGGGTCCTTGTACAATGCCCAAGAGGAGGCGGGGATGCTTTTAGGAAGCCTGTGGGTCCTTGCACTAAGCCCAAGAGGAGGCTGATGAACAGTTCCAGAAGGAGTTTCACTTGGAACATTGGCCTTCTGTATATGAACTGTTCAAGGGGGAGATTTCTTAGATCTAGTTATCTAAAATTGTTGTAAAAGAAAATTCTCAGGGTTAAGGTATATCCGGGTGAACATCGGAAGTAAAGAGACGAGGTTTTGCCTAGTTCTAGACGTAGTTGCCGGGGAAACTCTAAATATCTATACTATTATTACACAGTTGATATGAGTTTGTGAAAGAAGACTTATAGTGAAACAGCCCCACAATACAGTTATATACATATGAAAGCAGTAAATGAAAACGGGTAAATACTTACTCGGTTGTAGAGCTTCCATGCTGTTTTATTAGTTTGTTCAACAAAGAAAGCTTTGATAACAATATTATATTCAAAATCAAAGGCGAAAGTGCTTTGAAAAGATTGTTGGGGCTTACAGCTCAAGGAGAGGCCCAGGGTTTTATCAATGATCGCACTGTCGTTTTGTACAGGGACTTATACAAGTGACTGAGGCCCAAGAAAGGTTTTCTGCACGAGGGGATGGGTCTTACACTCTCTCAAGAGGCCCAAAATGATTGAAAGTGAACAAAGATGGGTCTTATAGCTCACGGAGAAGCCCAATGATTAATTTTGAAAAGGACGACGATCGCGCCGAGGTTTTGAAAACACCGTGGGTCTTATACAATGACTGAGGCCCAAAAGTTGTTGGTTTCAAAAGGGGGTTGGGTCTTACACTCTATTAGAGGCCCAAAAATGATTTTGAATGGGTCTTATAGCTCGAAGAGAGGCCCAGATGGTTTGTTTTAAACGGGCAATGACCGCGCCAAACTTTTGAAATACAACGGGACTTATACAATAAGTGAGGCCCAAAAATAGGTTTGTATTTACCAAGGATTGTGTCTTACACTCTATTAGAGGCCCAAAAAGTTTGAAAAAGTTTGATGAGGGTTGAATTAATCAAAAACCCTAATTTGTTTCCAAAATGTATTTTAATTGAATAAAAATTCAATTAAAATGATCAAAATTGTTTAACATGTGGAAAACAAATTGTGATCTTAGATTAATGTTTCAAAAATCATGTTTTGACCTACAAAATGATTAGAAACCATTAGAATTTGCAAAATCAAGAAGGAAAAAATATTTTAAGTGTAAAAAACAATTAAAATATTAATTCTTGGCAAAAATATCAATTATATGAAATAAATAATATTTTTGGGATTTTTTGGTAAAATAAAATATTTTAACATTTTTGTGAATTATTAAAAAAAGAATCAACTCAAAATCATTAAAACTCAGAGAGAAATTAATTTTTGAATCCATTAAATAAAATCACAAAAATTCAAATATTTGAATTTTCAAAAAGGGCGCCAAGAACAAGGGCAAGAACACGCGCCACCCTCTGTTTCTGCAGATTTGCGTTTTCTATCTAATCCCACTAAATACTTGATTATATCATGCAATCTACATATCAATCTACTCATTTCAACCTCACGATCATGTCTATGGTCTTTAATTTCATTTATTTTAAGCATGGAATAAGAAATCAAAGAGAAACCTCAAGAACCCTAAATTCGGCATGAAGGTTCAGAAATTCCATACACGATTCATACAAAGCAATTGATTAAGGGAAAACACTCCATGCATGATTATGAACATATGGCCAAATTATTGTGCAGCAAAAATTGCATGGATCATAGAGTTAGAAAAACTCATGCTTACCACTTGCAGCTGGTGATCGTGTTTTGTGTTAGAGGTGCTACAGCTTGGTTTCAAGGTTATGGACAACTTCCCTAGGTGCTATGGAGTGTGTCTGGATGCTTGGAATGGATTGAAATGATCTGGAACTTGAGATGGTACCCCAACTGCAAATCTGTCAAAGGCTTGAGCAATTGGCTGGTGATTTTGTGATTTTGGTGTTCCAGATGTTATGTGAGTGTTTGGATCACTTCTATATGATGTTTATGAGGTGTGTGTGATTGGTTTGGTTGGAATTGCTCTCAAACTCAAAACCCGATGGTGACTTGCCTTAGAAGGCAAAATTGGAAGTGAGAAGGTGATTTTGAGAAAAGCATCTGTTTGATGGCTTTGGTGTACTCAAACAGAGCACAAATGAGCTCTATTTATAGTAGAGCAAGTTTGTTTTGCAAGCAATAGTGAATGGCAACTGCAACAGAGGTTTGGCCAATGTTGGCAAATGAGAATCCAAGTCTCCTCTAGCCATTGACTAGAGGTTAGAGCGCAGAGTTGTGGTTCCCTAGTTGTTGGATCATTCTTGACTGAATTCAGTTGCAAATGTGTCAGTCCATGCCACCTTGGTGCATCCATTAAATGCTTCAATCCAAAATTGGAGTCTTGTCCCTCTTTTAGGGATTTCTAGGTTTGGCATGCTATTTTTGGTTCCAAAGACTTAGGAGGCTTGGGATCAGAGTTGGTTCCTCCTTGGTCCTCCCTTGAGGTGTTCAGATGGACAGAGTTGCTTGCCCCTTGCAAAATTTGAGCAAATCGAGCAAAACTCCAAAATCTGCCTTGCCTTGGCAGTTTTCAGCAAGGCATGTTGCCATGGTCATATCTCATGGCTCAAGTTGAGTTTGGTGATGTTCTTGGCCATTTTGGAAAGCCCTCATATGATACAATAATTGTTTGATCATAATTGGTTTTGATACTTTTTGGATCTAAGTGAAAAATTCCCCTACATTTGGTAAAAAGTGAAGGCAGATTTTAACTTAGTGAAAATTTCACTAAGTGTTGGAAAAAGTGGCATTTCATGTTTTCAGCCATTTTGATCATTCCATAACTCAAAATCCATAATGCGTTGGAATGAGGTGTAGTTGAAGCTTTTCTAGAGGGCCATGAGATCTACAAATCTAGCTTCGGATGGGAAAAAATGGCCTTGTGGTTTAGGAGTTATGGTCCTCCAAAGTTGGTACCCTAGCCACTTTATTCCATAACTTAGAAAATTTTCTAAGTTTTTATGGTTACCCCTTTTACAAGTTATCCCACTTTTCTTGATTTTTCATGATGAATGATTATTCAAATCACACATTAACATCATTTTAGGGTTAAACACCCATAATTGTGAAAAATCTCAAAAAGTCAAAGTTTGACTTTTGTGCACAATTGACTATTTATCAGATGAATTCTAAACTGTGCGATCCTCTATGTAATCAAGTTCTTGACCTAAATCAAACTTGATGGATTGATTTTATAGGTGTTATAGGGTGTATTGAATCATGTCCTAGGGTTTGGGAGCATGTCCTGGTCAAAAGTCAAAGGTACAGTTGACTTTTCTCGCGAAACCTTAACTGTGGTTCAGATGAAATTGAAACTTGTTGCTCAAGCTTCTTGGATTAATCCATTGTTGTAAATGGATCAATGTAGTGTGTTAGAGACCCTCAAATCCTCCCTTGAGGTCTTGGCTCACGGTTTGTCCCAAAAGTCAACTTAGGGGTGAATTAGGTCAAGAAACCCTAATTCCTGATTTTTAATGTATGCATCCCCTGAGGCTAAATTGACTTGGTGATTGGGTTTATGATGTCCCTTGGAGCATCATAGGTTATGCCTTGAAGCATTGGCTCATGCCCAGAGGAGAATTTCCATCTGGAGGCCCTGGTCGACCAAAACCCTAATTTGGCGACACTGGCGATCTTGAGGCTTAATCCACTTAGAAGGGAGCAGCCTTGTGCTTGATCCTTGAAGTGGGAGTCCTTTTGATCCATTGTGGATGTTGGAGAGGCTAGACAAGTTGCAGATCATGTCATTTCTTGATTGATCCTTTGTCTAAGAGCTTTGAGAGGGCTTGAAACCCTAAGTCTGATTGTAGTGGATGCTCACCCATCTTTGGGGAGACTAATGGTTCATCCATGTTGTGATGATAATTTACACAATGATGGGAAATCTTAGTGGTCCAAATTTGGGGTATGACAAATATGGAACAGAGAAAGCCATTATTCCCAGTGAAACTTTTCTCAAGACTGTCACTACTAGAAATTTGTCTAAGAAATTCATTTCCCCTAGAGAGGATTAATTCCCGGTGAAACCTCTCTTGAATTTCTTCAAACCCTAGAACTGTTCAGTAAAGAAAGAATTATTCCCGGTGAAACCTTTCTTGAACTTTTCTTAGGTTTGGACCCACAGGCTTCCTAAAAGCATCCCCAGCCCCCTCTTGGGCTTTGTATAAAGACCCTCAGGCTTCTTAGAAGTTCTCATGCCTCCTCTTGGGCTTAGTACAAGGACCCAAAGACCTCCTACAGGTATAGGACAGAACTTAGACATCCTTTGATAGTTCAATCCTCATGAGAGTCAGAATCTCAAAACATCATACCAGTTTAGGGTTGATTCTCATCCCTTAAAACATCAGCCTCCTCTTGGGCATCATGCAAAGATAAACCTTTTCATACCAGTAGACTTGGACAGTCTCATGTCCTTTTGGATCTCAAAGAAACCCTCAAGTTTCTTAAAAACACAAGATAAACCCTGATCATTTCATCAATCACCAACAGAGTTAAAACCTCTATAGGTTTTTAAAACTCAATCTTTAAACTCTCATTCTAAATTTCCCCAGCTAAGGTCAAATCACTATAAATAAACCTCAATAAGAATCTCAAGGCTTCTGATATTTCAACTCTTCTTTAATCCTCAGCAAGAGTTGATTCCCCACTTTGGACCTGTCTCTGGATCTCAATAATCCTCAGCTGAAGTTAGCCTCCTCTTAGGCTTTATATAAGAAATTCCCCAACCAGCCTCCTCTTAGGCTTTGTATAATGATCATCCTTCAGCACCTTTTAGCCTCAATCTTGGGCTTTGTACAAGACACCTAAAAAAATTCTCCAGCTGAGTCAGATAACCCCTTTTTAGCCTCAATCTTGGGCTCTATACAAGACACATATGGAACCTCTCCAGTGGAGTCAATCCTCTTTTTAGCCTAAATCTTGGGCTTTGTACAAGACAGATAAAACCTCTCACCAGTAGAGTCAATCTCTCTTAGGCTCAATCTTGGGCTTTGTACAAGACAGACAAAATGTTCCCTAGAATAGTCAATTCCTATTAGCCTCCTCTTAGGCTTTGTATAATGATCTCCCTAAGCAGAGTCAATCTCTTTTCAGCCTCAATCTTGGGCTTTGTATAAGACAGAAATAAAACTCCCTAGTAGAGTCAACCTTTTAGCTTCAACCTTGGGCTTTGATCAAGGCACACAAAAACTAACATCCCCTCAAAGGAAATCAAAAATCTCTCTGTACGTAGACATTTCTCTGTACATCCCACATCAAAACAGACAAATCAAAACAAACCTAATTCCAGATAACTGCTGTAAGGGGCACACTTGTTGATTCAAAAATCCAAGCTGTAGCCCATCTCTTATCCTAGTAAATCCCCTTCTTGCATCTAATTGTTGTAAGTGGCAAGCCTCTGGATTATTTACATCTAAGCCAATGTCCCTCTCTTAGCATGAAAGATTCCTAAGGAAAAATGGCATTGCTCTACACTGAGTTAAAGTTATCTCCTTCAGGACAAATCCCCTATAAAGGAAATTATGGCATTGCTGGATTCCATATATTCCAGTTAAATTAATTTTCCTTTATAATTAGTTACCCAACAACTGTGATAAACAGATGAGACATCTCTCTATAGAGACGACAAATTCTCTCTCAGTCAAACCTTTAGCTTCATTCTTGGGCTTTAAACAAGACACAAATACTCAACCCTTTTAGATTTAATCTTGGGCTTTGAACAAGACACAAATAAGCTTTAGCCTCAATCTTGGGCTTTGAACAAGACACCAAACATCTTTTCCTCCCATAGAATAGGAGGAACTACGATTTCTCTGATTTCCCTGTTTTCTTTAACGGATAAGATTGCGAAATCTTAGCGAGCACACATATCAAAAACCTTAGGTCCAGTACCTTACCAAAAACATCGAAAAACCCAAAATCAACAAAAAATCTCTCTCAAACATTCCCAAAGGAGAAACTTTCCCAACCCATGACAGATAAACATCAGTAAGTATATAACAGTAGAATTTGCTAAATGATCTATGGATAACCATATATAGGATGGGTAATTGACAACTCCCCATTGTATAACCTGACTCCGAACCCCCCAATATCTTAGCATTTGTTAAAGAAAACATTTGCGTGTAAGGTTAGTTTTAGATAGCTTCCCTTTCCTTTCCAGCTTCATATGATAAATAAGAAATCAGAAAGTTGCACCCAATTCCAACCAAAGGCGATAAGGTGGTCGCGTCAGCGACAAAAATCGCACGCTACACAAAGGCAGGGTAGCTCCTATCTTCAGGAACTCACAAGTTAGCTCGAAAGTACAGATGAACGCCAACGGGTTAGGGTGCAGCTGTGATGGGACCAAGTCCAAGTGTGCGAAGACGGACCACTGGAAGTCGGTGAAGGGCAGCCTCAGCCCTATGTCTTTAAAAGCATACTCGTACATCAGGAACATCTCCCCGTAATCCGTACATATGCGGTCATCCTGACTTGGGAAATGCACCTTCCACTCCCCTTCTGGCCCCACATTCGTGAAGACGTCCCCGGTATATGAAGCAAAGACGGAGGTATGCTCAGCGGGCTCCGCAACTATCCATTCCTCCGCAGAAGCATGCACAGGAGTCTCCTCGACTTCGCAGGGGGCGGTTGAAGCCTCAGTGTCACTACTCTCCGAGGAGCTCTCCTCGGACGATTCTATAAGAATCTCTTTCTCGGGTTCGCGTGCCATATGGTTCACTAGAAAAGCATAAGACAAAAGTGAATTCGATGGCAAAATCAAATCCACCCTTCCACCGCCAGTCAAGTGAAAGCGCGTGCGATGGGCCAAGGACGACGTCCCCGTCCTAAGCCCTAAATCAAATAGCTCGAGGGTACAGTGCGAGGAGATGCCCGAAGGGCAACCCCTCTCGCACATACGGGGAGATTCTCCCTAGGTCACTACCCAATTTTTCGCTATAAGCTCCACCGAAAAACTCATAAATTCATCGGAAAATTCATGCGAGCGCAGCAAAACTCTTGAGCTCCGCCGGATACACGCATGCTCGTCATCGCAACGGTGCCGAAAATAGCCTAACTCTACGGTTCCTTAAAGCTCCAGCGACCACGGCAGCAGCAGAGAATGGCCAAGCCCCATCTACCACCAACAGTCGCCGGAAAACGCTACGGTATCTACCTAAAGTCATCCTAGCCACATGCATTATAACAAAACGAAAGCAAAAAGCTGGAAACTAAGCTAGAAATGGGTAACTTATATGGTCGAAGAAGATTTATAGGGTCAAAAAGCTTGCTCGGAGCTTTGTACGGTGGTGGATACGGTGGCTGACGGCGACAACAGACTGGAAACTTAGAAAGAAGAACGATGAAGGAGAGAGAAGCGAAAAACCCAAATGAGCAGCTTCTCCCTCTATTTATAAGCACTCTGAAGGCACGTGCATGAGCACGCACGGCTAGGGGCATCATCATGACCCTAGCCTAGCCATCATGACGCAATTAATGTTGCACAAGGCTCGAGGCACACATGGCATCACGTCTCTTCAGACTACCTCAACCGTTGGTCTCCCCGCACGCCGGGCTGACCGAACATCGTTACGCATCCCGCAGGCACCAAACCCCCTGCGCATCACAGGACAACTCCACTTCGTCGACAAACGACGACCCCATCAGAGTTCCTCGGGGCTGCGAGCTATCCTTAAGTCCTAACTCTCGTGCTCGGGAGCAACGACTTGGGGGGCTCCTGTTCCGGACTAGACCAATGACTAGGCATGGCCAAATCCACTTCTGCTCCCAGAACGGCCCAATTGCCTATGTCCAGCCAATATGGGGAAACATTTACCTTTCTGTCCCTCGACCGGTACATATGGTCAGAGGGCCCACAAGGTCTCCTGCTCCTCCTTTGCATCCCTGCCCGTCATGCACGGCTCTACCATCCAGAAACAGCCACGACGCCCGTGCCCGAAACTACGTCTTTGCCCGTGGCAACGGCTAGTTTCGGGCACCTGTGCCTGTCTTAACGACTAGTTTTTGGCAGTTACTTATTCTTCGAGAAACAGTTATTTTGCCCCGAAAATAAGGACCGTTGGCCACACGCTGGGGGCATTATAAAAACCCTCTCATTCGAGAGGGTCAGGTATTCCAAATAATCATAAGAAACACATACTTTTGTACTTACCTTTTTCCTCTCCTGATTCTTACTTTAGCATCGGAGTGCCTTGCTGGTACACCCCCATCCTCATCTCACACACCCAGCATCACAGACGTCTTTCTTGGACCACTTCAGGTTCTGATCAGCCTTCAAGATCACTATATATAGGAAAACTAACATACTAACCTAATGGGCTTTTACACCCATACCCATTACACAAGCTAACTTAAGGAACTAGCTAACTTAAACAATTGGGCTTACAAGCAAGGCCCAATTTGACATACTAACTTAAATTACAAGTTAATATATTTTGACAGTATACTCGAATAGACTTCGACTACAACATACAAGATCAGCATGTGAACTGACTTTGACTTCATACTAAACCTTCTTTCGAACCATGAAACTACCTTTGTTGACACTAGAGTTTGATCCAAATACCACAAAATGAATTCCCATAATATGGCGCTATATGGGGCTTTTATATTTTTTATATTTTTTAATTATTATATTCCCTCATTTTTTCTAAAAAAATAATGTGTTTGTTCTTTTGCATGAATACTTCGAAGAACTAGACTTTAAATTTTCATTTACCTATCAACAAGCACTCTAACTTCATCGTCATTCTCTTAAAAAAAAACCTAGGCGATTTTCATCAAGACTTAAACATCATCTCTTTTCAACTTCCAACATCAACTTAAACATCATCTCTTTTCAAAACTCATTGAAGCTTCGTCATTACATTTGAGGTACGTAACTCACCATTGAAATGTTAATCTCTCACCACCGAAATGTTGTTTGAATTGTTGTTAGAAATGTAATTACCACTAGAATGTTGTTTGAAATGTAATACGACTAAAATGTTCATAGAACTTAAATGATTACCATATACGTTTCATCATAACTTGTACTTCGATTGTGGTTTAGTTGTTACATTGCTTCTCTGTGAGTCCGTGTATAACTTGAAATGTTGTTTTATTCCATATATGTTTCATCATAACTTGTTGTGTATTCCGATTATGGTTTAGTTGTTGCGCCCGAACTAAGAAAAGAAAGACATATGATAGCATCATTTTACTAAGAAAACAAATGTAAACCTTAGTAAGAACAAGTGTTAATAGACAAAGTTTATAAAGTTTTGTTTGCCACATTATCATTAAAATCCATCTATTGTTGTTGTTTCTAAGTTCTATTTAAACACAAAATTCAAATATGAAATATTTAGTTTGGTTATTATTTCAAAATGTTAAGTACCTTAATGTGACTCACAAGGAATACATTGGTTCAGGTTCAATTGGTAACATTTGTGCTTGCAGTTGATATATATGTTGCTATTTTTCTTAATTTACACAGACATGTGTGATTTGATAAGTACCTCTCATACAACTTATACTACAACCTCTGTTAATAAAAAAAGTAAAAGAAAATCTAAAGGTTCCTCAATGTGTACCAAGGTTTAAAAGACCATGAAAATAGTGTTTGCTCCTCGGTTAATTTTTATCTAAGAATAAAAAAGGCTTATGGGAAAAATGCTGATGATTTTAAGGATTATGTGGCATTAAAAGGTAGAAGCAAAGTGAGTATTTTGATAGATAATTGGCACAAGGTTAACGGTGATTTGAAACATAGCATATGGACCGATATTACGGTATTTATCATGAATTTGTTTTATTTATTTCACAAGTATATATGACCATTTATTTTTTTGGTTTAATACTAATATCAACTCTATTAATTATGTAAATGTAAGAAGTGTTTATTGTTCTAGAGATAAGTATACTGAAAAAGAAATGGATTGCATATGCTGGGGAGCGTTGGAAGGGCTTTAAGATATAGCTTACAAATGAATATATTAAAAATAAAATAAAAAGATAACGTAGAGCCTCCACACGTGAAGAATTTATTTCTTGATTAGAATCTTTAGTAGGATTTTATAAAGTCCCGCGCAAACCCTGAATTATTGGCTAAGAGCCAAAAAGGAAAGGAGAATAGAGTTAGAAATATTTATCCACATAGATTGTCTCGTGGAGGATATAATGAACTTGAACAGGGGATGATTAATAAAAAAGAAAACAAAGGGAACTAGGTTTGGGAGATCATTCTAGAAGCCTTAATTGTATTCCATCTCCACCATCACTACATGAGAAGTAGAATAGGGCATGTCAATGACCCAATGGCTCATTCACCTTAAATGTTGTACGCGAAGTGGCTGAAAATATTGTAAGGAGATAACCATTCACATTCAATTTTAGTTATTAATTCAATGTATTGTAAGATGTGCTGCATGAACAATCCAAAGTTGGTAGCTTCGTCCCACAAGTCCGTCATGACATCTCGATATAAGCAATTGGAACCGAGGAGCATGTTGGGCGTGTTCGTGGTCTTGGAAGAGGTGTCGACTTAAAGATATATTTTGGACCATCACAACCAATTAACGAAGTGAACCGTAGGAGAAAAATTGAAGAGATGGTTACTGAAAAGATAAGTGAGGTATTAGTACATGAGTCGGAGAAGTGGAATCATGAGGAGTGAGAGAGGATGTTGCAGGAAGAGCAGGAGAGGATGTTGTATGAGGTGTGGGAGGAGCAATAGAGGTTGGTTGTGGTTGAATGAGAGAAGGGTACCCGCAATATGATTGAGGTATAAGTATAATTTAAAATATTTGTGTTGTATGTTATTGTTATTGTTCGTGTATTTTAATTTTTGTATTGTATTCAGTTGTTTTAATGATGCATAAATTGAAATAAATGGTTGTACTCAACCATCCAAATCTATATTAGTTGGAAATGCCTGAGAAAGTAGTTGAGAAAGTTGTTATGGGTGGTGCAAGCACGAAAGATAGTTGTTTTGTCTTGGTTCACAATATTGAGACCACGCCACCTCAACTAGATAACACCCGGAGACTATCTAGTACGATAGACGAGATTCTAGACCTATGTGTGTTAAAATTAAAACATGAACCACCACAAGAATATATGCTTCATAAGAGTTGTATTCTGGAATTTTTGAAGGGAGATGATTCTCTAGACATACCTGTAATACAATTGTGGTGCTCGTAAGTATAATTCTTATGGTGATTACAATTTATATTCATTGTACTTATACTTTAACATAAAGTTTTGACATTTGCATTAACTTTTAATTAGGATCCTGCATGAGATGTGTGCTGAAAGGAAATTGAGAAGGTATTATTTCATAAATCCATTGAACATCCAATTTCAAGGTAATTCAGCAAACACTATCATGATGCACTTACAAAACAAGATGGTTAAGGAGAATAAAGATTATTACATGGCACATTTTATCCATAATTAAGTATATTCTTTATTTTGTGTTTTCATTTATAAATCAATTTCATACACATTATTAAATATCTGAGTGTTTATGTAGGGAATAATGGTAACTAATTATTTTATGTCTGAAGCAAAATATTGTAGTTATGTTATGATCGATACATTATCATACATATCGATGAAGAAATGCAAAAGATTTTGAGCGGGTAAATGGTATTATTTGTAGTACTCAAATTTTACCTTTGGTTTTGAATAGTTTTTATTCATTTGAGTAGTTTTTATTCATGTTTAATTTTTACTGACATGTAGAGCTATGGAGGGATACACTTTTTTGAAGAGTAATCTAGAAGGTAAAATGTCAATGTTCATAGAACCACATGTAAGTATTACTTGTGCTTGTTGACGTTCTTTTATTTTCACTAATGTATTACTTCTACTTTGTGTGTATTAATTATTTACTATATGAAAATTGTTTGTAGTTGCATAGACAACCCAACAACTATGAATGTGGATAATATGTGATGAGACATATGTTTAATAATGTCTCCAGAGACATTATCAATTCATGGACTAAGGTATTAACTAACCATATACATGTAATTTATGTATATTTTTTAAGTTAATGTTGTTGTTGTTAGTTTATCATAATTTAAATTTGTTCAAACTATAGGGTTTTAGCGAAGAAACACCATTATCACAAGAAGATATATATCACATCCGATCACATTGGGTCAGTACCTTCTTATCTTATTATCATGAATCTCGTAAACACTGGATTTTCTTAATTTACATCTATACACTATTATTGTATAGAGGTTTTGTTATTATAGGTGTAAATATGTATAGGTCCTCTTGGTAGAGGTTTTGTGTATCTCAAATGTAATTATAAATATTGCAAGCATTGTACATTTGGTTTTGTAAACAATGTAAATTTGGTAATTTGTGTAGTATGTTATGTTCTATATAAAATACAAATGATCTTATTCTGTCACATAATTATGTAGGTTCTGTGTAAAAAAATGATACGCATCAATGAAAATGGGACTTAAAACAAAAAAAAATTGGTATTACCCCTCAGTTATTTACAAAATCTGACGTAAATAGTTGCATATTTCCCTCGGTTATAAAAAAATTGATAGGTGCTACATTGTTTGAAAAATGAAAAAATGATGTTGTTGGGGATCGAACCAATGACCTTTTCACCTATCACCTCGGTTATTCAGAACCGAGGGTAAGGTGGAGTTTTTCATGATGTCCTTCGTTACCTCAACTATTTAACCAAGCTAAAGTTCCATTCACATCCGAGGTAAATGGGTATTTTATTAGTAGTATTAAATACCTAATACCTAAGACATATAGCCCAGTTCGTAGATAGGGTTAGACAAGTCGAAAGGTTGAAAGCTGAAAAGGCTAGGTCGAATAAATATCATAAAAACGAAAATGTTGCTCATGTGGAAATAAATGAAAACGATCAAGAATCTAACATAATTTATGAATATTTAGAAAGAAATGATATTAACTTGGCAGAGTTACAGCCATAACCTCCATATGTTTGTAAGGTCCTAAGACCCCTTAATAGAAAAAATCTTGTCGAACCTAGTAAAAATGAAATATTCATTACAAAAACTAGTTTGATGTAACTAAATGTGATGAAATTTTCTATCTTTTGGTTGTCGATGGTAAAATCATAGTGCCATAAGGCCTAAAGACACCACTATTGGAACAAAGAAAGAAAAGAGGTTTCTATAAATATCCTAATTTTCTTGGCCATAAAACCTCTCAATGTGTCCTTTTCAGGGATCTTGTACATAATGCTTTGAAAGGACAGAAGATTGATGTTTGGAGACAAATCTAAGTAGCCAATGCAGATTGATTTTGACCCCCTCAAAGTCCAGGAAGCACACCTAGTGGAACCTGTCAAGATCTTGATGGTTGAAACTCCCATGGATATCAACGAGAAGGTCGAAGAGGTAAGTGTGCTAGATGATGCTGACAAGATTAAGGTGGTGTATCCCAAGACATAAGAGGAACTGATCGACTTCCTAATCTTTTGCAAGCTGAAGGGTTCTGAAGTTATGTTATGTCCCTGTTGCCATGATGTCTTTGACAAGGAGACCTTCAAGGACCTCGAGAGTGTAAGGATTCACCAACCAAATAAGAATAATTTGAGTGACATGAGGCCACAATTTGAATTTGACAAGAGAGCGCCCCCTACAAAAAATACCAAAAGCCTACAAGCAATTGAAGAATTCAAAGGAAGACTTATGTCTCATCCTCTATTGTTCCCTCTGGTGGATGGATTCGACCAGCAGTCATACCAAACTCTGATCAACAAAAGTGGAGGGTAGTCGAAGTTGGCATCGATTCTTCCTGCTAATATAATTCTCGAGTGTCAAAGAACTACTCTTATGGTTCTAGAAACTATTTAGGGAAAAACCAAGACTAGAACTCAATGGCAAAGGCACCAAAGGAAGGATAAGGCAGCCATGGAGGCTGCAGAGTCCAACAATAATGAAAGATCCCCAACATTACCTGAGAATCTTATGGAAAAGAAGCCCATGTGAAGTAAGTAATATTTCCTCCTTTTCCATCCATAGTTAAACAAAATGGCAAGGATTTCTTGAGAAATGAAGATAACAAAATGTTGACAGATAATTTCGACTCTAGATAGAGAGTGATTTTGATGTCATTTGTAACGTTGTTTCTGTTTTGCCCATTGAATTCAATAGGGTCACTCAAGTGAGAGAATAAGAGGAAAATGAGTTTGCTGAAGAGTCAATGAACTATAAGTCATTGTGTTACTATGTAATGAATAACGGTTGCGTGGATAAGGACAGGGCCATTTTTGAAAGACCTGATTTAGGAATGCAACAACACCTGAATCCCCTTTTCATATGGGCTAAGGTTGAGAATATAGGGGTTAATAAAGTCCTTGTAGATGGATGGGAATCTATTAACCTAATGTCACACTCTTTTATTAAGAAGATTGACAAATATGACATTGACTTAAAACCCCATAACATGTATCTATCCAATTATGAAGGAAAAAACCAACCACTCTCTAGGAGTCATACAAGTTAACATTTTTATAGAGACCATTGCAAGACCCACATTATTGTGTTCATTTCGACCAAGGAAAATTATAACTTATTGCTTGGTCGGGAATGGATTGATGGGGCAAGAGCAGTCCATTCGACTCTACACCAGAGGATCTTTATACGGAGACTTGACGGAATTGTGAAAAACATTGAGGCATAATAGAGTTATTTCCTAACATAAGTTAACCACATAGATAGGAAAAACTTGGATAAACAATTGGCGAACATTTTTCCATGTATGCCTGCTGGGACCAGATTTTCCCTGCAGAGAGATGTGTATTATTCCATGAAGTTACATCCTACACATGGATTAATGTGGGAGTATGACCATCGGAGGTACTGATTCGGTCACACTTGCTCGAATTTCGCTCGATATGGCTGAAAATATAATAAAAACAACCTTAGAGGTTGATTCCCAACAAAAGGTGGTTGTTAAATCCACTAAAATTGAAACTCTTGAGACAGACAAGGTTGTCAAGGACACGGTTTTAGACAGCCAAAGGCTTGATTTCATATACGATGATGAGCCTTTGGGATTTGAAAAGGATCCACTAACTTCAAGTAAGAAGATAGAAGCTCAAGTTCCACTAGAAGAGTTTGATTTAGAAGATGAAGCAATCAAAAAGTCAACTTTCATCAGTGGAAAGATTGATCCAAGCCTAAAGGTCTAGATGATCAAATTGCTCAAAGAGTTTAAAGACTGCATCGCTTAGGTCCAGTACCATACCAAAAACATCGAAAAACCCGAAATCAACAAAAATCTCTCTCAAACATTCCCAAAGGAGAAACTTTCCCAACCCATGACAGATAAACATCAGTAAGTATATAACAGTAGAATTTGCTAAATGATCTATGGATAACCATATATAGGATGGGTAATTGACAACTCCCAATTGTATAACCTGACTCCGAACCCCCCAATATCTTAGCATTTGTTAAAGAAAACATTTGCGTGTAAGGTTAGTTTTAGATAGCTTCCCTTTCCTTTCCAGCTTCATATGATAAATAAGAAATCAGAAAGTTGCACCCAATTCCAACCAAAGGCGATAAGGTGGTCGCGTCAGCGACAAAAATCGCATGCTACACAAAGGCAGGGTAGCTCCTATCTTCAGGAACTCACAAGTTAGCTCGAAAGCACAGATGAACGCCAACGGGTTAGGGTGCAGCTGTGATGGGACCAAGTCCAAGTGTGCGAAGACGGACCACTGGAAGTCGGTGAAGGGCAGCATCAGCCTTATGTCTTTAAAAACATACTCGTACATCAGGAACATCTCCCCGTAATCCGTACATATGCGGTCATCCTGACTTGGGAAATGCACCTTCCACTCCCCTTCTGGCCCCACATTCGTGAAGACGTCCCCGGTATATGAAGCAAAGACGGAGGCATGCTCAGCGGGCTCCGCAACTATCCATTCCTCCGCAGAAGCATGCACAGAAGTCTCCTCGACTTCGCAGGGGGCGGTTGAAGCCTCAGTGTCACTACTCTCCGAGGAGCTCTCCTCGGACGATCTATAAGAATCTCTTTCTCGGGTTCGCGTGCCATCTGGTTCACTAGAAAAGCATAAGACAAAAGTGAATTCGATGGCAAAATCAAATCCACCCTTCCACCGCTAGTCAAGTGAAAGCGCGTGCGATGGGCCAAGGACGGCGTCCCCGTCCTAAGCCCTAAATCAAATAGCTCGAGGGTACAGTGCGAGGAGATGCCCGAAGGGCAACCCCTCTCGCACATACGGGGAGATTCTCCCTAGGTCACTACCCAATTTTTCGCTATAAGCTCCACCGAAAAACTCATAAATTCATCAGAAAATTCATGCGAGCGCAGCAAAACTCTTGAGCTCCGCCGGATACACGCATGCTCGTCATCGCAACGGTGCCAAAAATAGCCTAACTCTACGGTTCCTTAAAGCTCCAGCGACCACGGCAGCAGCAGAGAATGGCCAAGCCCCATCTACCACCAACAGTCGCCGGAAAACGCTACGGTATCTACCTAAAGTCATCCTAGCCACATGCATTATAACAAAACGAAAGCAAAAAGCTGGAAACTAAGCTAGAAATGGGTAACTTATATGGTCGAAGAAGATTTATAGGGTCGAAAAGCTTGCTCGGAGCTTTGTACGGTGGTGGATACGGTGGCTGACGGCGACAACAGACTGGAAACTTAGAAAGAAGAACGATGAAGGAGAGAGAAGCGAAAAACCCAAATGAGCAGCTTCTCCCTCTATTTATAAGCACTCTGAAGGCACGTACATGAGCACGCACGGCTAGGGGCATCATCATGACCCTAGCCTAGCCATCATGACGCAATTAATGTTGCACAAGGCTCGAGGCACACGTGGCATCACGTCTCTTCAGACTACCTCAACCGTTGGTCTCCCCGCACGTCGGGCTGACCGAACATCGTTACGCATCCCGCAGGCACCAAACCCCCTGCGCATCACAGGACAACTCCACTTCGTCGACAAACGACGACCCCATCAGAGTTCCTCGGGGCTGCGAGCTATCCTTAAGTCCTAACTCTCGTGCTCGGGAGCAACGACTTGGGGGGCTCCTGTTCCGGACTAGACCAATGACTAGGCATGGCCAAATCCACTTCTGCTCCCAGAACGGCCCAATTGCCTATGTCCAGCCAATATGGGGAAGCATTTACCTTTCTGTCCCTCGACCGGTACATATGGTCAGAGGGCCCACAAGGTCTCCTGCTCCTCCTTTGCATCCCTGCCCGTCATGCACGACTCTACCATCCAGAAACAGCCACGACGCCCATGCCCGAAACTACGTCTTTGCCCGTGGCAACGGCTAGTTTCGGGCACCTGTGCCTGTCTTAACGACTAGTTTTTGGCAGTTACTTATTCTTCGAGAAACAGTTATTTTGCCCCGAAAATAAGGACCGTTGACCACACGCTGGGGGCATTATAAAAACCCTCTCATTCGAAAGGGTCAGGTATTCCAAATAATCATAAGAAACACATACTTTTGTACTTACCTTTTTCCTCTCCTGATTCTTACTTTAGCATCGGAGTGCCTTGCTGGTACACCCCCATCCTCATCTCACACACCCAGCATCACAGACGTCTTTCTTGGCCCACTTCAGGTTCTGATCAGCCTTCAAGATCACTATATATAGGAAAACTAACATACTAACCTAATGGGCTTTTACACCCATACCCATTACACAAGCTAACTTAAGGAACTAGCTAACTTAAACAATTGGGCTTACAAGCAAGGCCCAATTTGACATACTAACTTAAATTACAAGTTAATATATTTTGACAGTATACTCGAATAGACTTCGACTACAACATACAAGATCAGCATGTGAACTGACTTTGACTTCATACTAAACCTTCTTTCGAACCATGAAACTACCTTTGTTGACACTAGAGTTTGATCCAAATACCACAAAATGAATTCCCATAATATGGCGCTATATGGGGCTTTTATATTTTTTATATTTTTTAATTATTATATTCCCTCATTTTTTCTAAAAAAATAATGTGTTTGTTCTTTTGCATGAATACTTCGAAGAACTAGACTTTAAATTTTCATTTACCTATCAACAAGCACTCTAACTTCATCGTCATTCTCTTAAAAAAAAACCTAGGCGATTTTCATCAAGACTTAAACATCATCTCTTTTCAACTTCCAACATCAACTTAAACATCATCTCTTTTCAAAACTCATTGAAGCTTCGTCATTACATTTGAGGTACGTAACTCACCATTGAAATGTTAATCTCTCACCACCGAAATGTTGTTTGAATTGTTGTTAGAAATGTAATTACCACTAGAATGTTGTTTGAAATGTAATACGACTAAAATGTTCATAGAACTTAAATGATTACCATATACGTTTCATCATAACTTGTACTTCGATTGTGGTTTAGTTGTTACATTGCTTCTCTGTGAGTCCGTGTATAACTTGAAATGTTGTTTTATTCCATATATGTTTCATCATAACTTGTTGTGTATTCCGATTATGGTTTAGTTGTTGCGCCCGAACTAAGAAAAGAAAGACATATGATAGCATCATTTTACTAAGAAAACAAATGTAAACCTTAGTAAGAACAAGTGTTAATAGACAAAGTTTATAAAGTTTTGTTTGCCACATTATCATTAAAATCCATCTATTGTTGTTGTTTCTAAGTTCTCTTTAAACACAAAATTCAAATATGAAATATTTAGTTTGGTTATTATTTCAAAATGTTAAGTACCTTAATGTGACTCACAAGGAATACATTGGTTCAGGTTCAATTGGTAACATTTGTGCTTGCAGTTGATATATATGTTGCTATTTTTCTTAATTTACACAGACATGTGTGATTTGATAAGTACCTCTCATACAACTTATACTACAACCTCTGTTAATACAAAAAGTAAAAGAAAATCTAAAGGTTCCTCAATGTGTACCAAGGTTTAAAAGACCATGAAAATAGTGTTTGCTCCTCGGTTAATTTTTATCTAAGAATAAAAAAGGCTTATGGGAAAAATGCTGATGATTTTAAGGATTATGTGGCATTAAAAGGTAGAAGCAAAGTGAGTATTTTGATAGATAATTGGCACAAGGTTAACGGTGATTTGAAACATAGCATATGGACCGATATTACGGTATTTATCATGAATTTGTTTTATTTATTTCACAAGTATATATGACCATTTATTTTTTTGGTTTAATACTAATATCAACTCTATTAATTATGTAAATGTAAGAAGTGTTTATTGTTCTAGAGATAAGTATACTGAAAAAGAAATGGATTGCATATGCTGGGGAGCGTTGGAAGGGCTTTAAGATATAGCTTACAAATGAATATATTAAAAATAAAATAAAAAGATAACGTAGAGCCTCCACACGTGAAGAATTTATTTCTTGATTAGAATCTTTAGTAGGATTTTATAAAGTCCCGCGCAACTCCTGAATTATTGGCTAAGAGCCAAAAAGGAAAGGAGAATAGAGTTAGAAATATTTATCCACATAGATTGTCTCGTGGAGGATATAATGAACTTGAACAGGGGATGATTAATAAAAAAGAAAACAAAGGGAACTAGGTTTAGGAGATCATTCTAGAAGCCTTAATTGTATTCCATCTCCACCATCACTACATGAGAAATAGAATAGGGCATGTCAATGACCCAATGGCTCATTCACCTTAAATGTTGTACGCGAAGTGGCTGAAAATATTGTAAGGAGATAACCATTCACATTCAATTTTAGTTATTAATTCAATGTATTGTAAGATGTGCTGCATGAATAATCCAAAGTTGGTAGCTTCGTCCCACAAGTCCGTCATGACATCTCGATATAAGCAATTGGAACCGAGGAGCATGTTGGGCGTGTTCGTGGTCTTGGAAGAGGTGTCGACTTAAAGATATATTTTGGACCATCACAACCAATTCACGAAGTAAACCGTAGGAGAAAAATTGAAGAGATGGTTACTGAAAAGATAAGTGAGGTATTAGTACATGAGTCGGAGAAGTGGAATCATGAGGAGTGAGAGAGGATGTTGCAGGAAGAGCAGGAGAGGATGTTGTATGAGGTGTGGGAAGAGCAATAGAGGTTGGTTGTGGTTGAATGAGAGAAGGGTACCCGCAATATGATTGAGGTATAAGTATAATTTAAAATATTTGTGTTGTATGTTATTGTTATTGTTCGTGTATTTTAATTTTTGTATTGTATTCAGTTGTTTTAATGATGCATAAATTGAAATAAATGGTTGTACTCAACCACCCAAATCTATATTAGTTGGAAATGCCTGAGAAAGTAGTTGAGAAAGTTGTTATGGGTGGTACAAGCACGAAAGATAGTTGTTTTGTCTTGGTTCACAATATTGAGACCACGCCACCTCAACTAGATAACACCCGGAGACTATCTAGTACGATAGACGAGATTCTAGACCTATGTGTGTTAAAATTAAAACATGAACCACCACAAGAATATATGCTTCATAAGAGTTGTATTCTGGAATTTTTGAAGGGAGATGATTCTCTAGACATACCTGTAATACAATTGTGGTGCTCGTAAGTATAATTCTTATGGTGATTACAATTTATATTCATTGTACTTATACTTTAACATAAAGTTTTGACATTTGCATTAACTTTTAATTAGGATCCTGCATGAGATGTGTGCTGAAAGGAAATTGAGAAGGTATTGTTTCATAAATCCATTGAACATCCAATTTCAAGGTAATTCAGCAAACACTATCATGATGCACTTACAAAACAAGATGGTTAAGGAGAATAAAGATTATTACATGGCACATTTTATCCATAATTAAGTATATTCTTTATTTTGTGTTTTCATTTATAAATCAATTTCATACACATTATTAAATATCTGAGTGTTTATGTAGGGAATAATGGTAACTAATTATTTTATGTCTGAAGCAAAATATTGTAGTTATGTTATGATCGATACATTATCATACATATCGATGAAGAAATGCAAAAGATTTTGAGCGGGTAAATGGTATTATTTGTAGTACTCAAATTTTACCTTTGGTTTTGAATAGTTTTTATTCATTTGAGTAGTTTTTATTCATGTTTAATTTTTACTGACATGTAGAGCTATGGAGGGATACACTTTTTTGAAGAGTAATCTAGAAGGTAAAATGTCAATGTTCATAGAACCACATGTAAGTATTACTTGTGCTTGTTGACGTTCTTTTATTTTCACTAATGTATTACTTCTACTTTGTGTGTATTAATTATTTACTATATGAAAATTGTTTGTAGTTGCATAGACAACCCAACAACTATGAATGTGGATAATATGTGATGAGACATATGTTTAATAATGTCTCCAGAGACATTATCAATTCATGGACTAAGGTATTAACTAACCATATACATGTAATTTATGTATATTTTTTAAGTTAATGTTGTTGTTGTTAGTTTATCATAATTTAAATTTGTTCAAACTATAGGGTTTTAGCGAAGAAACACCATTATCACAAGAAGATATATATCACATCCGATCACATTGGGTCAGTACCTTCTTATCTTATTATCATGAATCTCGTAAACACTGGATTTTCTTAATTTACATCTATACACTATTATTGTATAGAGGTTTTGTTATTATAGGTGTAAATATGTATAGGTCCTCTTGGTAGAGGTTTTGTGTATCTCAAATGTAATTATAAATATTGCAAGCATTGTACATTTGGTTTTGTAAACAATGTAAATTTGGTAATTTGTGTAGTATGTTATGTTCTATATAAAATACAAATGATCTTATTCTGTCACATAATTATGTAGGTTCTGTGTAAAAAAATGATACGCATCAATGAAAATGGGACTTAAAACAAAAAAAAATTGGTATTACCCCTCAGTTATTTACAAAATCTGACGTAAATAGTTGCATATTTCCCTCGGTTATAAAAAAATTGATAGGTGCTACATTGTTTGAAAAATGAAAAAATGATGTTGTTGGGGATCGAACCAATGACCTTTTCACCTATCACCTCGGTTATTCAGAACCGAGGGTAAGGTGGAGTTTTTCATGATGTCCTTCGTTACCTCAACTATTTAACCAAGCTAAAGTTCCATTCACATCCGAGGTAAATGGGTATTTTATTAGTAGTATTAAATACCTAATACCTAAGACATATAGCCCAGTTCGTAGATAGGGTTAGACAAGTCGAAAGGTTGAAAGCTGAAAAGGCTAGGTCGAATAAATATCATAAAAACGAAAATGTTGCTCATGTGGAAATAAATGAAAACGATCAAGAATCTAACATAATTTATGAATATTTAGAAAGAAATGATATTAACTTGGCAGAGTTACAGCCATAACCTCCATATGTTTGTAAGGTCCTAAGACCCCTTAATAGAAAAAATCTTGTCGAACCTAGTAAAAATGAAATATTCATTACAAAAACTAGTTTGATGTAACTAAATGTGATGAAATTTTCTATCTTTTGGTTGTCGATGGTAAAATCATAGTGCCATAAGGCCTAAAGACACCACTATTGGAACAAAGAAAGAAAAGAGGTTTCTATAAATATCCTAATTTTCTTGGCCATAAAACCTCTCAATGTGTCCTTTTCAGGGATCTTGTACATAATGCTTTGAAAGGACAGAAGATTGATGTTTGGAGACAAATCTAAGTAGCCAATGCAGATTGATTTTGACCCCCTCAAAGTCCAGGAAGCACACCTAGTGGAACCTGTCAAGATCTTGATGGTTGAAACTCCCATGGATATCAACGAGAAGGTCGAAGAGGTAAGTGTGCTAGATGATGCTGACAAGATTAAGGTGGTGTATCCCAAGACATAAGAGGAACTGATCGACTTCCTAATCTTTTGCAAGCTGAAGGGTTCTGAAGTTATGTTATGTCCCTGTTGCCATGATGTCTTTGACAAGGAGACCTTCAAGGACCTCGAGAGTGTAAGGATTCACCAACCAAATAAGAATAATTTGAGTGACATGAGGCCACAATTTGAATTTGACAAGAGAGCGCCCCCTACAAAAAATACCAAAAGCCTACAAGCAATTGAAGAATTCAAAGGAAGACTTATGTCTCATCCTCTATTGTTCCCTCTGGTGGATGGATTCGACCAGCAGTCATACCAAACTCTGATCAACAAAAGTGGAGGGTAGTCGAAGTTGGCATCGATTCTTCCTGCTAATATAATTCTCGAGTGTCAAAGAACTACTCTTATGGTTCTAGAAACTATTTAGGGAAAAACCAAGACTAGAACTCAATGGCAAAGGCACCAAAGGAAGGATAAGGCAGCCATGGAGGCTGCAGAGTCCAACAATAATGAAAGATCCCCAACATTACCTGAGAATCTTATGGAAAAGAAGCCCATGTGAAGTAAGTAATATTTCCTCCTTTTCCATCCATAGTTAAACAAAATGGCAAGGATTTCTTGAGAAATGAAGATAACAAAATGTTGACAGATAATTTCGACTCTGGATAGAGAGTGATTTTGATGTCATTTGTAACGTTGTTTCTGTTTTGCCCATTGAATTCAATAGGGTCACTCAAGTGAGAGAATAAGAGGAAAATGAGTTTGCTGAAGAGTCAATGAACTATAAGTCATTGTGTTACTATGTAATGAATAACGGTTGCGTGGATAAGGACAGGGCCATTTTTGAAAGACCTGATTTAGGAATGCAACAACACCTGAATCCCCTTTTCATATGGGCTAAGGTTGAGAATATAGGGGTTAATAAAGTCCTTGTAGATGGATGGGAATCTATTAACCTAATGTCACACTCTTTTATTAAGAAGATTGACAAATATGACATTGACTTAAAACCCCATAACATGTATCTATCCAATTATGAAGGAAAAAACCAACCACTCTCTAGGAGTCATACAAGTTAACATTTTTATAGAGACCATTGCAAGACCCACATTATTGTGTTCATTTCGACCAAGGAAAATTATAACTTATTGCTTGGTCGGGAATGGATTGATGGGGCAAGAGCAGTCCATTCGACTCTACACCAGAGGATCTTTATACGGAGACTTGACGGAATTGTGAAAAACATTGAGGCATAATAGAGTTATTTCCTAACATAAGTTAACCACATAGATAGGAAAAACTTGGATAAACAATTGGCGAACATTTTTCCATGTATGCCTGCTGGGACCAGATTTTCCCTGCAGAGAGATGTGTATTATTCCATGAAGTTACATCCTACACATGGATTAATGTGGGAGTATGACCATCGGAGGTACTGATTCGGTCACACTTGCTCGAATTTCGCTCGATATGGCTGAAAATATAATAAAAACAACCTTAGAGGTTGATTCCCAACAAAAGGTGGTTGTTAAATCCACTAAAATTGAAACTCTTGAGACAGACAAGGTTGTCAAGGACACGGTTTTAGACAGCCAAAGGCTTGATTTCATATACGATGATGAGCCTTTGGGATTTGAAAAGGATCCACTAACTTCAAGTAAGAAGATAGAAGCTCAAGTTCCACTAGAAGAGTTTGATTTAGAAGATGAAGCAATCAAAAAGTCAACTTTCATCAGTGGAAAGATTGATCCAAGCCTAAAGGTCTAGATGATCAAATTGCTCAAAGAGTTTAAAGACTGCATCGCTTAGGTCCAGTACCATACCAAAAACATCGAAAAACCCGAAATCAACAAAAAATCTCTCTCAAACATTCCCAAAGGAGAAACTTTCCCAACCCATGACAGATAAACATCAGTAAGTATATAACAGTAGAATTTGCTAAATGATCTATGGATAACCATATATAGGATGGGTAATTGACAACTCCCAATTGTATAACCTGACTCCGAACCCCCCAATATCTTAGCATTTGTTAAAGAAAACATTTGCGTGTAAGGTTAGTTTTAGATAGCTTCCCTTTCCTTTCCAGCTTCATATGATAAATAAGAAATCAGAAAGTTGCACCCAATTCCAACCAAAGGCGATAAGGTGGTCGCGTCAGCGACAAAAATCGCATGCTACACAAAGGCAGGGTAGCTCCTATCTTCAGGAACTCACAAGTTAGCTCGAAAGCACAGATGAACGCCAACGGGTTAGGGTGCAGCTGTGATGGGACCAAGTCCAAGTGTGCGAAGACGGACCACTGGAAGTCGGTGAAGGGCAGCATCAGCCTTATGTCTTTAAAAGCATACTCGTACATCAGGAACATCTCCCCGTAATCCGTACATATGCGGTCATCCTGACTTGGGAAATGCACCTTCCACTCCCCTTCTGGCCCCACATTCGTGAAGACGTCCCCGGTATATGAAGCAAAGACGGAGGCATGCTCAGCGGGCTCCGCAACTATCCATTCCTCCGCAGAAGCATGCACAGAAGTCTCCTCGACTTCGCAGGGGGCGGTTGAAGCCTCAGTGTCACTACTCTCCGAGGAGCTCTCCTCGGACGATCTATAAGAATCTCTTTCTCGGGTTCGCGTGCCATCTGGTTCACTAGAAAAGCATAAGACAAAAGTGAATTCGATGGCAAAATCAAATCCACCCTTCCACCGCTAGTCAAGTGAAAGCGCGTGCGATGGGCCAAGGACGGCGTCCCCGTCCTAAGCCCTAAATCAAATAGCTCGAGGGTACAGTGCGAGGAGATGCCCGAAGGGCAACCCCTCTCGCACATACGGGGAGATTCTCCCTAGGTCACTACCCAATTTTTCGCTATAAGCTCCACCGAAAAACTCATAAATTCATCAGAAAATTCATGCGAGCGCAGCAAAACTCTTGAGCTCCGCCGGATACACGCATGCTCGTCATCGCAACGGTGCCAAAAATAGCCTAACTCTACGGTTCCTTAAAGCTCCAGCGACCACGGCAGCAGCAGAGAATGGCCAAGCCCCATCTACCACCAACAGTCGCCGGAAAACGCTACGGTATCTACCTAAAGTCATCCTAGCCACATGCATTATAACAAAACGAAAGCAAAAAGCTGGAAACTAAGCTAGAAATGGGTAACTTATATGGTCGAAGAAGATTTATAGGGTCGAAAAGCTTGCTCGGAGCTTTGTACGGTGGTGGATACGGTGGCTGACGGCGACAACAGACTGGAAACTTAGAAAGAAGAACGATGAAGGAGAGAGAAGCGAAAAACCCAAATGAGCAGCTTCTCCCTCTATTTATAAGCACTCTGAAGGCACGTACACGAAGAATGTTTGCCTAAATTACCTATTAATATGCTTAATGCTTTATTTCACTTATGAGAAAAAATATTAAGTTATTCTTAAGAACAAATTTAATCAAAGACAGACACAAAAAAGAAATTTTTAGTGTCAAAACTTTGTGCCTACGTATCCTCAAGTTTATAGAAGAATCTGAGTACCATAGTTCATCTAGAAAAATGTTGTGTGCTTGTTGTTTTTAATTTTGAAAAAGATCTCAACACATTGGGGGCGGAGAAAAGTTTTTTTGAAAAGGTTCTCAATGCATAAGGGCATAAAAGATATCATTTGGGTGTGTTTGAGTTGATTTTAGATTTTGAAATTGAATTATTGATTGACAAGGCATGACGTCAGTCAACCAGTTTATTTTGCAAAAAAAAAAATATGGTTTTACTTTATTTAGAAAATAAAGTCATAGTCATATATATATACATAATCATTATTTTTGTTGTTTTTGAATATATAATTACAAAGAAGTAAATTTTTTTTTATGAATTTAAAACTAAATTAGACTAATTAAAACCTAATTAAATTAATTAATTTTAAACTAAAAAAACACAAGGTATAAAAGATAAAAGAGATTTTTTTTGGTCATTTTTTAGAACTAAATATAAAAAGTTTTTTTTTTTTTGCTTTTTTAATTATAAAGGAGAATTAATAGTCTTGTATTTTTTTTTTTTGGATTAGATAGTACTTTGTATCTTGAACGAAAAAAGTATGATATATGTACTAGTCTTGGATTATTTATATGAGAAACGTTCTACTTTTTATGTTTTGAATTTTTCAATGAAAATTGTAAAAGTATTCTTGTTATTTTTTTATTAAATAAAAGTGTTTCGGACTGGCCCAATGACTATGCATGGCTCAATCCACTTCTGCTCCCAGAACGACCTTTGCCTAAGTCCAGCCAATTTTGGGCAATATTTACCTTTCTGCCCCTCTACCGGGCAAGGCTGGTCGGATGACCCCAAGGGTCAGCTGCCCCTCGGTAGTTCATGCCCGTCACGCATGGGTCCACCATCCAGAAACAGTCACGACGCCCGTGCCCGTAACTGCGCCTCTGCCAGTGGCAACGGCTAGTTTCGGGCACCTCTGACGTCCCAACGACAAGTTTCTGGTAGTTACCTATTATTCGGAAAATGGTTATCTCGCCCCTAAAATAGGGACCAATGGCGAAGCGCTAGGGGCACTATAAAAACCCTTTCATTTGAGAGGGCCATGTATTCAAAATCATCCTACGAAACACATATTTTGTACTTGCTCTCTCTCTCTCTCTCCCGATTCTTACTTTAGCATCGGAGTGCCTTGCAGGTACACCCCCTCCTCATCTCTCAAACCCAGCATCGCAGATGTCATCTCTGGCCCACTTTAGGTTCTGATCAGCCGTCAAGATCAATGGTGCCGTCTGTGGAAAACTCTATTATCCCCGTCTTTCTTCCATCGTAGATTCAAGACCAAAATAACCCTTTTTCCAAGATTCTGATCATGGCAAGCTAAGATCATGTCCACGATGCTCGTAACTCTGCTTTTCTCCCTGTCAGCAAGACTGATACTAACGGAGCTGCACCCTTTCTTGGGGGCGATGCCCATCAACTGAGAGATGGAGCCACCACGTCTCCCTCCCCCGCTCACGCTGAACATGTTGAGGACCTGCCCTCCCAAAAAAACCTGCCTGTCCTGGTTCCGTCCAACGCCGACCTGGCCGTGGCGGCTCTCCTTGAAGCCCTCAACAAAACCAACCTCTTAATCCTCTAACAGAACGCGATGATTGGAGCCCTAGAAGAGTCCAACCGGCCAAGATCCTCTCCACCGAGGAAAGAGCGTCGAAGATCTCGGAGTCCACCTCCCCGACGTGCAAGAGACCGTCGGGCACCACCTGAGCCAGAGTCCCAGGCAATCAGAAAGCGCAACCACATCTCCCCACGAAGCCAGTACTCCCCTGGAACCAAGAGGACCAGAAGGGACCAGCGTTCGCCTCCTCCCAGATCCAAGGGCCGAGCACGAACCCCATCTCCCCGCAGAGATCGTCGTCTTATACTTGAGCGAAGCGCCCGTTCCTCATCATGGTCCAGTAGTAGTAGCGACGACGAGCCTCGCGGCCCGTTGTCTCAGGAAATCATGGCCATGCGTGTAACGCCCCAGTTTTGGTTAGTTTTATTTAATCGAGTCGTTTTGATTATTTTATTATTATATTATTTTATTTTTTACTTTTATTTGAAAATATATTATTTTTCATTGTTGTGATATTTTATCGCGTTTTGGGAGCGTTTGCGAGATATTTGAGTGTAGGGGTAATTGGGTCATTTTGCTTTATTTTCTTTAAGTTAGAAAATAGAAAGAAAAGAGAGAAAACTTGTGGATTAAGAAATCGATCAACCGACTTTCAAAAACACGATTAAATCGGGTAAGGGTGCAAAACTCGATTATCTTATACTTGTGTATGATTATGTATGTATGTTTTTGGTTGATATTGGATTGAAATTGAAATATAGAGTAAAAACCATAATATGTTGGAATTGCTAGAAATTGGTATAATCTATGTCTGAAATCATGTTTTAGTGTTCCTTATTGTTGATACATGTTGTTAGGCATTCAATTGGTAATTTTCTGGTGTTAGGTGAGATTGGGAGTGGTTTTTGATTGAATTCCGCAGAAAAATTATGCAGGAAATTTCTGGTTTTTCCACTGCCCATACACGTATCACTCAAGGCAATACGCGTATTGGTTAAGGAAATACGCGTATGGCATTGAAGGAGTGAGGGCAATACGCGTATGGAGTTCCATTTTTCTCGGCCATCTGCCCATTTGCGTAATGGTACGCGTAAGGTTGAGGGCAATACGCGTATGAAGTGAGGCAATACGCGTATTGGAGTTTTTAGTGGGATTTTTAAGAGAAATTGGTCTCTGCCCATACGCGTATCAAGTAGGGCAATACGCGTATGGAATGGGCGAGGGAGCAAGGCAATACGCGTATGGCTCAGGTCAATACATGTATCGCCAGGAAGATTGCATAATTGTGTTTTTCGCGATTACTTTTCTTGTTCAGTCCGTAACTTGTGTTCCGATTATCCGTTTTTAACATTCTTGGTATCGTTGACTAGCTACTGAACTGTACTTTCTTATGATGATGGTTTTGAGATTGTTGACCGATTTAATTAAGTCGGGAATTTGGAAATGTGTCATTTTGTCGATCTTTACCGTTTCAATTGTGCGTAATTGATGTATTATCATGCAATGTGCTGGTGATATATGTTGTATGATTTGTGTGCTGATTATATGAGGTGAATGCATGTGTTTAAATGTTGTGATGAGGGTTTGTGGCCTTATGGCAATTAAATGCATTGTTTTGGGCTTGGGTGCAAAGCATGATTATTGTTGATTGAGATGATTGCATATATGTGTGCATTTGAATGCCATGATTCATTGTATGCCAAGCATCATGATATGTATTCTTGAGATGTCGTGTGCCCTAGTGGGTGTGAGGGACGAATCAATTCTAGAGGGAATCCGCTATAACATCGTGTGCCTTATACAAAGAGGTGTGAGCGATGATTATGGACGATCGTGTGCCTTATACAAAGAGGGGTGAGCGATCGGGTCGTGTGCCTTCTACAAAGAGGTGTGAGCGATCCATAAACGTCGTGTGCCTTATACAAAAGAGGTGTGAGCAAAGGGGAACATCGTTTGCCCGACGGGGAGTTACACTAAGTAACAAGCGATGGTTCCAATAGTTCCTGAGTGAACTAGTGTTGAGATTAACGGATGGATGGTACCGTATTTGCATAGAGTCGTTGTGTTGGTCTCTTTGCATTTGCATAAATCATGAATGGATTGATTTTGTGTGGAATTGTGAATGGAATTGATGAGTTGAGATATATATATATATATATATATATATATATATATATATATATATATATATATGTTGTTGATAAAAATGCATTTATTTGATTATATATGCCTTGGTGATGGATATATGATGATATGCATTGTGTTGCTTTGCGTTTGAATTCTGGTATGAGTTGTGGTGAGAATATTACATGTGTATTTTGGTGTTATTATATAATTGTATGCAATTATATTATGATTGTGTTTCTCACCCTTCTGCTGTTTTAATGCTCTATGAGGCATTGCAGATTAGATGCTGGAGGTCTTTTTGTGAAGCTTAGGTCTTCATTCTTTTGTCGGTCGGCTCTGATATGTAGCACCGGGTAGTCGGGGAGATCGTTGTGATTTATGTGTATATGTATAGATATCTTTTGGATTGTACATGTATGGATCTGTGTATGACAGACAAACTCTTTATGTGATATATATATGAGATTCAGTTGCAGATTTTTCGCTTTTATTCTGTATCTGAATTGTGGGTAGTAGGAACTAAGTTCCTCTGTTAATTGCTACCTGATTGTTGCATATCTTTATGAGCAGGTTTATTGTGTTTTGTCTCAATTGATGTGATGCCTTCGTCTATGCCATGAATGTTTAATTATACTCTGATGAAATTTTTATCGCTTTATTTATTTGGGGGTATAGATTGGGGGTGTTACATTAAGTGGTATCAGAGCCAGTCCGTGTCAGTTTGTGTCAGTCCTTGTCGGTGTTTGTGTTTAGATGAGCTGTTTGTTTAACCATAGTTGCTGTTATTGGATATGAACAAAATATGGCTTGTAGGAATGACGCTGCTTTGGCTGCTGCTATGCAAGCTATGGCTCGGGCTGTGCAGGGTGCACCTAATGCTGCTGCGAATGATGAGTTCAGGAAGAACAAACCACCTGTCTTCAAAGGGAGGCATGATCCTGATGGTGCTCAGATTTAGCTGAAGGAGATTGAAAGGATTTTCCGAGTGATGGATTGTGTTGAGGATCAGAAGGTGAGACTGGGTACTCACATGTTGCAGGAGGAAGCTGATGACTGGTGGGTTAGTACTCGTCATGTGTTAGAAGCTGGAGATGAAGAAGTCACTTGGACTTTGTTCAGCAGGGAATTTTTGAGGAAGTATTTTACTGAAGATGTTAGGGGAAAGAAGGAAATAGAGTTCTTGGAGTTGAAACAAGGTAATATATCTGTTGTTGATTATACTGCTAAGTTTGTGGAGCTTGTGCAGTTTTATCCACAATATGCTGAAGCGACTGCGGAGTTTTCTAAGTGTGTGAAGTTTGAGAGCAGATTACGTCCTGAGATTAAGCAGGAAATTGGTTATCAGAGAATTCGAAGGTTTTCTGATTTGGTGGATTGTTGTAGGATTTATGAAGAAGATAGCGAAGCTCATTTTACTCACTATAAGAGTGTGAACGAAAGGAAAGGGAAACAATCGTTTCGTAGTGGTCCTTATGTAACACCAGCTGATAAGGGTAAGCAAAGGGGGAATTTTGAGAAAAGGCCAAGTGGGGGAGGAATGTCTAGTCCTCTGAGATGTTATAGGTGTGGTGACTTAGGACATCGTCAGTTTGAATGTAGGAAGGATATGAGAAAATGTTCTAATTGTGGAGGTTTAGGACATATTGCAGCTGATTGTAAGAGGAACGTGGTGAAGTGTTTCAATTGTGGTGAACCTGGACAGGTTAGCTCAAAGTGTCCAAAACCGAAGCAAGCTCCAGCTGGTGGGAAAGTTTTTGCCTTGGTAGGAACTCAGACTACAAGTACAGACCGTTTGATCAGAGGTACTTGTTTTATTAATAGTACGCCTTTAGTTGCTATTATTGATACTGGAGCGACTCATTCATTTATTTCGTTTGAGTGCGCGAAGCGTTTGAATCTTGTGTTGTCTTCGATGGGTGGAGAGATGGTTATTGATACTCCAGCAATGGGGTCAGTAACTACTTCTTCGGTTTGTTTAAGTTGTCCTTTGACCATTTATGGTAAAGACTTTGAGATGGATTTGGTGTGTTTGCCGTTGGAGGGTTTAGATGTGGTTCTGGGAATGAATTGGTTACAGTTTAATCGAGTTCATATTGATTGTTATCATAAGATGGTGAGATTTCCTTCTCTTGAGGAAGACGAAGAGTCGAGTTTCTTATCTACCAAAGAGTTGAAGAAACTTTTGGCGGATGAAGCTCATTGTTTGGGTTATTTGCATCATTGACAGTGGATAGTCAAGTTTCACTTGATTAGTTTCCTGTTGTGTGTGAATTTCCTGAGGTGTTTCCTAAGGATATTTCAGATGTACCACCAGAGAGAGAGGTGGAGTTTTGTATAAATCTAGTTCCTGGTACTAGACCTGTTTCTATGGCACCTTATCGTATGTCAACATCTGAGTTGGTTAAGTTAAAGAAACAGTTGAATGAATTGTTAGAAAAGAGGTTTGTGAGACCAAGTGTGTCGCCTTGGGGTGCTCCAGTTTTATTGGTGAAAAAGAAAGATAGAAGTATGCGATTGTGTATTGATTATCGCCAGCTGAATAAAGTGACGATTAAGAATAAGTATCCTCTTCCAAGAATTGATGATTTGATGGACCAGTTGGTAGGTGCGTGTGTGTTTAGTAAGATTGATTTGAGATCAGGTTATCATCAGATTAGAGTAAAAGAGGAAGATATTCAGAAGATGGCTTTTAGGACACGATACGGTCATTATGAATATTTTGTGATGTCGTTCGGGGTTTCTAATGCGCCAGGTGTGTTTATGGAGTATATGAATCGTACTTTCCACGAGCATTTGGATCGATTTGTTGTTGTGTTTATTGATGACATCTTGATTTATTCTAAGTCCCGGGAGGAGCACGCGAAGCATTTGCGTGTGGTGTTGCAAATTTTGAAGGAAAAGAGACTTATTGCCAAATTGTCCAAGTGTGAGTTCTGGTTGTCAGAAGTGAGTTTTCTTGGGCACGTGATTTCAGGTAATGGTATTATTGTGGATCCATCTAAAGTAGAAGCAGTTCTACAATGGGAGGCTCCTAGATCTGTTACTGAAATTAGAAGCTTTTTGGGTTTAGCTGGTTATTATCGGAGATTCATTGAAGGTTTTTCTAAGCTAGCACTTCCTTTGACCCAGTTGACTTGTAAAGGTAAAGCGTTCATTTGGGATATTCGGTGTGAGGAAAGCTTTAGTTAGCTGAAGAGAAGATTGACGACAGCTCCGATTTTGATTTTGCTGAATCCTACTAAACCGTTTGTGGTGTATTGTGATGCGTCCTTGATTGGTCTAGGTGGTGTGTTGATGCAAGAGGGTAATGTGGTGGCTTATGCTTCGAGTCACTTGAGGGTGCATGAGAAAAATTATCCTACTCATGATCTCGAATTAGCGACCGTGGTTTTTGTGTTGAAAATTTGGAGGCATTATCTCTATGGTGCAAGATTCGAAGTCTTTAGTGATCACAAAAGTTTGAAATATTTGTTTGATCAGAAAGAGTTGAATATGAGGCAACGGAGATGGTTGGAATTTTTGAAGGACTACGATTTTGGCTTGAATTACCATCCTGGTAAAGCTAATGTGGTAGCCGATGAGTTGAGTCGAAAATCGTTGCATATGTCCGCTTTAATGGTTAAAGAGTGGGAACTTTTGGAAGCTTTTAGGGACTTGAGTTTGGTGTGTGAAGTGACATCCGACAGCGTGAGGCTGGGTATGCTAAAGTTTACTAATGAGTTTCTGTTGACCGTAAGCGAGAAACAGAAGTTGGATGTGAAATTTGTGGATTTGATGTTGGTTGGAGAAAAAGATGCGAGTAGTGATTTTAAAGTGGATGATAATGGTGTTTTGAAATTCCGTGGTAGAATTTGTATCCCTGATGATTCGGACTTGAAAAGGATGATTTTAGAGGAAGGACACTGGAGTAATTTGAGTATACATCCGGGAGCTAATAAGATGTACCAAGATTTGAAGAAGGTCTTTTGGTGGTCTGGATTGAAAAGAGATGTGGCTCAGTTTGTGTATGCGTGTTTGACGTGCCAAAAGTCGAAAGTGGAACATCAAAAGCCTAGTGGTTTGTTGCAACCGTTGGATATTCCTAAGTGGAAATGGGATAGCATTTCTATGGATTTTGTAACAGGGTTGCCGAATACACTGAGGGGACATAATGTTATTTGGGTGGTTGTGGACAGACTGACTAAATCGGCGCATTTCATTCCGATTGACATCAGTTTTTCTTTGGAGAGGTTAGCTAAAATTTATATCAGTGTGATTGTGAAGCTGCATGGTGTTCCGTTGAGTATTGTTTCGGATCGTGATCCGAGGTTTACCTCAAGATTTTGGGAAAGTTTACAAAAGGCGTTGGGTTCTAAATTGAGATTGAGTTCGGCTTATCATCCTCAGACGGATGGACAGACGGAGAGAACGATTGAGTCGTTGGAAGATTTGTTGCGGGCTTGTGTTCTTGAACAAGGTGGTGTATGGGATAGTTATCTTGCGTTGGTGGAATTCACGTATAATAACAGTTTCCATTCTAGTATTGGAATGGCACCTTTTGAAGCGTTATATGGAAGAAGATGTCGAACACCATTTTGTTGGCATGAATCTGGTGAGAGTACGGTGGTTGGACCCGAATTGATTCAACAGACTACAGACAAGGTGAAACTTATTCGTGAGAAAATGAAGGCTTCTCAGAGTAGGCAAAAGAGTTATCATGATTGAAGAAGGAAAGATCTTGAGTTTCAAGAAGGCGGTCATGTATTTTTGAAAGTTACGCCGGTAACGGGTGTTAGTCGTGCATTGAAGTCGAAGAAGCTTACTTCTCAGTTTATTGGTCCTTACCAGATATCCGCGAGAGTGGGTGCTATGGCTTATCGGGTGGCGTTGCCGCCGAATCTGTCTAATTTGCACGATGTGTTCCATGTTTCACAGCTTCGGAAGTATGTTTCGGATCCGTCGCATGTGATTCCGATGGATGAGGTAGAGGTAAGGGAGAACCTTACGGTTGAGGCATTACCGGTGAGGATTTTGGATCGCGAGTCGAAGCGGTTAAGGGGCAAGGATATTGCACTTGTGAAAGTAGTGTGGGTAGGCACTGTTGAGGGCAATTTGACTTGGGAGTTGGAGAGTCGGATGCGGGAGTCGTATCCAGAGTTGTTCGTCTCAGGTAATATTTTCGAGGACGAAAATTTCTAAGTGGGGGAGAGTTGTAACGCCCCAGTTTTGGTTAGTTTTATTTAATCGAGTCGTTTTGATTATTTTATTATTATATTTTTTTATTTTTGACTTTTATTTGAAAATATATTATTTTTCATTGTTGTGATATTTTATCGCGTTTTGGGAGCGTGTGCGAGATATTTGAGTGTAGGGGTAATTGGGTCATTTTGCTTTATTTTTTTTAAGTTAGAAAATGGAAAGAAAAGAGAGAAAACTTGTGGATTAGGAAATCAATCAACCGACTTTCAAAAACACGATTAAATCGGGTAAGGGTGCGAAACTCGATTATCTTATACTTGTGTATGATTATGTATGTATGTTTTTGGTTGATATTGGATTGAAATTGAAATATAGAGTAAAAACCATAATATGTTGGAATTGCTAGAAATTGGTATAATCTATGTCTGAAATCATGTTTTTGTGTTCCTTATTGTTGATACATGATAGATACATGTTGTTAGGCATTCAATTGGTAATTTTCTGGTGTTTAGGTGAGATTGGGAGTGGTTTTTGGTTGAATTCCGCAGAAAAATTATGCAGGAAATTTCTGGTTTTTCCACTGCACATACGCGTATCACTCAAGGCAATACGCATATTGGTTAAGGCAATACGCGTATGGCATTGAAGGAGTGAGGGCAATACGCGTATGGAGTTCCATTTTTCTCGGCCATCTGCCCATTTGCATAATGGTACGCGTAAGGTTGAGGGCAATACACGTATGAAGTGAGGCAATACGCATATTGGAGTTTTTAGTGGGATTTTTAGGAGAAATTGGTCTCTTCCCATACGCGTATCAAGTTGGGCAATTGGCGTATGGAATGGGCGAGGGAGCAAGGCAATACGCGTATGGCTCAGGTCAATACGCGTATGGCTAGGAAGATTGCAGAATTGTGTTTTTCGCGATTACTTTTCTTGTTCAGTCCGTAACTTGTGTTCCGATTATCCGTTTTTAACATTCTTGGTATCGTTGAATAGCTATTGAACTGTACTTTCTTATGATGATGGCTTTGAGATTTTTGACCGATTTATTTAAGTCAGGAATTTGGAAATGTGTCGTTTTGTCGACCTTTACCGTTTCAATTGTACGTAATTGATGTGTTATCATGCAATGTGCTGGTGATATATGTTGTATGACTTATGTGCTGATTATATGAGGTGAATGCATGTGTTTAAATGTTGTGATGAGGGTTTGTGGCCTTATGGAAATTAAATGCATTGTTTTGGGCTTGGGTGCAAAGCATGATTATTGTTGATTGAGATGATTGCATATATGTGTGCATTTGAATGTCATGAGTCATTGTATGCCAAGCATCATGATATGCATTCTTGAGATGTCGTGTGCCCTAGTGGGTGTGAACGACGAATCGATTCCAGTGGGAATATGCTATAACATCGTGTGTCTTATACAAAGAGGTGTGAGCGATGATTATGGACGATCGTGTGCCTTATACAAAGAGGTGTGAGCGATCGGGTCGTGTACCTTATACAAAGAGGTGTGAGCGATCCATAAATGTCGTGTGCCTTATACAAAAGAGGTGTGAGCGATGGGGAACATTGTTTGCCAGATGGGGAGTTACACTAAGTAACAAGCGATGGTTCCAATAGTTCCTGAGTGAACTAGTGTTGAGATTAACAGATGGATGGTACCGCATTTGTATAGAGTCGTTGTGTCGATCTCTTGGCATTTGCATAAATCATGAATGGATTGATTTTGTGTGGAATTGTGAATGGAATTGATGAGTTGAGATATATATATATATATATATGTTGTTGATAAAAATGCATTTATTTGATTATATATGCCTTGGTGATGGATATATGATGATATGCATTGTGTTGCTTTGCGTTTGAATTCTAGTATGAGTTGTGGTGAGAATATTACATGTGTATTTTGGTGTTATTCTATAATTGTATGCAATTATATTATGATTGTGTTTCTCACCCTTCTGCTGTTTTAATGCTCTATGAGGCATTGCAGATTAGATGCTGGAGGTCTTTTTGTGAAGCTTAGGTCTTTATTCTTTTGTCGGTCGGCTCTGATATGTAGCACCGGGTAGTCGGGGAGATCGTTGTGATTTATGTGTATATGTATAGATATCTTTTGGATTGTACATGTATGGATCTGTGTATGACAGACAAACTCTTTATGTGATATATATATGAGATTCAGTTGCAAATTTTTCGCTTTTATTCTGTATCTGAATTGTGGGTAGTAGGAACTAAGTTCCTCTGTTAATTGCTACCTGATTGTTGCATATCTTTATAAGCAGGTTTATTGTGTTTTGTCTCAATTGATGTGACGCCTTCGTCTATCCCATGAATGTTTAATTATACTCTGATGAAATTTTTATCGCTTTATTTATTTGGGGGTATAGATTGGGGATGTTACAATGCGCCTCCCTAAGGGGCTGGAGAAACCACTATCTCTGGGAACATATGACAGTACAATGGATCCTGACGAGCACATCAAGAATATCGATGCATTGCTCGACTACCGTGGCATCCGGGGCGCCATCAAATGTAGATTGTTCCCTACCACGCTCAGAAAGGGAGCGATGACCTGGTACAAGAATCTCCCCGACGAATCCATCACCTCATGGAGACAGTTGAGGAGAATGTTCTCCACACACTTCAAGGCCTCTCGCCGCCACCCGAAAACCGAAGCCTCCCTTGAGGCCATAATTCAAGGGAAAGATGAGCCTCTTCGAGCCTACATCGAGAGGTTCAATAAAGAAGCAGTCCAGGTCTCAACGACCGATGACATGAAGAAGTTCTTGCTCGAGCGAGGACTTCGTCCCCTTACAGAATTTGCCAAGGCAGTTGGCATAGAAACCCCGCGGAACCTATACGCCTTCCTCCTCAAGGAGCAAGCATACATCCAGTACGAGGATAAAGAAGCTGCCAGCTCCGCCCGGGACACAAGGAACCAGAAGAGTGTCAGATCCTCGAAGCACGATGACCCCTCGACATCTCGTCGGGGAGAAAGAAGATGCAAAGATAGTCCCCGGGAGTCCCAGGACAACAAAGGACCCTTCCGCCGTTTCCACGAGTATACTCCTCTGACCATCTCCAGGGAGAAGATCCTCTCTGAATGTGCCAACGTGGAGTTCAAACAAGCAGGGGTCTGATTCCCTAAACAGATACCGGCCAAGCCGAATACCGACAAGTTGAAATATCGTCGGTTCCACAAGAGCCACGACCATACAACCGACGACTACATCCACCTGAAGGATGCCATTGAGATACTAATCATGGACGGGAACCTGGAACAATTTGCCAAGAAAAATGACCCTCCACGGCAGGACGCCCAGGAGTCCAAGAAGGTCGAGGAAGAGGTGTCTTCCTCGGAAGAGATAAGCCTTCAGGTCTCCATGAGCGTATTGTGGCCTGAGGACTTTTACATCCCCGAGGGACTCAATGCTCCCTCCTACTTCACTACGCACAACCCATGGGAAACCTTCCCCTCTGCCATGGTCATCTCCGGAGGAGGCTTCAACAAGGTTACTGTGGGTTCCGTTAAAAGGAAGTTCGAGCATCTTCTCAGCACGAGCTCAAACCGGAGTACCACGCTCGACAAAGCCCGGGGAGAGTCGGTCCCCATCACCTTCTACCGCGAGGAACTTCTCGGTGGAGCTCCCAACTCAAGCATCCCGCTGCCCGTGAAAGTATAAATGGCCAACTTTGATGTTCCCTGAATCCTAGTCGATTAAGGCAGCTCTGTCGACATCATGTATTAGCAGTTGTTTCCCACCCTCCAGCTAGATGAGACACACCTAACGCCCTACGTAGGCTCTGACCTACAAGGTTTCAATGGGTCGGTCACAAAGCCTTGGGGATACGTGGAACGGGTAGTGACTTTCAGATCTGCAGAGATGGCCAGGTCTATTAAAGTCTAGTTCCTGGTCATCGACTTCCCCTCTCTCTATCAGTGCATCTTTGGGCGGCCAACTTTGGCCGAATTGGTTGTCGTACCATCAACTGTGCACCTGAAGATGAAGTACTACACTTTTAAGGGTCTCGTCGCCACTCTGCACGGGTACATCGAAGCAGCCACCAAAGGGCTGAACACTATTGCCGCCAAGCCAAAGACTTACAGCAAGCCGGCCCTGCCCAGTAGCTCCGAGGAGGCAAAGCCACTGCCCCGCATCGACTCTATCGACCTTGACAGCCGCTTCTCCGAGGATGACCAGAGGGAGCAGAAAAGGAAGGGGAAGGAGATCCAGTCTTGTTCGAGCAGACCTTCAACTTCAACCAGTACCGGTGAGACCTCCCATCGACGCGCCCAATTCCGGATGGCGAGTTCGAACTTGACCTGCTCGGCGAAGACCCCCAGTGTAACACCCTAAATAATCCCTCGTGTAATATAAATAAAATCAGAGTAAAATAAAATATCAAGCATTTTAGGATGCTACTTTCATCAAACACCTGCTCATATACTTGATATGCAACACATCATTTTAAAATTAGTTTAACAACAACGATAATGATAAAAGATCTCTAACTTCACTTTCTTTTTATTAAAACAGCGAAAACACCAACACATATTCATTATAACGTAAACTTAGTAGTTCAATTAAATAAATAACTAAAATTGAGAGATATCTAAAATCTCAGGCAAAACATAGCCTAAGAAAACATAACGTTCCATGACCCTAGTGTTACATATCAGAGCAGACACCGACACAAAGGCATAAACGGAAGACTCCATCTTCCACTCACATACGATCTCCTACTACGGATTATCTGCACGTTACCCACATGGAGGCAACATTCAAACAAAAGGGGTGAGATTCTCAAATCAACAAAAGAAATAGATGATATAAATATGAAAGCATAAATCATCAAGTAATTCACCCTTCAACACAACTTTCATTAATTTCAACACAAACAGATAATCACACATTTCATAATGCAACACAACTCTTACATAATGCAATGAGACACTAACTTGACTCAATGCATGTGGTACCAATCGTCACAAAAGATTGACACTAGGCCATCAACCCTCCACAAGGGAGCACATCATAAACACCTCAATCCACACAATGAGATTGAAGCCATTACGTGCATCATCATCCATCAAACTCACATATTCATCATATCATCAAATACGTCATCAAAACCTCATTAATCAACATCTCGTAATCATCAATATAACTCATCAAAACATGCCTACCACATAACATGCCGTAACAACTCAACATCATCATCATACTACCACATAAGTAACGGCTAGTGCATTTACAAGTTACGTCACAACAACTCAACAACAACATCATGCAACTTCATAAACAACAACTATTGCATTTATCAGTTAAGTCACAACACACCATACCATAACTAGTCAACAATATCATCACACAATATTATAAGCAACAACAATTACAATCACATGGTATGCTACAACAACTCCTCAACAACCTCACGCAACAACATAAGCAACAATCACAACACACATTCCTACGGCTAACTCTCACATTTCACATTTCAACACATCAGAACCTACACGAAAACTCATATGGCACTTCGAATAGTTGGAAATCTATCATTGGAAATAATTTTAACATAAAGTACATAAAGTCATCTTTCCAACAATTCGAACGGCGACCCAAACGGACTTACGAGTCAAAAGTTATGAATTTTCTAAGTTTTTAAAATAAGCTGCCCGAGGGGACCGCGCTAAGCACCAAAAACCGGGCTAAGCCCGCTCTGCGATTCAGCCAAAAGTGCATGTGGTGACAGCACTTCTCCCACTGCGATTTCACACCCTTAAATTGCATTTTTAACCCCAATAACCCCAGTTTAAGTCATTAAAACCCATTTTTACCACATATACATTATTCACAACAATCTCAACAATTCGAATACAACACTTTCGTCAATTCCAAACATTTTAGTTATAGATTCTTCCCAAAAAACCCCAATTAATCCACAAACAACAATCCATGGTATCAACCTAATGATTCCTACCCACATACCTACATCATCTAACCCTTGAGTGATTAAAGAAATCCCACCCTTACCTTGTATTGATGAGTTTCCCTCTTCCTCAATGGGTTCCTCTCCTTCTTCTTGCCCTAGCCTCTTCTCCCTCTTTCTCCCTTTAGCTCTTCAACTTTCTTTCACTTTTACGTATAATGAGAATAACTTTCATTCCCCACTCTTTACATACCCCTAAATATGATTCGCCTCTTTTACCCTTACTTATTCCTACAAATTTACCACATTACCCTTCCACTCTCCACACTTCTAATATTCCAACTTATTCTATTTCTTTTATTTTTATTATATTATTATTATCACTTCCACTCATGAAATAATTCTAACAATAACAATTTCCACCACAACTCTAATTAAATATATATTCTACACTATGCTTAACAAATATTAAATTAAAGTAATTGAGTTAGTCTTTACTCTCCACACCACCAATTTCTACATTATTAGTCATACACCCCTACTACCCCCAAGACTCGCTTCTTAAGGCCACTACCCCTCACTACGGGTACACAAAACACAACGAAAACACACCAAAACACACAATTAACTACAACAACTCATTATTATATTCACAAATAATAATTAAATAAAAACGGGCGTTACACCCAGCGAGGAGTGAAAATCGGGACCGGACACCCCGACTTAGCGAGGAAACAGCTCAAAGCCTGTCTCCAGAAGAATGCATATTTGTTCGCTTGTAGCGCCGCGGAAATGCCCGACCTAGATCCTGACGTCGCCTGCCACCAGCTCACCATCGACCCCGCCGCTAGGGCAGTAGCTCAACGTAGGCGAAAGTATCTCCGGAGAAAACGGAGGCTGTCAAACAAGTTGTAAAAGTCCTCCTCGAGGTAAATTTTATTTTGGAAACCAAGTACACTACTTGGCTGTCCAATGTTGTACTCGTTAAAAAGTCTAATGGAAAATGGTGCATGTGTGTTGACTATACTGATCTCAATAGGACCTGCTCTAAAGAGGCATATCCCCTCCCCAATATAGATAAATTAATTGATAATTCTGCTGGTTTTAAATTGTTATCATTCATGGACGCATATTCGGGCTATAATCAAATACCCATGGTGAAAAGCGACAAAAGGTACACAGCTTTCATGACCGAGTCGGGCAATTATTACTACAACGTAAAGCCCTCCGGCTTAAAAAACGTTGGCGCTACTGTAGCGAGCAATTTTGGACGTGGTTCTTAAGCACTGCCGCTCTGGGTTACTACAGGTCGATTCATTTTTTGTCCTATTGAAGCTGATGAAGGAAGGGAAATAGATGTCTCCAACTAACCCTGCTTTGCAAACTGAGTTCAAACAGTCAAAACTGTTGGTTTACAGATGCGATCAATGTGGGGGGGCCTGTCTTAGGTTATTTTGGTTGAATTTAGACTTTTGGTAGGGAATACGGACTCGGATATTTTGGTGGATATGTGAGGATTTGTGACCCGAGGGTTTTTTGATGTGGTGTGCTCGCTAAGATTTTTCTTTCAATCTTATGCCTACGTATTCCAGTTTACCGAAACAGGGAAATCAGAGCGATCGTAGTTCCTCCTATTCTATGGGAGGAAATGGTGTTTTGGTGTCTTGTTCAAAGCCCAAGACGTGAAGCTGAAAAGGTGGTTTATATCTTGTTCAAAGAGCAAGATGTGAAGCTAAAGGGTCTATTTGTATCTTGTTCGAAGCCCAAGATATGAAGCTAAAGGGTTTTAACTTTAGAGAGAATTTGTCATCTCTAAAGAGGGTCTGTTTGTCACAACTGCTGGGTGACTGACTATAAAGGAGGATTACTTTAACCAGGATATGTGAATCCTAGTAATGCCACAATTTCCTTTATAAGGGGTTTTAACCTGAAGGAGAAAACTTTAACTCAGTGTAGAGCAATGCCATCTTTCCTTAGGAATTTCTCATGCTAAAAGAGGGACAGTGGCGTGGATGTAAATAATCTAGAGGCTTGCCGCTTACAGCAATTAGATGAAAGGAGTCGTTGATGTTTGTATCCTGTGAACGCGGCACAGTTTTGATGCTAAAAGGTTGATTGACTCAACCGGGGTTTTTCTTATACAAAGCCTAAGAGGAGGCTATTGGCCCAACAAGAGGGTGTTTTTTTGTATGTGTCTTGTACGAAGCCCAAGACAGAGGCTAAAGGTTGACTCAACAAGAGAGTCTTTTATACTCAACAAGAGAGTGTTTTATATCTCGTACGAAGCCCGAGATAGAGGCTAAAAGGATTATTGACTCAACAAGAGAGTCTTTTTGTATCTCGTACGAAGCCCGAGATAGAGGCTAAAAGGGTTTGACTCAACAAGAGAGTGTTTTTGTATCTCGTACGAAGCCCGAGATGGAGACTAAAGGTTGACTCAACAAGAGAGTCTTTTATACTCAACAAGAGAGTGATTTGTATCTCGTACGAAGCCCGAGATAGAGGCTAAAAGGATTATTGACTCAACAAGAGAGTCTTTTTGTATCTCGTACGAAGCCCGAGATAGAGGCTAAAAAGATTATTGACTCAACAAGAGAGTCTTTTTGTATCTCGTACGAAGCCCGAGATAGAGGCTAAAAAGATTATTGTTTCAGTTGAGTGACAGGTCCAGTAGGTTGGTTAAAAGAGAAAATCAGTTCTTATAAAGAGACTGATTAAAGGTAAGGCTATGCTTTGGGATTGATCAGAGGATCAGGGTTATTTCCTGTTCTTTAAGGAAATGGGGAATCCAGAGGGTATTGGAGACTGTCCGAGTCTACTGGTGTTTTTCCCTACTTGAGAATGCCTTCGAGACTCAAGGAGATTAGACTGTCCAAGTCTAGAGTTTTATCTTTTGTACTATGCTTAAAGAAGCAGTAGTAGTACATTCACGGTAGAAAGATCTAGACTCTCTGAAAGACTGTTCTATTAAGATGACTAATTTCTGTTCCTATACCTCTAGGAGGTCGTCGGGACAATTTGTACGAAGCCCAAGAGGAGGATGGAAACTTTTAAGAAGCCGAGGGACAATTTGTACGAAGCCCAAGAGGAGGCTCTCTTCCCGAAGAAATAATCCTTATACGAAGCCTAAGAGGAGGCTGTAAATACTTCTAAGGAGCCGTAGGGTCCTTGTACAACGCCCAAGAGGAGGCGGGGATGCTTTTAGGAAGCCTGTGGGTCCCCAAACCCCTAGAAACTCAAGACAGGCTATTCACAGAGAATAGATCAAGCCAAGAAAGTCCGAGAATTTGGAAGAAACTCAAGAGATGTCATTCACGGAGAAAAGATCATCTCTGAGGAGTAGAGTTTCTTTGACAATTTCTAAGGGTGACAGTCTGTGAAAGGGTTCACCGAGAATGCTGCCTTTCACGTCTCCATATTGTTTAACCCCAAGAGGAGGGAAGACTGTATCTGGTAATCCTATGGGGATCTAGTTTTGTCTATTTTAGAGTGATCAACAGGGCTTAGTGCTAGACGTAGTTGTCGGGGAAACTCTAAATATCTATACTAGTATTACACAGTTGATATGAGTTTATGAAAGAAGACTTACAGTGAAAAAGCCCCACAATACAGTTATATGTATATGAAAGCGGATAAAGAAAGCATATAAACACTTACTCGGTTGTAAAGCTTCCATGCTGTTTGGTTAGTTGTTCAACAAAGAAAGATTGAAAAAACAACAGTATATTTCAAAATCAAAGGAGAAAGTATTTTGAAAAGAGGTTGGGGCTTACAGCTCAAGGAGAGGCCCAAGGTTTATCAGTGATCGTACTGTCGTTTTGTACAGAGGGACTTATACAAGTGACTGAGGCCCAAGAAAGGTTTTCTGTACAAGGCGATGGGTCTTACACTCTCTCAAGAGGCCCAAGAGATTTATTTTTGTACAAGTGGTGGGGCTTACAGCTCAAGGAGAGGCCTAGGGTCATTTGTTTGAAAATGGCGATCGCGCCGAGAATTTTTGAAAACGTGGTGAGTCTTATACAATGCATTGAGGCCCAAAATATTTTGGTTAAAATAGGATTGGGTCTTACACTCTAATAGAGGCCCAAAAGATTTTGAATGGGTCTTATAGCTCGAGGAGAGGCCCAAGGTTTGTTTTTCAACGGACGATGATCGCGTCGAACTTTTTGAAATACAACGGGACATATAAAATAAGTGAGGCCCAAAAATAGGTTTGTATTTACAAAGGATTAGGTCTTACACTCTATTAGAGACCCAAAAGTGTTTGGAAAAGTTTGATGAGGGTTGAATTAATCAAAAACCCTAATTTGTTTCCAAAATATATTTTAATTGAATAAAAAATTCAATTAAAATGATCAAAATTGTTTAACATGTGGAAAACAAATTGTGATCTTAGATTAATGTTTCAAAAATCATGTTTTGACCTACAAAATGATTAGAAGTCATTAAAATTTGCAAAATTAAGAAGGAAAAAATATTTTAAATGTCAAAAACAATTAAAATATTAATTCTTTGCAAAAATATCAATTATATGAAATAAATAATATTTTTGGGATTTTTTGGTAAAATAAAATATTTTAACATTTTTGTGAATTATTAAAAAAAGAATCAACTGAAAATCATTAAAACTCAGAGAGAAATTAATTTTTGAATCAATTAAATAAAATCACAAAATTCAAATATTCAAATTTTCAAAAAATGGCGCCAAGAACACGCGCCACCCTCTGTTTCTGCGGATTTGCGTTTTTTATCCAATCTCACTGAATACTTGATTATATCATGCAATCTACATATCAATCTACTCGTTTTAACCTCACGATCATGTCTATGGTCTTTAATTTCATTTATTTTTAACATGGAATAAGAAATCAAAGAGAAACCTCAAGAACCCTAATTTCTGCATGAAGGTTTAGAAATTCCACACACGATTCAAACAATGCAATTGATTGAGGGAAAACATTCCATGCATGATTATGAACATATGGCCAAATTATTGTGCAGCAAAAATTGCATGGATCATAGAGTTAGAAGAGCTCATGCTTTCCTCGTGCAGCTGGTGATCGTGTTTTGTGTTAGAGGTGTTACAGCTAGGTTCCAATGATCTGGATAGCTTCCCTAGGTGCCATGGAGTGTGCCTGGATGCTTGGAATGGACTGAAATGATCTGGAACTTGAGATGGCACCCCAACTGCAAATCTGTCAAAGGCTTGAGCAATTGGATAATGATTTTGTGATTTTGGTGTTCCAGATGTTATGTGAGTGTTTGGATCACTTCTATGTGATGTATGTGAGGTATGTGAGTGATTGGTTTGATTAGAAAAGCTCTCAAACTCAAAACCCGATAGTGACTTGCCTTAGAAGGCAAAATTGGAATGAGAGAAGAGATTTTGAGGAAAGCATCTGTTTGATGGCTTTGGTGTACTCAAACTGAGCACAAATGAGCTCTATTTATAGTAGAGCAAGTTTGTTTAGGGATCAATAGTGAATGGCAACTACAGCAGAGGTTTGGCCAATGTTGGCAAATGAGAATTCAAGTCTCCTCTAGCCATTGACTAGAGGTTAGACCACAGAGATGTGGTTCCCTAGTTCTTGGATTATCCTTGACTGAATTCAGTTGCAAATGTGTCAGTCCATGCCACCTTGGTGCATCCATTAAATGCTCCAATCCAAAATTGGAGTCTTGTCCCTCTTTTAGAGATTTCTAGGTTTGGCATGCTACTTCTTGTTCCAAGGACTTTGGAGGCTTGGCTCAGTGTTTGTCCCCTTTGGGTTTGATCCTCAGATAAGTCCAAGATGATGACAAGGCTTGGAATTAGCTGATTTTACCAAATCGAGCAAAAATGTAAAATTCTGCCTAGCCTTGGCAGTTTTCAACAAGGCATATTGCCCTTGTCATATCTCATGGCCCAAGTGGAATTTGGTGATGTTCTTGGTCATTTTGGAAAGCCCTTATATGATACAACAACTATTTGATCACAATTGGTTTTGATACTTTTTGGATCCAAGTGAAAAATGTCCCTACATTTGGAAAAAAGTAAGGCAGATTCTGACTTAGTGAAAATTTCACTAAGTGTTGGAAAAAGTGACATTTCATGTTTTCAGCCATTTTGATCATTCCATAACTCAAATCCATAATGAATTGGAATAAGGTGTAGTTGAAGCTTTTGTAGAGGGTAATGAGATCTACAAATCAAGCTTTGGATGGGAAAAAATGGCCTTGTGGTTTAGGAGTTATGATCCTCCAAAGTTGGTACCTTTGCCACTTTGTTCATAATTTAGAAAATTTTCTAAGTTTTTATGGTTACCCCTTTTACAAGTTATCCCACTTTTCTTGATTTTTATTGATGAATGATGATTCAAATCATACATTAACATAATTTTAGGGTTAAAAAACCATTTTTGTGAAAAATCTCAAAAAGTCAAAGTTGACTTTTGTGCACAGTTGACTTTTTGTCAGATGAATTCCAAATTGTGCGATCCTTTGGGAAATCATGTCCTTGACCTAAATAAAACTTTATTGACATGTTCCATGGGTGTTATAGGGTATATTGAATCATGTCTTAGGGTTTGGGAGCATGTCCTGGTCAAAAGTCAAAGCTACAGTTGACTTTTTCCTCAAAACCCTAACTGTGGTACTGATGAAATTGAAACTTGTTGCTCAAGCTTCTTGGATTAATCCATTGTTGTAAATGGATCAATGTAGTGTGTTAGAGACCCTCAAATCCTCCCTTGAGGTCTTGGCTCATGATTTGTCCCAAAAGTCAACTTAGGGGTGAATTAGATCAAGAAACCCTAATTCCTGATTTTTTATGTATGCATCCCCTGAGGCTAAATTGACTTGGTAATTGGGTTTATGATGTCCCATGGAGTATTTTACGATATGCTTTGAAGCATTGGCTCATGCCCAGAGGAGAATTTCCATCTGGAGGCCCTGGTCGACCAAAACCCTAATTTGGTGACACTGGCGATCTTAAGGCTTGATCCACCTGAAAGGGAGCAGCCTTGTGCTTAATCCTTAAAGTGAGAGTCCTCTTGATCCACTGTAGATGTTTGAGAGGCTATACAAGTTGAAGATCATGTCACTTCTTGATTGATCCTTTGTCTAAAAGCTCTGAGAGGGCCGGAAACCCTAAATTTGATTGTAGTGGATGCCCGCCCATCTTTGGGGAGACTGATGAGGCATGATGGTTCATCTATATTGTGATGATGATTTGCACAATGATGGGAAATATTAGTGGTAAAAATTTGGGGTATGACAGATGCCCCTATTTAATCTTCTTGGACCCGAAGGTGTGAATGGTGAAGGTATTCAGGCATTCGGGGTGCAAGAGGATTAAATATTGGAATACCCAAAATTTTGATGGTGGTTAAGAATGGCAGCTTGCGCATCCTTCTTCTGTTGCTAAGCAATGATGCTTAGAAAAGGTAAAAAAACTTCCCCTCGATCCTGGTTTCCTCCCAAGGAACTGGTCTTAGTTTCTGAAATAAACTTCCCCTCGATCCTGGTTTCCTACCAAGGAACTGGTCTTAGTTTTTGAAATAAACCTCCCCTCGATCCTGGTTTCCTACCAAGGAACTGGTCTTAGTTTCTGAAGTAAACTTCCCCTCGATCCTGGTTTCCTACCAAGGAACCGGTCTAAGTTTCTGAAATAAACTTCCCCTCGATCCTGGTTTCCTACCAAGGACCTGGTCTCAGTTTCTTTTGTCAATAAGCTTTCTTGACAAGGGACACTATTCGTAGCAGTTTTCCTCAAACTTCTCGCCGAATTTTCCTGGGGAGATGCCATTTGATAGAAAAATTTTGATGTCAGACTTGCTGGGGAACCCAGTCGTCTGAGTTGTGGAGGTGTACAAACTTCTCTGTTTGGAGACGCCATTTGTCGATTCTACTGGGAAAACGAGTCTCTTGAGAAACTGCTTTCACGCTTGGGGATATTGCATCATACTTTTCTCGGGATCTTCCCGAAGAAACACCATATAATGTGATCCAATTTTGAGGTGCTGATGACCTTTTCATCAGCGGTTTTTTTTTTCAGATAAAAACTGTTGTATTGCCGAATTTCTGCTTAAGAGGCTTCCTCTAGGGATTTTCCTTAATCTGGGAAAGCGAAAATATCATCTTCAATGGCGAAGAGTGACATCGGTTTGAGGTTCTCTGGTCTTTCAGAGGATCAAGTTATCAAAGTGGTCAAGGGCCAATTCTGATCCAAATCTGAACTGGAGGAGAGAGATTGTTCAGACGCAACCTTTCCCGGCGAGGAAATGGCTGACAACTCGATTGAGAGGACTGTTATCACTAGGGGACAAGACCGATGGGAGTGATAGTGATGCCATATGACTGTGAATGCAAATCAATAATGCATGATGTATGTATGTATATGCTTACAAAACTGATGCGACATACAAACTAATAGATGAACATGACTGGATACTCGGCCATCAAGATAGAAATTCCGCCTTGCTTAGGAGAAACAGTCCCTGTTGGGAGCGACGCTGGTCTGGCTTAGGATATGGAACCTTGGCCGAAGAGGTCAGATGGAGCATTCGCATCTGACATAGCTTATCCTTCATTCAGGCATACTGGTTTAGAAGGAGTACTTTGATTCTGCACTTTGAGGCTCGAACACCTTTGTAGAAGCGATCGATGTTCTTTCGATGCTCAACCGTCAAAAGAAATTGCCATCTTTATTTTTAAAAGTAGAACAATTTTAACAAGTAAATTCATTTTTGTTTCGTTTCAAGAATCGTTGATCATGTTAAAAACATCATTCTGTAAAGCTAAAACAAATATGAATTGCAAATAAAAGCACAAGGGCTCAAATTTTATTGATATGATGGAAATCAGCCAAACGCGTGATTCCATAGAGCATTTACAAAGTTTAAAAATGGTAATTTACAGGGAAAAGGGCTACGTTGAAACATAACCACCACTATCCTTCTACCAACTTTGAATTCGGGGCATCCTGAGTTTCTGTCGAAGATGACCTTGACTGGAGCTTTCCTGACGGATGATGTAACTGCTGCCGAGGGACTTGCCCCTTTGTCGAAAGTAGTTACTTGCCATTATCCCTAATTTTTTCTTGGATTGTACTTTGAGATTTCCAATCCGCCGGGATGATTTTTTATCATGTCTCTAATTTTTGCCTGGACCGCCCTTTCGGGTTTTCAATCCACCGAGACATTTTTTTTTTCTTTTTATTTTAGGCGAAGTATTTCTTGACTACATCAACATTTGTGGGGTAGGCAAATTCCTCTCCGTCCATGGTTCTAAGTCTCAAGGCACCGCCTGAGAAAGTTTTCTTGACCACATAGGGGCCGTCATAATTCGGAGTCCATTTGCCCCGAGAATCAGTGAGAAATGATTGTATCTTCTTGAGCACGAGGTCTCCTTTCCTGAAGATGCAAGATCGAACCTTTTTGTCAAACGCCTTCTTCATTCTTCGTTGATACAACTGACCGTGGCATAGTGCCGTGATTCATTTTTTCTTCGATCAGATTGAGTTCATCGTGTCGACTTTGACACCATTCAGCTTCTGTAAGTTTAGCTTCCATCAACACCCAGATTGATGGGATCTCTACTTCTATGGGGAGCACTGCTTCCATGCCATATACTAGAGAGAAAGGGGTTACCCCTGTTGAAGTGCGGACAGATGTGCGATGACTGTGAAGAGAAAAGGGTAGCATCTCGTGCCAATCTTTGTAGGTTACAACCATCTTTTGAACGATCTTCTTGATGTTCTTGTTAGCCGCTTCTACCGCTCAGTTCATCTTTGGTCGGTAGGGAGATGAGTTATGGTGTTCGATCTTGAACTCTGCGCACAACTCTTTCATCATCTTATTGTTCAAGTTGGATCCAGTATCAGTAATGATCTGGCTCGGAACACCATAACGGAATATGATATTGTTTTTAATAAATCGGACCACCACTTGTCGGGTTAAATTAGCGTACGACGCTGCTTCGACCCACTTAGTGAAGTAATCAATGGCCACTAGGATGAACCGATGTCCGTTTGTAGCTTTGGGCTCAATCAAGCTAATCATGTCGATTCCCCATATGGAAAAAGGCCATGGGGAAGAAAGAAATTTGAGAAGCGTTGGTGGTACATGGATTTTGTCGGAGTATATCTGACACTTATGACACTTCCTCATGTACTTGTAGCAGTCGGATTCCATGGTCAACCAATAATACCCTGCTCTTAGAATTTTTCTCGACGTGGTATGTCCGTTGGCATGAGTGCAAAAGGACCCTTCGTGAATTTCTTTTATCAGCATGTCTGCTTCTGGTCTGTCGACGCATCGAAGCAAGACCATGTCAAAGTTTCTCTTATAGAGAGTATTACCACTCAGGAAGAAACTGCCTGCTAGCCTTCTGAGGGTTTTTCTATCTTTCCTTAGTGCCCCAGGTGGGTACTCTTACTTCTGAAGGAAGCATTTGATATCGTGATACCAAGGTTTGTCATCTACAACTGCTTCAATCGTGAAGATGTAAGCGGGCCGTTCAAGGCGCATTATGTCGATCTTAGGTATGTCATTCCATTGACCTACACTAATCATGAAAGAGAGAGTGGCTAATGCATCAGCCATGTGATTCTCATCACGAGGGATGTGATGAAACTCAACTCTGTTGAAGAAGGGTAGCAACCTTCTCACGTAGTCTTTGTAAGGAATCAATCTTGATTGGTATGTGTTCCAATCTCCTTTGATCTGATTGACGACCAAAGCTGAGTCGCCATATACGTCCAAGTTTTTGATCCTCAAATCAATCGCTTCTTCGAGACCCTTAATACAAGCTTCGTATTCGACCTCGTTGTTTGTACATTTGAACGTAAGTCTGGCAGCGAAAGGAATGTGGGTACCCTGAGGGGTTATGATGATTGCCCCAATTTTGTTTCCGTAATGATTGACAGCTCCGTCAAAGATAAGTCCCCATTGGGGACCTAGTTCTGGCCCTTCACTGGGTAGCGATTCATCGCAATCTTTCATTTTCAAATACATGACATCTTCGTCTAGGAAGTTAAACCCGATTGATTCTTGATCGTCAATTAGTTTATGAGCCAAATGATCGGCTAAAATACTCCCCTTAACGGCTCTTCGAGCATGGTACTCTATGTAATATTCTGATAGCAATATCTACCAACGGGCAATCCTTCCCGTGAGAGCAGGCTTTTCAAAGACATACTTGATTGGATCCATCTCGGAGACCAACCAAGTAGTGTGACGAATCATGTACTGGCGCAGACGTTTGGCTACCCAAGCCAAAGCGCAGCAAGTTTTCTCAAGCATGGTATACCGAGTCTCACAGTCGGTCAATTTCTAGCTCAAATAGTAGATGGCAGACTTTTTCTGTTTGGTTTCGTCTTGTTGGCCAAGTACACAACCCATGGAGTCTTCCAGGACGGTGAGGTAGATGATCAGTGGTCTTCCTTCCACTGGAGATGATAGAATCGGTGGGTTCAACAGATATTCCTTAATATTGTCGAAGGCGGTTTGACAGTCTTTTGTCCAAACACAATCCTGATTCTTTTTGAGTAATTTGAAAATCGGCGCGCATGTCACGGTCATGAGGAATATGAATCTGGAGATGTAGTTCAAACGTCCCAGGAATCCTCTGACATGTTTTTCAGTTTTCGGAGAAGGCATTTCTTGAATGGCCTTGACCTTGTCAGGATCAACCTCAATTCCTTTCTGGCTGACGATGAACCCTAAAAGTTTTCCCGAACGGACACCGAAGGTGCATTTGTTGGGATTCAAGCGGAGTTTGTACTTTCTCAACCGCTCGAATAGCTTTGACAGAAGGGTCACATGCTCCTCTTCTGTCTTAGATTTTGCAATCATATCATCGACATATACCTCGATTTCTTTGTGTATCATGTCATGAAACAGAGTAGTCATGGCCCTTTGATAGGTTGCCCCGGCGTTCTTCAAACCGAACGGCATCACCTTGTAACAAAAGGTACCCCATGGGGTAATGAACGAAGTTTTCTCCATGTCTTTCGGCACCATTTTGATTTGATTATAGCCCGAGAATCCATCCATGAAGGAGAAAACTTTAAACTTTGATGTACTGTCAACCAGCATGTCAATGTGTGGTAAAGGAAAGTCGTGCTTTGGACTTGCCTTGTTCAGATCTCTGTAATCCACACACATTCTGACTTTTCCATCCTTTTTGGGAATGGGTACGATGTTGGCTAACCATTGAGGATATTCTGACGTAGCAAGGAAACCCGCGTCAATCTGTTTCTGTACCTCCTCTTTGATTTTGATGGCCAAGTCCGGGTGAGTCCGTCTCAACCTCTGTTTTACTGGCGGACATTCCGATCTCAACGGTAAGTGATGTTCCACGATGCTGGTATCCAACCCTGGCATATCCTGATAGGACCAAGCGAATACATCAGGAAATTCTTTGAGAAGCTTTACCAAACCCTCTCTGGCAGTTGGACTAAGCAGTGCCCCAATCTTGATTTCTTTTCTCTCTTTTTCCAAACCTAAGTTTACCGTTTCCAACGGCTCTTTATGAGGCTCAATGGACCTTTCCTCCTGTCTGAGTAATCGGGAGATCTCTTCTGGAATTTCGTCGTTATTTTCTTTTTCAGCCTCAAATACCGGGAACTCAAAGTTGGGAGAAGGCATCGGATCGTATGTTTCAACAGGGTTTAAAACAAGCAATCTGCATGACGGTATGATTTGTGTTTAGAAGAGATAGAGGAAATGCAAGAGTGTGTACAGTGTATTTCTTTTACTGCTTGTTTTTATTATTTGTTTTTTAGGATTACCATTTTCTAAGAAAGCAAAAAGAGAAAACAGCAATTAATGCGGAGATTACAGAACGACGTTATTTTATTAATGAACAAGTCGATTCTTGAAACTACAGCCCTATAAAACAAAACTCTGTCGCTTTGGGCAAAGCGAAGAGGGAAATTTACAGAAAGTGAGCCCTATCAAAACATCTGTTTCCCCTGGGCAGGGTGAAAGGTTAAAGACGGCAATTACTTTGACTTATGAATAATCTTCGGAACATCGACAGCAACCCATTGGCGGAGAACTCCTCGGTGAATCACAAAGTCTGGCACCTTCCTTGATTTGTCTTCAGAAACAACGCTGATTTCTGGTGGAGCAGGATCATTGGAATCTGTCTCCCAGGAAGAGTTGTCGTAGGAGAATTCCTCTGTTGCATTTTGCATAGCATTGGTGCTCTCAGGTAGATCTCCCCATCCAGTTGGTTGGATGTCTTCGAGCCTGATACGAGAGCTTTCGGGAGCAGTGTACTTGACCAAATAGTCATATTTCCCACTTGGTTGTCCCAAGGTGTCCCACACTTCTTTGGAACTGGAGGAGTCATCCCTCTCGATGACGCTGACCTCGAGAAAAGCATAGTTGATGAATTCTAGTCCGGCAAGCTTTGCCAACTCATCGTCGTACGAGATATTTTCTGAATAACCTGAGTGTTGATCCCATGACATGGTGGGGACGCAGGTATTCTATTCAATGACGCTCAGCAGATTTTCGTTGTTCGGCTGATTTTCTTGCCCCAAGTCTCCTGGGTACGGCTGCCACATTGGCAGGCCATCCATCGGGCCATAATAGTTGTGGTCAAAGTTGTATTTTATCGGAGTGTCTTCCTCTAATGAATTTGGCAGAGCCCGGAATCCTTCAGGATCACAATCTCCGTATATCATTTCGACATCTAACCTCGGTATAAATCTCGGACTCTGTGTAGGAAAGCAAAAGGGAGTCTGTGTTTCATCCTGAGACATATAACCGTCCTTGTTAAGATAGGACTCCCATTCTTCCTCCATATCATAGGAATCATCTTTATTGATGGTATGCACTTCTTGAGGCACTGGGTGAAGGAAACCCCCGCTGTGGAAGAAGTCTTGAATGGGATGAAGCCTTTCATTGCTGGTAGTAGCTGTCTGGGTACAGGTTGAAGAAAAACCAAGACCCTTCTTTGATTTATTGTCAGTAGGAATGACTAGTTGTCCCCATCCTGTTGTATTGGCACTCTCAACTGCTTTGATAGCTTCTTTGTACGAGGAAATCGAGGTTCCCTCTTTGGATTGATTGTCCTTGCTCACTGATAGTGCTTGGAATTGAGTTCCAATAACCTCCTCGGGTTCTACACAAGTAAATGATGATAAGTTACTCACGAGCAAGGCTTGTTCTCCACAGACCGTGACGAGCTAGTTGTTCTGGACGAACTTTAACTTTTGGTGGAGGGTCGAGGTGACCTCCCCAACCTGATGTATCCAAGGTCTTCCTAATAAACAACTGTACGTTGCCCGGATGTCCATGACCTGGAAAGCGACTTGGAAAGTGTGAGGACCAATAGTTATGGGAAGGTCGACTTCACCGATAACTGTTTTTCTGGACCCATCAAATGCTTTGACGACGACCCCACTGGTTCTCATCGGGGGTCCTTTGAAGGATAATTGCATTAAAGTGGACTTTGGCATAACATTCAGGGCTGACCCTGTGTCTACCAGTACGCTGGCTAAAGCATCGCCCTGGCAGCTGACTGTGATATTGAGCGCCATGTTATGACGGCGACCCTCTTCAGGTAATTCCTTATCACTAAATCCTAAGTTATTGCAGGAAGTGATGTTAGAGACAATGCTATCGAACTGTCTAGTTGTTACATCCTGTTCTACAAAGGCTTGCTCCAAGACTTTCTGTAGAGCATCCCTGTGCGCTTTTGAACTGAGTAACAGTGATAATACCGAGATCTTTGAAGGAGTTTCTAATAGCCGATCAACAATGTTGTATTCACTCCTTTGGATGAGCTTCAGCATCTCATCATCATTTTTTGAAAGGTCGGGATTACTGGATTGACCGACTGGTGGATTGGGAACTTCTGTCTGAGGTTCCTTTTCTTTGTTAACTTCTTCAACTCCTCGGTTGAAGATTCGACCACTCCGCGTTACTCGACTGATGTCTGCAATATTCACGACAGAGGGTAATGGAATTTCCTTTCCATTCTCGACTGTTGTTGCACCGTATTTGTAAGGGATAGCCTTAGTTGATTCATACGGTAATGGTCCCGGTAGATAGATGACTATGGGAGCCTTCTGATTTTTCCGACCATCGTAAGCAATTTCGATTCTTTCCAGGTTGGGAACTCTCGATTCGTCAAGTAGAGGGATGATGGTACAAACATCCCTAGCCTTCTGATGATCAGAGATTACGACAACATCCTCAATTTGATCAGCGAGGTAGTCGGCGCCCAGTTGATTGGTCCGGAACCCGGATATGGGCGAATCTCTCTACGATCCACTTGACCCTGAAGAGCTGCTCGCGCAAGGTAACATCCTTGGTTACTTTCCGAACAGACTCTACAACATTCATAGTTGTGTGGTGGCACCTGGCCATGCCCGCTTTGAATACAATGTAACCTCACTAGGTCGGTTTCCACAGATCGAACGCCCCGACTTTGATGCCGAGTAGGGTTCCTGTTGGTAATACTAATTTGCTGGGTGTCTTCATCCATATAGATTAGAAGCCACCAGTGGTTCAACAAGTGCTGAAGGGTTTCCTGGACAAGGGCACAGCCTTGATCGTTTTTGCAACCCGCCCTACAACCCTGATAATCATGTGATACCAGGAACCCGAGTCGGACCTGTTTAGCATGTAACTCTACCAGGCTGGTATTCATCAAGCGAATATCGAAGATTTGAATCATGTTGATCTGATAGGGATTACTATCATGGTAGTCCTGGATCCATCCAAGATCCATCTGAAGTTGGAGGGCCTCTTGTATGAAAGAGCATCCCTGTTTGTTTACCGAGCAAGTCAGACAGGAACTATAATCGTGCTGCGGCAGATTATGATACTGGCCTTGCCTGGAATGCATCGCCACCAAGTTGACATTCATTGTAGGGGATGTCGTGGTTCTGAATGATGTTAAAATTCGTGTAAACCATGTTAACTCCACGAACTCGGTGCTCTTGGATCCATCCGAGATCCATCTGTTCCTGTAGAGCTGATTGCACCACAGAACATCCTTGATTACTTTTAGAGCAGATATGACACTGGTGATAGTTATGAGGTGGCACATGGCCATATCCACTCTGTCTGCAATGCATCTTGACCAGATTGGTCCTTAACAAGAGTACATCATGAATTTGACAGACGTTGTTAGTCTCTCCCTCTATCATATTGACTGTAGCTTTCTCGTGTTGAGGCAGCGGGTTTGTGAGAACATTAGGATTTGTATCCTTGAAAGATAAGACCCCGCTCCTAACAAGGTTTTGCACGTCGGATTTGAAATTGACACAGTTCTCTATGTTATGCCCTGGTCCTCCTTGATGGTAAGGGCAAGTCTGATCCACCTTAAACAAAAAAGGCGGATTTTCCGGTACTGAAAGAGGGGACTTAGTCTGGACATTCCCTTTAGCCAATAGTAACGGAAATAGTTCTGCGTACAATACGGGTATAGGATCAAATCCCGGTGACCGCGATGTACGGTTGTTATTGTATGGAGGACGAGCCTGCTGAAGAGGCTGTTGAGTCCTTTGCTAATTAGGTTGGCTTTGCGCAACCTGAGGTTGATACGTAGAAATAGGCGCAGGATTGATAACAGGAGTCACAGCTGCTACTGGCTGATAACGTCGCCTTTGCTTTCCGAGAGAGATATTCCCAATATCTTGCTCTTTTTTCTTAGGGAGAGCACTACCATATCGCTTTGTACTACTTGATGATCCAGTGTCTTTGACTAGACGTCCTTATCGAGCGGCATCCTCGAGATGCACTCCCATACCGACCATTTCTGTGAATCGCTGGGCGCACTGGCAACCATTCTGTCGTAGTAAAATGAGCTTAAGGTTTTTAAGAAAATCTTTGTCATCTCTTTTTCCTCAAGAGGTGGACAAATTTGAGCGGCAATTTCACGCCATCTTTGAGCGTATTCCTTAAAGGTTTCTTTGTCCTTTTGTGACATTGATCTGAGTTGATCTCTGTCGGGTGCCATGTCCAGATTGTATTTATATTGTTGGACGAAGGCAGTGCCAAGATCTCTGAAAGTGATAATCGTAGCACGGTTTAAACCCATGTACCATTTTAGGGCGGCACCGGTTAAACTATCCTAAAAGTAGTGAATCAGTAAATCCTGATTTTCTGTCTGAGCTGACATTCGCCGGGCGTACATCACCAAGTGACTCTGAGGGCAAGAGTTACCCTTTTACTTTTCAAAGTCGGGCACCTGGAATTTGTGCGGGACTTTCACATTAGGGACAAAACAAAGGTCCGCGGCGTCCTTTCCAAATAAATCCTGACCGCGAAGGGCCTGCAGTTCTTTTTGCATTCCCAAGAACTGTTCCTGGAACTCATTCATTCTTTCGAACATGTTGTCGTTTCCACCAGAAGGTATCTGTGGAATCTGTCCTTCCGGGACAGTGTGTACCACGGGCGGTGGTATAGTCATTATGGCCGAGACTCTCGGTGCCTCCCGAAGTTTGTAACCTTCAGGAGTTGCTGTCATGCCCCTGGCATCTTCGCTTTCACGAAGTTTGTAACCTTCAGGCCCAGCGGTTCCTGCTGTGGTCCCCTGATCCTCATTGATCAACGGGATATATCCTTCCGGGATATAGTTAAGTGGCATGCCCCAGGGACGATCTTTTGGCATTTTGTACCTAGGATCGGACTTCTCCACTATGGGCGTTGAGGTGATCTCCGAGATCACAGTTCTTTGTAGTTGAGCTTCTGCCATGGCTTGCATGTCGTTATGAAGCTTTCTCATATCCTCTCTCAGAGCATCGATCTCTTCTCTCAACTCTCTATTCTCTTCCTCGAGATCATCCATCTTTTTCTGACGACTGGCCCGAGTATTGTACGAATGAGACAGATTGATTCTAGAACCGAGACACAAACGTGAGATTTGTAGGTAAGAAGAATACGTGACGTGAGAATGATGAATGCAATGATTATATTAATTTTTTTTTTGTTTAATCAAAATAAACTTCGACAATTAGATTGCAAATATCAAACAGTGGGGAAACCCCGTTTTATTGAATTCAAAGGATAGCGAAAATAGAATACATTAGATTACAAGGTGCGAAAACAGAAACCTAAGCTAAGGGGTCCCGAGTCCTCTCTGGGGAGAAACCGGGTGCTGATTCTGGTACTTTCCTTTTCTTGGACTGGGGCTCTTGGGCCGTTGTCGGGTTGTCATTCCTTTTCCAAGTGAAAGGAACGAGCAAATTCCTTTGGTCAACCTGTTTATCCACAGCATGTTGCTCCAAAATCTCAATCAGAGCATCCTTATCTTTTAGCATTCGCTGTATTTTGGTACACTCTACATTGAGGGTGCGGTACTTGTTCTTCCAAGACCTCCTCTCCTGTTGAACTTTGTTGAGAGTAACCTGAAGTTTTTCCGTTTCAGTCATGAAGTACATGACAGATTCCCTCGGCGGAAGAACTCCGTGACGAGGATAAGGCATCTTTAGCTTGAGAGCTCTAGTTTGTACCCAGTGGAGATAAGGCTCCACCGAGACACAGTCTGGTTTTCCTAGAGACTCTCGTCCTTTCTTATGAACATGTTTCCAAGTGTGCACTATTTCCATCTTTAGTTCCCTGTCATTTTCTCCTTCTTTGAAGAAAAGACCCTCCAAATGAGCATTACGCAGGACATGCCTCATCGAGTATCCAAATTGGCGACGAACCAATACTGGATGGTAGTTGATTCCTCCCTTAGTTCCTATGAGGGGTACGTTGGGGAAGTTTCCACAACGGTCAATAATCCTGATCCCGTCATAAATCCTATTGCACTAATCTATATCAGAGTTGGTAAGGGACATGATTTTCTGCGACCAACGTAAGGCACTCTTATGATCCCAAAAAGCAGCAGACTTAGGCAAATGGGAGATAAACCATTTGTATAGCAGGGGTACACAACATGTGATCATCCCTCCGCTGTACAAATTTCCTAAGTGTACAGAATGATACGCATCAGCGAGCAAAGTTGGCACAGGGTTTCCAATGAGAAAAACCTTAATGGCGTTGATATCGACGAAGCTATTAATGTTGGGAAACAGAAATAACCCATAAGTGAGTAAGACAAAGATGCTTTCAAAAGCAGTCACGTTCCCTATACTAGCAAAGTACAGAGCCTTCTTTGTCAGGAACTGGGCTAGCAAACCTGGGAGCCCACCCTTGGTGGTCATGTGAGTCTTGATTTCAGACTCATCCAAATAGACTGCTCTTGCAATGGTCTGATCCTTTGGAATTTCTTCCAGTCCAGAAAATGGAGCTCGATCAGTAATGTGTAGATCGGTTAGGTGAGAATACTCCTCCAGCGTTGGTGCGAGCCGGTAATCCGGGAATGTGAAACAATGATAGACAGGATCGTAAAACTGAATGAGTGCCTCCATGATTCCTTCAATCACATGGACTCTTAACAGAGGTAGCAGACCTTCATACTTGGCTCTGAAAGCTTCAGGGTTAGTGATCATCCTCGTTAATCCTCTCAAATCCTCTAGTTTTGGAACCCTGAAGGTATACTTATGAGTTCTCCTTCTAACGAAATCCATGAGCGCAATCTTTTTCTCTGACATTTGCAATCATTGTCTTAGTTTAATTTGAAAAAGACAGACTAGAAGAGAAAATTTTCTTTGATGTAATGTTTTTTAGATGAATGCATGAATGCAGCACACAAAAACATAGAAAAAACATGGGGTCAAAGGGTCGGTGTCATGAAGTCAAGGCTCTACCCCCCCCCCCCCAAAGGTTTATACTAGTGATTTTTGTACCTGTCTCTCAACATCATCAGTTCTTGTCGAGAAAACACCAGCGGGCTGGGAACCGTGCTAGGTGATGTTTTTCGAAGAACCATCAGAAGAGGGTAGTGTCGCGTGACAACCATTTCCAATAGTTTCCGCACTACTAAAAGAGGTTTTTCCTAGGTGTATACTCAATCTTTCCACATGCGGCATCACACGCATTCCCATTAGCAGAAAAATAAACACAGATATCAATTAGGAAAAGCAGTATATATATTTGTCCTAAAGTCCTAGACTTTAAAGAGCTATGAATCCTATGTTCCTGACAAAAATGGCTCCCCGACGGAGTCGCCATCCTGTGGTATCTTCCCAACTTTAAAGGTTTTGACCTAAGATCTTAGTGAGGTGAACAAAAATCCTATCCCAGTGAAGTCCCTAGTGAAGTCATCATTCTTTGGTTTCTACCTGAGAGATAAAAAAAAGAGCCCCGCGGTGGGCGCCATTTTTCTGTAGCGAGCGATTTTGGACGTGATTCTTAAGCATTGCCGCTCTGGGTTACTACAGGTCGATTCATTTTTTGTCCTATTGAAGCTGATGAAGGAAGGGAAATAGATGTCTCCAACTAACCCTGCTTTGCAAACTGAGTTCAAACAGTCAAAACTGTTGGTTTACAGATGCAGTCAATGTGGGGGGGCCTCTCTTAGGTTATTTTGGTTGAATTTAGACTTTTGGTAGGGAATACGGACTCGGATACTTTGGTGGATATGTGAGGATTTGTGACCTGAGGTTTTTTTGATATGGTGTGCTCGCTAAGATTTTTCTTTCAATCTTATGCCTAGCATATTCCTGTTTACCGAAACAGGGAAATCAGAGCGATCGTAGTTCCTCCTATTCTATGGGAGGAAATGGTGTTTTGGTGTCTTGTTCAAAGCCCAAGACGTGAAGCTGAAAAGGTGGTTTATATCTTGTTCAAAGTCCAAGATGTGCAGCTAAAGGGTATATTTGTATCTTGTTCGAAGCCCAAGATATGAAGCTAAAGGGTTTTGACTTTAGAGAGAATTTGTCATCTCTAAAGAGGGTATGTTTGTCACAACTGCTGGGTGACTGACTATAAAGGAGGATTACTTTAACCGGGATATGTGAATCCTAGTAATGCCATAATTTCCTTTATAAGGGGTTTTAACCTGAACGAGAAGACTTTAACTCAGTGTAGAGCAATGCCATCTTTCCTTAGGAATTTCTCATGCTAAAAGAGGGACAGTGGCGTGGATGTAAATAATCCAGAAGCTTGCCGCTTACAGCGATTAGATGAAAGGAGTTGTTGATGTTTGTATCCTGTGAACGCGGCACAGTTTTGATGCTAAAAGGTTGATTGACTCAACCGGGGTTTTTCTTATACAAAGCCTAAGAGGAGGCTATTGGCCCAACAAGAGGGTGTTTTTTTGTATGTGTCTTGTACGAAGCCCAAGACGGAGGCTAAAGGTTGACTCAACAAGAGAGTCTTTTATACTCAACAAGAGAGTGTTTTGTATCTCGTACGAAGCCCAAGATAGAGGCTAAAAGGATTATTGACTCAACAAGAGAGCCTTTTTGCATCTCATACGAAGCCCGAGATAGAGGCTAAAAGGGTTTGACTCAACAAGAGAGTGTTTTTGTATCTCGTACGAAGCCCGAGATGGAGGCTAAAGGTTAACTTAACAAGAGAGTCTTTTATACTCAACAAGAGAGTGATTTGAATCTCGTACAAAGCCCGAGATAGAGGCTAAAAAATATTATTGACTCAACAAGGGAGTCTTTTTGTATCTCGTACGAAGCCCGAGATAGAGGCTAAAAAGATTATTGACTCAACAAGAGAGTCTTTTTGTACCTCGTACGAAGCCCGAGATAGAGGCTAAAAAGATTGTTGTTTCAGTTGAGTGACAGGTCCAGTAGGTTGGTTAAAAGAGAAAATCAGTTCTTATAAAGAGACTGATTAAAGGTAAGGCTATGCTTTGGGATTTATCAGAGGATCAGGGTTATTTCCTGTTCTTTAAGGAAATGGGGAATCCAGAGGGTATTGGAGACTGTCCGAGTCTACTGGTGTTTTTCCCTACTTGAGAATTCCTTCGAGACTCAAGGAGATTAGACTGTCAAAGTATAGAGTTTTATCTTTTGTACTATGCTTAAAGAAACAGTAGTAGTACGTTCACGGTAGAAAGATCTAGACTCTCTGAAAGACTGTTCTATTAAGATGACTAATTTCTGTTCCTATACCTCTAGGAGGTCGTCGGGACAATTTGTACGAAGCCTAAGAGGAGGCTGGAAACTTTTAAGAAGCCGAGGGATAATTTGTACGAAGCCCAAGAGGAGGCTCTCTTCCCGAAGGAAGAATCCTTATACGAAGCCTAAGAGGAGGATGTAAATACTTCTAAGGAGCCGTAGGGTCCTTGTACAACGCCCAAGAGGAGGCGGGGATGCTTTTAGGAAGCCTGTGGGTCCCCAAACCCCGAGAAATTCAAGACAGGCTATTCAAAAAGAATAGATCAAGCCAGGAAAGTCCGAGAATTTGGAAGAAACTCAAGAGATGCCATTCACGGAGAAAAGATCATCTCTGGGGAGTAGAGTTTCTTTGACGATTTCTAAGGGTGACAGTCTGTGAAAGGGTTCACCGAGAATGCTGCCTTTCACGTCTCCATATTGTTTAACCCAAAGAGGATGGAAGACTGTATCTGGTAGTCCTATGGGGATCTAGTTTTGTCTATTTTAGAGTGATCAACAGGGCTTAGTGCTAGACGTAGTTATCGGGGAAACTCTAAATATCTATACTAGTATTACACAGTTGATATGAGTTTATGAAAGAAGACTTACAGTGAAACAGCCCCACAATATAGTTATATGTATATGAAAGTGGATAAAGAAAGCATATAAACACTTACTCGGTTGTAGAGCTTCCATGTTGTTTGGTTAGTTGTTCAACAAAGAAAGATTAAAAAAACAACAGTATATTTCAAAATCAAAGGAGAAAGTATTTTGAAAAGAGGTTGGGGCTTACAGCTCAAGGAGAGGCCCAAGGTTTATCAGTGATCGCACTGTCATTTTGTACAGAGGGACTTATACAAGTTAATGAGGCCCAAGAAAAGGTTTCTGTACAAGGGGATGGATCTTACACTCTCTCAAGAGGCCCAAGAGATTTATTTTTGTACAAGTGGTGGGGCTTACAGCTCAAGGAGAGGCCCAGGTGTAGCGAGCGATTTTGGACGTGGTTCTTAAGCACTGCCGCTCTGGGTTACTACAGGTCGATTCATCTTTTGTCCTATTGACGCTGATGAAGGAAGGGAAATAGATGTCTCCAACTAACCCTGCTTTGCAAGTTGAGTTCAAACAGTCAAAACTGTTGGTTTACAGATGCGATCAATGTGGGGGGCCTTTCTTAGGTTATTTTGGTTGAATTTAGACTTTTGGTAGGGAATACGGACTCGGATATTTTGGTGGATATGTGAGGATTTGTGACCTGAGGTTTTTTGATGTGGTGTGCTCGCTAAGATTTTTCTTTCAATCTTATGCCTACGTATTCCCATTTACCGAAACAGGGAAATCAGAGCGATCGTAGTTCCTCCTATTCTATGGGAGGAAATGGTGTATTGGTGTCTTGTTTAAAGCCCAAGACGTGAAGCTAAAAAGGTGGTTTATATCTTGTTCAAAGCCCAAGATGTGAAGCTAAAGGGTCTATTTGTATCTTATTCGAAGCCCAAGATATGAAGCTAAAGGGTTTTGACTTTAGAGAGAAATTGTCATCTCTAAAGAGGGTCTGTTTGTCACAACTGCTGGGTGATTGACTATAAAGGAGGATTACTTTAACCGGGATATGTGAATCCTAGTAATGCCATAATTTCCTTTATAAGGGGTTTTAACCTGAAGGAGAAGACTTTAACTCAGTGTAGAGCAATGCCATCTTTCCTTAGGAATTTCTCATGCTAAAAGAGGGACAGTGGCGTGGATGTAAATAATCCAGAGGCCTGCCATTTACAGCGATCAAATGAAAGGAGTTGTTGATGTTTATATCCTGTGAATGCGGCACAGTTTTGATGCTAAAAGGTTGATTGACTCAACCGGGGTTTTTCTTATACAAAGCCTAAGAGGAGGTTGTTGGCCCAACAAGAGGGTGTTTTTTTGTATGTGTCTTGTATGAAGCCCAAGACGGAGGCTAAAGGTTGACTCAACAAGAGAGTCTTTTATACTCAACAAGAGAGTGTTTTATATCTCGTACGAAGCCCGAGATAGAGGCTAAAAGGATTATTGAATCAACAAGAGAGTCTTTTTGTATCTCGTACGAAGCCCGAGATAGAGGCTAAAAAGATTATTGACTCAACAAGAGAGTCTTTCTGTATCTCGTACGAAGCCAGAGATAGAGGCTAAAAAGATTATTGTTTCAGTTGAGTGACAGGTCCAGTAGGTTGGTTAACAGAGAAAATCATTTCTTATAAAGAGACTAATTAAAGGTAAGGCTATGCTTTGGGATTGATCAGAGTATCAAGGTTATTTCCTGTTCTTTAAGGAAATGGGGAATCCAGAGGGTATTGGAGACTGTCCGAGTCTACTGGTGTTTTTCCCTACTTGAGAATGCCTTCGAGACTCAAGGAGATTAGACTGTCCAAGTCTAGAGTTTTATCTTTTGTACTATGCTTAAAGAAACATTAGTAGTACGTTCACGGTAGAAAGATCTAGACTCTCTGAAAGACTGTTCTATTAAGATGACTAATTTCTGTTCCTATACCTCTAGGAGGTCGCCGGGACAATTTGTACGAAGCCCAAGAGGAGGCTGGAAACTTTTAAGAAGCCGAGGGACAATTTGTACGAAGCCCAAGAGGAGGCTCTCTTCTCGAAGGAAGAATCCTTATACGAAGCCTAAGAGGAGGTTGTAAATACTTCTAAGAAGCCGTAGGGTCCTTGTACAACGCCCAAGAGGAGGCGGGGATGCTTTTAGGAAGCCTGTGGGTCCCCAAACCCCGAGAAATTCAAGACAGGCTATTCACAGAGAATAGATCAAGCCAAGAAAGTTCGAGAATTTTGAAGAAACTCAAGAGATGCCATTCACGGAGAAAAGATCATCTCTGGGGAGTAGAGTTTCTTTGACAACGTCTAAGGGTGACAGTCTGTGAAAGGGTTCACCGAGAATGTTGCCTTTCACGTCTCCATATTATTTAACCCCAAGAGGAGGGAAGACTGTGTCTGGTAATCCTATGCGGGATCTAGTTTTGTCTATTTAAGAGTGATCAACAGGGCTTAGTGTTAGACGTAGTTGCCGGGGAAACTCTCAATATCAATACTAGTATTACACAGTTGATATGAGTTTATGAAAGAAGACTTACAGTGAAACAGCCCCACAATACAGTTATATGTATATGAAAGTGGATAAAGAAAGCATATAAACACTTACTCGATTGTAGAGCTTCCATGCTATTTGGTTAGTTGTTCAACAAAGAAAGATTGAAAAAACAACAGTATATTTCAAAATCAAAGGAGAAAGTATTTTGAAAAGAGGCTGGGGCTTACAGCTCAAGGAGAGGCCCAAGTTTTTATCAGTGATTGCACTGTGGTTTTGAGTTTGTACAGGGACTTATACAAGTGACTGAGGTCCAAGAAAGGTTTTCTGTACAAGGGGATGAGTCTTACACTCTCTCAAGAGGCCCAAGAGATTTATTTTGGTACAAGTGGTGGGGCTAACAGCTCAAGGAGAGGCCCAGGGTCATTTGTTTGAAAATGGCGATCGCGCCGAGATTTTTGAAAACGCGGTGGGTCTTATACAATGTATTGAGGCCCAAAATGGTTTGGTTTTCAAAGGGGGTTGGGGCTTACACTCTAATAGAGGCCCAAAAGATTTTGAATGGGTCTTATAGCTCGAGGAGAGGCCCAAGGTTTGTTTTTCAACGGACGATGATCGCGTCGAACTTTTTGAAATACAACAGGACTTATACAATAAGTGACGCCCAAAAATAGGTTTGTATTTACAAAGGATTGGGTCTTACACTCTATTAGAGGCTCAAAAGTGTTTGAAAAAGTTTGATGAGGGTTGAATTAATCAAAAACCCTAATTTGTTTTCAAAATGTATTTTAATTTAATAATAAATTCAATTAAAATTACCAAAATTGTTTAACATGTGGAAAACAAATTGTGATCTTGGATTAATGTTTCAAAAATCATGTTTTGACCTACAAAATGATTAGAAGTCATTAAAATTTGCAAAATCAAGAAGGAAAAAATATTTTAAATGTCAAAAACAATTAAAATATTAATTCTTTGCAAAAATATCAATTATATGAAATAAATAATATTTTTGGGATTTTTTGGTAAAATAAAATATTTTAACATTTTTGTGAATTATTAAAAAAAGAATCAACTCAAAATCATTAAAACTCTGAGAGAAATTAATTTTTGAATCAATTAAATAAAATCACAAAATTCAAATATTCAAATTTTCAAAAAATGGCGCCAAGAACACGCGCCACCCTCTGTTTCTGCAGATTTGCGTTTTCTATCCAATCTCACTGAATACTTGATTATATCATGCAATCTATATATCAATCTACTCGTTTTAACCTCACGATCATGTCTATGGTCTTTAATTTCATTTATTTTTAACATGGAATAAGAAATCAAAGAGAAACCTCAAGAACCCTAATTTCTGTATGAAGGTTCAGAAATTCCACACACGATTCAAACAATGCAATTGATTGAGGGAAAACATTCCATGCATGATTATGAACATATGGCCAAATTATTGCAGCAAAAATTGCATGGATCATAGAGTTAGAAGAGCTCATGCTTACCTCTTGCAGCTGGTGATCGTGTTTTGTGTTAGAGGTGTTACAGCTAGGTTCCAATGATCTGGATAGCTTCCCTAGGTGCCATGGAGTGTGTCTGGATGCTTGGAATGGATTGAAATGGTCTGGAACTTGAGATGGTACCCCAACTGCAAATCTGTCAAAGGCTTGAGCAATTGGCTAGTGATTTTGTGATTTTGGTGTTCCAGATGTTATGTGAGTGTTTGGATCACTTCTATGTGATGTATGTGAGGTGTGTGAGTGATTAGTTTGATTGGAAAAGCTCTCAAACTCAAAACCCGATAGTGACTTGCCTTAGAAGGCAAAATTGGAGTGAAAAAAGAGATTTTGAGGAAAGCATCTGTTTGATGGATTTGGTGTACTCAAACTGATCACAATTGAGCTCTATTTATAGTAGAGCAAGTTTGTTTTTCAAGCAATAGTGAATGGCAACTGCATCAGAGGTTTGGCCAATGGTTGCACTTTGGAATCCAAGTCTCCTCTAGCCATTAACTAGAGGTTAGGGCACAAGGTTGTGGTTCCCTTGGTCTTGGATAAGTCTTAACTGAATTCAGTTGCAAATGGCTCAGTCCATGCCACCTTGGAGTATGCATTGAATGCTCCAATCCAAAATTGGAGTCTTGTCCCTCTTTTAGGCAATTCTAGGTTTGGCATGCTACTTCCTGTTCCAAGGAATTTGGAGGCTTGGCTCAGTGTTTTTCCCCTTTAGATTTGATCCTCAGATGTGTCCAAGATGATGACAAGGCTTGGAATTAGCTGATTTTTCTAAATTGAGTAAAAATGCAAAATTCTGCCTAGCCTTGGCTGTTTTCCGCAAGGCATATTGCCATTGTCAAATCTCTTGGCCCAAGTGGAATTTGGTGATGTTCTTGGCCATTTTGGAAAGCCCTCATATGATACAACAACTGTTTGATCATATTTAGTTTTGATACATTTTGGATCCAAGTGAAAAATCCCCCTACATTTGGAAAAAAGTGAAGGCAAATTCTGACTTAGTGAAAATTTCACTAAGTGTTGGGAAAAAGTGACATTTTCACTTTTTGTGATTTTGATCATTCCATAACTCAAAATCTATGAGGAATTTGGAGGGAGGTCAGTTTTAAGCTTTTGTATAGGGTAATGAGATCTACAAATCAAGCTTTGGATGGGGAAAAATGGCTTTGTGGTTTAGGAGTTATGATCCTCCAAAGTTGCTACCCTTGCCACTTTGTTCATAACTTAGAAAATTTTCTAAGTTTTCCCCGGCAACGGCGCCAATTTGTTGAAATACAAATAGAGTTCGAGTTTTAGTTATCGTTCCACAGAGATTGTTCGGTGATATCGCAGTCGTTCTACAGTCGTAACGTTTCAAGCCTTAAAGTAACAAGGGGTTTTAGGTTGGTTTCGTAGCTTTCGCATTCAAAGTTAATTAGAAACGGTAAAAAGATTGTTTTAACGGTTTATAAAAGCATGTCAAGGTTAGGGTTCGACAAACCACTTTGCACATATATAATCGATAAAGCTAATGAACTCGGTTAAATGATAAATACAATCACATATCCTCCCTATATGTTTATTTCTAACACATATTGTGAGTTTTATCATTTTGATCCTTTGTTGATTTCTCACACAAACTATCAAAATGACAACATTAAAGTTCAATATTTATGAACATCAACTCACATTACTATCTCTAGCCAATGGACATTGATGGATGAAAAACCTAGGTAAAGAGTTGGAGCATATTTCTCAATCATGAACCAACACAAAGAATAAATATAGAAACAAGGTTTTTCACCATACATTCATCATCTAAGAGTTCATAAACTAGAATCAATCCATATACATACAAAGGAAAGGTTTACCTACATCTAACCTTGACACAAAAGAGAAATTAGCTACACATATTCATGGTAGCTTGATCAACAAGAATCGGGAGAAGAGAATCGAGCATCAACGACGATTTATCGACAAAATGATGCTTTCAATCTTCCAAAGATGAAGTGCTACAGTGTATAATGTACTTTTATCTAAGAATGCAATAGAGTGTCTCAAAATTCTGATCAAAATAACTTATAAAGGGGCTGAGTTTCACGGAGCTCGCAGTTGCCCGCTGAGCGGGCTCCACTTAAAAGATAAACCGCCTAAAAGCGCGCTGAGCGCGCTAAGGAGCCCGCTGAGCGCGCTAGCTTCTGTAATTAATTCCATCCTCGCGCTGGGAGCGCGCTTCAAGCATGCTCCAAAAATGAATATTTTACAAAACTATTTTTGTGGGGCCTTCATAGCTCCATTATTCACCCTTCCATGCAAAAATCTGCAATAAAAACACAAAAGTTAAATAGATACGTCAAATAACGAAATTAACTAGAAAACGGTTATAAAACGGAAACAATGGGAAAAGGCTTGGATTTACAAATAAAGCTCACAAAAAGGTGCTAAAAACTAATCTAAATATTAACAGTTTTTAGCACCTAACAACTCTCCCCAACTTGTTTCTTTGTTTGTCCTCAAACGAGGATAAAATAGAATAGAAGCAAGCGGAAAATCGGAAACAAACACCAACAAAAAGTAATGGTTCAAACCAAATAAACACACACGCAAGTAGCGCTCGGCCTTACTAAGAATGAAAATATGTAAATGAACTAACTTCTAAACATAAATAACAAGCACAAATCATAAGCAAACAAATGTTCAAATTGGAATCACCTAATTTATTCAAATGAGCCTAGCTCAATATATATACAAGGGACAAAACACACTCATAGCAAAAGTGTCAGCATCCAGAATAATTCATGCATTCATCAAACCAATTCAACAAGAAAACCAAGGAAACAAAGATCTCTTAAGGGCTTCTAAAGGTTGTAACATGGCAAGGTTTAACAAGAAAGGGATATTTGTAAAAGGCCAATGAAACAAAGTGGTTAACAAAAATTTTCAACAATGAAGAACATGCCAATAACCCACTTAGACACCTCATAACAATTCAATTCCATCCTTTCTTTTCTTTTCTATTCTTTTCTTATGGTGCACTCTTTCATTTTCTTTTCAAGTAACTCCTTTTGGAGTGCAGAGCATAGCACAAAATAATGTTTCATGTATCTTTTTCTTTTTCACAAGAGGCACCAAATCACCTTTTCTTTTTCTTTTTTACAAACTAGAACCACTCTCCCCAACTTTAAACCATACCATATTTAATGTGCAATGTTCTTCAAAAGTATGTTCAAACAAAGGGTTAAGTTTATATAAAAAAAAACTAGAATGAATCACATTGATTTTCTTTTTAGCATCAACAACCACTATTGAGTGTATTCCTTTGATCATTCGACGGGTTGATGCAAGATTCATTCCAATTTCAGGGCTCAACATGGCTAGCAAGTGCTCACACCTCTCAGAATTTCAGCCCCTTTATAAGTTGTTTTGATCAGAATTTTGAGACACTCTATTGCATTCTTAGATAAAAGTACATTATACACTGTAGCACTTCATCTTTGGAAGATTGAAAGCATCATTTTGTCGATAAATCGTCGTTGATGCTCGATTCTCTTCTCCCAATTCTTTTTTATCAAGCTACCATGAATATGTGTAGCTTATTTCTCTTTTGTGTTAAGGTTAGATGTAGGTAAACCTTTCCTTTGTATGTATATGGATTGATTCTAGTTTGTGAACTCTTAGATGATGAATGTATGGTGAAAAACCCCCCTTTTACAAGTTATCCCACTTTTCTTGATTTTTATTGATGAATAATGATTCAAATCATACATTAACATCATTTTAGGGTTAAAAAACCATTTTTATGAAAAATCTCAAAAAGTCAAAGTTGACTTTTGTGCACAGTTGACTTTTTATCAGATGAATTCCAAACTGTGCAATCCTTTAGGAAATCATGTCCTTGACCTAAATCAAACTTGATGGACATGTTCCATGGGTGTTATAGGGTATATTGATTCATGTCCTAGGGTTTGGGAGCATGTCCTGGTCAAAAGTCAAAGCTACATTTGACTTTTTCCTCAAAACCCTAACTGTGGTACTGATGAAATTGAAACTTGTTGCTCAAGCTACTTGGATTAATCCATTATTGCAAATGGATCAATGTGGTATATTGGAGACCCTCAAATCCTCTCTTGAGGTCTTGGCTCATGATTTGTCCCAAAAGTCAACTTAGGGATGAATTAGGTCAAGAAACCCTAATTCCTGATTTTTTATGTAAGCATCCCCTGAGCCTAAATTGACTTGGTAATTGGGTTTATGATGTCCCATGGAGTATTTTAGGATATGCTTTGAAGCATTGGCTCATGCCCAGAGGAAAATTTCCATCTAGAGGCCCTGGTCGACCAAACCCTAATTTGGTGACACTGGCGATCTTGAGGCTTGATCCACCTGAAAGGGAGCAGCCTTGTGCTTAATCCTTAAAGTGGGAGTCCTCTTGATCCACTATAGATGTTTGAGAAGCTAGACAAGTTGAAGATCATGTCATTTCTTGATTGATCCTTTGTCTAAAAGCTCTGAGAGGGCTGGAAACCCTAAATTTGATTGTAGTGGATGCTCACCCCTCTTTGGGGAGACTGATGAGGTATGATGGTTCCTCCATATTGTGATGATGATTTGCACAATGATGGGAAATCTTAGTGGTCAAAATTTAGGGTATAACAGATGCCCCTATTTAATCTTCTTGGACCCGAAGGTGTGAATGACGAAGGTATTCGGGCATTCGGGGTGCAAGAGGATTAAATATCGGAATACCCGAAATTTTGATGGTGGTTAAGAATGGAAGCTTGCGCATCCTTCTTCTTTTGCTAAGCAATGATGCTTAGAAAAGGTAAAAAACTTCCCCTCGATCTTGGTTTCCTACCAAGGAACGGGTCTTAGTTTCTGAAATAAACTTCCCCTCGATCCTGGTTTCCTACCAAGGAACTGGTCTTAGTTTCTGAAATAAACCTCCCCTCGATCCTGGTTTCCTACCAAGGAACTGGTCTTAGTTTCTGAAGTAAACTTCCCCTCGATCCTGGTTTCCTACCAAGGAACTGGTCTAACTTTCTGAAATAAACTTCCCCTCGATCCTGGTTTCCTACCAAGGACCTGGTCTCAGTTTCTTTTGTTAATAAGCTTTCTTGACAAGGGACACTATTCGTAGCTGTTATCCTCAAACTTCTTGCCGAATTTTCCTGGGGATATGCCATTTGATAGAAAAATTTTGATGTCAGACTTGCTGGGGAACCCAGTCGTCTGAGTTGTAGAGGTGTACAAACTTCTCTGTTTGGAGACGCCATTTGTCGATTCTACTAGGAAAACGAGTCTCTTGAGAGACTGCTTTCACGCTTGGGGATATTGCATCATACTTTTCTCGGGATCTTCCCGGAGAAACGCCATATGATGTGATCCAATTTTGAGGTGCTGATGACCTTTTCATCAGCGGTTTTTTTTCGGAGAAAAACTGTTGTATTGCCGAATCTCTGCTTAAGAGGCTTCCTCTAGGGATTTTCCTTAATCCGGGAAAGTGAAAATATCATCTTCAATGGCGAAAAGTGACATCGGTTGAAGGTTCTCTGGTCTTTCAGAGGTTTAAGTTATCAAAGTGGTCAAGGGCCAATTCTGATCCAGAACTAAACTGGAGGAGAGAGATTGTTCAGACGCAACCTTTCCTGACAAGGAAAGAACTGACAACTCGATTGAGAAGACTCTTATCACTAGGGGACAAGACCGACGGGAGTGATAGTGATGCAAAATGAATATGAATGCAAATCAATAATGCATAATGTATGTATGTATGTATATGCTGACCAAACTGACGCGATATACAGACTAATAGATGAACATGACTGGATACTCGGCCATCGCGGGGCGAAGAAGTACCGCTGGTTCAAGATAGCAATTCCGCCTTGCTTAGGAGAGACGGTCCCTGTTGGGAGTGACGCTGGTCGGGCTTAGGAGATGGGAACTCGGCAGAAGAGGTCAGATGGAGCATTAGCATCTGACATAGCTGATCCTTCATTCAGGAATACTGGTTTAGAAGGAACACTTTAATTCTGCACTTTGAGGCTCGAACACCTTTGGAGAAGCGATCGATGTTCTTTCGATGTTCAACCGTTAAAAGAAATTGCCGTCTTTATTTTTTTAAAAGCAGAACAATTTTAACAAGTAAATTCATTTTTGTTTCATTTCAAGAATCGTTGATCATGTTAAAAACATCATTCTGTAAAGCTAAAACAAATATGAATTGCAAATAAAAGCACAAGGGCTCAAATTTTATTGATAGGATGGAAATCAGCCAAACGCGTGATTCCATAGAGTATATACAAAGTTTAGCAAATGGTAATTTACAGGGAAAAGGGCTATGTTGAAACATAACGACCACTATCCTTCTCCCAACTTTGAATTCGAGGCATCCTGAATTTCTGTCGAAGATGACCTTGACTGGAGCTTTCCTGACGGATGATTTAACTGCTGCCGAGGGACTTGCCCCTTTGTCAAAAGTAGTTACTTGCCATTATCCCTAATTTTTGCTTGGATTGTACTTTGAGATTTCCAATCCACTGGGATGATTTTTTATCATGTCTCTAATTTTTTCCTGGACCGCCCTTTCGGGTTTTCAATCCACCGAGATGTTTTTTTTTCTCTTTTTTTTTTCTTTTTTTTATTTAGGCGAAGTATTTCTTGACTACATCAAGATTTGTGGGGTAGGCAAATTCCTCTCTGTCCATGGTTGCAAGTCTCAAGGCACCGCCTGAGAAAGTTTTCTTGACCACATAGGGGCCGTCATAATTCGGAGTCCATTTGCCCCGAGAATCAGTGAGAAATAATTGTATCTTCTTGAGCACGAGGTCTCCTTTCCTGAAGATGCGAGGTCGAACCTTTTTGTCAAACGCCTTCTTTATTCTTCGTTGATACAACTGATCGTGGCATAGTGCCGTGATTCATTTTTCTTCGATCAGATTGAGTTCGTCGTGTCGACTTTGACACCATTCAGCTTCTGTAAGCTTAGCTTCCATCAACACCCGGATTGATGGGATATCTACTTCTATGGGAAGCACTGCTTCCATGCCATATACTAGAGAGAAAGGGGTTTCCCCTGCTGAAGTGCGGACAAATGTGCGATAACCGTGAAGAGCAAAGGGTAGCATCTCGTGCCAATCTTTGTAGGTTACAACCATCTTTTGAACGATCTTTTTGATGTTCTTGTTAGCCGCTTCTACCGCTCCGTTCATCTTTGGTCGGTAGGGAGATGAGTTATGGTGTTCGATCTTGAACTCTGCGCACAACTCTTTCATCATCTTATTGTTCAAGTTAGATCCATTATCAGTAATGATCTAGCTCGGAACACCATAGCGGCAGATGATATTATTTTTGATAAATCGGAGCACCACTTTTCGGGTTACATTAGCGTATGACGCTGCTTCGACCCACTTAGTGAAGTAATCAATGGCCACTAGAATGAACCGATGTCCATTTGTAGCTTTGGGCTCAATCAAGCCAATCATGTCGATTCCCCATATGGAAAAAGGTCATGGGCAAGAAAGAACTTTGAGATGCGTTGGCGGTACATGGATTTTATCGGGGTATATCTGACACTTGTGACACTTCCTCATGTACTTGTAGCAGTCGGATTCCATGGTCAACCAATAGTACCCTGCTCTTAGAATTTTTCTCGCCATTGTATGTCCGTTGGCATGAGTGCCAAAGGACCCTTCATGAATTTCTTTTATCAGCACGTTTGCTTCTGGTCTGTCTACACATCGGAGCAAGACCATGTCAAAATTTCTCTTATAGAGAGTATTACCACTCAGGAAGAAACTGCCTGCCAGCCTTCTGAGGGTTTTTCTGTCTTTCTTTAGTGCCCCAGGTGGGTACTCTTGTTTCTGAAGGAAATATTTGATATCGTGATACCAAGGTTTGTCGTCTATGACTGCTTCAATCGTGAAGATGTAAGCGGGCCGTTCAAGGTGCATTATGTCGATCTTAGGTATGTCATTCCATTGACCTACACTAATCATGGAAGAGAGAGTGGCTAATGCATCAGCCATGTGATTCTCATCACGAGGGATGTGATGAAATTCAACTCTGTTGAAGAAGGGTAGCAACCTTCTCGCGTAGTCTTTGTAAGGAATCAATCCTAATTGGTATATGTTCCAATCTCCTTTAATCTGATTGATAACCAGGGCTGAGTCACCATATACGTCCAAGTTTTTGATCCTCAAATCAATCACTTCCTCGAGACCCATAATACAAGCTTCGTATTCAGCCTCGTTGTTTGTGCACTTGAACGTAAGTCTGGCGGTGAAAGAAATGTGGGTACCCTGAGGGGTGACAATGATTGCCCCAATTCCATTTCCGTAATGATTGACAACTCCGTCAAAGATAAGCCCCTATTGGGAACCTGGTTCTGGCCCTTCACTGGGTAGCGGTTCATCGCAATCTTTCATTTTCAAATACATGACATCTTCTTCTGGGAAGTCAAACCCGATTGATTCTTGATCGTCAATCGGTTGATGAGCCAAATGATTGGCTAAAATACTCCCCTTAACAGCTTTTTAAGCATGGTACTCTATGTCATATTCTGATAGCAACATCTGCCAATGGGCAATCCTTCCCGTGAGAGCAGGTTTTTCAAAGACATAATTGATTGGATCCATCTTGGAGACCAACCAAGTAGTGTGACGAATCATGTACTGGCGAAGATGTTTGGCTGCCCAAGCCAAAGGGCGGCAAGTTTTTTCAAGCATAGTATACCGAGTCTCGCAGTCGGTGAATTTCTTGCTCAAATAGTAGATGGCAGACTCTTTTCTTTTCGTTTCGTCTTGTTGACCAAGCACACCGCCCATGGAGTCTTCCAAGACTGTTAAGTAGATGATCAGTGGTCTTCCTTCCACTGGAGGTGGTAGAATCGGCGGGTTCGACAGGTATTCCTTGATACTGTCGAAGGCGGTTTGGCAGTCTTCTGACCAAACACAGTCCTGATTCTTTTTGAGTAATTTGAAAATCGGCGCGCATGTCGCGGTCATGAGGAATATGAATCTGGAGATGTAGTTCAAACGTCCTAGGAATCCTCTGACTTGTTTTTCAGTTTTCAGAGAAGGCATTTCTTGAATGGCCTTGACCTTGTCAGGATCAACCTCAATTCCTTTCTGGCTGACGATGAACCCTAAAAGTTTTCCCGAACGGACACCGAAGGTGCATTTGTTGGGATTCAAGCGGAGTTTGTACTTTCTCAACCGCTCGAATAGCTTTGACAGATGGGTCACATGCTCTTCTTCTGTCTTAGATTTTTTCAATCATATCATCGACATATACCTTGATTTCTTTGTGTATCATGTCATGAAACAGACTAGTCATGGCACTTTGATAGGTTGTCCCGACGTTCTTCAAACCGAACGGCATCACCTTGTAACAAAAGGTACCCCATAGGGTAATGAACGGAGTTTTCTCCATGTCTTTCGGGGCCATCCATGAAGGAGAACACATTGAACTTTGTCGTACTGTCTACCAGCATGTCTATGTGTGGTAAGGGAAAGTCGTCCTTTGGACTTGCCTTGTGTAGATCTCTGTAATCCACACACATTCTGACTTTTCTGTCATTTTTGGGAATGGGTACGATGTTGGCTAACCATTGAGGATATTCTGATGTAGCGAGGAAACCCGCGTCAATCTGTTTCTGTACCTCCTCTTTGATTTTGATGGCCATGTCCGGGTGAGTTCGTCTCAACCTTTGTTTTACTGGCGGAAATTCCGATCTCAATGCTAATTGATGTTCCACGATGCTGGTATCCAACCCTGGCATATCCTGATAGGACCAAGCGAATACATCGGGAAATTATTTGAGAAGCCTTACCAAACCCTCTCTGGCAGTTGGACTGCGCAGTGCCCCAATCCTGATTTCTTTTCTCTCTTTTTCTGATCCTAAGTTTACCATTTCCAACAGCTCTTTATGACGCTCAATGGACCTTTCCTCCTGTCTGAGTAATCGGGAGATCTCTTCTGGAATTTCGTCGTTATTTTCTTCTTCAGCCTCAAATACTGGGAACTCAAAGTTGGGAGAATGCATCAGATCGTATGTTTCAACGGGGTTTAAAACAAGCAATCTGCATGACGGTATGATTTGTGTTTAGAAGAGATAGAGGAAATGCAAGAGTGTGTGCAGTGTATTTCTTTTACTGCTTGTTTTTATTATTGATTTGTTTTTTAGGATTACCATTTTCTGAAAAAAAGTAAAAAGAGAAAACAACAATTAATGTGAAGATTACAGAACGACGTTATTTTATTAATGAACAAGTCGATTCTTGAAACTACGGCCCTATCAAACAACACTTTGTCGCTTTGGGCAAAGCGAAGAGGGAAATTTACAGAAAATGAGCCCTATCAAAACATCTGTTTCACCTGGGCAGGGTGAAAGGTTAAAGACGGCAATTACTTTTACTTATGAACAATCTTCGGAACATCGACAGCAACCCATTGGCGGCAAACTCCTCAGTGAATCACAAAGTCTGGCACCTTCCTTGATTTGTCTTTAGAAACAACACTGATTTCTGGTGGAGCAGAATCATTGAAATCTGTCTCCCAGGCAGAGTTATCGTAGGAGGATTCCTCTGTTGCATTTTACATAGCATTGGTGCTCTCAGATAGATCTCCCCATCCAGTTGGCTGGATGTCTTCGAGCCTGATACGAGAGCCTTCGGGAGCAGTGTACTTGACCAAATAGTCGTATTTCCTACTTGGTTGTCCCAAGGTGTCCCACACTTCTTTGGAACTGGAGGAGTCATCCCTCTCGATGACGCTGACCTTGGGAAAAGCATAGTTGATGAATTCTAGTCCGACAATCTTTGCCAACTCATCGTCGTACGAGATATTTTCTGAATGACCTGAGTGTTGATCCCATGACATGGTGGGGACGCAGGTATTTTGTTCAATGAGGCTCAGCTGATTTTCGTTGTTCGGCTTATTTTCTTGCCCCAAGTCTCCTGGGTACGGCTGCCACATTGGCAGGCCATCCATCGGGCCATAATAGTTGTGGTCAAAGTTGTCCTTCATCAGAGTGTCCTCCTCTAATGAGTTTGGTGGAGCACGACATCCTTTCGGATCACAATCTCCGTATATCATTTCGACATCTAACCTGGGTATAAATCTCGGACCCTGTGTAGGAAAGCAAAAGGTAGTCTGCATTTCGTCCTGAGACATATAACCATCCTTGTTAAGATAGGACTCCCATTCTTCCTCCATATCAGAGGAATCATCTTTATTGATGGTATGCACTTCTTGAGGCACTGGGTGAAGGAAAGCCCCACTGTGGAAGAAGTCTTGAATGGGATGAAGCCTTTCATTGCTGGTAGTAGTTGTCTGGGTACAGGTTGAAGAAAAACCAAGACCCTTCTTTGATTTATTGTCAGTAGGAATGACTAGTTATCCCCATCCTGTTGTATTGGCACTCTCAACTACTTTGATAGCTTCTTTGTACGAGGAAATCGAGGTTCCCTCTTTGGATTGATTGTCCTTGCTCACCGACAGTGCTTGGAACTGAGTTCCAATAACCTCCTTGGGTTCTACACAAGTAAATGATAATAAGTTACTCACGAGCAAGGCTTGTTCTCCACAGACCGTGACGAGCTGGTTGTTCTGGACGAACTTTAACTTTTGGTGGAGGGTCGAGGTAACCGCCCTAGCCTGATGTATCTAAGGTCTTCCTAATAAACAACTGTTCGTTGCCCGGATGTCCATGACCTGGAAAGCGACTTGGAAAGTGTGAGGACCAATAGTTATGGGAAATTCGACTTCGCAAATAATCGTTTTTCTGGACCCGTCAAATGCTTTGACGAAGACCTCACTGGTTCTCATCGGGGGTTCTTTGAAGGATAATTGCATCAAAGTGGACTTCGGCATAACATTCAGGGCTGACCCTGTGTCTACCAGTACGCTGGCTAAAGCATCGCCCTGGCAGCTGACCGTGATATTGAGCGCCATGTTATGACGGCGACCCTCTTCAGGTAATTCCTCATCACTAAATCCCAAGTTATTGCAGGTAGTGATGTTAGATACAACGCTATCGAACTGTCTGATTGTTACATCCTGTTCCACAAAGGCTTGCTCCAAGACTTTCTGTAGAGCCTCCATGTGCGCTTCTGAACTGAGTAAAAGTGACAGTACAGAGATCTTTGAAGGAGTTTGTAACATTTGATCAACAATGTGTATTCACTCCTTTGGATGAGCTTCAGCATCTCATCATCGTTTTTCAAAAGGTCGGGATTACTGGATTGACCGACTGGTGGATTGGGAACTTCTGTCTGAGGTTCCTTTTCTTTGTTAAGTTCTCAAACTCCTCGGTTGAAGATTCGACCACTCCGTGTTACTCGACTGATGTCTGCAATATTCACGACGGAGGGTAATGGAATTTCCTTTCCATTCTCGACTGTCGTTGCATCGTATTTGTAAGGGATAGCCTTAGTTGATTCATACGGTAATGGTCCCGATAGATAGATGACTATGGGAGCCTTCTGATTTTTCCGACCATCGTAAGCAATTTCGATCCTTTCCTGGTTGGGAACTCTCGATTCTTCAAGTAGAGGGATGATGGTACAAACATCCCTAGCCTTCTGATGATCAGAGATTACGACAATGTCCTTAATTTGATCAGCGAGGTAGTCCGGCGCCCAGTTGATTGGTCTGGAACCCGGATATGGGCGAATCTCTCTACGATCCACCTGACCTTGAAGAGCTGCTCGCACAAGGTAACATCCTTGGTTACTTTCCAAACAGACTCTACAACGTTCATAGTTGTGTGGTGGCACCTGGCCACGCCCACTATGAATACAATGTAACCTCACTAGGTCGGTTTCCACATATCGAATGTCCCAACTTTGATGCCGAGTAGGGTTCCCGTTGGTAATACTAATTTGCTGGGTGTCTTCATCCATATAGATTGGAAGCCACCAGTGGTTGAACAAGTGCTGAAGGGTTTCCTAGACAAGGGCACAGCCTTGATCGTTTTTGTAACCTGCCCTACAGCCCTGATAATCATGTGATACCAGGAACCCGAGCCGGACCTGTTTAGCATGTAACTTCACCAGGCTGGTATTCATCAAGCGATTATCAAAGATTTGAATCATGTTGATCTGATAGGGATTCCTATCATGGTAGTCCTAGATCCATCCAAGATCCATCTAACGCTGGAGGGCCTCTTGTATGAAAGAGCATCCCTGTTTGTTTACCGAGCACGTCAGACAGGAACTGTAATCGTGCCGCGGCAGATTATAATACTGGATTTTCCTGGAGTGCATCGCCACCAAGTTGACATTCAATGCACGGACGTCGTGGTTCTAAATGACGTTAGAAATAGTGTAAACAATGTTAACTCCACGAACTCGGTGCTCTTGGATCCATCCAGGATCCATCTGTTCCTGTAGAGCTGATTGTACCACAGAACATCCTCGATTGCTTTTAGAGCAGATATCACACTGGTGATAGTTATGAGGTGGCACATGGCCATATCCACTCTGTCTGCAATTCATCTTGACCAGATTGGTCCTTAACAAGAGTAAATCATGAATTTGACAGACGTTGTTAGTCTCTCCCTCTATCAAATTGACTGTAGCTTTCTCGTGTTGAGGCAGCGGGTTTGTGAGAACATTAGGATTTGTATCCTTAAAAGATAAGACCCCGTTCCTAACAAGCTTTTGCACGTCGGATTTGAAATTGAGACAGTTCTCTATGTTATGCCCTAGTCCTCCTTGATGGTAAGGGCAATTCTGATCCACCTTAAACCAAAAAGGCGGATTTTCCGATACTAAAATAGGGGACTTAGTCTGGACATGCCCTTTAGCCAATAGTAACAGAAATAGTTCTGCGTACAATACGGGTATAGGATCAAATCCTGGTGGCCGTGTTGTACGGTTGTTATTGTATGGAGGACGAGCCTGCTGAAGAGGCTGTTGAGTCCTTTACTGATTAGGTTGGCTCTGCGCAACCTGAGGTTGATACGTAGAAATAGGCGCAGGATTGATAACAGGAGTCACAGCCGCTACTGGCTAATAACGTCGCCTTTGCTTTCCGAGAGAGATATTCCTAATATCTTGCTCTTTTTTCTTAGGGAGAGTACTACCATATCGCTTTGTACTACTTGATGATCCAGTGTCTTTGACTAGACGTCCTTCTCGAACGGCTTCCTCGAGACGCACTTACATACCGACCATTTCGGTGAAGTCGCTGGCCGCACTGGCAACTATTCTGTCGTAGTAAAATGAGCTTAAGGTTTTTAAGAAAATCTTTGTCATCTCTTTTTCCTTAAGAGGTGGACAAATTTGAGCGGCAATTTCACGCCATCTCTGAGCGTATTCCTTAAAGGTTTCTTTGTCCTTTTGTGACATATATCTGAGTTGATCTCTGTCGGGTGCCATGTCCAGATTGTATTTATATTGTTGGACGAAGGCAGTGCCAAGATCTCTGAAAGTGCTAATCGTAGCACGGTTTAAACCCATGTACCATTTTAGGGCGGCACCGGTTAAATTATCCTGAAAGTAGTGAATCAGTAAATCCTGATTTTCTGTCTGAGCTGACATTCGCCGAGCGTACATCATCAAGTGACTCTAAGGGCAAGAGTTACCCTTGTACTTTTCAAAGTCGGGCACCTGGAATTTGTGCGGGACTTTCACATTAGGGACCAAACTGAGGTCTGCGGCTTCCTTTCCAAATAAATCCTGACTGCGAAGGGCCTGCAGTTCCTTCTGCATTCCCAGGAACTGTTCCTGGAACTCATTCATTCTTTCGAACATGTTGTCGTTTCCACCATAAGGTATTTGTGGAATTTGTCCTTCCGGGACAGTGTGTACCACGGGCGGTGGTATAGTCATTATGGCCGAGACTCTCGGTGCCTCCCGAAGTTTGTAACCTTCAGGAGTTGCTATCAAGCCCCTGGCATCTTCGCTTTCCCGAAGTTTGTAACCTTCAGGCCCAGCGGTTCCTGCTGCGGTTCCCTGATCCTCATTGATCAACGGGATATATCCTTCCGGGATATAGTTAAGTGGCATACCCCAGGGATGATCTTTTGGCATTTTGTACCTAGGATCGGACTTCTCCACTATGGGCGTTGAGGTGATCTCCGAGATCACAGTTCTTTGTAGCTGAGCTTCTGACATGGCTTGCATGTCGTTATGAAGCTTTCTCATATCCTCTCTCAGAGCGTCGATCTCTTCTCTCAACTCTTTGTTCTCTTCCTCGAGATCATCCATCTTTTTCTGACGACTGGCCCGAGTATTGTACAAATGAGACAGTTTGATTCTAGAACCGAGACACAAACGTGAGATTCATAGGTAAGAAGAATACATGACGTGAGAATGATGAATGCAATGATTATATTAATTGTTTTTTTTTTGTTTAATCAAAATAAACTTCGACAATTAGATTGCAAATATCAAACAGTGGGGAAACCCCGTTTTATTGAATTCAAAGGATAGCGAAAATAGAATACAGTAGATTACAAGGTGCGGAAACAGAAACCTAAGCTAAGGGGTCCCGAGTCCTCTCTGGGGAGAAACCGGGTGCTGATTCTGGTACTTTCCTTTTCTTGGACCGGGGCTCTTGGGCCGTTGTCGGGTTGTCATTCCTTTTCCAAGTGAAAGGAACGAGCAAATTCCTTTGGTCAACCTGATTATCCACAGCATGTTGCTCTAAAATCTCAATCAGAGCATCCTTATCTTTTAGCAGTCGCTGTATTTTGGTACACTCTACATTGAGGGTGCGGTACTTGTTCTTCCAAGACCTCCTCTCCTGTTGAACTTTGTTGAGAGTAACCTGAAGTTTTTCCGTTTCAGTCATGAAGTACATGACAGATTCCCTCGGCGGAAGAACTCCGTGACAAGGATAAGGCCTCTTTAGCTTGAGAGCTCTAGTTTGTACCCAGTGGAGATAAGGCTCCACCGAGACACAGTCCGGTTTTTCTAGAGACTCTCGTCCTTTCTTATGAACATGTTTCTAAACGTGCACTATTTCCTTCTTTAGTGCCCTGTCATTTTCTCCTTCTTTGAAGAAAAGACCTTCCAGATGAGCATTATGCGGGACATGCCTCATCGGGTATCCAAATTGACGACGAACCAATACTGGATGGTAGTTGATTCCTCCCTTAGTTCCTATGAGGGGTACGTTGGGGAAGTTTCCACAACGGTCAATGATCCTGTTCCCGTCATAAATCCTATTGCACCAATCTATATCAGAGTTGGTAAGGGACATGATTTTCTGCGACCAACGTAAGGCACTCTTATGATCCCAAAAAGCAGCAGACTTAGGCAAATGGGAGATAAACCATTTGTATAGCAGAGGTACACAGCATGTGATCATCCCTCTGCTGTACAAATTTCCTAAGTGTACAGAATGATACGCGTCCGCGAGCAAAGTTGGCACAGGGTTTCCAATGAGAAAAACCTTAATGGCATTGATATCGACGAAACTATTAATGTTGGGAAACAGAAATAACCCGTAAGTGAGTAAGACAAAGATGCTTTCAAAAGCCGTCATGTTCCCTATACTAGCAAAGTACAGAGCCTTCTTTGTCAGGAACTGGGCTGGAAAACCTGGAAGCCCACCCTTGGTGGTCATGTGAGTCTTGATTTCTGACTCATCCAAATAGATTGCTCTTGCAATGGTCTGATCCTTTGGAATTTCTTCCAGTTCAGAAAATAGAGTTTGATTAGTAATGTGTAGATCGGTTAGGTGAGAATACTCCTCCAGCGTTGGTGCGAGCTGGTAATCCGGGAATGTGAAACAGCGATAGACCGGATCGTAAAACTGAATGAGTGCCTCCATGATTCCTTTAATCACATGGACTCTTAACAGAGGTAGTAGACCTCCGTTCTTGGCTCTGAAAGCTTCAGGGGTAGTGATCATCCTCGCTAATCCTCTCAAATCCTCTAGTTTTGGAACCCTGAAGGTATACTTATGAGTTCTCCTTCTACCGAAGTCCATGAGCACAATCTTTTTCTCTGACATTTGCAATCATTGTCATAGTTTAATTTAAAAAAGAGAGACTAGAAGAGAATATTTTCTTTGATGTAATGTTTTTTAGATGAATGCATGAATGCAGCACACAAAAACATAGAAAAAACATGGGGTCAAAGGGTCGATGTCATGAAGTCAAGGCTCTACCCCCCCCCCCCCCCCCAAAGGTTTATACTAGTGATTTTTGTACCTGTCTCTCAAAATCATCAGTTCTTGTCAAGAAAACACCAGCGGGCCGGGAACCGTGCTAGGTGATGTTTTTCGAAGAACCATCAGAAGAGAGTAATATCGCGTGACAACCATTTCCAATAGTTTCCGCACTACTAAAAGAGGTTTTTCCTAGTTGTATACTCAATCTTTCCACATACGGAATCACACGCATTCCCATTAGCAAAAAAATAAACACATATATCAATTAGGAAAAGCAGTATATATATTTGTCCTAAATTCCTAGACTTTAAAGAGCTATGAATCCTATGTTCCTGACAAAAATGGCTCCCCTGCGGAGTCTCCATTCTGTGGTACCTTCCCAACTTTAAAGGTTTTGACCTAAGATCCTAGTGAGGTCAACAAATATCCTATCCCAGTGAAGTCCCTAGTGAAGTCATCATTCTTTGGTTTCTACCTGAGAGATAAAAAAGAGTGCCCCACGGTGGGCGCCATTTTTCTGTAGCGAGCAATTTTGGACGTGGTTCTTAAGCACTGCCGCTCTGGGTTACTACAGGTCGATTCATTTTTTGTCCTATTGAAGCTGATTAAGGAAGGGAAATAGATCTCTCCAACTAACGCTGCTTTGCAAACTGAGTTCAAACAGTCAAAATTATTGGTTTACAGATGCAATCAATGTGGGGGGGCCTCTCTTAGGTTATTTTGGTTGAATTTAGACTTTTATTAGGGAATACAGACTCGGATATTTTGGTGGATATGTGAGTATTTGTGACCTGAGGTTTTTTGATGTGGTGTGCTCGTTAAGATTTTTCTTTCAATCTTATGCCTATGTATTCCCGTTTACCGAAACAGGGAAATTAGAGCGATCGTAGATCCTCCTATTCTATGGGAGGAAATGGTGTTTTGGTGTCTTGTTCAAAGCCCAAGACGTGAAGCTGAAAAGGTGGTTTATATCTTGTTCAAAGCCCAAGATATGAAGCTAAAGGGTCTATTTGTATCTTGTTCGAAGCCCAAGATATGAAGCTAAAGGGTTTTGACTTTAGAGAGAATTTGTCATCTCTAAAGAGGGTCTGTTTGTCACAACTGCTGGGTGACTGACTATAAAGGAGGATTACTTTAACCGGGATATGTGAAACCTAGTAATGCCATAATTTCCTTTATAAGGGGTTTTAACCTGAAGGAGAAGACTTTAACTCAGTGTAGAGCAATGCCATCTTTCCTTAGGAATTTCTCATGCTAAAAGAGGGACAGTGACGTGGATGTAAATAATCCAGAGGCTTGCCGCTTACAGCGATTAGATGAAAGGAGTTATTGATGTTTGTATCCTGTGAACGCGGCACAGTTTTGATGCTAAAAGGTTGATTGACTCAACCGAGGTTTTTCTTATACAAAGATTAAGAGGAGGCTATTGGCCCAACAAGAGGGTGTTTTTTTGTATGTGTCTTATACGAAGCCCAAGACGGAGGCTAAAGGTTGACTCAACAAGAGAGTCTTTTATACTCAACAAGAGAGTGTTTTGTATCTCGTACGAAGCCCGAGATAGAGGCTAAAAGGATTATTGACTCAACAAGAGAGTCTTTTTGTATCTCGTACGAAGCCCGAGATAGAGGCTAAAAAGATTATTGACTCAATAAGAGAGTCTTTTTGTATCTCGTACGAAGCCCAAGATAGAGGCTAAAAAGATTATTGTTTCTGTTGAGTGACAGGTCTAGTAGGTTGGTTAAAAGAGAAAATCAGTTCTTATAAAGAGACTGATTAAAGGTAAGGCTATGCTTCGGGATTGATCAGAGGATCAGGGTTATTTCCTGTTCTTTAAGGAAATGGGGAATCCAGATGGTATTGGAGACTGTCCGAGTCTACTGGTGTTTTTCCCTACTTGAGAATGCCTTCGAGACTCAAGGAGATTAGACTTTCCAAGTCTAGAGTTTTATCTTTTATACTATGCTTAAAGAAACAGTAGTAGTACATTCACAGTAGAAAAATCTAGACTCTCTGAAAGATTGTTCTATTAAGATGACTAATTTCTGTTCCTATACCTCTAAGAGGTCGTCGGGACAATTTGTACGAAGCCCAAGAGGAGGCTGGAAACTATTAAGAAGCCGAGGGACAATTTGTACGAAGCCCAAGAGGAGGTTCTCTTCCTGAAGGAAGAATCCTTATACGAAGCCTAAGAGGAGGCTGTAAATATTTCTAAGAAGCCGTAGGGTCCTTGTACAACGCCCAAGAGGAGGCGGGGATGCTTTTAGGAAGTCTGTGGGTCCCCAAACCCCGAGAAATTCAAGACACGCTATTCACAGAGAATAGATCAAGCCAGGAAAGTCCGAGAATTTGGAAGAAACTCAAGAGATGCCATTCACAGAGAAAAGATCATCTCTGGGGAGTAGAGTTTCTTTGACAATGTCTAAAGGAGACACTCTGTGAAAGGGTTCACCGAGAATGCTGCCTTTCACGTCTCCATATTGTTTAACCCCAAGAGGAGGGAAGATTGTGTCTGGTAATCCAATGGGGGATCTAGTTTTGTCTATTTAAGAGTGATCAACGGGGCTTAGTGCTAGACGTAGTTGCCGGGGAAACTCTAAATATCTATACTAGTATTGTACAGTTGATATGAGTTTATGAAAGAAGACATACAGTGAAACAGCCCCACAATACAATTATATGTATATGAAAGCGGATAAAGAAAGCATATAAACACTTACTCGGTTGTAGAGCTTCCAAGCTGTTTGGTTAGTTATTCAACAAAGAAAGATTGAAAAAATAACAGTATATTTCAAAATCAAAGGAGAAAGTATTTTGAAAAGAGGTTGGGGCTTACAGCTCAAGGAGAGGCCCAAGTTTTTATCAGTGATTGCACTGTGGTTTTGAGTTTGTACAGGGACTTATACAAGTGACTGAGGCCCAAGAAAGGTTTTCTGTACAAGGGGATGAGTCTTACACTCTCTCAAGAGGCCCAAGAGATTTATTTTTGTACAAGTGGTGGGGCTTACAGCTCAAGGAGAGGCTCAGGGTCATTTGTTTGAAAATGGCGATCGCGCCGAGATTTTTGAAAACGCGGTGGGTCTTATACAATGCATTGAGGCCCAAAATTGTTTGGTTTTCAAAGGGGGTTGGGTCTTACACTCTAATAGAGGCCCAAAAGATTTTGAATGGGTCTTATCGCTCGAGGAGAGGCCCAAGGTTTGTTTTTCAATGGACGATGATCGCGTCGAACTTTTTGAAATACAACGGGACTTATACAATAAGTGACGCCCAAAAATAGGTTTGTATTTACAAAGGATTGGGTCTTACACTCTATTAGAGGCCCAAAAGTGTTTGAAAAAGTTTGATGAGGGTTGAATTAATCAAAACCCTAATTTGTTTTCAAAATGTATTTTAATTGAATAATAAATTCAATTAAAATGACCAAAATTGTTTAACATGTGGAAAACAAATTGTGATCTTGGATTAATGTTTCAAAAATCAAGTTTTGACCTACAAAATGATTAGAAGTCATTAAAATTTGCAAAATCAAGAAGGAAAAAATATTTTAAATGTCAAAAACAATTAAAATATTAATTATTTGCAAAAATATCAATTAAATGAAATAAATAATATTTTTGGGATTTTTTGGTAAAATAAAATATTTTAACATTTTTGTGAATTATTAAAAAAAGAATCAACTCAAAATCATTAAAACTCAGAGAGAAATTAATTTTTGAATCAATTAAATAAAATCACAAAATTCAAATATTCAAATTTTCAAAAAGTGGCGCCAAGAACAAGGGCAAGAACACGCGCCACCCTCTGTTTCTGCAGATTTGCGTTTTCTATCCAATCTCACTGAATACTTGATTATATCATGCAATCTACATATCAATCTACTCGTTTTAACCTCACGATCATGTCTATGGTCTTTAATTTCATTTATTTTTAACATGGAATAAGAAATCAAAGAGAAACCTCAAGAACCCTAATTTCTGCATGAAGGTTCAGAAATTCCACACACGATTCAAACAATGCAATTGATTGAGGGAAAACATTCCATGCATGATTATGAACATATGGCCAAATTATTGTGCAGCAAAAATTGCATGGATCATAGAGTTAGAAGAGCTCATGCATACCTCTTGCAGCTGGTGATCGTGTTTTGTGTTAGAGGTGTTACAGCTAGGTTCCAATTATCTAGATAGCTTCCCTAGGTGCCATGGAGTGTGTCTGGATGTTTGGAATGGATTGAAATGGTCTGGAACTTGAGATGCTACCCCAACTGTAAATCTGTCAAAGGATTGAGCAATTGGCTAGTGATTTTTCGATTTTGGTGTTCCAGATGTTATGTGAGTGTTTGGATCACTTCTATGTGATGTATGTGAGGTGTGTGAGTGATTGGTTTGATTGGAAAATCTCTCAAACTCAAAACCCAATAGTGACTTGCCTTAAAAGGCAAAATTGGAGTGAAATAAGAGATTTTGAGGAAAGCATCTGTTTGATGGCTTTGGTGTATTCAAACTGATCACAATTGAGCTTTATTTATAGTAGAGCAAGTTTGTTTTGCAAGCAATAGTGAATGGCAACTGCAGCAGAGGTTTGGCCAATGGTTGCACTTTGGAATCCAAGTCTCCTCTAGCCATTGACTAGAGGTTAGGGCACAGGGTTGTGGTTCCCTTGGTCTTGGATAAGTCTTGACTGAATTCAGTTGCAAATGGCTCAGTCCATGCCACCTTGGTGTATGCATTGAATGCTCCAATCGAAAATTGGAGGCTTGTCCCTCTTTTAGGCAATTCTTGGTTTGGCATGCTACTTCTTGTTCCAAGGACTTTGGAGGCTTGGCTTAGTGTTTGTCCCCTTTAGATTTGATCCTCAGATGTGTCCAAGCTGATGACAAGGCTTGGAATTAGCTGATTTTGCCAAATCGAGCAAAAATGCAAAATTCTGCCTAGCCTTGGCAGTTTTCAGCAAGGCATATTGCCATTGTCATATCTCTTGGCCCAAGTGGAATTTGGTGATGTTCTTGGCCATTTTGGAAAGCACTCATATGATACAACAACTGTCTGATCATATTTGGTTTTGATACTTTTTGGATCCAAGTGAAAAATCCCCCTACATTTGGAAAAAAGTGAAGGCAGATTCTGACTTAGTGAAAATTTCACTAAGTGTTGGAAAAAAGTGACATTTTCACTTTTTGTGATTTTGATCATTCCATAACTCAAAATCCATGAGGAATTTGGAGAGAGGTCAGTTTTAAGCTTTTGTAGAGGGTAATGAGATCTACAAATCAAGCTTTGGATGGGGAAAAATAGCTTTGTGGTTTAGGAGTTATGATCTTCCAAAGTTGGTACCCTTGCCACTTTGTTCATAACTTAGAAAATTTTCTAAGTTTTTATGGTTACCCCTTTTACAAGTTATCCCACTTTTCTTGATTTTTCTTGATGAATGATGATTCAAATCATACATTAACATCATTTTAGGGTTAAAAAACCATTTTTGTGAAAAATCTCAAAAAGTCAAAGTTGACTTTTGTGCACAGTTGACTTTTTATCAAATGAATTCCAAACTGTGCAATCCTTTAGGAAATCATGCCCTTGACCTAAATAAAACTTGATGGACATGTTCCATGGGTGTTATAGGGTATATTGATTCATGTCCTAGGGTTTGGGAGCATGTCCTGGTCTAAAGTCAAAGCTACAGTTGACTTTTTCCTCAAAATCCTAACTGTGGTACTGATGAAATTGAAACTTGTTGCTCAAGCTTCTTGGATTAATCCATTGTTTAAAATGGATCAATGTGGTATATTGGAGACCCTCAAATCCTCTCTTGAGGTCTTGGCTCATGATTTGTCCCAAAAGTCAACTTAGGGGTGAATTAGGTCAAGAAACCCTAATTCCTGATTTTTTATGTATGCATCCCCTGAGGCTAAATTGAGTTGGTAATTGGGTTTATGATGTCCCATGGAGTATTTTAGGATATGCTTTGAAACATTGGCTCATGCCCAGAGGAAAATTTCCATCTGGAGGCCCTGGTCGACCAAACCCTAATTTGGTGACACTAGCGATCTTGAGGCTTGATCCACCTGAAAGGGAGCAGCCTTGTGCTTAATCCTTAAAGTGGGAGTCCTCTTGATCCACTGTAGATGTTTGAGAGGCTAGACAAGTTGAAGATCATGTCATTTCTTGATTGATCCTTTCTCTAAAAGCTCTGAGAGGGCTGGAAACCCTAAATTTGATTGTAGTGGATGCTCACCCATCTTTGGGGAGACTGATGAGGTATGATGGTTCCTCCATATTGTGATGATGATTTGCACAATGATGGGAAATCTTAGTGGTCAAAATTTGGCGTATGACACCAGGGTCATTTGTTTGAAAATGGCGGTCGCGCCGAGCTTTTTGAAAACGCGGTGGGTCTTATACAATGCATTGAGGCCCAAAAAGTTTTTGTTAAAAGGGGATTAGGTCTTACACTTTAATAGAGGCCCAAAAGATTTTGAATGGGTCTTATAGCTCGAGGAGAGGCCCAAGGTTTATTTTTCAACGGACGATGATCGCGTCAAACTTTTTGAAATACAACGGGACTTATACAATAAGTGAGGCCCAAAAATAGGTTTGTATTTACAAAGGATTGGATCATACACTCTATTAGAGGCCCAAAAGTGTTTGAAAAAGTTTGATGAGGGTTGAATTAATCAAAAACCCTAATTTGTTTCCAAAATATATTTAAATTGAATAAAAAATTCAATTAAAATGATCAAAATTGTTTAACATGTGGAAAACAAATTGTGATCTTAGATTAATGTTTCAAAAATCATGTTTTGACCTACAAAATGATTAGAAGTCATTAAAATTTGCAAAATCAAGAAGGAAAAAATATTTTAAATGTCAAAAACAATTAAAATATTAATTCTTTACAAAAATATCAATTATATGAAATAAATAATATTTTTGGGATTTTTTAGTAAAATAAAATATTTTAACATTTTTGTGAATTATTAAAAAAAGAATCAACTCAAAATCATTAAAACTCAGAGAGAAATTAATTTTTGAATCAATTCAATAAAATCACAAAATTCAAATATTCAAATTTTCAAAAAATGGCGCCAAGAACAAGGGCAAGAACACGCGCCACCCTCTGTTTCTGCAGATTTGCGTTTTCTATCCAATCTCACTGAATACTTGATTATATCATGCAATCTACATATCAATCTACTCGTTTTAACCTCACGATCATGTCTAAGGTCTTTAATTTCATTTATTTTTAACATGGAATAAGAAATCAAAGAGAAACCTCAAGAACCCTAATTTCTGCATGAAGGTTTAGAAATTCCACACACGATTCAAACAATGCAATTGATTGAGGGAAAACATTCCATGCATGATTATGAACATATGGCCAAATTATTGTGAAGCAAAAATTGCATGGATCATAGAGTTAGAAGAGCTCATGCTTACCTCTTGCAGCTGGTGATCGTGTTTTGTGTTAGAGGTGTTACAGCTAGGTTCCAATGATCTGGATAGTTTCCCTAGGTGCCATGGAGTGTGTCGGGATGCTTGGAATGGATTGAAATGATCTGGAACTTGAGATGGCACCCCAACTGCAAATCTGTCAAAGGCTTGAGCAATTGGCTAGTGATTTTGTGATTTTGGTGTTCCAGATGTTATGTGAGTGTTTGGATCACTTCTATGTGATATATGTGAGGTGTGTGAGTGATTGGTTTGATTGGAAAAGCTCTCAAACTCAAAACCCGATAGTGACTTGCCTTAGAAGGCAAAATTGGAATGAAAGAAGAGATTTTGAGGAAAGCACCTGTTTTATGGCTTTGGTGTACTCAAACTGAGCACAAATAAGCTCTATTTATAGTAGAGCAAGTTTGTTTTGGGATTAATAGTGAATGGCAACTGCAGCAGAGGTTTGGCCAATGTTGGCAAATGAGAATCCAAGTCTTCTCTAGCCATTGACTAGAGGTTAGAGCACAGAGTTGTGGTTCCCTAGTTGTTGGATCATCCTTGACTGAATTTAATTGTAAATGTGTCAGTCCATGCCACCTTGGTGCATCCATTAAATGCTCTAATCCAAAATTGGAGTATTGTCCCTCTTTTAGGGATTTCTAGGTTTGGCATGCTACTTCTTGTTCCAAGGACTTTGGAGGCTTGGCTCAGTGTTTGTCCCCTTTGGATTTGATCCTCAGATGTGTCCAAGATGATGACAAGGCTTGAAATTAGCTGATTTTACCAAATCGAGCAAAAATGCAAAATTCTGTCTAGCCTTGGCAGTTTTCAGCAAGGCATATTGCCCTTGTCATATCTCATGGCCCAAGTGGAATTTGGTGATGTTCTTGGTCATTTTGGAAAACCCTTATATGATACAACAACTGTTTGATCACAATTGGTTTTGATACTTTTTGGATCCAAGTGAAAAATGTCCCTACATTTGGAAAAAAGTAAGGCAGATTCTGACTTAGTGACAATTTCACTAAGTGTTGGAAAAAGTGACATTTCATGTTTTCACCTATTTTGATCATTCCATAAATCAAAATCCATAATGAATTGGAATGAGGTTTAGTTGAAGCTTTTTTAGAGGGTAATGAGATCTACAAATCAAGCTTTGGATGGGAAAAAATGGCATTGTGGTTTAGGAGTTATGATCCTCCAAAGTTGGTACCTTTGCCACTTTGTTCATAACTTAGAAAATTTTCTAAGTTTTTATGGTTACCCCTTTTACAAGTTATCCCACTTTTCTTGATTTTTCTTGATGAATGGTGATTCAAATCATACATTAACATCATTTTAGGGTTAAAAAACCATTTTTGTAAAAAATCTCAAAAAGTCAAAGTTGACTTTTGTGCACAGTTGACATTTTGTCAAATGAATTCCAAACTGTGCGATCCTTTGGGAAATCATGTCCTTGACCTAAATCAAACTTGATGGACATGTTCCATGGGTGTTATAGGGTATATTGAATCATGTCCTAGGGTTTGGGAGCATGTCATGGTCAAAAGTCAAAGCTACAGTTGACTTTTTCCTCAAAACCCTAACTGTGGTAATGATGAAATTGAAACTTGTTGCTCAAGCTTCTTGGATTAATCCATTGTTGAAAATGGATCAATGTAGTGTGTTAGAGACCTTCAAATCCTCCCTTGAGGTCTTGGCTCATGATTTGTCCCAAAAGTCAACTTAGGGGTGAATTAGGTCAAGAAACCCTAATTCCTGATTTTTGATGTATGCATCCCCTGAGGCTAAATTGAGTTGGTAATTGGGTTTATGATGTCCCATGGAGTATTTTAGGATATGATTTGAAGCATTGGCTCATGCCCAGAGGAGAATTTCCATCTGGAGGCTCTGGTCGACCAAAACCCTAATTTGGTGACACTGGCGATCTTGAGGCTTGATCCACCTGAAAGGGAGCAGCCTTGTGCTTAATCCTTAAAGTGGGAGTCCTCTTGATCCACTGTAGATGTTTGAGAGGCTAGACAAGTTGAAGATCATGTCACTTCTTGATTGATCCTTTGTCTAAAAGCTCTGAAAGGGCTGGAAACCCTAAATTTGATTGTAGTGGATGCTCACCCATCTTTGGGGAGACTGATGAGGCATGATGGTTCATCCATATTGTGATGATGATTTGCACAATGATGGGAAATATTAGTGGTCAAAATTTGGGGTATGACAGCTACCTACCAAAGAATGATGAACAAGGTTTTTTGGGGAGAAATCGGGGACATGCTCGAAGTTTATATGGACGATATGATCGTGAAGTCCCACGAGGAATCCGATCACACGACCCATTTGAGGAAAGTCTTCGAGCAAGCCAGGAAGTACCGAATGCATTTCAACCTGGAGAAGTGCACGTTTGGGGTACGGGCGAGCAAGTTCCTCGGTTTCTATCTAACAGAACGAGGAATTGAAGTTAACCCCGACAAGTACAGGGCCTTCTCCGAGTTCCCCACGCCAAACTCGAAGAAGTCCATACAATCCCTCAACGGGATGCTCGATTCGTTATCCCGTTTTGTGACGAAGTCTGCTCAGCATGCACTGCCCTTTTTCAAACTCCTGCGCAAGCAGGCAGCTTTCGAGTGGACGGAGGAATGCGACTAGGCTCTTCTCCACCTAAAACGAGCACTGTCAGAACCGTCTGTTCTCTCTCGGCCAGACAACGGCGAAATCCTATATCTCTACCTCATCGTGGCAACCGAGGCCGCCAGCGCCGCCTCATTCGTGAAACTTCCGATGGCCAGAAGCCCATATACTTCACGAGTAAAGCGCTGTAGAGACCAGAGTTGAGATACCAGCAGATTGAGAAAGTGGCCCTGGCCCTCATCAACGCTGCATGGAGACTGAGGCACTACTTTCTGGCCCACACGATCGTGGTACGAATGGACCAACCCGTGAAGCAACAGTTAGGCCGACCAGACATGGTCGACAGAATGCTCAAATGGTCATTAGAACTGTTCGAAATCGACATCCAATATGAGAGCAGAAAAGCCCTTAAGTCCCAGGCACTGGCCGACATTGTCGCGGAGATGACGTTCTCCAACTCCCCCAATTACGGGACGCTCAAATGGATAATCTTCGTCGTAGGGGCATCCAGCTCGGCAGGAAGCGGGGCAGGTATCATCTTGAAAAACGAGGAGGGAATTCTCGTCGAAGCCTCGCTAACCTTATCTTTCCCCACTTAAAAAAACCAGGCTGAATATGAAGCCTTCCTCGCCCGTCTACGTTTTTCCGAAGACCTAGGAGCCGAGGAAGTCATCATTTTCACTGATTCTTAACTCGTGGCCCTCTAGGTTCGAGGAGAATACCAGGCCAAGAACGACAACTTGTCTGAATACTTGACCCAGGTCAAGAAGAAAATGACGAAATTCGTATCGGTAGAAGTAAAGCATGTTCCCCGCGAACATAATGTCAAAGTAGATGTGTTGTCGAAACTGGCGAGCACGAAGAAAAAGGGCGGAAACAAATCTGTCATCCAGGAAGTACTTCCTCTGCCCAGCATCGAGAAAGCTTCCGCGATCCTCGACGTGCACATCATCGGCGACAGCAACTGCTGGATGACCCCCGTTTACAACTACCTCACCAAGGACGAACTACCGTCCGACCCCAAGGAGGCTAGTGTAGTCAGGAGCAGAGCTTGCTCCTACGTCCTGGTCGAAAATAAGCTCTACAGGTGAGGGTTCTCCACCCCTCTACTCAAATGTATCAAGGAAGAGATGGTCGCCTATGTCCTGCGCGAGATCCATGATGGGATCAACACCCGACACCTCGGGGGGAGATCCCTTTCCAGGAAGGCCCTGCGAGCAGGATATTACTGGCCAACCATGTAGCACAACGCAAAAGGCATGTGAAGAAATGCAACAAGTGCAAACGGCACGGGGACATGCACTTGTCACCGCCTAATGAACTTAAAGCAATGTCCTCCCCATGGCCCTTCGCATGGTGGGGCCTGGATATCCTGGGACCATTCGTCGTAGGGTCAAATCAAAATAAGTACCTAATAGTGGGCGTTGACTACTTTACTAAGGGGATAGAAGCAAAGGCTATGGCCAAAATAACTGCCCACAACATACTCCGCTTCTACAAGTGGAATATCCTTGCCAGCTTCGGCATCCCACAAGCGATCGTCACCGACAGCGGGACGCAGTTCACGGACAAAAAGTTTCAGGAGTTCGTCGCCCAACTAATGGGTAAGCCGAGGTAGCAAACAGGGTAAGCTGGACGAAATGAAGAAATAATGGGTTGAGGAGCTGCACAGCGTACTCTGGGCCTACCATACTACGCCCCACTCTTCGACCGGAGAAACCCCTTTTCGTCTAGCTTACGGAACTGAGGCGATGATCCCCATTGAGATACACGTGCCCTCCAGGCGGACTGAATCCCCCCTGGACGAGGAGACAAATAGCGAGGCACTAAGGGAGGATCTCGATCTCGTCAAAGAGGTCCGGTCAAAAGCAGCCCTCCATGAAGCCTCACTAAAATAAAAAATCGCAATTAGGCACAACACCAAAGTTATACGACGAGAATTCCAAGTAGGCAGTCTCGTCCTAAGGAGGAATCACAAAGATTCTCGAGAAGGCAAACTCGCCGCGAACTGGGAAGGGCCCTATCGTGTTTGAGCAAAGACAGAGAATGTGGCCTATTACCTAGAACAGCTCAACGGGGAAGAACTTGCTCGACCATGGAATGCCGAAAAGCTAAAACAATATTATAACTAAGGCATTAATCGTCAGCTTGCTTCGTCGATACGACGAGCATAGCGTACCGACCACAAATACGCACCCAGGTACAAGCGCCACATACAGAGACAAGTCAAGGCAGGCTTTTGCTCAAAAGCAAGCAAAACCCATGCTTGGCAGTGGTTCCTCGATCGAGTCTGTCGTCGTCCAAGTACCATGACAGGCAGAACACCCAGCTCGCGATGGGAAGTTCATGCCGCGAACTCAGACCTCAAACGCGACCTGAGCTCTGCTCTCATGCCCGAAAGCTACCCAGGCCGTTCGACCAGTCCCCCTCACTGCCGAACACATCTAAGTTGAGCAAATTCCGAAACAACAAATCAGTCAAAGTTACCCTTATGACGGGCACACGCGCGTATTGCCCAAAATTCAACACTTAGAAAAAATAAAGAAAAGTAAAGCCATGCGCAGAAAACAAATCATACAAAACCGACCATATCGGCCGAGGATAAATATTACATTAAAAGTGGTTGCGAGGACCACGAGTGTACCGGTTACATCAACAAGGGGCCATGCCCCATACAAAAAATAAAGTTACATAAAAATGGCATGCAGGCCGAAGATACAATGAAGAAGAAATCACTCATCCATGTGATGCGGCTCGTCGCGGAGAGTCTGTGTATCCTCCTCGCTGATCTGAAGAAACTCGGGGATGACAATTTTTCCATCCTCAATGCTATAGAGGAACCCAGACCCCTCGGTGGACAATTCAGCCCGAGTCTTCAGTTTCTTCACCTCCTCGTGCTCGTCCTCAGTAGGAGAACCAGCACTCCTCAGTTGCTCGACCAGATCTTCCGCGACTTTCTTCTCCGCGGCAAGGGTGTCTTTCTCCCCGCTGATTTTGGTCAGTGCATCCTGGGACTTTTTAAGCGCCTCCTCGGCGACCCTGGCCTGCTCCTCCCTGGACTACTTCAACTTCTCCTCCAGATTCGCAATAGTGGCATGGGCCTTCTTCAGCTCAGAGTCCTGGCGGAAATCCTCCTCAGTGTAGACCACCGCCATTTCAAGAACCCTAATCAGGGCAAAAGCATCCTGGTCTAGCATTGACCTTTTTCTCGGGCGACCCATCTCCGCCCTAGGAATCGCCAAGGAAGAACCTTCGAAGAACCTTTTGTTGTGGAGGCACGGGGACAGCTCGAACCTGCTTTTGTCCCCCCTCCTTGCTGAGATCCACCAGCTCGCTCGCCCGTGTGCGCTTGGGCCTCGAGATTACGGGCACAGGGGAGGTATGGACGGGTGGGGGAGTTGACGAAGAGGTCCCCGACCCCATTTGCGGAGGAGGCCCTCGTTGTCTGAGCCGACTCTTCCCGATTGTTATTCCACATTTGTCCTTCGCCTGGGCATTCTTCACCATTCGTTCATGTGCAGAATTCATTTTACCTGCAAAAACATGACGAGCATATTAGTAAAAAGAAAGGATAACAGTCCAAGCAGGCTAAGAAATAAAAGCTACCCAACAAGGCTAGGGCATTATCCCAAGTACAGCACTCGAGGAGCTCCCTGATATTGATAAAACGGCTCTCCACCTAGAGCCCCCATCTTCTTCGTAGATTGGTTCCCCGCTCTTAGTCATGCACTGAGCAGGGGTAAAACTGTTGACAAAGCCCACCAGTTTCGCATAGCCGGCCTTGTCATCCTCTTCCAGCATTTCGGGGGTGGCGGTGTAACCATCTGCTCCCATGGTGAAATGGTCCCCGCTCCAGCAGAAGGGGAACCTCAACAACCTCTGCCCCACTATCTTGCCATCCTCGTCGATGATATCCTCCCCGTTCTCGTCTGTCGAGAGCTCCCAGACAAACATGGAGTCAGTTGCCATCGCCGACACAGGCTCAATGATATAGTACCTCTCCTTGAAGGTCCTAATGGACTCAGAAAAGGGTTTAAACAACTTCCTCCCCTGCTTCAGGGAGACCCAGCCAAACTTCCTCCCCGAGACTTGTCTCTGGAGGTGGAAGATTGTAAACAATAGGGGGAGAGTAGCTCCTATCTCCAGGAAGTCGCACGTTAATTCAAATGCCCGAATAAAGGTAATAGAGTTGGGGTGTAGCTGCGAAGGGGCCAAATCTAGATGCACGAAGACCGACCTCTGAAAATCAGTAAAAGGCAACCTTAGCCCAATCTCCTTGAAAACATATTCATACATCGGGAACCTCTCCCCATAGTCCGAGCAGATGCGGTCGTCTTCTACGGGGAAATGGACCTTTCATTCCCCCTTAGCCCCCACCATGGTGAAAGCATCTCTGGTGTATAAGGCAAAGATGGAGGCATACTCCGCAGGTTCCGCGACAGACCACTCTTCTGCAGTAGTCCTCAAGGGAGGGGTCTCGTCAGCATCACGGGGAGTAGTAGTGTCTTCTGTATCACTATCTTCCGAGGAGCTCTCCTCGGATAAATCTCTAAGAATGTCATCCTCAGTTTCGCGGGCCATCTCCTTTACCTGAAAAGCAGAGGAAAAAAGTGAATTCGATGACAACATCAAATCCACCCTTCCACCGCTAGTCAAGTGAAAGGGCGCGCAAAGGCCCGAGGACGACGTCCTCGACCTAAGCCCTACTTAAATGGCACAGTTATAGCGCGACGAGATGCCCAGGGAAACCCTCTAACGCACGCAGGGAGATCCTCCCCAGTTCGCTACCCAGAATATCGTTTGAAGGTATACCGGAAAACTCATGAATCCGCCGGAAAACTCATGAGTACACCGGAAAATTCATAGTTTTCGCCGGCGACGAACGCTCCTGTCATCGCAACAGCGTCACAATCAACCTAAATGCCTAAGTTCCTAAGGATCTGGCGACCTCAGCGGCGGCAGAAAATGGCCAAACCACCGCCTGCCACCAACAATCACCGGAAACTGCTACTACGCTACCCAAATTTCACCCTAACCGCATGAATTCTAAGGAAACATAAAATGGGAAAGCATACAACAGAGATCAGTTCAAGCAACTTACGTGGTCGAGGAAGAGGTTAGGGGGTCGGAGAAATCTGGCTGGTACTTGTACGGCGGTTGGACGGCGGTTGGACGGCAGCGAACGACAGAATGCAGAGTAAGGAAATGAAGAAGAGAAAGAAGCGAAAAGTGCAAATGAGCAGCTTCTCCCTCTATTTATAGACAACCGGTAGGCACGTGCACGAGCACGCGTGGCTAGAGGCATCATCATGACCCTAGCCTAGCCATCATGACTCATTAAATACATCACATGGCTTGAGGCACAAGTGGCATTTCACCTCTTCAGATCACATCAACTGTTGGGCTCCCCGCATGCCGGGCACACCAAACAATGTTATGTACCACGCGGGCACAGGCTCCCTCGGGCACCGTATGACAACCTCGCCTTGTCGATAGGCGGCGATCATTTTTGGACCTTCCTGGGACTGCGGACTACCCTTAAGTCATCACTTACATGCTCGGGAGCAACGACTTGGGGGGCTCCTGTTCCAGACTGGTCCAATGACTAGGCATGGTCCAATCCACTTCTGCTCCCAGAACGGACCAATTGCCTAAGTCTAGCCAATTTAGGGAAGCATTTACCTTTCTGCCCCTCTACAGGGCAAGGCTGGTCGGAATACCCCAAGGGTCAGCTGCCCCTCATCGGTAGTTCATGCCCGTCATGCACGGGTCCACCTTCCAGAAACAGTCATGATGCCCGTGCCCGCAACTGCGCCTCTACCCGTGGCAACGACTAGTTTCGGGCACCTCTGCCCGTCCCAACGGCTAGTTTCTGGCAGTTACCTATTCTTCGGGAAACGGTTATCTCGCCCCGAAAATAGGGACCAACGGCCAAGCGCTAGGGCCACTATAAAAACCCTCTCATTTGAGAGGGTCAGGTATTCAAAATCATCCTATGAAACACATACTTTGTACTTACTTTCTCTCTCTCTCTCTCTCTCTCTCTCTCTCTCTCTCTCTCTCTCTCTCTCTCTCTCTCTCTCTCTCTCTCCCGATTCTTACTTTAGCATCGGAGTGTCATGCAGGTACACCCCCTCCTCATCTCTCACACCCAGCATCGCAGACGTCATCTCTGGTCTACTTCAGGTTCTGATCAGCCGTCAAGATTAAAAAGTAAATATTTTTGTACTTTTATTTTCTTAGATTTTTTGGTTTTTTGCTAATGAAATGAAAGATGTTTTTGGTTCTTCTTTTTCTATTCCTTATTTTTTGTGTTTTTATAATAAATAGAATAAAGTTAATTAAAATAAATAATGGAATTAAAAATAGTTTACTTAACCTAAATGAGCTCTTATTACGATTAATTTTACTAACAAAATCAAACATATTCGATCAACAACCATTTACATATCCATTTTTTTTTCTTATAATCTAATAAAACAAACTAAATGGGTTTATGACATGTGTTAATTATCATCGTTATATTTTCTTTTCTTTTTTAAATAAGATCTAAAAGAAAAATTACTTTTTTTAAGAATTATTTCATGATATTAAAAAAAAGTTGTTAGAAAAAAATTGAAAGGAAAAATAAAATTGATTTTAAAATTGTTTCATGATATTAATTTAAAATAGGTTGATAGATGATTTTATTTTGAATTTGATTAGAACATGGTATGTTTTTTTAAATAAATAGGTTATCAGCTAGTACTAACATACATCTAATAGCACACACGCATCATATAAATAGATTAAGACAACAAGACACAACAAGAACCAAATCTTTTTGTAAAGGTATAAACATGAATGGAGGACCAACCTACAGGGAGGAGGATTTCCTTGGTTTTGAGCAAAGGTACATGCTATTTTCTCTTTTTTTTTCCCCTCTTTTTGCCTTGAATTCCTTCTAACTCCTCCTTTCTTTGTTTCCCTTTGGTGCGAGATTCCTTGTTTTTTTTTGCTTGGATGGATGTTGTAGGTTTAGATTAGGTTTTGTTATTGTTCTTCGATGTGAAGAGCAACAACTTTAGGATGGTGATTTTTGTAAATTGTGGATCAATCAAAAATGTAAAACTCTCTACTATTTATATATGAAAATTAGGGTTTAAAATTGATTGTGGTTCATATATTTTTGGCATGATTTTATATATTGAGATTTTACCTATTTATTCTTGGGCAAGCCAATGAATCTGGATGGATTCATGTCTTTTGTAAAATGTAACAACAACAATAAATAATTTGTTTTATAATTTTTGGTAAATAATAATAATAATGAAAAATAATGTAATAAAGGTTGATTTTTATTTTCTTTTGAATTTTCTTGATTTTTAGACTAAAATACATGAAAAATAAATAACATTATAATTATTAAAAATAAATTAAGGTGAAATTTTTAATTATAAAATAATTTAAATGAAGGTAAAAAAAACATAAAAAAGAGAAGGAAAAAAACTCTAAAAGTGAGGAAAGTGAGTTTCGAACTCAAGACCTTCTCCCTTGTAACTCCTTACGCATGCTCTTCTACTAATTGTGTCATTTCATTTATTCGAAATAAAGTGGCACTAGAAGACATATTAAGGATGGACTAAGTTTGGGGTATAACACGATTATGCGAAGGGAAGGAATTAGCACCCTCACATCCGATGCACTCAACGAGAACCATTTAGTTAGATATGTGAATAGAATGTTAGTTTTCATTTATTGTTTTCTTCTAGTTATTGAAATGTTGAAAAGAAAAAGAAAAGGTCGCAAAAAGGTTTTTATTAGGGTGATTGACAAGATTATGAGTCTTGCTCCTACGTATCTTCAGGTGTGTTGAGGAATTCAAAGTTACGTAGTTCTAAGCAAGATAAAAGATATTTTTGGGGTTTTTGTTATAGTGCTTGACGAGACGTTAAATCTCACTCCTACGTATCCCCAGGTGTGATAGGGAACTCAAATCTATGTAGTTCATGAGAGAAAATTAGTGTTTGTTAGTTGATTTTAATGAACGAATATTTAGGTCGCATTCTAGTGGTTAAACGTTGCTTGTATGCTCGTACTTGGAGGCTTAAGTGTTTATTTGTATCGCGGTAGAATGGATAAAACATTTTCGGCTTGTGAAAAATTTTTTCGACGCGTGGGGGCGAGAAAAATATAGTTTGATTGGTTTGAGTTTGGTTTAGAGTGAGCGACGAATTCTCGGATGATCGAGTTATACGACTCGTATCTAATCAATCGAGGAAAAGAGTGGTATATACCAAACCGTTACTTTTTTACCCAATTAATTATGAAAGGGTTAGATATGATTAGATGTTTTTTTATGGAAAACGAATACTCGAATGGTCGAGTTATACGGCTCGTATCCAAGTATTTGAGGAATAAAGAGGTATACACCAAATTATTCCTTTTTCAAGAGTTTTCGTATAAAAATGAGATCGCTCAAGATTTTGATCATGAAAGAGGTTTTGGTACGAGTTGGGTTAAGAATTTTACATGGATGACGAATGCTCGAATGGTGGAGTTATACGGCTCGTATCCAAACACTAAGGGAAAATAGTGGTATGCACCAAACAGTTCATGTTTCATCTTATTTACGAAAGATCTTTAAAATGATTAAGTGTTTTTTATTTGATTTTGAAAATGAACTTGTCGAGTCAAGTGTTTGAAAATGGGTTGATCAATGGTGAAATGGTTGAAAAATAATGAAAGGCGCGAGTTGAAACACAAGTTGCGAGTTCTAGCGCGAGAGCGTGAACTCTAACGCGATTGTGCGTATATTAGCGCAAGTGCGTGAACTCTAATGTGAGGGCGTAACTTAATGCCAAAAATCGTATGAAACGTGATATTGCATGCACACATGCAACCAAATTATATGACAACAATGTGCATATAACAATCATAACCAACCTATATTTATTACAAATAAATAGACAAAGGAATATATATGTGTGTTAAATTAAATGCAATGCGAGGACGTGAATTGAGTTCCTGTAACGCGAGGACGTGTAATACAAAGCTGCCAACACAGAGTTTAAATTCGATTTAAATGCAATAAAATTGAAATGTTGCATGCTACCATAAATCAAAAAACAATTTGCTTGCACAATGTGAGGTCATCGCAAATGAATCGAATGCAATGAATTATACCATAACTAAAGCAACTTCACGTGACGAAATGCAAAGTATCACAAGCAAACGTGAATTAACGCTATGTTGAACTACCAAAAGTGCGTACAAATCTGAGTTAAATGCGACGATAATATAATTGAAATTTCACACGTACAAAACAAAAATCTGCCAGCAAACTGCTAACGCAAAACGCATTCATTGCAATCGAAATAAAATAGGAGTGATGCAATGGTGACTAACCAAACTAAGATGAATACATGTAATACTCTCAGATCCTATTTAGGCGCGATAATAAACAAAAATAATAATATTACGTATACAAGATATTTACATGACTATATCAAAAGAAAATGCGGAAGAGTCCCGACATATAAATCATGTCAAACTTGCAGATCGATCTGATTTCAAAGCGACGGAAACAAAGAACAACAGCACAATCACAACACAAAATATTTACCATATTACATCATTAGAGAATATTTACCGCGTCCAGAAAAATAATTATAAAAAAAATCCAGCATAAACGCAATGGAATCAAACACAATTGAATCAAAATTAAGTACACAATAAAAACAGTAGCTACGAATCACGCAAACACCACAGAAAATTCAAAACCAAAATGTTACGGAACTCAATGTTTCTTCAACATTGCTGTTTTTTTTACTGTGTTACTGGCGATGTGAGTGTGAATAGAGTGGAGGATATGTGAAGTTGTTGATGGAAGAATGTTATGTGTTTAAGGTGGTAACAGTTTTTTGTGAAAATGAGTGAGTTGTTCACAGTAGTGGTTCAGATCAGAAACAAGTCATTGGTTTGGCGTGGTGGTCGGAGGGAGTATGAAGGAGGAAGCAGAGGTCATGAGTGTATTTGAAACGGAAGAGAGATGGAGGTGATAATTTGTTTATGTTTGTTGTTTGGAAGGAAGTGGTAAGGCTTTCATGGTTCGTGGATGAACAGTAACAGTTTGAAATGGTGGAAATGATGGAAGCTTATGAACGTAAACAGAGTTGAGTGCTCCGGAAGAGGGAGTGGTCAGAAGTTTTAATGAAGATGTCAAACAAAAATGAATGGCAGAGAAGAGTTGGTTCGAAGAGAAGAGGTTGGTTGGGTTGTGCAAAATGTAGTGGCAGAAGAGTAGTAAGAGTGGTGATGGTGTGCGTGGGAGAATGATGGAGGGAGTTGAGGGTAAGGTTAACGGATTGAAGAAAGAAAGAGTTTATGTGAGGTTGCAGAGGGAAAAAAAAAGGTGAGTTGGAATGAAGAAGGAGATGATAGCTTAGTGATGAGGGGCCAACGAAAAAGGAAAGAGGAAGTCCCTCTTTCACCTTTTTTTATCTACCATATAAGAAAACTTGGTACCACTAAAATTACTTTTCTACCCTCTTGGACACATGTCATCCATACAAACCCACCTTTCTTTGACCAGGCGCCAATGTTGTTGCTTCCAACAAAACAATCTGTTTCACTTTTCAAATATGCACTCACCATACATATCCACCTTTTACACCACTGGTCACCATCATATCACTCATTGGGAAGTAAACACACTCAATCTTCTCCACAGCTAAAATACGTTTCTACAATCTCTCTCTTTGAACCACTTTGTTTCTCTCTTCAACCTCTTTCTGCTTTATCTCTTCATTTGAACTACCGACATCGATTCATCTCCTTCCAAACCCGAACGAGATGGCGCGTCCGTTTGAGGCGGTTTCCGACATCAATGATAGCAAGGACTTATGGAAACTTGATGTCAAGATGGTTGTTGTAGACAAACAGGTGACTTTACAATCTTAGTGTATGTTCGTTTGATGTTTCGAGAATAGTCGTTGTTATCTGACAAAATATGTGTTATTTGATATTTCTTTTGATTTCCTTTTAAAGTTGTAGTGGATTTGAAAAGAATGACTGATTAAAAGCAAAATTTCATTACCGTGAGGCGAATGTTGACGGTGTTATTTATAAGCTCAATGACACAGCCTATGTCAAGGTATTTTATTTTACTTTGTGTTTAAGATTTATGGTTTTAGGGTTTTTATGTTTGGTTGATTGGGGGTTTTCTTACGGTTTTGATTTTTGTGTTTTTCTCAGTTGTGTTGTTTTAGGCGAAAGATAATAAACTTGGTTACATTGCAAGGATTGTCGATTTCTTTGAAACCCAAGATAAAGATCTATATTTTATGACTCAATGGTTTTACAGAGGCGAAGATACTGTAAGATTGATTTTTAAACTGTTTTTTTTTTGTGTGATTGTTTACAATTTTTAGGGTTATGTTTAATTTTGGAGATTCAAACGCCCTTTTCTTCTGTTTCTCACACCTTCAGGTTATTAAGATTCATCCCGAGCTTATTGACAAAAAAGTGTGTTTTTATATAGTTGTTGTTGATATTTTTGTTATTAATGCAGGTTTCGAGAAATTAGATCTGCTTGATCTAAATCGTTTCATCAACGTTGAGAAACTACATGGGTTAGTTAACGACGTCGTTTTGGATTTTGTTTTGTTTGTGTTTACTGGTTTTTTATATAATTTTCTGACTTCTTTTGAATTGTATATATAGACTCTCTTCCCTTCACAATATTTTATTTTTATTTTTATATATGTGACTTGAGTATTTAATGTCGTTTATGACCTATTTTAATGGTACGGAATAATCTCCACGAACTTTGGTCTCTTCTCGACTTTCTCCTGCCCGAAGTTTTTTGTTATGCTGAAACCTTTGATGAATGGTTTCAAATCTTTAGTGAAAATGACCAACAGGAGGTTGTTCAACAATTACAAAAGGTAACTTATAGAACTTTTTTTGATTGTCGCCTTCTCTGTTAATCTGATGCATAATTGACATTTTCATTTCCTTTGTATATCAAAGTTCTCTGGCCATTTCTCCTTTGAAGGTTGAAGTCAGATGTTGAGAAAGGGTTGCCACCCAAAAAAGAAACTACTCTTAAAGTCGGCATGTCACAAATGCAGAAACAGTATAATAAAGCATTACTGTCGAAGGATCTTATGAAGTCGACAATATGTTATCATGCAGATATTTGGTAAATATAACTTTGGAAAATTTTAAAATTTATTGTTATAGTTTGTGTTTCTGTTGAGACGGTTGATACAAAAGTTTTGTTGTTAGTTGTATAACCTTAATTCTGAGGCATTTAAGTAACACATTTTTTTGATTTGTTAACATATATATCAAGTTCAGATCTCAGACAATGATTCTTGAATTCAAGATTGGGATTTTAGATAGGGAGAGATCTTTGATTGAAGACGTTTTATCAGAATACCCAAAGAGAACAGAGTCGTGGAGTTTTTATCTTGATAGGTACACATTTTTCCATAGTAGTTACTTGGTTTTTCTTTTGCACAAATGATTATAATGTTATTGCTTTCCTGACAGAAAATTTAACTTACAGACATGGACTTAATTCGGGCACTTTTTTAATTATACACATATTCTTATTTTTTTAATGAATAACTTATATTTTCTTAACCCGTGTAAATGATTTCAGTCGCTATTACAATTATGATTATCACATTATATCCTAATCTATGGTTTATTACACTTGTCTGATTGTGAGAAATTGTGATTTTTGAATGTAGCATGTGGAGTGTGCCTCTCTGATCTTCATGTCATGAAAGGTGAAATTCCATTTGCAAGTCCTTGTGTAATAGAGCATGAGATTATTGGTAAAGTTGTTGAACATGGATAAAACACCAATTCGAAAATCATAGAAGGTTAAGTTTTATATCACATTTTTGTGGGATAATGCTATGAATTATGGTTATTGTAGATGACAAGTTGGATTTTTTTTGTTCATTTCAGGCTTCCGGTTGGATCTCGAGTTGTTGGGGTCTTCATCATGCCTTGTGGAAACTGCTCTTATTGTTCAAAGGTAACATTGTATGATTACTCATGACACTCTTTATGTCAACTGAATTATGGTTTTGCGGTTGATTTTGTCTCCAAGTGGTATGCAGGGCCATGATGATATTTGTGAAGCTTTCTTTGCCTATAACTGGGCTAACGAAATTCTCTACGATGGTGAAACTAGACTATTTCTTTGAAGCAGTGGTTAGTGTTAGCTTACCTATAGTTTCAAGCCTTACTGATCATGAAGCATACAAACCATCTTTCAACTGATACAAATTTCAAAAAAATTCAAGTGTGTTTCAAAAAAATTCAAAAAAATAATTCATTATTGGAATACTACAGGTATGAATACACAAACCAATATTCATGTATAGAACGGGAGGGCTTGCTGAATACTGTGTTGTGCCAGCAAATGCATTGGGTGTGTTACCATGCTCAATGTCATATACCGAGTATGCAATTATAGGATGTGTTATTTTTACTGTTAATATGTAATTTATAGAAAAATTGTCAGATCACAATGCATACAAAAGATGGAATTAATAAGATTTCATTAATAGTATGTGATGCTCGCATTTTTTGTTTAGATGTTTGCATTGTAAGAAGGGGCAATGTGCCACGGGTATATTGCATTCTAAACTTCATTCTGAGCAAGATTTTTTGAATGACTGTTGATACCTTGTGATACAGAATAACAAATTTGATATTTAAGTGTTCCCTTGCACAGTGTCAGCTCAAAGTTCCTAATATTGATCTCAATTGGTTGGTTTCCTTAAATTTGAAATTTATAAATGTACTATGCTTTTTGTGGATGTGATTATCTTTGTTAATTTAAAATTTTAAATAACACCAACCTGCACAACCGTGTATGGACCTTAATTTAATATTGTGTTTTATTTGTGATCGTTTAAAAACTTGGAAAATCACTACTTTATGAAAGGGGTTGAATTTTAAAGTTGTTTAGTGTGTGGTTAGTTATTGTTTTATTGTTTATGAGATGGTGATGAAGAACGAATTGAATCTGTGAAGAGAAAGACAATGGAATAAGTTGAGACGCGACTACTAAGTAGTGACCGGCACCTTTTCCCATTTTCCCATTTATGAGTTCCAAATTTTATTCTAAAAATGATCTTTTTGTAAAATAATAAAATTTCTAATGAGTAAAAATGATAGATATTTAATTCACATTTTTTATCATCATACATCTAAATCAATTGAATATAAAATATAAGAATCAATCCATTAATATTTCAATATTTCTTAAAATACTTTATTAAGGAGTTAATTGACCAATTAGTTCAATTAAAATCTTTTCAATATATTAATTGATCCATTAAAATTCAATTAAACTTAAATAATGAAAACAAACTATAAATATTTATAAAATTCATTTTTCAAAAATATTTAAAATAAATAAAATAAATATATATTACAATAACTTATCTATACGGGGGGAAAATTACAACATCTTACTTATACGGTAAAAATATAATAATGATCAAAATATCTAAATAAGAAAAAAAAATAGAAGGTGGTGTTTATTATTGATCTAAACATGAAAAAAAATGTTACTTTATTTTTAATATGTCAATGAATAGAAATTTGGATAGTTTATATCTTTTATGAAGATCAATATATCAATTAGGTTAATCTATTTTATTGTCATTCAATTACTTATTATCAAATATCATAATATCCATCTTATTTAATGGGGGTACTAAATCATTTTAAGGGCTAATAATTTTTTGTAAGATGACAAACATTACAAACATAGCCAACATTTTGGTTTCACTAAATGTTTTTATGTTATAATCACTATAAATAATAATAGATTTGCAGTTAAGATATTATTTGATTTTTTTAAAATTAACATCACAAATACGTACAATCGGTAACGAAGAAAAACAATATCAAGTTGTTTTTAATTTAAGTTAAAATACCTTTTTAAAAGTAATAATAATTTATATATGCACACCATCTATTTGATAAAAGGTTGTTGAGGATTCTCAGTCTCACCAACATTATCTTCACTATATAGCCTATGATTTTATTTTTATTTTATATGAGATTATGAGTTGATAGGAGAATTACACATTTTATTGGCGTCAAATTTTTAAAATGTATAAAGGCGGAAGATAATCAATTTATATAATTAAAAAAATAATTATACAAAATTTTTTGGATGCAAAATAAGCATACGATTAAATGAATTAAATGAACTTCAATTTAAATACTAATAGAACGAAACATAAGTAATGTATGAATAAATAGTATCAAAATTGTATGATATTTTTTAATTAATCATACAATTTATTTGTCATTTATAAAATTTAAAATTTTAACTTGACAAGTTCATCAATGATCATTTTATATTTATCTATATATCATATGAGAATCTTAATTTTTTTTTAGATTATAATTTTATTTAATAAAGACATTGACTACAATTTTATTTATTTTTTGTAAACACACATGTATTGATTTCATACCAATTATTTTGTATTGTAAATTGTCAATATTATTAGGTCAATTATTTAATAAAAACAATATTGATTCTAATAATGATATATGATAAATATTTATTGGTTTTTGAGTAGATTAAACAATACAAAATATTATTTGGTCCAACTGTAAAAAAAATCATTAAGGCTTACAGCCACTTTATGCTCCAAATATAATTAAAAATATGTTTTTTTAAATAATAAACTTTCAGGTATAAATAATTTTGTCTTTCTGTTTTTTCAGTCTTATTACATTTTAGAAACATATAAGCGTAATGCAGCAGTACTCGTACGAACGCACGGGTATCCATACCAGAATCCGTGCGAACCCACGGGTTATTTCATTTTTTCTACCATTAAAGAAAATAAAAGTAAATATATTTTAAAGAATGTGTGAATGCACGGGTAATTAACCAGTACCGTGTGAACGCATGGGTAAGCAGACCAAAATCGCAGTGAACGCACGGGTAATACATCAGTACTGTGTGAACGCACGGGTAACCAGGCCAAAATCGTTGTGAACGCACAGGATATTACATTTTTTTACAATTAAAAAAAAATAAAAGTAAATATGTTTAAAATAATGTATGAATCCAAAGTAGGGACGTCAACGAGGTAGGGAATGTTCGGAGGATGCTTCTCCGCTCCCCGTCCCGCCCCCAATATTATTCCCCATCCACATCCCCAATCCCCGCCACTAGAGAATATTTTCCCCGTCCCCATCCCCACAGATCCCCACATAGATTCACAGAGATCGAATCTTAAGAAATATTTTATACTTTTAATCTCAATTACTTTTTTTAAAATATTTTTTATTTTTATTTTGTCTCTTTTAATATCATCTACACTCATTATTATAATTACTACTCTATATGAAATAACTTTATTTTTTAATCGTTTTTAGCACAATTGTTTTTTATTGGGTGTATCATTTTTTTTTAATTTAGAACTAAATTTTTATATTTTCAGTTTTTTTTATATTTCATAACCTAACTGATGACGTATACGCGGTCCACACTAGAACCCGTGCGGACGCACGGGTTTTCCACTAGTTTTTAAGAATTAGAAATAGAGTTCTTAGAGAATGGTCCACGTGAAGAATCTTCTTCAAACTTTTTATTTTGGTTTTCAAAATCGAATTGTGGTGAGAGTTTGAACTAATAGGCGACTGAATTCATTTTTCCAAGGCTAACATGTTACTATATATATAGTAGGCATACTAGGGTTTTCTATTTTTGTTTTGTCAAAAATACCCTTAGATATTTTGTATATTCAAAATGAGTTCAAACTGAGATAAAATAAAATCTCAAATATTTTTTAGTAAAAACAAATAAAAATCAAATTGAATATTCATTTGTCTCTATTTATTTTCCTTTATTATTTTGAATTAAAAAAATGAAATAAAAGGAATTAAAATGAAAAACATATAATGCGCAAAATGTTCAAAATAAAATAAAATGAATGCACTAAAATAATCAATGCGGAATATAGTTTAGTAAAACAGACAATTAAAAATCAAATCTTGTAGTTAAAAATACTCGGATGAAAAGACTTAAACAGATCGAAACGTGCACGCGCGAAGATGCGAAAAAATTGAATGAGCACATCAAATTAAAATACGCGTAATGTAGATCAATAAAACTGACAGTTGCAGGTCCAAACCTAAAACACTATTCACTAATTTTACGTGCGGTTAAGAAATTGATTATTTTGGTCTGTCTGTAAAACCAAAATTTTATTCTAGACAAAACAAAATAAATCTGGTTGCATGAAAATTTAAGCTGCTTGGACAAAATTGGGTATGATAGTTGCCCCTATTTAATTACCTTGAACCAAGGAGTATGTATAACATCGATTTTCATATCTTCAGGGTGGGAGATAATTAAATACGAAAAGACCCAAATTTTGTCCTAATAAGGTTAAGAGGAGATGCAATGAGGTTCAAAAAACAAATAAATTATTATAGGTTGGAAAATTGTTGTAAACTTGGGGGTTGACGCTTAGAAAGGTAACAAGACAGATTATCGTCAAGACGGGTGCTTATACCTACATTTTCAATAAGACAATTCGTCGTCAACATGGCTGCTGATACCTTGACTATCAATAAGAAAAATTAAAAATAAGACAGATCATCGTCAACACGATTGTTGATACCTAGATTGTCAACAAGACAAATTATCGTCAACACGAGTGTTGATACCTAGATTATAAACAAGATAAATCTTTGTCTACACAAGTTTTGATACCTAGATTGTCAACAAGACAGATAGTCATTAACACGAGTGTTAATACCTAGATTGTCAACAAGATAAATCATCGTCAACACAAGTTTTGATACCTAAGTTGTCAACAAGACAAGTCATTGTCAACACGAGTGTTGATACCTAGATTCTCAACAAGACAAATCTTCGTCAACATGAGAGTTGATAACTAGATTGTTAACAAGACAAATCATCGTTAACACGAGTGTTGATACCTATATTATCAACAAGAAAAAATCATTGTCAACACAAGTGTTGATACCTAGATTGTAAACAAGACAAATCGTCGTCAACACGAGTGTTGATACCTAGATTGTCAACAAGATAAATCATCGCCAACACTAGTGTTGATACCTAGATTGTGAACAGCAGAAATCGTCGTCAACACGAGTGTTGATACTAAGATTGTCGATAAGACAAGTCGTTGTTAACACGAGTGTTAATACCTAGATTGTCAACAAGGCAAATCGTAGCCAACACAAGTGTTGATACCTAGATTGTCAACATGACAAATATTCGTCAACACGAGTGTTGATACCTAGATTATCAACTAGATAAATCGTCATCAACATGAGTGTTGATACCAAGATTGCCAACAAGACAAATCATCGTTAACACGAGTATTGATACCTAGATTATCAACATGACAAGTCTTCGTCAACACGAGTCTTGATACCTAGATTGTCAACAAGACAAATCATCGTCAACATAAGTGTTGATACCTAGATTATCAATAAGTCAAATCATTGTCAACACGAGTTTTGATACCTAGATTATCAATAATTCAAATTGTCATTAACACAAGTGTTGATACCAAGATTTTCAACAAGATAGATCGTCGTCAACACGAGTGATGATACCTAGATTGTCAATAAGGCCCTCATTAAAAAAAGGCTGGTGCTTAGATCCAACTAGAAAAGATCTCTATCAACAAAAGTTTGATGGTTAGATCCAATTACAAAATATCGCCATCAATAAAAGGTTGATGGTTAGATCAAACTAGAAAAGATCGTCATCAATAAAAGGTTGATGTTTAGATCACACTAGAAAAGACCGTCGTCAACAAAAGGTTAATGTTTATATCACACTGGAAAAGATCACCATCAACAAAAGGTTGATGGTTAGATCAAACTGTAAAAGATTGCCATCAACAAAAGGTTGATGGTTAGATCAAACTGGAAAAGATTTCCATCACGAAAAGTTTTATGCTTTGATCAAACTGGAATAAACTCGATGGATAATAAAAACTCAAGGAGGCTTATTAAGGATATCCAAAGAGAAAACCTGCAGGGTAGAAACTCACTCAGAGAAACACCACTAGCTCGACTGAGGATTGACTTGGACTTTCATGAAGGGTCCCAGATCATGGCTTATGCTATGTATGCATGTTTATGATTGTATGGCGTAATGCTCCATTTGGGTGGATATGCTACACATGAAATGTTATGATTGATGTATGAAGGGATGCCAATGGATAACTAGTCTTTTTGTGGGTCTTGATTTTATTTTATCGGAAAGGTCAGGAAAAGTTGAGGATTGGAATATCAATGTCAATTGGTGTTTGATATGCCAATGAAAATTGGACTTAGAGTTCCAAAAAAGATTGCATTTTAGTTTGTTGAACATAATTGGGTTTTGGGTTATCGATAAATACCAGGTTTTGAAATTGGTGCCTGTGATTAGAATTTAGTTTTTAGAATGCCAATAAAATATTGGATTTTTGCTTATGAGGGTGCCAATGAAAGACTGGACATTGGTTTATAAGGGTGTCAATGAAATATTGAACCTTTAGGCTTTTTTTGGTTGTCAGTGAAAGATTGTACATTTAGGCTTTTTCTGGTTTCCAATGAAAGATTGGACTTTTAAGCTTTTTCTTGTTGCCAATGAAGATTAGACTTTTGTTATTCATGTTCATTCTACGAGTATTCATGCTATAGGCATATGCCAGATGAATGTGGTGATATGCTAGAGCAAAGTGACATGATTAATGCATGATAATGATTTATGCAGTGGTTGGAATGTTTTAACAAGTGACCATATGGTGGGCAATGTATGGTTAAGGCTGAGAAGTGGTCTTGTTCTTACACACAGCTTCTTGTCAAAAGGTGATAGGATCCTTTGCTAGCATTATTTTCTGACACTCAATTCAAACTCAATAGTTGTTGGTGTCTGGCGGGGTCTTCTTGAGCAGTTTGAAAGTATGGAGAGGTCCTGCCCTCTGTATCATATATTTCCCCATTCTCTATGGTTTTTTAAGGAATCATCCTTGTAAGGAAGTTCGGAAATAGATATGCCATAATATGGATTTGTGTTGGTTTGCCCTAGTGTGAGCCTTAAGAGTGATTTTCTTTTGATCAGCATAACCTTTAGGTGGTTTGCTCCTAATTTATAGAGTCTTGAGGTGATCTACCTCTGACGTGACTACTTCTTTAGGAGATTTGCACCTGACAGGACTTTAAAATGATTTTCCCCAACATGACATTGAGGTAGTTTGCCCCTGATTAACTGATTATTAAAACAATTTGCCCCCATGATCAACTGATGTTTAAGGATTTGTTTCAGGTTGACCAAATCTTGGAAAGAATTTCTCCGATCAATATTGTCTCCGGGCGAATTGACCCTAATTCATAGGGTTATAAGGTGGTCTTTATTTTGGTCAGCATCGACGAATGGTCAAGTTTTTCTCTGATTGCTCTTTGTTGGAATTTCCCTGATGTTAAGTACCTACTTGTAGTTAAAATTGTTCATTCATAAAAGGTAATTTTAATGTGATGCTTATGCAAGTTTTGAAAAAAAAATCATTATTGAAATGATGTGGTGGTGTATCACGAGTGGACCATTAGTCCAAACAGAGTGTTGATTTAGCTACTGAAAGATACTGTGAGAATATTATACGAGTACAAATGATTAACAAATCTCTAGGAGTCAGTTTTGAAGATGTGAGAAAGACACAAGAAATTGTGGGTTTGAATTGTGTTTTTAACTTTTACTAGATTTTCGCCTCTCATAATTATCGTGCAAGAGAATATCAGAGTTGCGTTGAGAGGCTCTGACTTGCAAAGTGTTATTCAGATTGTGCAATGTATGAAGCGTAAGCGACAAGTCGAATCTGAATTAGAAAAGCTTGAATCAGACTTGCAATGCGGAAGCTCATCAGAGTTTGGTTGCAAGGTTCTGACTTGCTATGCAAGGTTCTGATAAATGATACAGAAACATAAACAATCAAACAAAGCATAAACAAGAGTAAAGAACACACGATATATCCTGGTTCACTTGAGCTATTCCCAAGCTAGTCCAGTCCACCCTTCCAAGGTGATTTTGCCTTGAACACAAGGACTTAATCCACTATAATCAAAACCGATTACAGATGCACGGGCAACAGCCGGTGACTAACATCTTGCACAACCGCAGCTGTGACTAACCCACAATGAACCGTTTAGGGATTCAACTTAATGAATATAACGGACATTGACCTAATAGGTTCCAATCTCGCAAGATCTACTATCAGGATTTCACAGCTAAACGTTTAGGGATTCGACTTAACGAATATAATGTTTACTGACCATTCTTCCAGGCTTTTCAATGAGTTCCATCAGTGATCTCACAAGAGTCTGACCGACAACTGGTCCTCTTTGAGATATGACTATCATTGACCATATTTCAGGATTTCCACAACGACACTGAGCCATTGTCTTCTCAAGTCTCCGATCACACTGATCACTTGAGGAATCATAATTCACATAGAATTAGTTGTTCTTGGAGATTACAATGATGCTTCTTATTAAGCAGATAACTCCTAAGTTTAAGTACAAATGAACACATAGTGTTCTAGCAATATGTGAGCAACAGCTCATTGCTATCTTTATATTCTACAAAGATGTATGTTGATTTGACAGTTTGATGACCTCTTGTAGATCTTCTTCATCTTCTTTGTTGAGCAAGCTTCGAGCAACAACTCCTTGCTTCAGATCTTTAATATAGCTCAGATGATGAAGTTGGTTGATGACTTGACTAATTTACGATGTTGTCTTGTTCATCAACTGCTTCTGTTCCAATTAATTGTTGTTGTGTTGAATGATGATCTTTGAGCTTCAACAATAATGGTTGTGTGTTAATGGTGATAGCTTTAAATATTTTGTGTAACAACAATAACTGATCGTTGCGACTATCATCACATCGACGCCTTCAGAAGTGTATTCTCCTTTCCTTTAAATAGCCAAGTAAAATATAGTCGTTAGAGAGCGTTGGATGTTTGAAAAGAGTCGTTAAGCAATGATGAAAGTTGTACTTCCATATCTTCTTTTTACTGTAGAAGAAGTAATGGGATAGGTCTTTTTAGCACGGTGTATAGTCATCGCTAACGGTAACATTTGTCTTCAAATCTTCAGAGGCTTCTGATGCTAATTAATTAAAGCATGAGTAGAGACTTTATAACTGGGTCTTCAGAAACTTCAAGTCTTCTGTCTTCAGAACTTGTCCATTAGGAATCTGTCTTCAGAGCTTCAGCGCTTGTCTTGAAACCCGTTATCTTCATTGCTTCAAGTCTTCAGAATCTTCAGAACCTTGTTCACTCAGAACGTTGTCTTCAGAGTCTTCAGCACTTAGCCTTTAGAACCATAATCTTCAGAACACTTCAGTCTTCAGAGTCTTTCTACACTTGGTCTTCAGAGCCTTCTGCCTTCAGAACTTCAAGTCATGAGAATCTTCAGCACTTCGGTTCTCCACAAGATTATCTCTTCAGAAGCTTCGCTATCTTCAGAATCATAACCACTTTCAGAGTAGCAACCACAAGAGCATTGCAGCAGCAATATCGACATCCTTGGATCTATCTGATTATGATCAGATGCAGAAGCATACTTGCTTCTTGCGACTTGTGTTACACATAGTAACTCGCATATGATCATTTACGCACGTCTTGCTGGTGTTTGTTGGATCTGATATCTTCTATGATTATGATCTGCACACAACACACATTAGAACATAAAATGGTTCTTTCACAAATACTCATTGTTATCATCAAAACATAGAAATAACTTGCAGAGACAACTCTTGCTCTAACAATCTCCCCCTTTTTGATGATGACAAAACCATGTATTTTGATTGAACATTTTATACAAGGTAATCACCAAACATAACATATTCAGAGTCTGGAACAATAGCTCCCCCTGAATGTGTTAACCCGAAAATTTTATCTGTGATCGTCTAGAATCTTATCTGATCCAAAGACTCACAGAATAACAATTTGAGTTGTCAGAAAATAGAATAGAGAATAACTACTTCCCTATCTGTCTTAAGGAGACAAAAGTCTTCAGCGTCTGGACTTGTTCATCAGAACTTCTGTCTTCAGATCTTTAGAACTTAGTTCCTTTGGTCATCGTATCAGAGCTCATAATCTTCAGAGTCTTTTGAAGTAATTTCTACTTTTCAGCATAATCATTTTAGCACAGAAATAGAACAATTCTTTTCTAATAACTTAGCCACGCTATTTATCAGAATTGAACTTGTTTTTTTTTTTACGTAATAAACTCCCCCTGAGTTTCAGACTTGATGATCTTTAGATTCTTGATTTGGTCATACTGATTCTGATCATCAATTAAGATCTTGACATTTCAGATTTTGACTTGAACACAGACCTTCATCTCAGAACCTTGTTACTTGTCACAACTCATTGGTTCATCAAAGCTTGATTCTTGATCTGATTGAAAAATATTTTTGTGATCAATCGAAGCTTGATTCTTAATCTAATGCCAAATTATTTTTTTTTAGTTGAAATATTGGTTTATCAGAACTTCTTCTTCTTGGATCTTTTATCCAGATCTTCAGACAATCTTCGACTTCTAATTTGCTCAGTTCTTCTGAAAAGCATCTTGGATTGTGGACTTTGTCTTGATAGCTTTTTAGGAAGATTTCTTCTTATGATTCTTATGTTCTGAATCTCATACTCTCAGACAGCTTACAGCTTCTGAACCAAGTGAAACGAGAATCACGATAACTTTGACTTTTAGAAAGTTCTCAACTTCTGAATAGTACTAAGTAAATCTGATTCTGAACACATGTTCACAAAGTGTACAACTTTGATAATATGAACAAACATTTCACAAGAACTTTTATCAGAGTTCTTCAAATTTAACCTGTTCTAAGAGAATGCCTAGTGAACTTGTTCAGAGTTCCTCGGTTAAACATCAAACATACATTAGTGGTAAAATGCATTAATATCATATTAATATCAGAGTTGATGTTTAGTATTCTTTAACATATATCATTATATCAAAATCATATTCTATTTCTCCCCCTTTTTGACATCATCAAAAAGTTAGAGATTGTTAATAATGAATCTTAAAGAGAGCAGTGCAGGTATGAGCAAAGGATAGTTGAAAAATAGAACAGAAGGCAACACATACTTCATTAATCATAAATACAAGGTATGAACAACACAGATACAAGAAAACAAAAGTTACAAACTGATAACTTAGCCTAATTCTAACTAACAATCATCTTATTTTATGAGAACCATCCGCTGTCGAAGGTTTCACAAAATTTTCTATCAAGAGCAGTGTCGGGACCGCCTCTAACTCTGCAAATCGTTTGTACGATTCCAGCTCTGAAGAGGATTTCAAATAGAACTCTTCCATATGGAATAAATGATTTGTTCATAGTTCTTGGCATAAGGATTGACTCTTTAAGATGACCAAAGATTACTTGGGACAGATCTATAGAGGTTGGTTTAAGAAGACACATGATGAGAAGCTTATCATCATGATACAGAAAATCTTTGTTAATATTGCGAGGGTGAAGATTTGTCAGAATGAACTTAAACCATCCTTTTGCAGTAGGCAGAAGTTTTTCAGGATTTGTGGGTTCAAAAGCATAGCCTTTGTCAAACAAGTGATGCATTTCAGCATTGGAAATGCATCGAATGGAGTCGTGATGGGTTGTGATACCCTCTTTGGGACAATCAATGGCTTCAGCAATGTTTGTAGAGTTGAAGGAAACTGGAAGACCATAGATGTTTGAAGAGATAGACAAACCATCACTGTCGTAACCCGAAATTTGACCTCCTTTTTTGTTTTTTTGCATAAGCATGTACATTCACATCGCTGGCATATGTATTCACACTTTTTATTTATGATTTTGGTTGCAGAAGTATTCAGGTTTTCCAAGCCCGATTAATCGCAACCTCTCAAGATTATTTTATCACCAAAACAAGCTCAAAATAAAGGTTTCCATGTTTATTTATCGAGACAAGAGTTGGAAAATCAATAACGGGACTTCAGCATCATTTTTTGGCAAATTTGTGGAAGTTTAGCTGAAGTAATCGGTTACAGCATATCTGCTAACCGGTTACTCAGTGTATTTTTCTCTAGAAACACAGTTTTTCAAGCAAGTAACCGGTTATCAGATATGTTGTAACTGGTTACTCTGTACAAAGTTGTAGATTCTGCTGCGTTTTTAGGTCAGCAGTTGTGCACTCTCTTTGGTCTTTGTTTCTACATTATTCTAGCAGCATGTGGAACATTCTAGATAATTCAAGACCATTCAAGAAATTTCCCTTATATTTATTCAATGCATCACTTTAAATTAAGAGCACCATGTTACTTAATTTACAAGCATGTCAACCTTTGGATTTTGAAGCTCACATTGGGATTGCTACCGAGTTGATCCTAACTAACCGAGTTAACCGCCTTGACTCAGTGAGTCAAGTGTAACTAACTCCAACCCTAACTCCAAACCTCCCAAAGCTAAGTCCAAACCAAAGTCCAAAGCTCTTACACTCCATACCTAAATTCTATATAAGCCAAGCTTCACCATTTTGCAACTCCTCCACAATCATTCACACAAATTCACACTTTCTTCACTCTCAATTCTCTCATTCTCCTCTGCATTTTTCTACAACTTCTACACATTCCTCTTCATCTTCTTCACCAAACCTCACAAAAGCTCTTAATTCTTGAAGAATAATCACTTTTCACATTGAAAGTGATTATTTCTTGAGCCTAACCTTCATCATCTTTCCATTCTACTGAATTTTGTGGAGCTTCAGTAGCTTTTGGATTCATTTCAAGTGATCACTTCAAGAATCTTTGGTGATAATTCTCATTTTGGAGTTTTCGTCGAAGTTTGCTCGGTTTTGCTACGCTTCGAAGTGCAATTGAGGAATCTCTGGTTTTCTTTGATTATCTTCATCATTTTACAATTATACTTGAGTTTCTGTAATTCTATTAACTTTTGGATTCATCTTAAGTGTTTGCTTCAACATTCAACGGTTCGAATTCGCATTTCGGAGCTTCATCGTATTTTGCTCGGTTTCGGTACGTTTCGACAACAAATTGAAGATTCCTCTGGTTTTCTTTGATTTTATGCATCAAGAATCCTTTGCAACAATTACCAAGGCACATCTCAGCCTTGTAGGTTGGTGGATCTCACTTTTCTCTCTGTTTCGATCGTTTCCACGCATTTACGTTGTAATTTCGATCGTTTTCAGCTTAATTTATCATGCAACCGATTGCTCTTTGATCTCCATGATTAATGCTTGTAATTTGTGTTTAATTGCCCTTACATGATGTAATTTTAGTGCACAAATTCATGTCCTAGCATGTGATGATTGGCATAAGTGATTAAGTGCTGAAATCACTTTTGAAAAGCAGTTTTTTCTGTTTTTTTTTTGCCACTGTCTCAGTGGTAACCGGTTAGCAGTTATGTTGTAACCGGTTACACAGTTCAATTTTCAACAAATACGCTGATTTCAAGTATGTAACCGGTTAGCAGATATGCTGTAACCGGTTACCACTGAACAGAATGGCCAATTTTGAGTTTTTACAAGCTTGTTTGGTATCCTTTCTTCTTCTAACTTCCATGGATCAATGTGCTTCATTTTTATGGATGTTTTAAGTGTCATTTAACCTCTGGTTGAAGCATGTTCATAAAATTTTGATGCAAGATTTGGATTATTCAACTTGTTCATATTGTTGGCAATATGTGTTCATGAACACCTTGCATTTTATTTGATTACTTGCTAACGTGTTTGCATTGCATGCTAATTGTTCTTTTGGTACTGTTTTGCACACTTATTCCTTGATTGCATTAAGTTTGTTCTTTATTGAACAAATTTAATCTTGTTTAATCAACAATTCATACCTTTTGCTTTAATGATTTTTCATTCTCTTTGGAAAATTGTTAGCAAACCAACCCCTCTTATTAATTGATCGAAACCATGTTTCGATTAGTTAATCTCCCTTTTCCTTCTCTTTAGGATCTCTTTAGACCTTCTCTTTCTTGATTCCCCGCGGAGTTGGAGTTTTGCACGACGCGAAACGCACCGCATTGGAGCGCTGTACAAATCGAAGCTGATACGCTGTCTATTTCGCAACACGCTGTAGCACTGTACAAATTAAAGCAGTTGTTCTATCCGTTTCAATTTTCGCGCTACGCCTTTGAGTGCTAGAGAAGGAATGTGGATGGATTCTTTCTATCCTCATTCTGGCTATTTCCTTGGTAAGGACGTCTTGTCCTCTCTTCAAGAATAGTCACCTCTATCCTCAAGTGGTAGCGTCTTTTCTACTCCCCAGTCGAGTTGATCCTTGATCATTCTCACTCTTACCTCTTGCAACTTTTCTCTCGATCAATCACCAGTTTCTTTGGTTAAAGATCATTGCTTGGATTTAACTCCTGTCTCTTACCTCATTACTCGGTTCTTGTGGTCAATCATTGTCTTTAGATTCCCCTGCAGAGTTTCTATTCTTTTCTTCGGTTAAACACAATCTTTCTGTTAAACAACCGACACTTCCCCAGGAGTTCGCAACCTTTTCTTTGGTTCTTCTCCCTTTGATTGGTTAACCATTGCTTATCAATTAAAACACCAATCTGCACTCTTTCTCAGTTAACCACAGTCCGTCTGTTAAAACAGTGAATTCCTCTTGGGTTAATCACCTTTTCTTGGTTAATCACCCGTCTCTTTAGTTAAACACAGTCTGTCTATTAAAATACTGAATTCCTCTTGGGTTAATCACCTTTTCTTGGTTAATCACCCTTTTCTTCAGTTAACCATAATCCGTCTGTTAAAATACTTAACCCTTTCGAGTTAATCACCTTTTCTTGGTTAATCACTCGCTCCTTTCGGTTAATCACAGTCCGTCTGTAAACACTGAATCCCCAGGAGTTGGCAACCTCCTCTCAGTTCGAATACTTATATCTTTGGGTTAGTAACCTTTCTTTGGTTCGAATACCCTTTCTTCGGTCAGGTACTACTTGTTCTGTCAATGTACCAAACTTCTTAGGGTCACCACATTTGCTCGGTCCTACACCCGTCCTTTGGGTCACGACCTTTGCGCAGTCCTACACCCGTCCTTTGGGTCATGATCTTTGCTTGGTCCTACACCCGTCCTTTGGGTCACGATCTTTTCTGGGTCCCACACCCATCCTTTGGGTCATGACCTTTGCTCGGTCCTACACCCATCCTTTGGGTCACGACCTTTGCTCGGTCCTACACCCGTCCTTTGGGTCACGACCTTTGCTCGGTCCTACACCCGTCCTTTGGGTCACGACCTTTGCTCGGTCCTACACCTGTCCTTTGGGTCACGACCTTCACTCGGTCCTATACCCGTCCTTTGGGTCACGACCTTCGCTCGGTCCTACACCCGTTCTTTGTTTGATCATAATTCTTATCTGTTAAAACTTCTTTTCCCCACGCAATCTTAATCCTTTCCTTCGGTTAACCACTTCCAGTCAGTTAACATACCGAGTCCTCTTTTCTCTTGGTTGTAACACCTTTCCTTTGTTTGTTTCCTCAGTAGGGTCGCTACCTTCTGATTCTTAGTCACGGTTTCTTTGTTCTCTTACTCCCCAGTGGAGTCTCTTTATTCCTTTTGCTCTCTTGGTTTCAACACCACTATTGCACTTTACTCTTAGCACATGTATTATCTTTCCTTTGCACTTCTTTCTTGGTCATAACGCCATCTCTTTTGCATCCTCATCAGATCTTTCTCTATCTCTTTTTCTCTTGGTTTTGACACCGTTTCTCTTTTGTTCCTTGCACAGTCACTGTAGTCTCTTATTCCTCAGTGGAGTACTCTCTTTTGCCTTTTGCTCTTTGGTTTTGACACCATTTCTTGGGAATCCCCAGTGGAATTTCCTTCTTTCTTTTGCTCTTGGTTTTGACACCACTTTCCTTTCCTTTTCCTTTTCCGTTTTAGTTCCACGAACTACGGAAGCTCTGATTCTGCATTCTTTTGAATGTATGATACGTAGACATGAGATCGCAATGATCTTGGTGAGCACACTTCCATCTTTTTCCTTTCTTCTTCTCTGTCCCCTGGTTCCATGAACTACGACGCTCTGATTTCCTCATTGCACTATGAGGGTACGTAGGCACGAGGGCCCCAATCCTCCGCGAGCACTTTCCTTATTTTCTTTCTTTTTCCCCTTTCTTCTCTCTCTCCTCTTCTTTTAGCTAGAAGCCTTTAGATAGATAACCCATCCAAGCCTAGAAGCAAGCGAAATGGTTCCCGTCGAGTACGACGGATGCGTTAGGTGCTAGTACCTTCCTTTCGCATAACCGACCCCCGTTCCCGTTTCTCTTCCCCTTGGGTTTTATCGATATTTTCCCTGTCCTTTAGGACTAAATAAAGTTCGGTGGCGACTCTGTGTTATCTTTGAGTGTTCGATTCACTCAGGATGTAAACCAGCCATCTTCAATCACAACTGACAGAGGCATTAATCCAAAAGGATTTTAAGATGTTTGTATATATTGAACCTCTTAACATAGACAGGTATCCATTCCAGTTTTGAAAATGAATCCCAAGAAGAAAATCTTGGCTAGCATCTGCTGGATTTGGTTGTTTTTCATTTATGACTTCTAAGAGATCATCGTTTCCATGAAAGGTTCTTGGAGTCATTTTTGATGTTTTTAGTTTTGAACAAAAGATAGTGAAGAATTATAGGAATTAGATATGACTTTAAATAGGCAACTGGAGAGACTAAAGTGAATGGGTTAATAACTGAGAGTGACTTGAAAAGACTGATTCATTATTACCTAGATACGAGATTAGGTATGAATAGTATAAAAGACAAGGATAAATACAAATTATAACAGTCTTTTAATCTAGGGAAAAAAAGAGGATCACGCATATGATTCTTTTATCTACTTTTTGACTGAAGTCAAAAACTTACAATAAATACATACTTGTGAGTAGTGCTTGATTACTTGCGTGAAGTCACATCAGAGAACATATTGCTTATGAGAGAGTGCACATATGTAGGGTTGAGAAAATGCGTCGTTACTTTTTATTTATTCAGTTCATAACTAAACAATGTTAGTAGTTGATGTACAATCACTATGATACATATTAATCACCTTTTATAATACTTTACTTTCTATGGTCAGATCAAGTGAGAATACTTATTAGAGTATGATAATAATTTTCATGCAATTCTTCTCAAGAATAAAATCCTAAAGTAAACCCATTTATGATTTTAGATTCAAGGGATAATTCATTCATGATCTTGAAGAGAGCACATAGTGCAAGAGACAGAGCAACAAAACAGATAATAGAATAACCATAACCCTATTCTATGATCCTTCAGGGATTCTTAGAGAATTCCACATAATTCATAGGTGAACATTCTACGGTTTCCCCAATGTTTTCTACCCTAGTGATCACATCTTGAATCTCAAGGACATGAGATATGACCCTTCCATACGGAATACTAAAGGAAGACTTATCTTTAGATAAGAGGATTTGTTCCTGCAAGTAATTGAACATGTTTTGAGGGAGGCTTATTTTTCTTCTATAGATTAAAAGGAAAATAAATAGTCGGTCTGAGTGAGACAACAATCTTGCTCCTATTTTTCTAGGACGTAAGTTTGTTTCCATGATGTTGTGCCAGACTTTAGCTGAGGGAGTGAGTGTGAAGGCACAGTTGGAGGGACCATTTCCATAATGAATTTTGTGAATGAGATCATTGAAGATATTCCTTTCATTGTAATCTTCAGTGGTGTCGCCGATTTCATCACACTTGATGGCTTGTGCAATGACAGAGGGACTAATCATTACAGGGATTCCGGAAATGACTGACTGAATGATGTGTTGATTATACACGTTTGAAAAGACACCAGCATTTGCCCAGAATTCTTTGACTAGATCAGTGTAAATAAGACCTAGAAGCATGTTGAGATAACCCTCCAATTTCTGACACCGTAACTCAGACAAAGTTCTTATCATACCATGTTCTTTTAGAGAACTGGTGTTCACAGTAAGTTCATTTAGGACTTGTAATTCTGAGAATTCACTCTTAGTAGCTTTTGGATGTGAGTTAGACATTTTGGAGGTAAGGAGATACAAGAGAGCGACACTAGCTGAGATGGGCTGGAATGACGAATAGAGAAGTGGACATGGAGCCTTAAATAGGCGACGAATAGAGTGAGTTAATAAGTGCTTGTGACTCCAAACGACAGGTTCATCATATCCTAGATATTAGACTAGATAGGGTAAAAGACGGATACGACCACTAAGTCCAACAGTTTCTCAATCTTGGAAAAACCAAGAGATCATACATAGAATTTTCTAATTAATTCTTGACAGGAGTCAACAATTTGCAATAAATGCATATGAAAGAGTAACTTTTGACAACATTAATTAGGAGTGAAAACAGAGAGACACATTGCCTAATTTCAAGAAGATTTATCTTACATATCTAATAAGTGCGCACACATAGAGGTAAGCATAAATATTTTTACTATTTTCAACAAGAAAGTGAGTCCTAGTTTGTCAGTTCATGATCACGCCTGATTAGTAGATGCTAATATTTTAAGGCAAAACCAAGGTTACACGCATTGGAGATCCTATTACTTTGATGACACGTATAGATTTTTAGAATCCGAAAATCCAGAGGATTTCTAAAGAGAGAGAAAGGCATAAAACAGTTATGAGAGTATTGACAGAGTTGCATATTTCATACGAAAGATTAGTAGGTCATTTTCGAGAGAAGTCATATCACGATTATTTAAGATTCGAAATTATGACCGAGGTTACGTTGAGTGCACTCATTGTCCAGAGATTTGATCAAAAGATTTTTCTTAGAAAGAGAGAATATTTCAGACCATTAATATTTTTACTTACCAGATAACTTGCAGTTTGAACTAGCATTAACATTTAATCAGTCATGATAAGGAAATTCATACCTTAGAGAGTCTGAAATCCTTCCCGTGATACTTCATCTGAGTGCTTTCCATTCTGACTCTGAGCTTCTGCTTCCTTCAGAGTGTTCTGGCATTGTATTCTGACGTTGAAGAATATCTATATCTTCTGAACTCGGATCTCTAGTCTGAGAACTAGACTCAATTTTCTCTTCAGATGATCTTTTCCCTTTTTCCGTTTAGAAATATTCATCTGACTTTTGAGAGCAACTTTCAGAGATTCTGATCGTTGTTATCAGAATGTCTTTCTTTCATCAAGCTTCCTTGTTTTCAGAAGGTCATTAATTTCTTAACTTAAACCTCAACTTTTGAGAGGTTATGTACTCGAGAGAATTGATTGACATTTCATAACATCTTCTGACTCTGATTCTTCGAACAGATGCAGAGCTTGTTCAAAAACGAGTATCATCAAACGTGTATGATAATCTTATTCTTGCAATGCTGATTTAGTCCATCAAGGGATTTACAGCATATCTGTTTCTGAAAAGAGTGTCAGGTGATTTCTTCATTCTGAACAACATCAGTTACTTAGATACTTTTTGGTTTCGAGTAGATAACTTCTGTTTTTGCATCTGGTCAGGCATCTTCTGATTCCAGAATTTATGCAACGTGAACTTTTGAGAGGAGTATCAAATAACTTTCTGACCAATTACAGTTAGTTCAACTGAGATAGAGCAGAACTCAGTCGTCTATGTTATTTTAACCAAGACTCAGACATTGTTCTTAATTAGATTCCAGATGAGTCTCTAGATTTCCTCTTTCTGAAGGTTCTTCAGTTTTCTGCAAGGTTTCTTCTGCGGACTCAATTTTGAAGTTCAAAATCATAGAACAACAATCTTTCTTCTTTACATGAATAAATTCTTAGTGAGCTTTAAATGAGAAAGTCAAGGGTGGACTAATCCATTTCTTGAAAACATCTCAAAAACTCATAAAGAGATAATCTTCAGCAAACAAGATTTCTTGTTTTCTGATGATTCAATCTTGAGCGAAATACGTTGTTTATCCAAACGTATCCTCTAAGATAAGCATCCAACAGATACTGCTACTTATCTGATGAATCTATCTTGTCAGCTGATTCTTCCATCTTTTCTTAAGTTTTAGAGAGGAAGATTCCATTGTTGACAACAACAAAAACTTCAAGAATCAGTGATTTGCTCCGGTAATCCATTTGATTACAATTTAGTACACAGTTATCTTCTGAACTGATACTGAAATTATAAGTGGATTGAAATCTTACTCAGAGTATTTCTACACACCATATCTGGATCTTTTTCTGACACTGTTAAGTGTTTGATATCCATCAGTAACAGAACCGGAGATCTAATACCAATTGAAGGTGTGAGAAAGACACAAGAAAGGGGGGATTTGAATTGTATTTTTAACTCTTACTGGATTTTCGCCTTTTATCATTATCGTGCAAGAGAATATCAGAGTTGCATTGAGAGGCCCTGACTTGCAAAGTGTTATTCAGATTGTGCAATGTATGAAGCGTAAGCGACAAGGCGAATCTGAATTAGAAAAGCTTGAATCAGACTTGCAATGCGGAAGCTCATCAGAGTTTGGTTGCAAGGTTCTGACTTGCTATGCAAGGTTCTGATAAATGATACATAAACATAAACAATCAAATAAAGCATAAACAAAAGTAAAGAACACACGATATATCCTAGTTCACTTGAGCCATTCCCTAGCTAGTCCAGTCCACCCTTCCAAGGTGATTTCGCCTTGAACACAAGGACTTAATCCACTATAATCAAAACCGATTACAGATGCACGGGCAACAGCCGGTGACTAATATCATGCACAACCGCAACTGTTACTAACCCACAATGAACCGTTCAGGGATTCAACTTAATGAATATAACGAACATTGACCTAATAGGTTCCAATCTCACAAGATCTACTGTCAGGATTTCACAGCTAAACGTTCAGGGATTCGACTTAACGAATATAACGTTTACTGACCATTCTTCCAGACTTTTCAATGAGTTCCATCAGTGATCTCACAAGAGTATGACCGATAACTGGTCCTCTTTGAGATATGACTATCATTGACCATATTTCAGGATTTCCACAACGACACCAAGCCATTGTCTTCTCAAGTCTCCGATCACACTGATCACTTGAGGAATCCTAATTCACATAGAATTAGTTGTTCTTGGAGATTACAATGATGCTTCTTATCAAGCAGATAACTCCTAAGTTTAAGTACAAATGAACACATAGTGTTCTAGCAATATGTGAGCAACAGCTCCTTGCTATCTTTATATTCTACAAAGATGTATGTTGATTTGACAGTTTGATGACATCTTGTAGATCTTCTTTATCTTCTTTGTTGAGCAAGCTTCAAGCAACAACTCCTTGCTTCAGATCTTTAATATAGCTCAGATGATGAAGTTGATTGATGACTTGACTGATTTGCGATGTTGTCTTGTTCATCAATTGCTTCTGTTCTAATTAATTGTTGTTGTGTTGAATGATGATCTTTGAGCTTCAACAATAATGGTCGTGTGTTAATGGTGATAGCTTTAAATATTTTGTGTAACAACGATAATTGATCGTTGCGACTATCATCACATCGACACCTTCAGAAGCGTATTCTCCTTTCTTTTAAATAGCCAAGTAAAATATAGCCATTAGAGAGCGTTGGCTGTTTGAAAAGTTTCGTTAGGCAATGATGAAAGTTGTACTGCCATATCTTCTTTTTAGTGTAGAAGAAGTGATGGGATAGGTCTTTTTAGCACAGTGTACAGTCATCGCTAACGGTAACATTTGTCTTCAAATCTTCAGAGGCTTCTGATGCTAATTAATTAAAGCATGAGTAGAGACTTTATAACTGGGTCTTCAGAAACTTCAAGTCTTCTGTCTTCAGAACTTGTCCATTAGGAATCTGTCTTCAGAGCTTCAGCGCTTGTCTTGAAACCCGTTATCTTCATTGCTTCAAGTCTTCAGAATCTTCAGAACCTTGTTCACTCAGAACGTTGTCTTCAGAGTCTTCAGCACTTAGCCTTTAGAACCATAATCTTCAGAACACTTCAGTCTTCAGAGTCTTTCTGCACTTGGTCTTCAGAGCCTTCTGCCTTCAGAACTTCAAGTCATGAGAATCTTCAGCACTTCGGTTCTCCACAAGATTATCTCTTCAGAAGCTTCGCTATCTTCAGAATCATAACCACTTTCAGAGTAGCAACCACAAGAGCATTGCAGCAGCAATATCGACATCCTTGGATCTATCTGATTATGATCAGATGCAGAAGCATACTTGCTTCTTGCGACTTGTGTTACACATAGTAACTCGCATATGATCATTTACGCACGTCTTGCTGGTGTTTGTTGGATCTGATATCTTCTATGATTATGATCTGCACACAACACACATTAGAACATAAAATGGTTCTTTCACAAATACTCATTGTTATCATCAAAACATAGAAATAACTTGCAGAGACAACTCTTGCTCTAACAATCTCCCCCTTTTTGATGATGACAAAACCATGTATTTTGATTGAACATTTTATACAAGGTAATCACCAAACATAACATATTCAGAGTCTGGAACAATAGCTCCCCCTGAATGTGTTAACCCGAAAATTTTATCTGTGATCGTCTAGAATCTTATCTGATCCAAAGACTCACAGAATAACAATTTGAGTTGTCAGAAAATAGAATAGAGAATGACTACTTCCCTATCTGTCTTAAGGAGACAAAAGTCTTCAGCGTCTGGACTTGTTCATCAGAACGTCTGTCTTCAGATCTTTAGAACTTAGTTCCTTTGGTCATCGTATCAGAGCTCATAATCTTCAGAGTCTTTTGAAGTAATTTCTACTTTTCAGCAGAATCATTTTAGCACAGAAATAGAACAATTCTTTTCTAATAACTTAGCCACGCTATTTATCAGAATTGAACTTGTTTTTTTTTTACGTAATAAACTCCCCCTGAGTTTCAGACTTGATGATCTTTAGATTCTTGATTTGGTCATACTGATTCTGATCATCAATTAAGATCTTGACATTTCTGATTTTGACTTGAACACAGACCTTCATCTCAGAACCTTGTTACTTGTCACAACTCATTGGTTCATCAAAGCTTGATTCTTGATCTGATTGAAAAATATTTTTGTGATCAATCGAAGCTTGATTCTTAATCCAATGCCAAATTATTTTTTTTAGTTGAAATATTGGTTTATCAGAACTTCTTCTTCTTGGATCTTTTATCCAGATCTTCAGACAATCTTCGACTTCTGATTTGCTCAGTTCTTCTGAAAAGCATCTTGGATTGTGGACTTTGTCTTGATAGCTTTTTAGGAAGATTTCTTCTTATGATTCTTATGTTCTGAATCTCATACTCTCAGACAGCTTACAGCTTCTGAACCAAGTGAAACGAGAATCACGATAACTTTGACTTTTAGAAAGTTCTCAACTTCTGAATAGTACTAAGTAAATCTGATTCTGAACACATGTTCACAAAGTGTACAACTTTGATAATATGAACAAACATTTCACAAGAACTTTTATCAGAGTTCTTCAAATTTAACCTGTTCTAAGAGAATGCCTAGTGAACTTGTTCAGAGTTCCTCGGTTAAACATCAAACATACGTTAGTGGTAAAATGCATTAATATCATATTAATATCAGAGTTGATGTTTAGTATTCTTTAACATATATCATTATATCAAAATCATATTCTATTTCTCCCCCTTTTTGACATCATCAAAAAGTTAGAGATTGTTAATAATGAATCTTAAAGAGAGCAGTGCAGGTATGAGCAAAGGATAGTTGAAAAATAGAACAGAATGCAACACATACTTCATTAATCATAAATACAAGGTATGAACAACACAGATACAAGAAAACAAAAGTTACAAACTGATAACTTAGCCTAATTCTAACTAACAATCATCTTATTTTATGAGAACCATCCGCTGTCGAAGGTTTCACAAAATTTTCTATCAAGAGCAGTGTCGGGACCGCCTCTAACTCTGCAAATCGTTTGTACGATTCCAGCTCTGAAGAGGATTTCAAATAGAACTCTTCCATATGGAATAAATGATTTGTTCATAGTTCTTGGCATAAGGATTGACTCTTTAAGATGACCAAAGATTACTTGGGACAGATCTATAGAGGTTGGTTTAAGAAGACACATGATGAGAAGCTTATCATCATGATACAGAAAATCTTTGTTAATATTGCGAGGGTGAAGATTTGTCAGAATGAACTTAAACCATCCTTTTGCAGTAGGCAGAAGTTTTTCAGGATTTGTGGGTTCAAAAGCATAGCCTTTGTCAAACAAGTGATGCATTTCAGCATTGGAAGTGCATCGAATGGAGTCGTGATGGGTTGTGATACCCTCTTTGGGACAATCAATGGCTTCAGCAATGTTTGTAGAGTTGAAGGAAACTGGAAGACCATAGATGTTTGAAGAGATAGACAAACCATCACTGTCGTAACCCGAAATTTGACCTCCTTTTTTGTTTTTTTGCATAAGCATGTACATTCACATCGCTGGCATATGTATTCACACTTTTTATTTATGATTTTGGTTGCTGAAGTATTCAGGTTTTCCAAGCCCGATTAATCGCATCCTCTCAAGATTATTTTATCACCAAAACAAGCTCAAAATAAAGGTTTCCATGTTTATTTATCGAGACAAGAGTTGGAAAATCAATAACGGGACTTCAACATCATTTTTTGGCAAATTTGTGGAAGTTTAGCTGAAGTAATCGGTTACAGCATATCTGCTAACCGGTTACTCAGTGTATTTTTCTCTAGAAACACAGTTTTTCAAGCAAGTAACCGGTTATCAGATATGTTGTAACTGGTTACTCTGTACAAAGTTGCAGATTCTGCTGCGTTTTTGGGTCAGTAGTTGTGCACTCTCTTTGGTCTTTGTTTCTACATTATTCTAGCAGCATGTGGAACATTCTAGATAATTCAAGACCATTCAAGAAATTTCCCTTATATTTATTCAATGCATCACTTTAAATTAAGAGCACCATGTTACTTAATTTACAAGCATGTCAACCTTTGGATTTTGAAGCTCACATTGGGATTGCTACCGAGTTGATCCTAACTAACCGAGTTAACCGCCTTGACTCAGTGAGTCAAGTGTAACTAACTCCAACCCTAACTCCAAACCTCCCAAAGCTAAGTCCAAACCAAAGTCCAAAGCTCTTACACTCCATACCTAAATTCTATATAAGCCAAGCTTCACCATTTTGCAACTCCTCCACAATCATTCACACAAATTCACACTTTCTTCACTCTCAATTCTCTCATTCTCCTCTGCATTTTTCTACAACTTCTACACATTCCTCTTCATCTTCTTCACCAAACCTCACAAAAGCTCTTAATTCTTGAAGAATAATCACTTTTCACATTGAAAGTGATTATTTCTTGAGCCTAACCTTCATCATCTTTCCATTCTACTGAATTTTGTGGAGCTTCAGTAGCTTTTGGATTCATTTCAAGTGATCACTTCAAGAATCTTTGGTGATAATTCTCATTTTGGAGTTTTCGTCGAAGTTTGCTCGGTTTTGCTACGCTTCAAAGTGCAATTGAGGAATCTCTGGTTTTCTTTGATTATCTTCATCATTTTACAATTATACTTGAGTTTCTGTAATTCTATTAACTTTTGGATTCATCTCAAGTGTTTGCTTCAACATTCAACGGTTCGAATTCGCATTTCGGAGCTTCATCGTATTTTGCTCGGTTTCGGTACGTTTCGACAACAAATTGAAGATTCCTCTGGTTTTCTTTGATTTTATGCATCAAGAATCCTTTGCAACAATTACCAAGGCACATCTCAGCCTTGTAGGTTGGTGGATCTCACTTTTCTCTCTGTTTCGATCGTTTCCACGCATTTACGTTGTAATTTCGATCGTTTTCGGCTTAATTTATCATGCAATCGATTGCTCTTTGATCTCCATGATTAATGCTTGTAATTTGTGTTTAATTGCCCTTACATGATGTAATTTTAGTGCACAAATTCATGTCCTAGCATGTGATGATTGGCATAAGTGATTAAGTGCTGAAATCACTTTTGAAAAGCAGTTTTTTCTGTTTTTTTTTTGCCACTGTCTCAGTGGTAACCGGTTAGCAGTTATGTTGTAACCGGTTACACAGTTCAATTTTCAACAAATACGCTGATTTCAAGTATGTAACCGGTTAGCAGATATGCTGTAACCGGTTACCACTGAACAGAATGGCCAATTTTGAGTTTTTACAAGCTTGTTTGGTATCCTTTCTTCTTCTAACTTCCATGGATCAATGTGCTTCATTTTTATGGATGTTTTAAGTGTCATTTAACCTCTGGTTGAAGCATGTTCATAAACTTTTGATGCAAGATTTGGATTATTCAACTTGTTCATATTGTTGGCAATATGTGTTCATGAACACCTTGCATTTTATTTGATTACTTGCTAACGTGTTTGCATTGCATGCTAATTGTTCTTTTGGTACTGTTTTGCACACTTATTCCTTGATTGCATTAAGTTTGTTCTTTATTGAACAAATTTAATCTTGTTTAATCAACAATTCATACCTTTTGCTTTAATGATTTTTCATTCTCTTTGGAAAATTGTTAGCAAACCAACCCCTCTTATTAATTGATCGAAACCATGTTTCGATTAGTTAATCTCCATTTTCCTTCTCTTTAGGATCTCTTTAGACCTTCTCTTTCTTGATTCCCCGCGGAGTTGGATTTTTGCACGACGCGAAACGCACCGCATTGGAGCGCTGTACAAATCGAGCTGATACGCTGTCTATTTCGCAACACGCTGGAGCACTGTACAAATTGAAGCAGTTGTTCTATCCGTTTCAATTTTCGCGCTACGCCTTTGAGTGCTAGAGAAGGAATGTGGATGGATTCTTTCTATCCTCATTCTGGCTATTTCCTTGGTAAGGACGTCTTGTCCTCTCTTCAAGAATAGTCACCTCTATCCTCAAGTGGTAGCGTCTTTTCTACTCCCCAGTCGAGTTGATCCTTGATCATTCTCACTCTTACCTCTTGCAACTTTTCTCTCGATCAATCACCAGTTTCTTTGGTTAAAGATCATTGCTTGGATTTAACTCCTGTCTCTTACCTCATTACTCGGTTCTTGTGGTCAATCATTGTCTTTAGATTCCCCTGCAGAGTTTCTATTCTTTTCTTCGGTTAAACACAATCTTTCTGTTAAACAACCGACACTTCCCCAGGAGTTCGCAACCTTTTCTTTGGTTCTTCTCCCTTTGATTGGTTAACCATTGCTTATCAATTAAAACACCAATCTGCACTCTTTCTCAGTTAACCACAGTCCGTCTGTTAAAACAGTGAATTCCTCTTGGGTTAATCACCTTTTCTTGGTTAATCACCCGTCTCTTTAGTTAAACACAGTCTGTCTATTAAAATACTGAATTCCTCTTGGGTTAATCACCTTTTCTTGGTTAATCACCCTTTTCTTCAGTTAACCACAATCCGTCTGTTAAAATACTTAACCCTTTTGAGTTAATCACCTTTTCTTGGTTAATCACTCGCTCCTTTCGGTTAATCACAGTCCGTCTGTAAACACCGAATCCCCAGGAGTTGGCAACCTCCTCTCGGTTCGAATACTTATATCTTTGGGTTAGTAACCTTTCTTTGGTTCGAATACCCTTTCTTCGGTCAGGTACTACTTGTTCTGTCAATGTACCGAACTTCTTAGGGTCACCACATTTGCTCGGTCCTACACCCGTCCTTTGGGTCACGACCTTTGCGCAGTCCTACACCCGTCCTTTGGGTCATGATCTTTGCTTGGTCCTACACCCGTCCTTTGGGTCACGATCTTTTTTGGGTCCCACACCCGTCCTTTGGGTCACGACCTTTGCTCGGTCCTACACCCATCCTTTGGGTCACGACCTTTGCTCGGTCCTACACCCGTCCTTTGGGTCACGACCTTTGCTCGGTCCTACACCCGTCCTTTGGGTCACGACCTTTGCTCGGTCCTACACCTGTCCTTTGGGTCACGACCTTCGCTCGGTCCTATACCCGTCCTTTTGGTCACGACCTTCGCTCGGTCCTACACCCGTTCTTTGTTTGATCATAATTCTTATCTGTTAAAACTTCTTTTCCCCACGCAATCTTAATCCTTTCCTTCGGTTAACCACTTCCAGTCAGTTAACATACCGAGTCCTCTTTTCTCTTGGTTTTAACACCTTTCCTTTGTTTGTTTCCTCAGTAGGGTCGCTACCTTCTGATTCTTAGTCACGGTTTCTTTGTTCTCTTACTCCCCAGTGGAGTCTCTTTATTCCTTTTGCTCTCTTGGTTTCAACACCACTATTGCACTTTACTCTTACCACATGTATTATCTTTCCTTTGCACTTCTTTCTTGGTCATAACGCCATCTCTTTTGCATCCCCATCAGATCTTTCTCTATCTCTTTTTCTCTTGGTTTTGACACCGTTTCTCTTTTGTTCCTTGCACAGTCACTGTAGTCTCTTATTCCTCAGTGGAGTACTCTCTTTTGCCTTTTGCTCTTTGGTTTTGACACCATTTCTTGGGAATCCCCAGTGGAATTTCCTTCTTTCTTTTGCTCTTAGTTTTGACACCACTTTCCTTTCCTTTTCCTTTTCCGTTTTAGTTCCACGAACTACGGAAGCTCTGATTCTGCATTCTTTTGAATGTATGATACGTAGGCATGAGATCGCAATGATCTTGGTGAGCACACTTCCATCTTTTTCCTTTCTTCTTCTCTGTCCCCTGGTTCCATGAACTACGACGCTCTGATTTCCTCATTGCACTATGAGGGTACGTAGGCACGAGGGCCCCAATCCTCCGCGAGCACTTTCCTTATTTTCTTTCTTTTTCCCCTTTCTTCTCTCTCTCCTCTTCTTTTAGCTAGAAGCCTTTAGATAGATAACCCATCCAAGCCTAGAAGCAAGCGAAATGGTTCCCGTCGAGTACGACGGATGCGTTAGGTGCTAGTACCTTCCTTTCGCATAACCGACCCCCGTTCCCGTTTCTCTTCCCCTTGGGTTTTATCGATATTTTCCCTATCCTTTAGGACTAAATAAAGTTCGGTGGCGACTCTGTGTTATCTTTGAGTGTTCGATTCACTCAGGATGTAAACCAGCCATCTTCAATCACAACTGACAGAGGCATTAATCCAAAAGGATTTTAAGATGTTTGTATATATTGAACCTCTTAATATAGACAGGTATCCATTCCAGTTTTGAAAATGAATCCCAAGAAGAAAATCTTGGCTAGCATCTGCTGGATTTGGTTGTTTTTCATTTATGACTTCTAAGAGATCATCGTTGCCATGAAAGGTTCTTGGAGTCATTTTTGATGTTTTTAGTTTTGAACAAAAGATAGTGAAGAATTATAGGAATTAGATATGACTTTAAATAGGCAACTGGAGAGACTAAAGTGAATGGGTTAATAACTGAGAGTGACTTGAAAAGACTGATTCATTATTACCTAGATACGAGATTAGGTATGAATAGTATAAAAGACAAGGATAAATACAAATTATAACAGTCTTTTAATCTAGGGAAAAAAAGAGGATCACGCATATGATTCTTTTATCTACTTTTTGACTGAAGTCAAAAACTTACAATAAATACATACTTGTGAGTAGTGCTTGATTACTTGCGTGAAGTCACATCAGAGAACATATTGCTTATGAGAGAGTGCACATATGTAGGGTTGAGCAAATGCGTTGTTACTTTTTATTTATTCAGTTCATAACTAAACAATGTTAGTAGTTGATGTACAATCACTATGATACATATTAATCACCTTTTATAATACTTTACTTTCTATGGTCAGATCAAGTGAGAATACTTATTAGAGTATGATAATAATTTTCATGCAATTCTTCTCAAGAATAAAATCCTAAAGTAAACCCATTTATGATTTTAGATTCAAGGGATAATTCATTCATGATCTTGAAGAGAGCACATAGTGCAAGAGACAGAGCAACAAAACAGATAATAGAATAACCATAACCCTATTCTATGATCCTTCAGGGATTCTTAGAGAATTCCACATAATTCATAGGTGAACATTCTACGGTTTCCCCAATGTTTTCTACCCTAGTGATCACATCTTGAATCTCAAGGACATGAGATATGACCCTTCCATACGGAATACTAAAGGAAGACTTATCTTTAGATAAGAGGATTTGTTCCTGCAAGTAATTGAACATGTTTTGAGGGAGGCTTATTTTTCTTCTATAGATTAAAAGGAAAATAAATAGTCGGTCTGAGTGAGACAACAATCCTGCTCCTATTTTTCTAGGACGTAAGTTTGTTTCCATGATGTTGTGCCAGATTTTAGCTGAGGGAGTGAGTGTGAAGGCACAGTTGGAGGGACCATTTCCATAATGAATTTTGTGAATGAGATCATTGAAGATATTCCTTTCATTGTAATTTTCAGTGGTGTCGCCGATTTCATCACACTTGATGGCTTGTGCAATGAAAGAGGGACTAATCATTACAGGGATTCCAGAAATGACTGACTGAATGATGTGCTGATTATACACGTTTGAAAAGACACCAGCATTTGCCTAGAATTCTTTGACTAGATCAGTGTAAATAAGACCTAGAAGCATGTTGAGATAACCCTCCAATTTCTGACACCGTAACTCAGACAAAGTTCTTATCATACCGTGTTCTTTTAGAGAACTGGTGTTCACAGTAAGTTCATTTAGGACTTGTAATTCTGAGAATTCACTCTTAGTAGCTTTTGGATGTGAGTTAGACATTTTGGAGGTAAGGAGATACAAGAGAGCGACACTAGCTGAGATGGGCTGGAATGACGAATAGAGAAGTGAACATGGAGCCTTAAATAGGCGACGAATAGAGTGAGTTAATAAGTGCTTGTGACTCCAAACGACAGGTTCATCATATCCTAGATATTAGACTAGATAGGGTAAAAGACGGATACGATCACTAAGTCCAACAGTTTCTCAATCTTGGAAAAACCAAGAGATCATACATAGAATTTTCTAATTAATTCTTGACAGGAGTCAACAATTTGCAATAAATGCATATGAAAGAGTAACTTTTGACAACATTAATTAGGAGTGAAAACAGAGAGACACATTGCCTAATTTCAAGAAGATTTATCTTACATATCTAATAAGTGCGCACACATAGAGGTAAGCATAAATATTTTTACTATTTTCAACAAGAAAGTGAGTCCTAGTTTGTCAGTTCATGATCACGCCTGATTAGTAGATGCTAATATTTTAAGGCAAAACCAAGGTTACACGCATTGGAGATCCTATTACTTTGATGACACGTATAGATTTTTAGAATCCGAAAATCCAGAGGATTTCTAAAGAGAGAGAAAGGCATAAAACAGTTATGAGAGTATTGACAGAGTTGCATATTTCATACGAAAGATTAGTAGGTCATTTTCGAGAGAAGTCATATCACGATTATTTAAGATTCGAAATTATGACCGAGGTTACGTTGAGTGCACTCATTGTCCAGAGATTTGATCAAAAGATTTTTCTTAGAAAGAGAGAATATTTCAGACCATTAATATTTTTACTTACCAGATAACTTGCAGTTTGAACTAGCATTAACATTTAATCAGTCATGATAAGGAAATTCATACCTTAGAGAGTCTGAAATCCTTCCCGTGATACTTCATCTGAGTGCTTTCCATTCTGACTCTGAGCTTCTGCTTCCTTCAGAGTGTTCTGGCATTGTATTCTGACGTTGAAGAATATCTATATCTTCTGAACTCGGATCTCTAGTCTGAGAACTAGACTCAATTTTCTCTTCAGATGATCTTTTCCCTTTTTCCGTTTAGAAATATTCATCTGACTTTTGAGAGCAACTTTCAGAGATTCTGATCGTTGTTATCAGAATGTCTTTCTTTCATCAAGCTTCCTTGTTTTCAGAAGGTCATTAATTTCTTAACTTAAACCTCAACTGTTGAGAGGTTATGTACTCGAGAGAATTGATTGACATTTCATAACATCTTCTGACTCTGATTCTTCGAACAGATGCAGAGCTTGTTCAAAAACGAGTATCATCAAACGTGTATGATAATCTTATTCTTGCAATGCTGATTTAGTCCATCAAGGGATTTACAGCATATCTGTTTCTGAAAAGAGTGTCAGGTGATTTCTTCATTCTGAACAACATCAGTTACTTAGATACTTTTTGGTTTCGAGTAGATAACTTCTGTTTTTGCATCTGGTCAGGCATCTTCTGATTCCAGAATTTATGCAACGTGAACTTTTGAGAGGAGTATCAAATAACTTTCTGACCAATTACAGTTAGTTCAACTGAGATAGAGCAGAACTCAGTCGTCTATGTTATTTTAACCAAGACTCAGACATTGTTCTTAATTAGATTCCAGATGAGTCTCTAGATTTCCTCTTTCTGAAGGTTCTTCAGTTTTCTGCAAGGTTTCTTCTGCGGACTCAATTTTGAAGTTCAAAATCATAGAACAACAATCTTTCTTCTTTACATGAATAAATTCTTAGTGAGCTTTAAATGAGAAAGTCAAGGGTGGACTAATCCATTTCTTGAAAACATCTCAAAAACTCATAAAGAGATAATCTTCAGCAAACAAGATTTCTTGTTTTCTGATGATTCAATCTTGAGCGAAATACGTTGTTTATCCAAACGTATCCTCTAAGATAAGCATCCAACAGATACTGCTACTTATCTGATGAATCTATCTTGTCAGCTGATTCTTCCATCTTTTCTTAAGTTTTAGAGAGGAAGATTCCATTGTTGACAACAACAAAAACTTCAAGAATCAGTGATTTGCTCCGGTAATCCATTTGATTACAATTTAGTACACAGTCATCTTCTGAACTGATACTGAAATTATAAGTGGATTGAAATCTTACTCAGAGTATTTCTACACACCATATCTGGATCTTTTTCTGACACTGTTAAGTGTTTGATATCCATCAGTAACAGAACCGGAGATCTAATACCAATTGAAGGTGTGAGAAAGACACAAGAAATGGGGGATTTGAATTGTGTTTTTAACTCTTACTGGATTTTCGCCTTTTATCATTATCGTGCAAGAGAATATCAGAGTTGCATTGAGAGGCTCTGACTTGCAAAGTGTTATTCAGATTGTGCAATGTATGAAGCGTAAGCGACAAGGCAAATCTGAATTAGAAAAGCTTGAATCAGACTTGCAATGCGGAAGCTCATCAGAGTTTGGTTGCAAGGTTCTGACTTGCTATGCAAGGTTCTGATAAATGATACATAAACATAAACAATCAAATAAAGCATAAACAAAAGTAAGGAACACACGATATATCCTAGTTCACTTGAGCCATTCCCAAGCTAGTCTAGTCCACCCTTCCAAGGTGATTTCGCCTTGAACACAAGGACTTAATCCACTATAATCAAAACCGATTACAGGTGCACGGGCAACAGCCGGTGACTAATATCATGCACAACCGCAACTGTTACTAACCCACAATGAACCGTTCAGGGATTCAACTTAATGAATATAACGAACATTGACCTAATAGGTTCCAATCTCGCAAGATCTACTGTCAGGATTTCACAGCTAAACGTTCAGGGATTCGACTTAACGAATATAACGTTTACTGACCATTCTTCCAGACTTTTCAATGAGTTCCATCAGTGATCTCACAAGAGTATGACCGATAACTGGTCCTCTTTGAGATATGACTATCATTGACCATATTTCAGGATTTCCACAACGACACCAAGCCATTGTCTTCTCAAGTCTCCGATCACACTGATCACTTGAGGAATCCTAATTCACATAGAATTAGTTGTTCTTGGAGATTACAATGATGCTTCTTATCAAGCAGATAACTCCTAAGTTTAAGTACAAATGAACACATAGTGTTCTAGCAATATGTGAGCAACAGCTCCTTGCTATCTTTATATTCTACAAAGATGTATGTTGATTTGACAGTTTGATGACATCTTGTAGATCTTCTTTATCTTCTTTGTTGAGCAAGCTTCAAGCAACAACTCCTTGCTTCAGATCTTTAATATAGCTCAGATGATGAAGTTGATTGATGACTTGACTGATTTGCGATGTTGTCTTGTTCATCAATTGCTTCTGTTCTAATTAATTGTTGTTGTGTTGAATGATGATCTTTGAGCTTCAACAATAATGGTCGTGTGTTAATGGTGATAGCTTTAAATATTTTGTGTAACAACGATAATTGATCGTTGCGACTATCATCACATCGACACCTTCAGAAGCGTATTCTCCTTTCTTTTAAATAGCCAAGTAAAATATAGTCGTTAGAGAGCGTTGGCTGTTTGAAAAGTGTCGTTAGGCAATGATGAAAGTTGTACTGCCATATCTTCTTTTTAGTGTAGAAGAAGTGATGGGATAGGTCTTTTTAGCACAGTGTACAGTCATCGCTAACGGTAACATTTGTCTTCAAATCTTCAGAGGCTTCTGATGCTAATTAATTAAAGCATGAGTAGAGACTTTATAACTGGGTCTTCAGAAACTTCAAGTCTTCTGTCTTCAGAACTTGTCCATTAGGAATCTGTCTTCAGAGCTTCAGCGCTTGTCTTGAAACCCGTTATCTTCATTGCTTCAAGTCTTCAGAATCTTCAGAACCTTGTTCACTCAGAACGTTGTCTTCAGAGTCTTCAGCACTTAGCCTTTAGAACCATAATCTTCAGAACACTTCAGTCTTCAGAGTCTTTCTGCACTTGGTCTTCAGAGCCTTCTGCCTTCAGAACTTCAAGTCATGAGAATCTTCAGCACTTCGGTTCTCCACAAGATTATCTCTTCAGAAGCTTCGCTATCTTCAGAATCATAACCACTTTCAGAGTAGCAACCACAAGAGCATTGCAGCAGCAATATCGACATCCTTGGATCTATCTGATTATGATCAGATGCAGAAGCATACTTGCTTCTTGCGACTTGTGTTACACATAGTAACTCGCATATGATCATTTACGCACGTCTTGCTGGTGTTTGTTGGATCTGATATCTTCTATGATTATGATCTGCACACAACACACATTAGAACATAAAATGGTTCTTTCACAAATACTCATTGTTATCATCAAAACATAGAAATAACTTGCAGAGACAACTCTTGCTCTAACAATCTCCCCCTTTTTGATGATGACAAAACCATGTATTTTGATTGAACATTTTATACAAGGTAATCACCAAACATAACATATTCAGAGTCTGGAACAATAGCTCCCCCTGAATGTGTTAACCCGAAAATTTTATCTGTGATCGTCTAGAATCTTATCTGATCCAAAGACTCACAGAATAACAATTTGAGTTGTCAGAAAATAGAATAGAGAATGACTACTTCCCTATCTATCTTAAGGAGACAAAAGTCTTCAGCGTCTGGACTTGTTCATCAGAACTTCTGTCTTCAGATCTTTCGAACTTAGTTCCTTTGGTCATCGTATCAGAGCTCATAATCTTCAGAGTCTTTTGAAGTAATTTCTACTTTTCAGCAGAATCATTTTAGCACAGAAATAGAACAATTCTTTTCTAATAACTTAGCCACGCTATTTATCAGAATTGAACTTGTTTTTTTTTTACGTAATAAACTCCCCCTGAGTTTCAGACTTGATGATCTTTAGATTCTTGATTTGGTCATACTGATTCTGATCATCAATTAAGATCTTGACATTTCTGATTTTGACTTGAACACAGACCTTCATCTCAGAACCTTGTTACTTGTCACAACTCATTGGTTCATCAAAGCTTGATTCTTGATCTGATTGAAAAATATTTTTGTGATCAATCGAAGCTTGATTCTTAATCTAATGCCAAATTATTTTTTTTTAGTTGAAATATTGGTTTATCAGAACTTCTTCTTCTTGGATCTTTTATCCAGATCTTCAGACAATCTTCGACTTCTGATTTGCTCAGTTCTTCTGAAAAGCATCTTGGATTGTGGACTTTGTCTTGATAGCTTTTTAGGAAGATTTCTTCTTATGATTCTTATGTTCTGAATCTCATACTCTCAGACAGCTTACAGCTTCTGAACCAAGTGAAACGAGAATCACGATAACTTTGACTTTTAGAAAGTTCTCAACTTCTGAATAGTACTAAGTAAATCTGATTCTGAACACATGTTCACAAAGTGTACAACTTTGATAATATGAACAAACATTTCACAATAACTTTTATCAGAGTTCTTCAAATTTAACCTGTTCTAAGAGAATGCCTAGTGAACTTGTTCAGAGTTCCTCGGTTAAACATCAAACATACGTAGTGGTAAAATGCATTAATATCATATTAATATCAGAGTTGATGTTTAGTATTCTTTAACATATATCATTATATCAAAATCATATTCTATTTCTCCCCCTTTTTGACATCATCAAAAAGTTAGAGATTGTTAATAATGAATCTTAAAGAGAGCAGTGCAGGTATGAGCAAAGGATAGTTGAAAAATAGAACAGAATGCAACACATACTTCATTAATCATAAATACAAGGTATGAACAACACAGATACAAGAAAACAAAAGTTACAAACTGATAACTTAGCCTAATTCTAACTAACAATCATCTTATTTTATGAGAACTATCCGCTGTCGAAGGTTTCACAAAATTTTCTATCAAGAGCAGTGTCGGGACCGCCTCTAACTCTGCAAATCGTTTGTACGATTCCAGCTCTGAAGAGGATTTCAAATAGAACTCTTCCATATGGAATAAACGATTTGTTCATAGTTCTTGGCATAAGGATTGACTCTTTAAGATGACCAAAGATTACTTGGGACAGATCTATAGAGGTTGGTTTAAGAAGACACATGATGAGAAGCTTATCATCATGATACAGAAAATCTTTGTTAATATTGCGAGGGTGAAGATTTGTCAGAATGAACTTAAACCATCCTTTTGCAGTAGGCAGAAGTTTTTCAGGATTTGTGGGTTCAAAAGCATAGCCTTTGTCAAACAAGTGATGCATTTCAGCATTGGAAGTGCATCGAATGGAGTCGTGATGGGTTGTGATACCCTCTTTGGGACAATCAATGGCTTCAGCAATGTTTGTAGAGTTGAAGGAAACTGGAAGACCATAGATGTTTGAAGAGATAGACAAACCATCACTGTCGTAACCCGAAATTTGACCTCCTTTTTTGTTTTTTTGCATAAGCATGTACATTCACATCGCTGGCATATGTATTCACACTTTTTATTTATGATTTTGGTTGCAGAAGTATTCAGGTTTTCCAAGCCCGATTAATCGCATCCTCTCAAGATTATTTTATCACCAAAACAAGCTCAAAATAAAGGTTTCCATGTTTATTTATCGAGACAAGAGTTGGAAAATCAATAACGGGACTTCAGCATCATTTTTTGGCAAATTTGTGGAAGTTTAGCTGAAGTAATCGGTTACAGCATATCTGCTAACCGGTTACTCAGTTTATTTTTCTCTAGAAACACAGTTTTTCAAGCAAGTAACCGGTTATCAGATATGTTGTAACTGGTTACTCTGTACAAAGTTGCAGATTCTGCTGCGTTTTTGGGTCAGCAGTTGTGCACTCTCTTTGGTCTTTGTTTCTACATTATTCTAGCAGCATGTGGAACATTCTAGATAATTCAAGACCATTCAAGAAATTTCCCTTATATTTATTCAATGCATCACTTTAAATTAAGAGCACCATGTTACTTAATTTACAAGCATGTCAACCTTTGGATTTTGAAGCTCACATTGGGATTGCTACCGAGTTGATCCTAACTAACCGAGTTAACCGCCTTGACTCAGTGAGTCAAGTGTAACTAACTCCAACCCTAACTCCAAACCTCCCAAAGCTAAGTCCAAACCAAAGTCCAAAGCTCTTACACTCCATACATAAATTCTATATAAGCCAAGCTTCACCATTTTGCAACTCCTCCACAATCATTCACACAAATTCACACTTTCTTCACTCTCAATTCTCTCATTCTCCTCTGCATTTTTCTACAACTTCTACACATTCCTCTTCATCTTCTTCACCAAACCTCACAAAAGCTCTTAATTCTTGAAGAATAATCACTTTTCACATTGAAAGTGATTATTTCTTGAGCCTAACCTTCATCATCTTTCCATTCTACTGAATTTTGTGGAGCTTCAGTAGCTTTTGGATTCATTTCAAGTGATCACTTCAAGAATCTTTGGTGATAATTCTCATTTTGGAGTTTTCGTCGAAGTTTGCTCGGTTTTGCTACACTTCGAAGTGCAATTGAGGAATCTCTGGTTTTCTTTGATTATCTTCATCATTTTACAATTATACTTGAGTTTCTGTAATTCTATTAACTTTTGGATTCATCTTAAGTGTTTGCTTCAACATTCAACGGTTCGAATTCGCATTTCGGAGCTTCATCGTATTTTGCTCGGTTTCGGTACGTTTCGACAACAAATTGAAGATTCCTCTGGTTTTCTTTGATTTTATGCATCAAGAATCCTTTGCAACAATTACCAAGGCACATCTCAGCCTTGTAGGTTGGTGGATCTCACTTTTCTCTCTGTTTCGATCGTTTCCACGCATTTACGTTGTAATTTCGATCGTTTTCGGCTTAATTTATCATGCAATCGATTGCTCTTTGATCTCCATGATTAATGCTTGTAATTTGTGTTTAATTGCCCTTACATGATGTAATTTTAGTGCACAAATTCATGTCCTAGCATGTGATGATTGGCATAAGTGATTAAGTGCTGAAATCACTTTTGAAAAGCAGTTTTTTCTGTTTTTTTTTTGCCACTGTCTCAGTGGTAACCGGTTAGCAGTTATGTTGTAACCGGTTACACAGTTCAATTTTCAACAAATACGCTGATTTCAAGTATGTAACCGGTTAGCAGATATGCTGTAACCGGTTACCACTGAACAGAATGGCCAATTTTGAGTTTTTACAAGCTTGTTTGGTATCCTTTCTTCTTCTAACTTCCATGGATCAATGTGCTTCATTTTTATGGATGTTTTAAGTGTCATTTAACCTCTGGTTGAAGCATGTTCATAAACTTTTGATGCAAGATTTGGATTATTCAACTTGTTCATATTGTTGGCAATATGTGTTCATGAACACCTTGCATTTTATTTGATTACTTGCTAACGTGTTTGCATTGCATGCTAATTGTTCTTTTGGTACTGTTTTGCACACTTATTCCTTGATTGCATTAAGTTTGTTCTTTATTGAACAAATTTAATCTTGTTTAATCAACAATTCATACCTTTTGCTTTAATGATTTTTCATTCTCTTTGGAAAATTGTTAGCAGTTAATCTCCCTTTTCCTTCTCTTTAGGATCTCTTTAGACCTTCTCTTTCTTGATTCCCCGCGGAGTTGGAGTTTTGCACGACGCGAAACGCACCGCATTGGAGCGCTGTACAAATCGAAGCTGATACGCTGTCTATTTCGCAACACGCTGGAGCACTGTACAAATTGAAGCAGTTGTTCTATCCGTTTCAATTTTCGCGCTACGCCTTTGAGTGCTAGAGAAGGAATGTGGATGGATTCTTTCTATCCTCATTCTGGCTATTTCCTTGGTAAGGACGTCTTGTCCTCTCTTCAAGAATAGTCACCTCTATCCTCAAGTGGTAGCGTCTTTTCTACTCCCCAGTCGAGTTGATCCTTGATCATTCTCACTCTTACCTCTTGCAACTTTTCTCTCGATCAATCACCAGTTTCTTTGGTTAAAGATCATTGCTTGGATTTAACTCCTGTCTCTTACCTCATTACTCGGTTCTTGTGGTCAATCATTGTCTTTAGATTCCCCTGCAGAGTTTCTATTCTTTTCTTTGGTTAAACACAATCTTTCTGTTAAACAACCGACACTTCCCCAGGAGTTCGTAACCTTTTCTTTGGTTCTTCTCCCTTTGATTGGTTAACCATTGCTTATCAATTAAAACACCAATCTGCACTCTTTCTCAGTTAACCACAGTCCGTCTGTTAAAACAGTGAATTCCTCTTTGGTTAATCACCTTTTCTTGGTTAATCACCCGTCTCTTTAGTTAAACACAGTCTGTCTATTAAAATACTGAATTCCTCTTGGGTTAATCACCTTTTCTTGGTTAATCACCCTTTTCTTCAGTTAACCACAATCCGTCTGTTAAAATACTTAACCCTTTCGAGTTAATCACCTTTTCTTGGTTAATCACTTGCTCCTTTCGGTTAATCACAGTCCGTCTGTAAACACCGAATCCCCAGGAGTTGGCAACCTCCTCTCGGTTCGAATACTTATATCTTTGGGTTAGTAACCTTTCTTTGGTTCGAATACCCTTTCTTCGGTCAGGTACTACTTGTTCTGTCAATGTACCGAACTTCTTAGGGTCACCACATTTGCTCGGTCCTACACCCGTCCTTTGGGTCACGACCTTTGCGCAGTCCTACACCCGTCCTTTGGGTCATGATCTTTGCTTGGTCCTACACCCGTCCTTTGGGTCACGATCTTTTCTGGGTCCCACACCCGTCCTTTGGGTCACGACCTTTGCTCGGTCCTACACCCATCCTTTGGGTCACGACCTTTGCTCGGTCCTACACCCGTCCTTTGGGTCACGACCTTTGCTCGGTCCTACACCCGTCCTTTGGGTCACGACCTTTGCTCGGTCCTACACCTGTCCTTTGGGTCACGACCTTCGCTCGGTCCTATACCCGTCCTTTGGGTCACGACCTTCGCTCGGTCCTACACCCGTTCTTTGTTTGATCATAATTCTTATCTGTTAAAACTTCTTTTCCCCACGCAATCTTAATCCTTTCCTTCGGTTAACCACTTCCAGTCAGTTAACATACCGAGTCCTCTTTTCTCTTGGTTTTAACACCTTTCCTTTGTTTGTTTCCTCAGTAGGGTCGCTACCTTCTGATTCTTAGTCACGGTTTCTTTGTTCTCTTACTCCCCAGTGGAGTCTCTTTATTCCTTTTGCTCTCTTGGTTTCAACACCACTATTGCACTTTACTCTTAGCACATGTATTATCTTTCCTTTGCACTTCTTTCTTGGTCATAACGCCATCTCTTTTGCATCCCCATCAGATCTTTCTCTATCTCTTTTTCTCTTGGTTTTGACACCGTTTCTCTTTTATTCCTTGCACAGTCACTGTAGTCTCTTATTCCTCAGTGGAGTACTCTCTTTTGCCTTTTGCTCTTTGGTTTTGACACCATTTCTTGGGAATCCCCAGTGGAATTTCCTTCTTTCTTTTGCTCTTGGTTTTGACACCACTTTCCTTTCCTTTTCCTTTTCCGTTTTAGTTCCACGAACTACGGAAGCTCTGATTCTGCATTCTTTTGAATGTATGATACGTAGGCATGAGATCGCAATGATCTTGGTGAGCACACTTCCATCTTTTTCCTTTCTTCTTCTCTGTCCCCTGGTTCCATGAACTACGACGCTCTGATTTCCTCATTGCACTATGAGGGTACGTAGGCACGAGGGCCCCAATCCTCCGCGAGCACTTTCCTTATTTTCTTTCTTTTTCCCCTTTCTTCTCTCTCTCCTCTTCTTTTAGCTAGAAGCCTTTAGATAGATAACCCATCCAAGCCTAGAAGCAAGCGAAATGGTTCCCGTCGAGTACGACGGATGCGTTAGGTGCTAGTACCTTCCTTTCGCATAACCGACCCCCGTTCCCGTTTCTCTTCCCCTTGGGTTTTATCGATATTTTCCCTGTCCTTTAGGACTAAATAAAGTTCGGTGGCGACTCTGTGTTATCTTTGAGTGTTCGATTCACTCAGGATGTAAACCAGCCATCTTCAATCACAACTGACAGAGGCATTAATCCAAAAGGATTTTAAGATGTTTGTATATATTGAACCTCTTAACATAGACAGGTATCCATTCCAGTTTTGAAAATGAATCCCAAGAAGAAAATCTTGGCTAGCATCTGCTGGATTTGGTTGTTTTTCATTTATGACTTCTAAGAGATCATCGTTGCCATGAAAGGTTCTTGGAGTCATTTTTGATGTTTTTAGTTTTGAACAAAAGATAGTGAAGAATTATAGGAATTAGATATGACTTTAAATAGGCAACTGGAGAGACTAAAGTGAATGGGTTAATAACTGAGAGTGACTTGAAAAGACTGATTCATTATTACCTAGATACGAGATTAGGTATGAATAGTATAAAAGACAAGGATAAATACAAATTATAACAGTCTTTTAATCTAGGGAAAAAAAGAGGATCACGCATATGATTCTTTTATCTACTTTTTGACTGAAGTCAAAAACTTACAATAAATACATACTTGTGAGTAGTGCTTGATTACTTGCGTGAAGTCACATCAGAGAACATATTGCTTATGAGAGAGTGCACATATGTAGGGTTGAGCAAATGCGTTGTTACTTTTTATTTATTCAGTTCATAACTAAACAATGTTAGTAGTTGATGTACAATCACTATGATACATATTAATCACCTTTTATAATACTTTACTTTCTATGGTCAGATCAAGTGAGAATACTTATTAGAGTATGATAATAATTTTCATGCAATTCTTCTCAAGAATAAAATCCTAAAGTAAACCCATTTATGATTTTAGATTCAAGGGATAATTCATTCATGATCTTGAAGAGAGCACATAGTGCAAGAGACAGAGCAACAAAACAGATAATAGAATAACCATAACCCTATTCTATGATCCTTCAGGGATTCTTAGAGAATTCCACATAATTCATAGGTGAACATTCTACGGTTTCCCCAATGTTTTCTACCCTAGTGATCACATCTTGAATCTCAAGGACATGAGATATGACCCTTCCATACGGAATACTAAAGGAAGACTTATCTTTAGATAAGAGGATTTGTTCCTGCAAGTAATTGAACATGTTTTGAGGGAGGCTTATTTTTCTTCTATAGATTAAAAGGAAAATAAATAGTCGGTCTGAGTGAGACAACAATCCTGCTCCTATTTTTCTAGGACGTAAGTTTGTTTCCATGATGTTGTGCCAGACTTTAGCTGAGGGAGTGAGTGTGAAGGCACAGTTGGAGGGACCATTTCCATAATGAATTTTGTGAATGAGATCATTGAAGATATTCCTTTCATTGTAATCTTCAGTGGTGTCGCCGATTTCATCACACTTGATGGCTTGTGCAATGACAGAGGGACTAATCATTACAGGGATTGCGGAAATGACTGACTGAATGATGTGTTGATTATACACGTTTGAAAAGACACCAGCATTTGCCCAGAATTCTTTGACTAGATCAGTGTAAATAAGACCTAGAAGCATGTTGAGATAACCCTCCAATTTCTGACACCGTAACTCAGACAAAGTTCTTATCATACCGTGTTCTTTTAGAGAACTGGTGTTCACAGTAAGTTCATTTAGGACTTGTAATTCTGAGAATTCAGTCTTAGTAGCTTTTGGATGTGAGTTAGACATTTTGGAGGTAAGGAGATACAAGAGAGCGACACTAGCTGAGATGGGCTGGAATGACGAATAGAGAAGTGGACATGGAGCCTTAAATAGGCGACGAATAGAGTGAGTTAATAAGTGCTTGTGACTCCAAACGACAGGTTCATCATATCCTAGATATTAGACTAGATAGGGTAAAAGACGGATACGACCACTAAGTCCAACAGTTTCTCAATCTTGGAAAAACCAAGAGATCATACATAGAATTTTCTAATTAATTCTTGACAGGAGTCAACAATTTGCAATAAATGCATATGAAAGAGTAACTTTTGACAACATTAATTAGGAGTGAAAACAGAGAGACACATTGCCTAATTTCAAGAAGATTTATCTTACATATCTAATAAGTGCGCACACATAGAGGTAAGCATAAATATTTTTACTATTTTCAACAAGAAAGTGAGTCCTAGTTTGTCAGTTCATGATCACGCCTGATTAGTAGATGCTAATATTTTAAGGCAAAACCAAGGTTACACGCATTGGAGATCCTATTACTTTGATGACACGTATAGATTTTTAGAATCCGAAAATCCAGAGGATTTCTAAAGAGAGAGAAAGGCATAAAACAGTTATGAGAGTATTGACAGAGTTGCATATTTCATACGAAAGATTAGTAGGTCATTTTCGAGAGAAGTCATATCACGATTATTTAAGATTCGAAATTATGACCGAGGTTACGTTGAGTGCACTCATTGTCCAGAGATTTGATCAAAAGATTTTTCTTAGAAAGAGAGAATATTTCAGACCATTAATATTTTTACTTACCAGATAACTTGCAGTTTGAACTAGCATTAACATTTAATCAGTCATGATAAGGAAATTCATACCTTAGAGAGTCTGAAATCCTTCCCGTGATACTTCATCTGAGTGCTTTCCATTCTGACTCTGAGCTTCTGCTTCCTTCAGAGTGTTCTGGCATTGTATTCTGACGTTGAAGAATATCTATATCTTCTGAACTCGGATCTCTAGTCTGAGAACTAGACTCAATTTTCTCTTCAGATGATCTTTTCCCTTTTTCCGTTTAGAAATATTCATCTGACTTTTTAGAGCAACTTTCAGAGATTCTGATCGTTGTTATCAGAATGTCTTTCTTTCATCAAGCTTCCTTGTTTTCAGAAGGTCATTAATTTCTTAACTTAAACCTCAACTTTTGAGAGGTTATGTACTCGAGAGAATTGATTGACATTTCATAACATCTTCTGACTCTGATTCTTCGAACAGATGCAGAGCTTGTTCAAAAACGAGTATCATCAAACGTGTATGATAATCTTATTCTTGCAATGCTGATTTAGTCCATCAAGGGATTTACAGCATATCTGTTTCTGAAAAGAGTGTCAGGTGATTTCTTCATTCTGAACAACATCAGTTACTTAGATACTTTTTGGTTTCGAGTAGATAACTTCTGTTTTTGCATCTGGTCAGGCATCTTCTGATTCCAGAATTTATGCAACGTGAACTTTTGAGAGGAGTATCAAATAACTTTCTGACCAATTACAGTTAGTTCAACTGAGATAGGGCAGAACTCAGTCGTCTATGTTATTTTAACCAAGACTCAGACATTGTTCTTAATTAGATTCCAGATGAGTCTCTAGATTTCCTCTTTCTGAAGGTTCTTCAGTTTTCTGCAAGGTTTCTTCTGCGGACTCAATTTTGAAGTTCAAAATCATAGAACAACAATCTTTCTTCTTTACATGAATAAATTCTTAGTGATCTTTAAATGAGAAAGTCAAGGGTGGACTAATCCATTTCTTGAAAACATCTCAAAAACTCATAAAGAGATAATCTTCAGCAAACAAGATTTCTTGTTTTCTGATGATTCAATCTTGAGCGAAATACGTTGTTTATCCAAACGTATCCTCTAAGATAAGCATCCAACAGATACTGCTACTTATCTGATGAATCTATCTTGTCAGCTGATTCTTCCATCTTTTCTTAAGTTTTAGAGAGGAAGATTCCATTGTTGACAACAACAAAAACTTCAAGAATCAGTGATTTGCTCCGGTAATCCATTTGATTACAATTTAGTACACAGTCATCTTCTGAACTGATACTGAAATTATAAGTGGATTGAAATCTTACTCAGAGTATTTCTACACACCATATCTGGATCTTTTTCTGACACTGTTAAGTGTTTGATATCCATCAGTAACAGAACCGGAGATCTAATACCAATTGAAGGTGTGAGAAAGACACAAGAAATGGGGGATTTGAATTGTGTTTTTAACTCTTACTGGATTTTCGCCTTTTATCATTATCGTGCAAGAGAATATCAGAGTTGCATTGAGAGGCTCTGACTTGCAAAGTGTTATTCAGATTGTGCAATGTATGAAGCGTAAGCGACAAGGCAAATCTGAATTAGAAAAGCTTGAATCAGACTTGCAATGCGGAAGCTCATCAGAGTTTGGTTGCAAGGTTCTGACTTGCTATGCAAGGTTCTGATAAATGATACATAAACATAAACAATCAAATAAAGCATAAACAAAAGTAAGGAACACACGATATATCCTAGTTCACTTGAGCCATTCCCAAGCTAGTCTAGTCCACCCTTCCAAGGTGATTTCGCCTTGAACACAAGGACTTAATCCACTATAATCAAAACCGATTACAGGTGCACGGGCAACAGCCGGTGACTAATATCATGCACAACCGCAACTGTTACTAACCCACAATGAACCGTTCAGGGATTCAACTTAATGAATATAACGAACATTGACCTAATAGGTTCCAATCTCGCAAGATCTACTGTCAGGATTTCACAGCTAAACGTTCAGGGATTCGACTTAACGAATATAACGTTTACTGACCATTCTTCCAGACTTTTCAATGAGTTCCATCAGTGATCTCACAAGAGTATGACCGATAACTGGTCCTCTTTGAGATATGACTATCATTGACCATATTTCAGGATTTCCACAACGACACCAAGCCATTGTCTTCTCAAGTCTCCGATCACACTGATCACTTGAGGAATCCTAATTCACATAGAATTAGTTGTTCTTGGAGATTACAATGATGCTTCTTATCAAGCAGATAACTCCTAAGTTTAAGTACAAATGAACACATAGTGTTCTAGCAATATGTGAGCAACAGCTCCTTGCTATCTTTATATTCTACAAAGATGTATGTTGATTTGACAGTTTGATGACATCTTGTAGATCTTCTTTATCTTCTTTGTTGAGCAAGCTTCAAGCAACAACTCCTTGCTTCAGATCTTTAATATAGCTCAGATGATGAAGTTGATTGATGACTTGACTGATTTGCGATGTTGTCTTGTTCATCAATTGCTTCTGTTCTAATTAATTGTTGTTGTGTTGAATGATGATCTTTGAGCTTCAACAATAATGGTCGTGTGTTAATGGTGATAGCTTTAAATATTTTGTTTAACAACGATAATTGATCGTTGCGACTATCATCACATCGATACCTTCAGAAGCGTATTCTCCTTTCTTTTAAATAGCCAAGTAAAATATAGCCGTTAGAGAGCGTTGGCTGTTTGAAAAGTGTCGTTAGGCAATGATGAAAGTTGTACTGCCATATCTTCTTTTTAGTGTAGAAGAAGTGATGGGATAGGTCTTTTTAGCACAGTGTACAGTCATCGCTAACGGTAACATTTGTCTTCAAATCTTCAGAGGCTTCTGATGGTAATTAATTGAATCATAAGTAGGGACTTTATAACTGGGTCTTCAGAAACTTCAAGTCTTCCGTCTTTAGAACTTGTCCATTAGGAATGTGTCTTCAGAGCTTCAGCACTTGTCTTGAAACCCGTTATCTTCATTGCTTCAAGTCTTCAGAATCTTCAGAACCTTGTTCACTCAGGACGCTGTCTTCAGAGTCTTCAGCACTTGACCTTTAGAACCATAATCTTCAGAAAACTTCAGTCTTCAGAGTCTTTCTGCACTTGGTCTTCAGAGCCTTCAGCCTTCAGAACTTCAAGTCATGAGAATCTTCAGCACTTCGGTTCTCCATAAGATTATCTCTTCAGAAGCTTCGCTATCTTCAGAATCATAACCACTTTCAGAGTAGCATCCACAAGAGCATTGCAGCAGCAATATCGGCATCCTTGGATCTATCTGATTATGATCAGATACAGAAGCACACTTGCTTCTTGCGACTTGTGTTACACATAGTAACTCACATATGATCATTTACGCATGTCTTGCTGGTGTTTGTTGGATCTGATATCTTCTATGATTATGATCTGCACATAACACACATTAGAACATAAAATGGTTCTTTCACAAATACTCATTGTTATCATCAAAACATAGAGATGATTGCAGAGACAACTCTTTCTCTAATAAGTTTAACGCAACCTTACTATAGTATTCTTTCAAAATAAACCCTACTTAAATGAGGTCTTTTGAAGGTTGTAACGTGGACTGATTCACGGTTTTCAAAACAAAATAAAATAAGGCTCAAAATTTAATTTTAACCCACCCCTTCTTCTTGATGATCTCTAGTCCTATGTTCAGTTAATTTGACATACGCATTCAACTTCCAATTGGATTTTGAAAATGAAGATGTGATGATATGATGGTATGGGACCCGATGGGGTTTGATCGAGGTGGAAATCACCTATTTCTATTTGGCAGGCACAAATTTGTTTTTTTCAAGAATTTCAATGACCCTTTAACTCTTGATATTTGATCGCTTGATCCTATTTTTCTCTGTTTTTGTTTTTTCATCCCTAATTTTTGCCTCGGTCGCTTCTTTGAAGCTCTCAGTCCACCGGGATATGTTGTTTTTTTTCCTAAGTCACCTTTTCAGGTGATCGACTTAGTGGGATTTTTTTCTTTTCTCATTTTTTTTATTTTGTTGAAAGGTTGTGCCTGCCTTGTTAATGGTTGGTGAGGAAAACCCTTTTTTGAATTTGGGTTTTTCACAACTTCTTCGTCACTTCATGATGTGTGCGAAGAAGGGCATGAGGTTGAACCTCTTATTGGGAGGTGTATAGATGGATTGATTCTCTTGGAATTTGAATGCACAGTCAAACTTACTCAAAAAAACTACCATGCCCTTGGTTAATCGTAAGGATTTTTAGTTCCGAAAGAAACATCATCTTTTAGGCCCGAAGTGGTTGACTAGGGACTAACTCCTTATCTCTTCAGGGTTTGTGAGTTGAAATAATGCCTTACATCGTCATCGGAGTTCTATTATAAATCAAACCATTACCAATTTTGGGTATTTCGCTTTTCGTTATCCTCCCTCCAATCATTGCTTAAACAAAAGTTTGATAAAGAAAATGGGGTGGAGAAATATTGATGTGTTTTTTCGTTATTGTGCGATAAAAAGAAAATGAGTGAATACGAAAGGAGTAATTCAAAAGATACATGTTTATTTCATTAATATTACCATTAAAAACAACAATGTTTAAAAGCAAATAAGTGTTCAACATACAGGAAAATTACAAAAATGTTGAAATAGCCAAATGATTGCTAGTGTAGAGGATGAACTTTCCTGTCTGATCCATTGGCTTTAAGAAGAGCGTCCTAAAGTCCCCACACTTATCCGTGTAAGGGGTTATTTGCCACATTAGGGCCTTCTTAGAAAGTCAACATCCCATTGTCAATCAACTCTTATACCCTAATTTTGAAACTAGCATCGTCTTTAGTAGGATGCCCCACTATTCCAGCATGGTATTCACATTGAACGTTTGGATTGAACCATTTTGGAATCGGAGATATCAATTGCTTTAGTGGTTTAGGATCCACCATTTTCCTTTGGATTAAGTGTGGCTAAAAGTGACTGTATGTCATATGTATATGGTCAAAACGAGGACACTTTCTCTCTCGATTGTGCCGAGGTTTGGGTTGATTCTGATGCTGATTCTAATTATTTGAATTCCAAGCCACTTGGTTTTGTGGTCTAGGTCACTATTGCTAGTACTGAGGATTGGGAAGTAGTGGTTACTGGCATTGAATAGCCACTGCATATGGATATTTACAATAAGGCAGTGGAGACGGAGCATGCAAATCTTGGTGAGATCCCATTATTGCATCAGTTTCATTCTCATATTCCTCTTGGAAGTCACTAGAGGACTCATTCTCACCAGTCTGACCACTCGAGGCCCCTTTGATTTTTCCACTCTTTAGGCTGTTATCGATGCGTTCTCCCACCATCACTAATTTAGAGAAGCTTTATGACACATTGTCTATCATTTTCTCAAGATAAGAGCCTTGAATAGTACCCATGAACATTTCAACCAGCTTCCTCTCTAAGAATGGTGGTTGCACTCGGGCTACCAATTCTCTCCATCATTGTGCATATTCCTTGAAGGATTCACTGATCTTTTAAGATAAGTTTTGCAACTGTATGCGACTGGGAGCCATATCTAAATAGTACAAGTACTACTTCAAAAAGGTACTAGATAAGTCCATCCGTGACTGGATATGGCTCCTTTCTAATTCCATGTACCAACTAAACGATGCCTCACTCAAACTATCCTGAAAACAGTGAATCATCAACTTATCATCATGGGTACCAAACACATGTCACGAGCATCAAGACCAAATACATTAAAGCCTTCCAGAGCCTTCAATCGTTCCTCTAGAGCATAATATTTTTCTGTAGCTTCAACATCTCGAGGACCCTATACATTTGTCACCCGATGGAAATTATGAGGATTTGGCATGTACCTTGTAAATTTGGGATCCATATGAACAGTGGGGTTCTCCTGCATAATCGGGATCTCATTAGATACCGTGGGATGCACGGGCTAAGGCTGAGTAGGAACGTCCACTTGTGGAGGAGCATAGTTAGGGGGAAGACCGTACATTGGGTTAGTCACCACAGTAAAGCCTGATATGGGACCGACATTCTCCATAACAGAATGCTGAAGATTGTTCTTGCACCTAGCTAGCAGAGCTTCCAACATCTGATACACCTTTCCTTGTATGACGTATATATCCCCTATCATATCCACTTGATTCTATTTTCACAGCTTCATTGTCCTTTAGTATCTACCATAATTTCGATGTGTGTGTCGGGAAGTCAGTTTGCTAGTTGTAGGTAAAGGTTATAATGAGTTTTTTTGTTGTTGAAAAATGATATGCATGCCTGCTGATGAAATGTGATTACATGAATTTTTGTTTTTTGATATATGCGAGGAAAATGCAATTTGAAACTTATTATTATAGGTATATCATGTTCTGGTCAATCTTAGTAACAGTAGGAGGATATATAGGTACCTCTGATTAATAACCCCACAGGTAGGTTCTATTGTCGTAGGTTCCTAGAGTCATGGATCCTCCTTGAGATTATTACCGCTTTGACGAAGACTCGTCAGACAGTAATACCCTCAAGATGATCTCTTCTAGGTGAGACTTTCGTATTAACTCCACGAGGCATACATCTCACAGGTCGATACTACATAACCATCGACTCCAAGTTTCTAAAAAGTTCCCTCGAGTCATGGATCTTGCTTGAAAATATTGTCTCCGTAACGAATACTCGTTAAACAACAATACATCTTACAGGGTATACTCTAGGTGGGGTATTTGTACCATCCCAACGAGGCATACGTCTCGTGGGCCAATACTACACAACCACCAACTTAATCTTAAGTTTCTGCTCAGACTCGGGTGTATAGCTTATCTCGCACAGTGCCAATAATCAAAGAATCCCCATAGTATCATGAATAGCATATCAACAATGGCAATAATAAGATAAAAAGAGGCAGATAAAATAAAGCAAGTTAACCAAACTAAAGTTCCTCGCAAATCAAACTAAACTAGGCTTGACTCTCTATTAGGAGGCCTTCTCCAGCATAGTCGATTATGCGAGGGGAAGTCATTAACATCCCTCGCATCCATTTTACTCAACGGGAACCATTTAGTTAGATTTGCGAATAAAATGTTAGCTTTCATTTATTATTTTCTTCTAGTTATTGAAATGTAGGAAAGGTAAAAGAAAGATTGCAAAAAGGTTTTTATTAGGGTGCTTAACAAGATGTGAGTCTTGCTGCTATGTATCCTCATGTGCTATGAGGAATTCAAATCCACGTAGTTCTAGGCAAGACAAAAGATACTTTTGGGTTTTTTGTTATAGTGCTTAACGAGACGTTGAATCTCGCTCCTACATATCCCTAGGTACGATGGGGAACTCAAAGCTATGTAGTTCTTGGTAGCAAATGAGTGTTTGTTGGTTAATTTTAATGAACAAATGTTTAGGTTACATTCTAGTGGTTAAACTTACTTGTATGCTCGCAATTGGAGGCTTATCCGTTTGTTTGTATCACTATATAATAGATAAAACATTGTTCGTTTGTGAAAAAGTGTTTGATCGCGCGGGGGAGAGAAAAAGATTGTTTGATTGTTTTGATTTTGTTTTTTTGATGGACAACAAATACTCTGATGGTTGAGCTATACGGCTCATATCCAATTAATTAGGGAAAAGAGTGGTATACACCAAACTATTCCCTTTTCACCCAATTAATTGTGAAAGGGTTAGATATGTTTAGATGTTTTTGATGGAAGACGAATACTCGAATGGTCGAGCTATACGACTCGTATCCAAGTATTCGGGGAATGAAGAGGTATACATAAAATTATTCCTTTTTCAACCGTTTTATTATAAAAATGCAATTGCTAAAGATTTTGATCGTGAAAGAGGTTTTGGTACGATTCGAGTTAAGAGTTTTTCATGGATGACAAATGCTCGAATGGTCGAGCTATACGGCTCGTATCCAAACACTCGGGGAAAAGAGTGGTATACGCCAAACTATTCCTTTTTCATATTATTTATGAAAGATATTTGAAATGATTAAGTGTTTTTTATTTGATTTTTAAAATGAACTTGATCGGGTCAAGCATTTTATTTGTGTTTGAAAATGGTTTAATCGATGGTGAAATGGTTGAAAAATAATGAAAGGCGCGAGTTGAAACGCAAGGTTGCAAGTTCTATCCCGAGAGTGCGAATTCTAATGCAAGGGAGTGAACTCTGATGTGAGGGCGTAACTTAACGCCACAATCATGAGAAACGTGATATTGTATGCACACACACAACAAAATGATAGGACAACAATGTGGATATAACAATCATGACCAGCCCATATTTATTACAAATGAATCAACAAATAAACTTAGGTGTGTTAAATTAAATGCAACGCCACAACGTGAATTGAGTTCCCGTAATGCAATGACGTGCAATATAAAGTTTCTAACATAGAGTTTAAATCTGATTTAAATACAATAAAATTGAAATGTTGCATGATACCACAAATTGAACAACAAGTTGCTAGTGCGAAGTGCGGTCATCGCAAATAAATCGAACGTAGCGAATTATATCATAACAAAAGCAATGTCACATGATGAAACACAAAGTGAAGTAAGCAAACGCGAAATGATGATATGCTGAACTACCAAAAATGTGTACAAATCCGAGTTTAATGCGATGACAACAAAATCGAAATGTCGCACGTACAAAAGAAAAACCAGCCAGTAAACTGCTAACGTAAAATGCACTCGTTATAATCGAAATAAAATACACGTAAAGCAATACTGACAAACCAAACTAAGCCAAGTACACGTAATATGCTCAGATCCAATTTTGGCGCGATAATAATAATAATAAAATAGCAGTACATATACCAGATATTTACATGATTATATCAATTGAAAATACGGAAAAGTCTCGACATACAAATCATCTCGAACCTGTGCATCGATCTAACTTCAACGCGACGAAAACAAAGAACGGCAGCACAATCACAATAGAAAGTATTTACAATATTACATCATTACAGAATATTTACCGCATCCAGAAAAATAATATAAAAAATCCAGCAGAAACACAGCGGAAACAGACGCAATTGAATTGAAATTAAATGCACAATAAAAATATCAGCTATGCAGCACGCAAACACCACAGGAAATTCGAAGCCAAAATTTTACCGAACGCCATGCATCTTTAATGATGCTGCTTCTTATCCTTTGTGTTGTCGGCGATGTGAGTGTGAACAGAATGGAGGAGGTGTGAAGCTGTTGATGGCAGAATATTGTGTGTTTATGATAATAACGATTTTATTGTGAAGAGAGTGAGTTGTTCCCCGTGGTGGTTCAGATTGGAAATGAGTCGTTGGTTGGGCGCGGTGATCGGAGGGAGTATAAATGAGGCAGTGGAGGTTTTAAGTGTATTTGAAACGGGAGAGAGATAAAAGTGAGAAGTTTTTTTCGGTTTGTTGTTTGGACAAAAGTGGTAATGCTTTGGTTGATAGTGGATGAACAAAGAGATTAGAGTGATTTACTTTTGATCAGCATAACCTTTAGGTGGTTTGCTCCTAGTTTATAGAGTCTTGAGGTGATCTATCTCTGACGTGACTACTTCTTTAGGAGATTTGCACCTGACAGGACTTCGAAATAATTTTCCCCAACATGACATTGAGGTAGTTTGCCCCTGATTAACTGATTCTTGAAACAATTTGCCCCCATGATCAACTGATGTTTAGGGATTTGTTTCAGGTTGACCAATTCTTGGAAAGAATTTCTCCGATCAATATTGTCTCTGGGCGAATTGACCTTAATTCATAGGGCTATAAGGTGGTATGTATTTTGGTCAGCACCGACGAATGGTCAAGTTTTTCTCTGATTGCTCTTTGTTGGAATTTCCCTGATGTTAAGTACCTACTTGCAGTTAAAATTGTTCATTCATAAATGGTAATTTTAATGTGATGCTTATGCAAGTTTTGAAAAAATCATTATTGAAATGATGTGGTGGTGTGTCACGAGTGGACCATTAGTCCAAACAGAGTGTTGATTTAGCTACTGAAAGATACTGTGAGAATATTATACGAGTACAAATGATTAACAAATCTCTAGGAGTCAGTTTAACGCAACCTTACTATAGTATTCTTTCAAAATAAACCCTACTTAAATTAGATCTTTTGAAGGTTGTAACATGGATTGATTCACGTTTGGTCGTGTATTTTACCGAACGCCATGTATCTTCAATGCTGCTGCTTCTTTTCCTTTGTGTTGTCGGTGATGTGAGTGTGAACAGATCGAATGTTGTGTGTTTACGACGATAACGATTTTATTGTGAAGAGAGTGAGTTGTTCCCCGTGGTGGTTCAGATTGGAAATGAGTCATTGGTTTGGCGCGGTGATCGGAGGGAGTATGAATGAGGCAGTGGAGGTCGTAAGTGTATTTGAAACGGAAGAGAGATAAAAGTGAGAAGTATTTTTGGTTTGTTGTTTGGACGAAAGTGGTAATGCTTTAATTGATCCTAGATGAACAGTGACAATCAGAAATGGTGGAAATTATGGAGGATTATGAATGAAAATGGAATTGAGTGCTCTGGTGGAGGGAATGGTCAGAATTTTGAATGAAGGTGTCAGACAAAAATGAATGGCGTAGAAGAGCCGGTTCGAAAAGATAAAAAATAATTATTGTAAGTATAAGGCCATGATTACGATTCTATCCACTATCTAAGTTTAGTATCATTTGGATCACAACCAAAGGTTAGTCATTGTGCCCTAATATAACTCTGAGCCTTCTGCTCTCGCTTGAAGCCTCCCAAATACTCTGGATTAGTTAAAGTCAAATTTTGCAAAGCAAAACCCTCAGTAAATTCTTTAAGATTAATGCCACCAAATGTACTCTCCTATTGAACAACATCGTTAGGTTTCGGATTTTCCACAACATCCATACCAAGACCATAAGTGAGGGACAAACAAAGTAATGAAAATAAAGTTGATATTGTTACTTATGGGCGAAGAAGGGACCTGCATAAGCATATCAAGACGGAGAAGAAGGTCAAACTAAAGGCCAGTACAAGGCTTTATCACAATCCTAACTTCATACATGTCAATAAGGACTTGGGAGGTAACTATTCCACTATTGCCATATAGACCAACACAAAGGCCTAATCAATAATAATCTCGTAAGAGAGTGATGAACATTTAGTTCTCCGCTAGAAGACCACACACCATATCTAGACTACCTATTCATCATCATCCATTTGATCCAATCTGACGATCTCACGCATTTTGTGTCATGCCAACCGGAAGCAATTTTAACCACTCGTCACATGTACATTTCCTTCACTCTTACTAGTTACACCTCTCTGACTTCACTCAATTGGTGTTAGAGTGCTAATATTGCAAACACACGTCTACTCAATCGCACAGGAGACCCGCACCACTGCATCGGAAGAATTTTATATCTACACATCATCAATCTTCAGTTTCATGCCAAAATAGTTTCTTTATATTGAATTTATTATTATGAATAAATGAAATCCTATGAGCTTGTTTGGTCAAAATGAAATTAATTTTTTTATGTATTAATTATAAATGATTAAATTTTGGCTTAATTAGACTCGTGGTATTCTAACTTAATATTGTTAGGGTTGGTTGAAAATATACATGTTGATACTCTTTATGGTGGAGTATGATTGTCGATGAAGACAACGAAAGCTTATGTATTATTTTCAATCAAGGTGGAGATTGCTGGGGTTGGTTGAAAATATACATATTGAAAAAGTCTCGCATCCCTTAGTTTTGTGAATGAATAGAGAGTCCAAGGTTATATATAGGATACAAGTTCTTTGAAGTCCCGCATCGCTTAGTTTTGTGAAGGAAGGGAGAGTCCAAGGCTATATATAGGACTCAAGTTTTTCATTACAAGATGCACCAGTCAAAAACACTTTAAGCTTGTATTTGACTTTTTTTTATTCTCTTATACTCTTGTATTAAAGTGTTATGAGATGTTGTTAAATATTTGTTTTGGAAGGTGTGGGTGTAATGGGGGCTTGAGTTAGTTGAGGTATATTATGTATTGTAGCAATTTTCACATAATGTTATTCTCTGGTTGTCTATTGACAACAATCATGGTTTTTTCTCCGATTTTAGAGTTTCCACGATATGTTCTTGTGTTCCTATTTTCTTTTCTATTCTTGCTTTGTTTTTCCCCAACAACTGGTATCAGAGCTTTTGGTTCGGTTCCGAGATAAGTGTTCTTAGTATGCTTTGTGGTTGCAGTTTTGTCTGATCTTCCACATCATAAAAGAAAGGTAGTGTTGTGAAAGAGTTGTTGAGTTGCCTTCAAAAATTCTGCTGTGCAATTTGGGTTAGAGAAAATTGATGGAAGAAATATAATTTTTGACTTGTGGAAAGTTCAAGTCAAAGATATGTTGATATAACCAAGATTACACAAGGTGCAAGATTACGTCGGTGGTTGAAAAGCTTCTTGCCAACAAGGAAGTTGCACCATAATGTCTCAACCTGGTTTTCGACATGTGAAAATTCTTGAAGTAGTTTATCTTTAAGTGAAGTATACTCTTCTTTAGGTGGAGTATGATAGTTTTTTAAAACTATGATTCTCGGTGAAGACGGTGTGAAATTCTTGGAGTGGCTTAGCTTTAAGTGAAATTTATTCTTCATGATAAAGTATATGATTGTCGGTGATGACAATGTGAAATTCTTGAAGTGGTTTATCTTCAAGTGAAGTATATTCTTCATGAGAAAGTATGATAGCTTTTAAAACTATGATTTTCAGTGAAGATAATGTGAAAATTCTTAGAGTATTGTAGCTTCAAGTGACTATACTTTTTATGGTGGAGTATGATTGTCGATGAAGACAATGAAAGTTTATGTATTATTTTCAATCAATATGAATATTGTTGGGGTTGGTTGAAAATATACATGTTGATACTCTTTATGGTGGAGTATGATTGTCGGTGAAGACAATGAAAGCTTATGTATTATTTTCAATCAAGGTGGAGTTTGTTGGGGTTGGTTGAAAATATACATATTGAATAAGTCCCACATCGCTTAGTTTTATGAATGAAGAAAGAGTCCAAGGCTATATATAGGATATAAGTTCTTTGAAGTCCCATATCGCTTAGTTTTGTGAAGGAAGGGGAGTCCAAGGCTATATATAGGATTCAAGTTCTTCATTCCAAGATGCACCAGTCAAAAGCACTTTAAGTTTGTATTTAAGTTTCTTTTTATTCTCTAATACTCTTGTATTAGAGAGTTGTGAGATGTAGTTAAATATTTGTTTTGGAGGGTGTGAGTGTACTGGAGTCCTGAGTTAGTTAAGAGTATATTATGTGTTGTAACAATTTTCACATAGTGTTATTCTCTGATTGTCTATTAACAATGATCGTGGTTTTTTCTCGGGCTTTAGAATTTCCACGTTAAATTCTTATGTTGTGATTGTGTTCTTATTTTTTCTCTATGCTTGCTTTGTTTTTTTCAACAAATATATGATTTCCTATTAAACCTTTATTTATAAACGTTATTATTAGGTCTTTGAAATACATTTCCGTTTGTCAAGGTGGTCCTTTAGTTTTTTACCCAAAAAAATATTTTTTTTTGAAACAGCCAAAAAGATAATTTATTTTAGATACTGGCATAAGCTATGCCAAATAAAACAGATGCCAACTGATGAAAAAAACACCAGTCCTGCTCCAAACTAACCAACTAAACAATACAAAAAAATCACCTAAATGGCCAGCCAACCTATAAACTACAACATCTCCCAAGGACTGCTACAAAACAAACCAACATTGCTAGCACACCGAAGTAACTCGGGACAAAAAATACAACCAACAAAAAGGAAACTAGGCAAGGACTGCTACACCCGAACAAAACTCAGAGAGACCACCAAAACTCCTGCACTAAAAAAAACCCAATAGCAGGGAGCAAAAACCAGGACCAGAGGCACCATATAGAAGAAAATGCGAGCACAAAACAAAGAAGAAACTGCAGCTTCAACAATTACATTGTTGCTGCCACTAAAACTTTGAAACTTTGAAGCTAAACTGGGGCAAAGCTACAGAGGCTCAAAAAAACACCACTGAACAACCAAGAAGTTCAAGCTGCAGCACAGAGAACAACTGATAACAGAAGACAAGCAGCACCTGATCCAACCGAGCACCTCGCCTGGACCGAAACCGAGAACAGCAAGAGCTATGCTACTAATTCCCACAACTCCAGCAAAATATTATGTTGTGATGACATGACATTACAAGTGACGTTTTTGCTCTTAGAAGACATATGTCATTTTTGTTTTTGTTTATAATTTTTTATACAAAATTATTCAAAAAGTCAGAAAACATACATCTCAATATTCAATCTTCTTCATATTATTCATCATCACCTTTACCCAAAACTTCTATATCTTACTTTTTTCCCCTCGTCTCTCTACTAACATGACCACAGTCATTACCAAGGTTATGAAAACCGGACCGGACCGACCGGTTCAACCGGTTAGATCGGGAACGGGGCCTATGTCCGGTCAATTAAACCCTTTAAACCGGTCTGTAAAGGAACCGGGGCAAAAATCGGAAAACCGAGTGGAAATCGGGAAAACCGGTCAAAACCGGGGGTTCGTCCAATTACATGGGTTGAACCGGATTTTAAGTTTTTCAGTTTTTTTTTTAATTTATTTAAAAGAAAAATATGATAAAAGATGAAAAAAAACCAATTTAATCCTATTGAACCAAATGGGTCTTATATTTGAAGACCTCACTCTAACCCATTCAGAATTTGAATTTTCTTGATAATAAGACCTAAAATTCTTTTTATAAATAATATTCTCCAATTTATTTTCTAAAGTTGAGTGTCGGATTTAATTCATTAATAGTGTTATGATCACCCTTTCACAAAGTTGACAACGCTAAAAAAAAGATAGATGTTTATTCTTAAATTCTAATATTCTTTGGCTTAAATCAAACACCATCTAATATATTTTACATAAGATACAAAATTCTAGCATTTTTAACTCTCTCAAACTGATTATAGTTAATAAATTATAGGAAATAAAAATTACCAATCTATATGATAAAAAATTGGTACTAAATAATATAACATATACAATAACGGTCCGACCCGGTCAAACCTTTAAACCTTAAACCCCAGCCTATACCGGTTCAATATCCGGTCCGGTTTTAATTACCTTGGTCATTACAATCACACCATAACTAAAAACAAAATACATTTATTAATAACAACACAAAATTAAATACATTTGGGTCATTGATCAAATCACTAAAAAATTTCATATTTTAACATAAATTCAATTCTGTTACCTGACATTTATGGGTTCCAAAAATTTGATTGTTACAAAACGAAACGAGAATGACCCAACAAAAATTATGTGGCAAAACATCGATTTTCCAACAAAACACTTTGTTACCTGATATTTTGTTAATTGAAACTTGAATGAAACGGTAGAAAAACCTTTTAAATTTTAAATTGTGTGTTTTGGGTTTTTGTGTTCTAGGTTTTAGTGGGGAATACAATTTTAGGTAAATTTCTTTTCAAGTTTTCAAGATTCAATTTTTATATTAGAGATAAGATAGAAGAATATGTAAGAGGTGAAATTTTTTTATAGAGTCGATGATATTCAAGATGAAGAAGATGGAAGGTTAAAAAAAGAAGAAAATAAATTTTAAATTTTAAAGAAAAATTACCTTCACCTCTCTTGAGAAACAACACTGACACCGCCTCTAGTTTTAAATTATAATTATGTGCCAACCTCCTTTAAATTTTATTAAAACAAACATTCCTATAATTCTTAGTGAAAATCATAACTCGTATGTATAAATGACATTTGTCAATGGATTTTTGTCTGACATTAAAATATTTTAATGATATATTTAAGCATAAGGGATATTACTGTATATTTTTAAAATTAATGAAGATATTAGTGTCATTTTAATTAGGGGTGTGTAAAAATATGGTTAATTAAGCCATATTTTTAAACTGAATTGCATTGAATAAAAAAAATTTTGAACCATTTAAATAGTTAATAAACTGAATAATATATTATAAACAATCAAGTTAACTAAATTTAAGTTAAAAACTAGCTTAAACTGTTTAACTAATTGTTTTTAAAAAGAAAATAGGCTACAATTAAGAAAAGTAAATTCATCGTCGAAAGAAATTTATCCGAAAGTATTTATCAACCCATAGACTATTACCCATACCCTATGTGTTGCTTGCAAAACCGTAAAAAATTCACATCACGGAACTGAAACCAATAAAAAACTGAAACCAATAAAAAACATAAGGCTTAATTGCAACTTTGGTCCCCATATTTTGTCTTTTTTTGAGTTTTGGTCCCTCCATTTTAAAAATCACGTTTTTGGTCCCTTTTTTTAAGTTTTGTTTTAAAATTTAGTCCCTTGACCAATTTGAGAATAATATTTGATGATGTGGTGCTTGTTTTGATGATGTGTCAGTTTTTATTTGCCCAAATATATTTTCACGTAATATTAATCCATTTAAAATTAAATTATTTCATTTAATTTAATTTTAATTCAATTATCTAATAAATCAAATAATTAAAAATAAGAATAAATAAAACATTGAGCTTGTTATCATTCTTCTCATATTTCAGAGTTCATCTATTTCCCCATTCAATCTGTTTCAGGGTTCCTTGGAATCATATATTTTTCAATCCACCATCATAGTCAAACAACAAAGGTTTCACACACGTCATAACTAAATCCTCTCCTCTTTTCCCCACTCTCATTGCATTCTTTCAGAACCGCGTTGCCTTACCTAACGCTGCAACGACTATCGCCGGTGAGTCCCCTGAGCCTAAATGTCATTTAATTGAGCATTTGGAAGAGAAGAAGTCGTCCATGGAGGATTCGTAGAAATTGCTTCAGCTTCTATGGATTGACGAGGATGAGATCGTAATCTAAAAGGGTTTCTGGATTATAATACGAATCAAGGATCAACTTATGATCAAATTAAGTCTAAGCTTCAACTTGATTTCAACAAAATCCAACTTGCTGATAAACAATGAAGATTGAAGAAAAAGTATCACAATCTTCTATAGAAATTCGATTATGGCAAAAAGTTTTTCTTCAAAACCCCTCATGAACAAACCACCTTCAAAATTTCACTCAAAATCTGGAACATTCTGACTCCAATCGATGTTTCTGTTGAAGACGGCGACGAATCAACCCTAACCCTAATCCTATCCCAAATTCAGGTTATACAACACCAGTGAAGAATGATTCAGTCATTTAAAAGAAAAGAAAGGGGTCTTGAATGGCAACACAGAAGGAGAAGCAGCAGTGCAAGTTGAATGATAAGGTGGAAGAAGCTACAGATTTTGGTGCTATAAGTGTTTTTGAAGCGTTTGGACATGAATTGATATGTGTGAGGAACAAGTTCAATGCTTTATTTATTTAGATTTATTAAAATAATTAAATTAAAATTAAATTAAATTAAATTAAATAATTTAATTTTAAATAAATTGATATGACGTGGAAATATATTTGGACAAATAGAAACTAACACATCATCAAAACAAGTGCTACATCATCAAAAATTATTCTCAAATTAGTTAGGGGACTAAATTTCAAAACAAAACTTAAAAAAGGGACTAAAAACTTGGTTTTTAAAATGAGGGGATCAAAACTCAAAAAAAGACAAAATAGAGGGACCAAAGTTACAATTAAGCCAAAACATAATTGAAGTTGACATGTTATACTTAACAAACAAATTTCAAGTAGCAAATAAAATAAAAAGAAAATATGAATGGCAGTAGTATTTTATACATATAATTTATATATTATAGTTGAAGAACATCATTTTTAGTTCCATTATTCCACTAGATATTATATGAAGAGAGTTTCTTAATACACCACCCGGATTCCTTTTTTGCCCCTTGATTCCGGATTTACACATCCGGATGCACTATTTTTTTTTTAAAACGTTGATTTGTTCTTGATGTGCAAATCTGGAATTTTTTCTAATGTGCACATCCGGAAGAAATTCTTATAACTTCGCTCCGGAGCCTTCTGAAAAGTTAAGAATGAGGGGGGAGAAGGCTCTGGAGCGAAGTTATAAGAATTTCTTCCGGATGTGCACATTAGGAAAAATTCCGAATTTGCACATCCAGAACAAATCAACGTTTTTTTTAAAAAAAGGTGCTTCCGAATGTGCACATCCAGAATCAGGGAGCAAAAAAAAAATTTCGCGCGGTGCCTAAGAAACATGGGTGGTGTATTAAGAAACTCTCTTATATGAAAACCAATTTAGTTACTTATATCTTGTAAGTATAACAAATTAATTAATTATATATATATATATATATATATATATATATATATATAATAACCAATTTTTAAACAATTTATACATTATATCTAATTTTTAACTATAAATTAGTTTTAAACTAATTTATAACTAAAAACTTTATAAATTTAAATTGGTTATGACTTCTGAACTATTTTAAAATTGAATTAAAATTGTTTTAATTGGTAGTTTGTTTTTTATTAAAATGGTTTTTTAAAATTGAATTGAACTATTAATTTGATTTAGTGCAGTTCATGAATCACGAGCACTCCTAATTTTAACCGACTTCAAGAATGATAAATATAATTTTTTAAAATTTTAATTTTAATTTTAATAATAATATTTTAAATTACCGAATCAGTCAAATTACCATATCAATTTACATTGAACACTCCTAAGTCCTAACCTCAATTATTTTAAATAATAATTATGACAAATAAACCTAAAATGAAATTTGAATAGTAAATCTTTTTTTTTTATATAAGAAAAAAATTAAAGAGAGGAATTAGACAAAAGAAAAGTAAAAAGGAAGTGTGAAAGTGAAAAGTGGAGTAGAAGTGGGACCATAATGGTCAAGACTTAAGACTACATTTATGATAAGATAGTATTCCATATGCTAGTATAGTAGGTTCTTTGATGTATGTTATGGTTTGTACGAGGCCAGACATAGCGTATAGAGTGAGCCTTGTAAGCTGGTATATGGTTAATCCTGGAAAGGCGCATTGAGAAACATTAAAGTGGATTCTTAGGTGCATCAATGACTCTCTTAGCAGAGTCCTGATTTATGGTGAAGCCTGTGGTGATGATAGCAAAGTCGAAATCGAAGGATTTGTCGACTCTGATTATGCAGGTTGTATGGATTCCAGAAAATCTATTTTTGGATATGTCTTCACTATGTTTGGCACAACAATCAGTTGGAAAGCGACACTTCAGAAGGTTATTGCCTTATCAACCACTGGATCAGAATATATTGCCATCACTGAAGCTGTGAAAGAAGTATTGTGGCTTGAAGGTTTTGCTAAGGAGTTGAAACTTCAAGGTCGAGTTATCACTGTTAAATGTGATAGTCAAAGTACAATACATCTGTCGAAGAATTCAGCCTATCATGAGCAAACCAAGCACATCGATGTGAGGCTGCACTTCGTCAGAGAGATAATCGAGCGTGGAGAATTCCAAGTGCTGAAGGTTTCGACTAATGACAGTGCTGCTGATATGATCACCAAGACATTGCCAAGTAGCAAGTTTTTCCATTGTATGCAATTGATAAAGTTGCATGATGAAAGCTACTTTGTTCCCTTGTTAGTATAGAGTTTGTTCCAATGTGGAGATTTGTGGTATTTTGGATCGAGCTCTAGTGTCGACAATGGTAGCTTTATGGTTCGACAAAAGGTTTAGTATGAAGTTGAAGTTTGTTCACATGTTGATCTTGTGTGCTGTAGTCGAAGTATGTTCAAGCATGCAGTAGTTGAAATGCTAAGATTGTTAGCATTTCGAATTGAACCTTGCTTGTAAGCCCAGTTATTTAAGTTTGCTTGTTGCTCAAGTTAGCTTAGTAGTCTATAAATAGACTAGTTCTCTCAGGTTGTTGAAAGAGGTTAATTGTTGGTATTCACTTGTAATCTTTGAACCTTTATTGAGAAAGTGAATAGTAAAACAGTTTTAACTAATTCTCTACTCTTCTTCTTCTTTCTTCTTTCTTTTTGTAAAACCTAATAGAGTTTCTTGTGTTTGTTCAAGAAACTCAATCTTTTCTTATATTTTGCTTTGTTTTTTACGACTTCAATTCACAACAAAGAAGGTGGAAGGTTAAAGAAGAAGAATAAAAATTTAAAATTTTAAAGAAAAATTACCTCCTTTGAGGTTTATTTAAACAACACCGACACTGTCTCTAGTTTTAAATTATAATTATGCACTAATCTTTTTTTGAAGTTTATTAAAATAACACCGACACCTCTATAATTTTTAGTGAAAGTCATAATCGATAAGTATATATTGATAAGTATATATGATATTTACCAATAATTTTTGTCTATCATTAAAATATTTTATTAATATATGTAAATTTAAAAAAAGTTAGTGCATATTTTTAAACTAGAAAAATATTGATGTCATTTTAATATAACTTATGTGAGTGTAATTTTCCCAAATTTTAATAATAATATTTTAAATCACCGAATCAGTCAAATTACCATATCAATTTACATTGAACACTCGTAAGTCCTAACCTCTATTATATTAAATAATATTTATGACAAATAAATCTAAAATGAAACTTGAATAGTAAATCTTTTTGTTTTGGTAAGAAAAAAATTAAAGAGAGGAATATTAGACAAAAGAAAAGTAAAAAGGAAGTGTGAAAGTGAAAAGTGGAGTAGAAGTGGGACCACAATGGTCAAGACCCAAGATTACATTTATGATAAGATAGTAAAGTTGTTAATTAATGCTTAGACCAAAAAAAACCAACGAGAAGACCACATCACAAAGCCGTGTATGGTGACGACGGAGAGATGACCATTTTCAAATTTTCCTCGTTTAAGGAATCTTCTCTCCGGCGACAGCCACAGTAATAGCATTACGGATCCGGATATTAATATTTCAATATTTTTCGTTTGAATCAAAATTGGCGTCTCTTGCTACTCAGTCAACGGTCAACACTTCGTATCTTATGTACCTATTTCCTTTCTAAATTGAGGCTCATATTTTTCTCAATTATAATTATTGTTAACTAATTCTTCAATTCTCAATGTTAAAGATATCATTAAATTTACAATTTAATACTCTCTCCGGTCCTTTTTATAAAGAACACTTCGTTTTTTAGATTTATTAAATAATTAATGTATCTGGTCTGCATTACAGACTAGATATATTAATTATTTAATGAATCTAAAAAGTGAAGTGTTCCTTATAAAAAGGACCGGATGTAGTATGATCGTGAAGATGCATCAACATATTATTAGTTATGAATATATTTTTACAACTTAATGTTAAAGATGCTTCAACATATTTTTAGTTATAAATAAATTAAAGGAAATATTAACAAGTGTTTTAGAAGTATTTTTTAAAGATATGAAAAGATAAAAAAAAATAAAAAACATGTGTATTTAATGTATTGAAAATTAAAATAATTATTTAGAAAGTATATGAAAATTTTCATTAAAAAATTAATTCACAAAAGAAAAAACTCCAAGATTCTCAAGAACTATGTGACCTCCGATAAGGCTCTAATGCTCGATTCCTCTTTGGTGTTTGCCTCTGCAAATCATGGTGTGCAAGAAGATGATAAACGTGAGAGGTCAACGAAGAAGGTCAAAGATCGAGGAGAAGAAGATTCTCTATTTCAACTCGAGAAAGAGATTTAGTTGAAAGCAGACTTCACTCTTTCTAAGCAGCACAATTTCTTACAAAAATATGGTGACGAGTGAAGTGGGGGAGAAGATGGAAGAGGATGAGATAACAACAATTGAAGACATCTTTGGAGGTTTACAAGTGGATGAGCTACAAGTGGGGGAATTTGAGTGCCAGGAATTCATCTTATCAGAGGAAGATGAACGAAGAATAACACGTCCTTGGAAGAAGGGTGTTATAGTAAAGATGTTAGGAAAAAGAATTAGTTTCAAGGCTCTGGAAAATCGACTGAATTAACTATAGGCGAAAAGTGAAATTTTGAACTTTGTCGACTTAGGGCAAGAATATCATCTCATTACTTTCTCAAGCAAAGAAGATCAGCGAACCTCGTTTATCAAGGGATCATGGCTCATTTATGATCATTACCTCATTGTGAGGGAATAGAAGGCCAGTTTTTTATGAATTCTGATACCATTGATCAAGTTGTTGTGTGGGTGTGAATCTCCGGATTGCCCATTAAATACTATGATCATCGTGTTCTTTCCTTTATAGGAAACCGTACTCGAAAGACAGTGAAGGTTGATAAAACCACCCTATACAAAGAAAGATGGAAATATGCACGCTTATACGTTCAGATCAATTTGAATAAATTAGTGCTTGCAATGTTTTCCATTAAAGGAAAGCATTACAAAGTGGAATACGATGGCCTACATATGTTATGTATCGAACGTGGTAGGTACGAGCATGAAACTCCAGGGTGTGTAGACAAATTGCAAGCAATTATGGAAATAGGTAGAAAAGAAACAGAGAAAGAGAAAGAGCAAGGAACGAATCAGAATGTTGAATATAATGTGAGACCTTGGTCTATGGAGAATAAGGCTAGAAGGAATAAAAAGAGCAAAGGCATGCAGGATTAATGAGGAGTCCAGACAATTCAAAGAGAGCACGAAAAAAGCAACAAGCAAGCAATGGGGTCAAGGTTCACATTGTTACATGAAGAGGAAGTTCCAAGAGTAGTGGAAGATGAAAATGGGGTACAAAATCATGCAGATGAATCAATCCAAGAAAGCATGGAGGAATTAAAGGAAAGCGGAGTAAAAGAGGTAATAGAAAGTGTGCACGTCGAAGGAAAAAAGGACACAACAAAAAAATAAATATAGTAGAAAATTCAACAATCATAATAAGTTGGAAATAACTTCCAAAGGTATAGTCAAGGACAAATGAGGAGCTACATGTGGAGGGGGTCAAACACATTATGGATCTATTGCTAGCGAATTTGGAATAAAGACCAAGGTCCAAAGGCTTACAACAAAATATTAAACTACTTATAGGAGATTTTAAACCTGGTAAATTTACTCCTAGGACTTCTTTGGATCCGTATAGCACTAAGGCCCATCTTCTAGTGGGTCAAATTGAGTTTGATATGATTATAGTTTCCACTAAGTCAGAAGTTTGATTGGATGATAATCGATTGGCGGAAGAGGATTATGGAATAGAGAAACCAAGAGCTAAAGAAGATTCTGAGGATGAAGATGAAAGAGATATGGTGTTGGTAGAGGAAACCCCAAGTCAGTAACAAGGTAACCAAAATGTTAACTCAAGTTTTTCATGATTGGGAATCTAAACAAAAAATCTATATGGAATTGTCGTGGTGCGGGGAATCAGAATTTTCTAAGGGTTTGCAAGAATTATACCAGAATTTTTCATCCGAGTGTCTTCATTGTTTTGGAAACCAGAGTCAATCCAGAAAAGTTAAAGAAATAATTTGCTCTTATGGGATTTAAGGGTTATGCATTTTCATTTATGCGTGATTATTCGAGTGGTATTGCACTGATGTTTATTAGTGTTTTAGTAAACAATCACGAATTTATTTCACTTAAAAGATTAACTCGAGAAATCTCAAAGAAAATTTGTGCAAAGACAAATTGCAATGAAAAGTGTGTGTGACTTGATTTAAACGTTTGGATAGCGACCAATTGAATGCAGAAGATAGAATTTGAATAAAGGCAGTAAAAGACAAATAAAGTAAATGACATTTAATGTAAATGTTTTGAAATACAAAAAAAAATTGAAGAAATTTTAAATGGTGACGAATCACATGTCTCATAAACCATTTCGCTTTGTGACTTGGGTACTTTGGTTCTAAAGAGATCTGGTGAAAATTATGACCCGGATTACAATGCATAAGCTTGTATTTATATTATTACAAAGAAAACCGCCGAGCACGGTTAAACCCTAAAAATTTGACACGTATCCCACTACTTAGGCCTTCGTGTTCCAACTTGTCTCCATGCGTCGTCAAGGATGTAACTGCTTAAAACCAACCAAAACATGGTAATAATTGGCAATAACCATATTTGAAAATGTTACTTAACTCTGTCGAAGGTGGACGCATCTCCAAGTCTTAGGACTTAAAAATATCCTAGGTCTTTAACACTTAAAGTGTTAACTTCGACTAAGTGTCAAAAGGTTGTTATATAATTTTCCATGATTCTGAACATGTTTAGAAGAGAGAGTGATCCTAATCTTGTGAATATATTCTTGAGACTCCTCCAAACCATTATTCCCCTTGACTCCACTTGCAGCTTAGTCGGACCAACGAGTCAAATACAACCAATATGTCGAAGCTTTGGGCTTAAGCTTTTTGAATTTTAGTAATGTCACGTAGCTTGTCCATTAACTTGTTGAATTTTCACTTAGCTGAAAATCTCGAGCTAATAGATGCCCCCCCCCCCCAAAATGCCATTTTCGATCATATGTGTCAGATGGAGAGAAAGATGGCGTGTTTTTGTAACTTCTATATACATGTCTTCTTTAAAGTTTTATTTTCTAAGTTTCCTCCATTGCTGACCTGTGAACTTAGCTTGGCTTTTTGCCTACCATTTTTCGAGTGACTGCCTTATGGGTCCTTGCCGACTTTAAACAATGCACTAAAAAAATCATGTCATACAATAGTTTTAACTAAGTATCACACATATAACTATAAAGGCCATCTTCATATCGACATTGAAAACATTTGAGTCTTGTCACCCATCTTACCAGGTGACGTACAAGATTTTTAGACAACTCTTTGTATTTCCATATGTTTTTCGCTTACTCATGTTGAATGTTTACAACTGCATACCTTACTGTTCGAGAACCGAAAAAACAAATAGAATCATTTAAAGAGGCAGCCAAATACGAGTCTATACAAGAGCCCAAATATGTATGCCTTGTAAAATGGTCTAAGTTTCGACAAAAACCCAGTTTTCTTATTTATTTGTCTTTTCTCAAAGTCGAAAAAGAGGGAGTGTTACTTCTACTACCGCTCCTTCCAAGAAGGCTAAGAAGGACATAACTCAAGAGGTTGAGTCCTCTGATGACAATGTTGATGGCATGGTGTTTCCTATTCACACCCTTGCTAAGCACCAGGAACACTTGAAAAACAAAACAACAAATGCAAGCTTGAGTCATGGCAAGAAGAAGAAATCCTCCACTGATGCCCCTAATTCTCAAGCAGTCGAGAAAAAGAAGAAGAAAACGAAAGAATCGATTTTCATCCCTTCCATACCAAAGAAACAGAAGAAGGGCATGGCCCCCAATTTTCAAGTAAAGATGGCATTACTTTGTTCAACCCTTTCTTCGATCCATATCTCGAAACAAATATTAATTTCTTATTTCGCAGGGCAATCCACTCTACAACATCTCTGTGCCAATTCAAGGAATTAGCACTCCGTATGTCCATCTAACCAAACCAGTGAGTCTGGTCGATGATGAAGTTATTGAGCAACCTCTGGTTCAAGGGGGTAGTCAACTATCTAGTTCAGATCGAAGTACTCTTGGGCATTTGTCTCCCCAATTATATCAAGACCTTGAGGCGCCAGATAGATCATTCGAAATTCCACACGATCCAAAGCCTATCAATCAAACACAACAAAGTCTAGATCATGGGACGTTGGAATTGATGTTGATGGTCTAACACAAACCCAATTATCCAAGAACAACCATCAGTAGGTGCTAGCAATCTTTCCCAAGCCACAACTGCAACTACTCAATTTTTGTTTCATGACTCTTTATCCAACACTTCTCTCATTCGAGAAGAGATAATAGCCATCAAGGACATAAACCCTGCAAAGGCTTTAAGGAGATTGGTAAATAGTCGAGGGTCTAATTCTGTTGGGAGATCTTCCAGTTCTTCGACTCTATCTGGTTGAGAGATTGGTGTTGACTCAATCACTGTGTTGGTTGTCTAGTTTAGCGAAGGTTTTTGATGTGGACTTCTTTACGGTTGTAGAAAATGATCATTTTGTCGAGTATGGAGTTAAAAAGTTGTTAACTCAACTTGGTGACCATTCTTTGCCTTACCAGCTCCTTCCGTTCGTGTTGGGTTTTGAATCTTTTCTTGAACAAGCTTGCAAGAACGTGAGGATACAATAAGCATTTTTCAAGCAGCTCCAACAAAAGACTGAAGTTGCATTGAAATAATGGTCCTTAATCACCTTGTCCAATCAATGGGTTAACACACTATAGGCTCAGGCTTAGAAGAAACATGATCAAATTTCATCTTATGACCAACGAATCTTGCAGCTGATGAAACAAATTGAAGATTTAAAACAAAAGAAAGCTAACTTGTAGAAGTCTGCATCAAGTTGCTCCAGAGAAGACATTGTTAAAGAGGCCACTATTGGTTTCAACATGTCCAAGCCGTTATTCGCTTGGATAACAAGATTTCTATGTTACAAGCTGGGGAATCCAAATTAGATGCAAGATTCAAGTTCTCTAAGGCGGAGTTTGAAATTTTCAAAACTGAATTTTCTTTTTAAATGTAAGTGTCAATTTAACTTCTTAACTGCTTCAGTTTGTATTTAATGACATCACGAGTTTAGCCTTTCTATTAACGCCAATTTAACATTACACATTTTCATGCATCATTATTCTGTTATTCGAATTTCTTGTAACATATACTCATACTTCTTCAAGTATCTTCCATTTACTCTTAAAATTCGACTGTCAGGACCTAATTCCTAAATTTAGTAAGCGTTATTTAAAAACACTTGATTAACTCGAAACAGTCATTTCCCAGTTTTGTGACCAATTTCTTAAGGCTATATCCTTTCTATCCATGGGTAGGATAACTTTCCAGACATAGTCACCAACTGTAAAAACTTTCTACTAAACTTTATAGTTGTAGGCTTTAGTTATTCATTCCTTTTGCCTAATGAGAACGTATAAGACAACTAACCTTTCTTCATCGAGGTTAACCAAGTCATCCATTGTCATTTTCCAATCATTGTCGAATGGAATTTCACTTTGCCTTTGGATTCTTACTTACTGTAAGTATATCTCAGCAGGAAAGACTGCATCATGGCCAAACGTTTGTCGAAAAGGTATAACATTAGTTGCTTCCTTAAGAGATGTTCAACAAGATCAAAGTGATTGGTTTAAGGTCTTATGCCAGTTCTTTGGCTTTTGACCCACATGTTTCTTAATTAGGCCAATTATGATTTTATTAGTAGCCTCGACTTTACCATTTACTCGGGCGTAATAAGGGATAAGGTTTAATAGTTTAATTCCTAATTTTGAAGTGAACTCGACCATCTTTCAACAAGTGAATATTGAACCTTGGTCAGAGGTTAAGGTTTCGGGAATTCCAAACCTACACATAATATGACTATGAATAAAGTTGATCACAACATCTTGATCAACGTTCGTCAAAGGCATTGCTTCGACCCATTTGGTAAAATAGTCGATGCCTACTAGGATGTACTTATGATTTTTGGATGATGTAGGTCAAAATTTTCCAACTAAATCTAACGCCCAACCTTTAAACGGCTAAGGCTTAATAATTAAGTACAGCTCACTAGGAAGAACATGTTGAATCTCTGAATGCTTTTGGCATTCTTGATACCCTTTTGCAAACTCTATGCAGTCTTTCAATATAACTGGCCAATACACAACTTGTCGAAACAAAATCCATTTCATTTTATGGTTTGTATGATGGGTGCCACAAGATTCACTATGGAATTTAATGTTTTCCAAGTAAACTTCGCGTTCACTAAGGTATTTGAGTAAAACTTCTTCTAGAGTTTTCTTAAATAACTCATTTTCAATGGCCACATAGCTTAATGCCTTATGTTTTACTTTTCGATTTGTTGTCCCTATTGGGTTTTCTAAAAAAAAATTATAATTGCTTTTCACCAATCATTGCCCAACAAATTGTCAATAGCAAAATTTTAAAAAAATTTCAGATTTTGCACTTGCAACTCTTCTACCCCCGCTAGTTTTGACTTTGAAAATTTTGAGGGGAGAATACTGGGAAAAGTAAATATTTCCTTAACTTCAAACAATTCTTCTCATTTTCCTTTGGAGACTTTATATCCTGAAGTCATTTGGGCTAGGTCATTAGCTTCTCGATTCTCCAGTCGAGGCACATGTTGGATGTCAACTAAATCGAATTTCCTTAAGAGTAAATTGGCTGTGACAAAGTACACAACAAAATTCTCTTTAATGCACTTATACTCTTTTTCCAATTGTTTCACAACCAGCTCCAAGTCACCTATAACGTCGACTGTTATTTCCCCTAAGTTTAACAGTATCTTAAGGCATTCTATTAAAGCTTTATACTCAACCTCATTATTTAAGCAATTTCCATGGATTTTGAATTTATACTTGGTTAGTATTCCTTTGGGGGAAACAACTAGAATTCCAACACCATTCCCGTATTGATGATTGGAACCCTCAAAGTACAACCTATAAGGCTTAAACCCCACATAATTCCATGGTGCTTCAACTATTGCATGATCTAGAATAAAATCATCAATAATCTGACCTTTCATGGCCTTTAAAGATGCATACGTTAAAGAGTACTCAGTTAAAGCTTGAGTCCACTTTCTTATTCTACTATGTAAAATAGGCTTCAACACCATATGTTTAATAATATCAAAATGGAAATACAAAACACATTTGTTAGCTTTATGCAATACTTTAACTTTGTACAAGATAAGTATAAACAAAGGTACAATTTCTCTTGGGATAATATACTGCCTATTGTCGAATCAAACGCAAAAATGTACAACTTCATGATTCATATCTTCCAGAAAGTAACTTTGATCAACCTTTATGTTTTCGACAATGCCATCAGGTTTCCAGATGGTGATTCGCTGATGCATCATCGAAGGTGTAACACCTCATATTCGATTAATTGATTTAATTGAATTATTTAGAATATTATTTGATTATTTGGTGTTTTAATTAAAGTTAAATTCTGTGGTTATGAGGGTGTAATGGTATGGCCAGGTGGTGAGAAATAGGTACTTCTAGAATGATTATAAAATAATTAGAGTAGTAATTTTATTATTATTTAAAAAAATTAGATATGGGAAGGGTATTTTGGTGAGTAGAGGAGTAAGTGAGGACATTATGGGAATTATATTTTTAAGGAGAATTAGGTTACTACTAAAAAGGTTAGTATAGAAGTTTGGGAAGTTTTTATGTAAAACATAATTTTGGTGGAAAGAGGAAGAGGCAAGGGCTAGGGCATAGGAAGAACATCCATTGGAAAAGCTTTAAGGAGTTTTTCTGGAAAATCTAAGGTAAGGAGGGGGAATTGCTCCTAATATGGTGTGAATTGCATGAATTGGGTAGAGAGAAGTCCTTAATCCCTTTAGGTTTTCATATCTTTGTCCCTTTCGTTGAATGAATGATAAACATGATGTAAATCATGTGATAACATGACTTGTGTGATGTATGATGTGAATTTTGTGTATTATTTAGCTGTAGGATTTAGGTGTTCTTGTGGATAATGTTGGTATGAATTGTTGTTCCTAAGTTGTTGTGAACTGATCCATGATTAAGTGAGTCAATTGCATGATAGTTGATAGATAATTGATGAGGTATTGTTGATTTAGATGTTAGAAGATGATAAAATTCATATGTTTTCATATACAATGATGTATGGTATATTTTGGGGCTGTCAAAGGTCAAAACTTGGGGTTTAGGGTCTGATGAACGATTGAAAAACAAGAGCGATCGCACAAAATCGTGAGAAAATGGGGGTTTCTAGACACTGCTACGGGTGGCTGTAGCAGCCCTCTGGGTTTTTGTACCAGAGGCGTGCCCAAAGGTTTTTTTTATTGTCTGGTGAGTGCTATGGGTTGTAGCAGCTGCTATGGGTGGCCGTAACAGCTCCCTAGATGTTATACCAAGTGAGACATTTTCAAGCGTAACTTGAGTTTCGGGACTCAGATTGAGGCGCAGTTTGAAGCATTGGAAAGCTAACACACATATCTACATTATGGTAGTGCCATGTAAGACGAATTATCATGTTTGAGTGATATGTGAGTGTATGTTGTGAAGTGTGTGTATAATTACGTGACATATTGTACATGCTTGATGATGAATCAATGTTGAGACAATTTAACATGATTGAGTGTTGTATGTGAGTATATTTTTGATTTGGTGCTAATGTTTGGTCATTATTTGGAGGTGTTTTATGTTGTTCATTACGTGGAGAATGATATTGTTGTTTATTATGAAGATTATATGGTGATAAATTCATGGTGATCAATTTTTGTGAGATTGCATGTTATGGTGAATCATGCATCATGGTGTACGGACTTTGGTCTAGTTTTTGGTGTGCTATGGACCAGTGGTATGGGTTCAAGAGCTAGTAGGTAATTCTAATGAGGAATTAGTGAAGCGTTGCTTATGGTGATAACAACGAATTTGGTGTGCTATGGTACGATGGTTTGGATTCAGGAGAGAGTAGCTGATTCTATATGGGAACTGGTGAAGCGTTACATATGGTGATGGTAATAATTTGGTGTGCTCTGGTCCTATGATGGTAACGACCCGCAGTTACGCGGCACCCTCCGCCGCTGCCATCACTGGAGAGTGGTGCGGCTCCCCGGTCGCCGCCCTGCCGTCGCGACACGACCGCGCGGTTGCAATCCCTGCGGTCTCTAACTGCCACCTCACAACGCGGCTGGATGGCGCGTACCGCCGTGTGGCTGCGATCCTCGGCTGCCGCCTTTCTTACGCGGCTCTGCTCTCCACCTTTGAAGCCGCGACCGACATCCCCGACTGATTTTCCGATTTTTTCCGAAAGTCCGATTTTTCAAGAAAAAGAGTTTTTCTAGTTTTATGTTTCCGCCAAGCAGTGATTTTTTTGTAAAACAACTTTAAAAAATAAGTTCTCTTGATTATGGGAAAATTTCATAAAAGCAACTGACTCAGGAAAAAAATTGGGAAAACAATTTAGATTCCAAAATCACAATTTTAGGGAATCAAGTGACCCTAACGAAGTCGTTCCAATCCACAGGGGAAAGGTCCAACACAACAATAACCATATCAACAAAAAAAATCAGGTAATCATGTAATTAACCCATATCACAAGGTTATCAATCCCAATAGTAACTCATAAAGACCTGAGAAGATTTATCCTAAATCTTCTATTAGGGTCTTTAGAGCAAACACACAACAATAACAATCCAACAAAATTCAATAGTATGCAAGAAAACACGTAGCTCATAATTCACGTATAGGAAAACCCATAACAATCCCTAAGGGTGCTGATAGGAGGGTAAGGAACCCTCACTATCCTAAAAGCTTGAAACCACTTAAGTGTAGACAATTATCTCGAATTTGCCGTAAGGTTTGTTCCCTTGGAAATATCTTGAATCCCTGTTCCTAAAACCTTCATGTTCCCAGAATTCTCTCCGCCTCTCTCACGTTTTAATGGATTTTAACCTAATTTTCTCACCACCTTTAGTATTTATGTGGGCTTATTTTTTCAAAATTATAATTTTTACCAAAATAAATCCAATCCTCTCTCCTTCTACCTTCTACTCTCTGTTATTCATAAAAATGACTCTTTCTTTTATTTAACCATTTAATTAATTATTTAAATAAAGTAAATATTTAAATTAAATAATTATTTAATCAAGATTATCCAATTATTATTATTTTATTTTATTACCAATAATTGAGTAATAATTAAAATAATACTATTTACCTGCTCTCACAACTTTTAGCCCCAGTAATTAGTAAATTACTAAAATACTCTTACATTCTGAAAACATCACAATTCTAATATAAGGACTAAATCACACAGACAATTAACTAAAATGCTTAAATAATAAGTTGGGGCATTACACTAAACCTAGAGTTTTTTAGGGTTGGTTGAAGATTTGAAGGAGAGCGGTGTTTCCTACGGCAGTCTTGGAATTCAGGGTGGTGAAAGGTTGTTTGGTTGGTGGTCTAGGGAAGAAAATGTAGAGAGAGGCGATAAAGGGTTGTATTTAGTGTGTGCGTGTGTGTGTGTGTGTGAGAGAGAGAGAGAGAGCGAGAGAGAGAGAGAGAGAGAGAGAGAGAGAGTGAGAGAGAGAAGGGAAAATAAGGCCCCTTATGAAGATTCACATTTATATATGTACTCCGTGTGTTGTGAATTGATGTCTTCAAGAACAAACCAAAATATGAGAAAAAGATTGAGTTTCTTGAACAAAAACAAGAAACCCTATTAGGTTTTACAAAAGATAGAGAAGAAGGAAGAATAAGAAGAATAAGAATCAGTTAAATTTGTTTTACTATTCACTTACTCAATAAGGATTCAAAAATTACAAGTGAATACCAACAATTAACCTCTCTCAACAACTTGAGAGAACTAGTATATTTATAGACTACTAAGCTAACTTGGACTACAATCTAACTTAACAATTGGGCTTACAACCAAGGTCTAATTACATGCTAACTTAAACACAAAGCTAACATATTTCAACAACATGCTTACTTCGACTACATCATGCATAACTCATGTCGAACCATGAAGCTACCCTTGTCGATACTAGAGTTCGATCCAAATACCATGAGCTCCTTATATAGGATAATAACTTTGGGCTTTTCTCCTTGGATATTAAATTTAATTTTATCCAGAATTAATGCAGAATCTGTTAGATATTATCTGTTCCATAAATCTCTCCAACAATATATGATTTGTTTCAATTCAAATTCAAATTGAAATATAAATTTAAATCTAAATCAATCTTTGTCCAGCTGTCAAAAAAATCACCAAATCATATTACTAAACTAACTAGTAATAAAATCTGATCCAATCTTTGACCAAAAATCTTTCAAAATGCAGCAACAATGACCTGTTGCGCAAGGCCCATATGTCGTACCAACATGTTGTGACATCGCGTCCAGGATGTGTCCCTTCTACACCTCCATGCAACTTAAGCAAGCTAGATTAATCTTGAACACTTTGAACACTTCTCCATGTTGTTGTTTTTCAAAATGCATCAAATCCAAAAGGAACGACATAATGGTCCAAAAGTTTCTCATCTTATGTTCGCTGACGACCTTCTAATCTTTGGTAAAGCTATGAAGCATCAAATTCACAAGGTTCGTGAATTCCTTGATAATTTCTGTGGGATATCGGTTTAAGGATAAGTTATGATAAATTAAGTCTTCTATTTTCCAACAATACTAATGATCATACTAGGAGGGAGCTAGCTATGATTGCAGGGATCAAGGAAACGAAGAAGTTTAGTATTAATTTAGGATATCCTATCACAGGTAAAAGTCCAAAGATGAAATATTATCAACACATTATTGATAGAGTCTAAAACAAGTTGGCTATGTGGAAGACACGACACTTATTCATGGCAGGGAGAGTTACTCTTACCAAATTTGTCCTCGAAGCAATACCAATCTATTATATGATGAGAATTAGAATGCCATGTGGAAGTCTTAAAATGATTCAGAAGGCATAATGATAGTTTATATCGGGTGACTTGGAGGGGAAGAAACTACATACCATAAAATGAAGCAAAACTACTAGAGTTAAGAAGGACAGAAGGTTGGGATTGAGAAATCAAATTATGATGAACGATGTGTGTCTAGCCAAACTCAGTTGAAAATTTTTCAAAGGTGAGAATTATTTATGGAACATATGTAATGGAGAAAGAACAAACGTGAGGTTGGATTGTTGGGTTGATCACAACATTGTTCTTAAGAATCAAGTGAAGGATGATAATAATCTGAATTTGAATACTCGTTTGGTGGAACTAGCTATGAAGTATGGTGGTTGGGACTGGTTGAAACTTGAGAAGTTATTCCATCATGATATCCTTAATATGGTAGCTTCCATACATCCTCCAAAAAAGGAATCAGGCCTTGATGATTTCAGGTAGGCATATGCAAACAACAAAGCTTACTCCATTGGTTATGTTTATCGTAATTGGATTGGTACTGAGCATGGTTTAGACTGCGTTGATTGGAAAAACATGTGGCGTATACAGGTCCTTGAATGTGTTAGAATACTTATCTGGTTGATGCATCACGGTGGTTTTAATAACAAAATATGATTTTTCCCGAAGGAACAACTCTGACCCATTATGCTATGATTGTGAAATCGCGACAGAGACCATGTTACATGCATTACAAGGTTGTCCCTCAAGTAGGAATATCTGGTTAGCTAGTATGGATAAAACGTTATGGGATTCTTTCTTTGCAGCTAATACGTAAGTTGGTTGCAGAGTTATGGGGCATTCTCGAAGGGGTCAAATTGTTCAACATCAACAACAATAGTGAAATGAGCTTGATCATTCAAACGGATTCCATACAAGCCCGAGATGAAATCATGAAGGCACGACAAGGGAAGCAAACTGGATTAACTATAGTTCGACAAATCCATCATGAGATGAAGAAAATAGGAGACTATATATGCCATAATGTATGTAAAGAATCAAACTGTTGTGCGGGCTAAGGAGTAACATAGGTTTTCAAATTTATAATTCTTGTCCTATGAAGATGCAACATTTGTATGAGAAGGAGATGAATGACTCCACCATAAAGAGGGATAATATTGTACAATTATTGCCTTTGGCACTTTATTTCCACAAAGGAATTAAAAAAATGATCTTTAATAACAAATATTTTTTTTATTTAAATATCTATCCACTATCATGACTCATAAATAAAATAAGCTAAGCAAACATTAAAAAATACATAGAATATCTATCCATATTATTACAAATGAGCTCTAAAAAATCACAAAAATATATACAATAATGTTTATTCTTGTTGAGAAAAATAAGTGTGAGGTGAAAGTCTCACATTGATTAGAAAAAGTGGAGATTGAGTATATTATAAATTAGAGAACCTACACACCTATCACCTTAAGATTTTGGGTGAGTATGTGGTGTGTCTCTCACAAGATGTGTTGCTCATAAAAAAACTCAATGTAAAAATGCTCCTTCATGTTGATCCCCTGATGTGATGACCTAACAGAGGTATCAAAGTCTGGTTCGAGTGAATGACCAACTTTCTTCTATCGAAATTCCTCCCCACATGGTGGTGGGTAGAGGAATATCCTATTACAAAAAGTGTCAATGGCGGTACAAGTGTATATAAATGAAAAAGCTTATGCTTGAGAGAGAGAGAGAGAGAGAGAGAGAGTATCGTGAATAAACTTACACTTGAGGGATGAAAAAACCAAATGTGAGTTAGAAGTGTTGAAAATAAATGTGACGAAGTAGTCACACATTAATTATAAAAATAGATATTAAATATTTTATAAACGAGATAATCCACTCATCAATCATTTTAAAATTTTGGATAAAAATGTGATATTTTTTTCACAAGATTTATTCTCGTAAAAAACATAAAGAATCAATAACCTAACAATTATGAAATTCTAAACTAAATAAGAAACTATATTGATATATGATATCAAAACACTCATTAAATTGCTCCAGCATTAACTTATATAAATTTAACATACTTTTACTTTTTGTTTAAACTCTTCAAGAAAATTTTTATTCTACTCAATAATATTATCTATGTTATGAAACTAAACAAAACAATATAGAGATCAAAGAGAGGAAAAGAAGAGAGAAAGTAATCTTATATTATCTTCTTCAAATGTACACTTTATATTGCAATATGTACTTTATTTATAGGACCTATGGGAGATGGAAAGTGTTTCGGACTGGACCGATGGCTAGACATGGCCAAATCCACTTCTGCTCTCAGAATTACCCAATTGCCTAAGTCCGGTCAAGGGGGAGCATAATTTACCTTTCTGCCCTCCAACCGGGCACATATGGACGGATGGACCCCAGGGCCATTTGCCCCTCCCCGGTATTCTTGCCTGTCACGCACGGCTTCATTATCCAGGGACAGTCATGGGCATGTGCCCGGAACTACGCCTTTGCCTGACATAACGGCTAGTTTTGGGCACCCTGCCCGACGTAACAACTAGTTTTTGGCAGTTACCTATTCTTCGGGAAACTGTTATTTCACCCCGAAAATAGGGACCGTTGGCCACGCGTTGGGGGAATTATATAAACCCTCTCATTCGAGAGGGTCAGGTATCCAATTTTCATCCTAAGAAAACACTCTGTACTTGCCCTTTTCTCTGACCTTTTCTTACTTGAGCGTCGGAGTGCCTTGCAGGTACACCCCCTCTTATTCTCACACCAGCATCACAGACGTTCTTGGTGGCCCATCACAGGATCTGATCAGCCTTCACGATCAGTGGCGCCGTCTGTGGGAACCCTGTTTTCCCCGTCTTAACATTCTCCCCAGATTCTAAGACCAAAACACATTCTTCGTCCAAGATTACAATCATGGCCTCTCAAGATCACGTCAAAGGTTCTCACCATCTTTTTGTCCACCCCGTCAACAAAACTGATGCTGACGGTTCCTCATCCCTCCTCGGAGGAGACGCCCATAGCCTGAGGGACGGGGCAATCGCGTCTCCCTCCTCTACTCCCACTGACCGTGTTGACGACTAGCCTGTACTGGCCCTCTAGCCCGTTCGAGTTCCACCCAACGCCGACCCGGCCGTGGTGGCCCTCCTCGAAGCGATCAACAAGACTAACCTCTTGATCCTCCAACAAAACGAGAGGATCGGGGCGTTGGAAGAATCTACCCGTCCGAGATCCCCCCCGCCGAGGAAGAATCAACGACGATCGAAGAGTCCTCGACCCCGACGGGAAACTGACCGTAGGGGACGCCAAGAGCCAGAGTCCCATGCTGTTCGGAAGCGCGATCATGTTTCCCCACGAAACCAATCTTCCCTGGGCCACAAGAGAACCCGACGAGATCAATGATCACCCCCGGTCCGGCCAAAGGGCCAGGCCCGTACACCTTCACCCCGAAGAAGTCGTCGTTACGAGCAAGTCGTCCGCTCCCCTTCCCGTACCAGTTCCAGTAGCGACGATGAGCCCCACAGCCCATTGTCCCAAGAGATATTGGCTGCTCGCCTCCCCAAAGGCCTAGAGAAGCCCCCAACTTTGGGCACCTACGACGGAACCCGATAAGCACATCGAAAACATCAATGCTCTGTTGGATTACCGTGGCGTCTGGGGCGCCATCAAGTGCCGCCTGTTCCCGACCACGCTCCGGAAAAGGGCAATGACGTGGTACAAACAACTTCCAGAGGAGTCCATCACCTCGTGGAAGCAACTGGACAGAATGTTTTCTAGGCACTTTACTGCATCACGCTGCCATCCCAAGACTGAAGCCTCCCTGAGAGCCAGAATCCAAGGGAAGGATGAACCTCTCTGGGCATACATCGAGAGGTTTAACAAAGAAGCTGTGCAAGTCCCCACAACCGATGACATGAAAAAATTTCTGCTCAAACAGGGACTCCGCCCGCACTCAGAGTTTTCTAAAGCTGCCGGCCTCGCACCTCCAAGAAGCCTGGACGCCTTCCTCCTCAAGGCGCAGTCGTACATCCAGTACGAAGAAAAAGAAGCGGCCAACTCCGCCTGGGCCTCCCGCCACTAGGAGAATGACCAGGCCTCTAAAGGCGACGAGCCCTCGACATCTCGTCGGGGGGAAAGAAGGCGCGAGGATCGTCCCCGGGAATCCAGGGACAACAAGGGAACCTCCGGCAGGTTCCACGACTACACTCCCCTGACTGTCTCCAGGGAAAAGATTCTCTTCGAGTGCGCCAACTCAGAGTTTAAACAGGCGGGAGTCTGGTTCCCCAAGCAGATATCGGCCAAGCCCAACACCGACAAATCAAAGTACTTCCGTTTCCATAAGAGTCACGACCACACCACTGAAGACTGCATCCACCTGAAGGATGCTATAGAAATACTTATCAGGGACGGCCACCTGAAGCAGTTCACAAAAAAGAAAGACGCTCCCCGACAAGACGCCCAGGAGTCAAAGAAGGTAGAGGAAGAGGTGCCTTCCTCCAAAGAAGCCAACCTTCAGGTCGCAATGTCCATTTCATGGCCGGAGGATTTCTATGTTCCAGACGAGCTCAGCGCTCCCGTGTATTTCGCGGCCCACAGCCCGTGGGAGACTTTCCCCTCCACGATGGTCATCTTCAGAGGGGGCTTCAACAAAGTCACCGTGGGCTCCGTGAAGAGGAAGTTCGAGCACCTGATCAACACAAGCTCCAGCAAGGTGACAACGCTTGACAAGGCCCAGAAGGGATCAGTCCCCATCTCCTTCTATAGGGAAGAGCTCCTCGGAGGATCCCCGAACTCAAGTATCCCACTGCTCATCCGCGCCCAGATGGCCAATTTTGATGTTCGCAGGATTCTCGTCGACCAAGGCAGTTCGGTCGATATTATGTACTCTCAGCTTTTCTCGATCCTCCAACTGGACGAATCGCATCTCACTCCCTATGTGGGTTCCGACCTCCAGGGTTTCAATGGGTCAGTCACGAAACCCTAGGGGTACGTAGAGCTGATCGTGACCTTTGGATCCGCAGAGACAACCAGATCCGTTAAAGTGCAGCTCCTGGTAATCGACTGCCCGTCTCTCTACCGGTGCATATTCGGGCCACCAACTCTAGCCGAACTGGTAGCTATGCCTTCCACCGTCCACCTCAAAATAAAGTACTACACTTTGAAAGGTATGGTCGCCACGTTGCACGGGGATATCGAAGCTGCACGATGATGCTTCGAGGCGGCCACTAAGGGACTCAACGCCATCGCTTCCAAGCCAAAGGCGTCCAACAAGCCAGCCTTGCCCAGCAGCTCAGAGGAAGCCAAGCCGCTGCCTCGCGTCGACTCCGTCGATCTTGACAGCCGTTTCGCTGAAGATGACCAGAAGGAAGACCAGGCCAGCCCGAGCAGCTCATCTGCCTCGACCAGCAACAACTCCCATCCGATGCGCCCTATCCCGGATGGTGACTTCGAGCTCGTCCTGCTCGGCGACGACCCGCAGCGGGGAGTAAAGATAGGGACCGGTCTCCCCGGCATCGCACGGAAGCAACTCAAAGCCTGCCTTCACGAGAACGCAGACTTGTTCTCCTGGAGTACCGCGGAGATGCCCGACTTGGACCCATCTGTCGCCTGCCATCAACTCACGATCGACCCAGCCATCAAAGCAGTAACACAACGTAGGAGGAAGCAGTCTCCAGAGAAAACGGAGGCTGCAGAACAAGCTTTAAAAGACCTCCTCGAGGCAAAATTTATATTGGAAGCCAAGTACACCACTTGGCTGTCCAACATTGTACTAGTGAAAAAATCTAATGGTAAATGGCGAATGTGCGTTGATTATACTGATCTTAATAAGGAATGCCTGAAGGATGCCTACCCCCTCCCTAATATTGATAAACTTGTTGATAACTCTGCCAGTTTTAAACTATTATCATTCATGGACGCCTACTCGGGCTATAATCAAATACCAATGGCAATGAGCGATAAAAAATACACGGCCTTCATGACTGAATCGGGCAACTATTACTACAACGTAATGCCTTTCGGCTTGAAGAACGTCGGCGCGACCTATCAGAGGATGATGAACAAGGTCTTCTGGGGAGAGATAGGCGACATGCTCGAAGTCTATATGGATGACATGATCGTAAAATACCATGAGGAGACCGATCATATGGCCCATTTGAGGAAGGTCTTCGAACAGGCCAGGAAATAACAGACGTGTTTCAACCCAGAGAAGTGCACGTTCAGAGTCCGGGCAGGCAAGTTCCTCGGCTTCTACCTGACAGAACGAGGAATCGAGGCCAACTCTGACAAATGAAGGCATTCTCCGAGTTTCCAACGCCCAATTCGAAGAAATCCATCCAGTTCCTCAACGAGATGCTTGCGTCCTTGTCCCGTTTCGTGGCCAAGTCTACACAGCACACCCTGTCATTCTTCAAACTCCTCCGCAAGGAGACGACGTTTGAATGGACGAAGGAATGCGACCAGGCTCTCCTCCATCTGAAACGGGCACTGTCTGAGCCACCAGTCCTCTCTCGGCCAGACAACAGCGAAACTCTATATCTATATCTCGCCGTAGCAACCGAGGTCGTGAGCGCCGCTCTTATCTGCGAAACACCTGACGGGTAAAAGCCCATATACTTCACCAACAAAGCATTACAGGGGCCAGAACTGATATACCAGTAGATAGAGAAGGTGGCACTGGCCCTCATCAATGCTGCTAGAAGACTGAGACACTACTTCCTGGTCCACACGGTTGTGGTACAAACAGATCAGCCCGTAAAGCAACTGTTAGGACGACCGAACATGGCCGGCAGAATGCTTAAATGGTCGCTAGAGTTGTCCGAATTTGACATTCAGTATGAAAGCAGAAAAGCCCTCAAAGCCCAGGCTTTGGCTGACTTCGTCGTCGAAATGACGTTCGCGGATTCCCCCATCTGCGGGGCACTCAAATGGACCATTTTCGTAGACGAGGCATCCAGCTCGGCAGGGAGCGGGGCGGGCATCATATTGGAAAACGATGAGGAAATCATCATAGAGGTATCGCTCACCTTGTCCTTCCCCACGTCCAATAACCAGGCTGAGTACGAAGCCTTCCTTGCCGGCTTGCGCCTGGCCGAAGATCTTGGGGCAGAGGTGATCGTCATCTACACGGACTCACAACTCGTGGCCCTCCAGGTTCGAGGAGAGTACCAGGCCAAGAGTGAAAACCTGTCCGAATACTTAGCCTTGGTCAAAGGAAAGATGACGAAGTTTGCTACAGTGGAGGTGAGGCACGTTCCCCGCGAACATAATGTCAGAGCAGACATATTGTCTAAACTAGCAAGCACAAAGAAAAAGGGCGAAAACAAGTCCGTCATCCAGGAGGTACTTCCTCGACCTAGTATCGAAAAAGCATCCCCGACCCTCGACGTACAGGTCATCGACGACAACAACTACTGGATGACCCCCTTGTATATAACTACCTTGCTAGGGACGAACTTCCGTCCGATCCCAAAGAAGCCAGCACAGTCAGGCACAGGGCTTGCTCCTACGTCCTGGTCGAAGACAAACTCTACAGGCGAGGGTTCTCCATCCCACTACTCAAGTGCGTCGAGGAGGAGATGGTCGCCCACGTCCTGCGCGAAATCCACGAAGGAATTAATGCCCAACATCTCGGAGGAAGATCCCTTGCCCGGAAAGCCCTTCGGGCAGGGTACTACTGGCCAACCATACAGCAAGATGCTAAAGAACACGTGAAGAAGTGTGATAAATGCCAACAACACGGGGACATGCACCTAGCTCCGCCTAACGAGCTCAAGGTTATGTCCTCCCCGTGGCCATTTGCCTGGTGGGGCCTAGACATCCTGGGACCATTCGTAGTAGGATCAAACCAAAACAAATACTTAATAGTAGGCGTTGATTACTTCATGAAATGGATAGAAGCGGAAGCTCTAGCTAAAATAACAGCCCTTAACATACTGCGTTTCTACAAACAAAACATCCTCAAGCAATAGTCACGGACAACGGGACACAATTCACGGACAGGAAGTTCCAGGATTTCGTCGCCCAGCTGGGTACGAAACAACACTTCGTATCCGTCGAACATCCCCAGATCAACGGGCAAGCAGAAGCGGAAAACCGAGTCATCCTTCGAGGCCTCAAGCGAAGGCTGGATGAAACGAAGAAAACTTGGGTCGAGGAGCTGCACAACGTCCTGTGGGCATACCGCATGACTCCATACTCTTCAACCGGGGAAACCCCCTTCTGCCTGGCCTACGGGACCAGAGTCGTAATTCCTATTGAAGTTCACGTACCATCCAGGCGGACCGAATCACCCCTGGACGAGGAAATGAACGACGAGGCTCTAAGGGAGGAACTCGACCTCGTCGAGGAAGTCCGATCGGGGGCAGCCCTCCGCGAAGCCTCATTAAAACAAAAAATTGCCATTTGGAACAACGCCAAAGTCATATGACGAGAGTTTGAAGTGGGCAGTCTTGTCCTGCGAGAAACCATAAAGACTCTCGCGAAGGCAAACTCGCCATTAACTGGGAAGGACCCTATCGCGTCCGAGCAAAAACAGAGAATGAGGCATACTACCTAGAACACCTCAACGGGGAAGAACTTGCTCGACCATGGAACGCCGAAAAGCTAAAGCAATACTATAGCTAAGGCCTTAACAGTCGGTTTACTTCGTCAAAACAACGAACGTCACGACCCAACCACGATGCACGCCTAGGTACAAGCATTGCATGTCAGCTAAGGCAGGACCCCGTTCAAGAGAGAGCCAGGTCCCTGTCCGGCAGTGGTCCCTCAACCGAGCACCGCCGTCGTTAAAGTACCACGATAGGCAGAACACCCAGCTCGCGATGGGAAGTTCACGCCGCAAACTCAGGCCTCAAACGCGACCTGAGCTCCGCTATCTCGCCCGAAAATTCCCCGGTTGTTAGACCCGTTCCCCTCACTGCCGAACACATCTACTTCGAGCAATTCCCCAAAGCTTAAAACAAATCAAAGTGATCCCTGTCACGTGCACAAAAGCTTATCGAGCAACAGTACAACACTTAGCAAAAATAAGAAATAAAAGCCATGCCCAAACATACAAAACCGGCCATACTCACCGGATACATACATTAAATTCAAAGTGACCGCAAGGGCCACAAGCTGTGCGTATTACAAAACAAGGGGGACATGCCCCCAAACAAACTAAAAGTTACATCAATACACGGCGCGCAGGCTGGATACATTACAACAAAACAAAGAGTGTAATCTCATTCCTGCATCTGCTCGGGCTGCTCGGTGTTAGGTTCAGGCTCCTGGTTTTCCTCGTTAAGAAGCTAGGCATGCTCGTCGCCAATGTCGAAGAAGTCCGGATTAACTATTCTGCCATCCTTTACCTGGCCCAAGAAGTTGGTGCCCTCCGTGGAGATCTGAAACCCTGGATTGACCAGCCGGAGTTGGGCCACATCATTTTTGAACGATTCTTCCCCAATGGCGATAACGTCATCTCCCACCCGTAGAAGACAAACAACAAGCTCAAATCTTGCCTTCAACGCCTTCACGTCCTCGGGTTCATCTTCAGCCGGGGCACCCACTACCCTCAATTGTCCGATAAGCTCCTCGGCAGCCTTCTTCTCCACCGCCAGCGTAGCATTCTCCCCCCTCAGCCTGACAGCCTCCTCGTCTGATTTCTTCCTCGCATCATTGGCAGCCTTGGCCTCTTCCCTGGCCTTCCTCGCCGTCTCTTCCAAGGACGCTATGGTCGCCCGAGCATTCTTGAGTTCAGACTCGGAGGAGGAATCTCCCTCGGCATAGATCGCCGCCATCTTCAGAACCCTGGCCAACGCAGAGGCATCCTGCGCTAGCAGCACCCTCTTGCTCGGGCAATCCATACCTTCCAGTTGGAGAGACTCTGCCCGTGGCACCACCAGGGACGTCCCCTCAAAGAATTTCCTATCAAGGACACAAGGAGGAAGCTCGAACTTCCCTTTCTCTGGTGCCCGACTGAGGTACACCGTTTCATTAGCTCTGGTCCACTTAAACCTCGCGGTCAAAGGCAAAAGGGATCCCTGGGCAGGAGCAGGCGAAGAGCTCCCCATAGTAGGATGGGGTGAAGGAGCACGCTATGGAAACCGAGACTTTGAAGCGGCTGCCCCAGGCTTGTTCCTCGCCAGAGCATTCTTCACCATTCTCTCATTGGCAGAACGCATCTCACCTGCGAAAATACAACAAACATATTAGACGACGAAGAAAATGCAGTTCGGGCAAGTCAAAAAGCTAAAACTACCGAGCAGTTTAAAAGCGTCTGCAGGAGTCTTGCACTCCAAAAATGCCTTCATATTAATATAACGGTACTCCACCCATTGGCTACCATGCTCCTCAAAAATCGGATCACCCTTCTTCGTCCACCAGTCAGCAAGCCTAAAAGAATTAACGTAGTTCACCAACGTCTCATAACCGACCAAGTCTTGATCGTCCAAGATGCTCAGCTGAGCGACATAACCCGCAGGCTCTCGAGCAAAATGACTCTCACTCCAATGGAAGGGAAATTTGAACTCCCTATCCCCGATCACTTTCCCTTCCTCGTCACGCATGTCGTTACCATTCTTGTTCGTGGACACTGCCCAAACATACGTGATATCTTGGGCTCGCTCCGACACAGGCTCAATAATGTAGAACCTCTCCTTGAATGTTCGGATGGACTCTGAGAAGGGCTTAAACAACTTCCGAGGTTGCTTCAGCAACACCCAGTCATATCTTCTCCCCGTGACCTGCCTCTGAAGGTGGAAGATAGTGAAGAACAGAGGCAAAGTAGCTCCTATCTTTAGGAACTCACACGTCAGCTCGAAGGTGCGGATGAACGCAACGAGTTTGGATGCAATTGTGACGGGGCCAAATCCAAGTGTACAAAGATGGATTGCTGGAAGTCTGTGAAGGGCAACCTCAACCCTATCTCCTTGAAGGCGTACTCATACATGGAGAATCACTCCCCGTAATCAGTGTAAATCCGATCATCTTGGGAGGGGAAATACACATTCCACTCCCCCTCCGGTCCTACGTCTATGAAAACATCTTCCATGAAAGACGCGAAGGTAGATTCATGCTCGGCAGGCTCTGCCACCGACCATTCCTCTGCGGGATCTTGCTCAAGCTCCTCCCCGACTTCGCTGGGGGCAGTTGAAACTTCTGTGTCGCTACTCTCGAGGAGCTCTCTTCGGATGAGTCTATTAAAATCTCTCTTTCGGGCCCTGTCGCCATCTCGATCACCTGAAAAGCAGAGGACAAAAGTGAATTCGACCGCAAAATCAAATCCACCCTTCCACTGCTAGTCAGGTGAAAGGGCGCGCGAAGGGCCGAGGACGGCGTCCCCGGCCTAAGCCCTAAAATAAACAAAAACTCAAGAGTCTCTCATGAGGAGATGCTCGGGGAAAATCCCTTATACAACGAGGAACTTCCCCGAACCACTACCCAGTTTCCTTTTGAAGATCCACCGGAAACTTCATACACTCACCAGAAAAGTCATCAGAACACCGGAAAACTAGGTAACCACCCTGGTTACACATGTGCCATCGTCGCAATAGCGCAGGAAACGACCTTGCCCTTAGCTCTCTAAATGGCTCCGGCGGCCACATCAGCAACAGAAGATGGCCCAACCACCATCCACCACCAACAAACACCAGGAAAGCACCACTATCTCACCTAAAACTAACCTAACCGCATGCATTCTAAACAAAGATGAAAAAGCTGGAAGAAAGCAAGGAATTAGATGACTTACGTGGTCGAAGAGGTTGTGAAGAAGTGCTCGAAGCTTTTCAAGGTGGCTGAAACGACGGTCGGCGACGGTGGTGAGTGGAGTTCTCTGAGGAAGACGAAGAAGAAGAAAGAAAAACGAAAGTGCAAATGATCAGACCCTCTCTCCTTATATACAATTAAGAGCATGTGCAGGAGCACACTCGGATAGGTCATAATGGCCTTAGACTAGCCATCATTGCCTATCTAATATAACACAGGGGCTCGAGGCACACGTGGTGCCCTATCGCTTCAGTTTCTTCTACCCATTGGTCTCCCCAAACGACGGGTAAACCAAAGAGCATTGTGAATCTCGCGAGCAATGGAACTCTCGGGCACCACAAGATAATTCCCACTGTCACCAAACAAAGATTCCGTCACAATTCCCCGGAGCTACAGGCTATCCTTAAGTCATCACTCCCATGCTCGGGAGCAACGACTTGGGGGGCTCCTGTTCCAGACTGGACCGATGGCTAGACATGGCCCAATCTACTTCTGCTCTCAGAACGGCCCAATTGCCTAAGTTCAGTCAAAGGGGAGCATAATTTACCTTTCTGCCCTCCAACCGGGCACATATGGACGGATGGACCCCTCCAGGGCCATTTGCCCCTCCCCGATATTCTTGCCCATCACGCACGACTTCATTATCCAGGGACAGTCATGGGCATGTGCCCGGAACTACGCCTTTGCCCGACATAACGACTAGTTTTGGGCACTCTGCCGATGTAACGACTAGTTTTTGGCAGTTACCTATTCTTCGGGAAACAGTTATTTTGCCCCGAAAATAGGGACCGTTGGCCACGCGCTGGGGGCATTATATAAACCTGAAATTCTGGTATCAGACGTGTGATGTTAAGGTGTGATGTCACAACAACACACTCTGCACAATGGATATCAATAACAGTAAAATAACACCAAGAATTGTTGACCCAGTTCGGTTACAACCAACCTACTCTGGAGGCTACCAAGCCAGGGATGGAATTCACTACTTGTAGATATAATTTACAGACTCAACAACCCGTTGACAATCTCCTAAACTTATACTCTACTAATGACTTCCTACCTAAGAAACCACTTAGGTATGAGAACACCACTCAATCCCTTACAAACACTCAAAGAACCCACTTTGAGTACCCTTGATCTTACTTCACAGTTTCGATTAAATCACACAACTCTCTTTGCTTCACAGCTTTAGAGAGGACAGATCACAAATTCACCCTTGAATGGTTTACTCACGATTCGTACAAATATCTAAGACACTCAGCCTCTGCTCTTGATCTTCAATCTGTACTTTTTCCTTTGGCCTTGTGCGCTTTATATAGCTCCTGAATTGGGCTTGGACTTGTCACAATATTTGATCAGATTTGATAATCTTAAAACTGAATCTTCAAAACAGATTTTATCCCCAAAATCTTTTTAAATCTTCAACCTTTTAATTCTCCAACAGATCTGCAATCAAATCTCCCATGTAACAGAAAATATCTATCCCAAGATATTCTCATCCAATGAGTCAACCACTCTCCACAATTCTAGCTAATACGCGTGCCCTAACAACCTGCTGTTGTTATTAATTCTGCAGGTCTGATGTTACAACATCACCTGTGTGACATCAGACATCCAACTTCAGCACTTAACTACTTAACACAGCCCAGTGTTAAGACTTCAATGTTACAACATCAGCACCTTGACATCAACATTGAATAACCTTTGTTTTATCAAAATTCCAGCCAATCCAGGAACTATCAAAACCCTTTCATTCGAGAGGGTCAGGTATCCAATTTTCATCCTAAGAAAACACTTTGTACTTGCCCTTTTCTCTGACCTTTTCTTACTTGAGCGTCGGAGTGCCTTGCAGGTACACCCCATTCTCTTCCAACACCAACATCACAGACGTTCTTGGTGGCTCATCGCAGGATCTGATCAGCCTTCACGATCAGAAAGTCATAGCTATTAATAGGGAATAGGAAGATGAAAAGAAGAATAAGAATTGACATCCACTTTTATCTTTATTCATAACACTTCCCCTTGGATGTCCATTGAGGATATGCCTCGTTAAAACCTTACTAGAAAAAACCCAGTGGAAAAAATCTAGTGAAGGAAAAAGAGTACAATATCCTTTCATTTCTCCCCCTCAGCTGAACAATCATTTCTTCGATGAAGACCAATCTTTTGTAGTAGTTGATTAAAAATTCTACTTGGGAGTGACTTTGTGAAAAGGTTTGCAAGATTATCACATGAACAGATTTGTTGGATGCTTATAATCACCACTCTTTAGAAGATCATGAGTAAAAAAATAACTTTGGAGAAATGTGTTTTGTCCGGTCTCATTTAATGTAACCATCTTTCAATTGAGCGATGCATGCAGTATTATCCTCATATATGGTCGTTGTATTTAATGTCTCAGAAGATAAACCACAAGTATTTTGGATGTGCTGAATTAAGGATCTCAATCAAACGGATTCTCGACTTGCCTCATGTAATGCTAAAAGTTCTGCATGATTAGATGATGTTGATGTTATGGTTTGTTTGACCGATCTCCATGAAATAGTTATACCCCCACATGTAAACAAATAACATGTTTGTGATCTATCATTATGAGGATCTGACAAGTAACCTGCACCTGCATAACCTATTAATTCGAATCTGGATACTTTGATATTAAGCAAACTCATGTCTATTGTACCTCTAAGGTAACGAAGTATATGTTTGACTCCGTTCCAATGTCTTCGTGTAGGTGAAGAACTGTATCTTGCTAATAGATTGACAACAAATGATATATCAGGACATGTATAATTAGCAAGGTACATTAGTGCTCCAATAGCACTGAGATATGGTACTTCAGGACCAAGCGACTCTTCATCCTTTTCTCGAGGCCTGAAAGAATCTTTCTCCATATCTAATGATCTAACAACCATTGGAGTAGACAACAGGTGAAATTTGTACATATAGAAGTATTTTAACACTTTTCTATGTATCCTTCTTGATTTACAAATATTCCTTTGGCAAATGTTTATTTTGCAAACCTAGACATAATTTTGTCTTTCTTAGGTCCTTCATCTCAAACTCTTTATTTAAACAATTCATAGCTTTTGGAAGCTCTTCAGGAGTTCCAATAATATTTATGTCATCCACATAGACAACTATTATTGCAAATTTCTTTCCTGATCTTTTTATAAAAATACAAGGATAAATAGAGTTGAGACGATTATACCACATTCGTCCATATTGTTTCAGCCCATAGAGAGACTTGTTCAATCTTATGGAGTAGCTTTCTTGAGATTTGGAGTTGTGTGCATCTGGTATATTGAACCCTTCAGGGAGTTTCATGTAAATTTCACTATCAAGTGAACCATACAGATAAGCTGTTACAACATCCATCATGTGCAAATTAAGCCCTTCATGTGCTACAAACTTAATTAAATATCAAGAATTAAATTGCATCCACTGCGGGTGGATATGTTTCATCAAAATAAATCTTAGGTCTTTGTGAAGATTATTGAATAACAACTCAAGCTTTGTATCTCATAATTTCACCATTTATTTTACTTTTTCACAAACAAAGTCATTTATTTCCAATTGGTTTTACACCTTGAGGTGTTCGAACTACAATTTCAAAATCGAGTCACTTGTAAAGTGAGTTTAATTCGTCTTCAATTGAATATATTCATTTTGACAAATTCTCACTTTGTCTACAATCTTTGTTGGACTTTGACTCATGATCCTCATTATTATTTATTATCTTTAGCGCTATATTATATACAAAGACATTGTCAACATTGACTTTATTTTGGTTTCATCATATTCTATTCATGACATAATTTAATGAGATCTCTTAATTTTCATAAATTTCAGGTACCTGGTTAGTTCTTCCGGAACTCAAAATTAAATTATGTCAAAGTGTTCTTAGAGTTTTCATATCCTCATTTGGGTCATTTTTAACTTTAGTTTCTTTTCTTGGTAGAGGACTTTTAACATCAGAACCGACTTTTCTACCACGCTTCAGGCGCAACTATAACTCATTTGCAATATTATATTGTCCAATATGAGAATCCACTTTGAGTGGAGTATTAGCAGCTAATAATTTGTTTCATAAACTTTGCAAATGAATTGTGTTTTGAACTTCGAGGATCAAAATGATATAATAATATTTTATTTTAAATTGTTCATTTGAACTTCTGGTTCACACTTTCAGCTGCTTATTCTCTCCTCCTAATATTGAGAAAATTAATTTATAAATTGATAATCAGCCTACTGGACTTCAAGCAAGTATCCAATTATTGGACCAAGATAAAACCTCAAATATGAGATTCATATAAAATGCATTTTCTCAACATTCTTTCAAAACTCATCTTAGCATACTATATTAGAACAATTGAATAATTACAACACATCCAAAAGTTTACTTAGATGAGAAGTATTAGATTATGAACCTAAAATAATTTGTAAGTTAAGGGGAGAATTATCATGCATTCACTTATTTGCTTAATGCGAATAAATATCTTAATACCATACTTTGTGTGTTTCAAATATCTAATTTAGAATTGATGATCTCACAAGTATCAACTATATAACTAACATTAGACGTCTAAAGAATGGATCTTCAAGTCCATTTTTTTATGAGCATGTTCTTCAAGATGTTCAATATTAATTTTAGTAATACATGTGATACTTATCAAGGAATTTCTGAGAAATCCAGAAAACAAGATCTTAGTCTAATTAGTTGAGAAAATAATTTCACAAACTTCTGGTTGCGAATAGACATATGCACGATCTTTTAGTCGATGCAACAATTAATATCATAAAAACTCAATTTCTCAAATTTTCCTTTAGGAACACACAAATTTTATTGGATTGAAGAAGCTTCTAGTTTTCAAAACTAGTTCTCACATCATAATACATCTGAGATGATCCAACCGATTTTGCCAACAACACACTTAAGTGTGATTTGTAAACATCTGATTTACCATAATATATATGATTATATTCTTCTAATTTGTTTCAATCTCTAGTACATATTAAATAATTTGTATAAAATATATATATTTCAATCTTAATAAATTTACAATTATTAATATTATTCATGCAATCCTTCTGTGATTGTCAATTTTTCTAAGATCCATGAAAATCGTCATTGATATTTTTCTGATCAATGGAGACAGAATAATCATTTTATTATCAATCATCAAGGGATATTCCTTCTTTGATGAATGAATAAAAGTAATTCATTTTTTGAACAATCCTCTAGGGATCCTTTATAATATATATAATTTTTTTTCGAGAGGTAGATCATAGATCTTCAAATAATGATAAACATAAACAGTTTTTGTGCAATCCTTCGGAGATGCATTATAAGTTCTTCAAGAACTATATAAATTACTATTTTTCAATCATTCAGGGATCTTGATTAGTTCTTCAGGAACTATATAATAAATTATTATTTTTCTATCCTTCATGAATGCTTAATAAGTTCTTCAAGAACTATATAATAAATTATTATTTTTCTATCATTCAAGGATATTTGTTAAGTTGTTCAGAAACTATATAACAAACACATTATTTTATAGTCTTTCAGAGATATTTTAACATTATTTATCCAATCCTTCTGGGATGCATGAAAATCATCGTTGATTTTTTTCTTCTTTTTAATATATCAATACATAATAGGCAGAACTAGAAATATATATTACAAAACAAAAAAATAATAATGTTACCTTCTAAATCTTGAAGCTTCATATAGTTAGACCTTGTAAATCTTGGAGCTTCATATAGTCAGACCTTCATTATCAAATTATTTGTATCACTTCTTAGACAATTAGTTAACATTCATATGGCAGAGTTTCGTGCTGATAATGTGTTATGAAACAAAACAAAACAATATAGAGATCAAAGAGAGGAAGAGAAGAGAGAAAATAATCTTATATTATCTTCTTCAAATGTACATTTTATATTGCAATATGGACTTTATTTATAAGACTTAAGGGAGATGGAAAGTCGTAGCTATTAATATGGAATAGGAAGATGAAAAGAAGAATAAGAATGGACATTCACTTTTATCTTTATTCATAACAATCTATAATTATTTTCTTTTTATCAAAAAGGAAATTGTGACATTTTGAAATCAATCAAATATATATTTAGCAAAATGCTTAAAAATTAATTTTTAATTTGACAAAAAGAATTTTTAAAGTAGGGTTAATAGGTACTTTGCCCTCTGCATATGCATATGAACAATCTTAAAAAATTCTATAAAAAAAAATTTATATTTCATTTTTAATATTGTAAGATTTTCTTGTTTTGATATCTATTAAAATCTAATCACGAAGATTTTTGATATGATCAAAAAAACGCGGAAGGATAAGTTGAACTTTTATTTTTATTTTTCATTATTTTTAATTTTATGCTGTCACTTTTTTTCTTTTTAGTTTTAAAAGTTACTAGGACTAAGTAATTTTTTCTTACATATTGTTTATTAGAGTTTAAATCAATTTATTATTTCATTTATAAGATTTTAAATAGAGGGGACAACTTCGTTACCCATCACAAAAAATTAGATAATCTACCTTCAATCAATCCATTAATGCCATATTATTTTATTATACTTAATTATTTATTTAATGATTTAAATTTTGTAGATTTTCAATGCAATGTAGCCTAATTTACTCTATGGGTAACTCTACCAAACTTTTTGAAGTGGGTAGATAAGAATTCACCTTAAATAAATTAATTAAGTGATATATGTAATTAATTTGAATAAAAATTTTATGGCTAATAATTTTTGTTTATACTTTATAGTAATTTTTTTGTTACATTTTATCAAAATAGTTTAAATCAATTTATTATCAATGATTATTAATTAACATTTAAAATAGTTTTTAATTTTTTAAAATAAAATTCAGTGTACATGTAAATCTGTTGATTTTTTTAACAAATAAAATTAATTTGAAGATGTTTTTAAATTAAGATACGATATATTTTTTTTAAATAATAATAATTTGGTAATTTAAAAAAAATCATAAATTTTCAATTAAAATAAAATAAAATAATGGCAACATAAATTTTAAAAAAATTGATATAGTTATTTATATATTACTACAAATAGTTTATCAAATTAATTTTTCAAGAGAACTTTGTTAAACTCAATAAGTTTGATTTCATTCTAAAAGAAATGATCAACCTAATTATATTTTGGTTTAATCGGCTTAACAAAACTAATAATCCGGTTTTAAAAGTTATTATTTTCAGCCGTAGGTCACCAAGTTCGTTTCTTTGTTACTATTCCAACAAGTAAACAGTTATTTAGTATAAAAATTAGTGAGAAATTAGTATTAATATACTAACTAGGGTGTAATTACCTTGTTTCTTCCTATTTTTCAAACCGAAACGCGTGGCTTAACACGCAAAACGTTTCTCGATTCGTTCTTCACAGTTTCACACACGCTCCACTCTCTCTCTCTTTTTCAAATCCCTTAAATTGACCATTTCTCATTTCTTCTTCACATACTTTCTCTCTCTTTGCGAGATCGAAGAAGAATTATTGAAGAAGAAGAACAACAAGAACGTGATGAATTCTGATACCCAACCCGAAACGGCGTCGTTCTGGTGTTACAGTTGCACGCGCTTCGTTAACCTTTCAGATCACAGTATCATCGTTTGTCCACACTGCGAGAGCGGTTTCGTTGAAGAGATCCAAGCCGGCGAGTCACCGCATCACCGACTCAGTCCTTTCCCCGACGACGCTGTTTCTACACGGAGACAGGGGTTTCGCCGCCGAAGACGCGACGCTGGAAGTCGGTCCCCTTTCAATCCTGTCATCGTTCTTCGCGGAGCTGGCGAGGATGGTGCCGATCAAGAAGGAGGTAGCGCGTTTGAGCTTTTTTATGATGACGGCGATGGTTCTGGTCTTCGTCCGTTACCGCCGACAGTTTCGGAGTTTTTGCTTGGATCTGGATTTGATCGGTTGCTGGAGCAGTTTTCGCAGATCGAGATGAATGGATTTGGACGGCCGGAGAATCCGCCGGCTTCAAAGGCGGCTATCGAATCTATGCCGACGGTTGAGATCTGTGAGGAACAGGTTAGATGTGAAATGCACTGTGCGGTTTGTAAAGAGGAGTTTGAGTTGGGTGTGGAGGCGCGTGAACTACCCTGCAAGCATATCTATCATTCCGATTGCATTCTTCCATGGCTGTCGGTGAGGAACTCGTGCCCTGTGTGCCGTCACGAGCTTCCTTCTGATCTTAATAACCCTTTGGAATCTAGGGTTTCTGGGCAAATTGATGAAGAAGCAATTGGGTTAACAATATGGAGGTTACCCGGTGGTGGATTTGCCGTGGGGAGATTTTCCGGTGGCCGGAGTGCAGGGGAGAGTCATTTTCCGGTTGTGTACACGGAGATGGATGGTGGGCTCAATGCAAACGGTGCTCCGAGAAGAATTTCTAGAACGGTGAGGAGTCATAGGGTTAGGGAAAGCCGTGGAATTGGAAGGGTTTTTCGTAATTTCTTCTCATTCTTTGGGAGAATCGGTTCTAGGTCAAATTCTGGTTCTGGGAATGTTTCTGTGAGTAGAAGCCGTAGCTTAGTGAATTCAATGTTCAATAGAAATTCGCGCAGGCGTAGGAGAACTTTGGAGTTGGAAGATTGATTATGTAATAGCAATTAACATGGCAATTTTGCAAAAAAAAATTACATTTTTTTTCGATTTGGTTAAGTGATTCTCAGATTCATATTGTAAATAACTTGTAATTAGCAATTACAGAAGCATGTTCAGTTTTCACATCTCTGGAAACTCTTTTACTTTGATTGAGATTCAAATTCAAAATCAATAGAAGCTGTGCTTTGCTTGTTGTTGGTCACTGAAGGCTGTGAAAAGGTTGGTGTTGCAGGAGAATACTTTGGCTTGTGCATTTTCTGGTTGGCACCAGCTGGTTGTGGCAATTGATTGGACACAATTGGGGGAAAGTAGAATGATGCTTTATTCCCATCCATGATCTTAGTTATTTGATTTATTTATATAATTATAGGATCATGCTAGTCACATGCTATTTGTGAGAATTCTTTCAATAATGTATGTTTTTGAGTGCTTCTCCCAACTTGCACTATGAATGTTTTGACTATGTGCTGATCATAGAATAGAATGATACACAAATCACTCAATTTAACTTTTCCTCTGCTGATTGCTGCTTGAGTTAGCTGTTGTTTGTACCATGAATTGTTATTTGGGATCATGTTTATGCTTGCTTGAAAATAGGGGTTTTGCCCTTGGGCTGTATCCTCAATTTCATGGATTTCTTATAATCTTTTTCTCCATCTAGCAATGATCATGGACCTAGTTGTCAAGAGATAAAGGCTGTCTTTTTTAAGTTCACTTGTCAAGTTATCTCTATTCTCTAATGTTTTATATTTGTGGTCTATCTTTTCCTGATATCAGATCAAGGTTCTCTCTTTTTTTCTCGAAGAAATTGTAAGTTTCGTTTATGATAAAGAAAGATACCTTAAGAAGTTTTTCAGTTAGATGTGTCTTATATTTAGTGGGGTTTTCTTGGTTATGTTGAGATTTTTTTAAAGAATGTGTTGAGTGAGACCGATAAATTTAAGAAGATTAATTTTCGGGTAGGCTTTAATCGGTTTATCTATAAATATTTTAGTAATTTATCCATATTTTATTTTGGATAAGGTTAGAATTTGGTTTTTATTCAAAACTAGTGGAAAATCTATGCGTTCGTACGGGTACTGGTATGGTCCAGGGTAATGTGACCAATTAATGTTATGGAAAAAAAAAAAATAATAATATTTTTGAAAAAAAATTAAAATCAGATAATAAAAATATAAATGAAATGGGCCTTAAAAAATTTCTTTAATAATGAATCTACCATTTAAAAAAAGTAGTTACTAAAATTGGTCTAAATGAATTTAAATGAAATTAAAAGTGGGGAATGTCCGTTAGGGTATACATTATCCATTTAATCGACCTTTCCCAAAGTGAACAGAGAGTAGAGAAGAGTTAGGAATGGAACGAACGAAGGGAAACCAAAATCAAAGGGTCGAAGATCAAACGAAGTGCAATCTGTTGTCAGCGACGGAAGAACCTAAATCGGGGTGAGTCGATTTCATTCGTAGCGTGGTAAATTATTTCCGTTGATGTATAGAAATTGAGAAATGTAATCTTCCATTGCATGCGATTGTTAACTGTAAAAGTAGTTATTTTGTCAAAATATAAGTCTTCTGTAATGTTAGTTTTCACCATTGTTGTGGTTTTTAAGCTACAGATGTTGATGATGGAAATTATTTGGTGAGGATAGGTTTTATTTGATGTTGCATGCACATAGTTTTTTGTTAAATTTGTGTTTACATATGTTATGCAGTCAAGCGAAAACAGAGGAGGACCTATATTTCGATTATTTGAATGCCGAGAAGACAATGTGTTCCAAAAAACGGAAACTGAACCTAATGGACGGTTGGGATTTCAGTTACAGAAAGCATTGCCCAATACAATTGCAACACAGGTAATTAATTCCTTCAGTTGGCATCGGAAGGTTTGAACACCATTTATGTTAAGATGTTATTAGTTTGAATATTAACTGTTCAGGACTGAGCCTAAGGCTGGCCCACCGTCAGGCACGACCCAACCCAAGTCCTCGTCGAGGAGGGCCCAATTGAGGTCCAACCCATCTGCACGTCCGGGGAGCTCTCACACGTCTCCCCCACGGACTCTGTAGCACCCCCAATCTATATCCCCAAGCTATTAAAGCGATAATAAAATTCAAAATTTCATCAGAGTATATTTAAAACATTCACGGCATAGACCGAGGGGTCACATCAGTTTGAAACAAAATACACATAAACCTGCCCATAAAGATATGCAACAATCAGGTAACAATTAACAGAGGAACTTAGTTCCTACTACCCACAATTCAGGTACATAATAAAAGCGGAAAATCTGTACTGAAATCTCATATATATATATATATCATGAAAAGTTTGTCTGCCAGATACAATCATACATGTACAATCTCAAAAGAAACATATACATATACACACAAATCACCAACGGTCTCCCTAACTACCCGGTGTCACATATCAGAGTCGACCGACAAAAGAATGAAGACCTAAGCTTCACAAAAAGACCTCCAGCAATCTAATCTGCAATGCCTCATAGAGCATTATAAAACAGCAGAAGGGTGAGAAACACAATCATAATATAATTGCATATAATTATATAATAACACAACATTACACACATAAAATATTCTCACCACAACGTACAACAGAATCCAAATACCACACAACACAATACATATCTCAACTCATCAATTCCAATCACAATTCCGCACAAACTCAATCCATTCATGAATTATGCAAATGCAAGAGACCGACACAACGACTCTATGCATATGCACATGTGGTACCGACTGTCCATCAATCTCATCACTAGTTCACTCAGGAACTCTGCTGGAATCATCGCTCGTTACATCACTGTAACTCCCCGTCGGGCATACGATGTTCCCCGTCGCTCACACCCCACACGGGCACACGACGTTTATGGATCGCTCACACCCCACACGGGCACACGACCCGATCGCCCACACCCCACACGGGCACACAATCGTCTATAATCATCGCTCACACCCCACACGGGCACACGACGTTATAGCGGATTCCCTCTGGAACCAAACCGTCGCTCACACCCCACATGGGCACACGACATTACAAGAATGCATATCATGATGCTTGGCATACAATGACTCATGGCATTCTAATGCACACATGTACGCAACCATAATCATGCATATATCATCAAATACAACACATTGCATTTACGTGCCCTTAGGCCACAATTCATCATCACAACATGTATTTCATGTATTTTCATCTCACCACAGCACACAAGTCATACAACATTCATAGAGATAGCACATTGCATGATACACATCGATTACACACAATTACAACGACAAAAGTCGGCAAAACGACACTATTCCAATTTCCCGACATAATTAAATCGGCCAACGATTTAAAAATCATCATCATAAGAAAGTACATGCTGCAAGCTTTCTAGCGCATCAAACCACGCCTCAAACCGACTCTCGGATCAAAAGTTACAGAGAAAACAAATTGGGAAAAACTGTCATGTTCGCAGTGCGAAGCTCCTAGCGAGTCCTTCGCTTCTTCATTCACAGTGCGAATGTACCAGCAAACAGTGGCAGAAGCAAAATAGCCGAGAAAATTCCCAACGTTCGCAGTGCGAACTCCCAGCGAATGCTCGCTACCCCATTCGCAATGCGAATCCTCCAGCGAATAGTGGCAGAATGAATAATAATACAACGTTCGCAGTGCAAACCTCACGCGAACGCTCGCCACTCATTCGCTGGCCATTTGCAGTGCGAACCTGCGATTTCAGCAAAACCCAACAGCGCACCAGATCACCCAAAAATGATATTTTCTCAAACAAAACATTTCCAAACCAACATATGACAATCAACACCTAGTCTAATCATGATAACAAGTATTCTACCGCATTTACATCGATTTCCAACCGCAAAAACATCGATTTCTCTTTATCGACCTAGAATAGAAACTATGAAAACACAACAAACAATCCAATACACACATACATAATCATACACAAGCATAGTATAATCGAGTTTCACACCCTTACCCGATTAAATAGCGTGTGGAAAAGTCGGTTGATCGATTCTTAGATTTTCCAAGTTTTCTCTCTATCTCCTTTTTCTTTCTCCTTTCTTTCTTCCTCTTTTTCTTCTCTTCTTTTTCTTTCCTTTCTATTTTCTCTCTATCTATTTCTATTTCTATGAAAAATATAATATCTACCCAAACAAAAGACCAAAATACCCCTACACTCAAACATCTCGCAAACGCTCCCAAAACGCGATAACATATAATCTCGATGAAAAATAACATATTTTCAACTAAAAGTCAGAAATAAAATAATATAATAATAAAATAATAAAAACGACTCAATTAAATAAAAATACTAAAACTGGGGCGTTACAACTCTCCCCCACTTAGAAATTTTCGTCCTCGAAAATAATACCTGAGACGAACAACTCTGGATACGACTCCCGCATCCGACTCTCCAACTCCCAAGTCAAATTACCCTCAACAGCGCCTCCCCATGCCACTTTCACAAGTGCAATATCCTTGCCTCTTAACCGCTTCACCTCGCGATCCAAAATCCTCACTGGTAATGCCTCAACCGTTAGGTCCTCCCTTACCTCAACCTCGTCCATCGAAATCGCATGCGACGGATCCGGAACATACTTCCGAAGCTGTGAAACATGGAACACATCATGCAAATTCGACAGACTCGGCGGCAATGCCACCCTATAAGCCACCGCACCTACTCTCGCGGATATCTGGTAAGGACCAATAAACTGAGAAGTAAGTTTCTTCGACTTCAATGCACGACCAACACCCGTTACCGGTGTAACTCTAAAAAATACATGATCGCCCTCTTGGAACTCGAGATCTTTTATTCTCCGATCATGATAACTCTTTTGTCTACTCTGAGAAGCCTTCATTTTCTCCCAAATAAGCTTCACTTTTTCCGTAGTCTGTTGCACCAACTCCGGTCCAACCACCGAACTCTCACCAGATTCATGCCAACACAACGGTGTTTGACATCTTCGTCCATATAACGCTTCAAACGGTGCCATTCCAATACTCGAATGGAAACTGTTATTGTACGTGAATTCAATCAATGCAAGATAACTATCCCACGCACCACCTTGTTCAAGAACACACGCTCTCAACAAATCTTCCAACGACTGAATCGTTCTCTCGGTCTGTCCATCCGTCTGCGGATGATAAGCCGAACTCAATCTCAATTTAGAACCCAACGCCTTCTGTAAACTTTCCCAAAATCTCGAAGTAAACCTCGGATCTCGATCAGAAACAATGCTCAACGGAACACCATGCAACTTCACAATTACACTGATGTAAATCTCAGCCAACCTCTCCAAAGTAAAACTGATGTCAATCGGAATGAAATGAGCCGATTTAGTCAGCCTATCCACAACCACCCAAATAGCATCATGCCCTCGCCGTGTATTCGGCAACCCTGTCACAAAATCTATAGAAATACTGTCCTATTTCCACTCAGGAATATCCAACGGTTGCAACAAACCACTAGCCCTCAGATGTTCTACCTTTGATTTCTGACAAGTCAAACATGCATAAACATACTAAGCCACATCTCTTTTCAATCCAGACCACCAGAAAATCTTCTTCAAATCTTGGTACATTTTATTAGCTCCCGGATGCATACTCAAATTACTCCGGTGTCCTTCCTCTAAAATCATCCTTTTCAACGCCGCATCATCCAGAATACAGATTCGACCTCGGAACCTCAAAACACCATTAACATCCACTTTAAAATCACTATTCGCATCATTTTCTCCAACCAACATCAAATCCACAAATTTCACATCCAGCTTCTGTTTCTCACTCACAGTCATCAGAAAATCATTAGTAACCTTTAGCATACTCAGCCTCACGCTGTCGGACGTCACCTACACACCAAACTCAAGTCCCTAAAATCTTCCAAAAGTTCCCACTCCTTAACCATTAAAGCGGACATATGTAACGATTTCCGACTCAACGCATCGGCTACCACATTAGCTTTACCCGGATGGTAATTCAAGCCAAAGTCGTAGTCCTTCAAAAATTCCAACCATCTTCGCTGCCTCATATTTAACTCTTTCTGATCAAACAAATATTTCAAACTTTTGTGATCACTAAAGACTTCAAACCTTGCACCGTAGAGATAATGCCTCCAAATCTTCAACACAAAGACCACAACCGCTAATTCCAAATCATGAGTAGGGTAATTTTTCTCATGCACTCTCAACTGCCTCGAAGCATAAGCCACGACCTTACCTTCTTGCATTAGCACTCCACCTAGACCAATCAAAGACGCATCACAATACACTACAAACGATTCATTAGGATCCGATAAAATCAAAATCGAAGCTGTCGTCAATCTTCTCTTCAGCTCATTAAAACTTTCCTCGCACCGAATATCCCAAATGAACGCTTTCCCTTTACAAGTCAACTGGGTCAAAGGAAGTGCTAGCTTAGAAAAACCTTCAATAAACCTTCGATAATATCCGGCCAAACCCAAAAAGCTTCGAATTTCAGTAACGGATCTCGGAGCTTCCCATTGTAGAACTGCTTCTACTTTAGATGGATCTACAGAAATACCATTACCTGAAATCACGTGCCCAAGAAAACTCACCTCCGACAACCAGAACTCACACTTGGACAATTTGGCAAAAAGCTTTCTTTCTTTCAAAACCTGCAAAACAATACGCAAATGCTCCGCGTGCTCCTCCCGAGACTTAGAATAAATTAAGATATCATCAATAAACACAACCACAAAATGATCCAAATGCTCGTGGAAAATACGATTCATGTACTCCATAAACACACCTGGCGCATTAGAAACCCCGAAAGGCATCACAGAATATTCATAATGACCGTAACGTGTCCTAAAAGCCGTCTTCTGAATATCTTCCTCTTTCACCCTAATCTGATGATACCCTGACCTCAAGTCAATCTTACTAAACACACAAACACCTACCAACTGGTCCATCAAATCATTAATTCTCGGAAGAGGATACTTATTCTTAATCGTGACCTTATTCAACTGGCGATAATCAATACACAATCGCATACTTCCATCTTTCTTTTTCACCAACAAAACTGGAGCACCCCAAGGCGACACACTTGGTCTCATAAACCTCTTATCCAACAAGTCATTCAACTGCTTTTTCAGTTCAACCAACTCAGATGCCGACATTCTATATGGTGCCATCTGTCATACCCCAAATTTGTCCTACTTGCTTATAGTTTTCATCTGTGCATCTATCCACTGACAATTATTCAGAAAAAATTCAAAAATATGTTGTCTTCAACTTCATCCCTCTTTTAATTTTTATCCATATATATATATATATATATATATATATATATATATATATATATATATATATATTTAGCCGTCTTAGTCCTTAATCTAGTTAAATAGCCATTTCCATATTCATTTATCCATATTCATATCCATTTCAAAATCCATTTCATATCCAATGTCCAATTTCTAAATCCATTTAGAATAGTCTTTTGCCAAACATTCATTTTTTTAGATACATATCCAATTTCACTTTTTTTAATATCCATTCAAATATCCATTCTTTTAGTTAGTTATCCATTTATCTCATTATCCATAAAAATAAAAAAAATCCAATCTACCTTTTTTAATAACCAAATCACCATTTTCTTATCATTAAACCATTAGTTATTTTCAAACCATACCCATTTATCCTAAATCCATTTTAAATCCATCAGAAAATATATTCAATTCCATTTATTCCTTTCTTTTTCAAATTTCAAATTTCATTTCTTTTTCTTTTAAACAGTTATCCATTGCTTCATTACCAAACAAAAATAAAAAATATAATAGGGAATTGTTTTTTTACAATGTCCGAGTCAAAAGGGTATTACAAAACCATCATCATTCACCACATCCTTATTTGCCAAGCGTGTAATTTGCAACCAACAAGTTTACATTCATAATTTGAAGGCCCATAGTCCATTACCAAAAAAAAAAAAGGAGAAAAAATGTGTGTTCAAGGAAACGCATGGCCAGCTCATGAACCACAAGCCAACAAAGCCTGCAATCCTGCCAAAAGCTAATACAGATGAACTTGCACCAAATTACACCCTGTTTCTATCCGTACTTCACTCTGCATAGCTCGTTTGACCCGCAGAAATGCTACAAACTTGCTTACTACACGCCACTTCCAGACCAAAACAAAGTATACAAACCTGCTGTGAAAGAGACAATACACAATAGCGAAAAAATTCAAAACTGAAAAAACAAGGTTTGGAATCAATAAAAGGGAGAGGAATGAGAACGCAAGAAAGAACAGAAACTCACCTTCAAATCCTCTTCTTGAAAAAACTCCTCCTAACCGAACCTCACAACACAACAACCTTGCTCACAAATTCTCCACACACTCTGCCACCATCTCCCAACTTCCCATCAAAATTTTTTCTGTGGAAACACACACTTCATAAACCTCCATCAACCCTTGCTTCCTCCAAACTATTCATCACCGTCGCGATTCACATAACATAACCTCATAACAGCCTTCGTTTTTTTTCGCTTTCCATCATAACCCATCGATTCGCCGCCTCACCGTTCTTCTTCAGATCTGCAAGAACCAACAGACCATCACCAATCCCTTTTCAATCTTCAATAACAGCCACAAAACCCAAATCTTCCACTCATAACACCTCAACACCCATTTACCACAGACCGGAAAATTAAACCCAATAACATCACTCCAAACTGCAAACCCCTTTTCAAACCCAAACGAAACCCATTTCAAAATCACAAACCTTCAAAAACCAGATCATAGAAACCAGAAACAGAAACAGAGCGAGAAATTGTGAGAAGAAGAGCGAATCATAAACAAATCCAAACCGGAAAGTGAATCGAGAGAGTTCGAGAACCGTGAAACCAAACCTGATCAAGAAGCGAAACGTGAACCTTTTCAAATATGAATCGTAAGTGAAATTGAACTGAGCAGTGAGAGGGACAAACAAAAATGATTCGGAGTGGTTTTATTTTGTGAGAGGAAGGTTGTTCTGCTCTTAATTGTTTGTTCTCCATCTTTTCCTCATTTCAGTGATAACAACACTGTGGTTGACCTTTCCTTTTGCCATTTAACGTGATTCTGTTTTATTAAAAAAAAATACAAAACCAATGTTGTTGGACTTTGTTTTCTCTTGCTGGCATCTTAATGTTAGGTTAAAGTGATTTGATTTTTTTTGGAATATATCCTGGGCCCATGGCCCGGTTTCTTTTTAATCCTACACCACCTCAAGATCTACGCCCCCACCCTTTTTTGCTTTTTCTTTTTAAATATATTTTTTATTAATTTGTTGTAAAAATCTTGAATAAATTCTTTTGATTAGTTTTGTTAATGGAAGTTTTGGTAAGTTCTTGTCAACTATTTATTGATTAACATTCTATTTAGACTTTTACTTGGATTTTCATCTTTCATTTTCTTTTCTATTTTATGGGCCAATGATAACATAAAACTCTTGATTTGTTGATTTTCTCTAATAGATCCAAATCTTGATTTATATGAGGCCTACCCTTTTTTATTTCGATTTTCATTTATATTCATTTGTATTCACCATTCATTTATTTTTATTTCAATTTATCACTTTATTTAGATTTTATTTCATTTTTAACATTTTTGTTCATTTTGGTCAATGAAAACCAAAATATCAAGATTTATCAATTTTTGATTTTAAATCTTGATAAAGGTGAGACCTTTATTCTTTTTATTATCATTTTCGGTTTTATTTCATTTCCATTATTTTTCCATTATTTTATCAATTTTGGGTCAATGAAAGTCAAAAATCCGATTGTCGATTTATCGATTAAATCGAGATTAAGACGAGACCAACTTTCATTTTTATGTCGATATTATACTTTGTCAATTCTATGTTGATTATATCGTTGTACATATTGTATCATATTCATATTCATTTCATTCGCTCACCCTTAATCGAAAACAATTAACAAAATATCGAAACCTAAAAACAATCATTTAATGGACTGTTGGTTATGATCATCCACTTGCTCGACGCTTGCTCAAGGTTTAGTTTAGGACACTTTGCACACACACGGCTTTCTCTTGGGCTACCTTACAACGAGACCCTTTATTTCCTGTCAACACTTGTATTTTACATGTACCCCTCTCCCATTCCGATGTACGCATTTACTATTGCTTTGATTGTGGTTTCTTTACTAGGAGCACCCCTAGGGACTAGCATAGGCAACCCATTTTCAAACTAATACTCGATTCGTCGTCGAGCCATTTTTAAACAAACCTCTTTCCAAACCAAACTCTCGATTCGCCGTCGAGCCATTTTCAACCAAAACCTCGATTCGTCGTCGAGTCATCTTCAAACCAAACTCTTTTCATAACAAATAAACCCTTGATCCAACGTCAAGCGGATTTTCATAATCAAACTTCAAAAAACAACTAACAATTATCGTAACTCTTTAAGGTGAAAAATGGGGGTTCAAGTCTTTGATCTTCCTTCGATTGTTTGGGTGCGAGTTCTCTTACTCGTGTGTGAGCAATTGACGCCTCCTCTTTTAATAAATCAAACCCTTTTCAAAATAACCAAGCACATACAATAAACCCTTGATCCCACGTCAAGCGGATTTTCATAATCAAATCTCAAAACGACTAAAAACTATCGAAACCCTTTCAAGGTGAAAAATGGGGGTTCAAGTATTTGATCTCCCTTCGATTGTTTGGGTGCGAGTTCTCTTACTCGTGTGTGAGCAATTGACGCCTCTAAAATACATCCAACTCGACAACCATCCGTTCAACATTCCAAAAAGCTTTTCAAACCATCAAACCTTTTTCAAACTCAACCACCTTAGATGAAAAAGAGAGGGAGCCAAATCTTTTACTCACTCTCCCGGTTACTTGGACCCGAGGAATCTTTCTTAAGTTCAAGTAATCGTCATCTATACCAACCCAACTCTACCTTTTGTTTCGTGGGCGTACCACGAACTACGACTGCTCTGATTCTTTATTCTCGTCCGAGTAAAGATACGTAGGCACAAGATTGCGGTGATCTTGGTGAGCTACCTTCCCTCTATCTTCCATCTTTTTCCGTCAAACCCTGTAGTCGAACTACGATTGCTCTGATTCCTCATTCTCGTACGAATGAGCATACGTAGGCCCGAGGTCGCGATGACCTTGCCGAGCACCCTATCCTAAAACCACCCATTTCCCCTTAGCATCTTTTCCTTTTATCTTATCGTTTCACATTTATTTTAGAGAAGAAAATAGACAAACTCAGCTAACGAGTATCGCGATTCGAATCAAGAGGTTCCCGTTGAGTACAACGGACGTGAGGGGGCGCGCGTACCTTCCCCTCACGTAACCGACTCCCGAACCCAGAATGTGGTTGCGACGACCATGTTCTTACCCTTTCTTTAAAGGTTTTCTCGATATTTTCCTTTCCCTCTTTTGGGATAAATAAAGTTCGGTGGCGACTCTGTCGAACCGCTTTCCGCGCCTTTCACGCGAGGGTCGTGTCTTCGATTAAGCGATTTTTTTGAGGTACGACAGATGGCGACTCTGCTGGGGATAATTTGCTCCATGCAAGAGAGAGTCGAGCCTATCTTGATTCGAATCGCTAGCTCTTTAGCTTTGTTTATTTTCTTCTTGTTTGCTTATTTACTTACTTTCTTGTTTCCTTATTTGTGTTACCTTTTGTAACATTGTTGGGTTGTTCTGATATTGGGAACTTTGTGAGGTGGCTCTACACCCGAGTCGAGAAAAACCCTAGGATTAGGATGGTGGTTGTGTAGTGTAGGATTGCGTGGTCTCTTCCGCGTGAGTTGAAGCGAAAACCACCGCTTAGAGTAGATTCCCTTGGAGATATTATTGTTGTGGTGAATCTTTGCCATGGTGGTAATACTTTCGAGGTGGGTCGTTGATCCCAAGGACCATTAACCCAATTTACCCATGGTGGTTGGTAGCGTTAATTCTATGTGAGTTAATGCGAACGCCCCAATCAGATGAGATCCCTCGAACGTATCACTTCCTGACAGTAATATTTTCGACCTCGATCTAGGATTCTGAGAACCCTATTTAGAACCCGTGTGTTGACGGTTGTGTAGTGGGCGCCTCCGAGGAATCTTTCTCGTGGGGAAGAAACGAAGACCTCACCTAGACAAGATTATTTCGAGGATATTATGGTCGGATGTCTCTTCGTCTTGGTTATAATGTTTTCGAAATGTATCCATAACTCTAGGCACCTACCCATCTTAGAAACCTACCTGTGGGTTTTCTTGATCCTAGTTGTGGTTCTTGACCCATTCCTTCGGCCAACCTCAGAACTGTTTGAAGTTGTTTGATCCTGTGATCCTGGATCTTGCATCTTGCATTGCATTACATCTGGTACGCATCTTGCATTGCATTTTCAACCTCAGAATCTCACCTCAACTTCCTTCATAACCAGCAAATCAAGTCGATTCCTCAACACCGGTACGCAACTCGAGCCAAAAGCAGACGAATGATTAATCATATCCAACAAGACCATGCTGCCACATGTACAGGCAGGATCATCAGTCATTGAAGGGGTTGCCAAAGACAAGCAGAACAGTCTTCAACTCTGAACAAGCCAGTTCAAGCATCAATCAAGTCAAGACAGGAAGATCAGTTCCTCGAAGAAGTCAGTCATGTTGTCATCCCATCATTTCGCATCCTTGTATTTTGTCTTTGTTTGTTCAAGTACTGTTTGCTTCGAACATTGTCATTTGTATTTGGTTTTCTTAATGTAGTGATTATGCATGTTTTGAATCAGTTATGTCGTATTCACTCACTCTTTCCATTTACTGCAAAACACCGACACATTTATTTCCACTTCACTCTCTTTATCAACTGTCGCTTAGCAATGATTGGAGGGAGGATGATGACAATGAAATACCCATAATTGCAAAATTTATGCTTTCGGATAGAATCCCGCCGATGATGTACAGGCATTGTTTCAATTCCCAAACACTGGAGAGACAAGGAGTTAATCCCTAGTAAACCACTTCGAGCCTAGAAGTAGTAGTTTCCTTTGGATATACAAAATCTTACACTCAACCTGGGGCAGGGTAGTGTTCAGTTGACCCAACTACGTACTCAAATCACAAAGCAAAATTCCACAAGACATGGCGGTTATCCTTCAAAAAACCCGTGACTTGGCAGTCACCATCCTCCAACAAAAAAAAAAAAAAACAAAATCAAAAGCCTGCTAAGTCGAGCACCTCAAAGGAGACTTAGGCAAAATCAAGGCAATCCCGATGGACTTGAAAAAACAAAATCACTCCAGGCAAAAGTTAGGGATCAAAATAAAAATCAAAAGCAAAAGAGGGTCACTGACATCCCTAACAAAAACAAAATAAGGTGACTGCCATTTCGATCAAACCTTGAATCATCACTCTTACACCGTCAACCCTTTTGGAAAACCAACATGTGCAGAATTAACTGAGTGTAGGACTGGAGATCATCACGAAGAAGGGGTGGGTACAAATCATACTTTGAGCCTAATATCCTTTGTTTCATAAACCGAAAACCAGACCACGTTGCAACCCTCGAAAGACCTAATTGAGGCGAGGTTTATTCTGAAAGCATACTATTGCAAGGTTGCGTAAACTGACTCCCCATATTTGCTAATCTTTAGCATTGGTGTCATTCCCCTTGCTATATCTTTCACGCCATCAAAATCAGCACACGTTTGGGCTAACGGTCCATTCGTCTCACTTTCACGAAACTCCAATAAACGACTCTTTTTCAAAACTTGCATGAGCATTGCATTAAGATTATCATTTGTGAATGTGCAATTTTAACTGCAAATCAGTGCTGGACATCAAGACAATTCCAACAAGGGGCAATCAAAGAGGAATTTGAGCTCTCAGTGGCCGTGACTCGAAGCAAGACTCCCTCAAAACCCACAAGCTGGGGCAAATCTTTCAGCAGCTCAATCAGGGGCAAAGTCATCTCAAAACACATCAAAGCTATAAGATCAAATCCTTTCAGAACTGGTTAATCAGGGGCAGACCATTACAATGTTCGGACTGGGGCAAGAGTCATTGCAGCAAGCAACCCTGACCATCAAGCAAAGTTGTGGTTTTCTCAGAAACGACTCATTATCAAGTGACCAAACTTGAGGCTCAAGAGCATCTTCGTCTGCTTCAATCATGGTGTCTTCAACAAACTGAGTGTCGAGGAAATCAAATCCTTCCCACCGCTCAAAAGTCCAATCCGCATTGGCAACTACCAAAAGTACACCATGTTGGTACCTCCAAACTTATCCAATCACCCGTTTGCAATCATATGCATCGCATTCAACATCATATGCACCATATGCATACCCCAAAACCCAATCGTACTTCCCCAGCACTTGCATCTCCGCGCGTCAGCATTTGCATCGTACATCATTACAAAATCAAGCATTCATACATGCGTAAGATCCAGGATCAATCTCAAGACAAATTTCAAGACGATCTCCAGCCCAGCCAGGGGCATCTTCTTCAAATCCGTGAGCGTTCCTCACGAAGTTGTATCAACCTTTTGTTGATCAAAACAAGACTCAAAGCAATCTTCAGCCCAGTCAGAGGCATCTTCTTCAGTTCATGGGTGTTCCTCATGTCATACCCCAAATTTTGACCACTAAGATTTCCCATCATTGTGCAAATCATCATCACAATATGGATGTACCTTTGTGCCTCATCAATCTCCTCAAGGAATTGTTGAGCATTCACTACAATCAAAATTAGGGTTTCAAGCCCTCTCAGAGCCTTTAGACAAAGGATCAATCAAGGAATGGCATGATTTTCAACTTGTCTAACCTCTTAAACATCTACAAAGGATCAAGAGGACTCCCACGTCAAGAATTAAGCACAAGAGTGCAACATTTCAAGTGGATCAAGCCTCAAGTTCATCTAATACAAAGTCAACTAACGCAAAAAGTCAAAGTTTGACTTTTTGGTCAACTTTGAGTTTCACGAGCCATTACTCAAGAAAATATGATGGATGATTTAATTTGATTAAATTTAAATCAAGAAATCATGCAAAATTACAAAATTGATCAAATTGAAAGAAACTTAGAAATTTTTTCTAAGTTAAAATCATGTTCAAGTGCACAACTTTTCAAGGTTGTAACTATTGATCCAAGCATCCATTGATTTTGAGTAAAAGCTACTTTTAAAGAGGATATTTGATACTTCAACATTGTAGAAGGAATCAACTCAAAATATCATAAGGATTGAAAGATATAAGTGATCAAAATTGGGAATTCTTAATGTCCAATGTTCTGACATTGCATAGGACATCATTAATATTTTTTCAGCAAGAATGCCCCAACTTCAAGGACGTTTTTCTCCATGATCCAAGTTGAACCAGGTCTGGAGTCAAACATGAAAGTTGAAGTACGTTGTCTCATCTTTCCAGAAAGTTATAGAACGTCCTTGTAACATACTCGAGCAGGGAGATATGATTTTCGCAAAAAGCAGTGATAAAGCAGAATTTTCATGACAACTTTTAGGACAGATTTGACTACACAAGTTCAAGACCATTTTTGATGACTTTTCAAGCTGAACCAAGACCAAAGTCAAACATCAAAGTTAAAGTATGTCATTAGGGCTTTCCAAAATGTATAAGAACTCCTATTAATTCAACTTGAGCAAGGAGTTATGCACCTCACAACAGGCCTTGCTCGAGCTGATTTTTTAGGACAGATTTTGTGCACTTTTCTTGTGCCACCCAATTTTCAAGCTTTGTCACCATGCAAGACAAGCATCAAAGATGTAATTCACTTCAATTCAAAATATCATAGTGGATTAAAATATACAAGTGATTAAAGTTTGGAATTATTAATGATCAAAGTTGTCAAATGTTTCAACATTTCATAGGACATCATTAATATTTTTCCAGCAAGAATGTCCCAACTTCAAGGATGTTTTTCTCCATGATCCAAGTTGATTCAAGCCAAACCTTGAACATCAAAGTTGAAGTATGTTGTCTCAGCTTTCCAGAAAGTTATAGAACGTACTTGTAGCATACTCGATCAGAGAGATATGGTTTTCGCAAAAAGCATTGATAAAGCAGAATTTTCATGACAACTTTTAGGGCAGATTTGACTACACAAGTTCAAGACCATTTTTGATGACTTTTCAAGCTGAACCAAGACCAAAGTCAAACATCAAAGTTGAAGTACGTCATCTAAGCTTTCCAGAAAGTCCTAGAACGTCCATGTAGCATACTCGAGCAGGGAGTTATGAATTTTACAACAGGGCTTGCTGCAGCTGATTTTTAAGACATGTTTCAGGACAGATTTGCACACTTCTTGTGCCACACGAATTTCCAAGCCTTGTCATCACTTTGGACACCTCTTAGGATCAAGTCTAAAGGGGACAATCACTGAGCCAAGCCTCCAAAGTCCTTGGAACAAGAAGTAGCATGCTATTCCTAAAAATCCCTAAAAGAGGGACAAGACTCCAATTTTGGATTGGAGCATTTAATAGATGCTTAGAGGTGGCATGGACTGACACATTTGCAACTGAATTCAGTCAAGATTCCTCCAACAAGTAGGGAACCAAAGCTCTGTGCCCTAACCTCTAGTCAATGGCTAGAGGAGACTTGGATTTTCATTGGACAACATTGGCCAAACCTCTGCTGCAGCCACCATTCACTATTGCTACGAAAAAAAACTTGCTCTACTATAAATAGAGCTCATTTGTGTCCAGTTTGAGTACCCCAAAGACATCAAACAGATGCTTTCCTCAAAATCTCTTCTTTCACCTCAAATTTGCCTTCCAAAGCAAGTAATTCTGAGTTTTTGAGCTTGAGAGCTTTTCCATCACAATCAATCACACACACACACCTCATATATATCATATGTAAGCTGTGCAAACTATCACAAGTGACCTGTAATCACAAAACCACAAAGTCACTTCTCAAAACCTCAAAATGGCACTTTTTTGCATTTTTCAAGCCATGTCTTGATTCAGTCACTTACCAAACCAGATAAAACCTCAAACACACTCCAAATATCATCCTTGAACTGTCCTAAATGGTTCCCAACATCTGGAACACCATTTGAGGGAGTTGCTATTTTGGTCACTTTTAACCCTTTTGCAAGAAAGGGACTGTTTGTGTTTTTGCAGGTACCAGTCAATTCCAATCATCCTAAAAGCTTCTAAGGGATCATTTGAGTGTGTCTAAAGCATCAAATCATTTCTGGAACAAGAGGTTTGACAGATTGCACAAAAGCTCCAAAATCTCAAAAAAGAGGTAAGCCTCACAACTTGGAATCTTTCAAACATGCAATGCTTTGAAGTCAATTGATCATAAACATCTCATACATGTTGTATATGTTGTGTTTGAGCTAATTCACCATGTAATCCATGCTTGTACCAAGCTGTAGCATAGAAAATGCATTTATAGGTCCTTTTCAAAACCACTATCGGGTTTTGAGGATGGAGTGTGTTTTGAAAAAACTACCACCACCATTGGATTCCTTGTGAAATTCTGGGCCAGATGCATATAAATTTTGTCTCAAACCATTGAGATTTGAGAAAGTTATGGGTGTTGGAAGTTTGATAAAAAAGATGTTGAAAACTCATGAGTGATGTCTCATGAGTGATGTTGTGACATCACATTCATCTTTTTCTTAGTTTATCTTCAAAACTCAACCAATTTTTTCATATAGCAAAAATTATCATTTTCCAAATCTGTTTTACACACTTGTTATTCATACTCCATAATATTTTAATCCACCAAAAAATCACAAAAAATATTATTATTTGATATATTTTTAATATATTCAAAAATATTGTTTTAAATTGTTTTAAATGCTTTTAAAATGATTTTTTTTCTTGATTTTTAAAACCAAAATGATTTTAAATATTCATGTGGATAAAATACTTTTTCATAAACCTTAATCACTGTTTATAACATGATTAATGATTTTATTTGATATTTTTTTAATCATTTTTTACTTGATTTTTCTTTGAAAAATACTTTTTCGTCCTTTAACTTTACACCATGGTCCAAAATGGTCCCTTAACTTTAAAAAGTGGCGATTTCGTCCTTTAACTTTTTAAAAAGTGCCAAGTTAGTCCTGCCGTTAGTTTGACCAAACGTCTGTTTATATTTACTTACGTGGCAGGTGACTTGGAATTTATTTATAGTCTTCTTCCTTGGTTGTGCATTCTGCAGACGCCCATTCTTCTTCCTTGTTAGGGCAAACTCAAATCATCTTCCATCCTTACAATTTTTTTCCAAAGCAAAAGCTAGGGTTTAGGGAAAATGAAATCGGGTACTTCTTCTTCTTCTTTAAGCAAGAGAAATGCAGAAAATGGGGATTCAACAGTCAGTGGATATCGTTGGAGGAAGCCCTCTTGCTATTGTGGAGACATGGCTATTCTGCAAAGGGCAAAAACAGTGAAGAACATGGGAAAGTTATTTTGGGGTTGTCCCAATTTTAAGCAAGATGGATGCAATTACTTTGGTTGGTACCATGAAGATGCATTTGATGAGAAAGAAGAGCTTTTAATGCATAGGATTGGGGTGGCTGTAAAGGGATTAGATGAGGCAAAAAAAGACATTGAAGAGCTTGGGAAAAAGCTGATGAATATTGATGCTGAAATGAAGATGATGATGAAGTGGAAAAAAATATGGAATTTGTTGTTTCTAATTGTTATTGTTGTAATGTTATTTAGGTTGAATTAGGTCACTTATGTTGTGTATGTGAAAGTATGTTTTGTCCCCATTTAAATGTTTTCTGGTTTGAATGTTGTTTGTAAGGTTGAATGTTGTTTTTGAATGTTTTATTAATGAAAAAGATTTGCTGTTATATTGTATCATTTGTAATATTTGGACATGACCTATAATATTTGGACATGACCTATAAGTATATGGTACATGACCTATAATTTGGAGCTGTAATATTCTGAATGTTATTGCCCTATAATTGGGACTTATATCAGATTGACCTATAACAGATTCAAAACAGGTTTATAACAGAAACATAATTACAAACTGGTTCATAAAAGGTTAAGAACCATAACAGCATTCTTGTTGATTACATAACAGACCAGAAACATAACTAAAAATAGGTTCATAACATGTTCAGAACCAAAATAACATTCTTGTTCATTACAGCACAACCTTAAAAGTGCAAATAAAAAACAGGTTCACTTCATAACAAAAACCACAAAACCATAGTGACTAAAACACCTAATCCTAAATATGTCTAGGGATTCTTCTTTGCAGCTGTTCTCTTGGTGGGAGTAGATCTTCGAGTGATTGGACCAACAACATTCTTTGATGCAGACAGCCTGGTTGTAGGGCCTGGTGGAATAAATGGCCTTGGAGCTTTTTTCACTGGTAGCTTCTGAGTCTTCCCCTTTGCAGGACCATGAGTCTTCTGAGCAGTAGATTCTTGGGCAGTTTGAGATGCTTGACTGGGTTGCACAGCAGGTTGAGTAACAGTTTGAGTAGATTCTTGGGTAGAGTTTTGAGTACTCTGTTGTGCAGCCTGACTACTTGTGTCCTTACAAGTGGACTTGTAGTGCCCTGATTTCTTACACCTGCTGCACTTCACCGAGAAACCAGTTCTTCTCATCTTGTTATCAGATCCATCAATCTCTCCTTGTTCTAAATGTCTCCTCTTTTTGGGCCTACCAGGCATCTTCTTGAACTTGGGTGGTTGCACATCAGGATATGGTGTCTTAACCCACAAGTTAGACCCATTAACAAGGTAGATGACATGTTTATAAACTGCCTTGTATTTTGAAACTCTATAGTATTCAGGGATGTAACTTTCTATCCTGAAATTCCTACTCTTCATAGCAGACAATGCATGCACACATGGGAGTCCTGTAAGTTCCCATCTTCTACATGAACACACATGGTCTTTCAGGTTCACAACATACTTATCAGCCTAATTCTCCAAGTGCCTTACTTCAAACATATGCTCATCAGACATCCTAAAGAACCAAAGAAAACAGAACAAATGATTCACTTGCATGCCATTGTTAATTCAACTGAATAATTACTAGTGTATTGAGCTGACATACCTTACAAGCCAATTGTTGGTGTAGGTGCTTGTGATATCAAGTTTCTTTCTAATATTAGGCAATATGTCATTCTCATCCAAAGTACCAAACCTCATTCTGTTGATAGCCCATCTCTCCATCATGTAGATTCTTATGTCTTTAAGCATAGTGATTAAAGGTTTGGCCCTTGCCTCAAGAATCACACTATTGAATGATTCAGACATGTTGTTGAGAACAACATCACATTTGTTTTCAGTCCTGAAGTATGACCTACTCCAAAACCTTGGTGGGGTCTTAATCATATGCTTAAAAGCTTCCTCATTTATAGCCCTCATTCCCTTCATCTCTCTTTCCCATGCTTGTGGGTAAGTTGATTTGGCAGCCTTCCATATAATATCCTTCAACATTTTGCCAGGAAACCTCTTCCTAAAGTTGTTGTACAGATGCCTAACACAAAACCTGTGCTCCACCCTAGGCAATAGCTCTTCCATAGTGAGTAACAGCCCCTGCAATAGGAAAAACATAAGAAAAACATAAGGAAAAATATAAGAAAAGCTAAGGAAAATGATAAGAAAAACTTGCCTTTTGTTGGTCTGATATGAAGGTGTAAGTCATGCATTGCTCTTTGCCTCCAAGGTCATCAATTAGGAGCTCTAAGAACCAAGCCCAGCTGTCCTTGTTTTCACCCTCCACAACTGCATATGCTATGGAAAGCATCTGATCATTAGGATCCCTCCCTATAGTAGCCAGAATCTGTCCTTGTTTTCACCATTAAATTGTTCATCACCATTATCTTGTTCCTCTACAATAACTTGTTCTTCTACATTAACCTGAACAGGGGTGGTATTTTCACCATGAACAACTTCATCAACTAGCTTACTAAGTAACTCCTCCACCTCATCCACAATTTCTTCAGGGCCCTCACCAACTATGTCATCCACATCAACTTTGTCACAGTAGTCAAGTTGAGACAACGTGTGTTGAATGTAAATATCAACACGTTTGTGAACCCTATACAGGTCTGCTATTTCTAATGCACCCTTGTCATTAATTAGTGCATTCATACCAAACTGCGGATCCTTGTAGTAGATTGTTTCAAACTCCCTATAACCCAAATCTTTTAACACACCCACTAGCTCAAAATAACTCCATCTGTCTACATCTACCCTCAAATCATCAACTACACCATTCGCATATACAGTCAGACCCTCATCAGTAAATTCCCCACTATGATGAATTTTGAGTTCAATAATTTCATCCATGATACCTAACTAGACCAAAATATCTACAAAATTAGGGTTTACCCTATCAAATCTACAAGAAGACTAAAACTGAATACGAACCCTAATTTTCGTAACTTTTAACCCTAACAAATATGAAAGACGAATTAACTAACCGTTTGATCAATGGCAGATGAAGATCTTCACTCCTTTTCGTCTGGAACCGTCTCGTCTGGTGAGAAATCGTTCGTTTTGCACTTCGTCTTCTCCAATTCGCATGCCCTAGCAGAGTGCTACACCACTGAGAAAGAGATTGAATGGACTTTTCATTTTCTGAAGATTAATTAAAACATTCAACACTTCCACGTCACAGCCATATCTCCCACGTGGACAACATTATCAAAAAGGGACTAACGGAAGCTAACAGAAGGATAAACGTGGCACGTTTTAAAATGTTAAAGGACTAAATCGCCACTTTTTAAAGTTAAGGGACCAACTTGGACCCTGGAGTAAAGTTAAGGGACGAAAAAGGTTATTTGCCCTTTCTTTTTCTTGATTTTTAAAACCAAAATGATTTTAAATATTCATGTGGATAAAATACTTTTTCATAAACCTTAATCACTGTTTATAACATGATTAATGATTTTATTTGATATTTTTTATCATTTTTTACTTGATTTTTCTTTGAAAAATGCTCTTTAAAAAATGAAATTAGGGTTTTTGATTATTTCAACCCTCATCAAACTTTTTCAAACACTCATGGGCCTCTAATAGAGTGTAAGACCCAACCCTTTGTAAATACAACCCATTTTGGGCCTCACTTATTGTATAAGTCCCGTTGTATTTCAAAAAGTTCGACGCGATCATCATCCATTGAAAAACAAATTTTGGGCCTCTCCTTGAGTTATAAGACCCATTCAAACTTTTTGGGCCTCTAATAGAGTGTAAGACCCAATCCTTTTTTGACCAAATCATTTTTGGGCCTCAGTGTATTGTATAAGTCCCGATACCGTAAAAAACAAACGGCGCGACCGTCGCCTTTTGAAAAATAACCTTCTGGGCCTCTAATAGAGTGTAAGACCCAACCATTTTTTAACAAAACATTTTTGGGCCTCAGCTATTGTATAAGTCCCGATACGTTAAAAATCTCGGCGCGATCGCCATTTTTAAACTGAAAATATTTTGGGCCTCTCCCTGAGTTGTAAGCCCCATCTTTTGTACAAAAATACACTTTGGGCCTCTAATAGAGTGTAAGACCCAACCCCTCTTTTTTATATTTTCTCATTTTATTTTATAATGATTTGGAAAATTAATAACTCCTTCAATTTTGATTATTTTTTATTGGTTCTTTTTCTGAAAAATCACAAAAATAGTAAAATATTTTATTCTACAAAAAAATCAAATTTATATGATTTATTTAATATAGTTGGTATTTTTGTGAATAAATTCATTTTTAATTATTTTTAAGCATTTTAAAAGTGAATATTCATCTTGAAAATAAAGACCATGGGCCTCCCCTCATGTTGTAAGCCCCATTTCTTTTCTTTAAACTCTTTGGGCCTCTATTAGAGTGTAAGACCCAACCCCTTGTGTACAGAGAACTTTTTGGGTCTCATTCGTTGTATAAGTCCCTCTGTACATTTTCAAATAAACGACGTGATCGTCGCCAGTTTAAAATTATCCAACTGGGCCTACCCTCGAGTGGTAGGACCCATTTCTTTTCTTAAAACTCACTTGGGCCTCTTGAGAGAGTGTAAGACCCATCCCTTTGTACAGAAAACCTTTTTTGGGCCACAGTCACTTGTATAAGTCCCTCTGTACAAATTCAACAGTGCGCTCACTGATAAAACCCTGGGCCTCTCCTTGAGCTATAAGCCCCAAATCTTTTTATTTCAAAGCACTTTCTCCTTTGATTTTGAATATACTGTTGTTTTCAATCTTTCTTTGTTGAACAACTAACCAAACAACATGGAAGCTCTACAACCGAGTAAGTGTTTACCCGCTTTCATTTACCACTTTCATATGTATATAACTGTATTGTGGGGCTGTTTCACTGTAAGTCTCCTTTCATAAACTCATATATATATAACTGGATTGTGGGGCTGTTTCGCTGTAAGTCTTCTTTCATAAACTCATATCAACTGTGTAATAATAGTATAGATATTTCGAGTTTCCCCGACAACTACGTCTAGAACTAGGTGACGCCGTTTCGTTTATTCGTAGAAATAGACAACTAAATCCCCAATAGGATCACCAGATAAAGTCTTCTCTTCGGCTGTCCTCATTAGGAATTGTCAAGAAACTCTACTCCCAGAGATGAATGTATTCTCCGTGAATGGCATCTTTGAGTTTCTTCCAAATTCTCGAACTTTCCTGGCTTGATCTATTCCTCGTGAATAGCCTGTCTTGAATTTCTCGGGGGTTTGGGGACCCACGGGCTTCTTAAAAGCATTGGCCTCCTCTTGGGCATTGTACAAGGACCCACAGGCTTCCTAAAAGCAACCCCGCCTCCTCTTGGGCTTAGTACAAGGACCCTACGGCTTCTTAGAAGTATTCACAGCCTCCTCTTAGGCTTCGTATAATGATCTCTTCCTCCGGGAATGATAGCCTCCTCTTGGGCTTAGTACAAGGACCCGTCGGCTTCTTAAAAGTCTCTAGACTCCTCTTGGGCTTCGTATAAATTGTCCCGACGACCTCCTAGAGGTATAGGAACAAAACTTAGTCATCTGCATAGAACCGTCCTTTCATAAGAGTCTACTACTGTTTCTCAAAGCATAGTACAAAAGATAAAACTCTAGACACGGACAGTCTAACTTCCTTGAGTCTCAAAGACATTCTCTAGTGACCCCTTCGTTAAATAGGAAGGAAACCCGTAGACTCGGACAGTCTCAATACCCTTCGGATTTCCTGCTTCCTTAAAGAACAGGAACAACCCGGATCCTTGAATCAAATCCTTGAGTACAGTGTTGCTCATATAAGAACTGATTTTCTCTTTAAATCAGTATACTGGACCTGTCACTCAACTGAAACAGTCACCATAGCCTCCTCTTGGGCTTTGTACAATGATCCTCCCTAGCGGAGTCAAACAACGTTTAGCCTATCTCTCGGGCTTTGTACGAGACACATAAGAGACTCCATCGTTGAGTCAATCACCCATTTCGCCTCCATATCGGGCTTCGTACGAGATACTTGTTGAGTTAAACTTTTCGCCTCCATCTCGGGCTTTATACGAGATACAAAAAGGTTCCTATTGAGCCAAACAAACCATAGCCTCCATCTCGGGCTTCGTACGAGATACAAAAAACTCTCTTGTTGAGTCAAATAGCTTCCATCTCGGGCTTTATACGAGATACCAAAAGATTCCCTTGTTGAGTCAAACCTTTTCGCCTCCATCTCGAGCTTTGTACGAGATACAAAAACACTCTCTTGTTGAGTATAAAAGATCCTCTTGTAGGATCAATCCCTTTTAGCCTTTCTCTCGGGCTTTGTACGAGACACATATTAGCCTCCTCTTAGGCTTTGTATAAGAAAACCACTGGTTGATCCAATCAACCTTTTAGCATCAAAGCTGTGCCTCATTCACAGTACACAAACATCAACAACTCCTTCCCCTTCATCTAATCGCTGTAAGCGGCAAGCCTCTGGATTATCTACATCCATGCCAATGTCCCTCTTTTAGTATGAGAAATTCCTAAGGAAAGATAGCATTGCTCTACACTGAGTTAAAGTCTTCTCTTTCAGGTTAAAAATCCCCTATAAAGGAAATTATGGCATTGCTAGGATCCGCGTATCCCGGTTAAAGTAATTCTCCTTTATAAACAGTTGTGACATACAACCCCCTCTTTAGAGATGACAAATTCTCTCTAAAGTTGAGACCTTTTAGCTTCATATCTTGGGCTTTGAACAAGATACAAATAGACTCTTTAGCTTCACATCTTGGGCTTCGAACAAGATACAAATAGACCTTTTAGCTTCACATCTTGGGCTTTGAACAAGATACAAACCACCTTTTAGCTTCACGTCTTGGGCTTTGAACAAGACACCAAAAACAACCATTTCCTCCCATAGAATAGGAGGAACTACGAACGCTCTGATTTCCCTATTTCGGTAAACGGGAATACGTAGGCATAAGATTGAAAGAAAAATCTTAGCGAGCACAATCAACAAAAAACCCAAATCCCATATCTCCATCAATCAAAAGCAGTAATTCAAAAGCATCAGTCCTAACATCCTAATCCTTGTTCCCCGCCAGAAACCTTCTGCTAAGGTAAAAAGAAAGAAAACAGTATTGGCGAAAATACAAATAACCAGTACAAAGGTCCCCCCACATTGATAGCATCCGTAACCTAACAGACCGCTGTTTAAACTCAGTATGCAAAGCAGGGTTAATTGGAGACATCTATTTCCCTTCCTTATTCAGCTCACAATAGGATAAAAAATGAATCGACCTGTAGTTTAAGCTCAACCGCAGAGAGCGACCAGCGCTTAAGAACCGCGTCCAAAATCGCTCGCTACAGAAAAATGGCATCCACCGTGGGGCATAAAATTCTTTCTTAAATGTTTAAGGTGAAAACCTTGGACAAACCTTTTTTCTCTTCACTTGTGTGAATACCACAGATTGGGGCTTCCGCCGGGGAACCCATTTTCTGTCAGGAACTTAGGATTCATAACTTTAAAGGTCTAGGATGTTTAGGACAAATATATATACTGCTTTTCCTAATTGCTATACGTGTTTATTTTTCTGCTAATGGGAATGCGGGTGATGCCGTATGTGGAAAGATTGAGTATACACTTAAGATAAGTGATGGCGACGAGGTTGACCATCAACCTCAGTGGAGGCTGACTAATGTAACCATTCTCTCACCTAAACAATGGGTCAGTTGTGATGCCTGAGAAGCTGAGGAGCCAAACCCTTTCGTAGTGCGGAAACTACCAGGAATAGTTGTTACGCGATACTACCCTTATTTGAGGCTGGTGATCTATTCTCGGTGAATGACACTTACTCTAAGATTTCTCTACAACTCGCTGGCGATTCGCTTGTTGTTTTGCTTTTCTGGGAGGAGCTGATGATAATGAGTACAGGTACAAAAATCACCCTAGTATAAACCTTTGGGGATGGGTAGAGCCTTGACTTCATGACAACGACCCTTTGACCCCATGTTTTTTCTATGTTTTTGTGTGCTGCATTCATGCATTCATTTAAAAAAAAAACATTAAAACATTAAAAAAACTTCTCTTCTAGTCTCTCTGTTTTTCAAATTAAACTAAGACTGTGATTGCAAATATCAGAGAAGAGGATTACGCTAATGGATTTCGGTAGAAGGAGAACTCATACGTACACCTTCAAGGTTCCAAAACTAGGGGATTTGAGAAGGTTAGCAAGGATGATCACTAGCCCTGAGGCTTTCAGAGCCAAGCACGGAGGTTTGCTACCACTGTTAAGAGTCCATGTGATTGAGGGAATCATGGATGCGTTCATTCAGTTCTACGATCCGGTTTATCACTGTTTCACATTCCCAGATTACCAGCTATCACCAACGCTGGAGGAGTATTCTCATCTGATTGATCTACATATCACCGATCGAGCTCCATTTTCTGGACTGGAAGAAATTCCAAAGAATCAGACCATTGCAAGAGCAATTCATTTGGACGAGTCTGAGGTCAGGACTCACCTAACCACTAAGGGTGGCATCCAAGGTTTTCCAGCACAGTTCTTGACAAAGAAGGCCCTATATTTTTCCAGTATAGGAAACGTAACTGCTTTTGAAAGCACCTTTGTCTTGCTCACCTACGGGTTATTTTTGTTTCTCAACATTAATAATTTCGTTGATATTAACGCCATTAAGGTTTTTCTCATTGGAAATCCTGTACCGACTTTGCTCGCAGATGCGTATCATTCTGTACACTTGGGAAATTTGTACAGCGGAGGGGAGATCACGTGCTGTGTACCTCTGCTTTACAAATGGTTTATCTCCCACTTGCCCAAGTCTGCTGCTTTTTGGGATTGTAAGAGTGCCTTACGTTGGTCGCAGAAGATCATGTCTCTTACCAACTCTGATATAGATTGGTGCAATAGGATTTATGAGGGAATCAGAATCATTGACTGTTGTGGAAACTTCCCCAACGTACCCCTCATAGGAACTAAAGGAGGAATCAACTACCATCCGATATTGGTTCTTCATCAATTTGGATACCCGATGAGACACATCCCACGGGGTGTTCATCTGGAAGGTCTTTTCTTCAAGGAAGGAGAAAACGAGAGAGCAATAAAGACGAAAATAGTGCAAGCTTGGAAACACGTTCATAAGAAAGGACGAGAGTCTCTAGGAAAATCGGACTGTGTCTCGGTGGAGCCTTATCTCCATTGGGTACAAACTAGAGCTCTCAAGCTAAAGATGCCTTATCCTCGTTACGGAATTATTCCACTAAAGGAATCTGTCATGTACTTCATGACGGAAACTGAAAGGCTTCAGGTTACTCTCAACAATGTTCAACGAGAGAAAAGGTCTTGGAAGAACAAGTACCGCACCCTCGACGTAGAGTGCATCAAAATACAACAATTACTGAAAGAGAAAGATGCTCTGATTGAAATTTTGGAGCAACATGCTGTAGAGAATCAAGATGACCAAAGGAATTTTCTCGCTCCTTTCACCTGGCAAAGGAATGACGACCCGACAACGACCCAAGAGCCCCGGTCAAAGAAAAGAAAGATACCAGAATCAGCACCTGATTTCTCTTCAGAGAGGACTCGGGACCCATTAACTTAGGTTTCTGTTTCTGCACCTTGTAATCTATTGTATTTCCATTTCTGTAATCCTTTGAATTCAATAAAAAGGGGTTTCCCCACCGTTTGATATTTGCAATCTAATTGTCGAAGTTTATTTTGATTAAACCAAAAGAACAATTAATATAATCATTTCATTCATCATTCTCACACCGCGTGTTCTCCTTACCTACGAATCTCACGTTTGTGTCTCGATTCTAGAGTCAAACTGTCTCATTCGTATAATACTCGGGCCAATCGTCAGAAAAAGATGGATGATCTTGAGGAAGAAAATAGAGAGTTGAAGGAAGAGATCGACGCTCTAAGAGAGGATATGAGAAAGCTTCGTAACGACATGCAAGCCATGGCAGAAGCTCAACTACAAAGAATTGTGATCTCAGAGATCACCTCAACGCCCATACTGGAGAAGTATGATCCTAGGTATCAGATACCGAAAGATCGTCCCTGGGGTATGCTTGTCAACTATATCCCGGGAAGATATGTTCTGCCGATCACTGAGGATCAGGGAATCACAACAGAAGCCGCTGGGCCTGAAGGTTACAAACTTCGAGAAAACGAAGATGCCAGGGGCATACTGAAGACTCCTGAAGGTTACAAACTTCGGGAGACGCCAAGATTCGCTACCGTAGTCACGGTACCACCCCCTGTGGTGCACACTGTCCCGGAAGGACAGATTCCGCCAATACCTGCTGGTAAAAAGGAAACTTTGTTTGACAGAATGGATGAATTCCAGGAACAGTTCTTGGAAATGCAGAAAGAACTGCAAGCCATTCGCGGTCAGGATCTATTTGGAAAGGACGCCACAGACCTCTGCTTGGTCCCCAATGTGAAAGTTCCGCACAAATTTCAATTGCCCGAATTTGAAAAGTACAAGGGTAACTCTTGCCCTCAAAGCCATCTGGTGATGTACGCTCGGCGAATGTCAGCTCAGACGGAGAATCAGGACCTACTGATTCATTACTTCCAGGATAGTTTAACCGGTGCCGCATTAAAATGGTACATGGGTTTAAACTGTACTACGATTAGTACATTCAGAGATCTTGGTACTGCCTTCATCCAACAATACAAATACAATTTGGACATGGCACCCGACAGAGATCAACTCAGATCAATGTCGCAAAAGGACAAGGAAACCTTTAAGGAGTATGCTTAAAGGTGGCGTGAAATTGCCGCTCAAATTTGTCCACCTCTTGAGGAAAAAGAGATGACAAAGATCTTCTTAAAGACCTTAAGCTCATTTTACTATGACCGAATGGTTGCCAGTGCACCCAGTGATTTCACTGAAATGGTTGGCATGGGCGTACGTCTTGAGGAAGCCGTCCAAGAAGGACGTTTGGTAAAAGACACTGGATCGACGAGTAGTACTAAAAAATACGGTAGTGCTCTCCCTAAGAAAAAAGAGCAAGATATTGGGAATATCTCTCTCGGAAAGCAAAGGCGAAGTTATCAACCGGTAGCAGCTGTGACTCCTGCTATCAACCCTACGCCTATTCCTACGTATCAACCTCAGATTGCGCAGAGCCAACCTGATCAGCAAAGGACACAACAGTCTCTTCAGCAGGCTCGTCCTCCATATAACAACAACCGTACAACACGGCCACCAGGGTTTGATCCTATCCCCGTGACGTACGCAGAGTTGTTTCCGTTACTAATGGCTAAGGGGCACATCCAGACTAAGTCTCCTCTTACAGTACCGGAAAATCCGCCTTTTTGGTTTAAGGTGAATCAAACATGCCCTTATCATCAAGGGGGTTCAGGGCATAACATAGAGACTTGTCTCAATTTCAAGTCCGACGTGCAAAAGCTTGTTAGGAGCAGGCTCTTATCTTTCAAAGAGATGAATCCCAATGTTCTCACGAACCCGCTGCCTCAACATGAGAAAGCTGTAGTCAATCTGATTGAGAAAGAGACTAACAATGTCTATCAAATTCACGATGTACTCTTGTTAAAGACCAATCTGGTTAAGATGCATTGTAGACAGAATGGATATGGCCATGTGCCACCTCATAACTATCACCAGTGTGATATCTGCTCTAAAGACAACCAGGGATGTTCTGTGGTGTAAGAAGCTCTACAGGAACAAATGGATCTCGGATGGATCCAAGAGCACCGAGTTCGTGGAGTTAACATGGTTTACACGAATTCTAACGTCATTCAGAACCACGACATCTGTGCAATGAATGTCAACTTGGTGGCGATGCACTCAAGGCAAAGCCAGTATCATAATCTGCCATGGCACGATTACAGTTCCTGTCTGACTTGCTCGGTAAACAAACAGGGATGCTCTTTCATACAAGAGGCCCTCCAGCGTCAGATGGATCTTGGATGGATCCAAGACTACCATGATAGGAATTCCTATCAGATCAACATGGTTCAGATCTTTGACATTCGCGTGATGAATACCAGCCTGGTAGAGTTACATGCTGAGCAGGTCCGACTCGGATTCTTAATATCACATAATTATCACATTTGTAAAGCGGGTTGCGAAAGCGATCGGGGTTGTACCCTTGTCCAGGAGGCACTTCAGCACTTGTTAAATCATTGGTGGATGCCAATCTACATGGACGAAGATACTCAACAAATTAGTATCAGTAACAAGAATCCTACTCGTCGTCAAAGTCAGGATGTCCGATCTGTGGAAGCTAACCTAGTGAGGTTACATTGTATTCAAAGTGGGCGTGGCCAGGTGCCACCACACAATTATGAACGTTGCGGTGTCTGTTTAAAAAGTAACCAAGAGTGTTACCTTGTGAGAGCAGCTCTTCAGGGTCAGGTGGATCGTGGAGAGATTCGTCCATATCCGGGTTCTGGACCCATCAACTAGATGCCGAACTACCTTGCCGATCAAGTCGAGGAGGTTGTCACGATCTCTGGTCATCACGGGACCAGGGATGTTTTTGCCATCATCCCTCTACTTAACGAATCTAAAGTTCCCAACCGGGAACGAATCGAGATTACTTATGATGGTCAGAAAAATTAGAAGGTTCCCATAGTCATCTATCTACCGGGACCACTACCGTATGAATCAACTAAGGTTATCCCTTACAAATACGGTGCAACAACAATTGAGAATGGAAAGGAAATTCCATTACCCTCCGTCGTAAACATTGCAGACATCAGTCGAGTAGCACGGAGTGGTAGAATCTTCAACTGAGGGGTTAGGGAACCTAACAAGGAAAAGGAACTTTAGACAGAAGCTCCTGATCCACCAATCGGTCAATCCAGTAATCCCGACCTTTCGAAAAATAATGATGAGATGCTGAAGCTCATCCAAAGGAGCGAATATAACATTGTTGATCAGCTATTACAAACTCCTTCAAAGATCTCGGTATTATCACTGTTACTCAGTTCAGAAGCGCACAGGAAGGCTCTACAGAAAGTCTTGGAGCAAGCCTTCGTGGAACAGGATGTAACAATCAGACAGTTCGATAGTATTGTCTCTAACATCACTTCCTACAATAATTTGGGATTTAGTGATGAGGAATTACCCGAAGAGGGTCGCCGTCATAACATGGCGCTCAACATTACAGTTAATTGCCAGGACGATGCTTTAGCCAGCGTACTGGTAGACACAGGGTCAGCCCTGAATGTTATGCCGAAGTCTACTTTGATGCAATTATCATTCAAAGGCCCTCCGATGAGAGTCAGCGAGGTTGTCGTCAAAGCATTCGACGGATGCAGAAAAACGGTTATTGGCGAAGTTGATCTTCCCATAACTATCGGTCCTCACACTTTCCAAGTCACTTTCCAGGTCATGGACATCCGGGCAACATACAATTGTTTATTAGGAAGACCTTGGATACACCAGGCTGGAGCGGTTACTTCAACCCTCCACCAAAAGCTAAAGTTCGTCAAGAACGATCAACTTGTCACAGTCTGTGGAGAACAGGCCTTGCTCGTAAGCAACTTGTCATCATCTACTGGTATAGAACCCGAGGAGGTTATTGGAACTCAGTTCCAAGCACTATCGGTGAGCAAGGACAATCGATCCCAAGGAGGAACCTCGATTTCCTCATACAAAGATGCTATCAAAGCGGTCGAGAGTACCGATACGACCGGATGGGGACAGCTTGTCATTCCTATTGACAATAAAACAAAGAAGGGTCTTGGTTTTTCTGCAACCTGTACCCGGACAGCTGCCAACGATGAAAGTCTTCATCCCCTTCAAAACTTCTTCCACAATGAAGGTTTTCTTCACCCAGTGTCTCAAGCAGTACATGTTATCAATGAGGAAGATCCCTCTGACACAGATGAAGAATGGAATTCCTACCTCAACGAGGACGGTAATATGTCTCAGGAAGAGGTACCTATGCCATTTTGCTATCCCGCACAGAGTCCGAGATTTGTACCATGGTCAGACGTCGAAATGATATATGGGGATTGTGATCCAGAAGGATGTCGTGCTCCGCCAAATTCATTAGAGGAAGACACTCTGATGAAAGACAACTTTGACCATAATTACTATGGCCCAATGGATGGTATGCCAATGTGGCAACCTTATCCAGGAGATTTGGGGCAAGAGAGTCAGCCGAACAACGAAACTCAGCTAAGCATCATTGAACAGAATACCTGTGTCCCCACCATGTCATGGGATCAACACTCAGGTCATCCTAAAGCTACTCAACATGAAGATGAATTCGCAATGTTTGTAGGACTTGAATTCATCAATTATGCTTTTCCCGAGGTCAACGTCATCGAGAGAGATGACTCCTCCAGTTCCAGAGAAGTGTGGGACACCTTGGGACAACCAAGTGGAAAATACGACTACATGGTCAAGTACACTGCTCCCGAAAGCTCTCGTATCAGGCTCGAAGACATCCAGCCAACTGGATGGGGAGATACAGCTGAGAGCACAAATGCTATGCAAAATACAACTGAGGAATCCTGCTACGACAACTTTGCTTGGGAGACAGATTCCAATGATCCTACTCCACCAGAAATCAGCGTCATTTCTGAAGACAAATCAAGGAAGGTGCCAGACTTTGTGATTCACCGAGGAGTTCGCCGCCAATGGGTTGCTGTCGAGGTTCCAAAGGTCGTTCATCAGTCAAAGTAATTGCTATTTTTAGCCTTTCACCTTGCCCAGGTGAAATGGATGTTTTGATAGGGCTCGCTTTCTGTAAAATTTCCCTCTCCGCTTTGCCCGAAGCGACAGAGTTTTGTTTTATAGGGCTGTAGTTTCAAGAATCGACTGATCATTAATAAAATAACGTCGTTTTGTAATTTCCGCATTAATTGCTGTTTTCTCTTTTTGCTTTTTCAGAAAATGGTAATCCTAAAAAACAATTCAAATAAAAACAAGCAGTAAAATAAATACACTGCACACACTCACATTTTCTCTATCTCTTCTAAACACGAATCATCACGTCATGCAGATTGCTTGTTTTAAACCCAGTTGAAACATACGATCCGATGCCTTCTCTCAACTTTGGGTTCCCGATATTTGGGGCTGAAGAAGAAAATGACAACGAAATTCCAGAAGAGATCTCCCGACTACTCAGACAAGAGGAAAGGTCCATTGAACCTCACAAAGAACCGTTGGAAACGGTAAACTTGGGTTCAGAGCAAGAGAGAAAAGAAATCAGGATTGGGGCACTGCTCAGTCCAACTGCCAGAGAGGGTTTGATAAAGCTTCTCAAAGAATTCCCCGATGTATTCGCTTGGTCCTATCAGGATATGCCAGGGTTGGATACCAGCATCGTGGAACATCACTTACCGTTAAAATCAGAATGTCCGCCAGTAAAGCAAAGGTTGAGACGGACTCACCCAGACATGGCCATCAAAATCAAAGAGGAGGTACAGAAACAGATCGACGCGGGTTTCCTCGCTACATCTGAATATCCTCAATGGTTAGCCAACATCGTACCCGTTCCCAAAAAGGACGGAAAGGTCAGAATGTGTGTTGATTACAGGGATCTGAACAAGGTAAGTCCAAAGGATGACTTTCCTTTACCACACATTGACATGCTGGTAGACAGTACATCAAAGTTCAAAGTTTTCTCCTTCTTGGATGGATTCTCGGGCGATAACCAGATCAAAATGGCGCCGAACGACATGGAGAAAACTTCATTCATTACCCCTTGGGGTACCTTTTGTTACAAGGTAATGCCGGTCGATTTGAAGAACGTCGGGGCAACCTATCAAAGGGCCATGACTACTCTGGTTCATGACATGATACACAAGGAAATCGAGGTATATGTCAATGATATGATTGCAAAATCAAAAACAGAGAGTGAGCACGTTGAACATCCGTCAAAATTGTTCGAACGTTTAAGGAAATTCAAGCTCCGCTTGAATCCCAACAAGTGCACCTTCGGTGTCCGTTCAGGGAAACTACTAGGGTTCATCGTCAGCCAGAAAGGAATTGAGGTTGATCCTGACAAGGTCAAGGCCATTCAAGAAATACCTTCTCCAAAAACTGAAAAACAAGTCAGAGGATTCCTGGGACGTTTGAACTACATCTCCAGATTCATATTCCTCATGACCGCGACATGCGTGCCAATCTTCAAATTGCTTAAGAAGATACAATCATTTCTCACCGATTCGCGAGGCAAATGGACTCCGAATTATGATGACCCCTATGTGGTCACGAAAGCTTTCTCAGGCGGCGCCTTGAGACTTGCAACCATGGACGGAGAGGAATTTTCCTACCCCACGAATTTTGATGTAGTCAATAAATACTTCGCCTAAACTAAAAAAAAAACTTCTCGGTGGATTGAAAACCCGAAAGGGCGGTCCATGCAAAAGTTAGAGACATAAAAAAAAAATCATCCCGATGGATTGGAAACATCAAAGTACAATCCAGGCAGAAATTAGGGATAATGGCAAGTAACTATGTTCAACAGAGGCAAGTCCCTCAGCAGCAGTTACATCATCCATCAGAGGAAAACTCCAGTCAAGGTCATCTTCGACAGAAGCTCAGGATGCCCTGAATTCAAAGTTGGTAGAAGGATAGTGGTCGTTATGTTTCAACGTAGCCCTTTTCCCTGTAAATTACCATTTTCAAACTTTGTAAATACTCTTTGGAATCACGCGTTCGGCTGATCTTCATCTTATCAATAAAATTTGAGCCCTGGTGCTTTTGTTTGTAATTCTTATTTGTTTTAGCTTTACAGAACGACGTTGTTAACATGATTAACGATTCTTGAAATAAAACAAAAATGAATTTACTTGTTAAAACTTTTTTTGCTTTTAAAATAAAGACGGCAATTTCTTTTGACTGTTAAACATCAAAAGAACATCAACCGCTTCTCCAGAAGTAAGCGAACTTCAAAGTGCAGAATCAAAGTATTCCTTCTAGGCCAGTACGCCTGAACGAAGGATCAACTGTATGAGATACGGCTTTCCCATCTGATACCCTCGGCCGAGTTCTCATCCACTAAGCCCGATCAACGGTATTCCCTGCAGGGACTATCTCTCCTAAGCAAGGCAGAATTGCTATCTTGAGCCAGCGATATTTCTACATGCCCCACTGGGGCCGAGTATCCAGTCGTGTTCATCCTTTAGTTTGTATGTCGCGTCAGTTTTATCAGCATAAACATACGTACATCATGCATTGTTGATTTGCATTCACATTTCATATTGCATCACTATCACTCCAGTCGGTCTTGTCCCCTAGTGGTAGAAGTCCTCTCAATCGAGTTGTCAGTTCCTGCCTCGTCAGGAAATACTGTGTCTGAACAATCTCTCTCCTCCAGTTTACTTCTGGAATGAAGTTGGTCCTTGACTACTTTGATAACTTGAACCTCTGAAAAGCCAGAGAAAACTTTCAACAAATATCACTCTTCGCCATTGAAGATGATATCCTTGCTTTCCCGGATTAAGGAAAATCCACAGAGAAAGCCTCTTAATCAGACATTCGGCGGTACGACAGTTTTTCTCCGAAAAAAACCACTGATGAAAAGGTCATCGGCACCTCAAAATTGGATCCCATCATATGGAATTTCTCCGGAAAGATCCCGAGAAAAGTATGATGTAAGCCCCCAAACGAAAACAGTCTCTCAAGAGACTCGCTTTCCCCAGTAGAATCGACAAATGGCGTCTCCAAAACAGAGAAGTTTGTGTACCTCTACAATTCAGACGAATGGGTTCCCCAGCAAGTCTGACATCAAAACTTTTTCCACTCAAATGGCATCTCCCCAGGAGAATTCGGCGAGAAGTTTGAAGGAAAACCGCTACAAATAGCGTCCGTTGTCAAGAAAGTTTATTGACAAAAGAAACTAAGACCAGTTCCTTGGTAGGAAACCAGGATCGAGGGGAAGTTTAAATCAGAAACTTAGACCAGTTCCTTGGTAGGAAACCAGGATCAAGGGGAAGTTTAAATCAGAAACTTAGACCAGTTTCTTGGTAGGAAACCATGATCGAGGGGAAGTTTATTTCAACAACTAAGACCAGTTCCTTGGTAGGAAACCAGGATCGAGGGGAAGTTTACAAAAGAAACTAAGACCAGTTCCTTGGTAGGAAACCAGGATCGAGGGGAAGTTTATTTCAAAAGAAAACTGAGACCAGCTCCTTGGCTGAAGACTAGGATCGAGGGGAAGTTTACATTTTCTAAGCATCTTCGCTTAGCTAAAGAAGATGAATGCGTAAGCTACCATTCATAACCACCATCAAAATTTTGGGTATTCCGATATTTAATACTCTTGCACCCCGAATGCCCGAATACCTTCGTCATTCACACCTTCGGGTCCAAGAAGATTAAATAGGGCCATCTGTCATACCCCAAATTTTGACCACTAAGATTTCCCATCATTGTGCAAATCATCGTCACAATATGGATGTACCTTTGTGCCTCATCAATCTCCTCAAGGAATTGTTGAGCATTCACTACAATCAAAATTAGGGTTTCAAGCCCTCTCAGAGCCTTTAGACAAAGGATCAATCAAGGAATGACATGATCTTCAACTTGTCTAACCTCTTAAACATCCACAAAGGATCAAGAGGACTCCCACGTCAAGAATTAAGCACAAGAGTGCAACATTTCAAGTGGATCAAGCCTCAAGTTCATCTAATACAAAGTCAACTAACGCAAAAAGTCAAAGTTTGACTTTTTGGTCAACTTTGAGCTTCACGAGCCATTACTCAAGAAAATATGATGGATGATTTAATTTGATTAAATTTAAATCAAGAAATCATGCAAAATTGCAAAATTGATCAAATTGAAAGAAACTTAGAAATTTTTTCTAAGTTAAAATCATGTTCAAGTGCACAACTTTTCAAGGTTGTAACTATTGATCCAAGCATCCATTGATTTTGAGTAAGAGCTACTTTTAAAGAGGGTATTTGATACTTCAACATTGTAGAAGGAATCAACTCAAAATATCATAAGGATTGAAAGATATAAGTGATCAAAGTTGGGAATTCTTAATGTCCAATGTTCTGACATTGCATAGGACATCATTAATATTTTTTCAGCAAGAATGCCCCAACTTCAAGGACGTTTTTCTCCATGATCCAAGTTGAACCAGGTCTGGAGTCAAACATGAAAGTTGAAGTACGTTGTCTCAGCTTTCTAGAAAGTTATAGAACGTCCTTGTAGCATACTCGAGCAGGGAGATATGATTTTAGTAAAAAGCAGTGATAAAGCAGAATTTTCATGACAGCTTTTAGGACAGATTTGACTACACAAGTTCAAGACCATTTTTGATGACTTTTCAAGCTGAACCAAGACCAAAGTCAAACATCAAAGTTAAAGTATGTCATTAGGGCTTTCCAAAATGTATAAGAACTCCCATTAATTCAACTTGATCAAGGAGTTATGCACCTCACAACAGGCCTTGCCCGAGCTGATTTTTTTAGGACAGATTTTGTGCACTTTTCTTGTGCCGCCCAATTTTCAAGCTTTGTCACCATGCAAGACAAACATCAAAGATGTAATTCACTTCAATTCAAAATATCATAGTGGATTAAAATATGCAAGTGATTAAAGTTTGGAATTATTAATGATCAAAGTTGTCAAATGTTTCAACATTTCATAGGACATCATTAATATTTTTCCAGCAAGAATGTCCCAACTTCAAGGATGTTTTTCTCCATGATCCAAGTTGATTCAAGCCAAACCTTGAACATCAAAGTTGAATTATGTTGTCTCAGCTTTCCAGAAAGTTATAGAACGTCCTTGTAGCATAATCGAGCAGGGAGATATGATTTTCGCAAAAAGCATTGATAAAGCAGAATTTTCATGACAGCTTTTAGGGCAGATTTGACTACACAAGTTCAAGACCATTTTTGATGACTTTTCAAGCTGAACCAAGACCAAAGTCAAACATCAAAGTTGAAGTACGTCATCTAAGCTTTCCAGAAAGTCCTAGAACGTCTATGTAGCATACTCGAGCAGGGAGTTATGAATTTTACAACAGGGCTTGCTGCAGCTGATTTTTAAGACATGTTTCAGGACAGATTTGCACACTTCTTGTGCCACACGAATTTCCAAGCCTTGTCATCACTTTGGACACCTATGAGGATCAAATCTAAAGGGGACAATCACTAAGCCAAGCCTTCAAAGTCCTTGGAACAAGAAGTAGCATGCTATTCCTAAAAATCCCTAAAAGAGGGACAAGACTCCAATTTTGGATTGGAGCATTTAATAGATGCTTAGAGGTGGCATGGAATGACACATTTGCAACTGAATTCAGTCAAGATTCCTCTAACAAGTAGGGAACCAAAGCTCTGTGCCCTAACCTCTAGTCAATGGCTAGAGGAGACTTGGATTTTCATTGGACAACATTGGCCAAACCTCTGCTGCAACCACCATTCACTATTGCTACAAAAACAAACTTGCTCTACTATAAATAGAGCTCATTTGTGTTCAGTTTGAGTACCCCAAAGCCATCAAACAGATGTTTTCCTCAAAATCTCTTCTTTCACCTCAAATTTGCCTTCCAAAGCAAGTAATTCTGAGTTTTTGAGCTTGAGAGCTTTTCCATCACAATCAATCACACACACACACCTCATATATATCATATGTAAGTTGTGCAAACTATCACAAGTGACCTGTAATCACAAAATCACAAAGTCACTTCTCAAAACCTCAAAATGGCACTTTTTTGCATTTTTCAAGCCATGTCTTGATTCAGTCACTTACCAAACCAGATAAAACCTCAAACACACTCCAAATATCATCCTTGAACTGTCCCAAATGGTTCCCAACATCTGGAACACCATTTGAGGGAGTTGCTATTTTGGTCACTTTTAACCCCTTTTGCAAGAAAGGGACTGTTTGTGTTTTTGCAGGTACCAGTCAATTCCAATCATCCTAAAAGCTTCTAAGGGATCATTTGAGTGTGTCTAAAGCATCAAATCATTTATGGAACAAGAGGTTTGACAGATTGCACAAAAGCTCCAAAATCTCAAAAAAGAGGTAAGCCTCACAACTTGGAATCTTTCAAACATGCAATGCTTTGAAGTCCATTGATCATAAACATCTCATACATGTTGTATATGTTGTGTTTGAGCTAATTCACCATGTAGTCCATGCTTGTACCAAGCTGTAGCATAGAAAATACATTTATAGGTCCTTTTCAAAACCACTATCGGGTTTTGAGGAGGGAGTGTGTTTTGAAAAAACTACCACCACCATTGGATTCCTTGTGAAATTCTGGGCCAGATGCATATAAATTTTGTCTCAAACCATTGAGATTTGAGAAAGTTATGGGTGTTGGAAGTTTGATAAAAAAGATGTTGAAAACTCATGAGTGATGTCTCATGAGTGATGTTGTGACATCACATTCCTCTTTTTCTTAGTTTATCTTCAAAACTCAACCAATTTTTTCACATAGCAAAAATTATCATTTTCCAAATCTGTTTTACACACTTTTTATTCATACTCCATAATATTTTAATCCACCAAAAAATCACAACAAATATTATTATTTGATATATTTTTAATATATTCAAAAATATTGTTTTAAATTGTTTTAAATGCTTTTAAAATGATTTCTTTTTCTTGATTTTTAAAACCAAAATGATTTTAAATATTCATGTGGATAAAATACTTTTTCATAAACCTTAATCACTGTTTATAACATGATTAATGATTTTATTTGATATTTTTTATCATTTTTTACTTGATTTTTCTTTGAAAAATGCTCTTTAAAAAATGAAATTAGGGTTTTTGATTATTTCAACCCTCATCAAACTTTTTCAAACACTCATGGGCCTCTAATAGAGTGTAAGACCCAACCCTTTGTAAATACAACCCATTTTGGGCCTCACTTATTGTATAAGTCCCGTTGTATTTCAAAAAGTTCGACGCGATCATCATCCGTTGAAAAACAAATTTTGGGCCTTTCCTTGAGTTATAAGACCCATTCAAACTTTTTGGGCCTCTAATAGAGTGTAAGACCCAATCCTTTTTTGACCAAATCATTTTTGGGCCTCAGTGTATTGTATAAGTCCCGATACCGTAAAAAACAAACGGCGCGACTGTCGCCTTTTGAAAAATAACCTTCTGGGCCTCTAATAGAGTGTAAGATCCAACCCTTTTTTAACAAAACATTTTTGGGCCTTAGCTATTGTATAAGTCCCGATACGTTAAAAATCACGGCGCGATCGCCATTTTCAAACTGAAAATATTTTGGGCCTCTCCCTGAGTTGTAAGCCCCATCTTTTGTACAAAAATACACTTTGGGCCTCTAATAGAGTGTAAGACCCAACCCCTCTTTTTTATATTTTCTCATTTTATTTTATAATGATTTGGAAAATTAATAACTCCTCAATTTTGATTATTTTTTATTGGTTCTTTTTCTGAAAAATCACAAAAATAGTAAAATATTTTATTCTACAAAAAAATCAAATTTATATTATTTATTTAATATAGTTGGTATTTTTGTGAATAAATTCATTTTTAATTGTTTTTAAGCATTTTAAAAGTGAATATTCATCTTGAAAATAAAGACCATGGGCCTCCCCTCGTGTTGTAAGCCCCATTTCTTTTCTTTAAACTCTTTGGGCCTCTATTAGAGTGTAAGACCCAACCCCTTGTGTACAGAAAACTTTTTGGGCCTCATTCGTTGTATAAGTCCCTCTGTACATTTTCAAATAAACGACGCGATCGTCGCCAGTTTAAAATTATCCAACTGGGCCTACCCTCGAGTGGTAGGACCCATTTCATTTCTTAAAACTCACTTGGGCCTCTTGAGAGAGTGTAAGACCCATCCCTTTGTACAGAAAACCTTTTTTGGGCCACAGTCACTTGTATAAGTCTCTCTGTACAAATTCAACAGTGCGCTCACTGATAAAACCCTGGGCCTCTCCTTGAGCTGTAAGCCCCAAATCTTTTTATTTCAAAGCACTTTCTCCTTTGATTTTGAATATACTGTTGTTTTCAATCTTTCTTTGTTAAACAACTAACCAAACAGCATGGAAGCTCTACAACCGAGTAAGTGTTTACCCACTTTCATTTACCGCTTTCATATGTATATAACTGTATTATGGGGCTGTTTCACTGTAAGTCTCCTTTCATAAACTCATATATATATAACTGTATTGTGGGGCTGTTTCGCTGTAAGTCTTCTTTCATAAACTCATATCAACTGTGTAATAATAGTATAGATATTTCGAGTTTCCCCGGAAACTACGTCTAGAACTAGGTGACGCCGTTTCGTTTATTCGTAGAAATAGACAACTAGATCCCCAATAGGATCACCAGATACAGTCTTTTCTTCGGCTTTCCTCATTAGGAATTGTCAAGAAACTCTACTCCCAGAGATGAATGTATTCTCCGTGAATGGCATCTTTGAGTTTCTTCCAAATTCTCGAACTTTCCTGGCTTGATCTATTCCTCGTGAATAGCCTGTCTTGAATTTCTAGGGGTTTGGGGACCCACGAGCTTCTTAAAAGCATCGGCCTTCTCTTGGGCATTGTACAAGGACCCACAGGCTTCCTAAAAGCAACCCCGCCTCCTCTTGGGCTTAGTACAAGGACCCTACGGCTTCTTAGAAGTATTCACAGCCTCCTCTTAGGCTTCGTATAATGATCTCTTCCTCCGGGAATGATAGCCTCCTCTTGGGCTTAGTACAAGGACCCGTCGGCTTCTTAAAGGTCTCTAGCCTCCTCTTGGGCTTCGTACAAATTGTCCCGACGACCTCCTAGAGGTATAGGAACAGAACTTAGTCATCTGCATAGAACAGTCCTTTCATAAGAGTCTACTACTGTTTCTCAAAGCATAGTACAAAAGATAAAACTCTAGACACGGACAGTCTAACTTCCTTGAGTCTCAAAGACATTCTCAAGTGACCCCTTCGTTAAATAGGAAGGAAACCCGTAGACTCGGACAGTCTCAATACCCTTTGGATTTCCCGCTTCCTTAAAGAACAGGAATAACCCGGATCCTTGAATCAAATCCTTGAGTACAGTTTTGCTCATATAAGAACTGATTTTCTCTTTAAATCAGTATACTGGACCTGTCACTCAACTGAAACAGTCACCATAGCCTCCTCTTGGGCTTTGTACAATGATCCTCCCTAGCGGAGTCAAACAACGTTTAGCCTCTCTCTCTCGGGCTTTGTACGAGACACATAACAGACTCCCTCGTTGAGTCAATCACCCCTTTCGCCTCCATCTCGGGCTTCGTACGAGATACAAAGACTCTCTTGTTGAGTCAAACTTTTCGCCTCCATCTCGGGCTTTATACGAGATACAAAAAGGTTCTTATTGAGCCAAACAAACCATAGCCTCCATCTCGGGCTTCGTACGAGATACAAAAAACTCTCTTGTTGAGTCAAATAGCCTCCATCTCGGGCTTTATACGAGATACCAAAAGATTCCCTTGTTGAGTCAAACCTTTTCGCCTCCATCTCGAGCTTTGTACGAGATACAAAAACACTCTCTTGTTGAGTATAAAAGACCCTCTTGTAGGATCAACCCCTTTTAGCCTCTCTCTCGGGCTTTGTACGAGACACATATTAGCCTCCTCTTAGGCTTTGTATAAGAAAACCACTGGTTGATCCAATCAACCTTTTAGCATCAAAGCTGTGCCTCGTTCACAGTACACAAACATCAGCAACTCCTTCCCCTTCATCTAATCGCTGTAAGCGGCAAGCCTCTGGATTATCTACATCCATGCCAATGTCCCTCTTTTAGTATGAGAAATTCCTAAGGAAAGATAACATTGCTCTACACTGAGTTAAAGTCTTCTCCTTCAGGTTAAAAATCCCCTATAAAGGAAATTATGGCATTGCTAGGATCCACGTATCCCGGTTAAAGTAATTCTCCTTTATAAACAGTTGTGACATACAACCCCCTCTTTAGAGATGACAAATTCTCTCTAAAGTTGAGACCTTTTAGCTTCATATCTTGGGCTTTGAACAAGATACAAATAGACTCTTTAGCTTCACATCTTGGGCTTCGAACAAGATACAAATAGACCTTTTAGCTTCACATCTTGGGCTTTGAACAAGATACAAACCACCTTTTAGCTTCACGTCTTGGGCTTTGAACAAGACACCAAAAACAACCATTTCCTCCCATAGAATAGGAGGAACTACGAACGCTCTGATTTCCCTGTTTCGGTAAACGGGAATACGTAGGCATAAGATTGAAAGAAAAATCTTAGCGAGCACAATCAACAAAAAACCCAAATCCCATATCTCCATCAATCAAAAGCAGTAATTCAAAAGCATCAGTCCTAACATCCTAATCCTTGTTCCCCGCCAGAAACCTTCTGCCAAGGTAAAAATAAAGAAAACAGTATTGGCAAAAATACAAATAACCAGTACAAAGGCCCCCCCACATTGATAGCATCCGTAACCTAACAGACCGCTGTTTAAACTCAGTATGCAAAGCAGGGTTAATTGGAGACATCTATTTCCCTTCCTTATTCAGCTCACAATAGGATAAAAAATGAATCGACCTGTAGTTTAAGCTCAACCGCAGAGAGCGACCAGCGCTTAAGAACCGCGTCCAAAATCGTTCGCTACACCTCATGAAAGTCTTCAACCTTCTGTTGATGAAGCTGTAATCTCTAAACAAGTCAGTGTGCATTCCTCATTGGGTTGTGTTCCTCAACCTTTTGTTGCTGAGGTCGTCATCCTCATCCCAACCAATAAACATCCCTCCGAGTCAGTGGGCATTCCTCATTGAATCTTTTCTTCAAGTCGAACTACGACTGCACTGATTCTTTATTCCCGTCCGAGTAAAGATACGTAGGCACATGATTGCGTAGATCTTGGCGGGTTACCTTCTCATTTTTTCACTGTTTCCCTTTCCTTTTCGTGGACTCTCCTCATTGATTCTTTACTTCAACCTGTTGTTGATGTCTCCAAATAAATCTCATCACATCCCCAGCAAACTTGACCTTTTGTCAATTGCCTTACTATCATCCTTTTGGTGATAGCCAAACCCAATCAACTCAATTCAACCTGCATCCTTTTGGTGTTGGTAACCCTCAAGTCAAAAACTTTTCTATCATCCTTTTGGTGATAGCCGAAACCATGTCAATTCAACTTAACCTTCATCCTTTTGATGTTGGTCCTCGCAAATAAGAAGTTCCTATCATCCTTTTGGTGGTAGTAGCTTGTTTTGATCTGTCATCCTTTTGGTGTCGCCGATCCATAAACCCTTGGTCTATGTGTCATCCTTTTGGTGAGTGACAGCCTTTGTGTGCGTGTGTGCCCTATTATCCTTTTGGTAGTAGCAGGCTGTATGTGTGTGCCCTATTATCCTTTTGGTAGTAGCAGGCTGTGTGTGTGCCCTATTATCCTTTTGGTAATAGCAGGCTGTGTGTGTGCCCTATTATCTCGTCGGTAATAGCGGGCTGTGTTGTGTGCCATACTATCCTTTTGGTAGTAGCAGGCTGTGTGTGTGCCCTATTATCTCGTCGGTAATATCGGGTTGTGTTGTGTGCCATACTATCCTTTTGGTAGTAGCAGGCTGTGTGTGTGCCCTATTATCCTTTTGGTAGTAGCAGGCTGTGTGTGTGTGCCCTATTATCCTTTTGGTAATAGCAGGCTGTGTGTGTGCCCTATTATCTCGTCGGTAATAATGGGTTGTGTTGTGTGCCATACTATCCTTTTGGTAGTAGCAGGCTGTGTGTGTGCCCTATTATCTCGTCGGTAATAGCGGGCTGTGTTGTGTGCCATACTATCCTTTTGGTAGTAGCAGGCTGTGCGTGTGTGCCCTATTATATCGTCGGTAATAGCAGGCTGTGTTGTGTGCCCTATTATCCTTTAGGTAGTAGCAGGCTGTGTGTGTGCCCTATTATCTCGTCGATAATAACAGGCGTTGACCTCATTTCCATCCTTTTGGTGGAAGGGTCTGTGTGTGTGTGCCCTATTATTTCATCGGTAATAGCAGGCTTTGACCTCATTTCCATCCTTTTGGTGGAAGGGTTTGTGTGTGTGTGTGTGCCCTATTATCTCGTCGGTAATAACAGGCTTTGACCTCATTTTAATCCTTTTGATGGAAGGGTCTGGGTGTGTGTGCCCTATTATCTCGTCGGTAATAGCAGGCTTTGACCTCATTTCCATCCTTTTGGTGGAAGGGTCTGTGTGCGTGTGTGCCCTATTATCTCGTCGGTAATAACAGGCATTGACCTCATTTCCATCCTTTTGGTGGAAGGGTCTGTGTGCGTGTGTGCCCTATTATCTCATCGGTAATAGCAGGCGTTGACCTCATTTTCATCCTTTTGGTGGAAGGGTCTGTGTGCGTGTGTGCCCTATTATCTCGTCGGTAATAGCAGGTTTTGACCTCATTTCCATCCTTTTGGTGGAAGGGTCTGTGTGCGTGTGTGCCCTATTATCTCGTCGGTAATAGCAGGCGTTGACCTCATTTCCATCCTTTTGGTGGAAGGGTCTGTGTGCGTGTGTGCCCTATTATCTCGTCGATAATAGCAAGCGTTGAACTCATTTTCATCCTTTTGGTGGAAGGGTCTCTGTGCGTGTGTGCCCTATTATCTCGTCGGTAATAGCAGGCTTTGACCTCATTTCCATCCTTTTGGTGGAAGGGTCTGCGTGTGCGTGTTCACTATCATCCTTTTGGTGATAGGTCTGTCAGCCTTTTGGCGTCAGATTTCCTGTATTTCAACTTCCCAATCCTTTTTCTTTCTTTCGGACAAATTTGTGGTCTTCTTCATATCTAATTGTCTTATACCTCGAAAGACCGAACGTCGAAGCAGTTCATCTTGCTCGGTTTAAGCCAATTAGATAGGGGCATCTGTCATACCCCAAATTTGTCCTACCTGTTTATAGTTTTCATCTGTGCATCTATCCACTGACAATTATTCAGAAAAAATCCAAAAATATATTGTCTTCAACTTCATCCCTCTTTTAATTTTTATCCATATATATATTTAGCCATCTTAGTCCTTAATCCAGTTAAATAGCCATTTCCATATTCATTTATTCATATTCATATCCATTTCAAAATCCATTTCATATCCAATGTCCAATTTCTAAATCCATTTAAAATAGTCTTTTGCCAAACATTCATTTTTTTAGATCCATATCCAATTTCACTTTTTTTAATATCCATTCAAATATCCATACTCTTAGTTAGTTATCCATTTATCTCATTATCCATAAAAATAAAAAAAAATCCAATCTACCTTTTTTAATAACCAAATCACCATTTTCTTATCATTAAACCATTAGTTATTTTCAAACCATACCCATTTATCCTAAATCCATTTTAAATCCATCAGAAAATATATTCAATTCCATTTATTCCTTTCTTTTTCAAATTTCAAATTTCATTTCTTTTTCTTTTAAACAGTTATCCATTGCTTCATTACCAAACAAAAATAAAAAATATAATAGGGAATTGTTTTTTTACAATGTCCGAGTCAAAAGGGTATTACAAAACCATCACCATTCACCACATCCTTATTTGCCAAGCGTGTAATTTGCAACCAACAAGTTTACATTCATAATTTGAAGACCCATAGTCCATTACCAAAAAAAAAGGAGAAAAAATGTGTGTTCAAGGAAACGCATGACCAGCTCATGAACCACAAGCCAACAAAGCCTGCAATCCTGCCAAAAGCTAATACAGCTGAACTTGCACCAAATTACACCCTGTTTCTATCCATACTTCACTCTGCATAGCTCGTTTGACCCGTAGAAATGCTACAAACTTGCTTACTACACGCCACTTCCAGACCAAAACAAAGTATACAAACCTGCTGTGAAAGAGACAGTACACAATAGCGAAAAAATTCAAAACTGAAAAAACAAGGTTTGGAATCAATAAAAGGGAGAGGAATGAGAACGCAAGAAAGAACAGAAACTCACCTTCAAATCCTCTTCTTGAAAAAACTCCTCTTAACTGAACCTCACAACACAACAACCTTGCTCACAAATTCTCCACACACTCTGCCACCATCTCCCAACTTCCCATCAAAATTTTTTCTGCGGAAACACACACTTCATAAGCCTCCATCAACCCTTGCTTCCTCCAAACTATTCATCACCGTCGCGATTCACATAACATAACCTCATAACAGCCTTCGTCTTTTTTCGCTTTCCATCATAACCCATCGATTCGCCGCCTCACCGTTCTTCTTCAGATCCGCAAGAACCAACAGACCATCACCAATCCCTTTTCAATTTTCAATAATAGCCACAAAACCCAAATCTTCCACTCATAACACCTCAACACCCATTTACCACAGACCGGAAAATCGAACCCAATAACATCACTCCAAACCGCAAACCCCTTTTCAAACCCAAACGAAACCCATTTCAAAATCACAAACCTTCAAAAACCAGATCATAGAAACCAGAAACAGAAACAGAGCGAGAAATTGTGAGAAGAAGAGCGAATCATAAACAAATCCAAACCGGAAAGTGAATCGAGAGAGTTCGAGAACCGTGAAAACAAACCTGATCAAGAAGCGAAACGTGAACCTTTTCAAATCTGAATCATAAGTGAAATTGAACTGAGCAGTGAGAGGGACAAACAGAAATGATTCGAAGTGGTTTTATTTTGTGAGAGGAAGGTTGTTCTGCTCTTAATTGTTTGTTCTCCATCTTTTCCTCATTTCAGTGATGACAACACTGTGGTTGACCTTTCCTTTTGCCATTTAATGTGTTTCTGTTTTATTAAAAAAAAATACAAAACCAATGTTGTTGGACTTTGTTTTCTCTTGCTGGCATCTTAATGTTAGGTTAAAGTGATTTGATTTTTTTTGGAATATATCCTGGGCCCATGGCCCGGTTTCTTTTTAATCCTACACCACCTCAAGATCTACGCCCCCACCCTTTTTTTCTTTTTCTTTTTAAATATATTTTTATTAATTTGTTGTAAAAATCTTGAATAAATTCTTTTGATTAGTTTTGTTAATGGAAGTTTTGGTAAGTTCTTGTCAACTATTTGTTGATTAACATTCTATTTAGACTTTTACTTGGATTTTCATCTTTCATTTTCTTTTCTATTTTATGGGCCAATGATAAGATAAAACTCTTGATTTGTTGATTTTCTCTAATAGATCCAAATCTTGATTTATATGAGGCCTACCCTTTTTTATTTCGATTTTCATTTATATTCATTTGTATTCACCATTCATTTATTTTTATTTCAATTTATCACTTTATTTAGATTTTATTTCATTTTTAACATTTTTGTTCATTTTGGTCAATGAAAACCAAAATATCAAGATTTATCAATTTTTGATTTTAAATCTTGATAAAGGTGAGACCTTTATTCTTTTTATTATCATTTTCGATTTTATTTCATTTCCATTATTTTTCCATTATTTTATCAATTTTGGGTCAATGAAAGTCAAAAATCCGATTGTCGATTTATCGATTAAATCGAGATTAAGACGAGACCAACTTTCATTTTTATGTCGATATTATCCCTTGTCAATTCTATGTCGATTATACCGTTGTACATATTGTATCATATTTATATTCATTTCATTCCCTCACCCTTAATCGAAAACAATTAACAAAATATCGAAACCTAAAAACAATCATTTAATGGACTGTAGGTTATGATCATCCACTTGCTCGACGCTTGCTCAAGGTTTAGTTTAGGACACTTTGCACACACACGACTTTCTCTTGGGCTACCTTACAACGAGACCCTTTATTTCCTGTCAACACTTGTATTTTACATGTACCCCTCTCCCATTCCGATGTACGCATTTACTATTGCTTTGATTGTGGTTTGTTTACTATGAGCACCCCTAGGGACTAGCATAGGCAACCCATTTTCAAACTAATACTCGATTTGTCGTCGAGCCATTTTTAAACAAACCTCTTTCCAAACCAAACTCTCGATTCGTTGTCGAGCCATTTTCAACCAAACCCTCGATTCGTCGTCGAGTCATCTTCAAACCAAACTCTTTTCATAACAAATAAACCCTTGATCCAACGTCAAGCGGATTTTCATAATCAAACTTCAAAAAACAACTAACAATTATCATAACTCTTTAAGGTGAAAATTGGGGGTTCAAGTCTTTGATCTTCCTTCGATTGTTTGGGTGCGAGTTCTCTTACTCATGTGTGAGCAATTGACGCCTCCTCTTTTAATAAATCAAACCCTTTTCAAAATAACCAAGCGCATACAATAAACCCTTGATCCCACGTCAAGCGGATTTTCATAATCAAATCTCAAAACGACTAAAAACTATCGAAACCCTTTCAAGGTGAAAAATGGGGGTTCAAGTCTTTGATCTCCCTTCGATTGTTTGGGTGCGAGTTCTCTTACTCGTGTGTGAGCAATTGACGCCTCTAAAACACATCCAACTCGACAACCATCCGTCCAACATTCCAAAACGCTTTTCAAACCATCAAACCTTTATCAACTCAACCACCTTAGATAAAAAAGAGAGGGAGCCAAATCTTTGACTCACTCTCCCAGTTACTTGGACCCGAGGAATCTTTCTTAAGTTCAAGTAATCGTCATCTATACCAACCCAACTCTACCTTTTGTTTCATGGGCGTACCACGAAATACGACTGCTATAATTCTTTATTCTCGTCCGAGTAAAGATACGTAGGCACAAGATTGCGGTGATCTTGGCGAGCTACCTTCCCTCCATCTTCCATCTTTTTCCGTCAAACCCCGTAGTCGAACTACGATTGCTCTGATTCCTCATTCTTGTCCAAATGAGCATACGTAGGCCCGAGGTCGCGATGACCTTGCCGAGCACCCTATCCTAAAACCACCCATTTCCCCTTAGCATCTTTTCCTTTTATCTTATCGTTTCGCATTTATTTTAGAGAAGAAAATAGACAAACTTAGCTAACGAGTATCGCGATTCGAATCAAGAGGTTCCTGTTGAGTACAACGGACGTGAGGGGGTGCGCGTACCTTCCCCTCACGTAACCGACTCCCGAACCCAGAATGTGGTTGCGACGACCATGTTCTTAACCTCTCTTTAAAGGTTTTCTCGATATTTTCCTTTCCCTCTTTTGGGATAAATAAAGTTCGGTGGCGACTCTGTCGAACCGCTTTCCGCGCCTTTCGCGCGAGGGTCGTGTCTTCGCTTTAGCGATTTTTTCGAGGTGCGACACCATCGATACCGGTCTAGTACCAGGAACTAGATCTATAGAAAACTCCACCTCTCTCTCTGGCGACACATCTGAAATATCCTCCGGAAACACTTCCGGAAAATCACACACAACAGGAAACACATCAAGTGAAACTTGACTATCCACAGTCAATGATGCAAACAACCCAAACAACTGAGCTTCATCCGCCAAAAGTTTCTTCAACTCCTTGGTAGATAAGAAACTCGAGTCTTTGTCTTCCTCAAGAGAAGGAAACCTTACCAGCTTATGATAACAATCAATATGAACCCTATTGAACTGCAACCAATTCATTCCCAGAACCACATTTAAACCCTCCAACGGAAAACACACCAAATCCATCTCAAAGTCTTTACCATAAATGGTCAAAGGACAACTTAAACAAACCAAAGAAGTAGTTACTGACCCCATTGCTGGAGTATCAATAACCATTTCACCACCCATCGAAGACAACACAAGACTCAAACGCTTCGCGCACTCAGACGAAATAAACGAATGAGTCGCTCCAGTATCAATAATAGCAACTAAAGGAGTACTATTAATAAAACAAGTACCTCTGATCAGACGATCTGCACTTGAAGTCTGAGTCCCTGACAATGTAAAAACCTTCCCACCAGCAGGAGCTTGCTTTGGTTTCTTACACTTTGTACTAATATGACCAGGATCACCACAGTTGAAACACTACACCACATTCTGCCTCTTACAATCCGCCGTTACATGTCCTAAACCTCCGCAATTGGTACACTTCCTCATATCCTTCCTACATTCAAACTGACGATGTCCCAATTCACCACACCTATAACATCTCGGAGAATTAGACATACCTCCTCCACTTGGCCTTCTTTCAAAATTCCCCCTTTGTTTACCCTTATCAGCTGGTGTTACATACGGACCACCACGAAACTGTTGCTTCCCTTTCCTCTCGCTCACACTCTTATAGTGAGTAGAACGAGATTTGCCATCCTCCTAAAAAATCCTACAGCAATCCACCAAATCAGAAAACCTTCTAATCCTTTGGTAACCGATTTCCTGCTTTATCTCAGGATGCAATCCGTTCTTAAACTTCACGCACTTAGAAAACTCCGCAGTCGCTTCAGCATAATGTGGATAAAACTGCACAAGCTCCACAAACTTAGCAGTATAATCAACAACAGACATATTACCTTGTTTTAATTCTAAGAACTCAATTTCCTTCTTTCCTCTTACATCTTCGGGAAAATACTTCCTCAGAAACTCAATGCTAAACACCGCCCAAGTGATCTCTTCCTCTGCAGCTTCCAACACATGACGTGTACTTACCCACCAATCATCAGCTTCTTCCAGTAACATGTGAGTACCCAGTCTCACCTTCTGATCCTCAGCACAATCCATCACTCGGAAGATTCTTTCAATCTCTTTCAGCCAAATCTGAGCACCATCAGGATCATATCTTCCTTTGAAGACAGATGGTTTGTTCTTCCTGAACTCATCATTACCAGCAGCATTAGGTGCACCCTGCACAGCCCGAGCCATAGCTTGTATAGCAGCAGCCAAAGCAGCGCATTTCTACCAGCCATATTCTGTTCATTTCCAATAACAGCAACTATGGTTAAACAAACAGCTCACCCAACTACAACGACCAACAAGGACTGACACAAACTGACACAGACTGGCTCTGATACCACTTAATGTAACACCCCCAATCTATTAAAGCGATAATAAAATTCAAAATTTCATCAGAGTATATTTAAAACATTCACGGCATAGACCGAGGGGTCACATCAATTTGAAACAAAATACACATAAACCTGCCTATAAAGATATGCAACAATCAGGTAGCAATTAACAGAGGAACTTAGTTCCTACTACCCATAATTCAGGTACAGAATAAAAGCGGAAAATCTGTACTGAAATCTCATATATATATATATATATCATGAAAAGTTTGTCTGCCAGATACAATCATACATGTACAATCTCAAAAGAAACATTTACATATACACACAAATTACCAATGGTCTCCCTAACTACCCGGTGTCACATATCAGAGTCTACCGACAAAAGAATGAAGACCTAAGCTTCACAAAAAGACCTTCAGCAATCTAATCTGCAATGCCTCATAGATCATTATAAAATAGCAGAAGGGTGAGAAACACAATCATAATATAATTGCATATAATTATATAATAACACAACATTACACACATAAAATATTCTCACCACAACGTACAACAGAATCCAAATACCACACAACACAATACATGTCTCAACTTAACAATTCCAATCACAATTCCACACAAACTCAATCCATTCATGAATTATGCAAATGCAAGAGACCGACACAACGACTCTATGCATATGCACATGTGGTACCGACTGTCCATCAATCTCATCACTAGTTCACTCAGGAACTCTACTGGAATCATCGCTCGTTACATCACTGTAACTCCCCGTCGGGCATACGATGCTCCCCGTCGCTCACACCCCACACGGGCACACGACATTTAGGGATTGCTCACACCCCACACGGGCACACGACCCGATCGCTCACACCCCACACGGGCACACGATCGTCTATAATCATCGCTCACACCCCACACGGGCACACGTCATTATAGCGGATTCCCTCTGGAACCAAACCGTCGCTCACACCCCACATGGGCACACGACATTACAAGAATGCATATCATGATGCTTGGCATACAATGACTCATGGCATTCTAATGCACACATGTACGCAACCATAATCATGCATATATCATCAAATACAACACATTGCATTTACGTGCCCTTAGGCCACAATTCATCATCACAACATGTATTTCATGTATTTTTATCTCACCACAGCACACAAGTCATACAACATTCATAGAGATAGAACATTGCATGATACACATCGATTACACACAATTACAACGACAAAAGTCGGCAAAACGACACTATTCTAATTTCCCGACATAATTAAATTGGCCAACGATTTAAAAACCATCATCATAAGAAAGTACATGCTGCAAGCTTTCTAACGCATCAAACCACGCCTCAAACCGACTCTCGGATCAAAAGTTACAAAGAAAACAAATTGGGAAAAACTGTCATGTTTGCAGTGCGAAGCTCCTAGCGAGTCCTTCGCTTCTTCATTCGCAGTGCGAATGTACCAGCGAACAGTGGCAGAAGCAAAATAGCCTAGAAAATTCCCAACATTCGCAGTGCGAACTCCCAGCGAATGCTCGCTACCCCATTCGCAATGCGAATCCTCCAGCGAACAGTGGCAGGATGAAAAATAATACAACGTTCGCATTGCGAACCTCACGCGAACGCTCGCCACTCATTCGCTGGCCATTCGCAGTGCGAACCTGCGATTTCAGCAAAACCCAGCAGCGCACCAGATCACCCAAAAATGATATTTTCTCAAACAAAACATTTCCAAACCAACATATGACAATCAGAACCTAGTCTAATCATGGTAACAAGTATTCTACCGCATTTACATCGATTTCCAACCGCGAAAACATCGATTTCTCTCTATCGACCTAGAATAGAAACTATGAAAACACAACAAACAATCCAATACACGCATACATAATCATACAGAAGCATAGTATAATCGAGTTTCACACCCTTACCCGATTAAATAGCGTGTGGAAAAGTCGGTTGATCGATTCTTAGATTTTCCAAGTTTTCTCTCTATCTCCTTTTTCTTTCTCCTTTCTTTCTTCCTCTTTTTCTTCTCTTCTTTTTCTTTCCTTTCTATTTTCTCTCTATCTATTTCTATTTCTATGAAAAATATAATATCTACCCAAACAAAAGACCAAAATACCCCTACACTCAAACATCTCGCAAACGCTCCCAAAACGCGGTAACATATAATCTCGATGAAAAATAACATACTTTCAACTAAAAGTCAGAAATAAAATAATATAATAATAAAATAATCAAAACGACTCAATTAAATAAAAATACTAAAACTGGGGCGTTACAGACTCCACGTGCCCCCCACGCGGGGACACATCATCAGGCAACTACCCACTTCTAAAAGAACCGGTCATCCCACCTTCTGAAGATCACGGGACAGTTGATCTAGGGCGAAGACCACGTGCTGGTGTTCCCTATGTCACGTAAGCCCTGGAAATTACTCGTATTGGGCCTTGCGATCCAACCGAATGCAAAGTAACCATTGGCCTTGTGTTGGGGGCACATTATAAATACCCTCTTTCACTAGAGGGTCGGGTATTATATTTTTTACAGCTTTTCTCTGTACTTGCGCTGATTACTCCGTCTCTGACTTTAGCATCAGAGTACCTTACAGGTTCACCCCCACCTCTTCACCACCATCGGCGAATAAAGGAGCTCACGACGTGTTGCTGGCCGCTGATCCATTTCTGATCCGGTAAGATCAGTGGCGCTGTCTGTGGGAACCCTTTCTTCCCCGTTCTTCCTCCCGTAGAAACTCAAGAACCAAAGCAGTTTTCAATCTCCGACGATCATGGCCAGCCCACGAACTGACGACAAAGCTCCATACATCGCCTTCACCCTGTTCACCAACGGTGACAGTCACGACCCCAACGTGACTGTTCATGTCGAAGAAGGTGACCCCAGGGATGGGAACACCGTCTTTCCCTCCTCTGACGACGCGACCTTCAATGCTGCCTGACGCTTTGATAGCCCAACAGTCTACCAGCTAATCCTTGTGCTACCTAATTTTGACCTGACCATGGTGGCTCTATTCGCAGTGATCAATCAGACAATTCTGATGATCTTTCAATAAAATGAGCGGATAGGGGTACTCGAGAGGGAACGACAATCACGCTCTCCCCCGCGGAGACATCGTCGCCCCGTTTCTCGCAGTCCCTCTCCTCACCCGCGGAGGACACGACACGATGACTCTCGGAGCCCTTCTCCCCGAAAGCCTGGGTGCCGCCCGCTCATGGAACGACCTCAACTCGTTGTCATCCAGAAGCGCGACCAGTCCTCTCCACGGAAGAAACGACGTTCCCCCTCTCATAAGAGGAATAAAGTTGACAAATACGTCAAGAAGCCAAAGAGCCGACCAAGGAACCCCCCAAGACGGAGCAGGAACAACCGAGGTGACCTATCCCCGTCGCGATCACCAGTCAAGAGTGACGAGAACGACCAGCACACGCTATCTAGGGACATCATGGAGGCTCCCTTGCCCGTCGGGATGGAAAAACCCCCGCCCTTGGCGACATATGATGGTACGATCGACCCGGACGACCACAATGAAAATATCGATGCGATGCTCGACTACGGAACGTCCGGGGAGCCATCAAGTGTAGGCTCTTCCCCACTACCCTAAGGAAGGGTGCTATAGCATGGTACAAGAGCCTCGTACCCGAGTCCATCACATCCTGGAAGGATTTGAAGAGGCAGTTCTCCAGGCACTTCACCGCTTCCCAGCGCCACCCGAAGACGAAAGCATCCCTGGAAGCCATCATCCAAGGAAAAAACGAACCTCTCAGGTGAAGATGGTTGGTTTCTACCTGAGTGAATCGCACACTCAAAGATACAACAGAGTCACCACCGAACTTTATTTAGTCCCAAAGGACAGCAAAAATATCGATAAAACCCAAGGGGAAGAGAAATGGGAACGGGGGGTCGGTTATACGAAAGGAAGGTATTAGCACCTAACGCATCCGTCGTACTCGACGGGAACCATTTCGCTTGCTTCTAGGCTTGGAAGGGTTATCTATCTAAAGACTTCTAGCTAAAAGAATGAGAGAGAGAGAGAGAGAGAGAGAGAGAGAGAGAAAGGGGAAAAAAGAAAAGAAAAGAAGGAAAGTGCTCGTGGAGGAACAAGGTCCTCATGCCTACGTACCCTCATAGTGCAATGAGGAAGTCAGAGCGTCGTAGTTCATGGAACCAGGGGACAAAGAAGAAAGAAAGAAAGGAGGAAGGTGGAAGAAAGGTGGAAGTGTGCTCGCCAAGACCTCACGTCTCGTGCCTACGTATCTGACATTCAGAAGAATGCAGAATCAGAGCTTCCGTAGTTCGGGGAACTGAACGGAAAACAAAACAAGGAAGAAACAAGGGGATGAAAGAGGTGGTGTCGAAACCAAGAGCAAGAGTGAAAGAAAAACTCTACTGGGGAAGACCCCGCAGTAAGAGTGATTGCACAAGAAACTAGGAAAAGAATGGTGTCACAACCGAGAATGAAAGAAACTCCACTGGGGATAACAAAGAGAATTGGTGTCGAAACCAAGAAAGTGAGAGTGAAGAGAATAGGAAGGACTCTTCTAGGGATCCGAATAAAGGGATGGTGTCATAACCAAGAGAAAAAGGAGACTCGACAGATTAACTGGCTGGCAGTGGTTAACCGAAGAAAAGAGAATAGAACCCTGGCGGGGAAAAGAAGTTGGTGTCAACAGAAGGACTGTGATAAACCAAGATAGAGAGTGCTGAACCAAGAGAAGGTGTTTGACTCTGAAGGGGCCTCGGTATATTAACTGGTAAACAGTGGTTAACCAAGGACACAAGGATTGCAACTCTGTGGGGGATAGAGAAGCATTGATTTTAACAGAGAAAACTGTGATTAACCAGAAGAATGGGTGTATGACCGATCGAAGGTCGTAACCCAAAGGGGTTCGGTAAACTGACTGAACAAACAGTACTCAACCGAAGAAAGGGTATTTGAACCAAAGAAAGGTTACTAACCCAAGGGTGCAAGTATTCGAACCGGGAGGAGGTTGCCAACTGCGGGGGATTCGGTGTTTACAGACGGACTGTGATTAACCAAAGAGAAAAGTGAGTGATTAACCAAGAGAAGGTGATTAACTCAAAAAGGCTCAGTATTTTAACAGACGGCTGTGGTTAACTGAAGAGACGAGTGATTAACCAAGAATAGGTGATTAACCCAAAAGGTGCTCAGTGATTAACAGACGGACTGTGATTAACTGAAGAGACAGGTGATTAACCAAGATGAGGTGATTAACCCAAGAGGGGCTCAGTGATTAACAGACAGACTGTGATTAACTGAAGAGACTGGTGATTAACCAAGAGGAGGTGATTAACCCAACAAAGGAGAAGAACCAAGAGAAGGTTGCGAACTCCTGGGAAAAAATGGTCGTGACAGGAAAACTGTGTTGGACCAAAGAAAGAGAATTGAGACTCTTCAGGGGAATCAAAAAAAGCAATGATGAACCGCTAGAAGAGAATAGGGTGTTGAAACAAAGAAAGCTTGCTAACCCAATGAACAAAGGATCGTAACCAAGAAGGCGATTGATCAAGAGAGAGATTGAGATAGGAGTGATCAAGGATCGAAAGAGACCGCAAAGAGAGAAGAGTGATCAAGGAATAACTCGACTGGAGAAGGAAAGCACATTACCGCCTGGAGATAGAGATGAATAACCCAAGCACAGGGTCATTCGTCCCCTACCTGAAGTAGTCAGAATAAGAGTAGGAATTCTCCCTTCTCATCCCTTCCCTAACACACACAGGGTGTAATGCAGAAGTTGAACCGGACGGCCCAACAGCTCCAAGTTGTACAGCGCTCCTGCGTAGAGAAACGGACAGCATAACGACGTCAATTTGTACAGTGCTCTGATGCAAGGCACATCGCAAAACTCCAACTTTTCCGGGGAGTGAGAGGAAAAGCTCTAAAGGAGGCCTAAAGAGAGGAAAAGGGAAGATCGATTAATCGAAACAAAGTTTCGATCAATTAATCAAGGGAGAAACATGCTAACAACTTTCCAAAGAGGATGAAAAGTCATTAAAGCAAAAAAGGAATGGATTATTGATTATACAAGATTAAGTTTATCCATGAAGGATAAACTTAATGGAAATCTGAAATGGAAAGTGTAAAATAGTGCCAAATGATCATCAAAATGCCACACAAAATCATGTATCATGTGAACAAAGATAGTGCAAGAATTGCTATGTTCATACAATGCTAAGGACACGAAACAAATGAATAATAAAAAATGTGCATCGAAAGTTCATGAATTTGCTTCAACCAGAAGTGAAATGACACTTAAAACATCCTTAAAAATGAAGCACATTGATCCATGGAAGTTAGAAGAAGAAAGGATACCAAACAAGCTTGAAAAAATTCGAAATTGGCCATTCTGTTCAGTGGTAACCGGTTATAGCATATCTGCTAACCGGTTACATACTTGAAAATCAGCGTATTTATTGAAAATTGAACTGTGTAACCAGTTACAGCATAACTGCTAACCGGTTACCACTGAGACAGTGGCAAAAATAACAGCAAAAACAGCTTTTCAAAAGTAGTTTTCAACACATAATCACTTATGCCAACCACCACATGCTAGGAACTGAAATTGTGCATGAAAATTGAACTTGAAAACAACAAATAAACAGTGATAGAATCAACTAACACAATAGGATCATGGATCAAACAAATGCAAAACCAAATCACACACAACAATTATCGACTACATTGCGAACGATACAAAAATGCGCGAAACGATAAAATTAGTTAGATCCACCAACCTACAAGCCGGAGATTTCGCTTGGTAAGTGTTGTAAAGAGATTTTGATGCAGAAAATCAAAGAAAACCAGAGGATCCTAAATTTGTAGACCAAACGCGTCGAAAACGATCAAAAACGCGAAAATGCACCGAAATCAAACTTGCACCAAATTGAAAGTTGTAGAACTCTTGGATTGAAGTAGAATAAGATATAATTCCAGAAATCCAACCAAAGAATGCCAAATGATGAAGGTTAAGCTCAAGAATTAATCACTTTTAATGTGAAAAGTGATTATCCTTCAAGAATAAGAGCTTTTGGTGAGATTTTGGGATGAGAATTGAGATGAAGATGTAGAAGTTGCAGAAAAATGCAGAGGAGAATGAGAGAATTGAGAGTGAATTGTGAAGAATGGTTGAAGGTCCTTGAAAAATGAGTGAAGGTGAGTTTATATAGACTTTAGGTTTGGAGTATGGGAGGTTTGGACTTAGCTTTGGGTTTGGAGTTAGGGTTGGAGTTAGTTGGGCTTGACTCACTGAGTCAAGGTGGTTAACTCGGTTAGTTAGAACTAACTCGGTAACAATCCCAATATGAATTTCCATCATCCAACGGTTGGCATGCTTGTAAAACAAGGAACATGGTGCACTTAATTTAGAGTGAAGCATTAGAATAAATGCACTTGGATTGAATTGAATAGCCTTAAAATGTCTAAAGAAGTCTAGAATGTTCCACACACTGCTAGAATATTGTAGAATCAATGACCAAAGAGAGTGCATGGTGCTGTCCAAAAAATGCAGCAGAAACTGAAATTTTCCACGGAGTAACTGGTTACAACATATGTGCTAACCGGTTACATGCTTGAAGACTGACGTTTTTTGGTGAAAAATACACGGAGTAATCGGTTACAGCATATGTGCTAACTGGTTACTTCAGCCAAATTTCCACAAATTTGCAAAAGGATGACGCTGAAGTCCTGATTCCGCTTTTCCATCTCTTGTCTTGATAAATAAACATGGAAACCTTTATTTTGAGCTTGTTTTGGCAATGTGCTGATCTGGTGAGGATTCAATTAATTGGGCTTGGAACACCTGAATATCCTGCAACAAGAAACACGTAAAGAAAAGTGCGGATGCATATACCAATGATGCGAGTGCACATGCTTATGCAAAAGGCCAAAAGAGGAAGGTTAAATTTTGGGTTACGACAGCTGCCCCTATTTAATCCTCTTGGACCTGAATGTACGAATTGTGCCAGCTTTTCGATGATTCAAGGTAAGAGGGGATTAAATAAAAGAGTAGCTCGAGAATTTGGCCGACGGCGACAAAAGAAGAGTTGACAGTGTTTGAAGGTTGATAAGTGCAAGGATTGATGAAAATCTGCTGGGAGATAAGTCAGGCAAAAAGGAGAGGGAGTATGATCGATGCATATGCTATGTATGCGTTACTACATGATGCTTGATATTATGCGATGCAGAGGCGCATGATAAGGCACAGTGAGAAGTGACTAGGCAGAAATCATAGCAAAACGACTTCGACACACTCGGTCGGGGAGAGGACCCGCAGATAACGACAATCTCTGCTGGAGAAGACAGTTCACAAAGGATGATGATCCTGCCGAGGAATGAAACCGAGGACATCTCAGGTTTCTAAATCACCATGGCTGTCCCTGTTGGGGACGAAAGAAGCAAGTCAATCCTTTCTACCAAGACTGGCTCTGCGGGGGAAAAGAGATTCCTGAATCATGTTGACTCAGTTGAGGAGAAACCACTGCTGCTGGTGACAGATAGTTCCTAATCATTGGAGATGATGTACAGTCCTTGCTAGGGAAAAGAGAACAAAGCATCCTTGCTGGGGAACACCTTGGCAACCTGCTGGGGAGAATGATTGCTGAGGAAACAATAACTTCTTCATAGAATCAATCCCATTGCCGGCCAGGCGTTAGGCTTACCAAGGGATATTACTGATTATCCTGCAGGAGTTACCAGTAACACATGCGATGCATAATGCTTTCTCGGTGAATTTAGCTTTTTATTGTTCTCAACGTTTTTTAGTATTATGTGATCACAAATAATTGTTTATTTTGCAAACAAAATACTGGAATGAAAACAAATTGAGATAACAAAGAATGCATTTTATTGAATGTAAAATTTTTTGTACATAAAGTGTGTACAAGGATGCAAAATCCTTGATGAGGAAGTTTGCAATAAAATTGAAAAACAAATGTAAATGGCAAAGGGAAATTATGCTTTGCATTGATTACAACATTGGCCACCATCCATAGTAAGTCTAGGTTCCAACGCCTTGCACCAGTCGATGATGATTGGAATGTTCTGTTACCGTCTCTAGCCATGTGGAAGAGAGGCTCAAGTGTTCACAGTCAAATGCCTTTATCCCTAATTTTTGCCTGGACATGTTTTCACATTTTTTTTTCGTCCACCGGGATGCCCATTTTTGCCTAAGTCGCCCTTTCAGGTTTTCAACTTAGCGGGCTGTTATTGTTTTCCATTGTCCCTAACTTTTACATGGACATCTCTTTTTTTCGGTCCATCGGGACGTCCATTTTTGCCTAGATTGTCCTTGCGGATGTCAATCTAGCGGACTCTTATCCATTTTTTTTCAGGCATAATATTTTTTGACTGTATCGGAGTTCACGGGCGATGGCAACTCCTCCCCATCCATTGTGGTGAGGATCAGGGCTCAACCTGAGAAGGCTTTCTTGACAACAAAAGGTCCTTCGTAACTGGGAGTCCATTTGCCTCGTGGATCCGAGTGAACAGGTGAATATCTCTTGAGCACGAGTTCGCCTTTACAGAATGTTCGAGGAAGAACTTTCTTGTCAAAAGCTTGCTTGAGGCGTCTCTGATACAATTGACCATGACAAACGGTTGTAAGGCGCTTCTCTTCAATGAGATTCAGCTGGTCGTATCTGGATTGAACCCATTCAGCTTCATCAAGACCTGCTTCCATGATGACTCTGAGCGAAGGAATTTCAACTTCAATGGGCAGAACAACATCCATACCATACACGAACGAATACGGAGTTGCCCCAGTAGAAGTGCGAACTGAAGTTCTGTAGCCATGCAGTGCAAAGGGAAGCATTTCATGCCAATATTTGTAAGTTTTAACCATTTTCTAGACAATCCTCTTGATGGTTTTGTTTTCTGCTTCGACGACGCCATTCATCTTGGGCCGATATGGTGAAGAGTTGTGGTGCTCGATCTTAAATTCTTGACACAACTCCTTCATCATGTTGTTATTCAGGTTGCTTGCATTGTCCGTGATAATGCTGCTAGGAATGCCATAACGACATATTATCTCTTTCTTGATGAATCTGGCAACCACTTGTCGTGTAACATTTGCATAAGAAGCAGCTTCAACCCACTTGGTGAAGTAGTCGATAGCAACTAGAATGAATCAATGACCGTTGGAAGCCTTCGGCTCGATCATTCCAATCATATCTATACCCCACATGGAAAATGGCCAAGGTGAAGTCAAAACATTCAACGGAGTTGGAGGCACATGGATCTTGTCTCCGTAGATTTGGCACTTGTGACATCTTTTGGCAAAGTTGAACAATCTACCTCCATCGTTGTCCAGTAATACCCAACCCAAAGGATCTTCTTGGCCATAGAGGGACCTTTAGCATGTACACCCTCGCAGCCCTCATGTATAGACCTTATGATCATGTGAGCTTCGTGTCTATTCACGCATCTGAGCAACACGGAATCATAATTCCTCTTGTACAGTATACCACCACTTAAGAAGAAGACTCATCCTCGATTGCTAAACAGTGTGCTGGTTCGTTCAAGTGATCGATGCGGATATGAGGAGCTTTATTCTTTCACTTGACCTTGAACATGGAGGCTAAAGTGGCAAGAGCATCAGCTAGTTGATTTTCCTCTCTGGGAATATGATGTAAAGTGATCTCATCAAAGTAAGGAATCAACTTTGCTATGTGTTGTTGGTACGGAACCAGCTTGGAATCCCGAGTCACAAAGTTCCCTCTGACTTGACCGATGACCAAGGCAGAATCTCCATAGACCTCAAGAATCTTGATTCTCATGTCAATTGCCGCTTCAATACCGTAGATACATGCTTCGTATTCAGCCATATTGTTGGTGCATGCAAAGCATAATATGGCAGTGAAGGGAAGGTGAAAACCCGTTGGAAAGATGAGGATAGCCCCGATTCCACGACCTTTAGAATTGGAGGCACCGTCGAACACGAGCGTCCATCGCGCCCCTGGTTCAGGTCCTATATCAGGGTCTGGAGTCTCATAATCTCTGATAAATAGAACGTCCTCATCGGGAAAGTCAAACTTCATCTATTGATAACCCTCTACAGGTTGATGAGCAAGGTAGTCAGACAAGACGCTCCCTTTTATTGCTTTCTAGGTAACATGTTGGATATCATACTCAGTTAACAGCATCTGCCACCGAGCAATCCTTCCAGAGACAGCAGGCTTCTCAAATATGTACTTTATCGGATCCATTTTGGATATCAACAAAGTAGTATGGCAAATCATGTATTGTCGTAGGCGTCGAGCAGCCCAGACCAGAGCACAACAAATTTTCTCCAAGAGTGAGTATCTGGTCTCACAATCAGTGAACTTCTTACTCAGATAGTATATTGCATGTTCTTTTCTGCCAATGTCATCATGTTGACCCAATACACATCCCATTGATTCATCGAGAACGATGAGGTACATGATTAAAGGCCTACCAGGAACCGGCGGTACTAAGATCGGTGGCTCTTGCAAGTATTGTTTTATTTTGTCAAATGCTTCCTGACAATCATTATTCCATTCAACCGATTGATTTTTCTTAGTAACTTGAACATGGGTTCACAGGTAGCCGTCAAATGAGAAATGAATCTTGAAATGTAATTGAGTCTGCCCAGAAAGCCACGAACTTCTTTTTCTGTTTTGGGAGGCGGCATGTTCTGAATTGCCCGAACCTTATCAGGATCAACTTCAATGTCCTTCTGACTTACAATAAAGCCCAACAGTTTACCAGATCGAACTCCGAAGGTGCACTTCGCAGGATTCAACCGCAGTCTAAACTTCCGGAGTCTGTCAAATAGTTTCTTTAGATGAACCAAGTGATCATCTTCAGTTTTGGATTTGGCAATCATATCGTCCACGTAAACCTCAATCTCTTTATGTATCATATCGTGAAAGAGGGTTGTCATGGCACGCTGGTATGTTGCCCCTGCATTCTTTAGACCGAATGGCATGACTTTGTAACAATATGTACCCCATGGCGTGATAAAAGTAGTCTTCTCCATATCAATTGGGGACATCTTGATCTGATTATATCCTAAAAAACCGTCCATGAAGGAAAAGACAGAGAACTGCGCAGTGTTGTCTACCAAGACATCAATATGAGGCAAAGGAAAGTCATCCTTCGGACTCGCCTTGTTGAGATCTCGATAATCCACACACATTCTGACTTTGTCGTCTTTCTTAGGAACTGGGACGATGTTGGCAATCTATTCAGGATATTTAGAAGTGGCAAGGAACCCAACGTCAAGCTGCTTCTTTACCTCTTCTCTGATTTTGAGTGCCATGTCAGGTCTAGTCTTCCTGAGCTTCTGCTTGACAGGAGGACATCCGGGCTTGAGTGGTAAGTGATGTTCAACGATGTTGGTATCCAAACCAGGCATATATTGATAGGACCAGGCGAAGATATCAACATACTCTTTCAATAACTTGACCAACTCGGAGTGTACATGCTCAGCGAGGGAGGCGCCAACCTTGACTTCTCTTCTGACTCATCAGTACCAAGATTAACAACTTCCACTGGCACTTTGAGTGGCTGAATCTCTCTACGCTCGTGCTCAAGGAGCCTGTCCAGTTCAGCCGGTAATTCACAATCTTCCTCACCATCTTCTTCGGCTTGGTTAATTGGAATTCCAGAATTACAATGGATGTTTGCCATGTTGTTATCAATGCTTTTATTAGTTCTGCATGTTTATGAATATGTTTAGAATGAGCCATTTAAAAAGTGAAAAATGAAAAGAAACTTTTACCATTTGTTTTGTGAAAAAGTAAAATAAAGAAAGAGAATAGAGCATGATTTTGAATGCAAAAAACTTTTATTTATTGATCACATAATATTGCAAAAGCGCGAGGCCCTTTACAAGCTATCCACTCGTCTCGGGCGAGGACGAGGGAACGAGAAAGAAAAATGCATTACATGTTATATGGGAAAACCACAGGAATCACGGTAGATGTCCAATTGTTGAGCTTGAAACCCGGCGGACATTTGCGCACCAATCTTGAAATCTGATTACTGGGACCAGCATCATCAGCAGCTGCCACAATGTCACCCTGCTGGAAACTCGCGCTATGGAACTTGACAAAGTTGCATTGTTTCTGATCAGAGGGACCAGATTGACGACTAGGATGATAGACCACTCTAAAACGATTATGCTTCTCAACCACATCAATCACGTGCCCCCAGCCTGGCAGGGCACCTCTATCGATGGTCTCTTTAGCACTTTTAGCAGATGCTAGAGTCAATTGTGGTGATCTACTTTGACTAGTTGAAGCAGAGCTGACATCTTCAAACTCGAGACACTGCAACGGCACCTCAGCTATGCCTTCTTCGGTCTCGACATATTGAAAAGACGATAACTCGCTTACAATCAAATCCTCTTCACCACAGACAATGACAAGCTGATCCTCAAACATGAACTTCAACTTCTGGTGTAAAGTGGATGTAACTGCCCCTGCCGCGTGGATCCATGGACGACCCAATAGGCAACTGTATGCCGGATTGATATCCATCACTTGGAAAGTAATGGTAAACAAATATGGTCCAACCTTGATGGGTAAGTCCACTTCTCCGATGACTTGCCTTCGAGAACCATCAAAGGCTCTAAAAACTAAGGCACTTGGCCTCATCTCGTTTCCTTCCACCGGTAATTGACTCAATGTGCCCTTAGGCATCACATTGAGAGAAGAATCGGTATCCACTAGAACACGAGATAATAGGATGTCTGTGCAGGTTACAGATATGTGCAACGCTTTGTTGTGGGCATTTCCTTCAGGAGGCAATTCTGATTCATTAAAGCCCAAATACCGACTTGCTGTTATGTTGGCCACTATATCGTCAAACTCGACGACGGATATATCTTGCAGGACATGGGCCCTGTTCAACACTTTCAACAAAGCTGATCTGTGCGCAGGCGAACTCATGAGTAAGGATAAAATTGAGATCCTCGAGGGAGTCTGACCCAGTTGATCCACAATCTTAAAGTCACTTTTCTTGATCAACTTAAAGAACTCTTGATCCTCAAGGGTCTCCTTGCTCTTCGAAACATCCTCAGACAGGATAGTCGGTACTGGAACTGCGGCGGACGATGCCCCTTGTTGAACTGCAGGGGTTGCAGATGCAGGCGTTTCCTTGGGAGAAACAACAGTTGGAACTTGAACAGGCTTTGTAGTGACCTTCAGAGCAAATACTCATCCACTGTGAGTCATACCTCCACCAGCTGTAACATTCACGATCTCAGATTCGGCGAACCTTATCTCTTGACCTCTAGAAAACACAGAAGACCCATACTTCCATGGTACCTCTTTAGAATTCTGATATGGAAACGAATTTGGTGGGCAAACAACGATGGGTTGCACCTTCTTTTGTTTAGGGGATTCCACAGGAACTTTCCTATAGACGATGGTGAACGGCTCAATAGCAGCAACTTCCTCGACAGGTTTAGATCTGGAAAATTGCACTTCGCCCCGGTTCATCAGAATTTGGACACAACCCTTCAGCCTTCGACACTGGTTGGGATTATCGTCATAAATCTGACACTTACCATGCAAACCTTTCAACATCCCATGTTCCTTCAATTTCTTGAAAACCTCAGACATCGGAGTCTTTACTTCGTCAACATCCATGATCAAATCAGCCCTTGAATTATCTTCAACCATGTTAACCGCAGGCCCACCGTGATTCGGCAACGGATTACTCTGAATGTTGGGTCCTTCCTCAGCAAAAGTCAGAACCTTCTTATCAATGAGTTTCTGCACCTTGGTTTTGAAAACAAAACAATCCTCTGTTGCATGTCCTATGTATCCAGCATGATAAGCACATGATGCATTTGGGTTATGCTTTGGGCCAAATGGAGGAATTACGGGCGCAATCTGTTTGGGGACAATTGCCCCTTGGTGAACCAAGTAAGGAAACAGTTCCGTGTATGATACCGGAATTCTGTCAAAATTCGGACGCTTACTGTTTCCTTGATTGTTGTTGTTTTGACGGTTCTGATTCTGCTGATTTTTGTTCTGTTGATTTTGTTGCTGATTCTGAGCATTCTGAACTGATTGTTGTAGATGATACTGATATGGAGGTTGTTGATACTGTGCAGTAGCAATGTATGGATACAGATAGTATAGCAAGGGAGCCATGGGAGCTTGATACTGAGGAGAAACTTGAGTTGTCACAGCGTTGGCTTCACCTTCCTTTTTCTTGGAATGACTGTTATGAGATTTTCGAGTGGCCGGCTGCTGGGAAGCAGTTCCAGGAATCTTTCCAGTCTTCAAACCATTCTCAATCTGTTCACCAATCGTCACAACATCAGCAAAATTCGATGAAGAACTACCCATAATTTTCTCATAGTAAGATCCTTGTAATGTACCCATAACGATGTCAACCAACTCATTGTCAGAGAGAGGCGGTTGCACACGAGATGCCATCTCACGCCATCTTTGTGCATACTCCTTGAATGTTTCAGCTGAGTGCTGTGATTGATTTTGTAATTGCAATCTGGTTGGCACCAGATCAAGGTTATACTTGTATTGTCTCACGAACGCTTCCGAAAAATTCCTCCAAGTACGGATTTTGCTGCGCTCCAGGCCCATGTACCAATCCAATGAAGCACCAGACAAACTATCTTGAAAACAATGAACTAGCAATTCATCATTATTAATATGGGATGCCATCTTCCTGCAGTACATAGTGATGTGGCTACGCGGGCAGCTCAAGCCTTTATACTTTGGCAAATCAGGTATCTTGAATTTCTGCGGCAGCACAACATTTGGAACCAGACACAAATCTTTGGCTTTCATACCAAAAGCAGAGAACCCTTCGATAGCTCTGATACGGTCTTCCAACAACTTGTAGTCAACCAATCTATTCTGATTAGTGGGCCTAACAAGAATCTGAGGATTTGGCAGCTGAGAAGCGGCAGGAGCATTCACTTGCGGAGAAGCAAACTGAGAAGGATACACCAAACCTGGATTAACCATCTGACCAGCATTCTGACCCATCGAAACACCATACAGATAATTCGGAGGAGGTACCCCAGCAGCTGAGGAAGAGGCCCCAGGGTAAAACATCCCAAGATGAGCAATCAGAACAGCAGTTTGAGCAACTTGAGACGAAACCGGAACATGAATAGGAGGACCCCTATGCACATGCTTTTCATCATCAAGAGTTTCAGTGTCGACCAATCTGGCAGTTTGATGAGTTTGAACCTGGAGATTCTCAGGATCATCATTCACCATCGGAGGCGGGACTGGAGTAGGCATGACCCATGGATAGGCGGCAGCATTCCCATTAGGCATGGGTGCAACAAAAGGCTGATATGGCATGAAGGCACTACCATTTTTTGCAATCTGAGGAGTATAATTCGGAGGCATGCCCCAAGGAAAACCAGTGGGCATCTAGTTTAAACTGGGTTGAACGGCAGGCTGATTCACAGGCTCAACTGGCACTTCAACTCTACCAGGAGAAGGAACAACAACAGCAGGAGCAGCTGTAACAACAGGAGTTTCTCAGTGATCTTCACTGCTTCGAAACCCTGACATAGAGTTTCATGTATTTCGCCATCTACCTCCACATACTTGAAAGTAGATAGCTGGCTTATCATGATATCCTCTTCTCCATAAACCGTCACCACATGTCCGTCTACCATGTACTTTAACTTCTGATGCAATGTAGACGTCACAACCCCAGCACTGTGAATCCATGGACGTCCCAGCAGACAGCTGTAGGCAGGTTGGATGTCCATGATTTAGAAGGTAGCATCGAAAACTTCCAGTCCAACCTTAATTGGTAGCACAATCTCACCGAAAACAGACCTCTTCGAGCCGTCGAAAGCGCGCACCACCAAATCACTAGGTGTGCATATCAACCCTCGGGTGTCCAGCTTCATCAAGGCATTCTTAGGCAGAACATTCAAAGAGGATCCAGTATCCACAAGCACATGAGACATCAATGATCCACGACATTCAACAGAAATATGCAAGGCATTATTATGGTTTCTCCCAGCTGGAGTCAAGTCAACACCAGTAAAACCCAAACCATTGCCCGCATTAACATGGGCCACTACCCCCTCCATCTGATTAACTGAGATCTCCTGAGGCACGTAGGCAGCATTTAATACTTCCAGCAATGCATTTCGGTGTGCCTCGGAACACAATAACAGGGACAAGATGGAAATCTTGGACGGAGTCTGATGTAGTTGATCAATAATTTTATAATCACTTTTTCGAATCAGTCTCATAAACTCCTCTACATTCTCGGAGAAAGAATTATCAATCGGCCCTACCGTGGAGTCATTCACTACTGGCGCTGGCACAGAACTATCTACAACCTGCTTCCCTTTGTCTTGTTTAAAACTACCAGCTTGATCATTAGAAGGGATAAAGACCCTACCACTTCTCGTGATAGCCCCTGCCTCAATATTGTTTTCAACACAAGAGTTCACTACATAAGTTCCCACCAGTTCTTGTTTCTGTCCATTAACGAACACTTCGGCTCCATAGTTCTAAGGAATGGCCTTGGTGCTCTCATATGGTACGGGTTCGGGAGCTGTAATAATAACCGGCGCTGGTCTTACCGGCCCTGAAATAGTGATTGTCTTGAAAGGGATAGTAATGGTAGCAACCTCATTTTTCCTGCTAACAACTTCTTTCTGTTGGTTACATCGGTCAAACTGCAATCGACCTTCATCTATCAACTTTTGGATTCCAGATTTCAACAAACCACACCCATTCACTTGCGACATACAATCTGAATAATTCTCATCGTATCTGGGGGACACCCCACCCCTCAAGAACCTCTCCTTTATCACCATCAAAGGAGTCCTTAATTCATTAACATCCATGACCAAATTTAAAGATTCATTCTCCTCTAACACAACATTAACCCTCGGCTCACCATGGTTCGGTATTGGTTTTTGGATGACATTTGACCCATCATTTGAAAAGTTAATGGCCTTTGAATCTACCAAGTCTTGGACTACGTGCTTAAAAGCTTTGTAGTCCTCAATATAGTGTCCGGGTGTCCCAGAATGAAAGTCACAGTGAGCGTTAGGATTATAACCCGGAGGTGGATTACCGGTGAGGGGAGCTAGAGTCCTTTTCTGGATTAACTGCAACTGTAGCAAATGCTGAAACAACTATGAATATGGTAGAGGTGGAGTATCAAAATGTCGGTTCTGTTTAGGCCTTGGTTGATATTGGCGCAGAGCCTGATTTTGCTGCTGCTGAGGTGGAAGCGCTGCAGGAATTGTCACTGAAGCTACCTGCTGGTTATAACTCTAATGCTGCTTTCCTTTACCTCGGTAAGACGACACAGAATTTGTTTCCTCCTTCTTCTTGTAATTAGCATAGGCTTTCTTCCCTTGACCAGAAGACGACCCATCATTACCAGCTACCTTCCTGGCTTTGATTCCACTTTCTAACATCTCGCCAACCATGATCAAATCAGCAAACTTGCCTGACGCGCAAGGTAACAGTTTCTCATAATAACGTCCTGGCAAAGTATCCATAAACAAATTCAGCATTTCCTTCTCCAAAATGGGGGGCTGTACCCTTGCCGCTAGTTCACGCCATCTCTGCGCATATTCTTTGAAGCTTTCATTATTCTTTTGAGACATATTCTATAACTGGGTCCTGTTGGGAGCCATATCAGTATTATATTGGTAATGCCTGATGAAGGCCTCAACCAACTCTCTCCAATTACGGACATGACATCTCTCTAAATGCATATACCATTCCAAGGATGCCCCAGACAGGCTGTCCTGGAAAAAATGCATCAACAATTTCTCATCTTTGGAATACGCGACCATCTTCCTCGTGTATGCCCTGACATGTGTCTTGGGACAGGTGGTACCATTGTATTTCTCAAAAGTGGGCACCTGAAATTTATGCGGAATTACAACTCCAGGAACCAGTCCCAAATCCTCCAAATCCATTCCTACAGAATTCTGATTCACCACTCCCCTTAGTTGTTCTTCAATGAGTCTGAACCTTTGATCATTATCCACCTGAGGACCAGCATCCCCGCCTGTCATAGAGAAAATGTCATCTTGTTGGTCTTCGAAATGACGACCATGAACAGCACAAACACTTCCTCCTCCCACAACAGAAGGAATCACAAGCTGCTCTCCTCCGCCCGGAGGAATCACAACACCAGGAATGAGGATCTCTACGCCCACAGGACCTCCCTGAGCACCGTTACCAACAACTTCATTATGGACTCCACCATGAAGAACCCCGTCTTCATCCACTCTTGCCACTAAGGGTTGGACCAGAGTCCTCAGTTGCTCTTGCCCCTGGGCAACACCTTGCATCAGCTCCATGAATTGGTCTATACGGGCCAGCATGGCAGCCATATCAGCATGTATCTTCTCCATAATTCTCTTCTGATTTGATCTAGTAGAATACCGGTGAAACGGATGGTTATCAATCCTGCCTGCAACCAAATAAAGGTTAGAACAACCCGGGACGAGCACCTGCGATGCAAAAAAAAATGATTATGATTATGCATATGCAAATGAACATGTTTAAATATTTGCAGGGCGATCCACCCCTTGATTCCAGTTTAAAGACAAAACAGGAAAAACTGCTGCTCATATAAATCAGAGAACTCACTGTCAGAGATTACAACCCAAGATAATAATAATAAGTCTGAAACAAAAGAATCAAAGATCCCAGCCAACAATTCAGGTGGTGACCCAAGATACAAAGAAAAACAAACTACAGAGTATCACCCACTGCCTAAGCTAGAGCCTTCACCCCTAATCCTCTTCACTTCAGCTCGTATCTTCAGCTCTTCTATGGTTGCTATGGCCTCATTCAGTCGTTCTTAAACTGTGTGTCTTTGGAACGTCCCTGATAAGATCTCCTCGTCTTTCTTCCTGAGCTTCGGCTTCAAACTCTCGATCTGCTCCAAATACTTATCTTCTTTCTGCTTGTTGGCTGTGATTGCAGTATCTCGGTAAGCGTTGAACTTGTGAATTTTTGACCAAGCCTTGGCTAGGTCTTCCTTCTTGGATTTGAGAATCCTGCTAACACCTTTTAGAGCTTGCCCTACCTTTTGTCTGGCTGTGACCTCTTCGGCTAGCTCTTTTTCTTTCTTAGCGAGAAGCTCTGTCTTCAACTTGGCGACATGAACAACTTCACCTCGCTCATGCTTCAACTGGTAGATTTCTCTTTGCAGCTCACCATTCTCCTCTCGAAGCTTCTCCTTTTCAGCCCACAGTTTATTATACTTCTCTATCTCAATTGTGGTCGGAGATTCAATTAGCAGGGGGTAAGATGGAGGTTCTCTTCAGAAAGGTAGAAGTACATTCTCTACTCTCCTCTAAATCCAGTCCTCGTATGCAGGGAAGGCTTTGTTGTTACACCTTCCAAAAGAAGTCTTTCCTTTCTTGTGGCGATCTCCCCAAGTACTTGCAGCTTCTTTTAACACTTCCAGGTTGGCTTCCCCACTCACTTATAGAGACTCTTGAACATCTTGGTCTTTTGGCGGCTCTTTCAGAGCATACCCAAATTGCCTAACAGCAAGAATAGGGTTATAATTAATTCCCCCTTTCCTTCCTATTAACGGTATGTTTGGGTAACCTCCACAACTAATTAGGATCTCCTGGCCCAGCAAATTACGGTTGATCCAAATCAAGTTGTCAGCCCTTAATCCCATCAATCTCCTTGACCAATCCAATGTTTCTTTGGTGTCTACGAATGCCCCAGATTTGGGAAGGCGATCAACAAACCACTTGTAGAAAATTTGAGCGCAAAAGTAAAGAGGTCCTCCTCTCCTCTTCTCATTCTTATAGTGTATCGAATAGTACAGATCCCCAAGCAAGGTAGGTACTGAATTCTTCGTGGTGAATATCCGGACAGCGTGCACGTCTACAAAATCCTTCACATTAGGGAACAACGCCGTTCCATAAACACACATAGCCAGGATTGCATTGAACATCGACCAACACTTAGCCTTAGCACAAATAACAGCCTGCTCGATCAAAAACTTTGTGTGAAAGCCTTTATAACCTCCTTTACTCGCAACATTTTTCTTCAGCAAAGACTGGTCCAAACGTAAAGCAGCAGCAACCTTTTCCAGATTGGGAAACTCCTTAGATGGGTAGAAGGGAACTTCTTCCTTGACAGAACCATCCAAAATGAGAGCATACTCTTCCAATGTCGGAGCTAAAAGATGATCAGCAAACAGAAAACACCGCAGGCGAGGGTCATAGAACTGCACCATAGTGTGTAGAGCCCTGAACTCAGAGTTGGTAACATCTCGGGCGAAACTCAGAATCCTCCCATATTCTCCTCTAAAGTCTGCCAATACCCCGGGTTTTGCCATAGCGGAGATCTTGTAAACATCATCTAGATGAAGCTCCGGGAACTTGTACGGGATGATATTCTTTCTCTCTTCAGTGCTAGTATTCATCATGGACAATCTTCAGACAATCGGAATCAAAGTTAGGATGCAACCCTACAAATGAACAAACATGTTAGAATGTAAAATGATGATGCAAATGCAAACATGGGATCAAGATATCCATGATGCTCACAACTGCTGTTGTTCTACTGACTGAATAAAACCCCAAATATCAGAAACCCAGAAATCCAGAATAACGACCCATTCAAACTGCCAGATAAATCAGGATGATAACAGTACACTGATGAGAAATCCTGAAAACCAGGTAGGTTGAAGGCCAAAGTCACCTGCAAACCTGCAAACACCCATCCCCTCTCACATGTGGGTTCTAGAAAACGGGATCCTCAGTCTCGGATTCTCGATTTGAGAAGCAATAGTACCTTCATCCCTCGGGGTACAATACTATCGCCAAACAAAGAGGTCGTCCACTGATTCCCCCCAAAATAAGGTCATCCTATAGTAAGTTCCCAGCATTGGGTCCTCGGATCGACAAGTGTAATGAGTTTGCCATTTATGGACTGCCATTATCACATGTCAGGAGGAGAGGCGTTGCTGAGTCCTCGGGAGACGGTCGCCAGATTCGACAGTTTTCCAGGTTATATTCCATCGTCGGCCCCAAATGCGTAGGATAGAATATTACCAAGGAAACCTCGTCTGGATGTGGAGTTTTCATGTATACTAAGTCTGGCCAAATACCAAACAAGTCACACTACTTTCCATGCTAATCATAGGTGTATGCTCAAGCCTGGGTATTGGGCTTATCTCTCATGAATCCAACCCACCCTACAAACAGAAAATCCAGCAGCAGAACAATACAGCATATGACAGTAATGAAATGCAATGCAATAAATGCGGTAAATACAGTAATACAGTAATATACAACAAAATAAAGCACAATAGTAAACACCCAATGAAAATAAACAAGCGCTAGGATTGACTCGCAAAAGGGGATGGACCAGCAAGAGGTCAACCAGTCCCCAGCAGAGTCGCCAGCTGTCGCTCCCGAGGATTTGCATCTATGGTACAAACGCGAAAGTGGCGCGGAAAACAGAGTCTCCAGCAATGTGTATTTATCCCAAGAGAGGGAAAGGAAACACTGCATAAACCTGAAGGGAAGGGAAAAGCACGGTCTCGCGACCAAGAGAAACGGGTAAGGGAGTCGGTTACGCGAAGGGAAGGTGTTAGCACCTCACACGTCTATCGTACTCGATAGGATCCATGCTTGTTGTCTCGATCAAAGGGTGTCGTCATCTGGAGCTCCGCTGTTACTGGAAAAGGGAAGAAACGGGAACGGAAAGGAACGAAGAAACGAGAGAGAAAAGAAAAAGACGTGACTCGATAGGACTTCGCTCGTCCTACGCCTACGTATTCCCTCGTGCAGTGGGAAAGTCAGAGTTAACGTAGTTCGGACACGAACTAAGGGGGGAGGTTGCTCGCCAAGACATCGCAGTCTTGTGCCTACGTATCCTCAATCGGACGAGAGAGAGGAAATCAGAGAAGTCGTAGTTCGACCTAATGAGGTCGGTTAGTGTTTTTTTATGAGTGACGTTAGATTCGCATCCGGAAGTTAGGGTCGATGCCTGTTTGCGACGAGACGGAAGTAACGTGCCCTTTTCTGAAAATGATTTGAACTTAACGATCCCGAAGGATGAAAAAGGTTTGAGTTTGTTTTTTTTTGTGTTTTAGACAGAAGTGGATTGAAGTTAGTTCGTAACTTACATTACACTAAAGTCTACCATGCGGGAACGAGTGAATCGCATGGTCGCCCCCAAATGGGACGTATGTTAAACACTCTAGAAGAGGAGGGGGACCCCTCGTTCTTCATTTCCTACACTTAAGGCTCGAGCGCAATATTCGTTATATTTATTAAGTGTTTTAGAAGTGTTATGATATGAGAAGAGAAGACTCAAAGGAAAACACTAAGGGGAAACTAAATTGTTCCTAATGTTGTCATGCAAAGGTGGCCCTATAGTTGAGGTTGAAAGGGAAACGTCTACCTAAGTTAGCATGCAAAGGGAACCTAACGCTAATCCTACACCAAGCTTAATCGAAAATTAAGTTGGACTAGGTAGCTCTAAGGGAGTGAATCTAAGACTTAAATAAGTCTTGAGACTCAAGGGGAGGAAAGAGTGAAAGAGAAGAAGAAGGAAAGAAGAAAAAGAGCAAAAACAGCAGCTACAACAGCGCATCTGCAACAACACAACAGTAAAAAGCAGCACACAAGCAAGACATTTTTCCACAACTCACAATTCAGCACAAAGATAGGTGTAAAATGTCAATCAGCAGCACATACAACATCATACATGCATATAGACGGCAGTAGAAACATGGCAGCATGTGATTTGCTTGAATACAACTCAATCATGGCAAAGCAAGCATGCATCAACCATTACATTTCACAATTAATCACGATCACAATCACGTCATACACCAAGGTACACAATACTTGAATTCATCATGAAAGAATGCACATCATTTGATAATGGACAAGTCAAGACAAGCATGCATCTCATGAAGTTAAGTGCAAGCAATCAAGTTCAAACAAACAACTTCAACAACATCAACAACAAGTCACAATCAACATGCTCAAGAAGTGTGTGCTATGTGTTCATCGCATCAATTAATCAACAACGCAAACATAAACATTTATCGATGAAAACCAAGACTCGCGTGTCGAAGAATCGTGTTCATGCAATAGTGTGAGGTGCAACAGCTCAAGAATGATCCACAAATCATCATCATATCAATCCATAAAGTTTAGACATGAAAAGGATCTCAAACAACCAAGAAAATGCAAGAAAATCACATTCTGCTTCAGTGGTAACCGGTTACAGCATAACTAATAACCGGTTACACAGTTCAAAATTGCGCAAATTACGCTGAAAATACACAGTGTAACCGGTTACAGCATAACTGCTAACCGGTTACTCTGGGACAATGGTGAAAAAAATCAGTTTCAAAAACACTTTTCAGCAGCAAATCACTTATGTAGTCATGTTCAATGATCATGTAATCAACAATGCACGAAAATCCAATTCAGAAACAGTATTCAAACATCATTTAGATCCAATAATCATCAACATCCACAATTAAATTCACACAAATGAGTCAAAACACACCAAAAATCATGGATCTACATTGTGAAGGTTGCAATTAAGCTAAAATGAGTATGGATCTGAAATTAACCAACCTACAAAGCTGAGATTTGCTTTGGTGAGTGTTGTAAACAGAATTTAATGAATTCAAGTAGAGAAATCCGAGATCCACAAGCTCCTTGCACTCAAAAGTTGAAAATCCAAGCAATAAGCAATAAAAACTCCAAAATCACTTTCAATAATCACTTCTGAAATTCCAGATCTAGATCCAAACGAAAATCACCAATGAAGTGGTAATGAGTGACTTTAGCTCAAGAATTAACAAGTTCCAATGAAGAACTTGTTAATCTTTGAAAGAGAGCTTTGAGTGTGGTTGAAAATGGAGGTTGAGAGTGAAAAAGTGAGAAAGAATTGAGAGCAAAATTTTGAAAAATGAGAGTGAAAAATGATCTAGGGTGGAGAGGTTTGGAATGAATTGATTTAAATAGAAGCTAGGTTAGGAATTCAAATGTGGTTTGGAGTGAGGTTTAGTGGGTGGAAATTGGGGTGAAAAGTGGATTAGGAAATGAAATGAGGAATTAGAGTGGAAAAATGATGGAGAGAATTTGAATTTTGGGTGGAAAATGATGAAAATATCAATTCTAGATCCTTCCCCCACTTGCACATGCCAAGCACATGATCACAAATGATGCAAACAGAATTTCCCAAATTTTGCCCAGAGTAACCGGTTACAGCACATCTGCTAACTGGTTACTCAGTTCAAAAACTGAAGAAATACGTAGAAAAACCAAAGTGTAACCGGTTATCAGATACGCTGTAACCGGTTACTCAGAGCAAATTTTGAATTTTGGCGCCTTTTGGAGGGAAACTTGGAAAAGTGACCTCCGATAGCTGTTTTGAACCCGTTAACCCTCTGAAACTCAAAATTTGGTATTGCTACTGAGTAACACCTGAAAAGAACACAAATTCCTGCTGACTCCTCAGAATATCCTGCTGAATTAATAATGCCTGATACCGGATCGCTTGATCAGAAAATGACTGTTGAAACTTTTGATTATTAAAACGCCTAATAAGCAAAATAAAAGCTCTAAAAGACCTTGAAAACCATCTGCTTGACCCTGAATACTGCTGAAAATAATGTCGGAGCTGATAACGCCATGAGCTGCTAGAAAATACCTTGATCCCATGCACAAAAGAAACATGCAAAATGCAGAAATAACGATGCAAATGAATGAAACATAAGCCAAAAAGGTTAGCAACACTAGGGCAAGTTTTGAGGTGTTACAGCTGCCCCTATTCAAACTTCTTGGATCCGAGGGTATGGAAGCAACAGCTTTCAGACAATCGGGATACACTAAGATTGAATACCAAAATAACCTGGAAATTTGCAACCTGTGGGGATGATGAAATAACGCGAATACGAGAACGGCTGAAGGCGAACTCGGAAAGGCAGATCGGCCGAAGGCGGACTAAACTGGGGATATAAGGATACTACGAGAACGGCCGAAGGAGAACTCGAAAAGAAAGACCAAGCCGAAGGTGAGCTTTCAAAGAAAGACTATGCCTAAGGTAGACTTTCAAACAAAGGATATGAGACCATGCCGAAGGTGGGATCGAAAAAAGAAAGACCAAGCCGAAGGTGGACTTTCAAAGAAAGACTATGCCGAAGGTAGACTTTCAAACAAAGAATACGAGATCACGCCGAAGGTGGGCTCGAAAAACAAAGACCAAGCCGAAGGTGGGCTTTAAAAGAAAGACTATGCCGAAAGTAGAATTTCAAACAAAGGATATGAGACCATGCCGAAGGTGGGATCGAAAAAGAAAGACCAAGCCGAAGGTGGGCTTTCAAAGAAAGGCTATGCCGAAGGTAGACTTTAAAACAAAGGCTACGAGACCATGCCGAAGGTGGGCTCGAAAAAGAAAGACCAAGCCGAAGGTGGGCTTTCAAAGAAAAACTATGCCGAAGGTAGACTTTCAAACAAATGACACGAGACCATGCCGAAGGTGGGCTCGAAAAAGAAAGACCAAGCCGAAGGTGGGCTTTCAAAGAAAGACTATGCCGAAGGTAGACTTTCAAACAAAGGACACGAGACCATGCCGAAGGTGGGCTCGAAAAAGAAAGACCAAGCCGAAGGTGGGCTTTCAAAGAAAGACTATGCCGAAGGTAGACTTTCAAACAAAGGACACGAGACCAAGCCGAAGGTGGGCTCGAAAAAGAAAGACCAAGCCGAAGGTGGGCTTTCAAAGAAAGACTATGCTGAAGGTAGACTTTCAAACAAAGGACACGAGACCATGCCGAAGGTGGGCTCGAAAAAGAAAGACCAAGCCGAAGGTGGGCTTTCAAAGAAAGGCTATGCCGAAGGTAGGCTTTCAAACAAAGGCTACGAGACCATGCCGAAGGTGGGCTCGAAAAAGAAAGACCAAGCCGAAGGTGGGCTTTCAAAGAAAGACTATGCCGAAGGTAGACTTTCAAACAAAGAACACGAGACCATGCCGAAGGTGGGCTCAAAAAAGAAAGACCAAGCTGAAGGTGGGCTTTCAAAGAAAGACTATGCCGAAGGTAGACTTTCAAACAAAGGACACGAGACCATGCCGAAGGTGGGCTCGAAAAAGAAAGACCAAGCCAAAGGTGGGCTTTCAAAGAAAGACTATGCCAAACAGGATAACTCTACTGAGGATAACCAGTTAACAGCGGGTGCGAGGACAGCCGAAGGCGAACTCGAAAAAAAAAGAAAGACCAAGCCGAAGGTGGACTTTAAAGAAAGACTAAGCCGAAGGTAGACTTTCAAACAAAGGATACGAGACCATGCCGAAGGTGGGCTCAAAAAAGAAAGACCAAGCCGAAGGTGGGCTTTCAAAGAAAGACTATGCCGAAGGTAGACTTTCAAATAAAGGATACGAGACCATGTCGAAGGTGGGCTGGAGAAAGAAAGACCAAGCCGAAGGTGGGCTTTCAAAGAAAGACTATGACGAAGGTAGACTTTCAAACAAAGGCTACGAGACCATGCCGAAGGTGGGCTCGAAAAAGAAATACCAAGCCAAAGGTGGGCTTTCAAAGAAAGACTATGTCGAAGGTAGACTTTCAAACAAAGGATGCGAGACCATGCCGAAGGTGGGCTCGAAAAAAGAAAGACCAAGCCGAAGGTGGGCTTTCAAAGAAAGACTATGCCGAAGGTAGACTTCAAACAACAACATGTAGAATCGACAGTTCCACAAAGATGACTCCGCTGGGGAAAAGAGAAATCTAAACAGATAACTCAGCGGGGGAGCATAGGAAGAACCAACAAGAAGGACGAATCCACTGGTTGCGGTGTAGTGTAAAACAACGTCTCCTGAATTTTGTTACTTTCTGCTGGGGAAAGAATCTGGTAAAGGATATCAAACCTGGCTTATGCTTCGAATGCATATGTTTGAATTTTCTATGGCGTAATGCTCCATATGAAATGGAAATGCTACGCGTTTGGGAGGATGCCATGCAAAAATGCTTATGCAATGCAAAGGAGGCGTCTCAGCAAAATAGATGCTGAAGACCAAGGCAGCTCCACTGGGGATGACAAACTAAATTGTCCTCTGAAATAAAAGACCCTGTCGGGGATGACTTCACTCTACTGAGGAAGATCCTGATCACAAACTCTGCTGGATGTGAAAACTCCGAGAGAAGATCCATTCTGCCTGAGATGGATAAAAATGAATAATGAAGATGGAAACCAAAGAGAAATTCTCTTCACTGGGGATTACCAATGACTTCCATCAAAGACAGAACTAAACACCTGGATTTGAAATATGCCAATAACCATTGGACTTAAGACCTGTTGGGGGGTTTCAACTCCTGTTGAACAAACCACTGTGAAGATCACCATCAAACTTTGCTTAGGGAGACAAGTCAATAATTCCAAACTTGTTTGGGGATATTACCGAACTCAACCTGCTGTTGGGAGATGCCCTTGCTTTTACCCTGCCAGGGAATATTAGTACTTTTACCCTACTGGGGAGTACCAACCATGACCTGCAAACCTGCTTGAGGAACGGTAGATGATGCCATCCACCCTGCTAGAGGATAACATCAAGCTTACTCATCTGAAGGGATTAACTCATACCATTGCTGGTGACGAAAACGTTTCTCGACTAGCTGAGGAAAATGAATGCTCAGGCCCTGCGGGGAAAATAACGTCTTCGTCCAAAGAAGATATTCTATAAGTCTCTTGCTGGGGATGCGTCAGCATCAACTTCTGACTGCTTGCAGAAAGAGTAATGAAACAACCACAACTCTAGCTGGGGGAATAATCCTCTATACTCTGCTGAGGAAGATAATCCTCAACACCCTGGCTGGGAAGACAATAACCTGTTGAGGAGGATGAACTTTTCAACGTCGAAGAGAGTAGCTCTACTGGGGAAGGACAAACCTGTTACCCTGCAAACAGAATCAACAGAAAGTTCTATATGCAAAGAGGCTACTTCTATTACCATTACAACGACTATTGCCTAAGCAATTTCCACTGTTTTCTGATATGCTTCGCAAAGCTTAACATTTTCGCATGCAATGTTTTATCAAAATATTGGACGTTTTCACAAACAAAATAGTAAAAGTAAAAAACACAAATGGAAAGATTTTGAGTGAAATGAAAATTTATTGAAAGGAATTGGCCCGTGAATAGGCATTTACATCTGGAAGCAATTCCTGAAAAGAGGTAATTGCAAAAAAGAAATAAAAGAAAATACACATGTCGGCAATGTGGGGAACAGAAATCCACCATGATTCAATTCAGCTATGACCCAATATGCCTCGCTTATCCACAGATGTTTTGGCCTTCGAAGAGACTGACTGGACTAATTCCTTTCCTTCGAAATTTCCATGTATCAAAAGTGTTCACAGATCGAACGCAGCTCGTTGCCTCTTGCTTTCAAATCCCTAACTTTTGTCTGGATCGCCCTTTTCGGGTTTTCAATCCACCGGGATACCCCTTTTTGCCAAAGTTGCCTTTTCAGGTTTTCAACCTTGCGGGTTTATTCTTTTTCTTTTTTTATCCCTAATTTTTGCCCGAACCTTTTCCTTTTTTATGGTTCGTCGGGATGCCCATTTTTTCCTGGAATTTCTTTTTGTGTCCAGCGGGTCTCTTTTATGCAAAGTATTTTTTTGACAACGTCTGCGTTCACAGGGGACGTAAAATCTTTGCCATCCATAGTTGAGAGTAATAAGGCTCCACCAGAGAAAACCTGTCTTACAACATATGGCCCTTCGTAGTTTGGAGTCCATTTTCCCCTGTGATCTGTCTGAGGAGGAAGGATCTTTTTCAAAACTAATTCACCAGCCTGAAAACACCGAGGATGCACTTTCTGATCAAAGGCTTTCTTCATCCTGCTCTGATACAACCGAACATGTACAATGGCTGCCAATCTCTTCTCTTCAATAAGGTTCAACTGATCCAGTCTGGAACGCACCCACTCAGCTTCATCAAGCTTCACGTCTGCCAGGATTCTTAAAGAAGGAATCTCAACCTCTAATGGTAGAACTGCTTCCATACCATATACCAGTGAGAAAGGAGTTACCCCAGTCGATGTGCGTACCGAAGTACGATAACCGTGTAAAGCATAAGGCAACATCTCATGACAGTCTTTATAGGTCACTACCATTTTCTGCACAATCTTCTTGATGTTCTTATTTGCCGCTTCGACAACCCCATTCATCTTCGAGCGACAGGGAGAAGAATTGTGATGTTCAATCTTAAAGCTTTGACATAGCTCCTTCATCATCTTGTTATTCAAATTTGAACCATTATCAGTAATGATTCTCTCCGGGACTCCATACCGGCAGATGATGTCCTTATTGATAAATCTGGCTACCACTTGTCTGGTGACGTTGGCAAATGAGGTTGGTTCCACCCATTTCGTGAAGTAATCGATGGCAACCAAGATGAAACGATGCCCATTGGAAGCAGTAGGTTCAATCTTTCCGATCATATCAATGCCCCACATAGCAAAAGGCCAAGGTGATGACAATACATTAAGAGGAGTAGGCGGTACATGCACCTTATCATCATAAATCTGGCATTTATGACACTTCCGGGCGTATTTAAAACAATCAGATTCCATAGTCATCCAATAATACCCCGCTCTCAACAGTTTTCTGGCCATAGCATGCCCATTGCCATGGGTACCGAAAGATCCTTCATATACTTCTTCCATCAACAGGCTTGCCTCGTGTTCATCAACACAACGTAGCAAGACCATGTCAAAGTTTCTCTTGTATAACACATCATCTTTGTTCAGAAAGAAATTTTCGGCCAATCTCCTCAGAGTCTTCTTATCTTTGGTGGACGCACCCCTTGGATACTCTTGACTCTTAAGAAAAACCTTAATATCGTGATACCAAGGTTTTCCATCTGATACGTCTTCAACTGCAAACACAAAGGCTGGTCTATCCAGACACATGATTCTGATCGAAGGAGTTTCATTCCAATGATTCACCTGATACATTGATACATTGAAGATAACGTTGCCAACACATCAGCCATCTGATTCTCCACCCGAGGTATATGATGGAAATCGACTCAGTCAAAGAACGGTAACAACCTTCTGGCATAGTTGTTATAAGGCACCAAGTTTGCTTGACGAGTTTCCCATTCACCTGTAATCTGATTAACTACTAACGCGGAATCACCATAAACATCGAGGTTCTTGATTCTCAGATCAATTGCTTATTATAACCCCATGATGCATGCTTCATACTCCGCCTCATTGTTGGTGCATATGAACGCTAATCGGGAAGTGAAAGGTATATGAGAACCTTTCGGAGTTGTAATGACTGCCCCGATTCCGTTACCATATGAATTAACAGCCCCATCAAAAACCAGCTTCCATTGGGACCCAATTTCTGGCCCTTCATCAGGTAGAGGCTCTTCACAGTCCTTCATCTTCAGATACATAATGTGCTCATCAGGAAATTCGAACTTCATCGGTTGATAATCCTCAATTGGTTGTTCAGCGAGATATTCTGACAAAACACTTCCCTTAATGGCTTTTTGGGAAACATATTGAATATCGTATTCTGTCAAAACCATCTGCCAACGGGCTATTCTACCAGAAAGCGCCTGCTTTTCAAACACATACTGGATCAGATCCATCTTCGAAATCAAGAGGGTTGTGTGGTTTAACATATACTGCCTCAAACGCTTAGCTGCCCAAGCGAGTGCACAACATGTTTTCTCCAGCATCGAGTACCTTGACTCACAATCAGTAAATTTTTTACTCAGGTAGTAGATGGCATGCTCTTTTCTACCTGACTCGTCGTGTTGACCGAGCACACACCCCATCGAGTTCTCAAGAACCGTAAGATACATAATCAATGGCCTTACTGGCACTGGCGGCATAAGGACCAGAGGTTCCTGCAAATATTCTTTTATTTTTTCAAACGCCTTTTGACAATTTTCGTTCCACCTGACCTCTTGATCTTTTCTTAGCAACTTGAATATCGGTTCACACGCGGCTGTAAGATGAGAGATGAATCTAGCAATGTAGTTCAACCTCCCTAAGAAACCACGAACCTCTTTTTCTGTTCTTGGCTCAGGAATTTCTTGAATGGCTTTTACTTTAGCAGGGTCAACCTCGATACCCTTTTCGCTGACAATAAACCCAAGTAGCTTTCCAGATCTCACCCCAAAGGTGCACTTGTTCGGATTCAACCTCAGTCTGAACTTTCTCAACCTTTCAAACAATTTCTAAAGATTAACCAGATGTTCTTCCTCTGTCTGTGACTTCGCAATCATGTCATCAACATAGACCTTGATCTCTTTTTGAATCATATCATGAAAGAGAGTCACCGTCGCCCGCTGATAGGTTGCCCCAACATTTTTCAATCCAAAGGGCATCACTTTGTAACAAAATGTTCCCCATGGTGTTATGAACATCGTTTTCTCCATGTCCTCTGGGGCCATCTTGATTTGGTTATACCCAGAGAAGCCATCCATGAAGGAAAACACAGAATATTGAGTAGTGTTGTCCACTAACACGTTAATGTGAGGAAGCGGGAAGTCGTCTTTTGGGCTTGCTCTATTCAGATCTCTGTAATCAACACACATCCTGACCTTTCCATCCTTCTTAGGTACAGGCACAATATTAGCAACCCAGAGAGGATAATTTGTTACAGCAAGAAACCCGGCATCTAACTATTTCTGAACCTCTTCTTTAATCTTGACAGACATTTCTGGTTTCGTCCTTCTCAGCTTCTGCTTAACCGAAGCACATCCTTCTTTGAGCGGAAGCCAATGTACCACGATGTCAGTGTCGAGCCCAGGCATGTCTTGGTAAGACCAGACGAAGATATCCACATACTCTCGGAGCATTTCAATTTATCTTCCCTTAACAGTGTCTTCCAAAGCAGCCCCGATCCGTACCTCTTTCTTTGCGTCCTCGGTTCCCAAGTTAACAACCTCGATTTCTTCCTGATGAGGCAAAATGACCATTTCCTCCCGTTTTAACAGCCTGGCTAATTCCTCTGGTAAGGCACAATCTTCATCAGTCTCTTCTTCAGCCTGATAAATAGGATTGTCGAAGTCATATTGAGCCATAGCCAAATCATGATGGGTGGAATCTAAACAAGAAAACCTGTATGATTGATGATACATGTTTATTATGGATGCATCAAACAAAAACACATTGCCATTTTGCTGTGGTTTTAATACAAAAATAAAATAAAAACAGAAAAACAGGGATCAAAACATTTGAATGCAAAAACGTCCTTTATTAATGATAAAGAAAAAGCGTAAAAAAACATTCAAGCCCTACAAACAAGAATCACTACGTCTTGGGCAGAACGTAAGATTAATCATAGATGACAAACAGGAACAATTACTCTGGTCCGGTCACTTGAATGGCTCTTTCTGATGACCAGTTGAGAAGACTTTGACCTGGGACACAGGGGCGGATCCAACTATCCATATCACAATCACTATCCCCATCTTCGTCAATAGCATTGACTCTGTCAAAGAACACACCGGCACTGTTGAAACGAACTGGCCCATAGAACTTGGGAGGCTCTTCAGGACGCCTGGGTGGCTTATAACATAGTCCATGAGTACTCCGCTTTTCCCGGACATCAATAATCTGACCCCACTTTTGTAAACCGTCGACTTCAACTATGGCCCGAGCATCTTTGAAGGAAGACATAGAAATCTCCGGCTGATGTACCACTATAGGCTAATCCACTTCAGGGTGGCTACCTTCCTTGAGAGGCTTCTCAGTGATCTTCACTGCTTCAAAACCCTGACATAGAGTTTCATGTATTTCGCCATCTACCTCCACATACTTGAAAGTAGATAGCTGGCTTATCATGATATCCTCTCAACCACAAACCGTCACCACATGTTTGTCTACCATGTACTTTAACTTCTAATGCAATGTAGACGTCACAACCCCAGCACTGTGAATCCATGGACGTCCCAGCAGACAGCTGTAGGCAGGTTGGATGTCCATGATATAGAAGGTAGCATCGAAAACTTCCGGTCCAACCTTAATTGGTAGCACAATCTCACCGAAAACAGACCTCTTCGAGCCGTCGAAAGCACGCACCACCAAATCACTAGGTGTGCATATCAACCCTCGGGTGTCCAGCTTCATCAAGGCTTTCTTAGGCAGAACATTCAAAGAGGATCCAGTATCCACAAGCACATGAGACATCAACGATCCACGACATTCAACAGAAATATGCAAGGCATTATTATGGTTTCTCCCAGCTGGAGTCAAGTCAACATCAGTAAAACCCAAACCATTGCCCGCATTAACATGGGCCACTACCCCCTCCAACTGATTAACTGAGATCTCTTGAGGCACGTAGGCAGCATTTAGTACTTTCAGCAATGCGTTTCGGTGTGCCTCGGAACACAATAACAGGGACAAGATGGAAATCTTGGACGGAGTCTGATGCAGTTGATCAATAATTTTATAATCACTTTTCCGAATCAGTCTCATAAACTCCTCTACATTCTCGGAGAAAGAATTATCAATCGGCCCTGCCGTGGAGTCATTCACTACTGGTGCTGGCACAAAACTATCTACAACCTGCTTCCCTTTGTCTTGTTTAAAACTACCAGCTTGATCATTAGAAGGGATAAAGACCCTACCACTTCTCGTGATAGCCCCTGCCTCAATATTGTTTTCAACACAAGAGTTCACTACATAAGTTCCCACCAGTTCTTGTTTCTGTCCATTAACGAACACTTCGGCTCCATAGTTCCAAGGAATGGCCTTGGTGCTCTCATATGGTACGGGTCCGGGAGCTGTAATAATAACCGGCGCTGGTCTTACCTGCCCTGAAATAGTGATTGTCTTGAAAGGGATAGTAATGGTAGAAACCTCATTTTTCCTGCTAACAACATCTTTCTGTTGGTTACATCGGTCAAACTGGAATCGACCTTCATCTATCAACTTTTGGATTCCAGATTTCAACAAACCACACCCATTCACTTGCGGCATACAATCTGAATAATCCTCATCGCATCTGGGGGACACCCCACCCCTCAATAACCTCTCCTTTATCACCATCAAAGGAGTCCTTAATTCATTAACATCCATGACCAAATTTAAATATTCATTCTCCTCTAACACAACATTGACCCTCGGCCCACAATGGTTCGGTATTGGGTTTTGGATGACATTTGGCCCATTATTTGAAAATTTAATGGCCTTTGAATCTATCAAGTCTTGGACTACGTGCTTAAAAGCTTTGCAGTTCTCAATATAGTGTCCGGGTGTCCCAGAATTAAAGTCACAGTGGGCGTTAGGATTATAACCCGGAGGTGGATTACCGGTGGGGGTAGCTAGAGTCATTTTTTGGATTAACTGCAACTATAGCAAATGCTGAAACAACTGTGAATATGGTAGAGGTGGAGTATCAAAATGTCGGTTATGTTTAGGCCTTGGCCGATATTGGCGCGGGGCCTGATTTTGCTGCTGCTGAGGTGGAAGCGCTGCAGGAATTGTCACTGAAGCTACCTGCGGGTTATAACTCTGATGCTGCTTTCCTTTACCTCGGTAAGACGACACAGAATTTGTTTCCTCCTTCTTCTTGTAATTAGCATAGGGTTTCTTCCCTTGACCAGAAGACGACCCATCATTACCAGCTACCTTCCCGGCTTTGATTCCACTTTCTAACATCTCGCCAACCATGATCAAATCAGCAAACTTGCCTGACGCGCAAGTTAACAGTTTCTCATAATAACGTCATGGCAAAGTATCCATAAACAAATTCAGCATTTCCTTCTCCAACATGGGCGGCTGTACCCTTGCCGCTAGTTCACGCCATCTCTGCGCATATTCTTTGAAGCTTTCATTATTCTTTTGAGACATATTATGCATCTGGGTCCTGTTGGGAGCCATATCAGTATTATATTGGTAATACTTGATGAAGGCCTCGACCAACTCTCTCCAATTACGGACATGGCATCTCTCCAATTGCATATACCATTCCAAGGATGCCCCAAACAGGCTGTCCTGGAAAAAATGCATCAGCAATTTCTCATCTTTGGAGTACGCGGCCATCTTCCTCGCGTATGCCCTGACATGTGTCTTGGGACAGGTGGTACCATTGTATTTCTCAAAAGTGGGCACCTGAAATTTGTGCGGAATTACAACTCCTGGAACCAGTCCCAAATCCTCCAAATCCATTCCTACAGAATTCTGATTCACCACTCCCCTTAGTTGTTCTTCAATGAGTCTGAACCTTTGATCATTATCCACCTGAGGACCAGCATCCCCGCCTGGAATAGAGAAAACGTCATCTTGTTGGTCTTCGAAACGACGACCATGAACAACACAAACACTTCCTCCTCCCACAACAGAAGGAATCACAAGTTGCTCTCCTCCGCCCGGAGGGATCACAACACTAGGAATCGGGATCTCTACGCCCAAAAGACCTCCCTGAGCACCGTTACCAACAACTCCATTATGGACTTCGCCATGAAGAACCTCGTCTTCATCCACTCTTGCCACTAAGGGTTGGACCAGAGTCCTCAGTTGCTCTTGCCCCTGGGCAACACCTTGCATCAGCTCCATGAATTGGTCTATACGGGCCTGCATGGCAGCCATATCAGCCTGCATCTTCTCCATAATTCTCTTCTAATTTGATCTAGTAGAATACCGGTGAAACGGCTGGTTATTAATCCTGCCTGCAACCAAATAAAGGTTAGAACAACCCGGGACGAGCACCTGCGATGCAAAAAAAATGATTATGATTATGCATATGCAAATGAACATGTTTAAATATTTGCAGGGCGATCCACCCCTTGATTCTAGTTTAAAGACAAAACAGGTTAAACTGCTGCTCATATAAATCAGAGAAACTCACTGTCAGAGATTACAACCAAAGATAACAATAATAAGTCTGAAACAAAAGAAGCAAAGATCCCAGCCAACAATTCTGGTGGTGACCCAAGACAGAATGAAAAACAAACTATAGAGTATCACCCACTGCCTAAGCTAGAGCCTTCACCCATAATCCTCTTCACTTCAGCTCGTATCTTCAGCTCTTCTATGGTCACTATGGCCTCATTCAGTCATTCTTCAACTGCGTGTCTTTGGAACGTCCCTAATAAGATCTCCTCGTCTTTCTTCCTGAGCTTCGTCTTCAAACTCTCGATCTGCTCCAAATACTTATCTTCTTTTTGCTTGTTGGCTGTGATTGCAGTATCTCGGTAAGCGTTGAACTTGTGAATTTTTGACCAAGCCCTGGCTAGGTCTTCCTTCTTGGATTTGAGAATCATGCTAACACCTTTTAGAGTTTGCCCTACCTTTTGTCTGGCTGTGACCTCTTCGGCTAGCTCTTTTTCTTTCTTAGCGAGAAGCTCTGTCTTCAACTTGGCGACATGAACAACTTCACCTCGCTCATGCTTCAACTGGTAGATTTCTCTTTGCAGCTCACCATTCTCCTCATGAAGCTTCTCCTTTTCAGCCCACAGTTTATTATACTTCTCTATCTCAATTGTGGTCGGAGATTCAATTAGCAGGGGGTAAGATGGAGGTTCTCTGCAGAAAGGTAGAAGTACATTCTCTACTCTCCTCTGAATCCAGTCCTCATATGCAGGGAAGGCTTTGTTGTTACACTTTCCAAAAGAAGTCTTTCCTTTCTTGTGGCGATCTCCCCAAGTACTTGCAGCTTCTTTTAACACTTCCAGGTTGGCTTCCCCACTCACTTATAGAGACTCTTGAACATCTTGGTCTTTTGGCGGCTCTTTCAGAGCATACCCAAATTGCCTAACAGCAAGAATAGGGTTATAATTAATTCCCCCTTTCCTTCCTATTAACGGTACGTTTGGGTAACCTCCACAACTAATTAGGATCTCCTGGCCCAGGAAATCACGGTTGATCCAAATCAAGTTGTCAGCCCTTAATCCCATCAATCTCCTTGACCGATCCAATGTTTCTTTGGTGTCTACGAATGCCCCAGATTTGGGAAGGCGATCAGCAAACCACTTGTAGAAAATTTGAGCGCAAAAGTAAAGAGGTCCTCCTCTCCTATTCTCATTCTTATAGTGTATCGAATAGTACAGATCCCCAAGCAAGGTAGGTACCGGATTCTTCGTGGTGAATATCCGGACAGCGTGCACATCTACAAAATCCTTCACATTAGGGAACAACGCCGTTCCATAAACACATAAAGCAGCAGCAACCTTTTCCAGATCGGGAAACTCCTTAGATGGGTAGAAGGGAACTTCTTCCTTGACAGAACCATCCAAAATGAGAGCATACTCTTCCAATGTCGGAGCTAAAAGATGATCAGCAAATAGAAAACACCGTAGGCGAGGGTCATAGAACTGCACCAGAGTGTGCAGAGCCCTGAACTCATAGTTGGTAACATCTCGGGCGAAACTCAGAATCCTCCCATATTCTCCTCTAAAGTCTGCCAATACCCCGGGTTTTGCCATAGCGGAGATCTTGTGAACATCATCTAGATGAAGCTCCGGGAACTTGTACGGGATGATATTCTTTCTCTCTTCAGTGCTAGTATTCATCATGGACAGTCTTCGGACAACCGAAACAAAGTTAGGATGCAACCCTACAAATGAACAAACATGTTAGAATGCAAAATGATGATGCAAATGCAAACATGGGATCAAGGTATCCATGATGCTCAAAACTGCTGTTGTTCTGCTGACTGAATAAAACCCCAAATATCAGAAACCCAGAAATCCAGAATAACAGCCCATTCAAACTTCCAGATAAATCAGGATGATAACAATACACTGATGAGAAATCCAGAAAACCAGGTAGGTTGAAGGCCAAAGTCACATGCAAACCTGAAAACACGCATCCCCTCTCACATGTGGGTTCTAGAAAACGGGATCCTCAGTCTCGGATTCTCGATTTGAGAAGCAATAGTACATTCATCCCTCAGGGTACAATACTATCGCCAAACAAAGAGGTCGTCCACTGATTCCCCAAAAAATAAGGTCACCCTGTAGTAAGTTCCCAGCATTGGGTCCTCGGATCGACAAGTGTAATGAGTTTTCCATTTATGGACTGCCATTATCACATGCTGGGAGGAGAGGCATTGCTGAGTCCTCGGGAGACGGTCGCCAGAGTCGACAGTTTTCCAGGTTATATTCCATCGTCTGCCCCAAATGCGTAGGATAGAATATTACCAAGGAAACCTCGTCTGGATGTGGAGTTTTCATGTATACTAAGTCTGGCCAAATGCCAAACAAGTCACACTACTTTCCACGCTAATTATAGGTGTATGCTCAAGCCTAGGTATTGGGCTTATCTCTCATGAATCCAACCCACCCTACAAACAGAAAATCCAGCAGCAGAACAATACAACATATGACAGTAATGAAATGCAATGCAATAAATGCGGTAAATATAGTAATACAGTAATATACAACAAAATAAAGCACAATAGTAAACACCCATTGAAAAGAAACAAGCGCTAGGATTGACTCGCAAAAGGGGATGGACCAGCAAGAGGTCAACCAGTCCCCAGCAGAGTCGCCAGCTGTCGGTCCCGAGGATTTGCATCCATGGTACAAACGCGAAAGTGGCGCGGAAAACAGAGTCGTCAGCAATGTGTATTTATCCCAAGAGAGGGAAAGGAAACACTGCGTAAACCTGAAGGGAAGGGAAAAGCATGGTCTTGCGACCAAGAGAAATGGGTAAGGGAGTCGGTTACGCAAAGGGAATGTGTTAGCACCCCACACGTCCATCGTACTCGATGGGATCCATGCTTGTTGTCTCGATCAAAGGGTGTCGTCATCTGGAGCTCCGCTGCTACTAGAAAAGGGAAGAAACGGGAATGGAAAGGAACGAAGAAACGAGAGAGAAAAGAAAAAGACGTGACTCGATAGGACATTGCTCTTCTTACGCCTACGTATTCCCTCGTGTAGTGGGAAAGTTAGAGTCAATGTAGTTCGGACCTGAACTAAGGGGGAGGTTGCTCGCCAAGACATCGCCGTCTTGTGCCTACGTATCCTCAATCGGACGAGAGAGAGGAAATCAGAGCAGTCGTAGTTCGACCTAACGAGGTTGGTTAGTGTTTTTTATGAGCGACGTTAGATTCGCGTCCGGCAGTTAGGGTCGATGCCTGTTTGCGACGAGACGGAAGTAACGCGCCCTTTTCTGAAAATGATTTGAACTTAACGGTCCCGAAGGATGAAAACGGTTTGAGTTTGTTTTTTTTGTGTTTTAGACAGAAGTGGATTGAAGTTAGTTCATAACTTACATTGCACTAAAGTCTACCATGCAGGAACGAGTGAATCGCATGGTCGCCCCCAAATGGGACGTATGCTAAACACTCTAGAAGAGGAGGGGGACCCCTCGTTCTTCATTTCCTACACTTAAGGCTCGAGCTCAATATTCGTTATATTTATTTAGTGTTTTAGAAGTGTTATGAGATGAGAAGAGAAGACTCAAAGGAAAACACTAAGGGGAAACTAAATTGTTCCTAATGTTGTCATGCAAAGGTGGCCCTATAGTTGAGGTTGAAAGGGAAACGTCTACCTAAGTTAGCATGCAAAGGGAACCTAACGCTAATCCTACTCCAAACTTAATCAAAAATTAAGTTGGACTAGGTAGCTCTAAGGGAGTGAATCCAAGACTTAAATAAGTCTTGAGACTCAAGGGGAGGAAAGAGTTAAAGAGAAGAAGAAGGAAAGAAGAAAAAGAGCAAAAACAACAGCTACAACAGCGCATCTGCAACAACACAACAGTAAAAAGCAGCACACAAGCAAGACAGCTTTCCACAGCTCACAATTCAACACAAAGATAGGTGTAAAATGTCAATCAACAGCACATACAACAGCATACATGCATATAGACGGCAGTAGAAACAGGGCAGCATGTGATTCGCTTGAATACAACTCAATCATGGCAAAGCAAGCATGCATCAAGCATTACATTTCACAATTAATCACGATCACAATCATGTCATACACCAAGGTACACAATACTTGAATTCATCATGAAAGAATGCACATCATTTGATAATGGACAAGTCAAGACAAGCATGCATCTCATGAAGTTAAGTGCAAGCAATCAAGTTCAAACAAACAACTCTAGCAACATCAACAACAAGTCACAATCAACATGCTCAAGAAGTGTGTGCTATGTGTTCATCGCATCAATTAATCAACAACGCAAACATAAACATTTATCGATGAAAACCAAGACTCGCGTGTCGAAGAATCATGTTCATGCAATAGTGTGAGGTGCAACAGCTCAAGAATGATCCACAAATCATCATCATATCAATCCATAAAGTTTAGACATGAAAAGGATCTCAAACAACCAAGAAAATGCAAGAAAATCACATTCTGCTTCAGTGGTAACCGGTTACAGCATACATGATAACCGGTTACACAATTCAAAATTGCACAAATTACGCTGAAAATACACAGTGTAACCGGTTACAGCATAACTGCTAACTGGTTACTCTGGGACAGTGGTGAAAAAAATCAGTTTCAAAAGCACTTTTCAGCAGCAAATCACTTATGTAATCATGTTCAATGATCATGTAATCAACAATGCACGAAAATCCAATTCAGAAACAGCATTCAAACATCATTTAGATCCAATAATCATCAACATCCACAATTAAATTCACACAAATGAGTCAAAACATACCAAAAATCATGGATCTACATTGTGAAGGTTGCAATTAAGCTAAAATGAGTATGGATCGGAAATTAACTAACCTACAAAGCTGAGATTTGCTTTTGTGAGTGTTGTAAACAGAATTTGATGAATCCAAGTAGAGAAATCCAAGATCCACAAGCTCCTTGCACTCAAAAGTTGAAAATCCAAGCAATAAGCAATAAAAACTCCAAAATCACTTTCAATAATCACTTCTGAAATTCAAGATCTAGATCCAAACGAAAATCACCAATGAAATGCAGCAATGAAGTGGTAATGAGTGGCTTTAGCTCAAGAATTAACAAGTTCCAATGAAGAACTTGTTAATCTTTGAAAGAGAGCTTTGAATGTGGTTGAAAATGGAGGTTGAGAGTGAAAAAGTGAGAAAGAATTGAGAGCAAAATTCTGAAAAATGAGAGTGAAAGAATTGAGAGGTTTGGAATGAATTGATTTAAATAGAAGCTAGGTTAGGAATTCAAATGTGGTTTGGAGCGAGGTTTAGTGGGTGGAAATTGGGGTGAAAAGTGGATTAGGAAATGAAATGAGGAATTAGAGTGGAAAAATGATGGAGAGAATTTGAATTTTGGGTGGAAAATGATGAAAATATCAATTCTAGATCCTTCCCCCACGTGCACATGCCAAGCACATGATCACAAATGATGCAAACATAATTTCCCAAATTTTGCCCAGAGTAACCGGTTACAGCACATCTGCTAACCGGTACTCAGTTCATAAACTGAAGAAATGCACAGAAAAACCAAAGGGTAACCGGTTATCAGATACGCTGTAACCGATTACTCAGTGCAAATTTTGAATTTTGGCGCCTTTTGTAGGGAAACTTGGAAAAGTGACCTCCGATAGCTGTTTTGAACCCGTTAACCCTCTAAAACTCAAAATTTGATATTGCTACTGAGTAACACCTGAAAAGAACACAAATTTCTGCTGACACCTCATAATATCCCGCTGAATTAATAATGCCTGATACTGGATCGCTTGATCAGAAAATGACTGTTGAAGCTTCTGATTATTAAAACGCCTAATGAGCAAAATAAAAGCTCTAAAAGACCTTGAAAACCATCTGCTTGACCCTGAATACTGCTGAAAATAATGTCGGAGCTGATAACGGCATGAGCTGCTAGAAAATACCTTGATCCCATGCACAAAAGAAACATGCAAAATGCAGAAATGACGATGCAAATGAAATGAAACATAAGCCAAAAAGGTTAGCAACACTAGGGCAAATTTTGAGGTGTTACACATACTGTGATGAAGGAATACTGTGTTGAGCAGTACATAGGTAAGGATTGGTACGACTTCGCAAAGCAAAGAGGGCTGAACAATGGAGACGTTCTCCGCTTCAGCATTAAGGATCCTTCGGCTACATGGATCAACGTCACTAAGTTGAAACCATAATGGTCGTCTTTGCGAAGCTTGAGGTTCACAATATGCCAACAGTAGCAACCAGGAAGATGTTTTGATGAGTTCCTATTATGTGATGTTTTGATTAAGAATTGTCACATGTGGTTACTTATATGTAATGTTTAGGTTAAGAAGTTTTGATGACTTTCAGGCTTTGAACTTGTTGTGTTGAATATATTTCATGGTAATGGGGATGTGTTATTAAGAACCTGAAATGGAACAGCTTAAGATTATAATCCATTTAAATCAAGATGATATATAAACTTCACATGTGTTTGTAGTATTGGTATTATCTTCAATGTAAGACACAAGGTTTCGTTCTAATATTGATGTAGTTGTTATTTAATAGTGTGGTAGTGACCATCCATGAAACGAATGGATATTGACATGTAGTATACAATGAATGTTTTGTTTAGAATTTTGTAAACATTGAACACACATTATTTTGGAAAGGCCAATGACGTGTAAAAGTTTTAAAATAGTTGGAAATGAAATTGTTTCGTGTGTGTTGGCTTTATTGATGTGAATGATGTAATGGAAAAGTAGGCCAAGTGAATTGTATAACACATTGCATTTGTACCATTAGTATTAGTGTTCAGATTGTTCACACGTGAAACATTTATTCCAACACCCACATGTGAACCCACTTTAGTTTCATATATCTTTAATGCAAAAAGACAAATTTGAACACTGTAAGCACGTGAAAAAAGACAGTGTTGATGTATAATAAATACAAAGGGTGGGTAGATAATGTGTTAATCTCATTAAGATAGGCAAAGAAAAGGATTTTCTTGGTATCACTTTTCCTATCTCCTCCTTCTTGAAGCATTATTGGTAGAGTCATGGAGTTATGTGGTATTCTCAAACACTCAGATGTGGTAACCTGTTTTGAAATCACGAAACTATCCGTACAGGTAAATGCCCCATTAACGTTGAATTTCGATAAATGCTACAGAGTCAAATATCTTGGAAAAAAACTTTAAAATGCTTGGCTTGTCATTCCATTTTCAGGTGTTTCTTGAAATTGATCCCGACTTTGTGAAAGATTATGGAGATGAAATAGGTAAAAGTTGGACCATGTTAAGCAACCAATGTGTGCATCATGAATTGATTTTCAACAAAGTCCCCCATTATCCACTTGTTATAAGTGGATGGCCAGTTTTGGAAGGTTACTACGATTTACCAACTAATGTTATAGTAACATTTGCTTATTATGGCAACAACAACTTTGGAATTAAAGGTTATAAACAGGTCACGAAATTCCAAGAGTTATCGAATTTTCATAGTAGAAATATCTTCCGCTCGGAGATATATGCTTTTCAAGTTACACTTACCCCTCACAGCGCGGATCTCCCAAAATTAGTTAAGTAGACATGTTGTTAGTTATGAAATTTTAAAAATTAGTATATGTAATGACTAAAATGATTAACTATTTGATTATTATTAAATAATAGAAGTTGCTGGAGGATTTTGCCGAAGTACTGAGGGACTATGAATATGAAGATCTAGTACTATGTGGTGATAATGGGAAGTCAAAATTGATGCAATTGTTGAATGTTGGAGATACTCATAAAACCAAATTAGGATATGAGTGGGACGAATTCTGCAAAGACAATAATTTCAAAGATGGAGATACAATCCAATTCAGAATTGACAGTACTTCGTTGAACAAAAAATGTTATATTTATATTTATCCATATGTGTAAAATTTGGTGCACGGTGAATAATAAATATGGTAATGAAGGTGTGTAATACAACTCATATCGTTTGCATGCATCAGCCTAGTTGAGTTTCAAAGTTGTAGTAATACATATTTGTTATTGTAGGAATCGTAGACGGCTACGGTGGTGGATTTGATTATGGATTTAATTTGGCGGGATTAGAGTACAGATGAGCCTTCCAAAAAAGAGGTCGGGTATGAATTTTAGATGGAATAACATTGACTTTTTATCATGATTTTGTAGTTTGTAAAAAGCCTTTTAAAATATGTAGATCTCTTACTATCCACTGTAAAAAAAACTCTCAAAGAAATCAACTGAGATTGCTTTATATTCAACTGGTATATGCTGCAGAATTAAATAAGTAGCAATAAGACACGTTAAAAATAAACTAAACACAAAACATGTGTATCAAAGAAGTTGCTTAATAAGTATTTGATACATGATGTCCCAAAAAATAAAAGCCATCTTCAATAAAGCCAACCAAGCCATTAAAGTAATGAACTAAAACCTGCAATGTATATTTGTAACACCCCAAAATTTGCCCTCATGTTTCTAACTCTAACTGCCTTATGCTTAATTTCCTTTACATCGTCATTTCTGCATTTGCATGGTTCTCTTAGACATGGGATCAAGGTATTTTCCAGCAGCTCAGGGTGTCATCGGTTTCGGGGATATTTTTAGCAGTGTTCAAAGCGAACAAATAACTTTCAAAGTCATTTCGAGCATTTATTTTCTCAATGGATGATTTGATTATCAGAAGCTCCGGGGGTTATTCTTGCTCAGTGATTCGGCACCGGACAATTTTTTTTCAGCAGGATATTTCGAGTGTAGAACGAAGTTCACAGATTTGTTTCAAGCATGATTCAGTGGCAATATCAAATGGCAAGTTTCAGAGGCTTAACATGGTTCAGAACAGGTGGAAACAGGCGAATCTCCTAGTTTCCCTCTTTATGGCGCCTAATTTGAATTTTTGAAGGCGTTAACCGGTTAACCACTTGCAAGGTAAATTTGGTTAACCGGTTAACCAGTGCGTATTTTGCCTAAATGCTTCAATTTTCAGCACTGCAGAATTTTGAGCTAAGTGTAATCATGTGCTATCCATGTGCATTATGAGAAGGATCTAGAATGGCTTCATTTTAATTCATTTCCATTCCTAACTGCACTCCTAATTTCCATTCCTCTTACTAATCCATACTCCAAACCATAATTGGATTCCAAACGTAAGCCATATTTAAATCAAATTGCTCCAAACCTCACTCATTGATTCTCATTCACTCTCATTTTCACCAGAATTTTCAGAGTTTGCTCTCCATTTTCTCTGAATTTTTTCACTCTCCATCTTCATCCTCAACCTCACTCTAAAGCTCTTTCATAAGAGTTAACACATTTTTCATGGGAATTTGTTAATTCTTGAGCTAAAGTCTCTCATTTCCATTCCATTACTTGATTCCATTGTTCATTTTCATTTGGATCTAGATCTGGAATTCGGGAAGTGATTATTTGAAGTGATTTTGAAGCATTTATAGCTTATTGCTTGGATTTCTAGCTTTTCTTACAAGGTGCCCTTGGATTTCTGGTTTTCTAGATTGGATTCATTGATTGCAGCTTAACAACACTTACCAAAGCAATTCTCGGCTTTGTAGGTTGGTTAAATTCAGATCTAAACCTGTTCTAGCTTATTTTCAGCTTTTACAATGTAGATTATTAATTTGTTGTCGTGGATCTTTTCGTTGCTTGTTTTGATCTCTGGTTTGGTTGTTTGATTGCTGCAATTAATGTTTAATGGTTGTGATTTAATGTAATTTTCGTGCATAATTAATCACATATTCATTTGGATGCTTGAACAAGTGTTTTACTGCTGAAAAGTGATTTTGAAGACTGAATTTTTGGTTCTGTTACAGTGGTAATCAGTTAACCATATATGGTTAACCGGTTAACCAGTCTCCTTTTCACGTGTTTTTTGAACTTCTCACATGGTTAACCGGTTAACCATATAGTGTTAACCGATTAACACTGTAACAAAACGTGAATTTTGTGCGTTTTTAGGTGTGTTTCATTTTCGTTCCGCATTTAAACTTCATGGATTGATATGATGCATTTATGTGGATTATTCTTAACCTTTTCCATCATTCTTGATAGCACGTTTGTGATTTTCCGACACGCGACGTTTGGTTTTCGTTGATAAACATATATGATTTTGCTTTCTTGATGTGATGAACATATTGCACGCACATTTGAAGCATGTTGATTGTTGATTATTAATGCTTAACTTGCTGAACTTGTGAGGCATGATCATTGCTCGCTTCCGATTTCTCTTATGCGTGATGTTTTGATGAATGTTTAAGTTGTGCAACTTTATTGAGTATACTTGTTCTTGAATTGCTAACATGACCATTGTTGTTCACTCTTGATGATTGCAATCTATAAGTTTGATTTGCCTTGCTATGCATGTTCATTTGCAATTGTTGTTTGTTTGATGTATTGCTTAAGTGTTCATGTACACATGCTGCCTGACTTTTCACACCTGCTGTTCTAGATTTTGACATGCTGTTAATTGTGCATCCATGTGTTTGTTGTTTTTACACCTGATTTGTGCTGAAAACATAAGATGTTAAATGTTGTTTGGTGTATTTGCTGGATTTTCTGGCTGTGCATTGCAGAACCACTGTTATTGATGTTGTTTCTTTGATTTAAGTCATAATTGTGTTTCTTTAATATCCATCTCGCATTTCATTTCTTCTTCTTTAAGTCTTGGATGTCGTTTGTTGTTGTGAATGAGATTTGCTTGGTGTTTACTTGTGTTTGTTCACATGCTACCTTAAGGCTCATAGTTTGAACTTAATTTTTGATTAGGTTCAAAGTAGGATAGACATTAGGCTCTTAATCCATGCATGATAACAATTAGGATAGTCCCTTCTAAACCTTCACCTTAGGTCTATCTCTTTGCGTGCTAATATTAGGTAGAGATTCCTTTTCTATCTCAACTTTAGGACCATTGTGCATGACAACATTAGGATCTAGTTTCCTCTAGTTGTTTTCTTTTCAACCTTTGAGTCCTTTCTCTTCTCATCTAAAAAAAAAATCAAAACACTTAATAAATATAATGAGTATTGTGCGCCACGAGCCTTAAGTACATAGGAAGTGATAAGCGGGAGTCCCTCCTTACCTTGTCTAAGGTGTTTTGCATACGTCCCGTCTTGGGTGGATCTTGCAACGCATTCGATCCTATATCATAAACTTTAGTGCAATACGAGTTTCAAACTAACTTAACTCACTTCTGTCTAAAAAAGCACAAACAAAATGCAAATCTTTTTATCCTTCGGGATGGGTTTCAAATAATTTTCATAAAAGAGCACATTATTTCCGTTCTGTCGCAAATAGGCATTGACCCTAACTGCAGGAATGCAAACCTAACGTCGCTCATAAAAAACATTTATCGACCCGTAGGGCGAACTACGATTGCTCTGACTTCCTCTCTCTCGTACGATTGAGGATACGTAGGCACAAGACGACGATGTCTTGGTGAGCAACCTTTCCCCTTTTTCACCAGTAGTCTTCCGAACTACGTTGACTCTGACTTTCCCATTGCACAAGGGAATACGTAGGCCTAGGACGACGAAGTCCTAGCGAGTCTCCTTTTCTCCTTTCATTTTCCGTTTAGCAGTAGAGCTTTAAATGACTCACCCCTTGATTAGACAACAAGCGTGGATCCCGTTGAGTACAACAGACACGAGGGGGTGCTAATACCTTCCTCTCGCGTAAACGACTCCCAAACCCAGACTATGGTTGCGATGACAATGTCTTTCCCTTTTTAGGTTTTCTTCGATTGTTTCCTTTCCCCTGTCGGGATAAATAACGTTCGGTGGCGAATCTTCTATTTTTTCTGCCGGTTATTTTTCGCAGTTGCGTCAGCTGGCGACTCTGCTGGGGGCTTTGGTTCCCTATGCAGGGCAGGCCCACAGCATATCGAGGCCCGAGGCGAATTTTAAAATACGATTTTTAAAATTTATATATATATATATATATATATATATATATATATATATATATATATATATATATATATATATATATTTGAAAATTAAATTATATATAAATTTATTTTAATTAATTATATTTAATATTTTTTAGTTGATAGTAGAATCATTATATTCAATTTTATTTGAAAATAAATTGATCTTAAATAATTTTTTACTTAATTTTAATTTAACTGTTATTTATTCTTTTGATTTAGATTATTGATAATTATCTATTCTCATCTTAACAATATAAAATTAAATTTTTCCTAATCTGAGATCAAGTAAAACTCGTTAATATATATTAAAAAAATTTAATTTTAAATAAATTTTTACTTATTTTTAATTTAACTATTATTTACTTTCTTTTTTATTTTGATTATTGTTATTTTACTATTCACACCTTAACTATTATCTTGGTAGCAATTATTATGATTTATTTTAATTAATTATTTTGTAACAATTTTTCAAAAATTCAAATTACAGTACGCTTTGCATGTTAAAATGTAATTAAAGAACATTTTAATTTGTTGAAAACACAAGCACAATTTAATTTGATGAAAACACAAACAACAAGTTTGAAACAATATAAACATTAATAATAAAAAACAAAATTTAGAGGCCCAAAGCGATGGCCTCGGTCGCCTACCCCTTGGGCCGGGCCTGTCCCTGTGCGAGTCAGTCCTAGCGCTTGTCTATTATGTTTCATTTGGTGTTTATTTTTGTGCATTATTTGTTGTATATTATTGTTTTTTTACCACATTTATTGCATTTGATTATTGTTATTATATTGCCCTGCTGCTACTGTGCCATTGGGTGGGTTAGTTCCATGAGAGATAAGCCCAATACCCAGGCTTGAGTATACACTTAGGATTAGAGTGGAAAGTAGTGTGGCCTGCATAGCGTCTTGGTATGTTTAGTTTACACGAAATCCACATTTAGACGAGGTTTTCTTGGGAGATATTTCGACTTGCGCATCTTGTGCATGTCAGGGTGTCGACTTAGAGAGCTTATGACTCTGGAGACCGTTCATGGGAAGTCAGTTGAGGCCTCCTCGATTGATGATGATGTCAAACCAGAAATGGTGAACGTATCCTTATTTCTGGACCTGAGAGTTCGTGATACTGAGGACCTACTAGGATTGCCTCTGTCCAAGACTAGAGCCCACATGTGAGAGGGAATGGGTTTTTGCAGGAAACTTTGACCTCCTACATACCCGGTTTTCTGGATTTCTTGTCAGTGTGGGCCTTTGAGCTTGGTATTCTGGGTTTCGATATTATGGTATTATGGGTTTCTTTGTCAGATTGGATTTCTGGTTCCTATCTAGTCAACAACACAACAGATACTCAGAGCATTTTGATACCTTGATCCCATGTTTGCATATGCATCATTTTTGCATTCTAACATGTTTGTTTATTTCCAGAGTTTGTATCTTATCCTTGATTCCGGTTGATGAAGTTTTCCTGAAATGGACACCGAGCGAAAGAAGAATGTGGCGTACAAGTTTCCGAAGCCGACTCTGGACTTACTTCATAAATTAGTTGATTTGGCTGATCCTGGTGTTTTGGTTGATTTTAGAAGAGAGTATGGGAGGATATTAAACATTCTTCGTAACATCTCAAAGTATGAGCATGGTGCTATTCATACACTTTTGCAGTTCTATGATCCTCCGTTGCGCTGTTTCACTTTTCTAGATTATGTTCTAGTGCCAACATTAGAAGAATTCTCTTTCATATTGGGGGTCCCTGTCAATGAGGAGTACCGTTCTTTTTTGAGAAACATTCGTATTTGGAAGAAGTTGCAGCTGTTCTTCATATGGGTCAATCTGTTCTAAGTGTTAATGTTACCAGTAAAGGAGGTTGTAAAGGGTTTCATCTGGAGTTTCTGGTTGGTCAAGCTTGCAAGTACGCTTATACGAACAGTTGGACTGTTTTCAACGCTATCTTGGCTTTGTGCATTTATGGAATCGTCTTGTTTCCAAATATACATGATTTTATGGGTATGCACGCTGTCAGGATCTTCTTCATGAAAAACCCGATACCAACTCTCCTCGGTGATCTGTATCACTTTGTGCACTTCAAGAACGAGAAAAGAAGAGGAGGGTCTGTGAATTGTTGTACGCCGCTCTTATCCAAATGGTTTATAAATCATCTTCCTCAGTCTGGGGAATTTGTTGATACAAAGGATTCTTTGAAATGGTCTAAGAGGATAATGGGGTTGACTGCTGATAACATTGTCTGGTTTGATCATCGGTTATTGGGTATATAAATTATTGCCAGTTGTGGAGAATTCCCAAATGTGCCCTTGGTGGGTAGAAAAGGTGGGATTAATTATAACCATTCTCTTGCTGTCAGACAGTTCGGGTATGCTTTGAGAGATCCTCCCGAGGACCGAGATGTCGAAGAATCTCTGTTCTTTAACGGTACCGAAGACCAGGAGATGTTTAGGAAAGTTGTAGATGCTTGGGGAAATATGCATAAGAAAGGGAAGACTATTTTTGGAAAGAGTAACTACAGAGCTTATCCTCCTTACGTGAAGTGGATTTAGAAGAGAGTGGAAGAGGTGCTCCTGCCTTTCACAAGAGAGCGACCTTTGTACCCGCTGATAATCGAACAACCCACCACTGTGGAGATTGAGAAATATAACAAGCTATGGGCTGAAAAAGAAGAGTTGCGCAAAGAAAATGAAGAACTGAAGAGAGAGATCAGTCAGTTGGGACATGAATAGAATAAAGCTATCTATACGGATAGGGTGAAGACGGAACTACTGGTCAAGAAAGAAAAAGAATTGGCTGAAGAAATTGCAAGCAGACAATGGGTAGGCCTAGATCTAAAAGGCGCTCATAGCCTACTCACGTCAAACAAGGAAGAGTTGGATAGAGCTTTTGTCAGAATCCATAAGTTCGACTATCAGTGGAACACCACATTGACCGAACATAAGAGGAAAGAAGACAACCTTTAGGAACAGATCAAGAAGTTGAAGATGCAACTCAAAAAGAAAGACGAAGAAATCAGAACAGAGGCATATCAGAGACACATAACTGAAAAATGACTTAATGAGACTTTGTCAACCTTGGAAGAGCTCAAGATTTGAGCCGAAGTGAAAAAGCCCAAAGTTGAAGATCCTAGCTGAAAGATGTTTTCGGTGAGGACGCTTGGGAAACGAGGTGTCAATATTTGGAGGAAGTCATGCACGGGCGTGATACTCTTATTCAATAATTGATTCAGAGACCTAAGCATCCAGATACAAGAAAGCTCTTCAAGGAGGTCCGAGCATGGTGTGAAGCACGTGAAGGTTGGGAAGGGCTGGCTAGGGTAGATTTTGATGATGTATCTTAGTTTTTCTTTGGTATTTGATCACCACCAAGCTTGTTGGTCGGGATCGCTGACTTTTGTATTCGAATATCTTTCTTTATCCTGGGTTGTATGTATTGACTGATGATTACTCTCTGGTTTTCTTATATGTGAGTAGATATTATGGGTGTTCTGTTCATTCTTGATGTTATTGTTGTTAAACTGGAATCAAGGGGTAGATCACCTTGAGAATACTCAAACATGGCATTTGCATTTGCATTTTCATACTCATTTGCATAACAGGTGTTCCAGTTTGGTTTTCTTATCTCTGGTTGGTTTTCTATAGCAGGATTGCAGAATCTCGCATTCAACGGTACGCAACTCGCAACAATCAACAAAGAGCTTTGGATCAGGTCCAAGCCGAACTCCAAGATTTTTGTAACCGTATGGCTAAATATATGGAGCTGATGCAAAATGTAGCTCAAGGACAAGAGCAACTAAGAACTCTGGTCCAACCTTTAGTCACTCGTGTGGACGAAGAGGGTGTTCTTCATGGTGGTCCTGGTGTTGTCCCTCCGTGTAACGCCCCAGTTTTTGTGAGTTTTATTTAATCGAGTTTAATTGATTATTTTATTATTATATTATTTTATTTTCGACTTTTATTTAGAAAAATGTTATTTTTCATCGTTATTATGTTTTATCGCATTTTGAGAGCGTTTGCGAGATATTTGAGTGTAGGGGTATTTTGGTCATTTGGGTAGATATTTTGTTTAAATAGAATAGAAAGATAGAAATAGAGAGAAAAGAAAACAGAAAAATAGAAAGAGAAGAGAAGAGAAAAGAGAAGGAAAGAAGGGAGAAGAGGAAAAGAGAGGAAAAGTCGAGAAAACTCCGTTTAAAGCGCGAATAATCGGGTAAGGGTGTGAAACATTGTTATTATAACTTTGTGTATGATTATGTATGAGTTTTGTATGAATGTTTTGGGTGGTTTTTATATGTTTCCGTTTATGCCGTATTGGACGAAATCGATAGAAACCGATGTTTCTACGGTCGGAAAGTCGTATAAATGCATGTGTTGGTTGGTTATATGTATGTGAGCTGCTGTTTAAAGTTTCATGAAGTTTGGTTATGTTTTGGTTAGTTTTCGTTATGTTTCCGTTGTTTTGTCCGTTTAGGTCGAATTGTAGGAAATCGATTAAAACCGATGTTTTCACGGTTAGAATTCGAAATAAATTACGTAGTTGTATCGAGGAAGGTTAAGTCGTCGTATGTCGTGCTTTTTATTCGATTTGGTGAAGTTTAAAAATTCTGGTTTTTGAAAGGTTGAAATTTAATCGAAAAATCGAATGTCGTAGAAATTTCGTTTATGTGTTCTAAATTGTTCTTATGTATTTGGTGGTTAAGTGTATATGTTTGTTTCGGTGAAAATGTTCGATTTAGTCGAGTTTTCGGGGATTCGGGAAAAGGACAGCAAAGTTGTAATTTGAAAAATCTGGTTTTTTGTGAAAAACAGGGTTAGGGATCGATACATAATCCCAGGGATCGATCCCTACTGTGAAAATTGGGAAAAATGGAATTTTTACTACAGCAGGGATCGACACATGCGAGTTAGGGATCGATACCTACTGTGCTGAAGCAGAAATTCTGGTTTGTCGGGGAAACTTCGGAAATTCATATCTCTTGAACCGTAAGTCGGTTTTGATCCCCGTTCGAAGCGTTGGGAAGCTACTGAGATGTTCTTTCTAGGAAAAATGGTTTTGAGGTCTGAACATGGTCCAATTGGTACAGTATTTTCGAATCGTATCGTAGTGTCGATTCTCCGGTTTATGTTTTTGCGTTATTTTGAAATATCCATATCTTTTTACTCGGTTATCCGATTGAGGTGTTCTTTATATGGATGTGAAGCTAAAAATATGTGCTATTATGTGGTGATGAGAAATATTATTTTTAGCCGACTTTTGGCCGACTTTTCCGATTAAATGTAAAGTGCGGTTTGTTGTCGTTTGGCTTGATTGAAGTGAATGTGTATGGATTGTATGGGATATGTATGAGATAAATGCATGACTATATTGTGAATATGTATGCATTTCAAGAGTGTCATGAGTCATGTTGTATGTGAAACATCATGATGTGCATTCTTGCATTGAGGGGTTCTAAGATGAATCCGTTGTAACGTCGTGAGCCTATGTGAAAGGTGTGAGCGATGATTACAAACGATTGTGAGCCTATGTGATAGGTGTGAGCAGTCGGGTTGTGAGCCTATGTGATAGGTGTGAGCAATCCATAAACCTTGTGAGCCTATGTGATAGGTGTGAGCAAGGGGTGAACGTCGTGAGCCTATGTGATAGGTGTGAGCGAATGGTTCCAATAAGTTCTTCAATTGAACTTGAGATGAAATGAGTCGGTACCGCATTGCATCTGCATAGAGTCGAGAGTCGGTCTCTATGAGTTGCATTTGTCATCATTGTAGTTGTGCATTGATGAATGAACATATATATATGTATATGTTGATGTGGAATGAACAGAATCGTGCAGGTGTGCATTGGAAGATAAACATAATATGTATGTTTATGTGAAATGATGATAATTGTATGTTTGTAATGATGCATCGGTGAATGAACATGAATATATGTGTTTATGTTAAATGCATCGATATGTATTAGGGATACATGTATTTGAGCATGAATGGTTATGCCTATGATATTTGATGTGTTAAATTACGGATTGTTATGCCATGTAAATGACTTATGGAATATGTTGATGTTATGTGTATAGATACGTGCATCGTGATAAGTCGTGGTGAGAATGTGGTATATGTGTATTATACGTTGATATCTATATAATTATATGCAACGTTATTATGATAATATTTCTCACCCTTCTGCTGGAATATGCTTTTTATGGCATAGTGCAGATTGTCAGCTTTAGAGGCGTGGAGGCTTTTGTGAAGATTAGTCCTCCGTTCCGTTGTCGGTCTTGGTGTCTGCTCTGATACGTAGCACGGGAGTCGGGGAACGATTATGTTTATATGTATATAATTGTTGAATATATTTGGTAGTACTTTTGTATATAGTAGAGGTTCTAAAACAGTTTATTTTGTAAAACAAGTCGGTTATGGATCTTTCCGCTTTATTCCATAATTGACCATCCTTTTGTAAGGAAAAGTTTCCCTTTGTGTTATGTATCAAAAATGTTGAGCAGGGATTGTATTTTGTTCATTTAAGTGTGACATCCCTGTTTCCTGTCGGAAAAAATAAATTTTTAGTTACTCTGATTTTATTAAGTGTTATTTATTCGCAATGGGAATTGGGGTGTTACAAGTGGTATCAGAGCAGGTCGGTCCGTCCGGCCAAGTTGTTGAGTCAGTTGGTGTGACAGTTGAATACTGTCGTTGTTGTTTATCCCTTAGTACGTGATAGGTGTGTGGAACACTGTCAGTACTTTCTGGTTTTTCTAATCCTTTGTTTTCAGGGTTGAGTTTGAGGTAAGTGGGGGAGAAGTTGGTACTTCTCCATGTTGCTTCAGGTGTGGAGCGTTGGCTCAGTGTATTGTGAATTGCAAGATTGTAAGTGTTGTTCGGACAGTGTTGTTTTCAGTTACGAAGGGGATGCGGAGGTAAGGTTTATGTCGACTAAGGATTTGTGCCTTAGGTAGTTTTGTGTACAGGATGTAAGAAATATTATTATAGTTTGGTAAAGACGGTTTATGCCCCATCATGATTGTCGGCTGTCTATTGACAAATTGAGGAACTGATCACCCTTAATCTCTTGTTGATAGCAGACGAAAATTATGTTGGATGGAATAGACGTGTCTTTCCAGTTTTGATAGCGTGTGAAATGAGTGTTTGGAATTTAAGGAAATGATTACAGATTATTTTGACGAGTCGATGAAGATGCTAATATCGGAAGATGAAACGGATTAGAGGCTTTGGTATGTTGGTTCAATTGGGAAGTTTTGAGAGTGAATGATTGGGCATCGTTAATGGTTGTTCTCAGAGAGAAAAGTGTGAACTCAAATTGGACAAAGGTAAGGATTTTAGGTTTGGATCTGCTAAGTAAGCAGGAGAACTTTTAGGAAGTGAAACTAAGATGTTGTTATGTTTGTGATGATAGTTTTCTAGAAATTGGCAGGGAGGACACAGTGATGAGCTACCGGTTGTGCGTGATTTTAAGATGTATTCCCAGATGGAATATTGGATGTTAGCGTTAGAGGTACCGGAACTGATAGAGCAGTTGGAAGATTTACTGGAAAGGAGAATTGTGAGGCCAAGTGTGTCGTCTTGGAGAGCTTCAGTGTTGTTAGTAACAAAAAGGAAGGAGGATTGACTGAAATAACAAGCATGATGTGTATAATGGTATTGAGACTATGGAAAGCCAAACTTAGAGTTCCGAAGAGGTTTGGAGTTTTTGGAATTTTAGAGCATTAATGGAAATTTTGAGAAAACCTTAAGTGTGGATGTATTATTTAAGAGTTCTTTTTGGTTGATTGTTGCTACATGTTGGGATTTATAGAGTTTGGATTGTTAAGAGGAGAAATTGTGTATGGATTACTAACAGCGGATAAGGTGACGATTGAGAATAAGTGTTCACTTTCGGGAATAGATAATTGGAATGGTTTGGTTGAGTTTTAGTGAAATTGCAATTGTTTGAAATGTTTGATAAGAATGGTGAATTGTGTGAGTTAAGGCTTTGATCGATTTGATGTGACTAGTTATGTTGTTATCATCGGAATAGACTGGTAATTACTCGGTTAAGCTTGTGTGTGTGAGTAGCCAGTTACCCAGTGCAAGGTTTTGCAAAAGCTTTAAGAATTTATATCTTTTGGAATTTGGTTGGACATTGCAAAGTACGGTGATGTTGCTTGGTGCTAGTAATGTGTCCGTAATGTTTGTGAAGTATATGAATCGTATCTTCCATATTTAATTGGATAAGTTGTAGTGGTTTTAATTGAGGATATTCGAATCTGTTATAAACTCGGAAGAAGAACAGGTAGAGTGTTTGAGATTTGAATCACAAGTGTTGGAAAGAGACGAAGTTTTATGCTAAGTTATTCAAGTGAGAATTTGGGTTGGAAAAAGGTTAGTCTTCTTGGATATGTTATTTCAGGTAATGGTATTGTTATGGATCCATCGGAAGTAGATCTGGTTTTACAATGAGAGGTTCCGCAGTTGGTTAAGGAGATTAGAAACTTTTGGGCTCAGTTGACTTGCAGAGAGTAAGTCGTTTGCTTTGGATGTTCATTGTGAGGAAAGTTTGAGAGGATTAAAGTAGAATTTGTCTACGGCTGCAGTTTTGAGTCTGTGTGATCATGTTCAACCGTTTGTGAGGTATTGTGAGGTGTCTTGGATGAGTTAGTCAGTGTGTTAATGCAAGGGAGTGAAGTCGTGGCTTATGCTTTACGACAATTGAGGATTCCTAAAAGGATCTATACTATTCTGGATTTGGAATTAGTCGCGGTTGTATTGTGTTGGAAAATTTGGAGGTATTATTTTTATGGTTCTCGGCTCGAAGTGTTTAGTAATCACAAGAATATTGAGTGCTTGGTTGGTCAGAAGGAATATGGTATGAGACAGAGAGGATGGTTGGAATTTGTGAGGAGTTATGACTTTAGTTGGAATTATCCCGTTGGTGAAGTTAATGTCGTGCCTGTTGAGTTAGGTCGAAAGTTGTTATGCATGTCTGTTCAGATGGATGAGAATTATTTGAGCAGTTCAGAGACTGGTGTCTGGTGTGTGAGTTAACACAGTAGAGTGTGAAGTTGGATAAATTAAAAGTGAACAATGATTTTTGGTGATTATGAGAAAGAGTTAGGCCTTGGTCGAGAGATTGGTAGTTTTGATGGTTTCGAGTAATCAGAGTGCGCATCGGAAGCGTGAGGTGGCACAATTCATATATGTGTGTGTGACTTGTAAGAGTTCATAAGTGGAAAATTGGGAATCGTAGCATTGTTGTGGTATGATTGTGTGACAAGGATGTTAGTATTATGGTTGTGTGGAGGTTGTTTAATTGATGTTGTGTCGTGGAACTTGTATTCTTGATTGTGTTGTTGCCTCGTTTCCATGGTGATGGTTCGAGTGTGTGTAGCTAATTCCTATGATGGGGGATTAGGGGAGTGTTACCTACGGTGATGGTAACGATCTTGTTGTGTTTCGGTTCTAGAGTGAACCTGTGTGTTGGTATCGTGGTTTTCCTTGAGTTGTGAGTTGGTCGTCAAGTGCATTGTATGGGCTTTGCATCTTGTCGTTGTAGTTGTCGTCGTATCGTGTTGTTGTAATTACGGTTAGCAAGGTGTTTGTCTGTTGTGTTATTCGTGGTGTGCCTTTTGTTGGCATGTTGGTTTGTTCGTCGGATGCGAGAGTCGTGTCCGGAGTTGTTCGTCTCGGTTAGATTTTCGAGGACGAAAATGTCTAAGTGGGGGAGAATTGTAACGCCCCAGTTTTTGTGAGTTTTATTTAATCGAGTTTAATTGATTATTTTATTATTATATTATTTTATTTTCGACTTTTATTTAGAAAAATGTTATTTTTCATCGTTATTATGTTTTATCGCATTTTGAGAGCGTTTGCGAGATATTTGAGTGTAGGGGTATTTTGGTCATTTGGGTAGATATTTTGTTTAAATAGAATAGAAAGATAGAAATAGAGAGAAAAGAAAACAGAAAAATAGAAAGAGAAGAGAAGAGAAAAGAGAAGGAAAGAAGGGAGAAGAGGAAAAGAGAGGAAAAGTCGAGAAAACTCCGTTTAAAGCGCGAATAATCGGGTAAGGGTGTGAAACATTGTTATTATAACTTTGTGTATGATTATGTATGAGTTTTGTATGAATGTTTTGGGTGGTTTTTATATGTTTCCGTTTATGCCGTATTGGACGAAATCGATAGAAACCGATGTTTCTACGGTCGGAAAGTCGTATAAATGCATGTGTTGGTTGGTTATATGTATGTGAGCTGCTGTTTAAAGTTTCATGAAGTTTGGTTATGTTTTGGTTAGTTTTCGTTATGTTTCCGTTGTTTTGTCCGTTTAGGTCGAATTGTAGGAAATCGATTAAAACCGATGTTTTCACGGTTAGAATTCGAAATAAATTACGTAGTTGTATCGAGGAAGGTTAAGTCGTCGTATGTCGTGCTTTTTATTCGATTTGGTGAAGTTTAAAAATTCTGGTTTTTGAAAGGTTGAAATTTAATCGAAAAATCGAACGTCGTAGAAATTTCGTTTATGTGTTCTAAATTGTTCTTATGTATTTGGTGGTTAAGTGTATATGTTTGTTTCGGTGAAAATGTTCGATTTAGTCGAGTTTTCGGGGATTCGGGAAAAGGACAGCAAAGTTGTAATTTGAAAAATCTGGTTTTTTGTGAAAAACAGGGTTAGGGATCGATACATAATCCCAGGGATCGATCCCTACTGTGAAAATTGGGAAAAATGGAATTTTTACTACAGCAGGGATCGATACATGCGAGTTAGGGATCGATACCTACTGTGCTGAAGCAGAAATTCTGGTTTGTCGGGGAAACTTCGGAAATTCATATCTCTTGAACCGTAAGTCGGTTTTGATCCCCGTTCGAAGCGTTGGGAAGCTACTGAGATGTTCTTTCTAGGAAAAATGGTTTTGAGGTCTGAACATGGTCCAATTGGTACAGTATTTTCGAATCGTATCGTAGTGTCGATTCTCCGGTTTATGTTTTTGCGTTATTTTGAAATATCCATATCTTTTTACTCGGTTATCCGATTGAGGTGTTCTTTATATGGATGTGAAGCTAAAAATATGTGCTATTATGTGGTGATGAGAAATATTATTTTTAGCCGACTTTTGGCCGACTTTTCCGATTAAATGTAAAGTGCGGTTTGTTGTCGTTTGGCTTGATTGAAGTGAATGTGTATGGATTGTATGGGATATGTATGAGATAAATGCATGACTATATTGTGAATATGTATGCATTTCAAGAGTGTCATGAGTCATGTTGTATGTGAAACATCATGATGTGCATTCTTGCATTGAGGGGTTCTAAGATGAATCCGTTGTAACGTCGTGAGCCTATGTGAAAGGTGTGAGCGATGATTACAAACGATTGTGAGCCTATGTGATAGGTGTGAGCAGTCGGGTTGTGAGCCTATGTGATAGGTGTGAGCAATCCATAAACCTTGTGAGCCTATGTGATAGGTGTGAGCAAGGGGTGAACGTCGTGAGCCTATGTGATAGGTGTGAGCGAATGGTTCCAATAAGTTCTTCAATTGAACTTGAGATGAAATGAGTCGGTACCGCATTGCATCTGCATAGAGTCGAGAGTCGGTCTCTATGAGTTGCATTTGTCATCATTGTAGTTGTGCATTGATGAATGAACATATATATATGTATATGTTGATGTGGAATGAACAGAATCGTGCAGGTGTGCATTGGAAGATAAACATAATATGTATGTTTATGTGAAATGATGATAATTGTATGTTTGTAATGATGCATCGGTGAATGAACATGAATATATGTGTTTATGTTAAATGCATCGATATGTATTAGGGATACATGTATTTGAGCATGAATGGTTATGCCTATGATATTTGATGTGTTAAATTACGGATTGTTATGCCATGTAAATGACTTATGGAATATGTTGATGTTATGTGTATAGATACGTGCATCGTGATAAGTCGTGGTGAGAATGTGGTATATGTGTATTATACGTTGATATCTATATAATTATATGCAACGTTATTATGATAATATTTCTCACCCTTCTGCTGGAATATGCTTTTTATGGCATAGTGCAGATTGTCAGCTTTAGAGGCGTGGAGGCTTTTGTGAAGATTAGTCCTCCGTTCCGTTGTCGGTCTTGGTGTCTGCTCTGATACGTAGCACGGGAGTCGGGGAACGATTATGTTTATATGTATATAATTGTTGAATATATTTGGTAGTACTTTTGTATATAGTAGAGGTTCTAAAACAGTTTATTTTGTAAAACAAGTCGGTTATGGATCTTTCCGCTTTATTCCATAATTGACCATCCTTTTGTAAGGAAAAGTTTCCCTTTGTGTTATGTATCAAAAATGTTGAGCAGGGATTGTATTTTGTTCATTTAAGTGTGACATCCCTGTTTCCTGTCGGAAAAAATAAATTTTTAGTTACTCTGATTTTATTAAGTGTTATTTATTCGCGATGGGAATTGGGGTGTTACACTCCGGGCGGAGGTGCCGGTGGTACTGGTGGTAGTCTGGGTGGTGCCAATCCTCTGGACGGAGGTGGTCATACTGTTGTTATTCCTCCGGGCGGAGGAGCATGTGGGTTATTTCGGTGGTAGTCGGTGGAGCTGGTAGTGTATGTGCAGTGCATGGTGTTGGGGGCAATCACTGGGAAGATCATCAGGATGACGTGTTTTCTATGTAAGGGGTGGATGCTGGCCTCCCGACTGAAGCTGATAGGAAGTTTAAACTAATTGAAGAAAGGATGAAAGCTTTTGAAATTCAGAATTCTTTGGGTCTTGATATGGGCGATTTGGGTTTGGTCCCCGATGTGAAAATTCCTCATAAGTTCAAGGTGTCTGCTTTTGACAAATACAATGGAACTACCTGCCCTAAAACCCACATTAGGGCATATTACACGAAGATGTCTGCCTATTCAGACGATGAGAAACTTCTGATGCATTTCTTTCAGGATAGCCTAGCTGGGGCGTCCTTAGAGTGGTATATGCAACTTGAGAGGAATCATATTCGTAGCTAGCGAGAACTTACTGAGGCATTTGTTAAACATTACCAGTACAATACAGATATGGCACCAAACTGTATGCAACTATAGAATCTCTCGTAGAAAGGCAATGAAAGTTTCAAAGAGTACGCCCAGAGGTGGCGTGGACTTGCTGCTAGAGTTTAACCTCCTATGATGGAGTGAGAGCTTATTGACATGTTCATGGCCACACTTCAGGGGCATTACTATGAAAAGTTGGCGGGATTTTGTCTGCTGGATTTTTAGATTTAGTGTTGGCTGAAGAGAGAGTTGAGAGTGGTATTAAGACTGGCAAAATACCAAGTGGCAGTGGATCCTCACCTAGAGGAAATAAGAAGCCATATGGAGGGATTGTCAAAAGGGAAGGTGATACAAACTGTGTTACTTCGGATCGGCGGAAAGGCAGGGCCCATCCAAACTTCACTCAGCAAGTTGCTACTGTGGCTATTCTGGCGACGCCGCAGCAACAGAACAATGCTACCCGTCGGTATCCTGACAGACCAAGGATGGCTAACAGGTACTTTGAAAATCCACCTATGTCGTACGCTCAATTATTTCAACATTTGATTCAGTTGCAATTGGTCTAAAAGGAAACTTTGGCTCCGCCAACTGGCATTCCTCCACCCGGTTATAATGTCAACGGCCACTGTAAATTCCATTTTGGAGCGTCGGGGCATCACATTGATAATTGTAAAGCATTCAAGCACAAGGTCCAAGACTTGCTTGATTCAAAAGCTATCAATTTCACAATGATGGTCCAAATGTGATTCAGAACCCTATGCCTAATCATGGTGGGGGCAAGGGCTAATTCTATCGAGGATGGAGATAAGTTGGATTTGATACTGGATGTCAACGAACTGAAGACTCCTTTGTCAATTGTCAAGGAGAGGTTGTTGAAAGGGGGAGTATTTCTGGGGTGTACAGATGTTAAGAGTGTCTGCTGCAGCCAGAGGGCTATGATTCGTTAAAATCAAGGTTACAGAGGTTGATTGATGAGGGGAAGTTGCAGTTCGACAGGGTTAACAATGAGAAGAAAGTTGTTGATAATGGTGATGATGTTGCTACAATATCTATTCCGTACAAGACAGTTCAAATTCCTGCACCGGTGGGGCAAGCGTCGGTTATTATTACTGTTCCAGGTCCTGTACCCTATGAAAGTACTAAAGCCATTCTGTGGAATTACGGGGCTGAAGTATTTTGTAACGGACAAAAACAAGAGCTAGCGGGTTCGTCAGGTGCTGGATCTACTGTTGATAATATTATGGGGGTTGGAGGTATTACAAGAAGTGGTAGATTATTTTCGCCATCTAATGAAAAGGTGGGCAGTTCAAGTCAAGATAAGGGTAAACAAGTTGTTGATAATTCCGGACAGAAGCAAGTTGTAAATGACTCTGCACAAAAACAGGTTGATGACTCTTTCTCGAAAGATGTGGAAGATTTCATGAGGTTAATACGGAAGAGTGATTACGAAATTGTGGAGCAGTTGAATTAGACGCCTTCTAAGATCTCTATTCTGTCATTGTTCTTATTCTCAGAAGCTCATAGAAATGCGCTGCTAAAAGTGTTGAATGCCTCATACGTGCCACAAGAGATTTCTGTGAATCAGCTCGAGGGTGTGGTGGCACACATGAACGCTGGGAATGGCTTGGGTTTCACTGGTCTAGATTTGACTCCCGTAGGGAGGAACCACAATAATGCTTTGCATATCTCTGTGGAGTGCAGAGGTTCATTATTGTCACATGTGTTAGTGGATACTGGTTCATCGTTAAATGTTCTTCCGAAAAAGGAACTCGTGAGGCTCGACACAAAGGGGTTGATTTCCACGCCTAGTGATTTGGTGGTGCGTGCTTTTGATGGTTCCAAGAGATCCGTGTTTGGAGAAATTGTTATGCCCATCAAGGTGGGGCCAGAAGTTTTTGACACAACTTTCTATATTATGGATATTCAGCCAACGTATAGTTGTTTGTTGGGTCGCCCCTGGATCCATCATGTAAGGGAAGTGACATCAACGTTGCATCAGAAATTGAGGTATATGGTAGAAGGTAAGGTAGTCACAATATGTGGTGAAGAGGAAATAATGGTTAGTCATCTGTCAACCTTCAAATATGTGGAAGTGGATGGAGAAATTCACGAAACTTTATGTCAGGCTTTTGAGGCTGTTTAGATTCTAAAGGCGTCTCCTGTGGTGATTAAAAAGCCCAAAGTTTAAATGTCTTCACTCAAGGATGCGCGTGCAGTGGTAGAGTCTGGTGATTCCCAGAGGTGGGGCCAGGTTTTGGAAATTCCGATGAAGCAGGATAAAGATGGTTTGGGGTACAGGCTATCGAAGCAGTCTCAAGAGCCTCCAAGGTATAGTGGTCCGGTCAAGTTTAGCAGTGCTGGAGTATTTTTCAACAGAATTAATGCTATTGGGGATGATGAAGGTGACATTGATTGTGATATGGACGATTGGATTCACCCATGTGTTCCTGGCCAGGAGTTGCGCAACTGGTCCACCAAGGAAGTCATCCAAGTTACCTATGAAGAGTAATATTTTATTATCTTTGCATATGTCAAGTCCTACGTTCTGCCCAAGACGTGGTGACTCATTTTATAGGGCCACACTGTTTCATTTTCAATGTCATCATTAATAAAGGACGTTCTTGCATTCAAATATTTTTCTCCCTGTTTTTCCTTTTGTGCTTTTGCATTAATAAAAGAAAGATGGCAATGTGTTTTTGTTTGTTCATTTGTTGCATTCATAATAAACATAAAACATCACTCATGCAAGTTTATCAGTTCAGATTCTACCGATAACGATTCAGCTATGGCTTGGTATAACTTCGATAATCCCATTTATCAAGCCGAAGAAGAGACTGACGAAGACTGTGACTTGCCTGAAGAATTAGCCATATTGTTGAAATAGGAGGAACGAATTATTTTACCTCATCAGAAGGATACCGAGACTGTTAATCTGGGCACCGAGGACGTGAAAAAGGAAGTCAAAATTGGGGCCGCCTTGGAAGACAGTGTTAAGGGAAGATTGATTGAAATTTTGCGAGAGTATGTGGACATCTTCGCCAGGTCTTACCAAGATATGCATGGGCTTGACCCGGATATTGTTGTACACCGATTACCACTTAAAGAGGGTTGTCCTCCAGTCAAGCAGAAGTTTAGAAGAACAAGACCAGACATGGCTGTCAAAATCAAGGAAGAGGTTCAGAAGCAGTTAGATGCTGGTTTTCTTGTTGTGACAAATTATCCTCCGTGGGTTGCTAATATTGTTCATGTACCTAAGAAGGATGGAAAGGTCAGGATGTGTCTTGATTATCGAGACTTGAATAGATCAAGCCCAAAGTATGAATTCTCGCTCCCCCACATTGACATGTTAGTTGATAACACTGCTCAGTATTCCGTATTTTCATTCATGGATAGCTTTTCTAGGTATAACTAAATCAAAATGTCCCCAGAGGACATGGAGAAGACGATGTTCATAACACCGTGGGGAACTTTCTATTATAAGGTAATGCCCTTTGGATTGAAAAATCCTGGGGCAAACTATCAGCGGGCGATAATGACTCTCTTTTATGATATGATTCACAAAGAGATTGAGCTCTATGTTGATGACATGATTGCGAAGTCCCAAATAGAGGAAGAGCATTTGATGAATCTTCAGAAGCTATTTGAAAGGTTGAGGAAATTCAGACTGAGGTTGAATCTGAATAAGTGCACCTTCGGGGTGAGATCTTATAAATTGTTGGGCTTCATTATCAACGAAAGGGGTATTAAGGTGGATCCTGCTGAAGTAAAAGGCATACAAGATATGCCTGAACCGAGAACGGAAAAAGAGGTTCGTGGTTTCCTAGGGAGATTGAACTACATATGCCGGTTCATCTCTCATCTTATAGCCACATGCGAAGAAATATTCAAATTGTTGAGAAAAGATCAAGAGGTCACGTGGAATGAAAACTGTCAAAAGGCGTTTGAGAAAATAAAAGAATATTTGTAGGAACCTCCGATCCTCATCCTGCCAGTGCCAGGAAGACCTTTGATTATGTATCTTATGGTTCTTGAGAATTAAATGGGGTGTGTTCTCGGTCAACATGACGAGACAGGTAGAAAAGAGCATGCCATCTACTACCTGAGTAAAAATTTCACGGATTGTGAGTCGATGTACTCGATGATGGAAAAGACATGCTGTGTACTCGCTTGGGCATCTAAGCCTTTGAGGCAGTATAAGTTAAATCACACAACCCTGTTAATTTCGAAGATGGATCCGATAAAGTACGTGTTTGAAAAGCAGGCACTTTCTGGAAGGATAGCTCGTTGGCAGATGGTTTTGACAGAATATGATATTCAGTATGTGTCCCAGAAAGCCATTAAGGGAATTTCCAGATGAAGTTTGAATTTCTGGATGAGTATAACATGTTTTTGAAGATGAAAGACTGTGATGAGCCTTTGCCCGACGAAGGACCTGAAATTGGATCTCAGTGGATTTTAATCTTTTATGGGACTGTTAATTCATATGGTAACGAATCGGGGCGATTATTACAACTCCAAGGGGTTCTCATATACCCTTCATTGCCCAATTAGCATTCATATGCGCTGATAATGAGGCAGAGTATGAAGCATGCATCATGGGGTTTGAAGAAGCTATTGATTTGAGAATCAAGAACCTTGATGTGTATGGTGATTCTACGTTGGTAATTAATCAGATTAAAGGAGAATGTCAAACTCGTCAGGAAAATTTGGTGCCTTACAAGAACTACGCCAGAAGGTTATTGCCATTCTTTGATATGGTTGACTTTCATCATGTACCCCGGGCTGAAAATCAGATGGCGGACTCGTTGGGAATCTTGGCTTCAATGTACAAAGTGAATTTGTGGAATGAAGTTCCATCGATCAAAATTATGCGTCTTAACAGACCAGCCTTTGTGTTTGCAGTCGAAGAGGTATCAGATGGCAAGCCATGGTATTATGATATCAAATGCTTTCTCAAGAGTCAGGAGTACCCGGATGGGGCATCTACCAAGGATAAGAAAACTCTGAGGAGATTAGCAAGAAATTTCTTTTTGAATGAGGACGACGTGTTGTACAAGAGGAACTTTGACATGGTCTTGCTGCATTGTGTTGATGAACACGAAGCAGACCTGTTGATGGAAGAGGTTCACGAGGGTTCTTTCGGTACTCATGCCAATGGGCATGCTATGGCCAGAAAACCGTTGAGGGTAGGGTATTACTGGATGAGTATGGAGTCCAACTTTTTAAATACGCCAGAAAATACCATAAATGCCAGATTTATGCTGACAAGGTGCATGTACCTCTGACTCCTCTGAATGTATTGACATCTCCTTGGCCTTTTGCTATGTGGGAATCGATGTGATTGGAAAGATTGAGCTGAATGCTTCCAATGGGCATCATTTTATTCTGGTGTCTATTGACTATTTCACGAAGTGGGTAGAAGCGACATCGTTTGCCAACGTCACCAGACAAGTGGTAGCCTGATTTATAAAGAAGGACATCATCTGTCGTTACGGTATCCCATAGAGAATCATTATTGATAATGGTTCAAATTTGAATAACAAGATGATGAAGAAGCTATGCCAGAGCTTTAAAATTGAACATCACAATTCTTCTCCATATCGTCCAAAGATGAATGGTGTTGTTGAGGCAGCAAACAAGAATATCAAGAAGATTATAAAGAAAATGGTGGTAACATATAAGGATTGGCATGATATTTTTCCCTTTTCTCTACACGGTTACCGCACTTCGGTGTGTACATCGACATGGGAAATTCCTTTCTCACTGGTGTATGGTATGGAGGCAGTCCTACCATTAGAAGTTGAGATTCCTTCTTTGAGAATTTTGGCGGATGTAAAGCTTGACGAAGCCAAATGGGTACGATCCAAGTTGGATCAACTGAACCTTATTGAAGAGAAGAGATTGGCAGCCATTGCACATGGTCGGTTGTATCAAAGCAGAATGAAGAAAGCCTTTGATCAGAAAGTACGTCCACGGTGTTTTCAGACGAGCGATTTGGTTTTGAAAAGGATCCTTCCTCCTCAGACAGATCACAGGGGCAAATGGACTTCAAATTACGAAGGGCCATATGTGGTAAGAAAGGTTTTCTCTGGTGGAGCCTTGTTACTCTCAATTATGGACGGTGAAGATTTTACATCCCCTGTGAACGCAGACGCAGTAAAAAAATACTTCGCATGAAAAGAGACTCGCTGGATCACAAAAAGAAAAGTCCATGCAAAAAAGGGCATCCCGGTGAACCACAAAAAGAAAAGGTTCAGGAAAAAATTAGGGATAAAAGAAAAGAAAAGACTAAACCCGCAGAGTTGAAAACCTGAAAAGGCAAATTTGGCAAAAATAGGTATCCCGGTGGATTGAAACCCGAAAGTGCGATCCAGGCAAAAGTTAGGGATTTGGAAGCGAGAGGCTGCGGTCTGCGTTCGATCTATGAACACTTTTGATACATGGGAATTTCGAAGGAGAGGAATCAGTCCAGTCAGTCCTTTTAGAAGGCAAGGCATCTGTGGACATAGAAGACATATGGGTCATAACTGAATTGAAGCATGGTGGATATCTGTTCCCACATTACCGACATATGTATCTTCTTTTCACTTTTGTGCAATTACCTCTTTCCAAGAATTGCTTCCAGTTGTAAATGCCTATTTACATGCCAATTCAATCAATAGAATATTCATTTCACTCAAAAAACTACATTTATTTTTTACTTTTATTGTTTTGTTTGCAAAAACGTCCGATATTTTTTATAAACATTGCATGTGAAAACATTAAGCTTTAAAGAGCATATCGAAAACAATGAAAATTGCTTGAGCGATGGGTATTATGGATGGCAACCGAGGTGTCCATTTCGCATATAGAACATTCCGTTGTTTGTTACGTGTTTGTAGGGTGGCAAGATTTCTTCTCCCCAGTAGAGTCTCTCTCTAGAATGGAAGATCTAGCATCCACAGCAGAGCATTGAGAATTTCTTTCTCCCCAGTAAGAGTACAAAGGATTGCTTTCCCCATTCAGATTGGTTTAATACTCCCCAGCGAGTATTCAAAAGTTGACTGTCCCATACAGGGTAATGTTGCATCTCTAGCAGGAGACTTAGTTGGATGTCTCTCTCTGGTAGAAAGCTTATATTCCCCACAAAGTCTTGGTATCTACTTTCCTCACCAGGTCAGGAAGCATAATTTTCCCAGCAGTAGTGTGCTTTTGTCCCTGATCCGCTGTCGCGCGCAGATCAAAATGAGTGATTTTCAAAACTGTAGTAAAGCGACAATGACTCGAGTCGTATCGCAAGGATTCTTGATTTATTAACCAACAGTAGTAATGAATATGGGGGGGGGGTTTGTGATCGATTCAAGAGAACAAAGCAGAAAAAAATGATTATTAAAATAAGTGATTATAAAACAAACGGATTCACTGTGTCGGGTTCTACTTATCATCGACTACCAATATTACAATTCCCTAAGCGGATTTTCTATCCTATTTGATAACAATATCAGTCAACAAGCGTGATTGATATTATGAGAAATATGTTCCTATTGCCAGATTAAGCATACGGTTATAAATAACGCAATTTAACGATTAAGCAAGGTTAGTTGCGATTAAAATTGGGAACACAAATCAATCAAACTAAATCAATAATGTTGTATGATAATCGAATTAAGCAAACAACTATCACAAAACAATATTGAAAGGAATCGAAATCAAATTATAAATATCATAGCAATCTCAAAGTTTTGAACCTGAGTACAGTGAATCCGTCCAGAAAGTGTTAGTTCTCCATGAGTTCTTACAAAGCGTATAATTTTCTCTTGGAAATTCTGTAACGAAAAACTCTAGCGGCTGCTTAGGTATAAGTGAAAGATAATCCATTTGGTTTACAACCCAACTGGGTCAAATACAAAACCCAGGCCCATTACAATTGACCCAAAACAAAAAATATTTCTAATGGTGCAACTTCAACGACTTTTTCAGGTCTGCTACAGCCCGATTCAGCTTCTTCGTCCAACATAAAAGTTGTAGATCTTTTTCTTAGCTTTCCAACGACAGAACGCCTCATACTGACATTCGAAGCTCCAATTATGAGTTTATTCGTAAAAGCTGCAATTGCTGAAAAATAAAGTGCGAAAATTAAATAAAGGAAAAAATCAACTAAATTAGAAAAACATTATAAAACATGAAAATAAGCAAAACAAACCAAGGAAATGCTTAAGTACAAACATGGAAGAATGTGCATCGAAATGCACTGATCAAATTCCCCCACACTTGAACTTTTGCACTCCGAGCAAAATAAAATAGAAACTCAAGAAACACAAAAACATCATCAGTTACTCATTCCAGGCTACAAACTCTTCTTCAGTTAAGGTTGCGTCGATAGGTACTAATCTTGCACACTAAGGATATCGTAAGAACACTAATCCGCAATTATGCAGTCATAAGCCTCCTTCCTATACAAACCATTCTGAATCATGTTATTATGCCAAAGCCTAACTTACTCATCCTTTTGCTCTTTTTCATTCTGGCGCAATCACATTAAGCCCGTTATCTCCACACACTCATAGCAAGGCGACCGATTAGTGATTCTGATCCAACTAACAACGAGTTTTTTTTTTATCAAACTTTTTTTTTGAAGGTTCCACAACCGTTGGGTTAAGTGACCGGGTGAGGGTCACCAAACTTAGAAGGTGCATTCCCTTTTTTTTTTGAAGGTTCCACAACCGTTTGGTTAAGTGACCGGGTGAGGGTCACCAAACTTAGAAGGTGCATTCCCTTTTCTTTTTCTTTTTTTTTTAAAAAACTTGGATCACTCACTTATTTTCATCGGCTTCCCTGCGTAGAGTGCGTGTGAGATAGTGCTGACTGCTGAAATAAACTACTCAAGAGCTGTTAAAAAAAATTGAGAATTCAAGGCTATGTCATAACAAGTATTCAAAATGATTTCCACACGCAGGAGACTTATGGTGTTAAGACGATACCGATCTTGCGAACTTTTCCCAAATCTCCGCAACCAACCTCAGATTAATCTATAGCCTAAAACTTTCAAAAAGATGCATTTTTTTATTTTATAAAGGACAAAGCAAAACAAAGAAATGGTTCCCTCCCGCACACTTAAAACACATATTGTCCTCAATTAAAGAACATAAATATAGCATAAGAGTGAGAGAAAGGAAAGAACACACCCGAGGGATTAAGGTGGAATGTAGCTTTCATGTCTGGTGGTTTTGGTGGAGGCCTTTCTGCACTACGAACATATGAAATAGGAAAAAGTGAATAGCAAGTGAACTTGGATATTAGTAAAAAATATGGTGGCTTAGGAGGAATAGCTTGCACATATGGTAAACCTGCAATAACAAAAGTATGAAAAACAGAAAATCCACATTTAGCTTGTGAGTCAGATAAAATAGGTGGAAGAGATGCACAAATGGTGAAAGATAACTCCATGTTGTTTGGCTTAATTAGAGTTTCCACCAAACAATATTCTGCTATGGACAATGGTTGCTTATGACAAAAATCCATATTTTTGGTGTCAAATTCATGAGTTGTTGAATTTTCTAGAATTTCTGCACAAGTGGTTGTCGGCATCAAACTATCTTCACCTAAAATGGCTGCACTAATCTCATGACAAACATTACAAACACCACATTCACAAACAAAAATTTCAAGAGAGTTATCTACTTCAAGAGAAGTATATAATTCATCCAGATCAGATTTCAAGAAATTTTGCGGTATAATCTCTTTCACGCATTCACTTGAATTTTTGTTTCTTACTATGTGTTCATCAGATGAAACAAGCATTGTTTTAATGGGCTCACCTGGAAATTCATCAAGACTGGTATCACATTGTGTTACCTCTAATAATGCAATAGGTTGTACATCATCATGAAACATCTTGTCCTCTTGAATTTGATGGACGCTTGAGATTATTTGTTCAACTTGGACTTTTATAACTGGAAGCGTAGATTGCATATGTTGTTGAAATTGCAAATTATTTTTAGTCGTCCGCTTATTATTTTCAGCCATTTGCTTGATAATTTCTTCCAAATATGATTGTATGTCAGCTTCCAATGATGCACTTTGTTGAAATTGTTTATATGACCAAATAGGCCGCTCTTCAAGATATGAGTATTGTCCTTGAAGACCACCTACCATTTGGGTCTCACCACAAAAATTAGTATCTAACAACATAGGACATGCATCATTACCATGAAAATTTGAAGAACAAATATTGCAAATCACAAGTGGAATATGATTTTGATAGCACGATTGTTGTTCTCTTGCTTCCATCAAATTAATAAGATAAACCAACTGATCCAATGAGTCTCCCATTTTTTTTTAAGATTTTATTTGACACGAAAGAAGAAATATGATTAAAATAAATTCATAAAAATACAAAAACACGAAATTTCACCTAATTAAGACAAATAAGAATTTTGAGAATTTTTTTGGATTTTTTCGAAACTGTGAAAACAGTAAAAAATTAATTAAAAATAGAAAAAAGAGGAATTTGGCTACGGGACAACTGATCGCACGATTTTTCTGCTCCCAGTAGGCAAAAAAGTTTTACAATCGGACACAATTTTCTCAAAACCGATTTTTTTGACTAGGCGGGACGCGAGACGGGACGTCCGGACGCGAAAACTGCGAAACCAAAGAAAAATTCAGAAAAATAACAGAAAATTGCAAAATATCAAAACACACAATACCTAAAACTAAACAATTGGCTAATTCGACAAGAATCCTCGGCGACTGCGCCAATTTGATCCGCTGTCGCGCACGGATCAAAACCGAGTGATTTTCAAAACTGTAGTAAAGCGACAATGACTCGAGTCGTATCGTAAGGATTCTTGATTTATTAACCAACAGTAGTAATGAATATGGGGGGGGGGGGGTTGTGATCGATTCAAGAGAACAAAGCAGAAAAAAATGATTATTAAAATAAGTGATTATAAAACAAACGGATTCACTGTGTCGGGTTCTACTTATCATCGACTGCCAATATTACAATTCCCTAAGCGGATTTTCTATCCTATTTGATAACAATATCAGTCAACAAGCATGATTGATATTATGAGAAATATGTTCCTGTTGCCGGATTAAGCATACGGTTATAAATAACGCAATTTAACGATTAAGCAAGGTTAGTTGCATTAAAATTGGGAACACAAATCAATCAAACTAAATCAATAATGTTGTATGATAATCGAATTAAGCAAACAACGATCACAAAACAATATTGAAAGGAATCGAAATCAAATTATAAATATCATAGCAATCTCAAAGTTTGGAACCTGAGTACAGTGAATCCGTCCAGAAAGTGTTAGTTCTCCATGAGTTCTTACAAAGCGTATAATTTTCTCTTGGAAATTCTGTAACGAAAAAATCTAGCGGCTGCCTAGGTATAAGTGAAAGATAATCCATTTGGTTTACAACCCAACTGGGTCAAATACAAAACCCAGGCCCATTACAATTGACCCAAAACAAAAAATATTTCTAATGCTGCAACTTCAACGACTTTTTCAGGTCTGCTACAGTCCGATTCAACTTCTTCGTCCAACATAAAAGTTGTAGATCTTTTTCTTAGCTTTCCAACGACTGGTAGAACGCCTCATTCCGACATTCGAAACTCCAATTATGAGTTTATTCGTAAAAGCTGCAATTGCTGAAAAATAAAGTGCGAAAATTAAATAAAGGAAAAAATCAACTAAATTAGAAAAACATTATAAAACATGAAAATAAGCAAAACAAACCAAGGAAATGCTTAAGTACAAACATGGAAGAATGTGCATCGAAATGCACTGATCAGTCCCCAGTAGGGTAAAGTTAAAGTCATTCCCCCAACAATAGGGTAAGTTCAATGATATTCCCCGGCAAGTTTGGTATTGTTGACTTTAATCCCCAAGCAGAGTGTGGTATTGAGTCTCTTGGCAGGTAGATCAACGGTGGTTGACATCCCCGTCAGATTCCAAGTCCAATGGTTATTGGCACCTTTTCTGTATCGGATCTTTGGGTCTTATCTTCATCAGGTGTTATTCATGATTCCCAGCAGATGGGAAGTTTCTCTTTGGGTTTTATCTTTAGCAGAGGTTTTTCTCGGGAAGGCCGTTCAGTTCGTCTTCCTCAGCAGAGTTTGTTTTTGGGTTTCTCAGCGCTTCTCTCGGTGGAGTGTCTTTTGCATATCATAAGCATCTTTGCATTTCATCCCCAGAAATGCGTAGCATTTCCATTTCGTATGGAGCATTACGCCATAGAAAAATTCAAACATATGCATCCAAAGTATAAGCCAGGTTTGATATCATCTTTGCCAGACTTTTCCTCAGCAGGAAATGGCATAACTCAGGAGATTTTGTGTTACTTTATCCCCAGTAAAGTCTTGTGCCCCCCTGCAGAGTAGTCTATTTAAGCTTGTCTTTGCTCAAGCGGAGTCATCTTCTCTTTAGGTCGTAAGTCCGCGAAGTCCACTTCCCGTATATCTCTAGTTTAATCCCAACTTTTGGTTGGCACCCAGTTGTTGAATCTCAACTCTTGGTTGGTACCCTTTGGTTTTATCCCAACTCTTGATTGGCACTCTGTGTTATTCCAACTCTTGGTTGGTATTCTTCGTTGTGAGTTCGCCTTCGGCCGACGTTCTATTTATTCCAACTCTTGGTTGGTAATCCTTGTTGTATCCCAACTTTTGGTTGGTATCCTTTTTTTATCCCAACTTTTGGTTGGTAGTCTCTGTTCTATCCTAACTCTTGGTTGGTATCCTTTGTTGAATCCCAACTTTTGGTTGGTAGTCTCTGTTCTATCCCAACTTTTGGTTGGTATCCTTTGTTGTATCCCAACTCTTGGTTGGTATCCTTTGTTGTATTTCAACTCTTGGTTGGTATCCTTTTGTGGAGATTCGCCTTCGGTCGACGTTTTATCTATCCCAACTTTTGGTTGGTATCTTTTGTTCATCCCAACTCTTGGTTGGTACCCTTTGGTTTTATCCCAACTCTTGATTGGTACTCTCTGTTATTCCAACTCTTAGTTGGTAATCCTTTTTGCATCCCAAATTTTGGTTGGTATCTTTTGTGGAATTTCATCCCAACTTTTGGTTGGTAATTCTTGTTGTATCCCAACTTTTTGTTGGTATCTTTTGTGGAATTTCATCCTAACTTTTGGTTGGTAGTCTTTGTTGTATTCCAACTGTTGCGGTGAAAATCGGATAATAAGCTATTAATTAACTTGCATCATTTTCTTTTACAACCGACTTTGATTTATCCAAAGGAAAGGTTCAAGATCGTTAAAAAAACCTAAAGGGGGGAGATCTAAGGTTCGGGGGTTGGTTACGTCTAGGGAAGGTATTAGCACCCTAAACGTCCGTAGTACTCTACGGGAACCTCTTGTTAACATTATCTTATGTTTGCTAAAGGTTCTATGCTAATGGTTTGAAACCCTAGGGGTTAGTATCTAAGTATACTCGACAAAGCATTGCACTTTGCGCCTACGTATCCTCGGGAGTAGAATCAGAGTATGCGTAGTTCTACTTCTACTGAATGATTGATTGTGGTCAATATTCAGAGGGGAAATGAGTGTGACCTCATTGTAGAGTTTAAGAACTCACTAGATCTAGTTGTAATGGACCTATGTTATGTTTTAGTTAGTGGGGGAAGTGATGATTCATTATGATGAATATCACTAAGAGTTTAAGAACTCTCTCCTAAGGCTAGTTATGATTTCTATGGCTCTGATGAGGCCAAGAAATAAAGTTTCTCCTAAGAGGTTACTTAGGTTAAGGTGGGGGCTATGACTTTAAGAGTCAACATTAATCACCTTCCTTTGGAATGGGGGAAAGATAATAGTTGTAGGATAATATAACAATATATAAAGACATGATAAAAGATAAAACATTGATACCATATGGTGAGATGAAAGCAACACAAGCATAAGGATGGCAAGATGCTTCATGATAAAGTATGGATAAGAGTGGACATAACAATCATAAGGACATATCAATATGTTTCAATCTTAAGGAAGAGAAACATAAAGGGCACTCACAAGATAAAGAGAATGATATTAATTAAGGATGATGGTTTAAAGAAGAATAAAATTCACCTTAAAGTCAAATATATGATAAATTAAACATGGATGAATTGGTTCAAGACTTAAACAAACATTAGTGAATAACACTCATAAGATCAATAAAGATGCTCACAAATAAATGTTAACAATTAATCCAAAGGTGACAAACAATTAACAATTAACAATTAAAAATACATATTAAAATTAACAATTAAAACTAACAATTAACAATTAACAATTAAAAAACATATTGATAATTAAAATTACAACAATTAACAATTAAAAATTAAAATGCAAATTGATTAACAATTGGAATAAGGGATTAACAATAATTAAAATTACACAACAATTAACAATTAGAATAAATTGCTAATAAAAAAAACATTTTGGAGTTTTTGATATAAAGGAAATATTTTAAATAAAATAAATAAAAAGATTTGGAAAGAAATTAATTAAAAACTGAAAAGAAAAGAAAAGCACAAGGAGGGTGCAGTAATTAAATGGGCTAGTTGAAAAAAACAAAGGGATGAAATTGGGCCAGAATTGGGGGTGGCGTTAGCAACTGGGCCCAGGCGAAGTCCAAAAGAAAAAACAAGAAAACACAGGCGAGCTGGAAAAAAGACCAAAAGGGTTGATCCGCAGGATCGAACCCAGGTCTGGTGAGTGAAAGGCAATGGCAAGTGCATGTGTGTGACCATGGGGACGGCGTGTACATCCGGTAAACATACACCTCAAAAACATTATAAGCCAAAACATAATCATGAAATGGAATAAATGAAGAAACACGCACGCGTAACATACTGAGTGTATAACAACAAGGTATCAATTGGTCACGTCCCTTCTTAACATGCTACACGACAAACACACATGAACAGCCAATCAAAACGCACGCATGGGAAAGAGAAACATGCAGTAACAAACACTATCGTGTTTTCACTTTGATAACTCAAAACAAACATAAAACTTCCATCTCATACTACAGCCTCAAAACATGACCAAATATCATAAAATGACATATCAAATTGAAGCATTTCATGCATAGAACACGATAGTGATACTAGCTAACAAAGTTATCAACCAAGACATGAGCAGAAAGCCAAAAAAACACAAGTTCAAGATTGAAAACGCAGTTAAGAGAAAGATGAGAAATCACCATCTGGTTCAACATAAATACCAACTTAGAACCCCTCATACAATCAACAATCCAACATGGTACTGTCAGCCAAAAACTCTCATGAAATCTCAACTTAAAGAGTTTCAAACAAGATATTCACAACACAAAGTCCAAGTTTAAGAGAAGTTGAAAACAACATCAAAACCGACAGCACATGATCAATGATTTGTCTAAAAGACTCATAGAATCTCAACTATATTTATAACTCAGCCATATTCATTCATGCAAAGAGCAAAACAAAAAAACTTAGCAGCATATCCTAGTTATGAGGTTAACAAAGGGCACATATTCAAAGGAGATCATTCAACATTCAAATGATTTAGAGGAAACCTTATCCTTAAGTGAACATTTATTTCAACATATATCAACACGTGTTTTATCATGGAAGCACCTTAGTCATGCATTATGGCAGCCATGAAACCTCTAAAACAATACTAACAGAGGCTTAACAACCACATGAATCACACAAGCATCACGAACAGCATACGATCTATGAACTAAGCATCAACTGTGTAACTTAGAATAAGAAGCTAAACAAGATAGGCACATAATAGTAAGTTAAGAGGTTTAACCTGGTATCCAAGCAAGTAGTGATAACCTCCTTCCTTGCAGCCACTCGAGCTCTTCAAAACACCAAGTTTTTCTGAGTTGTTTGTGTGTTTATTGTTAATGAAAAATAAATGAGAGAAATGTGCCTTTTATAGAGGGAGTTTGTTGGACAATGAGTGAAGAACCAATGGACCACGAGTTTCTTTTTGAGGAGAAAGTCATGGAAAGATTATGGTTGTTCTGAACACAATATTATGGAGCCAAGTGAAGTTCTTTCTTTTGCATCTAGGTCAGAGAAAAGTAGGGTGTTTTGGCTTGCTTATGCTCTCATTCTTGGTTCCCCTTAAGAAGGCAGCTGGTGTCCCAAGAAATCCCAACGGATACTTCCTTGTAGGAGAAAAAGATGGTAGGGTTATGCATATGGCTTTTCATCCTTGAGCCAAGTGCAAGGAGTGGATTGTCTATCACCAAGCTGGAGTCAGAAAAGAAAGTGAACAATAACCACCAGATGGAAAGGTTTGAACAATTACACGATGGATTTCTCATGTGCACGAGGGATGGTTTTGTTTGCTTGCAAATGTCAACATGAAAGTACGAAAGGAAATGTATTTGGCAGCGTGCTTTTGGTGTGTTTGGTGGCAAAGTGAAAGGTTAGAAAAGATGTGATGAGCTTGCAGACTTGTACTTGGAGAGAGAAGAGGAAATCAGTTCAAAATGAGGTATGGTTTGTGTGATGGAATTAGAGTCGTGGACCCTCCTTTACCACATGATATCTTGCCAACCAAAGGTCCAAATTACATGCTCTTTGGTGCTCTAGAAAATAGACATTTCATACAACAACTTCTCTTTGGAAATCTAATTAAAATAAGCTCTTGAATTGTGATAAAATCACCCATAAAATCGTGTGCCCAAAACTGCCAAAAAGAACTTAGAAAAATTCTAAGTTATAGAAATTTGACAACTTGAAGTGCCTATCTTTGGAACCTCATAACTTGAGAATGGTTCATTCAAATGAAGTGTTCTATATATGGTTGGAAAGCTCTCATCATGCTCTACAACTTTCATTTGGGGCCCAAGTCTTGAATCCAAATGGAAATGGGTGAAAAATGGGGTTAAAGTTAAGAAAAAGAGAGATGAAAAGTGATGAAAATTTCTAAGTGTTTGGTCAAAATATCTTGCAAGCCTCATAACTCAAAAACCAAGCATTTTTAGAGGAAAAGTCATTTGGAACAAATTGAAGATCTTGAAAAGAGCTTTCCAATGACCTTTGAGTCACTCCAATTGGGTGTGTGGTTTAGGAGTTATGGTCATTTCAAAATGTGCTATTAGAGGGAAAATCTCACAAATGACACCTTTCTTGGTCAAAACCCTACTTCTCTTGCAAGAAACCTTATGAAACTTGATGTGGATACTTTGAATACCTCATGAGACATTCTATGATGATTAGAACCATTGACACTTCATTTGAACTAAAATTCCAAAGGATTAGGGTTTCAGTCAAACCCTAATTTTGACTGTGAATGCACTGAGGTCAAATCTTGTAAACTTGCTTCTTCCTTCTCATCTAAAGGTCTTAGGATACTCTTGAGGATGTTGATAAGCCAATAGAATCAAGAATTATGGTTTGGGAGTTCATCTTGATGAAAATCAAAGCCATTGACTGATAAGTGTCACAGAAACCCTAATTTGGAGGTATAGAGAGGCCGAGGCTCAAACTTCTCTTGTTGAGGACCCATAGATCATGGATTCCTATTGAATGATGTCTCTTGGATGTAGATGACCTTAAGTGGTAAGTGAACCACACAATCTTGACTTGATAGAACCAAATTCTCAGTGATTTCTTCAGAGCAAAACCCTAATTCCAAAGTTCCTGCACTGGAGATCTTTTGTTGACTTGACTTGCTTCAAAACAACTTGTGGAGCTTCATGGTGATATGTAAACCTAATTTGAACACAAAGAAACAAACTACAAGATATGGGTTAGCTCAAATAGTGCAGAGATGCTCCTACGATGCACAAATGAAGATGACATCTAAGGGTAAAAATTTAGGGTACAACACCAACTTTTGGTTGGTACCCTTTATGAGTTCACTTTCGGTTGGCATTCTGTTTATTCTAACTCTTGGTTAGTATCCTTTATCCCAAGTCTTAGTTGGTATCTTTCGTTGTGAATTCGCCTTCGGTCGGCGCCTTGGTTATCCTAACTCTTGGTTAGTATCCTTTATCCTAACTCTTGGTTAGTATCCTCTATCCTAACTCTTGGTTGGTAATCTTTGGTCTTATCCCAACTTTTGGTTGGTAAGCTCTTGGTTGGTTTCCTTCTTTTCATCCCAACTCTTGGTTGGTAATCTTTGGTTTTATCTCAACTTTTGGTTGTTACCCTTTGTAAGTTCACCTTCGGTCGGCATTCTCGTTATCCTAACTCTTGGTTGGCATCTTGCATTGTTATCCCAGATTGTGGTGGGTGATTTCTATTTTATCCCAACTTTTGGTCGGTATTCCTTGTTGTGAGGTCACTCTTTGTCGGTGTTCTTTTCATCCCAACTTTAAGTTGGCATCTTTTGTTGACTTATTTGTTATCTTTTGCTATCCCAACTTTTGGTCGGTATCCGCTGGCAATTACCTTGTCATATATCTCTCCACAGTTTTCAAATTTCCAGGTTCTTTCGGTATCCAATCTCCTTTCACCTTGAATGTATGAAAGTCGTTGCTATCACTCCTTCAAGTCCAAGTAGGTTGAATAGGGGTAACTGTAACGCCCCAAAATTTTCCCTCATGTTTCTAACTCTAACTGCCTTATGCTTCATTTCATTTGTATCATCATTTCTGCATTTGCATGGTTCTCTTAGACATGGGATTAATGTATTTTCCAGCAGCTCAGGGTGTAATCGGTTTCGGGGATATTTTCAACAGTGTTCAAAGCGAACTAATAGCTTTCAAAGTCATTTCAAGCATTTATTTTGTTCAATGGATGATTTTATTATCAGAAGCTTCGGCGGTTATCCTTGCTCAGTGATTCAGCACCAGACAGTTTTTTTCCAGCAGGATATTTCGAGTGCAGAACAAAGTTCACAGCTTTGTTTCAAGCATGATTCAGTGGCAATATCAAATGGCAAGTTTCAGAGGCTTAACATGGTTCAGAACAGGTGGAAACAGGCGAATCTCCAAGTTTCCCTCTTTATGACGCCAAATTTGAATTTTTGAAGGCGTTAACCCGTTAACCACTTGCAAGGCAAATTTGGTTAATCGGTTAACCAGTGTGTATTTTTCCTAAATGCTTCAATTTTTAGCACTACAGAATTTTGAGCTAAGTGTAATCACGTGTTATCCATGTGCATTATGAGAAGGATCTAGAAAGGCTTCATTTTAATTCATTTCCATTCCTAACTCCTCTCCTAATTTACATTCCTCTTATTAATCCACACTCCAAACCATAATTGGATTCCAAACCTAAGCCATATTTAAATCTATTTGCTCCAAACCTCACTCATTGATTTTCATTCACTCTCATTTTTCACCAGAATTTTTAGATTTCGCTCTCCATTTTCTCTGAATTTTTTCACTCTCCATCTTCATCCTCAACCTGTCTCTAAAGCTTTTTCATAATAGTTAACAAATTCTTCATTGGAATTTGTTAATCCTTGAGCTAAAGCCTCTCATTACCATTCCATTACTTGATTCCATTGTTGATTTTCATTTGGATCTAGATATGGAATTTTGGAAGTGATTATTTGAAGTGATTTTGAAGCATTTCTAGCTTATTGCTTGGATTTCCAGCTTTTCTTACAAGGAGTTCTTGGATATTTGGTTTTCTAGTTTGGATTCATTGATTGCAGTTTAACAACACTTACTAAAGCAATTCTCGACTTTGTAGGTTGGTTAAATTCAGATCTAAATCTGTTCTAGCTTATTTTCAGCTTTTACAATGTAGATCATTAATTTGCTGTCGTGGATCTTTTCGTTGCTTGTTTTGATCTCGGGTTTGGTTGTTTGATTGCTGCAATTGATTTTTAATGGCTTTGACTTAATGTAATTTTTGTGCATAATTAATCACATATTCATTTGGATGCTTGAACAAGTGTTTCACTTCTGAAAAGTGATTTTGGAAACTGAATTTTTGGTTCTGTTACAATGGTAATCGGTTAACCGGATAACCAGTCTGCTTTTCACGTGTTTTTTGAACTTCTCATATGGTTAACCATATAGTGTTAACTGATTAACATTGTAACAGAATGTGAATTTTGTGCGTTTTTATGTGTGCTTCGATTTTGTTCCTCATTTAAACTTCATGGATTGATTGATGCATTTATGTGGATTATTCTTAACCTTTTCCATCATTCTTGACAACATGTTTGTGATTTTACGACACGCGACGTTTGGTTTTCGTTGATAAACATATATGATTTTGCTTTCTTGATGTGATGAACATATTGCACGCACATTTGAATCATGTTGATTGTTGATTATTAATGCTTAACTTGCTGGACTTGTGAGGCGTGATCATTGCTCGCTTCCGATTTAGCTTATGCGTGATGTTTTGATGAATGTTTAAGTTGTGCAACTTTGTTGAGTATACTTGTTCTTGAATTGCTAACATGACCATTGTTGCTCACTCTTGATGATTGCAATCTATATGTTTGATTTGCCTTGCTATGCATGTTTATTTGCAATTGTTGTTTGTTTGGTGTATTGCTTAAGTGTTCATGTACACATGCTGCCTGACTTTTCACACCTGTTGTTCTGGATTTTGACATGTTGTTAATTGTGCATTGATAAGTGCAAATTGTTGCTATTTTTGTATATAAGTTTTGTTGCACTTATCGATACTTTTTGTCAATATCGTTTGAATAAACCCCGCTTTGTTTGTAAATACGTTTAGTTTACGTTATAGAGTATATTTTGCGTATCGTGTAAATATCATTGAGTTTAATTGATTTTCTCTCATTTTTGTAGGTATTCAAGCAATGATATTTTGCCATTGTTGTATAGAGCATTGAATAAGCTTTCCTGCACTTCCGACCGTGCGTCAATCCGAGTTACGGTTCAGAAGTTGTGGTCAAAACAAGTCTGGTGTGAAAAAAGGGACCAAAGTTTGCTTTGCGAACTTCCCAGCGATGCTCCCAGAATTATGGCTGTAGAAAAAGGGACCAAAGTTAGCATTGCGAACTTTCTAGCGAATATTCGCTTTGTGAATAAAAGTTCACATTGCGAACTTTTGCAGAAAAGCAGAGTCGGTTTAACTAATCTGAGGCACTTAAGTGCCAATTTTTGGAGTTCTCTTTGCGAATAAAAGTTCGCACTACGAACTTGACGGATTTTGACATACTATATAAGTCATTTCATTCATTTTTTAGGTGATGGTTTTGGGGTTTTTTTGCTCCCAACTCCATCAAACACATTCTTGAGTAGATTTAGCTTAGAAACAACACATGGAGTGTATATCTTGACGATCTGGAGTCGAATCCACTTCAATCGGAGTTGACAAACCGTGAGATTTGTGTTCTTCTTCCTTCCTCTCTATGTATTTTTCATTTGTTGGGGTTTTGTATGTAAGTTTATCTTGATTGTATGTATATTTATGGATCTTTGTATAAAATCTCTTTTACAACTCTTAATCGATGTAATCTTTGATTTAATCTTTATCTTAATGGGTTTGATTTGCTATAGACATATACTTTTCGAACTCGACCTAAGATGAGTTTCTATTGGCTGTGGAAAGCGGTTTAATATTCACATGTGTGTCAGATCTTAATGCTCCGTGTTGCTGAGTTGCGTGAGACATCACCTCCGAGAGAATGCGATTGATCTCTCAACATTTGCGTTAGACATAAACTCTTGTTGTGAGCGATACGTGGGGATTTTGACTAGTGATTTAGGTTGCGTGCATTTGATCCATATATTTTTTAGTGCTTGATGGGTAGATTGAAATACAACTCCTGGCGAGTTTTCTCACGTCTTAAGAATGCATTTATTTTATTGTCTTATGTTTTTCCTTTTGTACTTTTATCCCAAACCATTCAATCCTAAACCATTCAAACCCAAACTCATTAACATTTAAATTATTGAACGGTAGTTCAATAGCACCGATCTTTGTGGACACAATAAATTCCCAGAAAAATACTTCCAAATCTTTTTGTTTCTTGCCGTTTTACCGCACCAACATGCATCCATGCTGTTTGTTTTTTTACACCTGATTTAGGCTGAAAACATGAGCTGTTAAATACTGTTTGGTGTATTTGCTTGATTTTATGGCTGTGCATTGCAGAAGCATTGTTGTTGCTGCTATTTCTTTGATTTGAGGCATAATTGTGTTACTTTAATATTCATCTCGCATTTCATTTCGTCTTCTTTAAGTCTTGGATGTCGTTTGTTGTTGTGATTGAGTTTTGCTTGGTGTTTACTTGTGTTTGTTCACATGCTCCCTTAAGGCTCCTAGTTTGAACTTAATTTTTGATTAGGTTCAAAGTAGGATAGACAATAGGCTCTCAATCCATGCATGATAACAATTAGGATAGTCCCTTATAAACCTTCACCTTAGGTCTATCTCTTTGCATGCTAACATTAGGTAGAGATTCCCTTCCTATCTCAACTTTAGGACCATTGTGCATGACAACATTAGGATCTAGTTTCCCCTAGTTATTTTCTTTTCAACCTTTGAGTCCTTTCTCTTCTCATCTCAAAACAAATCAAATCACTTAATAAATACAACGAGTATTGTGCGCCACGAGCCTTAAGTACATGGGAAGTGATAAGCGGGAGTCCCTCCTTACCTTGTCTAGGGTGTTTTGCATACGTCCCGTCTTGGGTCGATCTTGCAACGCATTCGACCCTATGTCATAAACTTTAGTGCAATACGAGTTTCAAACTAACTTAACTCACTTCTGTCTAAAAAAATACAAACAAAATGCAAATCTTTTTATCCTTCGGGATGGGTTTCAAATCATTTTCAAAAAAGAGCACGTTATTTTTGTTCTGTCGCAAACAGGCATTGACCCTAACTGTCGGAATGCGAACCTAACGTCGCTCATAAAAAACATTTATCGACTCGTAGGTCGAACTGCGATTGTTGACTTCCTCTCTCTCGTCCGATTGAGGATACGTAGGCACAAGACGACGATGTCTTGGCGAGAAACCTTTCCCCTTTTTCACCCGTAGTCTTCCGAACTACATTGACTCTGACTTTACCATTGCACGAGGGAAAACGTAGGCCTAGGACGACGAAGTCCTATCGAGTCTCCTTTTCTCCTTTAGTTTTCCATTTCCGTTTAGCAGTAGAGCTTTAGATGACTTACCCCTTGATAAGACAACAAGCGTGAATCCCATTGAGTACAACGGACGTGGGGGGGTGCTAATACCTTCCTCTCGCGTAACCGACTCCCGTACCCAGACTATGGTTGCGATGACCATGTATTTCCCTTTTTAGGTTTTCTTTGATCGTTTCCTTTCCCCGTTGGGATAAATAACGTTCGGTGGCGACTCTTCTATTTTTTCCGCCGGTTGTTTTTTGTAATTGCGTCAATATTACACGACATGTATGAATTCATATGGCCTACAAGAGCCACTGAAATTAAAACATTAAGACTACAAAATATTACACAGTAGCCAGAACAGTAGGTAGTCTGGAGATGAACACTATATCGTAAACTACCCCAACATTACTTCTAAAGAGAGCTATCCTTTCGACGATGTTCTGAAAAATTCCAAACCATCATTGAAACCTGCAAAACACCACCAACACATTAACCAACCACAAGCCAACATGCCAAAAAATATGATAGAAAATTCTTATCAAACAATATGTAGAAAAATTAAAGTTTACATGTGTAGTCGAATACGTACAATTTCAAACGTTGTTGAAAACCTCCTTGTAAACAACATTTGTCATTGTAATTTTGGCCGTTTTGTTGTCATCGTGGACCAAGACTTTGATACCTTTCTTGCTGGTAACTTTTGAAAGCGCGACATATATTTGACCATGAGTAAAAACGTCGCGAGGAATGTAAAGCCCCACCCAATCCAACAACTGACCCTGAGACTTGTTAATTGTCATTGCGTAGGACACAATGACTAAGAATTGTCGCCGACTTAGCTTGAAAGGCGAAGGAGATTGTAAATGGGGCATATTCATCCTTGGAATATAGACAACGTTGCCGTAATTTTTGCCCCCCATATTACAAGCTTCAAGTACATGTGTAGCCATCTTAGTCACAATAAGCCGGGTACCATTACATAACCCTTCGGACTGATCGATGTTCCGCATTAACATAATGGGTGTTCCGATCTTCAATTTTATGTGATGGTTAGGCAAACCGGATGTTTTCAAAGAGCTCAAAAATTTTTTAGTGAGAACATCAAGATGTCCCTGCCATGTATCTCAGATCAATCAACAGAGTTACAACTAAAGTAATCCCTTAAGTTACCTAAAGCAAAAAATGTAAAACATTAAAAAACAGGTGAAAGTTGCAGTACATTTTGTAGAATTAATTTGTAGGAAGTAATAATACCTGGCATCATGGCCAATAGATGATCATTGATTTTGTCTACCATTTCAATGGTTGATGCCAAGATAGCCTTACTCTTAATATAATTGTAATCACGGTAGTTATTGAGGAATTTCGGATACGTACTCGTGATAATGGCAACAATTAGATCTTCAAATTGTGTAATTAACATCTCAGGTGGGAATTCTATTTCTGCAGCCCCGTCATTCGGTTCACCAAGTCTACCTTCCCCAATTTTAAGAAGCCAATCAGAGAAATCACCAATTTCTTTCTGTTCCTGTTCTGTTAGACCGCAGCTCAGACGCATATTCTTGGTTAAGGTCAACATCTCCGCCGAATGCCTTATGTATAAAGCGTTGATTGTGGCGTGAACAATGTCAGAACGACTCCCCCTCGGTATTACCAGCAATATATATCTAAAGTCTCCACCAAATACGACAACCTTCCTACCAAATACCTCACTAGAGTTGCTACTGCTACTCATGATATCCTTTAAAGTTCTGTCAAGAGCTTCGAAAGACCATTTGTTTGCCATCGGTGCCTCGTCTCAAATTATTAATTTAACCTGCCTAAGTAGTTCTGCAGCATCTTCTTTGTAACCAATGTCGCAAGTCGAGTTATCCAAGGTAGGCACAGGTATCTTGAGCCTTGAGTGAGCAGTTCTCCCACTGGGTAACAACAGCGATGCAATTCCACTGGTTGCTACGGTTAAGCAGATGTCGTGCTTAGATCTAATTGCACTTGCGAGTGTCCTCCACATGTAAGTTTTGTCGGTGCCCCCATAACCATGAAGGAAGAAAACACCACCTTTCTGAGTTGTAACTGCAGACATGATTTTCTCATATATACACTACTCATCTATAATTGATTCAAAAAATCAAAATCAGGAATTAGAACGAAATTAATATAGCAATGTACAATAATTGTTTCACTTGTTACCTGTAAGAGCTACATGAAGGGATAGAAATTCAGTCTGAATGGTTAGAATGTGATAACTGCGTTCATCGTAGATGCGCCGATTGCCCAGCTGCTCCAACACATATTTTTCCGGATATGGTATTGGATAGAAATTTTTAAGACTTCTTCGATTAGTCTGAAGCAGTTGTTCAATCTCAAGCAATGTAAGATTTTGTAGTTGTGCATCACTCAAAAGCAAATCTGCCACAACGCGTGGATGTAAGTTTCTTAACGTTGCTTAGTTATGCAAGTTTTCAAGCAATGCATTTGTTTAAAATATAGTAGTAATGGACACAAAAATTAGGATTTCAAATTTTAAATGGCGGTGAAACAAACCGTCAGACAATAAAATCCACGACTCCTTCCATACATGAGCAGGCCTGTTCACGTTGCCTGACATAAGCATAACCACAAATAGCTTACGAAGGAAATGACCTGACCTCTACTCACCGACCTCTCTAGTAGCCCCAATGTATCCCCGGTCATCCTCAAGGAAACCCATAGCCAAACACGCATCCCTGAACGATTCATACTGTGTATCACTAACCTTCCGTATTTCCTCATAACTTGTAGGTCCCTTGACCACCATCGACATCATCCGTAGATAAAATAATTCCCCCGTAGACGGCGGTACCCAGACCAAATGACCAATTGCAAACCCTCTTTTGTAAGGCTTCCACATTTTATTTCTCTTATGGTATACAAAAATGGTGACAAACTGGTCGTATGTTAACTCTCTGGCATTTGCATAATTCTGATTTGCAAGTAACCATGCTGAAAACATAGATTCCGTAACGCTTGCCTTGTCTAAAATATTCTCAATTCGGTCATAATCGGTGTAGTACAATGGCTTTTCACCAATTAGATGGAAAAATATACGTTCAACTGTTGGCTTCCTTCCATGAATGTTGTAAGCGATATTCGCCAACTTGCCTCGCAAGGAGAGATGTATCTACAATCAAGATATTGTTTGATTTCATCAACGTGCTCATTACCATTGGAGGTGGACCGGGCAGCATGTTCAACGAAAACTGTAATTCTATCATATCCCTTGTGTATATATTTGAACAAATATTTGATCGACGTACTCTGATTACACCACTCCATATTTATATGAGCTTGGTACTTCAAAAGTAGCATTGTGTTGTAGGGGACAACATGTATATTGTCCAAAGGGATACCATTTTTGTGAATTATGTGTGTAGATGATCTTCTTCTATACAAAGGATAGCCTTCGGCATCGACAATTGTATTCTCTATGAACCGCTTAGGAAAAAATTTGGTGCATTTTTTGTTCTTCATACACGGTGATGATTCCCTCGACAAACCACATGGACCATGGATCATATGTGATTTGACCAAATTGTAGCAAGTAGGATAAAGTTTGGGGTCAGGTATTTCAGCACAAATGATTCATTCAATGTCGGATGGGGTGGGATATTTACTTTTAGGATGTAAGAATATCAGAATGTGAGCGTGTGGTAGGCCTCTCTTTTGGAATTCTATTGTGTACATAACTAAAAAATTAAATAACATGGTAAGATTCATTAGTAAAACAATAAATGTATTAAAAAAATATGGAATGGTAAAGGGAAGGCTTACATGCTATAACACGGACAAGGACATGTTTCTTTATGATGTCGCGCATTAGTTGGTCAAATTTTATTTTGAACACCTTAGCTACAATATCAGGACGGACGTGTGCATTTAAGTTATTTGGATCCAACTGCCGTTTGATTTCAGGCCAATTTGGGTTACAGGTAAAGGTTATAAACAGGCCAGGGAACCCTAACTTACTTGAAATTGCCATTCCGTCGAAATAATGTTGGTCCATGTACCTCTTGCTCCCGACGAAACTTGAAGGCAAAACGAACCGTTTCCCTTCCTTTCCACTCTGTTGAGAAGTCCCCGCAGTAGATTGATGTTGTATGTTGTTATACTTACCAACCCTTAGCTTAGATTGATATTTCTGCAACCAATTAAGACATTCAGTTTCCATCATCGTGTAACCGTCAACCCAAAATTGTTGGAATAGCCATCTCGAATATAGTAATGTTTTAGGTTCACCAACACGTTCTTGGAGTCGGTAGCAAAGCCAATCCTTAATAGTTTGTCTGTTTTGCTTTGTCACGGTTGTTTCGTATTGGTACTTATGGAGTATATTATCCCTGTAACCATCTTCCCCATGTGCAAAAATCAAAGGGTATTGGTAGCCAAGATAAGCTGGGTGGAACTCATCGATCCTTTGCAAGCCACCATCACGCTCATGGATTATGATGTCTCTTAGTTCAGTAGTGTCAACATCACCAACAATAAGTGCAGCAACCTCAGAAACAGTGTGCGTGTTATAGACCCGACCGTCACTAGGTCGACTCGAAATCAGTTTCAACCTCAAGTCTTGAAATGCATTATCCCTTAACACATCCCTCGCCATTCTAAAGGCTTTAGCATGAATATTGTTATCGTCTAACATTACCTTCAAGTTTGTAACAATATCCTTTTCAATATTTTTGTTATCCTTGCAAAAACAATGAGCATAAATGTTATCGCAATATAGTGAACAGAAATTGGTGACTACATGATGTTACAACCTTTTATAAAAGCATGAGTAATACCTGAAACAATCAATTCTATTTTCGACCTCGTTATCAGTGTCAAATATGTATAGTTGAGCATATTGTGGAGGTTCACCGATTTCTAGAAGCATGGTACCGATCCAGTGGCAAGTTTGACCATGTAGTTGCAGAGTCGGAGGGTCATTCCCCATGGAATAGGTTGTGTCAAATTTCATCCCAGATGAAGTGAAGGAGAACATTGCGTTGTAAGTTCTAATATTGGCTTGAAATTTTTTACTATGGCGCAATGTTCTATCGAAGAGGAGTTGTTGATGCAGAGGCGGAGGCTGCTTCATGGGTGGTAGGACTACTTTCCCACTTTTGCAGCATATATGAAACTTTGATACTGCGGCATGTCTATTTTTTGCTTTACGTTCCTGGTACCACATACACGCCTTACAATGCTCGCATTCCCAAACAGGGTCTCCAACGTCATAATACTCTGAATTGATAAAAATAAATGAGACTCAATGTAAAAATAAATGGAATGGCATAAAAATGGATGGATAATTCACCTTGAAGGTGAGAATCAAGTGAATCCTCCAAATTCTTATCATCAGATTCTGATGAATTTCCCAAACTATGCCCTGATCCATAATCTGAGTTTTCATCCGAAGAAGAATAAGCAGCGGACGTATGAATTGGATGAAGGTTAGTGTTGTAGTTATTACTTGAAGCACCATATTGACGAGCATAATTATAAGTGGATGGTAATACATTTGATGGGATTGATAATGATGTTGGTAGCATTATACTCGCGTGAGTAGTGTTGTGGATAGGTGAAGAATCATTCCTTAAAGCATACTGAGACAATGGTTCAAGTGTCTGCGTTGTATGCTTCATAGTTAGGTGTGAACTGAGTCGAGGTCTTAGTTTTGATTATCTCTGAATAGTAGGATCCACCGGGGTTAAAGGAGTTGTGTTTTGTGTATCACCACTGGCGTTCAACACGACAGATGGGGATACTCCACTAGTGGCAGATGAATTGAAAGTGGCAAACAAATTTACTCCAGAATACACATCAAATCGTCTACGTTTCGTAGGAAATGTAGGTAGTAAATGTCTTGTAGACGGGGAAGTATGTGTGGTGTTTATGATGTCAGTGAACAGAGTTGTATTCGGTATTTGGGAGTATTTTGAGATTGAGATGGAAGGTGTGGATGGCGAGGCTACTATATTCTCCTTGTTACCTAGAGGGTTTTTATGCTTCTTCTCCATCAACAACAATTTTCACCTCTTCCTTGCAATGGAAGAAGCCGTTTTAGTATTACATGATATAACTAAAGGTTCCTTCAAATTGGATATGGTAAATGAGAGTTAGCAACTCTTGAATGGCCTCAATGTGGAACATACATTTTGGGATTCTGGGCATACATTCAGTTCAGATTGGAAACCACGACATTGAAGGATAAATGAGAAATAAGGGTGACTTACGAAGGTTGGTAACAGAAGCTGAATGCAATGGTGTTTTGACCAAGAAGCATGGTAATATGCAAAACCACACTACCTGGAAGAAGTAAAAGATGAAGGGTACTTGGAACTGGCTTTGTTAAAATACCAATAATGATGTGCTCCCAGCTAACATACCAATACAAATTAAGTGAAAGCTATGTTAGAGATGTAGTTGTTAGGCATATGTGTATTTTAACATTATTATATTGGAAACGTGAATAGTACACAAAAGGGAGCACATGGGTTAGAGTTGACATATTTTTATAAAGTTTGCAGTAGTGCAATGATGATAAAGGATATTGACAGGTTTTTTAAAGATTTTTACCAAGCAAATACATAAGCCAGGTTTTACTCAAGTATAACCTTTTAGTAGTATTGGTTTAAAAATTTTTTGTCAACGTCTCCAAGGGGATTTCCAAATTGACGTTAAAGTGTATATCATCCATCACATAATATGCTAAATGTTTTGGTGGTCTTGTTTAAAGCATTGTTTTGGTAGTATTAGTTATGATTTTATTCAAGGCTAAATGTTGTGGTAGTCTTGTTTAAAGTAATGTTTTTGTTTTCTCCAAGGGGATAGCCAGTATAGGAAGAATAATATAAAGTTGCTGCAAGAATATTGAATAGGAGTCCGCAAGTCTGTTTTTAAGATAATAGCCATTTTTGGACTCTGGCATAAGAGTATATGTGTTAGCATCTGCATCAGTGATAGCCCTTATAGGATGATTATGAAAATATGCCACAACCAAAATATACACAAAGTGATTTCATAATGAACTATATAGATTTTGAAGTAATATTAGATAACATTGGGGACATTGTCTTTGACATCCCAAGCTAAAGCTACTGCCCTAGTTTTAAGAATTATCCAAAATAACACCCATCGTTCTAAGGGGTAAGGCCAAAAGATGACCAAAATATATACTTGGCAGTTATGTTGATCCAATTCCAAAACATAATCATTTTGTCGCACGTCAACAGTAGATTTAGACCAATGCCTTTTTACCGCGCTTGATAAGTTTATTCACTTTAGTTGATGAAAGGTCCCCATCATTAAGAGTTTTGTTGGAGAAATCAGTCAAGGCATCGGGAGACATCCTCTTCACATTAGTTGTAGGGCTGACAGGATCGGGAACGTGTGTAGAACTTATTTCACTATCCGACACGACAAAACGAAAGAGCCCCTAGTTAATATGACGTGTTGTATACAAGATTGAATAATAAAAGATGATTATAAGTATTTAAATACCGTGATTAGATTCATCTTTTCAAACGGAGAATCCTCATCGACACTCTCCATTACCTATACCAAAAAAACAAATCAGTGTGTACTGCTGGTGAAAACTTAGAAAACGTAATTATGATTCATGATTTAATGTATTAGTTGGACATAAGATGTAGACAAAGGAGATTAAAAAACCTAGACTGAATGAGAAGTGGTATCAACAACAGATGTTGGCTGAAATTTATAAACATCATTAGCAATTGTGACATAAGCTGAGTGGACTATAATTGTAACAACAAAACAATGGTAGGGTAATTACCTGATCAGTTCCAAGTGATCCCTCAAGTTGTTTAATTAGTTGTTCATCTTTAAGAAACTGGACGACGGAGCAACTCTTCCATCGGGTAAGTATTTTATGAATTGAATTAATCGGTTTATCTATAAATATTTTAGTAAGTTATCCATATTTTATTTTGGATCAGGTTAGAATTTCGTTTTTATCCAAAATTTAAATTAGTCAATAGAAGTGCAACAAAGGACTTTAGGGTGGAGAGGAGTTTGATGCAAGGAGACCCTCTATCCTCTTTCTTGTTTGTTATGGCGATGGAGGGGTTAACTAGATTGATGAACATGGTTGTGGATACAGAGGAATTTTCAAGTTTTCAAATAAAGGAGGAAGTTTCGGTTGATATTTTACAATTTGAAGACGATACAATTATTATAGGAGACAGGAGAGCGGGAATATGTGGGGGTATGAAAGCAATTTTAAGAGGTGAAATTCTGGTATCAGACGTGTGATGTTAAGGTGTGATGTCACAACAACACACTCTGCACAATGGACAGCAATAACAGTAAAATAACACCAAGAATTGTTGACCCAGTTCAGTTACAACCAACCTACTCTGGGGGCTACCAAGCCAGGGATGGAATTCACTACTTGTAGATATAATTTACAGACTCAACGACCCGTTGACAATCTCCTAAACTTATACTCTACTAATGACTTCCTACCTAAGAAACCACTTAGGTATGAGAACACCACTCAATCCCTTACAAACACTCAAGAACCCACTTTGAGCACCCTTGATCTTACTTCACAGTTTCGATCAATTCAAACAACTCTCTTTGCTTCACAGCTTTAGAGAGGACAGAAACTTAACACCTATTCAAACCCTAGAATAGTGTAAATACAAGCACTTTAAACAAACTCTAGACACTAAGCCTTCTGCTCTTGATCTTCTGAATGTTTTCTGTACTTTTTCCTTTGGTCTTGTGCGCTTTATATAGCTCCTGAATTGGGCTTGGACTTGTCACAATATTTGATCAGATTTGTTAATTAAAACTGAATCTTCAAAACAGATTTTATCCCCAAAATCTTTTTAAATCTTCAACCTTTTAATTCTCCAACAGATCTGCAATCAAATCTCCCATGTAACAGAAAATATCTATCCCAAGATATTCTCATCCAATGAGTCAACCACTCTCCACAATTCCAGCTAATACGCGTGCCCTAATAACATATCCTGCTGTTATTAATTCTGCAGGTCTGATGTTACAACATCACCTGTGTGACATCAGACATCCATCTTCAGCATTTAACAACTTAACACAGCCCAGTGTTAAGACTTCAATGTTACAACATCAGCACCTTGACATCAACATTGAATAAACTTTGTTTTACCAAAATTCCAGCCAATCCAGGAACTATCAATCTCCCCCTTTGGCTAATTTTGGCTAAAACACTCTCTGCACTCTGCAAATAACTTCTGCACTCTGCACCTTCAGAGATTTCAGCAGCGGAATAATCTTCAAAAATTTGAAACTTATTAGCAGCAGTTTGATAATCTATCAAAGTCTTCATCACTTGATCTGCTGCAGCACCATCTTCATTATTGACAGCAGCCAATTGGTGCTCCCTCTCTAAAACATGAACCAGCATCACAGCTGTTCAGTAGCTCATTATGTGCAATTTACTCCCCCTAGATGTCGGCTTGGCTGCACTCTTCACAAGTCATGCTATCTTCAATACTCCCCCTCAATAACTGCATCACCACTTTTCAACTAAACACCTTTTAGCAGCATCTATCTCCCCCTTAATCTCTGCATCACATCAGCAGCATATGGCAATAAAACTCTTGACTATTTCTCCCCCTTTTTAGCCATAATTAGGCAAGCTTCTATAAGAAGCCCTATTAACTATAGTCAGTATACCCTAGCTCTCATTGTTAGCCTCTCAGTTAGTAAACAGGCAAAACAAATCATAGAAGGAAACTAAAAACATAAACAGTGCATAAACCAGCACAATATTCAAGTTACAAAACCAAGATAGCAAAAAAAACTAAAACTACTAAAACTACTGAAGGCAAGAGAAAATAAGCTAGTCTTCTTCTGAGCTTGCTTCATCAGCACTATCTTGTCCTTCATGATTCTCTTCCTCCTCCTCAGAGCTATCCCCTCTGGCATCAACTTCAGAGTCATCAACATCATCATCACCACTGTTCAGTTCTAACTGCTGGATCAGCTTTTCAAGTCTCTCTTTTCTAACCAAACTGGTACTGATTACTTCATCAAGGTCTTTGCACATGGTCTTCAATTCTTCGATCAGTTCAGCCTTTGTAGTCTTCTTCTTGACTTCAGCAGTTGATGTTAGAACAATGTCTGGAACATGATATCCTGAAAATAGTTTAGGGTGTAGGGACAAGGCTATCTTCCTCTGGCACGCTATGTCTGAGCTTGTTAAAGTCTCAGGATGTTGCTCCAAGATGATACCACACACAAGAGATGGGAATGCTATGGGTAACTTGATAGCGTTTGTTCCAGCATGTTTCACCACTTGCATAAAGATGTAGCTACCATAGTCAAACTTAATCTTCTTCCCAATAGCACATATAAACCTGCCCAATCCAACAGCGATTGTTGTCTTGTGGTTTGTTGGCACCCAGTTGGCAGCACCAATTCTGTGAAGAATTGCATACTTGATGCTAAGTTTACTGGCTGGCAACTTCTTTTTCAATGGCCAAACCCTTATCTGACCAGCTGTAATCTCTTTACATATATCATTATCAGTCATCTCAAGTTCACTACACTCTTCATCATCTCTTCCTAGATACTTATTGATAGTACTAGGAGAGAAATTAATGCACTTTCCTCTCACATAAACTTTCATAAAATCAGTGCTCTTTTTATCAATAATATTTCCAGAAATGTTGACAACAAATTCTTTAACAAGACTTTCATAGCACTTAGGAAACTTGGTCACAGTCTTTACCAATCCAGCCTCCTTAATCAGCTCCATGATATCCTTCATTTCCAAAGCTTATTTCCCAAGCTCCCTCTCTAGGGCCAGTCTTCTCTGACAAACATATTTCCATAATGATGCACTGCTGGCATAGTGAAAGGAAATGTTGTCGACTGGAACTTCAGGAACTTTGTCAGAGATTCTCTTCAAAATTGTCCTTCTAATAGGTGTGATGTTATGAACATCATCCTCACCATCACGGTCAGAATTAGAGTCTTCCCTTATTTTCCTCTTTTTGGATTTCACAGCCACTTTGCTCCATGACTTGGTTGGACCAACAACAATGTTCTTCTTGCCTTCAGTTTTCTTTGGAGAGGAATCAACGGTCTTTCCTTTCCTTGTCTTCAGTCTCTTAGCAATACTTGGGACAGCTTTTCCAATGATTTCATCATCGGATAAGTCAACTACATTGATCACATCCTCATCCTTTTCTTCCCCAGCAGGTGAAGTTCCGACATCTTCCTTAACATTAGCTTCCTCCTGTACATCATCTTCTTCTATTCTTACTTTAGAATCTTCAACAACAGACATAGCAAGTCTATGAAGATTTGTAGCTGCACTTTGCATGTCGCTCTTTTCCCTTTCAGAATGTTCCGCAGGCATTTGTCTCAGTGGTCTAGATATACCTAAGCTTTTATCCACGTCTACCCTTTCCTCAACAGTTTGAGAAGTGGATAACCTAGGTGCTGTTTTATTACTAAATAGCACACTCGTAACAAACTTTTTCGTTTCATTATCTCTAAAAATAGTCCCAGCCCTTTTTGGAACAAGTTTGGAAGGTCTAGATTTACTTGATTCAGGAAGAATGGTTGAGAGGGGCTCAACGTCCATGGGATTGAATGCTGAACCTTCGTCAGGGGAAACCCTAGCTCTTTCTTTTGTGGAACTCTGACACTCAGATTTCTTGGATGGAGACGCCATGACTCTTTTTAGTGAGAGTTGATTCTTGAAGTCGAAGGAGTTGATTCGTAGCGAGAGCAGAGCTTTGAAGACGCGTAATGTTGTAGTACCGGGAAAGGGGGTTCTGAGGCTAGGAGCTTGATTTGGAGTGTCAATGACTTTTTCCCTCCATAAAAACTTTCCTTTTAAAACACTCACATCAGAACTTGTTAACTTTGAGTGTCCTTTCAGCATCCTGATGTCATAGTCTGATGTTATGACATCAACATCATTAGTTGAATTCCCTTCAAGAGAAGTCCACTGATAGCAGTTGTCTTTGGTTCTGGTACCCTTCATAATAACTTGATTATGTTCATCAGAAACCACACACCCATCCTTAGTGTAGTTTACCCTGTAACCTCCATCACACAACTGGCTTATGCTGATCAAATTTGCACTTAAGCCCTTGACAAACATAACATTGTCAAGTTCAGGTCTACCATCACCTTGCACTTTCCCAACTCCTGCAACAACACCTTTTCCTCCATTGCCAAATATGACTTCATGAGAGGGACAAGGTCTAAGATCATCAAACATGGATCTACATCCAGACATGTGCTTGGAACACCCACTGTCAAAATACCATGTTCCTTCTTTATCACCCATGAGAGCCAATAAGCACTTCACCTTCTCCTTAGGTACCCATTGTTTAACAATTTTGGGTCTGTGCTCTCTCCATCTGTTTTGAGGCTGAGGGTATCCATGCAGCTTGTAACAAGAGTACTGCATATGTCCAAATCTTCCACAATAATAGCATCTCACCCTTTCATCTCTGAATCTTCTGCCATGATGAGATTGCCTATGCCGCCATCCATGATGTGGTCTCCTCCTACCATAACAGCCCTGCCATCTATTCTGTTGATATCTTCTCCCATAAGACGGCTGAGAATGCTTTTTCCTGGATTGTCTCCCATGATGGTGTGGTTTTCTTCTTCCATATATATAAGGAACAACATTGGTGTATCCATACCCATAACCATACCAGTTGTCCTGATGTTGAGACATCTGATGAGACATGTGTTGTTTGATCTGAGCAGCTTGCATGCTCTCATGGTATTGTGGGGGCATATACTGACTAGCTCCCTGTGGCTGCTTTCTCTTCTGATAGGGACCAGTCTTCTTCTCAATCTTCTTAGGTTGTGAAACATCAGCTTTCTTAGGGGTAGGATCCTGCTTCTTTGGCTGATGTTGAGATGAAAGTTGTGACATTTCCTTCTTTGAACCTGAAGTGCTTCCTTCTGAGGTTCCCTTGTCCTCAGCCACAAAACCTATCCCAGCTTTGTCTCCAGCAGCTTTTTCTGACTGAAGTATCTTGTCAAGTGTGTCTGTACCACAGCTCAGCATCCTAACAAACTTGGTCATTTGATCAAGGTGAGCTCTAACTAGCACCACTTCATTTTCCAGATCTGACTTTTCATTCTCTAGCTGAGCAATCTGTTGCTTGTGGCACTTGTTTTCTTGACAAATTTCAGCACTCTTTATACACAGCTCTTGATAGGTAGATGCCAACTCCTCATAAGTTACTTCTCCATCACTCGAATCATCATCAGAAACCACAGCTCCTGTTAAAGCTCTCACATGCTTTGCTGACTCGCCTTCACTTTCACTATCAGAGTCAGACCAGGAAACTGTCATGCCCTTCTTTTGCTTTTTCAAGAAGGTGGGACATTCTTTCTTGACATGTCCATACCCTTCACACTCAAAGCACTGCACTCCTTTATCTTGGGCAGTTTTCTCTTCATCCTTCTTGCTGGTGTCAGAAGTCATGTTCTTGACATTAGGCCTGGAGTTATTATTCATTCTCTTGAATACTTTGGTGAATTGTCTTCCCAACATCACTATGGCCTGGGATAAATCCTCCTGGGATTCAGAACTCTTTCCTTTATCTTCTTCATTATTTGACACCAGGGCTATACTCTTTGGCTTCTTTTCTGGTTCTTCTTCATTCAACCCAAGCTCAAAGGTTTGAAGAGATCCAATGAGCTTATCTACTCTCATCTTGTTGATGTCTTGTGATTCTTCAATGGCAGTAACCTTCATCTTATACTTCTTAGGTAGGGACCTAAGAATCTTCCTCACAAGCTTTTCATCTGACATCTTCTCTCCAAGAGCACTAGATGCATTGGCCAGCTCAAGAACACTCATGTGGAAATCATGAATAGTCTCATCTTCCTTCATCTTCAGGCTTTCAAATTTTGATGTTAAAATCTGTAGTCTTGACATCTTGACTCTAGATGTTCCTTCATGAGTAGCCTGCAAGATATCCCATGCTTCTTTAGCAACTTCACAGGTATTGATTAACCTGAAGATGTTCTTATCCACTCCATTGAAGATAGCATTCAGAGCTTTGGAATTTCCAAGGGCAAGCTCATCTTCCTCCTTGGTCCACTCTTCTTCAGGCTTTGGCTTAGAGGTGCCTTCTTTATCTTTGCCAGAATCATCCTTCTCACACATAACAGGAGCTTTCCATTCTTTAATAACAGCCTTCCAAGCCCTACTGTCCAAGGATTTTAAGAAGGTGGTCATCCTTGGCTTCCAATAGTCATAATTGGATCCATCCAAAATAGGGGGTCTGTTGACGAATCCTCCAACTTCTTTGTCCATCTTTACACCAGAAAGTAACTTCCCTAGATCTCACCCAGAGACAGACAGGATGCCTGCTCTGATACCAATTGAAATTCTGGTATCAGACGTGTGATGTTAAGGTGTGATGTCACAACAACACACTCTGCACAATGGACAGCAATAACAGTAAAATAACACCAAGAATTGTTGACCCAGTTCGGTTACAACCAACCTACTCTGGGGGCTACCAAGCCAGGGATGGAATTCACTACTTGTAGATATAATTTACAGACTCAACGACCCGTTGACAATCTCCTAAACTTATACTCTACTAATGACTTCCTACCTAAGAAACCACTTAGGTATGAGAACACCACTCAATCCCTTACAAACACTCAAGAACCCACTTTGAGCACCCTTGATCTTACTTCACAATTTCGATCAATTCAAACAACTCTCTTTGCTTCACAGCTTTAGAGAGGACAGAAACTTAACACCTATTCAAACCCTAGAATAGTGTAAATACAAGCACTTTAAACAAACTCTAGACACTAAGCCTTCTGCTCTTGATCTTCTGAATGTTTTCTGTACTTTTTCCTTTGGTCTTGTGCGCTTTATATAGCTCCTGAATTGGGCTTGGACTTGTCACAATATTTGATCAGATTTGTTAATTAAAACTAAATCTTCAAAACAGATTTTATCCCCAAAATCTTTTTAAATCTTCAACCTTTTAATTCTCCAACAGATCTGCAATCAAATCTCCCATGTAACAGAAAATATCTATCCCAAGATATTCTCATCCAATGAGTCAACCACTCTCCACAATTCCAGCTAATACGCGTGTCCTAATAACATATCCTGCTGTTATTAATTCTGCAGGTCTGATGTTACAACATCACCTGTGTGACATCAGACATCCATCTTCAGCATTTAACAACTTAACACAGCCCAGTGTTAAGACTTCAATGTTACAACATCAGCACCTTGACATCAACATTGAATAAACTTTGTTTTACCAAAATTCCAGCCAATCCAGGAACTATCAAGAGGTTTTGAAATGGTGTCCGGATTAAAAGTGAATTTTTATAAGAGTAAGATTTATGGGATTAACTTCAGTGACAGGAGTATGAATAATGCAACTTCTTTTTTGTCTGGTTGTGAAGACCATATTCCTTTCATATTCTTAGGTGTGAAAGTTGGAGGTAGCATGAGAAGATTGCACACGTGGAAGGACGTCATCAACAATGTTGCAAATAGATTGTCAGTTTGGAAAAACGGATGTCTATCTCTGGGAGGTAATGTCGTGTTGATTAACACAATGCAAAATTCATTACCTATTTATACTTTATCCTTTTATAAATCCGCGACTAAGGTTATGAAGGAAATGAGACGAATTCAAGTCAATTTTCTGTAGGGGGTTTAGATGTCAAGAGAACAATCCATTGGATTAACCGGAATTCAGTGTGCAAACCCAAATAAAAAGGGGGGCGTCTAGGTATAAAAAAACCTTGAGATTTTCAACAAGGCCTTGTTACTCAAATGGAAGTGGAGGATATTGAAGGAAAATGATGCATTGTGGAGTGGGATTTTGAGACATACATACTATAATCTGGAGCTGGAGATGTTTACCGAAGAAGGAAGAATGGTTAATAGAAGAGACTCAATATGGTGGAGGGACCTTTTAAAGGTGGAACTTAAGAATGGGGCAAAACAAAATATTTTTACTAACCATATTATATGCAGGTTGAAGAATGACAGTGGAATCTCTTTTTGGAATAGAAAATGGATTGGTAACCAAACCTTGAAGGAGGCTTTTCCTGAAGCTCTTGAAGGGGTTGTTGACAAGTTTGGTAGCATTGCGAGTGCGGGCTTTTGGGATGGTGGAACTTGGTTTTGGAAGACGATGCTCAACATCGAGAATCCGTCAACAGAAGTTGTCCTCTAGATGGAATAAATTCAATTCACGCTGACTGATGTCGAGCATATACAGGTTGAAATAGACAAATTCATTTGGCTAGCTGACAATCAGGAAAGTTTTACAGTGAAATCTTCCTATGCTAAGATGGATTCTAGTACGACAGAGCATTCAAATGCACTGATAACACCTTTGTCAAATCTTTGGAAGATGAAGAAGGTTCCTTCCAACATTCAAGTTTTTGGATGGAGAATGAGTCTTGATCGGCTACCAACAAAAGATCAATTATTCAAAAGAGGAATTATAGACAGTGTTAGGGATAAGTGTTGTGTTCTCTGTTTCCAGGAAGACGAAGACAAAATCCATATTTTTAATTCTTGCGCGATTACTGTCATACCCCGAATTTGCTCTACCTCCTCATTCAATTCATCTGGCGTATAGATTTTTGATTCATTTGCATATATTCCTATTAATCATTCATTTTAGGCAAAACCATTCATTCATCTGCATTTACATGTGACATTACTAGGTCTAAAGGTTCACTTGATGATGGATTTAACTGTTTAACCTGATGTCTCAATATTTGGGCTATTGATGGATTGGTATGAGGATTCTTTTTTATTAAGGGCTTATTATTGGTAGATGAAATAATGGATTAGGTTTGTGTTGCTTACTTATGGAATAAGTTATTTTGGATTAATGGACATTGCTGTAACGCCCCAGTTTTTGTTAGATTTATTTAATCGAGTCGATTTAATTATTTTTATTATTATATTATTTTATTCTTGAATTTTAATTGGCAATATATTATTTTTCATCGTGATTATGTTTTATCGCGTTTTGAGAGCGTTTGCGAGATATTTGAGTGCAGGGGTATTTTGGTCTTTTGGCTTGGTTAGATATTTTGAATTTCATAAAAATAGAAACTTAGAGAGAAAAATAGAGAGAAAGAAAAAGAGAAGAAGGAAAAGAGAAAGAAAAGAAGAAAAGGGGAAAAACTTGGAGAGTAAGGAATCGAATCAACCGACTTTTGAAAACACGATTAATCAGGTAAGGGTGTGAAACTCGATTATCTTATCATTGTGTATGATTATGTATGTGTGTGTTGGAAGTTTTACTAGTTTTTCAAATATAGGTCGAAATGAGATAAATGAGTAGAAATTGATGTTTTCACGGTCGAAAATCGATATAAATTGCGTCGTATGATCACATTGTGTTTATGAACAATCGTTGATACTTGTTTTGCTGTTGGAATTGATTTGGGGTGGAAAATGGGATTTGTGGGGGTTTTGGAACCATGTAACCCGCAGTAGAAAATTTTGGTTCTGGTGCGATTCGCCAGGCGAATTAGGTCTCGCCACTAGTTCGCCAGGCGAAGTGCTGGCAAAGGGGGATTCGCCAGGCGAAAACAGAGAGACGGAAATGGGTTAGCTTCTGTAACTCTTAGGGTTTTTCTAAATTTGTGGTTCACTACTAGTTCGCCAGGCGAAGTGCTGGCGAAGGGGGATCCGCCAGGCGAAATGCTAAGTCTCCAGGCGAATCTGGCTGTTTCTCAATAAATTCTTTTCTTTGAAAATTCATAACTTTTAATCCGTAACTCGGATCGAGACGTTCTTGGTACCGTTAGAAAGCTAATAAAACGTTCTTTCTTATTAAAATGGTTTTGAGATTGGTGGCCGATTTAATTATGTCGGGAATTTGGAAATGTTTCGTTTTGTCGACTTTTACCGTCTTAACTGTGTGTATTTGATGTGTTATCATGCAATATGCTTTTGATATATATATATATATATATATATATATATATATATATATATCGTATGACTTGTGTGTTGTTATATGATGTGAATGCATGTGATGAAATGTTGTGATGATGGTTTGTGGCCTAAGGGCAAGAAAATGCATTTTGTTGTGTTTGATTGTATATGCATGATTATGGATGTGTATATGTATGCATTTGAATGTCATGAGTCATTGTATGCCAAGCATCATGATATGCATTCTTGTGATGTCGTGTGCCCTAGTGGGTGTGCGCGACGAAACGATTCTAGAGGGAATCTGCTATAACATCATGTGCCTTATACAAAGAGGTGTGAGCGGTGATTATAGACGATCGTATGCCTTATACAAAGAGGTGTGAGCGATCGGGTCGTGTGCCTTATACAAAGAGTTGTGAACGATCTATAAACGTCGTGTGCCTTATGCAAAGAGGTGTGAGCGACAGGGAACATCGTTTGCCCGACGGGGAGTTACACTAAGTAACAAGCGATGATTCCAATAGTTCCTGAGTGAACTGATGATGAGAATTATGGATGGAATGGTACCGCATTGCATTGCATAAAGTCGTTGTGTCGGTCTCTGTGCATTTGCATAAGTCATGAATGGATTGATTTTGTGTGGAATTGTGAATGGAATTGATGAGTTGAGATATATATATATATATATATATATATATGTTGGTGATAAATGTATTGTGCATGATTGATATGCCTTTGTGATGGATGCATGAGATATGATTTGTGTTGGTTTGCATTCGAATTATGGTGTAAGTTGTGGTGAGAATATTTTACATGTGTATTTTTGTGTTATTATATAATTGTATGCAATTATATTATAATTGTGTTTCTCACCCTTTTGCTGTTTTAAATGCTCTATGAGGCATTGCAGATTAGATGCTGGAGGTCTTTTTGTGAAGCTTAGGTCTTCATTCTTTTGTCGGTCGACTCTGATATGTAGCACCGGGTAGTCGGGGAGATCGTTTGTGATTATGTGTATATGTATATGTTCTTTTTGGGATTGTACATGTATGACTCTGTATATGGCAGGAAACTTTTTATGTTATATATATATATGAGATTCAGTTGCAGATTTTCCGCTTTTATTCTGTATCTGAATTGTGGGTGTTAGGAACTGAGTTCCTCTGTTATGTGCTACCTGATTGTTGCATATCTATATGAGCAGGTTATTGTATTTTGTTTCAATTAATGTGACGCCTCCGTCTATGCCATGAATGTTTTAATTATACTCTGATTATTTGTTATCGCTTTATTTGCTCGGGTTATAGATTATGGGTGTTACATTAAGTGGTATCAGAGCCAGTTTTGTCAGTTTGTGTCAGTTCGTGCCAGTCCGTGTTGGTCTTTGTGTTTGGGGTGAGCTGTTTGTTTAACCATAGTTGTTGTTATTGGGTATGAACAGAATATGGCTGGTAGGAATGATGCTGCTCTTGCTACTGCGATGCAAGCTATAGCTCAGGCGGTGCGGGGTGCACCTAATGCTGGTGGGAATGATGAGTTCAGGAAGAACAAACCGCATGTCTTCAATGGGAGACATGATCCTGATGGTGCTCAGATTTGGCTTAAGGAGATTGAAAGAATCTTTCGAGTGATGGATTGTGCTGAGGAACATAAGGTGAGATTGGGTACTCACATGTTGCAGGAGGAGGCTGATGATTGGTGGGTTAGTGCGCGTCATGTGTGGGAAGCTACAGGTGAAAAGGTCACTTGGACTTTGTTTAGCAGGGAGTTTTTGAGGAAGTATTTTCCTGAAGATGTTAGAGGAAAGAAGGAAATAGAGTTCTTGGAGTTGAAACAAGGTAATATGTCTGTTGTGGATTACACTGCTAAGTTTGTGGAGCTTGTTCAGTTTTATCCACATTATGCTGAAGCAACTGCGGAGTTTTCCAAGTGTGTGAAGTTTGAGAATGGGTTGCATCCTGAGATTCAGCAGGCAATTGGCTATCAAAGGATTAGAAGGTTTTCAGATTTGGTGGATTGTTGTAGAATTTATGAGGAGGATAGCAAAGCTCGTTCTACTCACTATAAGAGTGTGAAGGAAAGGAAAGGAAAGCAACCGTTTCGTGGTGGTCCTTATGTGACACCAGCTGACAAAGGGGTAGTTTTGATAAAAGGCCAAGTGGGAGAGGTATGTATAATCCTCTGAGATGTTTTAGGTGTGGTGACTTAGGACATCGTCAGTTTGAATGTAGAAAGGATATGAGGAAGTGTTCCAATTGTGGAGGTATAGGACATGTCGCAGCTGATTGTAAGAAGAATGTGGTGAAGTGTTTCAACTGTGGTGAACCTGGTCATGTTAGTACGAAGTGTCCGAAACCAAAGCAAGCTCCAGCTGGAGGGAAAGTATTTGCATTGGCAGGAACTCAGACTACTAGTGCAGACCGTCTGATAAGAGGTACTTGTTTTATTAATAGTATGCCTTTAGTTGCTATTATTGATACCGGAGCGAATCATTTATTTATTTCGTCTGAGTGTGTGAAGCGTTTGAATCTTTTGTTGTCTTCGATGGGTGGAGAGATGGTTATTGATACTCCAGCAATGGCGTCGGTAACTACTTCTTTGGTTTGTTTAAGTTGTCCTTTGACCATTTATGGTAAAGATTTTGAGATGGATTTGGTGTGTCTGCCGTTAGAGGGTTTAGATGTGGTTCTGGGAATGAATTGGTTACAATTCAATCGGGTTCATATCGATTGTTATCATAAGTTGGTAAGATTTCCTTCTCTTGAAGAAGACGAGGAATCGAGTTTCTTATCTACCAAAGAGTTGAAGAAACTTTTGGCGGATGAAGCTCAGTTGTTCGGGTTGTTTGCATCATTGACCGTGGATAGTCAAGTTGTAATTGATATGTTTCCAGTCGTGTGTGATTTCCAGAGGTGTTTCCAGAGGATATTTCAGATGTGCCGCCAGAAAGAGAGGTGGAGTTTTCTATAGATCTAGTTCCTGGTACTAGACCTTTATCTATGGCACCATATCGTATGTCGGCATCTGAGTTGGTTGAGTTGAAGAAGTAGTTGAATGAATTGTTAGAGAACAGGTTTGTGAGGCCGAGTGTATCGCCTTGGGGTGCTCCAGTTTTATTGGTGAAAAAGAAAGATGGAAGTATGCGATTGTGTATTGATTATCGCCAGCTGAATAAGGTGACGATTAAGAATAAGTATCCTCTTTCGAGAATTGATGATTTGATGGACCAGTTGGTAGGTGCGTGTGTGTTTAGTAAAATTGATTTGAGGTCAGGTTATCATCAGATTAGAGTGAAAGAGGAAGATATTCAGAAGACGGCTTTTAGGACACGCTACGGACATTACGAATATTCTGTGATACCGTTCGGGGTTTCTAATGTGCCAGGTGTGTTTATGGAGTATATGAATCGTATTTTTCGTGAGCATTTGGATCGATTTGTTGTTGTGTTTATTGATGACATCTTGATTTATTCTAAGTCCTGGGAGGAACATGCGGAGCATTTGCGAATTGTATTGCAAATTTTGAAGGAAAAGAGACTTTATGCCAAGTTGTCCAAGTGTGAGTTCTGGTTATCAGAAGTGAGTTTTCTTGGGCATGTGATTTCAGGTAATGGTATTGCTGTGGACCCATCCAAAGTAGAGGCAGTTCTGCAATGGGAGGCTCCTAGATCGGTTACTGAAATTAGAAGCTTTTTGGGTTTAGCTGGATATTATCGAAGATTCATTGAAGGCTTTTCCAAGTTAGCACTTCCTTTGACCCAGCTGACTTGTAAAGGTAAAGCGTTCATTTGGGATATTCAGTGTGAGGAAAGTTTTAGTGAGCTGAAGAGAAGATTGACTACAGCTCCGATTTTGATCTTACTGAATCCTACTGAACCGTTTGTGGTGTATTGTGATACATCTTTGATTGGTTTAGGTGGAGTGTTGATGCAAGAAGGTAAGGTTGTGGCTTATGCTTCGAGGCAATTGAGGATTCATGAGAAGAATTACCCTACTCATGATTTGGAATTAGCGGCTGTGGTTTTTGTGTTGAAAATTTGAAGGCATTATCTCTATGGTGCAAGATTCGAAGTCTTTAGTGATCATAAGAGTTTGAAATACTTGTTTGATCAGAAAGAGTTGAATATGAGGCAACAGAGATGGTTGAAATTTTTGAAGGACTACGATTTTAGCTTGAATTACCATCCTAGTAAAGCTAATGTGGTAGCCGATGCGTTAAGCCGAAAATCTTTGCATATGTCTGTTTTGATGGTTAAAGAGTGGGGATTTTTGGAAGCATTTAGAGATTTAAGTTTGGTGTGTGAATTGACATCTGATGGCGTGAGGCTTGGTATGTTAAAGGTTACTAATGATTTTCTGTTGACCGTTAGCGAGAAACAGAAGTTGGATGTGAAATTTGTTGATTTGATAACGATTGGAGACCAAAGTGTGAATGTGTAGACATATATTTTCGACACCATGTCTTGGAAGGCAAAATGATGTTCCTTGACTAGAGATGATAACTACAGGAAAAGGAGGAAGAGAATGAAGGTATCCAGAAGACACTTCGACAAGATAAGAATTTCGACACTTCGACAGAAATATGAGGAAGTCTTCGTCAGACAGGTTTGAGGGACATTTATCATTTTTTGACAATTCGACAAGTCTGAAAGGACGCGTTTGTTCGACATAACTTGAAGATTCAAATTCAAGAGAATTATAACGTTTGGCAGAAGACGCGTGGAAGTATCTGGCGAAAGGAAGACATGCAGAAGGCCAGATGTCGAAATTTTAGGATTTAGTCGTTAATAGCAGTTATTTTGTTTATCTATAAATAGGATAGTTGTTATTAGAATTCAGTGTGAAAAAACTTGTACAAAACTTCCTGCAATTACTCAAAGTACCCGTGTGAGAGAAAAGAGTTATTTGGAAAAATGTACGTGTAAACACCATCTTTTAATTTCTTTATCAATCAAAGTCTTTTTACCAATTCCTTTACATTTACCAGCATCTTTATGTTTTCTTCGTCATTTTATTTTAAAGTTCTTTCTTCGTCATTTTACTTTAAAAGTTCTTTTCAAAGTCACTTTCTTTTATCTCAGACTTTCCTTTAAAGTTAGTTGAAATCCTTTATTCCAAAAGACTTAAATACATAAAACCAAGAACCAAGATATCACCCTTAATTTAAAATTATCACGTTGATCTAAGTTTTCGCCCGACGTCCTAGGATTTGTTTGGTTAATCCTGCAAGTAACCCAGATTTCACCATTCTGGTAAACCAGAGGTTGTTCGCCAAGATCAACAGCGAACAAATTGGCACGCCCAGTGGGACCAGTGCAATATAAAACTTAAATAAATTTTAAAAATTAAGGCTTTTTCTTCGTTGTATGATACTAAGAAGCGGTAAATTAGCCGTATCTGACGTAGAGAGACCCAAAAGAACTAGAGTAAGGAAAATGGCGAATCAGTCAAATAATCCTAACCCCAATTCAAATTCAAATGAAAATATTCCAGTTTCCAACCCTATACCTTCGGCAGGGGGAAATGTGGATTCAAACCCTGTTCTGGAGGAGATTATGCCTTCGTCAACAGGATTTACACCAGCGGTTTCGCTCTCCCAAAGTATGCCTAGTTCCTCCACAATGGGACATTCAAGGCCTTTGGGGACGCCTCCCCCGGGAGGACAAAATTTTAGGCCATTCCAGACAAATTTTTCCATGCCTATGTTCGGAAGAGAACAACCATATGGAATGCCAACGTCAGTGATGGCAAATTTGCAAAGTGCACCACCCTTGTATTCTGACGCCATGGTCCACATGTCTTCGCCATTTAAAGGATCAGGATACGGTGGAAATATGAGTAGATTGAACCAATCCCTACCAAATTTCCAAATGCCAGCAATTACCAATAATTCTGCGCAAGTAATTCGACAACAAATGGACGAAAGTAATCATGATATGGTCCAAATGTTGACTCAACAAATGGGGGCAGTGTTTAACCCTTTAATACAAAACACTACCCAAACCAACCAATTGTTGGCTGCGCAAATGACGCGCATTGCTGACTTTTTTGGTGTTCCTCAAACACGACAAAGAGAACAAGTGATTCAAAACCAAGTAGTAAATGTCGAAGAGGAACCCACGATAAATCAAAGGCCTTTAGAGAATCCTCAGGAAAACCCTAGAAACCAAGAGGCAGTGGTCGAGCAGCCTCGTGTCGAAATCCCCGTTCAACAAGAACCTAGGAGGGTAATAGTCCAGAGAGGCCAAGATGCTGATGATGTGTTGCAACAGCGAATACGATATAATAACTTTCCTGTCGAAAATAACATAACAGCCATGGTCGAAAGGATAATGGCCCAAAACGGTGTAAATATAGGTTTGCAAAGGCCTACTTATACTTCCCCATTGTCAGAACACATTCTGCAAGAGGAACTACCCCCAAGATGGAAAGTTCCTAAGTTTACTAAGTTTTCAGGAGATACTAGTGAATCTACTATAGAGCACGTAGCGCGTTATCTAATAGAAGCGGGAGAAATAGTCAATAACGAAAATTTGAAAATGAAGTACTTTCCAAGTTCCTTGACAAAAAATGCATTCACCTGGTTTACATCCTTGCCCGCGAACTCTATATTCACATGGACCCAATTAGAAAGATTGTTCCATGAACAATTCTATATGGGTCAGACTAAGATAAGTTTGAAGGAATTAGCCAGTGTTAAGAGGAAATTTTCAGAACCTATAGATGATTACCTAAACAGGTTCCATTTCATATTGTATCACTATCACTCTAGTCGGTCTTGTCCCCTAGTAATAACAGTCATCTCAATCGAGTCGTCGATTCTTCCCTCGTCAGGAAGTGTCGCGTCTGAACAATCTCTCCTCTAGTTTATTTATGGATTGAAGTTGGGTCATCAACCACTTTGATAACTTGAACCTCAGATCAAATAAAAATAAAAAGGAAGAGTGGCCTATGTAGGAGTATGCCAGGATGATGATGGTGACGAAAATGAACTAATTTTGTTCGACGAGCAAGAAATTGATCTGGCAGAACTAAAGTCAGGCCCTCCATACACCTGTAAAGTACTAGCTCCGTCGAATGGAAAAAATCCAGTCGAACCTGAAAAGAATGATAAGTTTCCCAAACGAACTTATACGTTCGACGTCACCAAGTGTGACGAAATTTTTGATTTATTGGTCAAAGATGGTCAGTTAATAAAGCCGCCAGGCGCCAAAGAACCGCCTGTCGAACAGCAGAAAAAGAGGGGTTTTTGTAAGTACCATAACTTTTTGGGTCATAAAACATCTCAATGTTTTCTTTTCAGGGATCTAGTTCAAAATGCTATCCGTGATGGAAGGCTGAAGTTCGGCGAGAAGCCAAAACAACAAATGGGGATTGATTCGAATCCCATGCAGGTTGTCGAAGCACACTATGCTGAACCATCCACTGTGAATATGGTGGAGATTGAAGTTGCTTCTGATGGCAGTTTCGAGATGGTGGAGGCTATGGAAGGTTTCGACACCAGTATCAACATGGTCGAGATCACTGAAGATCTTGCAGGCCAGAACGAAGTCGAGGGTACTAAAGCGTTCGACAACGATAATGAAGTCAAAGTCACTGAAGATCTTGACAACAAAAACACAGTTGAAGTCACTGAGGACTTCGACGATGAAGGTAAGGTCGAAGCTACTGAAAGCTTTGAAAATCAGAAAACTACAGAGGGGTCCAACGAGAAGAACGATGACAGTGTTGCTGAAGACGTGGTGGTTCGACCGGGAGAAATCTGGGATTGCTTGGGACAGCCAAGTGGAAAATTCGACTACCTGGTGAAGTACACTATTCCTGCAACTTATCGCACCAACATCAGTGAAATCCGACCAACTGGTTGGGGAAGCGATTTTGATGACGATGGTGATTTCCCTATCGCCAAGGAAGAAGTTACTGAGGACTTCGTTGCTGAAAACAAGGCTACTGAAGGCCTTGATCTTGACAATATGAAGGAGGCCGATGTTGCAAATTACTGCATCAACATCATGGGACCTTTCGACAAGGAAGTCACAGAAATGAAAGAAAAAGCTGTACATGGCCGTGGGAAATCTGGGACTTATGGGATCCTACGAAGAATAAAAGAGGATCCTAAAGAAAAGTCAAACAAGTGTTGCTGCAAGCGTGCTCCTAGGAACATATCCTGGTGTTGCTGCCCAGAAGGGAAGTTCGACTTGATGAAAAAGAAGGACAGAGTCGAAGAGGAAAAGCTCATTGAAAAGATGAACAGACTAACCATTGCTGACAAGCAAAACGTGGGAATCAATATGGTAGAAGTTTCGCAGAAAACTCAGGCAGCAGTAGATGAAGATCAACGTCGAGAGGAGTACCAAAAGCTGGCGTACCCCAAAGAAGATGAGATTTTGGTCGAATTCATCAAAAGGTGCCAGAGAAGGAAGAGTGACGTGATGCTATGCCCTCGTTGCAGTTCCATTTTCGACAGAAAGGCTGCCACCCACTTGGAGGCAATAGATCAAGCAAGAAGGAAGGCGAATGAGGGAGCGACAAGATACGATCCAAGAAGGAGTGAGCACCACCAATGGAGGCGCGGAGACAGACACTATGGCACTTACAAGCCATCAAACAAAGTGATAGATGACAAATGGGTTCAACCCATCAGAGATGCCCAAGGCCAGAAGAAGTGGAAGAATTTCGATGTGCAGAGAGGCACTTCAATGGAAAACAAGAAGGAGTTGGAGAAATATAAACCTAGGCCATATCCTTCAGAGAATTATAAAGGGAAGAACCCCATGTCGAGATCCCAGTGGAGGAGGTTCCAAAGGCAAAAGAGGTTTGAGAAGGAAGCTGCTGAAAAAGGTATGATGAGAAAAGTGGCTGGAAACAAGGATGAAGCAGAATGTAGCAGCAACGCTCAAATGGCGAACAAGAAGGAGCCTATCCAGCAAATCAAACCAAACAGCGTGGCAGCGCAAAGTGTGCCCAAAGAGAAGAAGATGGAGGATGACGAGATGACAGATGATTTCAAGTCAGATTCGGAGGCATCCTTCGACGTTGGCTGTAATGTGGTCTCGGTCCTTCCCAGAGACTATGATAGGATCATGGAAGTCGAAGACGAAGAGGATGGGATGGAAGAGGAAACGATGGTGCACAAGCCCGTGTGTTACTACGTAGTGAATAATGGTTGTGTCGAAGAGCAAAATGCTTTCTTCGAAAGACCAGACGATTCCATGAAGGCGCACTTGAAGCCTTTGTTTATCAAAGGAAAGATTGAGAGTGTCGGTGTGAACAAGATCCTAGTGGATGGGGGTGCCGCTGTGAATTTAATGCCCCATTTCATGCTGAAAAAGATTGGCAAAGATGACTCGGATGCAAAGCCCCACAACATGGTTCTGTCAAATTACGAAGGAAAGGTAGGAACAACCATGGGAGTTATTCAAGTGGATCTGACAGTTGGTACTATAACAAGGCCAACAATGTTTATAGTTATTGCTTCTAGGGCAAACTACAACTTGCTGTTGGGAAGAGAATGGATCCATGGTATAGGTGATGTTCCCTCGTCGATGCACCAGAGAATAGTTATTTGGAGGCCAGATGGAATCGTCGAGAACATAGAAGCAGACCAAAGTTACTTCATGTCCGAAGTTAAAAATATAAGCGATCGAAGTTTCGACAAAAACTTAGCCCACATACCCCCTTGCAGTCCGGCGAAATTCGACTTGAAGGCAACGGACAACGCGTACTGTTCCATGTATCTCCATCCTACACATGGTTTTCAGTGGGATAAGGAAGTCATTGGTGACTCCAACTACATGTGGGGGACTACCAACGTAGCACCGACAGGATGGGGGAATGAGTTCGACAATGATGATGAGTGAACAAGCAGTGCTCGACAAAATTACGGCTTACATAGCCGAAAACAAATTCAAAGCGGCTCTGGAGGCCGAAGTAAAATACATGGTTGTCGAAGCCAATCATGAAGATTCAAATGAACAGTGTCTACAAAAAGACGTTGAGGAAAATAATAACAACAACCAAATAGAAGAATGGCAAAACCAGAAACTTGACGCCATTTATGACGATGAACCTTTGGGGTTCGAAAAAGATCCAGTGTCGAACAACTTGAAGATGGTGGCGCAGGATCCTTTAGAAGAAATCAACTTGGGGCTGGGGGCAGAAAAAAGACCAACCTACATAAGTGCAAGGATGGATCCTCAGTTCAGAGTCGAAATAATCCAGTTGTTGAAGGAGTTCAAAGATTGCTTTGCATGGGATTATGACGAAATGCCGGGTTTGGACAGAAGTTTGGTCGAATTGAGGCTGCCAATCATAGAAGGGAAGAAGCCAGTCAAGCAAACTCCAAGGCGCTTTGCACCAGAAGTTCTGTCGAAAATAAAAGAAGAGGTCGAAAGACTTCTAAAATGCAACTTCATCCGCACTACCAGGTATGTTAATTGGATTGCAAATATAGTTCCGGTTATTAAGAAAAATGGCAAACTTAGGGTATGCATTGATTTTAGAGATTTAAATTCTGCTACCCCAAAGGACGAATATCCTATGCCAGTCGCAGAAATGCTTATAGATTCTGCAGCAGGTCACGAGTATCTAAGCATGTTGGATGGATACTCTGGCTATAACCAAATTTTTATTGCTGAAGAAGATGTTTCTAAGACAGCTTTTCGTTGTCCTGGAGCAATTGGAACTTATGAATGGGTAGTGATGCCTTTTGGGTTAAAGAATGCTGGGGCCACTTACCAAAGGGCTATGAATTCAATTTTCCATGATTTTATTGAGACGTTTATGCAGATTTACATTGATGATATTGTAATCAAGTCTGTTTCAGGAAAAGATCATATAGACCATCTTCGACAATCCTTTGAGAGGATGAGAAAGTTTGGTCTAAAGATGAATCCCCTTAAATGTGCTTTTGGTGTGCAGGCGGGTGATTTTTTAGGTTTTGTGGTCCACAAGAAAGGGATCGAAATAAATGAAAACAAAGCCAAAGCTATAATGGAAGCAAAAGCGCCATCAACGAAAAAGGGATTGCAATCTCTACTAGGGAAGATCAATTTTCTAAGAAGATTCATCTCCAACCTCAGTGGAAAAACACAACCCTTTTCTCCTCTACTTCGACTAAAGAAAGAAGAATTCACCTGGGGGCAAGAGCAACAAGTGGCTTTCGACAAAATCAAAGAGTACTTGGCTAGTCCTCCAATCTTGATGTCCCCTTGTAGGAAAAGAAGCATGAGACTGTATATCTCTGCATCAGACAAGACATTAGGAAGTATGTTGTGTCAAGAGGATGAGAATGGCGTCGAAAGGGCCATCTATTATCTCAGCAGAGTCTTAAATGATGCTGAAACTAGATATAGTGCTATAGAAAAACTATGTTTATGTGTATATTTCTCTTGTATGAAATTGAAGCATTATATAAAGCCTGTTGATGTATATGTATCTTCTCATTTCGACGTAATAAAACATATGTTGTCTAAGTCTATTTTACATAGTCGAATTGGAAAGTGGGCTTTGGCTCTAACAGAATACTCCTTAAAATATTTGCCTTTAAAGGCTATGAAAGGACAGGTGGTGGCTGATTTTATAGCTGACCACTCTATAGTCGAAACTATAGAATACGTCGAACAAGCACCTTGGAAACTGTATTTCGACGGTTCCAGGCATAAGAATGGACTTGGTATTGGGATGGTGATTATTTCTCCTGACAAAATTCCAACAAAGTTCAAGTACAAAGTCGAAGGGCTGTGTTCGAACAATGAAGTCGAATATGAAGCTTTGATTGCTGGACTTGAAATCTTGTTGGAATTGGGGGCAACAAGAGTCGAAATAATGGGTGACTCTGAGTTGGTAATAAAGCAGTTGACTAAGGAGTACAAATGTGTGAAAGAGAATCTAATAATGTACTTCGTGATAGCAAGTAGACTTCTCAAGAAGTTCGACAATGTGGTTTTTAGGCACATTCCCAGGATGGAGAATCAAGAGGCGAATGATCTGGCTCAACTGGCATCAGGATACAAAGTGTCGGAGGAGAAGTTAGAAAAAGCCATTGAAGTCAGAGGAAGAGTCATATCTGTAGGTTTGTCCCCATCAGATTTAGAGACAATAAAATTGGGATATGGTGACGAAGAGAATTATGAGATTTGCAACGTAGATGATGCAGGAGTCGAAGACTGGAGAAAACCCATCAAAGAATATTTGCAAGATCCAAGTCAAAAAGTCGAACGAAAGGTAAAATATAGAGCTTTGAGTTATGTACTTTTTGGCAATGAATTGTTCAAGAAGACTGCGGAAGGAGTCTTGTTGAAATGCTTAGGCGAAAATGAAGCATACATAGCATTGTCAAATATGCATAGTGGAGCGTGTGGCGCACACCAAGCAGGCCACAAAATGAAGTGGTTATTGTTTCGACAAGGAATGTATTGGCCAGCAATGCTAAAGGATTGTGTCGAATTTGCAAAAGGGTGTCAAGAGTGCCAAGTACATGCAGGCATACCACATGTTCCTGCAAGTGAGTTACATTCGATTGTAAAGCCTTGGCCGTTCAGAGGTTGGGCGTTAGATTTAATCAGTGAAATTCGACCAGCTTCTTCAAAAGGGCAAAGGTACATTTTAGTTGGAGTAGATTATTTTACTAAGTGGATTGAAGCCATACCATTGGTGAATGTAGATCAAGAAGCGGTTATGGATTTTATCCAAAAGCATATAATCTACAGATTTGGGATACCGGAAACAATAACAACAGATCAAGGATCTGTGTTTACCGGTCGAAAAATGCAGAAGTTTGCACAAGATACAGGTTTTAAGCTCCTTACTTCGACACCTTATTATGCTCAGGCTAATGGACAAGTCGAAGCAGCTAACAAGGTAGTGATAAATTTGATCAAAAAACATGTAGGTGGAAAGCCAAAAAATTGGCACAATACCTTAGATCAAATTTTATGGGCTTGTCGAACATCTCCTAAAGAAGCAACCAATTCGACTCCATTTAAATTAACTTATGGGCATGATGCAGTTTTGCCAGCCGAGTTGTATTTGCAATCAGTTAGGGTTCAAAGGCATCATCAAATCCCATCAGAGACATACTGGAGTATGATGATGGATGAATTGGTTGATTTAGACGAAGAAAGGCTACGTGCCTTAGATCTCATAAAGAGACAAAAAGAGAGAGTCGAAAAGTTCTACAATAGAAAAGTAAAATTTAAGACTTTTTCAATTGGTGATTATGTGTGGAAGGTAATTCTTCCTATGGATCGAAAAGACAGAGTTATGGGAAAATGGTCTCCCAAATGGGAAGGACCTTTCAAAGTTTTGAAAATATTTTCTAATGGCGCATATGAGGTCGAAGAAATAGGGAAAGACGAAAGGATATTAAAAATAAATGGAAAATATTTGAAAAAGTATAAACCAATATTGCAGGAAATAAAGATAGCAGTCGAATAAAATTGAAATTGAAAGTAAATAGTGTGTTGCCAAACAGATGGCGTTAAATCATTACAAATAAAGCCTCAAAGGGCTAGAAATTGACAGGAAAATTCGACTAAAGCTGAAGGTTTGCAAACTGTGCCTTCAAAGCGGTAAATTTGTCTTTCTGAAATTGAAGTCGACGATCACAGAGGTTCCTGTGAATATGGGCAACTTCAATCTCTTGGTTGATCTTTTGAGCGGTCTCTGCGTGTTGAATGCCAACCTTCAACTCTTCATCAATCTCGCTTTGCCTAGGCTGCTGAATAGAAGCTATGAGTTCCTCCTCTTTGGAAATTTTCTCTTGGAGAACTGCTATTTGTTTCTTCCATGTTTGAATGTGGTTATGGCAAGTAGCAATCTTCTTGACAGAGGCTTCAGAAAGCTCTTGTAGTTTCGAAACCTTATTTGTCGAAACAGAAACAGAGTTCCATTCAGCAGCTTGTTGGTCCATTTTTTTCTTGATTTGTTGACATAAGTCCCTTCGACGGTGAAGATCTGCGCTGGATAAGTCAATCACAGTTGTCAGCTCTATCACAAAATTGCAGACTTCGACAGAAGCATCCAAGACGTTAACTTGCTTCAACAGTTTCTTCAACTCCATTGGAGCAATGGCATTTTCCTCTAGAACTTGGAACAAGTCAACATCAAGGATCTTTGCCTTGATCTGAGTCATGATATTGGGTAGAGACTGCACTTCAGAAGTGGCTCCAGAAGTAGTCGAACTGCTGTAGGAAGAGTCTTTAAAATTGAATCTGGTGCTAAGTATGGCTTTCAGGTAGTCCAGGGGTTTCTGCACTTTGAGACTTTCAAGCTCTTCATGAGAAAGACTAGTCGAACCAGTTGTTTGGGAACTCCTTTGAGTTTGGTCAGGAGTAGGCTGGTTGCTATGCTCTGAAGTTCGCCTAGCTTCCTGTTGCTTCGACAGATCTTCTTCGTCAGCAGTCTTCTCTTCAGGATCTCCTTTGACAGCAGTGTCTGCTTCAGCATCATCATCTTTTTGTTGCTCAGCGTGTAATCCAGGATGAGAAGGAGAGGTGTTATCAGAATCAGCTCCCACAGTAGTGTTGAATGCTTCGACCGTTTGTCTCTCAAGTTCTTTGATGGGAGTGTCCTCCTCTCGAACGACCTCCTCCTGGATTGTCTCAGGCTGTTTGTCGACGACCTTTGGCTTCTATCAAAAGAAAAAATTTCTAAGTTAGAAATGAAATAAAATAAATGAGAAGGGTCGAGATTGAAATTTACCTTAGAAGTCTCAGTTTTGGAGCTAGACTTTCCACTCCCCGTATCCTTCGGCTGATGTTTTGTAGCAGGACTGCTAGAAGATTCCCTTTTAGAAGATTTGACAATGGATTTTTGTGAGGCGATTTTTTGCAGTCTTTTCTTCTTTGGAGGAGGGGGATTTGGAGATGGAGACTCATCACTGGACTCTTCGACAGGGATTATCTCTGGTATTTTCTTTCTTTTTTGGAATGTAGAGGTTTTTTGACTTACCTGATCATATAAATCAAAATAGTGAGTGTCTTAAAGAGATAAAAGAATAGATCAAAAGAGGAAGAGATTTATACCTTAGTCGAAGGTGTCTGGGCGGCACTTTGTGGAGTTTCGACGGAAGCTTTCTTGGCAGGCACTTTCACAGCTAAAAAAAAAAATAGAAAAAGGGGAAAGTCAGGCAGTGAGAAATACGTGATAATAAAATGATAAAATTCGTGTTGTTGTTAACACCTTCAAGAATGGGATCTTCCACGCGAACGTGTTCTATTCCAATATGAAGGTGCCCTGGGTAGTTATCCAGATGATACTTAGTCGCAACCACGCGTTTAGCAGGTTTTTTATAACTTTCACGAAGAATTTTCATATGATTCCCACATGTGAACCAATCTGGGAATGGAGGACTTAAAGCCACACCAAATTCAGCAGATGGTAAAGGTGGAAATTTAGGAGGGTAATAGCTGAAAGCCAAGTTGTAACGCACTTCTGGTCGAATGTTTGGAGGTAGTGTCAACTTCTCCGTGAATTTTTCTTTTAAAGTAACCGCTGCTTCGCGTATGGTTCGACTAAGATCATCAGGTCTGTAAACGGTTTCAAAGTATTTTTGAAATTTTTGTATTTCTTGGATATGTCTTTGTGTACCTTTTTTAGTCCGTTCCTGCACAAGAGCAAAAGCATTCGTCAGATGGGTGGTGAAAGCTTTTACGTCGAAAAATTTGGTAGCATAGTATTCCCTCCACCATGCGTCGAACTCAGGAGTGCAAAGGAATGATGGTTGAAAAACCACCGGTCGAATATCCAAAGATTCGTCAGTCAGCTTTTTCAACAATTCCCTGCTGGTGGCTTCGTCGTGGAAGGAGTTGTAGAAAATGATGGCCCCTTTTTTAGGGAAAAGAGGTCGAGGCATGATTTGAATTAGGCCAAATTGCCTGGCGACCAAGTTAGGTTGATAAACTATTAAGGCAATCTGGGATTTCGTAGTACTGCGGTGGGAGAACAGGAGCCTAGGGGTCAAAAAGGATTCCCAGACATTTAGGAAGATATTTTCATCTTTTTTGGTTTGCAAGGGGAATTGTCGTGAAAACCATTCAGGTCCAATTGTTCTGTCAGCAAATGGAGCCATAGTCGAAGTAAAATGATGTCTCTCAGCAAACATCATTACGTAGCTAGTAAAGGCCCGCCGAAGGCTAATTGCTTCATCAGTTGGTGTCAATTGCACCAATCTAGGCCATTCGACACTCCTGTTTTTGAATTCCCCTTCATTTATGTCATGCTTCATAAGAATAAAGGCTTCGAAAGTGGCATTCAGCCATAGTTGCAAGAGCCAAAAGGGGCCTGCCAAATTAAGCTTCCCTTTGTCCTTCAATGTCTTCAAAGAACGCACGCTTTCACTCAAGGACTCATACAGGTTCGCCAAGATTACCTCACTCAAGCATAATTTGATCCCAGCGTGGAGTTGGTTCGCCATAGTGATGAACCTCTTAGCCACTTGAAGTGAGCGAGAGCAAAAGACGAATTTGGTCAGCCACAAGGTTAGAAAAGCTATGTGCTCTTTGTCAGAAACTTCTTGGTCATTTTCGCCATGGTAGTGAGACATAAAAAGGGAGTATGGGGCGAAACTAGTGTCGAAATCTATGGAGTCCTCGTTCAGGTGAGTGGGGTCGAAGTCAATGCCAACTGGACTAAGGCCAACTATGGCGGCTATGTCGAACAGCGTAGGGGTAACCATCCCGCAGGGGAGGTGGAAGGTGTTATACGTACTATCCCAAAAGTAAAGGGAGGCTAGCAGCATGATAGGGCAAACATTGGGTCCTGCTCTTGATAATTGTATCAAGTCAAAAATTCCTATTTCTTTCCAAAATTTTTCTTTAACGTTTTCAACTCTGTTCAACCAAGACAAGTAGTCTGAAAGGTCTTTCGACCAAGGGCAAGTTCTAAAAATCCTAGTATAATTCAGATAAGTTAAATTTATTGCTTCCTCATCTTTTTCGCTTGAACCTTGAGGTTCAGTTTGTTCTACTGGTTTCTCTAGAGTGGGGGGTTTCACCCCAGCACCTATGGGTTTTGTGTGAGAATAAGTAGGAAAGAACTCTTGTAAACGCTCAGGTTTAATGTCTGGGTTAGGGAGTGGTCCTAACATAGCATAGTGATTACCAGAAATAATAACAGGGATGAGTACCTGGGATTTAAAAATGCAGTCTTTTTCCCTCGCATTTGGAGGCTCAGGAATGTATTGTTGATCCGCAATCAGTGTTGGTTCATCCAACCTATGCGCAGGAGGGATGATGGAAGGTTGCTCACTTTTGGAAGGTTTGCTGCTTGATAATTTTTGAAAAGCCATTGTTGAATCAGAAAGTTTTAGAAAGAAGATGAAGATTTGAAGCAGTTGTGAAGAAGAAGAGTTCAAACGCGTAAAAAAGAAAGAGAAATAATGGTTCAGGTATTTATAAGAGATTATCAAAAGCCCTTTAGGTTTAGTGGTGATCATGGAGGGCACGTGGCATCATCTTAACGGTGATGATAAAAAGTGGAAGTTGAAAAAAGCATGGCTAGCTAGGTTTTAGGGGTATGGACATCATGTCTGAACGTGGGATTTGATGGAACGTTTTCAGAGAAATGCAATGATGAATTTTCTTGGGACTGAACAAAGGTCACGTCTTGAAAACCAGCATCATTAATGTAGGTAACATGGCGTCGAAATAGCTTCGACAGCAAATGATGGTTTCTCCAAAAATAAGTCGAAACATCTTTGCTGGGGGGCAATTTGTAGACATATATTTTCGACACCATGTCTTGGAAGGCAAAATGATGTTCCTTGACTAGAGATGATAACTACAGGAAAAGGAGGAAGAGAATGAAGGTATCCAGAAGACACTTCGACAAGATAAGAATTTCGACACTTCGACAGAAATATGAGGAAGTCTTCGTCAGACAGGTTTGAGGGACATTTATCATTTTTTGACAATTCGACAAGTCTGAAAGGACGCGTTTGTTCGACATAACTTGAAGATTCAAATTCAAGAGAATTATAACGTTTAGCAGAAGACGCGTGGAAGTATCTGGCGAAAGGAAGACATGCAGAAGGCCAGATGTCGAAATTTTAGGATTTAGTCGTTAATAGCAGTTATTTTGTTTATCTATAAATAGGATAGTTGTTATTAGAATTCAGTGTGAAAAAACTTGTACAAAACTTCCTGCAATTACTCAAAGTACCCGTGTGAGAGAAAAGAGTTATTTGGAAAAATGTACGTGTAAACACCATCTTTTAATTTCTTTATCAATCAAAGTCTTTTTACCAATTCCTTTACATTTACCAGCATCTTTATGTTTTCTTCGTCATTTTATTTTAAAGTTCTTTCTTCGTCATTTTACTTTAAAAGTTCTTTTCAAAGTCACTTTCTTTTATCTCAGACTTTCCTTTAAAGTTAGTTGAAATCCTTTATTCCAAAAGACTTAAATACATAAAACCAAGAACCAAGATATCACCCTTAATTTAAAATTATCACGTTGATCTAAGTTTTCGCCCGACGTCCTAGGATTTGTTTGGTTAATCCTGCAAGTAACCCAGATTTCACCATTCTGGTAAACCAGAGGTTGTTCGCCAAGATCAACAGCGAACAAATTGGCACGCCCAGTGGGACCAGTGCAATATAAAACTTAAATAAATTTTAAAAATTAAGGCTTTTTCTTCGTTGTATGATACTAAGAAGCGGTAAATTAGCCGTATCTGACGTAGAGAGACCCAAAAGAACTAGAGTAAGGAAAATGGCGAATCAGTCAAATAATCCTAACCCCAATTCAAATTCAAATGAAAATATTCCAGTTTCCAACCCTATACCTTCGGCAGGGGGAAATGTGGATTCAAACCCTGTTCTGGAGGAGATTATGCCTTCGTCAACAGGATTTACACCAGCGGTTTCGCTCTCCCAAAGTATGCCTAGTTCCTCCACAATGGGACATTCAAGGCCTTTGGGGACGCCTCCCCCGGGAGGACAAAATTTTAGGCCATTCCAGACAAATTTTTCCATGCCTATGTTCGGAAGAGAACAACCATATGGAATGCCAACGTCAGTGATGGCAAATTTGCAAAGTGCACCACCCTTGTATTCTGACGCCATGGTCCACATGTCTTCGCCATTTAAAGGATCAGGATACGGTGGAAATATGAGTAGATTGAACCAATCCCTACCAAATTTCCAAATGCCAGCAATTACCAATAATTCTGCGCAAGTAATTCGACAACAAATGGACGAAAGTAATCATGATATGGTCCAAATGTTGACTCAACAAATGGGGGCAGTGTTTAACCCTTTAATACAAAACACTACCCAAACCAACCAATTGTTGGCTGCGCAAATGACGCGCATTGCTGACTTTTTTGGTGTTCCTCAAACACGACAAAGAGAACAAGTGATTCAAAACCAAGTAGTAAATGTCGAAGAGGAACCCACGATAAATCAAAGGCCTTTAGAGAATCCTCAGGAAAACCCTAGAAACCAAGAGGCAGTGGTCGAGCAGCCTCGTGTCGAAATCCCCGTTCAACAAGAACCTAGGAGGGTAATAGTCCAGAGAGGCCAAGATGCTGATGATGTGTTGCAACAGCGAATACGATATAATAACTTTCCTGTCGAAAATAACATAACAGCCATGGTCGAAAGGATAATGGCCCAAAACGGTGTAAATATAGGTTTGCAAAGGCCTACTTATACTTCCCCATTGTCAGAACACATTCTGCAAGAGGAACTACCCCCAAGATGGAAAGTTCCTAAGTTTACTAAGTTTTCAGGAGATACTAGTGAATCTACTATAGAGCACGTAGCGCGTTATCTAATAGAAGCGGGAGAAATAGTCAATAACGAAAATTTGAAAATGAAGTACTTTCCAAGTTCCTTGACAAAAAATGCATTCACCTGGTTTACATCCTTGCCCGCGAACTCTATATTCACATGGACCCAATTAGAAAGATTGTTCCATGAACAATTCTATATGGGTCAGACTAAGATAAGTTTGAAGGAATTAGCCAGTGTTAAGAGGAAATTTTCAGAACCTATAGATGATTACCTAAACAGGTTCAGGTTGCTTAAGGCAAGATGTTTCACACAAGTGCCAGAACGGGAGTTAGTCGAAATGGCTGCAGGGGGTCTAGATTATTCTATAAGGAAAAAATTAGACACTCAATATTTAAGAGATATGGCACAATTAGCAGATAGGGTAAGACAGATTGAGAGGCTAAAAGCTGAGAAATTCAGATCAAATAAAAATAAAAAGGAAAGAGTGGCCTATGTAGGAGTATGCCAGGATGATGATGGTGACGAAAATGAACTAATTTTGTTCGACGAGCAAGAAATTGATCTGGCAGAACTAAAGTCAGGCCCTCCATACACCTGTAAAGTACTAGCTCCGTCGAATGGAAAAAATCCAGTCGAACCTGAAAAGAATGATAAGTTTCCCAAACGAACTTATACGTTCGACGTCACCAAGTGTGACGAAATTTTTGATTTATTGGTCAAAGATGGTCAGTTAATAAAGCCGCCAGGCGCCAAAGAACCGCCTGTCGAACAGCAGAAAAAGAGGGGTTTTTGTAAGTACCATAACTTTTTGGGTCATAAAACATCTCAATGTTTTCTTTTCAGGGATCTAGTTCAAAATGCTATCCGTGATGGAAGGCTGAAGTTCGGCGAGAAGCCAAAACAACAAATGGGGATTGATTCGAATCCCATGCAGGTTGTCGAAGCACACTATGCTGAACCATCCACTGTGAATATGGTGGAGATTGAAGTTGCTTCTGATGGCAGTTTCGAGATGGTGGAGGCTATGGAAGGTTTCGACACCAGTATCAACATGGTCGAGATCACTGAAGATCTTGCAGGCCAGAACGAAGTCGAGGGTACTAAAGCGTTCGACAACGATAATGAAGTCAAAGTCACTGAAGATCTTGACAACAAAAACACAGTTGAAGTCACTGAGGACTTCGACGATGAAGGTAAGGTCGAAGCTACTGAAAGCTTTGAAAATCAGAAAACTACAGAGGGGTCCAACGAGAAGAACGATGACAGTGTTGCTGAAGACGTGGTGGTTCGACCGGGAGAAATCTGGGATTGCTTGGGACAGCCAAGTGGAAAATTCGACTACCTGGTGAAGTACACTATTCCTGCAACTTATCGCACCAACATCAGTGAAATCCGACCAACTGGTTGGGGAAGCGATTTTGATGACGATGGTGATTTCCCTATCGCCAAGGAAGAAGTTACTGAGGACTTCGTTGCTGAAAACAAGGCTACTGAAGGCCTTGATCTTGACAATATGAAGGAGGCCGATGTTGCAAATTACTGCATCAACATCATGGGACCTTTCGACAAGGAAGTCACAGAAATGAAAGAAAAAGCTGTACATGGCCGTGGGAAATCTGGGACTTATGGGATCCTACGAAGAATAAAAGAGGATCCTAAAGAAAAGTCAAACAAGTGTTGCTGCAAGCGTGCTCCTAGGAACATATCCTGGTGTTGCTGCCCAGAAGGGAAGTTCGACTTGATGAAAAAGAAGGACAGAGTCGAAGAGGAAAAGCTCATTGAAAAGATGAACAGACTAACCATTGCTGACAAGCAAAACGTGGGAATCAATATGGTAGAAGTTTCGCAGAAAACTCAGGCAGCAGTAGATGAAGATCAACGTCGAGAGGAGTACCAAAAGCTGGCGTACCCCAAAGAAGATGAGATTTTGGTCGAATTCATCAAAAGGTGCCAGAGAAGGAAGAGTGACGTGATGCTATGCCCTCGTTGCAGTTCCATTTTCGACAGAAAGGCTGCCACCCACTTGGAGGCAATAGATCAAGCAAGAAGGAAGGCGAATGAGGGAGCGACAAGATACGATCCAAGAAGGAGTGAGCACCACCAATGGAGGCGCGGAGACAGACACTATGGCACTTACAAGCCATCAAACAAAGTGATAGATGACAAATGGGTTCAACCCATCAGAGATGCCCAAGGCCAGAAGAAGTGGAAGAATTTCGATGTGCAGAGAGGCACTTCAATGGAAAACAAGAAGGAGTTGGAGAAATATAAACCTAGGCCATATCCTTCAGAGAATTATAAAGGGAAGAACCCCATGTCGAGATCCCAGTGGAGGAGGTTCCAAAGGCAAAAGAGGTTTGAGAAGGAAGCTGCTGAAAAAGGTATGATGAGAAAAGTGGCTGGAAACAAGGATGAAGCAGAATGTAGCAGCAACGCTCAAATGGCGAACAAGAAGGAGCCTATCCAGCAAATCAAACCAAACAGCGTGGCAGCGCAAAGTGTGCCCAAAGAGAAGAAGATGGAGGATGACGAGATGACAGATGATTTCAAGTCAGATTCGGAGGCATCCTTCGACGTTGGCTGTAATGTGGTCTCGGTCCTTCCCAGAGACTATGATAGGATCATGGAAGTCGAAGACGAAGAGGATGGGATGGAAGAGGAAACGATGGTGCACAAGCCCGTGTGTTACTACGTAGTGAATAATGGTTGTGTCGAAGAGCAAAATGCTTTCTTCGAAAGACCAGACGATTCCATGAAGGCGCACTTGAAGCCTTTGTTTATCAAAGGAAAGATTGAGAGTGTCGGTGTGAACAAGATCCTAGTGGATGGGGGTGCCGCTGTGAATTTAATGCCCCATTTCATGCTGAAAAAGATTGGCAAAGATGACTCGGATGCAAAGCCCCACAACATGGTTCTGTCAAATTACGAAGGAAAGGTAGGAACAACCATGGGAGTTATTCAAGTGGATCTGACAGTTGGTACTATAACAAGGCCAACAATGTTTATAGTTATTGCTTCTAGGGCAAACTACAACTTGCTGTTGGGAAGAGAATGGATCCATGGTATAGGTGATGTTCCCTCGTCGATGCACCAGAGAATAGTTATTTGGAGGCCAGATGGAATCGTCGAGAACATAGAAGCAGACCAAAGTTACTTCATGTCCGAAGTTAAAAATATAAGCGATCGAAGTTTCGACAAAAACTTAGCCCACATACCCCCTTGCAGTCCGGCGAAATTCGACTTGAAGGCAACGGACAACGCGTACTGTTCCATGTATCTCCATCCTACACATGGTTTTCAGTGGGATAAGGAAGTCATTGGTGACTCCAACTACATGTGGGGGACTACCAACGTAGCACCGACAGGATGGGGGAATGAGTTCGACAATGATGATGAGTGAACAAGCAGTGCTCGACAAAATTACGGCTTACATAGCCGAAAACAAATTCAAAGCGGCTCTGGAGGCCGAAGTAAAATACATGGTTGTCGAAGCCAATCATGAAGATTCAAATGAACAGTGTCTACAAAAAGACGTTGAGGAAAATAATAACAACAACCAAATAGAAGAATGGCAAAACCAGAAACTTGACGCCATTTATGACGATGAACCTTTGGGGTTCGAAAAAGATCCAGTGTCGAACAACTTGAAGATGGTGGCGCAGGATCCTTTAGAAGAAATCAACTTGGGGCTGGGGGCAGAAAAAAGACCAACCTACATAAGTGCAAGGATGGATCCTCAGTTCAGAGTCGAAATAATCCAGTTGTTGAAGGAGTTCAAAGATTGCTTTGCATGGGATTATGACGAAATGCCGGGTTTGGACAGAAGTTTGGTCGAATTGAGGCTGCCAATCATAGAAGGGAAGAAGCCAGTCAAGCAAACTCCAAGGCGCTTTGCACCAGAAGTTCTGTCGAAAATAAAAGAAGAGGTCGAAAGACTTCTAAAATGCAACTTCATCCGCACTACCAGGTATGTTAATTGGATTGCAAATATAGTTCCGGTTATTAAGAAAAATGGCAAACTTAGGGTATGCATTGATTTTAGAGATTTAAATTCTGCTACCCCAAAGGACGAATATCCTATGCCAGTCGCAGAAATGCTTATAGATTCTGCAGCAGGTCACGAGTATCTAAGCATGTTGGATGGATACTCTGGCTATAACCAAATTTTTATTGCTGAAGAAGATGTTTCTAAGACAGCTTTTCGTTGTCCTGGAGCAATTGGAACTTATGAATGGGTAGTGATGCCTTTTGGGTTAAAGAATGCTGGGGCCACTTACCAAAGGGCTATGAATTCAATTTTCCATGATTTTATTGAGACGTTTATGCAGATTTACATTGATGATATTGTAATCAAGTCTGTTTCAGGAAAAGATCATATAGACCATCTTCGACAATCCTTTGAGAGGATGAGAAAGTTTGGTCTAAAGATGAATCCCCTTAAATGTGCTTTTGGTGTGCAGGCGGGTGATTTTTTAGGTTTTGTGGTCCACAAGAAAGGGATCGAAATAAATGAAAACAAAGCCAAAGCTATAATGGAAGCAAAAGCGCCATCAACGAAAAAGGGATTGCAATCTCTACTAGGGAAGATCAATTTTCTAAGAAGATTCATCTCCAACCTCAGTGGAAAAACACAACCCTTTTCTCCTCTACTTCGACTAAAGAAAGAAGAATTCACCTGGGGGCAAGAGCAACAAGTGGCTTTCGACAAAATCAAAGAGTACTTGGCTAGTCCTCCAATCTTGATGTCCCCTTGTAGGAAAAGAAGCATGAGACTGTATATCTCTGCATCAGACAAGACATTAGGAAGTATGTTGTGTCAAGAGGATGAGAATGGCGTCGAAAGGGCCATCTATTATCTCAGCAGAGTCTTAAATGATGCTGAAACTAGATATAGTGCTATAGAAAAACTATGTTTATGTGTATATTTCTCTTGTATGAAATTGAAGCATTATATAAAGCCTGTTGATGTATATGTATCTTCTCATTTCGACGTAATAAAACATATGTTGTCTAAGTCTATTTTACATAGTCGAATTGGAAAGTGGGCTTTGGCTCTAACAGAATACTCCTTAAAATATTTGCCTTTAAAGGCTATGAAAGGACAGGTGGTGGCTGATTTTATAGCTGACCACTCTATAGTCGAAACTATAGAATACGTCGAACAAGCACCTTGGAAACTGTATTTCGACGGTTCCAGGCATAAGAATGGACTTGGTATTGGGATGGTGATTATTTCTCCTGACAAAATTCCAACAAAGTTCAAGTACAAAGTCGAAGGGCTGTGTTCGAACAATGAAGTCGAATATGAAGCTTTGATTGCTGGACTTGAAATCTTGTTGGAATTGGGGGCAACAAGAGTCGAAATAATGGGTGACTCTGAGTTGGTAATAAAGCAGTTGACTAAGGAGTACAAATGTGTGAAAGAGAATCTAATAATGTACTTCGTGATAGCAAGTAGACTTCTCAAGAAGTTCGACAATGTGGTTTTTAGGCACATTCCCAGGATGGAGAATCAAGAGGCGAATGATCTGGCTCAACTGGCATCAGGATACAAAGTGTCGGAGGAGAAGTTAGAAAAAGCCATTGAAGTCAGAGGAAGAGTCATATCTGTAGGTTTGTCCCCATCAGATTTAGAGACAATAAAATTGGGATATGGTGACGAAGAGAATTATGAGATTTGCAACGTAGATGATGCAGGAGTCGAAGACTGGAGAAAACCCATCAAAGAATATTTGCAAGATCCAAGTCAAAAAGTCGAACGAAAGGTAAAATATAGAGCTTTGAGTTATGTACTTTTTGGCAATGAATTGTTCAAGAAGACTGCGGAAGGAGTCTTGTTGAAATGCTTAGGCGAAAATGAAGCATACATAGCATTGTCAAATGTGCATAGTGGAGCGTGTGGCGCACACCAAGCAGGCCACAAAATGAAGTGGTTATTGTTTCGACAAGGAATGTATTGGCCAGCAATGCTAAAGGATTGTGTCGAATTTGCAAAAGGGTGTCAAGAGTGCCAAGTACATGCAGGCATACCACATGTTCCTGCAAGTGAGTTACATTCGATTGTAAAGCCTTGGCCGTTCAGAGGTTGGGCGTTAGATTTAATCAGTGAAATTCGACCAGCTTCTTCAAAAGGGCAAAGGTACATTTTAGTTGGAGTAGATTATTTTACTAAGTGGATTGAAGCCATACCATTGGTGAATGTAGATCAAGAAGCGGTTATGGATTTTATCCAAAAGCATATAATCTACAGATTTGGGATACCGGAAACAATAACAACAGATCAAGGATCTGTGTTTACCGGTCGAAAAATGCAGAAGTTTGCACAAGATACAGGTTTTAAGCTCCTTACTTCGACACCTTATTATGCTCAGGCTAATGGACAAGTCGAAGCAGCTAACAAGGTAGTGATAAATTTGATCAAAAAACATGTAGGTGGAAAGCCAAAAAATTGGCACAATACCTTAGATCAAATTTTATGGGCTTGTCGAACATCTCCTAAAGAAGCAACCAATTCGACTCCATTTAAATTAACTTATGGGCATGATGCAGTTTTGCCAGCCGAGTTGTATTTGCAATCAGTTAGGGTTCAAAGGCATCATCAAATCCCATCAGAGACATACTGGAGTATGATGATGGATGAATTGGTTGATTTAGACGAAGAAAGGCTACGTGCCTTAGATCTCATAAAGAGACAAAAAGAGAGAGTCGAAAAGTTCTACAATAGAAAAGTAAAATTTAAGACTTTTTCAATTGGTGATTATGTGTGGAAGGTAATTCTTCCTATGGATCGAAAAGACAGAGTTATGGGAAAATGGTCTCCCAAATGGGAAGGACCTTTCAAAGTTTTGAAAATATTTTCTAATGGCGCATATGAGGTCGAAGAAATAGGGAAAGACGAAAGGATATTAAAAATAAATGGAAAATATTTGAAAAAGTATAAACCAATATTGCAGGAAATAAAGATAGCAGTCGAATAAAATTGAAATTGAAAGTAAATAGTGTGTTGCCAAACAGATGGCGTTAAATCATTACAAATAAAGCCTCAAAGGGCTAGAAATTGACAGGAAAATTCGACTAAAGCTGAAGGTTTGCAAACTGTGCCTTCAAAGCGGTAAATTTGTCTTTCTGAAATTGAAGTCGACGATCACAGAGGTTCCTGTGAATATGGGCAACTTCAATCTCTTGGTTGATCTTTTGAGCGGTCTCTGCGTGTTGAATGCCAACCTTCAACTCTTCATCAATCTCGCTTTGCCTAGGCTGCTGAATAGAAGCTATGAGTTCCTCCTCTTTGGAAATTTTCTCTTGGAGAACTGCTATTTGTTTCTTCCATGTTTGAATGTGGTTATGGCAAGTAGCAATCTTCTTGACAGAGGCTTCAGAAAGCTCTTGTAGTTTCGAAACCTTATTTGTCGAAACAGAAACAGAGTTCCATTCAGCAGCTTGTTGGTCCATTTTTTTCTTGATTTGTTGACATAAGTCCCTTCGACGGTGAAGATCTGCGCTGGATAAGTCAATCACAGTTGTCAGCTCTATCACAAAATTGCAGACTTCGACAGAAGCATCCAAGACGTTAACTTGCTTCAACAGTTTCTTCAACTCCATTGGAGCAATGGCATTTTCCTCTAGAACTTGGAACAAGTCAACATCAAGGATCTTTGCCTTGATCTGAGTCATGATATTGGGTAGAGACTGCACTTCAGAAGTGGCTCCAGAAGTAGTCGAACTGCTGTAGGAAGAGTCTTTAAAATTGAATCTGGTGCTAAGTATGGCTTTCAGGTAGTCCAGGGGTTTCTGCACTTTGAGACTTTCAAGCTCTTCATGAGAAAGACTAGTCGAACCAGTTGTTTGGGAACTCCTTTGAGTTTGGTCAGGAGTAGGCTGGTTGCTATGCTCTGAAGTTCGCCTAGCTTCCTGTTGCTTCGACAGATCTTCTTCGTCAGCAGTCTTCTCTTCAGGATCTCCTTTGACAGCAGTGTCTGCTTCAGCATCATCATCTTTTTGTTGCTCAGCGTGTAATCCAGGATGAGAAGGAGAGGTGTTATCAGAATCAGCTCCCACAGTAGTGTTGAATGCTTCGACCGTTTGTCTCTCAAGTTCTTTGATGGGAGTGTCCTCCTCTCGAACGACCTCCTCCTGGATTGTCTCAGGCTGTTTGTCGACGACCTTTGGCTTCTATCAAAAGAAAAAATTTCTAAGTTAGAAATGAAATAAAATAAATGAGAAGGGTCGAGATTGAAATTTACCTTAGAAGTCTCAGTTTTGGAGCTAGACTTTCCACTCCCCGTATCCTTCGGCTGATGTTTTGTAGCAGGACTGCTAGAAGATTCCCTTTTAGAAGATTTGACAATGGATTTTTGTGAGGCGATTTTTTGCAGTCTTTTCTTCTTTGGAGGAGGGGGATTTGGAGATGGAGACTCATCACTGGACTCTTCGACAGGGATTATCTCTGGTATTTTCTTTCTTTTTTGGAATGTAGAGGTTTTTTGACTTACCTGATCATATAAATCAAAATAGTGAGTGTCTTAAAGAGATAAAAGAATAGATCAAAAGAGGAAGAGATTTATACCTTAGTCGAAGGTGTCTGGGCGGCACTTTGTGGAGTTTCGACGGAAGCTTTCTTGGCAGGCACTTTCACAGCTAAAAAAAAAAATAGAAAAAGGGGAAAGTCAGGCAGTGAGAAATACGTGATAATAAAATGATAAAATTCGTGTTGTTGTTAACACCTTCAAGAATGGGATCTTCCACGCGAACGTGTTCTATTCCAATATGAAGGTGCCCTGGGTAGTTATCCAGATGATACTTAGTCGCAACCACGCGTTTAGCAGGTTTTTTATAACTTTCACGAAGAATTTTCATATGATTCCCACATGTGAACCAATCTGGGAATGGAGGACTTAAAGCCACACCAAATTCAGCAGATGGTAAAGGTGGAAATTTAGGAGGGTAATAGCTGAAAGCCAAGTTGTAACGCACTTCTGGTCGAATGTTTGGAGGTAGTGTCAACTTCTCCGTGAATTTTTCTTTTAAAGTAACCGCTGCTTCGCGTATGGTTCGACTAAGATCATCAGGTCTGTAAACGGTTTCAAAGTATTTTTGAAATTTTTGTATTTCTTGGATATGTCTTTGTGTACCTTTTTTAGTCCGTTCCTGCACAAGAGCAAAAGCATTCGTCAGATGGGTGGTGAAAGCTTTTACGTCGAAAAATTTGGTAGCATAGTATTCCCTCCACCATGCGTCGAACTCAGGAGTGCAAAGGAATGATGGTTGAAAAACCACCGGTCGAATATCCAAAGATTCGTCAGTCAGCTTTTTCAACAATTCCCTGCTGGTGGCTTCGTCGTGGAAGGAGTTGTAGAAAATGATGGCCCCTTTTTTAGGGAAAAGAGGTCGAGGCATGATTTGAATTAGGCCAAATTGCCTGGCGACCAAGTTAGGTTGATAAACTATTAAGGCAATCTGGGATTTCGTAGTACTGCGGTGGGAGAACAGGAGCCTAGGGGTCAAAAAGGATTCCCAGACATTTAGGAAGATATTTTCATCTTTTTTGGTTTGCAAGGGGAATTGTCGTGAAAACCATTCAGGTCCAATTGTTCTGTCAGCAAATGGAGCCATAGTCGAAGTAAAATGATGTCTCTCAGCAAACATCATTACGTAGCTAGTAAAGGCCCGCCGAAGGCTAATTGCTTCATCAGTTGGTGTCAATTGCACCAATCTAGGCCATTCGACACTCCTGTTTTTGAATTCCCCTTCATTTATGTCATGCTTCATAAGAATAAAGGCTTCGAAAGTGGCATTCAGCCATAGTTGCAAGAGCCAAAAGGGGCCTGCCAAATTAAGCTTCCCTTTGTCCTTCAATGTCTTCAAAGAACGCACGCTTTCACTCAAGGACTCATACAGGTTCGCCAAGATTACCTCACTCAAGCATAATTTGATCCCAGCGTGGAGTTGGTTCGCCATAGTGATGAACCTCTTAGCCACTTGAAGTGAGCGAGAGCAAAAGACGAATTTGGTCAGCCACAAGGTTAGAAAAGCTATGTGCTCTTTGTCAGAAACTTCTTGGTCATTTTCGCCATGGTAGTGAGACATAAAAAGGGAGTATGGGGCGAAACTAGTGTCGAAATCTATGGAGTCCTCGTTCAGGTGAGTGGGGTCGAAGTCAATGCCAACTGGACTAAGGCCAACTATGGCGGCTATGTCGAACAGCGTAGGGGTAACCATCCCGCAGGGGAGGTGGAAGGTGTTATACGTACTATCCCAAAAGTAAAGGGAGGCTAGCAGCATGATAGGGCAAACATTGGGTCCTGCTCTTGATAATTGTATCAAGTCAAAAATTCCTATTTCTTTCCAAAATTTTTCTTTAACGTTTTCAACTCTGTTCAACCAAGACAAGTAGTCTGAAAGGTCTTTCGACCAAGGGCAAGTTCTAAAAATCCTAGTATAATTCAGATAAGTTAAATTTATTGCTTCCTCATCTTTTTCGCTTGAACCTTGAGGTTCAGTTTGTTCTACTGGTTTCTCTAGAGTGGGGGGTTTCACCCCAGCACCTATGGGTTTTGTGTGAGAATAAGTAGGAAAGAACTCTTGTAAACGCTCAGGTTTAATGTCTGGGTTAGGGAGTGGTCCTAACATAGCATAGTGATTACCAGAAATAATAACAGGGATGAGTACCTGGGATTTAAAAATGCAGTCTTTTTCCCTCGCATTTGGAGGCTCAGGAATGTATTGTTGATCCGCAATCAGTGTTGGTTCATCCAACCTATGCGCAGGAGGGATGATGGAAGGTTGCTCACTTTTGGAAGGTTTGCTGCTTGATAATTTTTGAAAAGCCATTGTTGAATCAGAAAGTTTTAGAAAGAAGATGAAGATTTGAAGCAGTTGTGAAGAAGAAGAGTTCAAACGCGTAAAAAAGAAAGAGAAATAATGGTTCAGGTATTTATAAGAGATTATCAAAAGCCCTTTAGGTTTAGTGGTGATCATGGAGGGCACGTGGCATCATCTTAACGGTGATGATAAAAAGTGGAAGTTGAAAAAAGCATGGCTAGCTAGGTTTTAGGGGTATGGACATCATGTCTGAACGTGGGATTTGATGGAACGTTTTCAGAGAAATGCAATGATGAATTTTCTTGGGACTGAACAAAGGTCACGTCTTGAAAACCAGCATCATTAATGTAGGTAACATGGCGTCGAAATAGCTTCGACAGCAAATGATGGTTTCTCCAAAAATAAGTCGAAACATCTTTGCTGGGGGGCAATTTGTAGACATATATTTTCGACACCATGTCTTGGAAGGCAAAATGATGTTCCTTGACTAGAGATGATAACTACAGGAAAAGGAGGAAGAGAATGAAGGTATCCAGAAGACACTTCGACAAGATAAGAATTTCGACACTTCGACAGAAATATGAGGAAGTCTTCGTCAGACAGGTTTGAGGGACATTTATCATTTTTTGACAATTCGACAAGTCTGAAAGGACGCGTTTGTTCGACATAACTTGAAGATTCAAATTCAAGAGAATTATAACGTTTAGCAGAAGACGCGTGGAAGTATCTGGCGAAAGGAAGACATGCAGAAGGCCAGATGTCGAAATTTTAGGATTTAGTCGTTAATAGCAGTTATTTTGTTTATCTATAAATAGGATAGTTGTTATTAGAATTCAGTGTGAAAAAACTTGTACAAAACTTCCTGCAATTACTCAAAGTACCCGTGTGAGAGAAAAGAGTTATTTGGAAAAATGTACGTGTAAACACCATCTTTTAATTTCTTTATCAATCAAAGTCTTTTTACCAATTCCTTTACATTTACCAGCATCTTTATGTTTTCTTCGTCATTTTATTTTAAAGTTCTTTCTTCGTCATTTTACTTTAAAAGTTCTTTTCAAAGTCACTTTCTTTTATCTCAGACTTTCCTTTAAAGTTAGTTGAAATCCTTTATTCCAAAAGACTTAAATACATAAAACCAAGAACCAAGATATCACCCTTAATTTAAAATTATCACGTTGATCTAAGTTTTCGCCCGACGTCCTAGGATTTGTTTGGTTAATCCTGCAAGTAACCCAGATTTCACCATTCTGGTAAACCAGAGGTTGTTCGCCAAGATCAACAGCGAACAGAATGGTGACTTTAAAGTGGATGATAAGGGTGTTTTGAGATTCCATGGTAGAATTTGTATTCCTGATGATTCGGACTTGAAAAAGATTATTTTAGAGGAAGGACACCGGAGTAATTTGAGTATACATCCGGGAGCTAATAAGATGTATCAAGATTTGAAGAAGATCTTTTGGTGGTCCAAATTGAAGAGGGATGTGGCTCAGTTTTTTTATGCATGTTTGACGTGTCAGAAGTCAAAGGTAGAACATCAGAAGCCTAGTGGATTATTGCAACCGTTGGATATTCCCGAGTGGAAATGGGACAGCATTTTTATGGATTTTGTGACAGGGTTGCCGAATACACAGAGGGGACATAATGCCATTTGGGTCGTTGTGGATAGGCTGACTAAATCGGCGCATTTTATTCCGATTGACATCAGTTTTTCTTTGGAGAGGTTGGCTGAGATTTATATCCGTGTGATTGTGAAGCTACATGGTGTTCCGTTGTGTATTATTTCAAATCGAGATCCGAGGTTTACTTCCAGATTTTGGGAAAGTTTGCAAAAGGCGTTAGGTTCCAAGTTGAGATTGAGTTCTGCTTATCATCCTCAGACGGATGGTCAGACCGAGAGAACTGTTCAGTCATTGGAAGATTTGTTGAGAGCTTGTGTTCTTGAGCAAGGTGGTGCTTGGGATAGTTATCTTTCTTTGGTGGAATTCACGTATAACAATAGTTTCCATTCGAGTATTGGAATGGTACCTTTTGAAGCATTGTATGGAAGAAGATGTCGATTACCTTTGTGTTGGCATGAATCTGGTGAGAGTTCGGTGGTTGGACCGGAGTTAGTGCAACAGACTACGGAAAAGGTGAAACTTATTCGTGAGAAAATGAAGTCTTCTCAGAGTAGGCAGAAGAGTTATCATGATCGAAGGAGAAAAGATCTTGAGTTTCAAGAAGGTGATCATGTATTTTTGAGGGTTACATCGGTGGCGGGTGTTGGACGTGCATTGAAGTCGAAGAAACTTACTTCTCGGTTTATTGGTTCTTACCAGATATCCGCGAGAGTGGGTGTTGTGGCTTATCGGGTGGCGTTGCCACCGAATCTTTCGAATTTGCATGATGTGTTCCATGTTTCACAGCTTCGGAAGTATGTTCCGGATCCGTCGCATGTGATTCCGATGGATGAGGTTGAGGTAAGGGAGAACCTTACGGTTGAGGCATTACTAGTGAGAATTTTGGATCGCGAGTTGAAGCGGTTAAGAGGCAAGGATATTGCGCTTGTGAAAGTAGCATGGGGAGGCACTGCTGAGGGTAATTTGACTTGGGAGTTGGAGAGTCGGATGCGGAAGTCGTATCCGGAGTTGTTCGTCTCAGGTAATATTTTCGAGGACTAAAATCTCTAAGTGGGGGAGAGTTGTAACGCCCCAGTTTTTGTTAGATTTATTTAATCGAGTCGATTTAATTATTTTTATTATTATATTATTTTATTCTTGACTTTTAATTGGCAATATATTATTTTTCATCTGATTATGTTTTATCGTGTTTTGAGAGCGTTTGCGAGATATTTGAGTGTAGGGGTATTTTGGTGTTTTGGCTTGGTTAGATATTTTGTTTTCATAAAAATAGAAACTTAGAGAGAAAAATAGAGAGAAAGAAAAAGAGAAGAAGGAAAAGAGAAAGAAAAGAAGAAAAGGGGGAAAACTTGGAGAGTAAGGAATCGAATCAACCGACTTTTGAAAATACGATTAATCGGGTAAGGGTGTGAAACTCGATTATCTTATCATTGTGTATGATTATGCATGTGTGTGTTGGAAGTTTTACTAGTTTTTCAAATATAGGTCGAAATGAGATAAATGAGTAGAAATCAATGTTTTCACGGTCGGAAATCGATATAAATTGCGTCGTATGATCACACTGTGTTTATGAACAATCGTTGATACTTGTTTTACTGTTGGAATTGATTTGGGGTGGAAAATGGGATTTTTGGGGGTTTTGGAACCATGTAACCCACAGCAGAAAATTCTGGTTCTGGTGCGATTCGCCAGGCGAATTAGGAATTCGCCAGGCGAATTAGGTCTCGCCACTAATTCGCCAGGCGAAGTGCTGGCGAAGGGGGATTCGCCAGGCGAAATCATAAGTCGCCAGGCGAAAACGGAGAGACAGAAATGGGTTAGCTTCTGTAACTCTTGAGGTTTTTCTAAATTTGTGGTTCACCACTAGTTCGCCAGGCGAAGTGCTGGCGAAGGGGGATCCGCCAGGCGAAATCCTAAGTCGCCAGACGAATCTGGCTGTTTCTCAATAAATTATTTTCTTTGAAAATTCATAACTTTTGATCCGTAACTCGGATCGAGACGTTCTTGGTACCGTTAGAAAGCTAATAAAATGTTCTTTCTTATTAAAATGGTTTTGAGATTGGTGGCCGATTTAATTATGTCGGGAATTTGGAAATGTGTCATTTTGTCAACTTTTACCATCTTAACTGTGTGTATTTGATGTGTTATCATGCAATATGCTTTTGATATATATATATATCGTATGACTTGTGTGCTGTTATATGATGTGAATGCATGTGATGAAATGTTGTGATGATGGTTTGTGGCCTAAGGGCAAGAAAATGCATTGTGTTGTGTTTAATTGTATATGCATGATTATGGATGTGTATATGTGTGCATTTGAATGTCATGAGTCATTGTATGCCAAGCATCATGATATGCATTCTTGTGATGTCGTGTGCCCTAGTGGGTGTGAGCGACGAAACGATTCCAGAGGGAATCTACTATAACATCGTGTGCCTTATACAAAGAGGTGTGAGCGATGATTATAGACGATCGTGTGCCTTATACAAAAAGGTGTGAGCGATCGGGTCGTGTGCCTTATACAAAGAGGTGTGAGCGATCCATAAACGTCGTGTGCCTTATACAAAGAGGTGTGAGCGACGGGGAACATCGTTTTCCCGACGTGGAGTTACACTAAGTAACAAGCGATGATTCTAATAGTTCCTGAGTGAACTGATGATGAGAATGATGGATGGAACGGTACCGCATTGCATTGCATAGAGTCGTTGTATCGGTCTCTGTGCATTTGCATAAGTCATGAATGGATTGATTTTGTGTGGAATTGTGAATGGAATTGATGAGTTGAGATATATATATATATATATATATATATATATATATATATATATATATATATATATATATATATATATATGTTGGTGATAAATGTATTGTGCATGATTGATATGCCTTTGTGATGGATGCATGAGATATGATTTGTGTTGGTTTGCATTCGAATTATAGTGTAAGTTGTGGTGAGAATATTTTACATGTGTATTTTTGTGTTATTATATAATTGTATGCAATTATATTATAATTTTGTTTCTCACCCTTCTGCTGTTTTAAATTCTCTATGAGGCATTGCAGATTAGATGCTGGAGGTCTTTTTGTGAAGCTGAGGTCTTCATTCTTTTGTCGGTCGGATCTGATATGTAGCACCGGGTAGTCGGGGAGATCGTTTGTGATTATGTGTATATGTATATGTTCTTTTTGGGATTGTACATGTATGACTCTGTATATGGCAGACAACTTTTTATGTTATATATATATGAGATTCAGTTGCAGATTTTCCGCTTTTATTCTGTATCTGAATTGTGGGTGTTAGGAACTGAGTTCCTCTGTTATGTGCTACCTGATTGTTGCATATCTATATGAGCAGGTTGTTGTATTTTGTTTCAATTGATGTGACGCCTCCGTCTATGCCATGAATGTTTTAATTATACTCTGATTATTTGTTATCGCTTTATTTGCTCGGGTTATAGATTGGGGGTGTTATAATTGCTGTCAAGTAATTACTTGGAAAAGAAGAAAGAACAAGCTACTATTGCAGTTGACTTGTTGGTTAAAGTCAACTGTGAAAGTTAACTTTTTTTACCTAATAATTTGAATTCCTTTATTCAAGTTTGAATCATGGCTAATATTTTGGTGTGCATTATAAAAAATGAAGTTGTTAATCATTCATTACAAAAGTTGACTTTGGTCAACACAGTTAACCATGGAAGGTTGACTTTTTGTTGACCACGACATATGGATTCCCTTGTTTCATACCTGTACATTACTACGTTTCCTAGTGATTATTTGATGCATCATATGGATTATTGGAAATTCAAATTCAAATTTTAAAGGGAGAGAAAACACAAAGTACCATTACTTGAAAAAGACAAGTCAACATACAAAGTCAAAGTACTCAAAATGCAAGTTTCATTACAAGAGAAGTGTGCTACACAAACCAAAATGGAAGGTACATTGAAAAATTCCAAGTTTTGACCCATAGTTGACTTTTTGTCAACTGTTGACTTCTGGTCAAACAGTTGACTAACATTGACCAAGACTTCTAAATCCATCCTAAGACCTATCTATCTTTAAGCCAGCAACTACTTCTAATTTGCTGTTCAATTCCTCTTCAAGACTTCTCCATGTACAGGTTTTCTTCATGGCCAGGTAAGAGGTCTATGCTAGGCCATACCATGATGCTTCATGCTAATCCCAACCTACAAGAGAAAAAGAAACCTGGATAATCCAAAGGAAACAAGTCAACTCATTTCAAGGGACCGCATATTCAAGCCAAGCATCACATCTCAAGTCCAAATGCATAAATAGTTTACAAACATACAACATGACATGCAATTAATTCACATAAACAATTTCAACTCATACATGTGCCATGATTCAAATGCACTCATACCATCATTCACTACATACATACGTATATACTTTCCATGACAATTCCAAAAACTTCTAAATCTAAACAACCATAAAAATTACTCATTCACGTGCAAGTTCTAGCCTAAGGTTCAATCATTTTGAACCCCACTTAAATCAAGTTTCTCCAACAATAAAATGCCAACAATGAATATCATGTGCATAGCCTAATGCAATGCAGATCATACAGAGTTCAATGTATTTCTCCAGAACTCACTGCAACCTGCAAAGTACATACCAATGAAATGCAACTCAACTAGCTCAGCTCAAATCCTCAATGAACCTTACTTCATTCATTTTGAATGCAACACAAGTGCAACCAATACAAACACATCCATCAGCCATCCAAATTCAGTCAAGAAAGTCATTCATCAAAGCACATACAACTACAATCCATAGTAAACATATCGACCCACAAACACATTTATACAACCTAAACAATTTGATTACCACATTCCAAATCATTCAAGTACAACAACCAAACATCACCATGTCATTGCATACCACTAAAATTCAAATATAAAAGGCCAAGAAAAACACGTGCAGCAAGGATGCAAGTGTTAGATGATAGGTTTCGATCTAGATGGAGTGAATAGATCACAAATTTAAAAATAAAACTTTTGACAAAAAATATTTTCAAAAGTTTCATGTCACAGCAAAAACAACCCGAATCGAACAATCTAACCGAAGCTACTATCGAAAAGCTCAGATATGCGTAACGTAAACTAATTGGATGATAATGAACAAAAATTGTTCAATAATTAATTCACAAATCAATTAAATGCTAAGCTACTCATAGAGCTTATTTCCAATGAACAAAAATTAATTAAAATACTCAAAGACAATTTATCGAACACTTTGAGTGTGATCAATAACATTTGGAAATTTAATTTGTTTTGTTGATGTTAAAAGCCAATCACAATCAAAATGATTATGATTATATTAACAACAACACTTTAAAAGATAGTTGAAAAACAATTTCCAATCGAATTGATAAAAAACAACAAAGAATTCGATAATTTGTAAGAACAACAATTAAAGATATATATATATATATATATATATATAGAGAGAGAGAGAGAGAGAGAGAGTGTGTGTGTGTGTGTGTATGTGTGTGTGTGTGTGTGTGTGAGAGAGAGAGAGAGAGAGAGAGAGAGAGAGAGATTTGTTTAGGAAAATCCCCAATCGGCCTCGCTATGGGTATGTCTGCCCTCAATTCGAAATCGAATTAAGATACTTGCAATTAACCTTATCTTTGAAAAAATGTTTATACAAGAGGTGAAGAACTCTAACCCCATAAACCCTATGATTTGTTGTTGATTCTACCACCTCCAAACCCTTGATCAAAGTTTGATCAAGTCACCAACAATGCTGCTACAATCCACCAGTTCTTGACTACTTATTTGCAAGACCTACGCGTCTTCAAGGTTTTCACTCAGTCCGATTAATCCCTAGCACATACTTGTTGAACCTAAGATTCACGAACACAATCCACCGTCTCGCGCTACTCCCTTGCAAGGAACCACCTTGTCCCAAGGCCTTCACGCTTGAATCCGTATTTGCGTTATCTTGTCTAAAACCTTCATATCACAATGATCTTGAAGGAAAACCCCAGCTTGGTTTTCTTATTTGAAACACACAAACATCCCAACTCAATATTCTCGGTTACACCAACCTAATTAGACGTTATCAACTTCAATCTAGATGGTCACCCAATCAAAAAATGATTATGTAGAGTTTAATTGTGTGTATGCATAAAAGAGAGGTTGAAGATGATGTGAATGATTTGTAATTCTGGTTTCGTTTAAGTTTTACACTAGTACCTTGCTAGAATAAGATGCATATGTGAGTATATATCTGCATGGGAGGAAAATAGGCTAAAGGAATGTAAGAAAAGAATAAGAGGAAAACAAATTTTGAGTTTTTGAAAGCTATAGGTCGGCCTATGAAAGCAATAAATTGGCATGTCAAGGTCATTAGGTCGGTCTATATAAGCAACAAGTCAACCTGTAGAGGTCTTAGGTCAGCCTATCTGAGGCGACCTGAAGGTAGTGGCCACATGCTTCATTCTTGGAGCTTAGAGGTCAGCCTATCCAAGCTATGTGTCGACCTATACTGAAGCAAAAGCTTCTATAAGTCGACTTGAACTGTATATGTTGGCCTATGCAACATTTTCAATACTTAAAACTCATTTTTGATGCCTGAAACATGCCTAAGGTATTTCCAATAATTTTCAAACTTATTTGTATGCATCCTAATGCTAAGATGATCAATGCACATCTAGACTTTGGTTGATACGCCCAATGTACAAAAACGCTAAAGTTCCTTCTAGTTTTGACATCATTCAAAACATGACTAGATGGAAGAATGCACTCACAACAAGCAATTCAAAAGGACCACAAGGGAACTCATTCCATAAGCAAATTCATTTCAAATGAACACTTTAATTGTTTTCATAGTTAACCTACCATACATAAATTAATCACTAAGCAACCCAATTAGTTAACCAATTAACAACCTCAAACCCTTGTAACTAACTTCCAACTCAACAACTGACCTAGAATATCTAACTGGCTATTAACTAATTCAACTACCTCAAACGAGCTCCAACCTCCATTTAACTACCTACCCTAACATTTTCCATGGTTCTAACTAACTAACCAAACTTGTTAACTTCATTCAATCACCATAACTAACTCCTAACCAACTACCCTAAACTGACCTAATTTCCCAAATTTCAGATGAAATAAACTAACATAAATCCCACACTTCAAACTAATACACATTGCATTCAATTACACTCTAGGAAACACAAAACATAACTAACTTTTTAAAACTGAATCTCCACCCTCCTTCATATTTTGATTACAATCCAATGGCCATCAATCCCTCAATCCCTAACTGAATTACAAAATTTCCCTTCAATTCTCTTCAACCCTCGCCTATATAAACCACCCTATTCTCATCCCTCATCATCCACAATCTAACCCTAACGAAGTTCTGTCAAAATCAATCCCTAAACACCTCACCAATCAATTAAAGCTCTCCACTGAGATTCATCAGAGCTTCACATTGAAGCTCTGAATGAACTAAGCTCAGCCTCATCATCACCCAATATCTCTGTACACTCACTCTATCATAACTAATTCAACAATGCTACAACATAACTAACAGAAAATCACAGCAAATAGAAAAAATATGGAGTAGAAGAAGGGAAAACAATAAATAAGAAAGAAAGACGAATTAAAGAACCTGGGGATTTTGACACTATGAGAACATTCGGAGCCAGTGAGTTTTCTTCATCTTTTCTCCAAATTCTTGTTACCACATTGTTGTGTTTAATGCACTGAGTAGAAACCCTAGACCAATTGCTTGATTCCATGCTCCATCACCATTTAATTTAGGTTCTAGAAATTAGGTTTTTTTTATCTTGTTTAGATTCAAGGTGTTAAGGTAGGTTTTACTTTGTTTGAAGTACAAAAAAGGGTAGAGGGAAGTGAGACGAACCTTTTGATGGTGGTTTGAGTGTATTCTATGTCGCGCCACCGCCAGAGGTGATTTTTGGTGCAACGATATTGATTTCTGGTGGGCATAGATCATTAGAGTGAGAGGAGAGGGAGCCTAAGAGCGAGATACTGAATAAGGGATTGTTCTCTCCCTTTTTCCCTCTTTCTGATCCTTCTTATGGGCCAAAGACCCAAGCCTAATAGCCTTTGCTAATGCACACTACCATTGAGTTTTACACCCCCTATCTGAAATAAAAAATGAACAAAAAATAGCTTGGGCCAGGTGACCATGGGCCCTGCGCCCAGTTACTATGCGCACCCCTTCTGCCCATTTTCCATTCTGCACCTCTTGGCAGCATGAGTTTCATTCATTTTCTTTTTTCTTAGGAAATTCTTATGTTAATTTTTTTATATCAAAATGAAACCCTAGTTCCAATTAGGAAATTAGTATTAATTAATTTTAGGATTAATGTTCTTAATTAGAATTAGATTGAAGTTCGGGATTAGAAATTAGGGTTTTGTGTGTTGATCTTAAATCCTTCTCTTTCCCTTTAAAAAATCATGAGTTTAATGATGATCATTTCTCTAATGGCTTGGTTTGACCTAGATTTTTCTTGCATGATCCCCTCTTTTGATTTAATTAATTGATTAAATTCATTTTGGTCAATTGATTAAATTGATGACTTTAGGATATTAACCACATTAGTTTTTTTTTATTAGTTAATTGTATGATCAAACCCTAGAAAATAGGCAAACAATTACACGATCCATTAGGAACTTAATGAGAAATATTTCTAATACATTCTTAAATAAATCAATTAATCAAGATGTCCCTCTAGGATTAACATTAAATCATAAACCTTTCTCTAATTAATTTAATCTTAGGGTTTTAATTAGAATTTAATTTTTGAATCTTAGAATAATATGTTTAACCATCTAATATTCCTTTGAATGGGAATATCCATTTTGAGATTATGGTTTTTGCATTTAATCTTGATTGTCAAAATCCATGCCTTGTGATTGTGAATACCTCTTGGGTGATTTACTTGTGCTTATGGTTTAATTTAGTATGGTGTATGATTATCCCCCATTTGGGAAAAATGTACCCCACTCCCATGAACGTGTAATAATTTTATCGCTTTCCATTTTAAAGTTTTCCACATTCGCCCATTAACTTAGAAATAATCAAAGCGGCCTAAAAAGAACCTTTTTTCAAAAGAACAAAAACAAACTTGATCCAACGTCAAGTATTTTCCAAATCAAACTTAATTTAATGCAATGCGAGTGCTTGACACAAAGTCAAGTACCTCGTCTATTTAATTCACACAATTGTCACAATCAACTTCAAACACTTGATCCAACGTCAAGTCATTTTCAAAATCATTTTTGCAATAAACCGGGTGAAAAAGGATGGGGTGTACTTACTTGTCCACACCATTTCTCAAGTACTTGGGCTATCGGTCATGCTTAGCTTATGAACCAATACTCGTCTTCCATTTAAAACACTTAAAAATAAACAAGTTTAACTTGTTCCTCATGGGATGAAAAAGAGAGGCCAGGATGCACTTGTCTTTTCCGCTCATGAGTATTCTGATTGCTGGCATTACTTAGTTTGTGGTTAGATGTTTGTCTCCCTCTAAGTACCAATGATTAAACTCGTCTCACAAATTTCATAAACAAAAACTTTTGGGATGAAAAAGAGAGGTCAAGATGCAATTGTCCTTTCAGCTCTTGAGTACTTGGATTGTCGGTCGTACTTAACTTGTGCTCCAATACTTGTCTCCCACTTAAAATCAATCACAAACAATCAAATTCCATTTTTCCGTCTTAGGGCATTCAAAAGCTTTTCACAAAGGATGTGTTATTTCCATTCTACTACAATACAAACAATGCTTAAACCTCTCATGCGCTAGTATACAAGTTACATTTAATTGCTAGAACGTGAACATTAACATCATTCAATAAAAATAACCAACAAATACTTATTTTCTACCTCACAAACTACATAGCTCTGATTTTCTCATTGCACAATGGGAATGCGTAGGCACAAGATTTCAAAATCTTGGCGAACACATTAATTAAAAACTTATTTTTTCCCTTAATTAAAATCAATCGCAAGTAACCTTTAAGTTAATGACACTCATTCACACAAAACAATCAAAACGGTTCTCATTGAGTACAAAGGATTTGAGAGTGCTAATACTTTTCCCTTGCATAATCGACTCCCGAATCCGAATTTAATTGCGATGATCATCTTCTTTTTCTTTTAGGGGTTGTATCAATATTTTTCCTTTTCCTCTAGAATATATAAAGTTCGATAGTGACTCTGTATTTTTTACGGCGCAACATTTACGAAGAGAATTTGGAATGCGGTAAAAAAGTGGACAGGTAATCAAACATAAGTTTTTGTCATGGATTATCAAATTTTCTAATGAATTGTCACCAGGTGATGAATGAGAATACTAGAAACATAATTTCTATTATAGCTACCATTTGAAATATTTGGTTAATTAAAAATGATATTTTATTCACTAGAAACATAATTTCTATTATAGTTACCATTTGAAATATTTGGTTAATTAAAAATGATATTTTATTCAAAAATAGATTGTTTAATTTTAAAGACGGTTTATTATCCATAAAATTCATGTCGTGAAAGTGGATAGGGTTGAATAATAAATCAATTATTCTTTATAACTATTAGGAAGAGGAACTAGTTTCTCATGTTTGTTGAGGTTTGAGTATCTCTAATACTCTCTTCTTTTTTAGGATTTCTTAATACATCACCCAAGTTTTTTAGGCACTACGTAAAATTTTATTTTTGCTCTTAAATTTCGGATTTGTACATCCGGACGCACCAAATTTTTAAAAAACGCTGATATGTTCCGGATGTGCACATCCGGAAGAATTCCTGATTTGCAAATCCGGAAAAAATCAAAAGAATTCTATAAAATCATTTATTTCTAAATATAATTAAATACAATATAATTAAAATCCAATATAATTAAAATTAATATCATTTTTTCAATATAATTAAATCCAATATAATTAAAATTTATATTAATTAAAATTAATATAATATTTAATATGATTAATTTTTTTTCAATATAATTAATATGATTAATATGGTATTTAATTTTAAATGATTTTTTATATTGAAAAAATTAATTTAAGTATATTGGATTTAAAATTATATGGTATTTACTTCTAAAATTAGATTTAATTATATTGGTATTTAAAATTATATGGTATTTACTTCTAAATTATATGGTATTTACTTCTAAATTATAATTAAAATTATATAGTATTTACTTCTAAAATTAATTTAAGTATATTGAAAAAATCATATTAATTTTAATCATATTAATTTTAATTATATTGATTTTAATTAAATTGGATTTAATTATATTGAAAAAATCATATTAAGTTTAATTATGTTGGATTTTAATTATATTAGATTTAATTATATTTAGAAGTAAATGATTTTATGGAATTTTTTTTATTTTTTCCGGATTTGCAGATGAGGAATTTTTTCGGATGTGCACATTCGAAAAAATCTGAAAAATTTTAGAGAAATGGTGCGTCTGGATGTGCACATCCAAAAATTAGAAGCAAAAATAAAAATTCAGATGGTGCCTAAGAAACATGGGTGGTGTGATAAGAACTTCTCCTTCTTTTTTATATAATATCATTGCCTATAAAAAAACTTTCAATTAACTTTCAATTCGATTTAAAATTTATTAACTGGTGATCAAATTTAAACTAAATCAAAATCAAACTATTAATAATTATACTTTAGACATCAATATCACATAATTGATCACATCAATTAATAGAATGTTTTTAATTTAATGTTTAAATCTTTTTTCTTTCCAAAGATACCAATATATGAACGAAATTGTTTTATTACTTGTTTTGGAATTCACTTTCTATAATCTATCGTATATAAAATTGGCTAATACAAATGCCAATACATAAATTAAAATTCACTTTCCTACGAGACTTTGATATAAAACTTTTTTGATATTTTATGCTTTTCATCTAATGATACTAAAACATAATTCACTTTTACATCCAAAAAAAAAACATAATTCACTTGCTGTAATTCACTTTTTGAAATTCTAGGTTCTTTAGGTGATTGATTAGAAGGGGAAGAGACAGTTGGTTGAAGTTATGGTAGTAGAAGGAGTCATTGAAGGTCAGGGAAGTGGAGAAAAGAAAAGGAAGGGTCAAGTGGAAGGAGCGGAATCTCAAAACCTACTAGAGGTGGTGTTGGAAAACCAACACCGCCTAGCCCAATGAAACTCATTAGCTGGAACTGCAGGGGGTTAGGGAGTCCCCGTGCAGTTCGAGCCTTGTTGAGGCTCATTCGTCTTGAAAACTCCGACGTGGTTTTTCTTATGGAAACTAAGTTGAAAAATGAGGAGGCTAGCAGTATTATGAATAGAAGTGGTTATGAGGAGTGTTTTGTGGTCGATTGTATAGGGAAAGGTAGATCTAAGGCGGGTGGATTGATTCTGTTGTGGAGGGAATCTGTTAAGTTATTTGTTACCTCCTTCTCTCAGAACCATATTGGGGGAGTGGTTGAGGATGATGGGACTGACTTTAAATGGGCCTTTAGTGGCATCTATGGTTTCCCTGAGGAGCAAAACAAATGGAAAACATGGGACCTGGTTAAAGATCTGGCTTCCAATGCGCATGGTGCCTTTCTCTGCTTTGGTGATCTTAATGATGTTCTGTTCGACCATGAGAAGAAGGGGGGAAACACCAGATCGAGCAGTCAACTTTCTTTGGGTAGACAGACTCTTGATTTATGCAATCTAATTGATCTTGGTTTTGCAGGTTATAAGTACACTTGGATGAATGGTCGCGAAGGTGTGCACAACATTCAATGCAGATTGGACCGTTGCTTGGCAAATGATATCTTCATAAATAGATTTGGTCTGATTTGTGTCAACCATCTTTCCAGGTTTAGCTGTGACCACGCAGCAATAAGAATTGACCTAGAGGCTGATTCTTTGGGCAACCGGAAAAAGAGGAGATATATCTTTAGATTCGAGGAAATATGGAGTAATGAGGATAGGTGTGAAGGCGAAGTGTTGAGATTGTGGAATGGGGCTTTGGGGGGAGTTGTTGCTAAACTTGATGCTATGAAGTCCCTTGATGACTCCTTTAAGCATCTAAGAAGTAGTGCTATTAGTAAAGAGATAGGCAGAATTGAGGAATGTCTAAAAAAGGAGGTCAGGTAGGATCATTCGAAAGACGCTATACTGGAGACAAAGGCCCTAGAGAGCCAAAGAAATAGGTTGTTACAGGCTGAGGAAATCATGTGGCGCCAGAAGAGTAGGGCACTCTGGTTGAACTATGGTGATAATAATAATAAGTTTTTTCATGGGAAAGCTAACCAGAGGAAAAGGGTGAACGCGGTTTTTAAACTAAAGGATGCTAACGAATGCTGGTGGAAGGGCGAAGAGCACTGTCAGAGAATCTTGTTACATTATTTTGATGATTTATTTTCTTCTAGCTCGCCGTCAAATGTGAAAGAAGTTTGTTCTGTGGTCAATGGAAAACTCCAACCGGAGTAAGTGACTTGGTGCGAAAAAAGCTTCTCGGAGGATGAAGTCAAGACAACTCTATTTCAGATGCATCCTTTGAAAGCCCCGGGGCCGGACAGTTTACCTGCGCTATTTTTTCAAAAATATTGGAGTATTGTGGGTTCTGATATAAGCAGAGTGGTGCTGGAGATCCTGAATAACAATGCTGATCCTCGTGCTTTCAATGCAACCCACATTGCTTTAATTCCTAAGTGTAAGAAACCCTCGTGTGCCAAAGATTTCCGCCCCATAAGCCTTTGTAATGTGGTGATGAAGATAGTCACCAAAACTGTTGCAAACAGGATAAAGAAAATACTGCCTGAGATTGTGGATGAATAGCAAAGTGCTTTTGTGCAAGGTCGCCTTATCACAGATAATTCCTTGATTGCGATGGAGTGTTTTCATTGGATGAAGAAGAAGACCAAAGGAAAAAAAGGTATGATGGCCCTCAAATTGGATATGTCCAAGGCGTATGATAGACTTGAGTGGGTTTTCATCACTGAAGTCCTTTCTTCTATGGGCTTCCCTCAAAATCTTGTTGGAGTCATTGGCAGATGCATATCCACTATTTCGTACCGGGTTCTGGTGAATGGCCAACCGGGGACCAGTTTCTCTCCTGAGAGGGGAATCCGTCAAGGAGACCCTCTCTCCCCTTATCTTTTTATTTTGTGTGCTGATGTTTTTTCAGGTCTTATAAAAAAGGAGCTTTCGAGGAATAGGATTCATGGCTTGCAGGTGGCGCGCAAGGCCCCTAAAATTTCCCATTTGTTCTTTGCTGATGACAGCCTGGTGATTGCTCGGGCAAATCACTCGGAGGCTGAGTCCATTTTGTCTGTTTTGGACCTTTACCAACAAGCGTCGTGCCAGGCTGTGAACTTGGAGAAATCAGAGGTGTCCTTTAGCAGGAACGTGGATGAGGATCAACAGAAGGTAATTCAGGACAAGATGGGAGTTAGAATCGTGCAGAACCATATGAAATATTTGGGGCTCCCGATTATTTTTGGAAGGTCTAAGAAGGTTATCTTCAAGTTAGTGGTTGACAGAGTTTGGAAAAAAGTTAAGGGGTGGAAACAAAATATTTTGTCACGGGCTGGAAAAGAAACCCTCATCAAGGCAGTGGTGCAAGCTATACCAACGTACATAATGAGTTGCTACAAACTCCCCGAATCTATCTGTCATGAGATAGAGGCTATCATTACGAATTTCTGGTGGGGATCGAAAGGAGAAGCCAATAAACTCCATTAGTTGCGGTGGGAGAAGTTGGCAAAAGGTAAAGGAGTGGGCGGTCTAGGATTTAAGGGTATCAATGACTTCAACTTGAGCTTGCTTGGGAAACATTATTGGAGGTTTCTTACCAAGGAGGATTCCCTATTCGGGAAGGTTTTCAAAGGTAGATACTTCCCCAGAACTTCTATCGATAACAGCTGTCTCGGTTTTGCTCCTAGCTATGTCTGGCGTAGTATCCTTAGTTCGAGGGATATTATCAACAATGGGGCAGTGTGGAGGGTGGGCAATGGGAGAAAAATTCGTATTAAAATTGACAGATGGGTTCCCAACAATCCTGGCTTAAAGATCCTTGGCCCAACAAAGGATCTCAATGAAGACTCTAGAGTGAAGACATGAGAACTTGGAAGGAAACTGCACTTAGGGAAAGATTGGACCCGGTTGACCCCAAACAAATTGCCAATATTTCTCTGTCTTGGGGGGGAGTTAGGATAAATTGTTTTGGCTGTTGGAAAGAAATGGTGATTATACTGTGAAGTCGGATTATAGAATGTGTCAGAACCTTAAGGCTGCTAGGAGTCCAGGTCCGTCTTCTGTCTCTTTCCATTCACTCTGGAAGGCTTTATGGAAAGCAAAACTAAATGTGAGAACCCGGAACTTCATTTGGAGGCTTGCCAAGGAGATCCTTCTTACGAAGTAGAACCTTTGGAGTAGGGGTGTGCTGTTGGATACTCTCTGCCCCCTCTGCAACTTGTGTTGTGAATCTAGCCACCATCTATTTTTAGAGTACCATTTTGCCAGGCATGTGCTTTTTGTTTCAGTGCTGGGCTACAAAGCTCCTGAGGGTGCCACCATCCAGGAATGGCTGGAAAACATCCTTAATTGCGGAGATGAGTTGGGTTGTCAACTGATGTGTACTATGCTGCAGCAGATTTGGAAGGCCAGGTGTGCCTTGTTATATGAGGAGAAAGTGATCCTTCCCTAACAGGTGGCCCTCGCTGCCCTGAATTTTATGTAGGATTACAACCGTGCGAGATCCAAGTTTGGAACATGTAAAAGGCCTAGGCCTGAACCTGATCTTAACAGAATTGGTGATGGCTGTTTCTTAATGCAGGTGGCAGGTCTGTTGGTAAATGAGGCAATCTCTTTTGGCTGCATCATTCGCAATCCGGAGAATGAGATTTTCTTGGCTGCTAGTAAGAAAGAGGAGATTCTGGTTAGCCCTGTCATGGCCGAGGTGCTGGGCATTCGTTGGGCACTTAGGATGGCTCTAAGCTTGAAGATTGACAAGATTATTATCCAGGCTGATTCTCTCCTTGCTGTTGATTGCATCAACAACTGCGATGCTAATGTGGAAATTGAGGCAATTGCTCAGGACTGCAGAAATTTACTTGCTTATTTTACCTTTAGTTCTTTGATGTTTATTTGTAGAAATAACAATTCTGATGTGCATAGTCTGGTAAGTCTGGGAAAAACTTTTGGCTCCAACACTTGGATTGGTGGCTACCCTGTTGTACCGAGGTTGGATTCTAACTCCTCCTCTTTTCATTAGTAATGAAATTGTTTCCTCGTCAAAAAAAAAAAGATTAGTTATAAAACAAAAGAAACTCATATTATTCATCTTTATTATTCATAGTTTGGTAAATTGTAATTCAATTGTGCTAAATGATATTTATTAAATTATTAAATAGTACGAGCTCATATCCTTCATCTTTATTATTAATAGTTTAGTACATTATAATTTAATTTCTAAATGATATTAATTAAATTCATGTTATTATTTTTTTACTCAATTCATGTTTTTTTTTACTCAATTCATGTTATTGTTGGTTAGTGATATTAATTAAATATTTTTTTATTATTGAAAAAATAAGTTATGTTCACATATTTTTATATATGATACTTTCACATTTTTTTTCAGTTTTACTTTAAAAAACTCTATAAACTATTTTGTTAGAAACTTTCTATTTGTATTTATTGCTTATTCATGTTTTACAACTTCCAGGAGGAATATGATCACTTAAAATATTTTAAAAAATGGTCTTAAAAATTGTATCGGTATAATTTTAGGGTTTAATGGTAGTACACAGTCAGTGTAAGACAGTTTTACACATGCAATCAATCAAAATATTTACAACTCACATTCTGTTGTCAAAGACCTACATGCTGTAGTCGAATTGTGTTCTGGTATGTAGTTGTCGAATTGGGTCTTGTGTTAAGGATCCAATTGCTTAAGTTAGCTTGTACCCTAAGTTAACTTGTAATGAGTAATTGTTAAAAAAACTCATTAGTTTAGTATGTTAGGTTTATTATAAATAACATACTAGTCTCTCTTCTTAAGTGTGGCAAATCCTAATTATGGTGAGAAGGTTATTTGTTATTCTTGAGTACTTGTAATCTGATTTGAAGAGAAAGTAAAGAATAACAGTTATAACCAATCCTTGTTGTTTTTTCTTGTTATAACCAGCCTCTTAGTTGATACTGGTTCATCCCTTAATGCCATGCCTAAGGGCACATTAAGTCAATTGCTGGTGGAGGGAAGCGAGATGAGGCCAAGCTCCTTGGTTGTCAGAGCCTTTGATGGTTCTCGAAGGCAAGTCATGGGAGAGGTGGACCTACCTATCAAAGTTGGACCGCATTTGTTTACCATTACTTTCCAAGTGATGGATATCAATCCAGCATACAGCTGTCTTTTGGGCCGACCATGGATCCACGCCGTTTGGGCAGTTACGTCCACTTTGCACCAGAAACTGAAATTCATGTATGACGATCAGCTGGTCATCGTCTATGGTGAGTAGGATATGATTGTGAGTGAATTGTCGTCTTTCCGATATGTTGAGACTGAGGAAGGCATATCTGAGGTACCGTTGCAATGTCTCGAGTTCGAAGATGTCAGTTCAGCTTCAACTAGTAGATCACCACAATTGACTTTAGCATCTGCTAAGAGTGCTAAGGAGACTATCCAGAAAGGTGCTTTGTCAGGCTGGGGGCATGTGATTGATGTGGTTGAGAAGCATAATCGTTTTGGATTGGGTTATCTTCCTGGTCGTCAATCTGGGTCCTCTGGTCAGGAGCGATGCAATTTGATCAAGTTCTACAGCGTAGGTTTCCAGCAGGGTGACATCGTGGCAGCTGCTGATGATGTTGGTCCCAGTAATCAGATTTCAAGCTTTGTGCGCAAATGTCCGACAGGTTTCAAGCTCAACAATTGGACATCTACCGTGATTCCAGTGGTTTTCCCATATAACATGTAATGCATTTTGCTTTCTCATTCCCTCGTCCTCGCCCGAGACGAGTGGATAGCTTGTAAAGGGCCTCGCGCTTTTGCAATATTATGTGATCAATAAATAAAAGTTTTTTGCTTTCAAAATCATGCTCTATTTTCTTTATTTATTTTTACTTTTTCAAAAAAACAAATGGCAAAAGTTTCTTTTCTTTTTCACTTTTTAAATAGCTCATTCTAAACATATTCATAAACATGCAGAACTAATAAAAGCATTGATAACAACATGGCAAACATCCATTGTAATTCTGGAATTCCAATTAACCAAGTCGAAGAAGATGGTAAGGAAGATTGTGAATTACCGGCTGAACTAGCAAGGCTCCTTGAGCACGAGAGTAGAGAGATTTAGCCACACAAAGAGCCAGTGGAAGTTGTCAATATTGGTACTGATGAAGTCAGAAGAGAAGTCAAGGTTGGCGCATCCCTCGCTAAGCATGTACACTCCGAGTTGGTCAAGTTACTGAAAGAGTATGTTGATATCTTCGCCTGGTCCTATCAAGATATGCCTGGGTTGGATACCAACATCGTTGAACATCACTTGCCACTCAAGCCCGGATGTCCTCCTGTCAAGCGGAAACTCAGAAGAACTAGACCCGACATGGCACTCAAAATCCGAGAAGAGGTAAAGAAACAGCTTGATGCTGGGTTCCTAGCCACTTCTGAATATCCCGAATGGATTGCCAACATTGTCCTGGTTCCCAAGAAGGACGGCAAAGTCAGAATGTGTGTGGATTATCGAGATCTCAACAAGGCAAGTTCGAAGGATGATTTTCCTTTGCCTCATATTGATGTCTTGGTAGACAACACTGTGCAGTTCTCTGTCTTTTCCTTCATGGACGGTTTTTCAGGATATAATCAGATCAAGATGTCCCTAACTGATATGGAGAAGACTACTTTCATCATGCCATGGGGTACATATTACTACAAAGTCATGCCATTCGGTCTAAAGAATGTAGGGGTAACATACCAGCGTGCCATGACAACCCTCTTTCACGATATGATTCATAAAGAGATTGAGGTTTACGTGGAAGATACGATTGCCAAGTCCAAAACTGAAGATGATCACTTGGTTCATCTGAAGAAACTGTTTGACAGACTCCGAAAGTTTAGACTGCGGTTGAATCCTGCAAAGTGTACCTTCAGAGTTCGATCTGGTAAACTATTGGGCTTTATTGTAAGTCAGAAGGGCATTGAAGTTGATCCTGATAAGGTTCGGGAAATTCAGAACATGCCGCCTCCCAAAACAGAAAAAGAAGTCTGTGGCTTTCTGGGCAGACTCAATTACATTTCAAGGTTCATCTCCCATTTGACGGCTACCTGTGAACCAATGTTCAAACTACTAAGGAAAAATCAATTGGTTGAATGGAATAATGATTGTCAGGAAGCATTTGACAAAATAAAACAATACTTGCAAGAGCCACCGATCTTAGTACCGCCGGTTCCTGGTAGGCCAGTAATCATGTATCTCACCGTTCTCGACGAATCGATGGGATGTGTATTGGGTCAACATGACGACACTGGAAAAAAAGAACATGCAATATAATATTTGAGCAAGAAGTTCACTGATTGTGAGACCGGATACTCACTCTTAGAAAAAACTTGATGTGCTCTGGTCTAGGCTGCTCGATGCCTACGACAATACATGATTTGCCATACTACTTTATTAATATCCAAAATGGATCAAATAAAGTACATATTTGAAAAGCCTGTTGTCTCTGGAAGGATTGCTCAGTGGCAGATGCTGTTAACTGAGTATCATATCCAACATGTTACCCAAAAAGCAATAAAAGGGAGTGTCTTGTCTGACTACCTTGCCCACCAACCTGTAGAGAGTTATCAACAAATGAAGTTTGACTTTCCTGATGAGGATGTTCTGTTTATCAGAGATTATGAGACTCCAGACCCTGACATAGGACCTGAACCAGGGGCGCGATGGACGCTCGTGTTCGATGGTGCCTCCAATTCTAAAGGTCGTGGAATCGGTGCTATCCCCATCTCTCCAACAGGTTTTCACCTTCCCTTCACTGCTAGATTATGCTTTGCATGCACCAACGATATGGCTGAATACGAAGCATGTATCTATGGTATTGAAGCGGCTATTGACATGAGAATCAAGATTCTTGAGGTCTATGGAGATTCTTCCTTGGTCATCGGTCAAGTCAGAGGGAATTTTGTGACTCGGGATTCCATGCTGGTTCCGTACCAACAACACATAGCGAAGTTGATTCCTTACTTTGATGAGATTTCTTTTCATCATATTCCCAGAGAGGAAAATCAACTAGCTGATGCTCTTGCCACTTTAGCATCCATGTTTAAGGTCAAGTGGAAGAATGAAGCTCCTCATATCCGCATTGATCACTTGAACGAACCAACACACTGTTTGGCAATCGAGGATGAGTCTGTTGACAAGCCTTAGTTCTACGACATCAAAAGATATCTGGAAAAACAGGAATATCCCGAGGGTATCTGTGACGCCCCCAATCTATACCCCCAATTAACACGCAATTAAAGCGTTAAAAAGAAAATTCGAAAATTGATCAGAGTATATTTGAAATCGCGGCATAGAAATGGAGAATCACATCAATTGTAACCAAACATACACATAACATGCAACACCTGCTCATTTAGATATGCAACGTGGGGTAGCAATCATACAGAGGAAACTTCGTTCCTTACACCCACTTTTCAGAAATTAGAATTAAAGCGGAAAGATCTAAAATCTGAATAACACATATACATATATACATATAAACTTGGCTGTCATACATCAAGTTATAACTGTACAACCAAAATATATCATCAGATATACAAAACAATCACAAACGACCACCCTATGCTACCCGGAGTCACATATCAGAGCCGACCGACCAAAATAATGAAGACGCAACGCTTCACAAAAGGAATACCTCCAGCAGCTCTAATCTGCAACGCCTCATAGAGCGTTATAAAACAGCAGAAGGGTGAGAAAAACAACCATAATATAATTGCATAAGATTATATATTAACACAAAATTCACAAATAACATATTCTCACCACCAAAGCACACAGATAACTTATAACAACACACAGTACCATTCACACGTATCAATTACCACTGCACATCAATCATTCACAATACAATCACACATATTCCATTTCATTAATCACATTCACAATTCCATGCACAAATGACTCATGATGAATGCAAATGCACATAGATCGACACAACGACTCTATGCACATGCCATACGGTACCGACTTCCATTGTCTCATGTCTCATCATCAGTTCACTCAGGAACTATTGGAACCATTGCTCGTTACTGAGACTTAGTCAAGTAACTCCCCGTCGGGCCTACGATGTTCACCCGTCGCTTTAGGTCCTCAGGCATCGCCTCATATTTTCGAGGCACACGACGTTAAGGATTGCTTTAAGTCTCCAAAGGAGCCCACAATCGTCTATACCCATCGCTTTAAGTCCTCAGGCATCGCCTCATATTTTCGAGGCACACGATAGTATAGCATATTCCCTCAGGAATCAAACCGTCTCTCAGGACGTTTCCACAATGCACATTATGATGCTTGGCATACAATGACTCATGACACTCACATTGCATCCATGCACACATTCATAATCATGCATAAATCATCAAATACAACACTTAGCATTTCTTGCCTTTCGGCCACAACTTATCCTCACAACAGCATATAAGGCATACATATCCAAAGCACAAACATATAGCATAATACATGACAATTATGCACCATTAAAACGACAAAAGTCGACCATTGACACTATTCACATTTACTGACAAAATAAAATCGGCCAACAAATTCTAAACCATCATAATAAGAAAGTACAACTCAATGGCTTTCCAACGCATCAAACCACGCCTCAAACCGAAACACAGATCAAAAGTTATGCAGAAAACAAAATTACACGAACAGCACTGTTCGCTGGGCGAACCTCCCTCGCGAGCATTCGCTAGCTCCTTCGCTAGGCGAACATCCCTCGCGAGCATTCGCTAGCTCCTTCGCTAGGCGAATGTTCCAGCGAACCAACTGTTAGCTAAAAACAGACACAAAGTTCGCTAGGCGAGCACTTGGCGAACCAAGTCAGAACCAAACAGAGCCAAAAACACCCAAACTTCGCTAGGCGAACACTCTAGCGAACCTTCGCTCATGCCTTCACTAGGCGAATGCCCGTAGCGAACCTTCGCTACCCTTCGCTGAATCGTTCGCTAGGCGAACCCGCGAAAACCTCACTCGCTGCCACCTTCGCCCCAGGTTCGCTAGGCGAACCAAGGAAAACCCAGAATTTTTCTGCGCTGTTTGAAACCCCAAAAGTGATATTTCCCAACCAAAACATTTCCCAATCAACATATATCAATCAGAACCTATTCTAATCATGCCAACAAGCAATCTACCACCTTTACATCGATTTCCAACCGTTAAACCATCGATTCTACTCATTTTATCGTTTTCGACCTAGAAGTGAAAAACATAGAAAGCAAGAGAATCATCCAAACACATACATACATAATCATATACAAGCATAGTATAATCGAGTTTCGCACCCTTACCCGATTTAATTCGATTCTAGAAGTTGATCTTGATATTTTCACACTTTTTCTCCAATTTTCTCTCTTCTCCTCTTTTCTTCTCTTTTCCCTTCTTTCTTCTTTCTTTCTCTCTATTTTTCTTTCCCTTTTCTTTTCTATTTTCTTTTCTTACTAACTTAGTAAAAATATCTATGAAATGTCCAAAATACCCCCACACTCAAATATCTCATAAACGATCCCAAAACCCGATAAAATATCACAACAATGAAAAATGACATATTTTCACATAAAAGTCAAAAATAAAATAAAATAATCCAAAAAGACTCAATAAAATAAAATTGGCAAAACTTGGGCGTTACAATTCTCCCCCACTTAAAAATTTTCGTCCTCGGAAATCTTACGTGATACAAACAACTCCGGATACGACTCCCGCATCCTACTATCCAATTCCTACGTCAGATTACCATCAGCAGCGCCTCCCCACGCCACTTTCACAAGTGCAATCTCTTTACCCCTCAACCGCTTCACCTCGCGATCCAAAATCCTAACTGGTAATGCCTCGATCGTAAGGTTATCTCTTACCTCAACCTCGTCCATCGGAATCACATGTGAAGGGTCCGGAACATACTTCCGTAGCTGTGAAACATGAAAAACATCATGCAAATTCGACAGATTCGGCGGCAACGCCACACGATACGCTACAGCACCAACTCTCGCAGATATCTGGTAAGGACCAATAAATCGAGAAGTAAGCTTCTTAGATTTCAAAGCACGACCAACACCCGTTACCGGCGTAACTCTCAGAAATACGTGATCACCCTCTTGAAACTCAAGATCCTTCCGTCTCCGATCATGATAACTCTTTTGTCTATCCTGAGAAGCCTTCATTTTCTCACGAATAAACTTTACCTTTTTCGTCGTCTGTTGCACCAATTCCGGTCCAACCACAGAACTCTCACCAGTTTCGTGCCAACACAACGGCATTCGACATCTTCGTCCATATAAAGCCTCAAAAGGTGCCATTCCGATACTAGAATGGAAACTGTTATTATACGTGAACTCAACCAAAGCAAGATAACCGTCCCACGCACCACCTTGTTCCAAAACACACGCTCTCAACAAATCCTCCAAAGACTGAATCGTTCTTTCGGTCTGACCATCTGTCTGCGGATGATAAGCCGAACTCAACCTCAATCTAGAACCCAAAGCCTTCTGTAAACTTTCCCAAAATCTCGATGTAAACCTAGGATCTCGATCAGAAACAATACTCAATGGAATCCCATGCAATTTCACAACCACACTGATATAGATCTCAGCTAACCGTTCCAAAGAAAACTGATGTCAATCGGAATAAAATGCGCCGATTTAGTCAGCCTGTCCACAATCACCCAAATAGCATTATACCCTCGCTGAGTGTTCGGTAATCCCGTCACAAAATCCATCGAAATGCTATCCCATTTCCACTCAGGAATATCCAACGGTTGCAACAAACCACTAGGTCTCAAATGTTCCACTTTCGATTTCTGACAAGTCAAACATACGTACACAAACTGAGCCACATCTCTTTTCAAACCAGACCACCAGAAAATCTTCTTCAAATCTTGGTACATCTTATTCGCACCCGGATGTATACTTAAATTACTCTGGTGTCCTTCCTCCAAAATCATTCTTTTCAACTCTACATCATCAGGTATACAAATACGACCACGGAATCTCAAAACACCAAAATTATCAACCTTGAAATCCACATTCTCATTCCTCATCAAATCAACAAATTTCAAATCCAGCTTTTGTTTCTCACTAACCGACAACATAAATTCATTAGTAACTTTCAACATTCCAAGCCTTACACTAACCGAAGTCACTTCACATACCAAACTCAAATCTCTAAACGACTCCAAAAGTTCCCACTCTTTCACCATCAATGCGGACATATGCAACGATTTTCGGCTCAATGCATCGGCTACCACATTAGCTTTACCAGGATGGTAATTCAAGCCAAAGTCGTAATCTTTCAAGAATTCCAACCATCTCCGCTGTCTCATGTTCAACTCTTTCTGATCAAATAAATATTTCAAGCTTTTATGATCACTAAAGACTTCGAACCTCGCACCATAGAGATAGTGTCTCCAAATCTTCAACACAAAAACTACAGCCGCTAACTCAAGATCATGAGTAGGATAGTTTTTCTCATGAACTCTTAACTACCTTGAAGCATAACCTACAACTTTACCTTCCTGCATCAGAACACCACCCAAACCAATTAAAGAAGCATCGCAGTACACAACAAACGGTTCATTAGGATCAGGCAAAATAAGAATCGGAGCTGTCGTCAATCTTCTCTTCAGCTCACAAAAACTCTCTTCACATTGAATATCCCAAATGAACGCTTTGCCCTTACAAGTCAACTGCGTCAAAGGAAGAGCCAACTTAGAAAAACCTTCAATGAACCTCCGGTAATAACCAGCCAAACCCAAAAAGCTTCGAATCTCGGTAACGGATCTAGGAGCCTCCCATTGTAGAACTGCTTCTACTTTAGATGGATCCACAGCAATACCATTACCTGAAATTACGTGCCCAAGAAAACTCACCTCAGACAACCAGAATTCACACTTGGACAATTTGGCAAAAAGCTTCATTTCCTTCAAAACCTGCAAAACAATACGCAAATGCTCTGCATGTTCCTCACGAGACTTAGAATAGATTAAAATATCATCAATAAACACCACCACAAAACGATCCAAATGCTCATGAAAAATCCGATTCATGTATTCCATAAACACACCAGGCGCATTAGAAACCCCGAACGGCATCACTGAATATTCATAATGACCGTACCGTGTTCTAAAGGCCGTCTTCTGAATATCCTCTTCTTTCACTCTTATCTGATGGTACCCCGATCTCAAATCAATCTTACTAAACACACAAGCACCAACCAACTGATCCATCAGATCATCAATCCTTGGAAGCGGATATTTGTTCTTAATCGTCACTTTATTCAACTGGCGATAATCAATACATAATCGCATACTCCCATCCTTCTTTTTCACTAACAAAACTGGAGCACCCTAAGGAGAAACACTTGGCCTCACGAACCTCTTTTCCAACAACTCACTTAACTGCTTTTTCAACTCCACCAATTCAGATGCCGACATTCGATAAGGTGCCATAGATACAGGTCTAGTACCAGGAACTAGATCTATCGAAAATTCAACCTCTCTCACCGGCGGCACATCTGAAATATCATCAGGAAACACCTCAGGAAATTCGCACACAACAGGAAACACATCAAGAGAAACTTGACTATCCACAGTCAATGAAGCAAACAACCCAAACAACTGAGCTTCATCCGCCAAAAGTCTCTTCAACTCTTTGGTAGATAAGAAACTCGAGTCTTCATCTTCTACAAGAGAAGGAAACCTTACCAGCTTATGATAACAATCAATGTGCACCCGATTAAATTGCAACCAGTTCATTCCCAACACCACATCTAAACCTTCCAACGGTAAACACACCAAATCCATCGCAAAGTCTTTACCATAAATGGTCAAAGGACAACTCAAACTCACCAAAGAAGTAGTTACTGACCCCATCGCTAGAGTATCAATAACCATCTCACCATCCATCGAAGACAACCCAAGATTCAAACGTTCCGCGCACTCAGACGAAATAAACGAATGAGTCGCTCCAGTATCAATAATAGCAATTAAAGGCGTATTATTAATAAAGCAAGTACCTCTTATCAGACGATCAGCACTTGAAGTCTGAGTTCCCGCCAATGAAAACACTTTCCCACTAGTCGGAGCTTTCTTCTGATTAGGACACTTCGAACTAATGTGACCAGGTTCCCCACAATTATAACACTTCACTACATTCTTCCTTTTACAATCAGCTAAAACATGTCTGATACCACCACAATTAGAACACTTATCCACTTTCTTCCTACATTCCATCTGGCGATGACCCAATTCACCACACTTAAAACACCTAGGAGCATTAGACATACCTCCTCCACTTGACCTACGATCAAAATTACCCCTTTGTTTACCTTTATCAGCCGGTGACACATACGGACCACCACGGAACTGTTGTTTCCCTTTTCTGTCACTTACACTTTTATAGTGAGCAGAACGAGCCTTACTATCTTCATCATAAATCCTACAGCATTCCACCAAATCAGTAAACCTTCGAATCCTCTGATAACCAATAGCCTGCTTTATCTCAGGACGCAAACCACTTTCATACTTCACACACTTTGAAAATTCAGCAGTCGCTTCCACATAATGAGGATAAAACTGCACAAGCTCCACAAACTTAGCAGTATATTCAATAACCGACATATTACCTTGTTTTAGCTCTAGAAACTCAATCTCCTTCTTTCCTCGGACATCCTCGGGAAAATACTTCCTTAGAAACTCTCGGCTAAACACCTCCCAAGTGATCTCTTCTTCCTCCTCATCAGCTTCCAACACCTGACGAGTACTGACCCACCAGTCATCAGCCTCTTCGTGTAACATATGAGTGCCTAACCTCACCTTAACATCATCGTCATCACAATCCATTACCCTAAAAATCCTCTCAATCTCTTTCAACCACAACTGCGCACCATCCGGATCATGTTTCCCTTTAAAAACCGGCGGCTTATTCTTTCTAAACTCATCATTTCCGGCAGCATTCGGTGCACCCTGCACAGCTCGTGCCATCGCTTCCATCGCTGTAGCCAAAGCAGCATCATTACGACCAGTCATATTCTGTTCGTCCAAAACAGAAACTATGGTTAAACAACAACCCGTCCAACACATCTTGCCCGATATGCCAGACACAATAGACACAAACGACACAACTGACACGGACTGGCTCTGATACCACTTAATGTGACGCCCCCAATCTATACCCCCAATTAACACGCAATTAAAGCGTTAAAAAGAAAATTCGAAAATTGATCAGAGTATATTTGAAATCGCGGCATAGAAAGGGAGAATCACATCAATTGTAACCAAACATACACATAACATGCAACACCTGCTCATTTAGATATGCAACGTGGGGTAGCAATCATACAGAGGAAACTTCGTTCCTTACACCCACTTTTCAGAAATTAGAATTAAAGCGGAAAGATCTAAAATCTGAATAACACATATACATATATACATATAAACTTGGCTGTCATACATCAAGTTATAACTGTACAACCAAAATATATCATCAGATATACAAAACAATCACAAACGGCCACCCTATGCTACCCGGAGTCACATATCAGAGCCGACAGACCAAAATAATGAAGACGCAATGCTTCACAAAAGGAATACCTCCAGCAGCTCTAATCTGCAACGCCTCATAGAGCGTTATAAAACAGCAGAAGGGTGAGAAAAACAACCATAATATAATTGCATAAGATTATATATTAGCACAAAATGCACAAATAACATATTCTCACCACCAAAGCACACTGATAACTTATAACAACACACAGTACCATTCACATGTATCAATTACCACTGCACATCAATCATTCACAATACAATCACACATATTCCATTTCATTAATCACATTCACAATTCCATGCACAAATGACTCATGATGAATGCAAATGCACATAGATCGACACAACGACTCTATGCACATGCCATGCGGTACCGACTTCCATTGTCTCATGTCTCATCATCAGTTCACTCAGGAACTATTGGAACCATCGCTCGTTACTGAGACTTAGTCAAGTAACTCCCCGTCGGGCCTACGATGTTCACCCGTCGCTTTAGGTCCTCAGGCATCGCCTCATATTTTCGAGGCACTCAACGTTAAGGATTGCTTTAAATCTCCAAAGGAGCCCACAATCGTCTATACCCATCGCTTTAAGTCCTCAGGAATCGCCTCATATTTTCGAGGCACACGATGGTATAGCATATTCCCTCAGGAATCAAACCGTCTCTCAGGACGTTTCCACAATGCACATTATGATGCTTGGCATACAATGACTCATGACACTCACATTGCATCCATGCACACATTCATAATCATGCATAAATCATCAAATACAACACTTAGCATTTCTTGCCTTTCGGCCACAACTTATCCTCACAACAGCATATAAGGCATACATATCCAAAGCACAAACATATAGCATAATACATGACAATTATGCACCATTAAAACGACAAAAGTCGACCATTAACACTATTCACATTTACCGATAAAATAAAATCGGCCAACAAATTCTAAACCATCATAATAAGAAAGTACAGCTCAATGGCTTTCCAACGCATCAAACCACGCCTCAAACCGAAACACGGATCAAAAGTTATGCAGAAAACAAAATTACACGAACAGCACTGTTCGTTGGGCGAACCTCCCTCGCGAGCATTCGCTAGCTCCTTCGCTAGGCGAATGTTCCAGCGAACCAACTGTTAGTTAAAAACAGACACAAAGTTCGCTAGGCGAGCACTTGGCGAACCAAGTCAGAACCAAACAGAGCCAAAAACACCCAAACTTCGCTAGGCGAACACTCTAGCGAACCTTCGCTCATGCCTTCGCTAGGCGAATGCCCGTAGCGAACCTTCGCTACCCTTCGCTGAATCGTTCGCTAGGCGAACCCGCGAAAACCTCACTCGCTGCCACCTTCGCCCCAGGTTCGCTAGGCGAACCAAGGAAAACCCAGAATTTTTCTGCGCTGTTTGAAACCCCAAAAGTGATATTTCCCAACCAAAACATTTCCCAATCAACATATATCAATCAGAACCTATTCTAATCATGCCAACAAGCAATCTACCACCTTTACATCGATTTCCAACCGTTAAACCATCGATTCTACTCATTTTATCGTTTTCGACCTAGAAGTGAAAAACATAGAAAGCAAGAGAATCATCCAAACACATACATACATAATCATATATAAGCATAGTATAATCGAGTTTCGCACCCTTACCCGATTTAATTCGATTCTAGAAGTTGATCTTGATGATTTTCACACTTTTTCTCCAATTTTCTCTCTTCTCCTCTTTTCTTCTCTTTTCCCTTCTTTCTTCTTTCTTTCTCTCTATTTTTCTTTCCCTTTTCTTTTCTATTTTCTTTTCTTACTAACTTAGTAAAAATATCTATGAAATGTCCAAAATACCCCCACACTCAAATATCTCATAAACGATCCCAAAACCCGATAAAATATCACAACAATGAAAAATGACATATTTTCACATAAAAGTCGAAAATAAAATAAAATAATAATAAAATAATCCAAAAAGACTCAATAAAATAAAATTGGCAAAACTGGGGCGTTACAGTATCACTATCACTGACAAGAAGGCTCTTAGCGGCTTTGCGCTAAATTCTTCTTAAGTGGTGGTATAATATACAAGAGGAATTATGATTCTGTGCTGCTCAGATGCGTGGATAGACACGAAGCAAACACGATCATAAGGTCCATACATGAGGGTTGCGAGGGTGTACATGCTAAAGGTCCTGCTATGGCCAAGAAGATCCTTCGGGCTGGGTATTACTGGACAACAATGGAGGTAGATTGTTGCAACTTTGCCAAAAGATGCCATAAATGCCAAATCTACGGAGACAAGATCCATGTGCCTCCAACTCCATTGAATGTCTTGACTGCACCTTGGTCATTCTCCATGTGGGGTATAGATATGATTGGAATGATCGAGCCGAAGGCTTCCAACGGTCATCGATTTATTCTGGTTGCTATCGATTACTTCACCAAGTGGGTTGAAGCTGCTTCTTATGCAAACGTTACACGACAAGTGGTTGCTAGATTCATCAAGAAATAGATAATCTGTCGTTATGGCATTCCTAGCAGCATTATCACGGACAATGCAAGCAACCAGAACAACAATATGATGAAGGAGTTGTGTCAAGAATTTAAGATCGAGCACCACAACTCTTCACCATATCGGCCCAAGATGAATGGCGCCGTTGAAGCAGCAAACAAAAACATCAAAAGGATTGTCCAGAAAATGGTCAAGACTTACAAAGATTGGCATGAAATGCTTCCCTTTGCACTACATGGCTACCGAACTTCAGTTCGCACATCTACTGGGGCAACTCCGTATTCGCTAGTGTATGGTATGGAGGCGGTTCTACCCATCGAAGTCGAAATTCCTTCGCTCAGAGTCATCATGGAAGCAGGTCTCGACGAAGCTGAATGGGTTCAATCCAGATATGATCAGCTGAATCTCATCGAAGAGAAGCGCCTTACAGCCGTTTGTCATGGTCAATTGTATCAGAGACGCCTCAAGTAAGCTTTTGACAAGAAAGTTCTCCCTCGAACATTCTGTGAAGGCGAACTCGTGCTCAAGAAATATTCACCTGTTCACTCGGATCCTCGAGGAAAATGGACTCCCAACTATGAAGGACCCTTTGTTGTCAAGAAGGCCTTCTCAGGCGGAGCCCTGATCCTCACCACAATGGATGGGGAGGAGCTGCCATCGCCCGTGAACTCTGATACAGTCAAAAAATATTATGCCTGAAAGAAAATAATGAATAAGAGTCTGCTAGATTGACATCCGCAAGGAAAATCTAGGCAAAAATGGACGTCCCGATGGACTGAAAAAAAGAAATGTCCATGCAAAAGTTAGGGACAACGAAAAAAAAAAATAATAGCCCGCTAAGATGAAAACCCGAAAGGGCGACTTAGGCAAAAATGGGCATCCCGGTGGATGGAAAAAAATGAAAACATGTCCAGGAAAAAATTAGGGATAAAGGCATTGACTGTGAACGCTTGAGCCTCTCTTCCTCATGGCTAGACCTCAGACGATAAAAGAACGGTCCAATCATCATCAACAGGTGCAAGGCGTTGGAACCTAGACTTACAGTGGATGATAGCCAATGTTGTAATCAATGCAATGCATGATTTCCCTTTGCCATTTACATTTGTTTGTCAATTTTATTGCAAATTTCCTCATCAAGGAGTTTGCATCCTTGTACACACTTTATGTACAAAAAATTTACATTCAATAAAATGCATTCTTTTGTTATCTCAATTTGTTTCATTCCAGTATTTTGTTTGCAAAATAAACAATTATTTGTGATCACATAATACTAAAAAACGTTGAGAACAATAAAAAGCTAAATCAATCGACAAAGCATTATGCATTGCATGTGTTACTGGTAACTCCTGCAGGATGATCGGTAATATCCATTGGTACGCCTAACGCCTGGCCGACAATGTTATGATTCAGTGAAGAAGTTGTTGTTTCCTCAGCAGATCAATTTGATTCTTTCATTCCCAGTAGAAACAACCATGGTGATTTGGAAACCTGAGATGCTCTCAGTTTCTTTCCCCAGCAGAATCATCATCCTTCGTGAGCTCTCTTCTCCACCTCCCCTCGACCAAGGGTGTCGAAGTCGTTTTGCTACGGTTCTCTTCCAAAACCTTACCAAAGCTCATTTCTACTTTGAAGGGTAATCACTTTTGCATCAAAAATGATTATTTCTTGAGCTCAACCTTCATCATTCTTGCTATTATACTTGGATTTCTGGAGTTATTTCAGCTTTTGGATTAATCTTGAGTAGTTGTTGCAACTTTCAACGGTTCGAATTCGCATTTTGGAGCTTTATCGCATTTTGCTCGATTTCGACACGTTTCGTCACCAAATTGAAGATTCCTCTGGTTTTATTTAATTTTCCGCATCAAGAATCGTTTACAAAAATTACCAAGGCACGTCTCAGCCTTGTAGGTTGGTAGTTCTCTTTCATTTTTCTGTTTCGATCGTTTTCGCATCATTCGCGATGTAGTCGATAATTGTGCGTGTGAATTGATTTTTGCATTATGTGATCCATGATCTTGATGTGTTAATTGATTCTATCACTGCTTATTTTCTATTTTCAAGTTCAATTTTCGTGCACAAATTCATGCCCTAACATATGGTATTTGACATAAGTGATTATGTGCTGAAAACTACTTTTGAAAAGTTGCTTTTACTGTCATTTTTGCCTCTGTTACAGCGGTAACCGGTTAGCAGATATGTTGTAACCGGTTACACAGTGCAATTTTCACTAAAAACACGCATTTTCAAGCATGTAACCGGTTAGCACATATGCTGTAACCGGTTACCACTGTACAGAAAGGCCATTTTCTTGCATTTTCAAGTGTGTTTGCCATGCTTTCTTCATTTTAACTTCCATTGATTGTCATGCTTGATTTTATGGATGGTTTTAATGTCATTTCACTTCTGGTTGAAGCATATTCATGAACTTTCGATGCACATTTTCGATTATTCATTTGTTTCATGTTCTTAGCATTGTATAAACATAGCAATTCTTGCATTATCTTTGTTCACATGGTACATGATCTTGTGTGGCATTTGATCATCATTTGGCACTGTTTTGCACCTTCTATTTCACTTTGCATTAAGTTTATTCTTCATGGATAAACTTAATCTTGTATAATCAATAATTCACACCTTTGTGCTTTAATGACTTTTCATTCTCTTTGGAAAGTTGTTAGCATGTTTCTCCCTTGATTAATTGATCGAAACTTTGTTTCGATTAATCGATCTTCCCTATTCCTCTCTTTAGGCCTCCTTTAGAGCTTTTTCTCTTGATCCCCTTGTAGAGTTGGAGTTCGCGATACGCCTTGTATCGGAGCACTGTACAGATTAACACCGTTACGCTATCAGTTTCTCTCCGCAGGAGCACTGTACAAATTGGAGCTGTTGCGCTGTCCGTTTCAATTTCCGCACTATACTTTGAGCGCTAGAGGAGGAATGAGGATGGTTGTCCTACCCTCATTCTGACTATTTCTTGGGTAATGGCATTTGGCCATCTCTTTCGAGAATAGTCACCTCTATCCTCAAGCTGTAGTGTTGTTCCTTCCCCAGTCGGATTCGGCCTTGATCACTTGTGCTCTCCTCATTTTTCCTTTTGATCAATCACCATCCTTCTTGGTTAAGATTATTATTCTTGTGCTAGCAATCTCTCTTTGTTTCATTACTCCATTCTTCTTGTAATCAATCATTGCCTTTTGATTCCCCTGGAGAATCTCAATCTTTTTTCTGCGGTTAATCACAGTCTGTCTGTTAAAACCGTAAGTCCCCTGGAGTTCGTGACCCTCTTCTGGTTCTTCTCCCTTTGTTGGTCAATCACTGCCTGTCAGTTAAAACACCAATATTTGCATTCCTTCTAAGTTAACCACAGTCCGTCTGTTAAAACACTGAGTTTCCTCTTGGGTTAATCACCTATCTTTGGTTAATCACCCTTTGCTTCAGTTAACCACAGTCCGCCTGTTAAAATACTGAAAGCCTTTTTGAGTTAATCACCTTCCCTTGGTTAATCACTCCTTTTTCTCGGTTAATCACAACTCTCTTGTTAAAACCGAATCCCTTGCAGTTAGCAACCTTTCCTGGTTCGAGTACTTGCACCCTTGGGCTAGTAACCTCTTTTGGTTCAATACCCTTCTTCGTTGGTCAAAAGCTATTTGTTCAGTCATTACCAACATCCCTTTTGGGTTACAACCTTTGATCGGTCCTACACCCAAGCTTCTGATTAATCACAGTTTCCTCTGTTAAACCCAATGCTCCTCTATCCCCATAGAGTTGCAGTATTTTCTCCCTCGGTTAACCACTGTTCATCAGTTAATATGCCGATGCCCCTCAAATTCAAACACCTTCTGTTGGTTCAGCACTCTCTCTCTCTTGGTTTATCACAGTCCGTCTGTTGACACCAGCTTCTTTTCCCCGCCAGGGTCCTACTCTCTTTCTTCGGTTAACCACTGCCAGCCAGTTAATATACCGAGTCTCCTTTTTCTCTTGGGTATGACACCATCCTTTTATTTGGATCCCTAGCGGAGTCCTTCCTATTCTTTTTGCTTTTACTTTCTTGGTTTCGACACCAATTCTCTTTGTTATCCCCAACGGAGTTTCTTTTATTCTCGGTTTTGACACCATTCTTTTCCCAGTCTTTTGTGCAAACGCTCTTACTGCGGGGTCTTCTCCAGTAGAGTTTTTCTTTCGCTCTTGCTCTTGGTTTTGACACCACCTCTTTCATCTCCTTGTTTCTTCCTTGTTTTGTTTTCCGTTCAGTTTCCCGAACTACGGAAGCTCTGATTCTGCATTCTTTTGAATGTATGATACGTAGGCACGAGACGCAATGTCTTGGCGAGCACACTTCCACCCTTCTTTCCTTCTTCCTTTCTTCTTTTCTTCTCTGTCCCCTGGTTCCATGACCTACGACGCTCTGATTTCCTCATTGCACCATGAGGGTATGTAGGCACGAGGACTTCGTCCCTCTACGAGCACTTTCTTTCTTTTCTCTCTTCTTCCCCTTTCTCTTCTCTCTCTCTCTCTCTCTCATTTCTTTAGCTAGAAGCCTTTAGATAGATAACCCATCCAAGCCTAGAAGCAAGCGAAATAGTTCCCGTCGAGTACGACGGATACGTTAGGTGCTAGTACCTTCCTTTCGCATAACCGACCCCCCGTTCCCGTTTCTCTTCCCCCTGGGTTTTATCGATATTTTCCCTGTCCTTCGGGACTAAATAAAGTTCGGTGGCGACTCTGTTGTATCGTTGAGTGTGCGATTCACTCAGGTAGAAAACCATCCATCTTCAGCTGGCACCTGCAATTCCTCCATTTGGCCCGAAGCATAACCCAAAGACCCCGATGACTGTGGTTTTCAAGAAATTGAATGAACAGGCTGTTGAAAGGGTTGCATGGCAAATGTCAGATTTGTGACGATAATCCTAACCAGTGTTGAAGGCTAAAGGGTTGTGTCCAGATTCTGATGAACCTGGCGAAGTGCAAGTTGCCAGATCTAATTCTGTCGAGGAAGTTACTGCTATTGAACCGTTCACCATCGTCTATGGAAGGTTCCTATGGAATCCTCTAAGCAGAAGAAGGTGCAACCCATCGTTGTTTATCCGCCGAAGTCGTTTCCGTATCAAAATTCCAAAGAGGTACCATGGAAATATGGGTCTACTGTGTTTTCTGGAGGTCAAGAGATAAGGTTCGCCGAATCCAAGATCGTGAATGTTACAGCCAGTGGAGGTATGACTCGTAGTGGACGTGTGTTTGCTCCGAAGGTCACTACAAAGCCTGTTATAGTTCCAACTGTTGTTTCTCCTAAAGAAACACCTGCAGCTGCAACCCCTGTTGTTCAACAAGGGGCATATACTGCTATTCTAGTACCGACTATCCCATCTGAGGATGTTTCAAAGAGCAAGGAGACCCTTGATGATCAAGAGTTCCTTAAGTTGATAAAAAAAAAGTGACTTTAAGATTGTGGATCAGCTGGGTCAGACTCCCTCGAGGATCTTAATTTTGTCCTTACTCATGAGTTCGCCCACGCACAGATCAGCTTTGTTGAAAGTGTTAAACAGTGCCCACGTCATGCAAGATATATCTGTCGTTGAATTTGATGATGTAGTGGCTAATATATCCGCAAGCAGATATTTGGGTTTCAATGAATCAGAATTGCCTTCTGAAGGAGCCGCTCACAACAAAGCATTGTACATATCTGTAACTTGTGCGAACAGCCTCTTTATTATAAATAGCATACTAGTCTCTCATCTTAAGTGTGGTAAATCCTAATTATGGTGAGAAGGTGTCGTACCTCGAAAAAATATGATCCTCGCGATGGACGCGGAAAAAACTGTTCGAAATAGAGTCGTCACCGAACTTTATTCATCCCAAAAGAGGGAAAGGAAAATATCGATAAAACCTTTAAAGGGAGATAAGAACATGGTCATCGCAACCAAATTCGGGTTCGGGAGTCGGTTACGCAAGAGGGAAGGTATTAGCACCCTTTACGTCCGTTGTACTCAACGGGAACCTCTTGATTCGATTCGTGAGAAAGTTAGCTAGGTTTGTTTGTTATCTTCTAAGGTAATATTGTTTTCTAAGGGAAATGGGGTGGTTTTTATTATTAGGGTGCTCGGCAAGGATCAGAACCCTTGTGCCTACGTATTCCCTCGTGCAATGGGAGAGTCAGAGCATTCGTAGTTCGTGGGACTACGGTTAGTTGGTTCGTGTTTTTTAGACGAACGAGTGTTTAATTCGCATTCTAACTGCTAAACGTTGGCTTGTCTGCTCACTAAGGGAGGCTGAAGCACGAGTTTATATGCGCGGAAGAATGGACTAAACAATGTTCTTTTATGAAAGTTGTTTGAGTATGAATTAAGTGTATTAAGGGTTTGATTGAGAAAGAGTTTGATTTGGACGTGTTTTAGGCGAACGAGAGTTTAGGTTGCATTCTTACTGCTAAACATTGGCTTGTCTGCTCGCTAGGGGAGGCTGAAGCACTAGTTCATATGCGCAGAAGAATGACTTAAACAATGTTCTTTGGGAAAGGTATTTGAGTTGTCGATCGCACGGGGGTGATGGCTTAGTGTTTTTGGGAAGGTTTTGATCGCATGGGAGCGAGAGGAGCGAGTTTGACGTGTTAGATGTTTTAAAGGAGACAATTGTTCACACACGAGTAAGAGAACTCGCACCTAAACAATCGACAAATTAGGGTTTATGTTTTTTAGAAGTGTCAATTGTTCACACACGAGTAAGAGAACTCGCACCCAAATAATTGAGGAGAAAGGTCAAAGACTTGGCCCCCCTCACATCACCTTTTACGAAGTCGTGTTTGATAGAGATTAAGTGTCTTAATGATTGATTAAGAAAAGAATTTGATTTGCGTGTGTTTTAAGGTTTCGGTCGCACGGAGGCGAGGAAAGGATAATTTTAGTCGTATCGGATGTTTTAGAGGTGACAATTGCCCACACACGAGTAAGAGAACTCGCACCCAAACAATTGAGGAGAAGGGTCAAAGACTTGACCACCCTCACTTCACCTTTAGTAAAATGTGTTTAGATAGGGATTAAATGTTTTGATGATTGCTTAAAAAAAGTTTGAATATTGTCGAGTTACAAGTGTTTTAGAGGCGTCAATTGTCCACACACGAGTAAGAGAACTCGCACCCAAACAATTGAAGAGAAAGATCAGAGACTCGATCCCCCTCACTTTTCACCTTTCAAGAAATAGTGTTTAAGTATAGTTAAATGTATTAGTTTGATTTGTAAAATGCTCGATATGGATCGAGGTTTGAATTTGCGTATGGAAGAGTTAAGGACTAATGGAAATGAGGTCCTAATGGTTCAAGGTAAGGTTGATGGCGAGGCAAAAACGCTCGACTTACAAGTTGGGTAAAGAGACTTGATATATGGATCAAGTGAATGCTTTTTAGGGTTCGCTCTTAATTCCTAAGATGTTTAACTAGCGATGCAATGGAAAAATAAAGTACGAAGTACATCAAATTAGGGGAGGGATACATGGAAATTAACAGGGGATGATTAATGAGAGAAATAAAGAAGCTTATTGTGAGGTAACTCAAGAAGAAGCTACGTATGTGCAAGTATCCTAAACTAAATAGTAAACAAAGAAGTTCACAGATGAAGTAATGCATGAGTGATAAGATGATGATGAATAATGTACAAATGAAGAGAATGTAAATGGAATAGTAAATGACAATGGTCTCATCTTTTAATCAAGATTCTTATCGGTTTGTAAAAGCCAACATCTTTGATATTTCGATCTCATTGACCAAAAATAAAATTAAGCGCAAATCCAAAAGGGAAATGCAAGCGGTCTCATCATAATCAAGATTTAAATTCGACAAATCGACAAATCCATGATCATATTTGATATCATCGACCAACAACCGAAATACAAATCGAAATGAAAATCAAGCTAGAAATGAAAATATAAATCAAGAAATAAATCTAAAATGTTAACCAAAATATAATTAATTAAAAAAAGTTTGAGAAAATAGTTTGAACTAAAGTAGTAACAATCTAAATACAAAAACTATTTAAAAAATAATAAATGACATTTAAACAATATTATTAACAAAGATTTTTTTAAAGAAAAGTTATAGACTAAAATATTAACAAAAATATTTATTAAAAATTATTAAATCTAAAAATTTATCAAATAGTGAAAATTAAAAAATTAAACAATCTAAAATTAATAAGATATTAAAAAAAGAGTTATATGTATATTTAAAAACCAAAATTATATAAAATAGATGCACAAAAAAAACGACAATTTTATATGACTTACAGTAGAGATATTATATATATATATATATATATATATATATATATATATATATATATATATATATATATATATATATATATATATATATATAAAGGTAAGAAAATATATAATATATATATATATTTTAAAAAAAACAAACGAAACTTTATATATACAAATACAGCTTACAGTAGAGATCTTCATATACATATATATGTTGAAAACTAAACTAATAAAAATTATATAATTAAAATCTATAAAAAAGTAAGGTTAACAAAATATTAAAATGAATTAATTAACAAGAAATAAATAAATAAAAATATTAACAATAATTAACAAAACCATAAAACAAAATTGTAACAAAAATTATTACTAATTAACAAGAGTTAAGATAACTAAAATTTTATAAAAAAAACATTAATAATTAATAAAAATGTTTTTCCAAAGAATTTAACAAGTTAAAAAAATAAAATAAAATAAAAGTAAGAAAGGGTAAGTGAATAAGGTGTGAAGAGTGATTCAAGTGGGCCTGTGAGCCCACAACAATTTGACCTAATTTAATAACATTATTAAAAAAATAAAACATAAAATAAAAGGAAAATAGAAAAATCAGATTACCCAAACCGTGAAACACATTCTTCTTTTCTTCTTCTCCATTGCCTCGCGATCTCTCTGCCCAATCTCTCTCGGACGCTTTCTCTCACGCCGTGACTTCGCTTCTCAATCTGTTGCTCTCTCTTCTTGTTGCGTGAGACTCTCCCTCAAGTCCTCTCTGTTTCAATCGTGATTTCCGCGCTTTCTCTTCCTCACTTCGTCGTGTCCTCTTCTTTCTCCGCGGCGACGACGACGTCGTGATGATGCGGCGTAGTGATTCGCGGCAGAAGTTTGATTAATGGAGGTTGAGAGGATTTGAATGAAAGGTTTTGAAGGCGGTGTTTGAGTTTCTGAAGCAGCTGCAAGTTGTTGTTTTTGTTCACGGTTTATGAAAAGGTGATGGTGGTTGCGCGGCGGTTAAAAGGTTGAGAAGGGGGATCGGTTTGTTGAGTTTCTGGTATGGATTCACAACATGATGCTTTATGTGTTTGTTGAAACAGATGAATAGAGCTGATGAAAGAAAAGGGTGTTTTTGGGTACGATTTGGTTGAGATTGATGTGTTGAGTGGATTGCGGTTTAATGGATGTGGTTGAGAGATGATTTGAGGGACTGTGTAAGTTAGTGAAGGTTATGAAGATTTGATGAAGGGTGGTAGAAGGTAATGTTTTGAGATTTTTTTTCTGTTGTTTTTTTTACTGATGAGAAATATGAACACTGCTGTGAGTTATGGGTCTGCTCCCCCTTTCTCTCGATGGATTCCTTCTAATTTATTTTTGAATTCTTGAATCCCTCCCTTTTCTTGCTGTTGATAGGTCACTTTCTAGCTTTGTTTGAAAATTACATGTCATTCATTGTGTTGTTGTTGTTGTAGCAGGTTGTACAAACTTGAAGCTGGCTGGTGTATCAGTGTTTTGGCATTATTGTCACAGGATGCTAACAGATGGTAGCAGCACAGGTGCAGAATTCTGAATCTTGCATGTCTGTAAAAAAAATTGTCTTGGCCTTCTTGGAGCGTTTGGAGGTACGATTGGTGCAAGTCTGGTGCGGTTTGAGGTTTTGTTGCGTGGTGGCAGAATTTTGGGAGCAGCAGGATATTGCGCATGGCTTTGTGGCTGTTGGGTTGCTTTTGTGCAGATTTGTGTGAAGCAGTAGGTAGCTTGTTGCAGAATGTGGTGGGAGAAGTTTGTTTTGGTATCTTGTGGAACATTGCTTGGAAATATACTAGTGTAATGAAAAAATGTTGGTTATGTGTAACATCCGCTTTTTTCTCTTATTTTGGATTCTTTTAAAAACTAAATTAGAGACAAATTACTCTAAAATAAATTCAAGCTGAAAATCTAAATAAATTAAAATAATTATAATACTAAAGTAATAAAAAATAAATGATAAAATAGATTAAGATTAAAAAAGAGATAAAATCCTAATTATCTAAACTAAATTAAAATTAATTTAATTAAAAACATTTAACTAAAACAACCTAAGTTAGTTCTAAATTAATTAAAAGATATTCACCTAAAAATTACTAATAAAATAAAAAATAGAAAGTCGGGTATCGAAATAGTAAAAAATAAAACGACTGCACAAAAATTATCCGCGTGGAATAAATCACTCGGAAAAATACAGCATTCTGTCAGATTTTTAAACTAATCGGGACCAACCTTTAGTTTGATTGATTCGTCTGTAAATTCGAGAATTCTACTCCGGCTGACATTTTATGCAATATGCACGATGAAGAACATGTTATGCTATGCGGGCGATGCGAAATGAAAACATTGTCAGATGAATGCAAGTTATGACCTAATGGAATGCATAGATGATGAAAATGATATGCAAGGCTAGGGTGAAAATCGGGATGTGACAGATGAAAATTATATACAGGTAGGACAAATTTGGGGTATGACAGATGCCCCTATCTAATTGGCTTAAACCCGAGAAAATGAACAGCTGCAAAGCATTTATTTTAAGGGTAGAAGTCAATTAGATATAAGAATGCCCCAAAAATTTGTCTCACAAAGGTAAAGTGTTGTAGAGTAAGAGATGACAGAATGAGGCAGCGGTGTCCAAATTGAACAAAATAACCTGAGATCCTTTGGGTGGTCGAAGCAGCACCTTATTCATTAAGGTTCTCCGATGATGAAGATGTGAGATTCTCTGAAGGCAAACGATTCTCTGGGTCGTCGAAGCAGTCCCTTATCCATTAAGGTTCTTCGATGATACCAAAGCAGTATCTCTGAAGGCAGACGATTCTCTGGGTCGTCGAAGCAGTCCCTTATCCATTAAGGTTCCTCGATGATACCAAAGCAGTATCTCTGAAGGCAGACGATTCTCTGGGTCGTCGAAGCAGTCCCTTATCCATTAAGGTTCCTCGATGATACCAAAGCAGTATCTCTGATAGCAGAAGATTCTCTGAGTCGTCGAAGCAGTCCCTTATCCATTAAGGCTCCTCAACGATACCAAAGCAGTATCTTTGGAAGCAGAAGATTCTCTGGAATGTCGAAGCAGTCCCTTATCCATTAAGGTTCCTCAACGATACCAAAGCAGTATCTGCCGAAGTAGTCCCTTATCCGTTAAGGTTCCTCGATGATACCAAAGCAGTATCTCTGCGGTAAATTTGCTAAGGGAATAGGTGAGCAAGATTCTTGTCGGAGGGAATGTGCTGGCTCTGCAGGGGAAAGCTCACAAGAAACTTTCTAGGATAACCTCTGCTTGGGGAGCACTGAAAGCAACAGCTGTTGGGGATTGTCATTATCAATTGCATGGCTGAAGAATGACTTGCTGGGGAATAGTATTCCATGAGCACGTGCGGGGTATCAACTCTTTTTTAGAAGAATACTGCCGACTTTGATGGAGGACTGTCCAAGATGCTTGCGAACTGATCCTGGATCCTGCCATGATATGTTGCTGGGGATGGATATGCCATGCATAGCATGATGCACTGAAACATGTATACTAAGATGCAACTGCTAGGGAATCTAATGCACGAATGATATGATAACGCTTGAAATGATTATGTAATGTTATGCTAGCATGTCATGCACATGACGATGCAAATGATAGGGCGCGCTGGGGATAAGTTCCTTGTCGAGGGTATCACCAGGGATTGGATTTGGTAATTGCCAAGTGAAATTGGACTTTGGTTATTTTGGTGTTTGCCAATAAATTGGACTTTTAATGGTTGCCAAAGAAGACTGGACTTTAAAGGGTAGATTTGAAGGTGCCAAAGAGTGTGGACTTTTGAGTAGTTGCCAATGAAGGATTGGACTTTGGGTTTTGCGCTAAATGAAATTGGACTTTAGGTTAATCTTCCAGACTAGAACTGGATTGGAGGATAGATTACCAGACGAGAACTGGTGAGAAAAGGGTATTTGCCAGACGAGAACTGGGCTTTAAAAGATTTGCTAGACGAGAACTGGACTTTGCAATGCTTTGCCAGACGGGAACTGGACTTTTTAATGATTTTCCAGACGAGAACTGGACCTTAAAAATATTTGCCAGACGAGAACTGGGCCTTAAAATAATTTGCCAGACGGGAATTTGACCTTAAAATAATTTTCCAGACAAGAACTGGACCTTAAAAGATTTTCCAGACGAGAACTGGACTTTGGATTGCCAAGCTAAGTTGGACTTTGGGGTTGCCAAGCTAAGTTGGACTTTGGGTTGCCAAGCTAAGTTGGACTTTGGTGTCAAGTCTTGCGATACCAGGCTTTGATACGTCAAATCTTGTTGGAAGGTTAGGCTCGAGGTACGATGCACATGTCTATGCAATGAGCGAAGCGACATGACTAATGCGTATGAGTGATTTATGCAACGATATAAAGGTTTCCAAAGATGCCCCGGGATAAGGGATGGATAGGTTCCTATGCAGCAAGGTTTCTTGTCAGAAGGAAGGCAAAAGGTTATTTGTGGGGTGATAGCATGATTCCCCGACACTCGTCTTGAACTCAAAGGTCACTTGACGGTGTTCACTTGATCTTGAAAGCAAGTAGAGATTTTACCCCTCTGTAGCTCATCTTGCCCCAGTCTGGGTCTATGAAGAATTTTTCCTTGACAGGAAATTGGAAACAACTGTACCATGAGATGATCTCGAGATGGCTTGCCCTGGAATTCCAAGTCGTGAAAGGATTTGTCCTTGAAAGGAAAATTCAGAAGCAGATGTACCATGAGATGAACTCGAGATAGCGTGCCTCAGAACTTCAAGTCGTAAAAGGGGTTTGTCCTTGAGCGGAAAATTCAGAAGTAGATGTACCATGAGATTACTCTAGATGGCATGCCTCAGAACAATTGTACCATAAGATGGACTCGAGATGGTTTATCCCATAATTCCAAGCCATGAAAGGATTCTTCCTTGATTGACTGGCTCTTGGAGTATTTGGCATTGAAGTACCCTTGAGGTAGCTTGCCCCATAATGAGCGTTGAAGCTGATCGCTCTATTTAGTGTGCCTAAATAGGTCTAACTGCAAGTATACAGTCGTATCGCGTAGTTTTAAAAGATTATCGATCCCACAGAGACTAGAAATCGAACGCACCGTTATCTATCGTTACTATGTTTATCTAAGGCTAATCAGAATTTGGGTTTTAGTTCAGACGGGAAATTAAAATTTGAGAATACTAGTTATGAATAAGTTATCGGTATATAATTTGGTAACCTACGTGGAATTAATTAAACCTAAGCGTATAAAGATTTATCACCCTATTCATCTGTAGGAAAAACCGGTTTAAAAGCCCTCACCTCACACTCCCGTGGTTATTGCTTCGGACTATACTACTAAGTCAATACGTCTGCTCTCGCTAGCCCGTATGAGGTTAAAAATACTTTTTGAAAACTAGTTAAACCTAATTAACTTTAAAGCGCTTCCGCTGTTTTTAAAACTAATGCCCGATTTCAGCTATCCGGGTAAAGCCTCACACTCCCGTGGTCTCGACTTTAACCTATCTTACTTTCTTACTCTCGTAATAAAAGTTGGGTTTTAAATTAAGAAATCGAAGCCAGAAGAAGGATTGATTATTGATTTTAGCTTAGAGAAAATTAATTCATTTTAGTTACTTCATTACATACCGATAAAATCGGTTTAGCTAGACATAATTAGGAAATTAAACGCAAAGGCAAGGAAATAAGTAAACACAGACATAATTAAGAAAGAAATAAACAATGCTTGAATTAAATAATGGAAACCTGGTAATTCAGTAATAACAGCAACAACAATCCCTCCACAAGCCGGTAGGTTCTTGCTTGAATGAAATAAATTACAAAGGTTGAAGGCAATGAAACAAAAACTAAAACTAAGTTGTAATAGTTCCTCAGTATGAGAAACTATTACTTTGTTCGGTAATGGTTGACAAGGAAAATGGAAATGCAAAGTAAAAAACGAAACTAAAGCTCTGGAAACAATTTGGCAGCAAGACAGTACACTTGAAAGGAAAATTTGGCCACCCCCGTAATTCTTCGTAATGACTTGTATTTATAGGCTCAGTTAAGGTAGAGGTTGGAGAGAATTTAGCCACTCACATTGACGGTTACATCACTTGAACCTAGTAATCTTCGGGGAAATAACGTGATCGTGTGAAAACTGTTCTTTGAAAATTCGTAGACACGTTTCTGCTTCAATGTGTAATATTGGGCGCATGACGATCGTGAGGAAGTGTGACGGTCGTGATACATTTTGAGGCTGCCACGGTCGTGGTGTATCCATGACGGTCGTGATATCAGCAATTTTTGGTTTCTTCAATTTTTCTTCTCTTTTCTGCTCTTTTCTTGCATGTTTTGGTTCTTTTCCACACTTAGCATACTTTGACTTGTAAAATGTGATTACCTGCAAAAACACTTAAATAATCTCGAGAAAATCGGATATTAGACGAAGAACGGAGTAAGAAACTAACACAAATCGAAGTAAAAATATGATATAAATTCGTGTTATCAAACTCTCCCACACTTGAATCTTTGCTTGTCCTCAAGCAATCAATCTATTAAAACGGACAAACTTCATCAAATGCACATACCTGGCATACCAATGGATTTGAAAAGGAGTTACTTGTTAGTTAGACAGGTACTAGTGTAAAACACTAAGGATACAATGATGACACAAAGCAACAAGCTTGTCATAGACCTCTCTTTTGTACAATCCAGTCCAAATCATTATATTATAGTTCAACCATAAGTTTTCGTATCTACTTTACCCGGTTTCATTCTAACGCAATCACATTAAGCCCTTTGCCTTATTCACGCACGTAGTGGAGTAACCAGTTAGTGACTTTGATCCCATTTTCTCACGGGGCCTGATACACAAGTGTGGTAACCCTTTATACATCCCATTCGTAGATTGCGGGGGATCGAACAGTAGTTCGCCCTACCAAGTTCAGAATCAGGTACCTCTGAACCAACCAACAACGGATTTTATTTCTTTTCTTACACAGTTTCACAACTGTGAGAGTTGTTGCATATTATTTTTTTTTTCGGCATATAGATAAGAAAGATTTTTTTTTCTTGATTGGGCATCAAACACTTATATTCATCGGTTCCCCACGTGGTTTGTGATTTAGACGGTGCTGACCGCTAATATAAACTACTAGGGGCTAATTTAGGATTGAACTCGAGGTGTCGTATAATAAGTATCGAAACTGATATCGCATACGCAAGAGGTCTAAGGTGTCAAGACGGTATCGATCTTGTTAGCGCTTTCCTAGCTTCCTAACATAGTTTAAAGCTTGGTATGTCACAGCGTGCATTAATCGTAAAAAAAATTTCGTTATGGCAGAATAAAATGGGGAAATCGGATTACTGAACGAAAATATTCATATATTACTTTGATAAGGAAAAAGAAAGTACAAGAAAGGGAAATAAACAAAAATAAATCTAACTCTCCCACACTATATCAAACATTGTCCTCAATGTTGCGATATAAAGGGGATTAACAAGAAATACTAAAAAGAAAAACAAAATAAAATCAAGGTGGACCACGTCCTCTGCCTCTGGAGCGTCCTCTTCCATGCTGAGCTACGTGATCAGGAATGCCCACATGATGGATGTACTCGTGTAGGCTCTGCACTCGCAGTATCAATGCACCCATCTCCTCGACGACACCGTCAAGCCTCTGACCTTGGTCAACTTGCCCTTGTTGGATTTGACGCATAAGGGTCATCATTTCGTTCTGTTGCTGGGTTTGTTGCCATATAGCCCTCAAGATTTCTTCATTAGTAACTGGGTCTTGGTCAGGGCGGCGACGACGTCTAGAGGTCGAAGGAGCATCATTGGCTGGCGGTGGTTGGTTTTCAGGGGCGTTATTCATCTCTTGCTTCATCTCATTAACAGGTCCATGTTCTTGATCATCAGGAGCAGGCCTATTTTGTTCAGGAGCATTAAGATCAAAAAGCCAATTGGCCATATTTTGAGGGTCAATGTGACTCCTGCAGGGCATGATGATACTTCTTACGGTTTTGGCCCAGACCATAGGATGGTATTTCCCATCTCGTCGTAACTTGATGAGCTGAGAGTTTCTGCAATAATCTATATCAAGGAACACTGGAGGCAAGGAGGGTAGTCTAGCAAGGTCGTTTTCCAAATTCAAACTGAGTGCAATAGAGGTGACAATCCCTCCAAAATAGAAGGGTTTAGAGCCTCTAGCACAGTTTGATTGTATGTGTGCCAGTAAAAATGGTGCGACATTGATTAGCTCTGGGTGAAACATACAATGAAGGAAAAACAATTCCTTAGAATTCACCTTATGGTTACTATCTCGTGCAAAGATGGTGCTTCCAAGTGCGTGGTGGACGTATCTGACGGCTGGGTTGTGGATGAAAGTCGCGTTAAGGCTATCCCAGCTGTCGACTGTTGTACCTGTTAACTGATTCCATAGTTGAAAGGCTGCTTGAAATAAAGTTTCTTGTGGTACCCGGCGGTGCACATCCTCACCATGGTGGAAACCGAGCATTCCGACAAGACGGTCTTGTTCGATTGAGTACTCTTTACCAAACATGTGGAACTTTGCGACTCCTGTTAATTGGTTCGTTTCTCCCGGAGGGGTAATGTAAGTGAATGAACTAAGGAACTCTAAAGTTAGGTCTTCGTAAGTGGGCCTGCTCTGAGTGCAAAGTTTCCAAAGACCGACATTTTGTAACATCCATTGAACTCCCTCAAGCATTCCGAGTTCTTCTAAGCATGCAACGTCAATGTAGCGGGTTGGTTGAACGGAACGGCGATAGAAATCGATGTACCGAGCTCTTTGGCGTTCTCCTACCTCTCCATCTCTGAAGTTCAATGTAGCTAGGTCTGGAATCTGTCGTGCCATTGTTTTGTTACTGAGAAATTAGGGGAAAAGTAGGTTATGGAATTTGAGGGTTTGTGAAAAGAGGTGGTGTATGGTTTGATTATATAGTGAAAATGGTAAGATGAATGGTTACGGGAGATGATTAATGTGGGTCAAATGTGTGTATGTGGAATGGTTATGGAATGGCGAAAGGTAGTGGACGGCTGGGGTTTGAATGAGGGAAAGAAGAGGGAATGAATGAAGCAGTTCTGTTTTAACGCATAATCTGTTTCAAACCCGCGTGACGGTCGTCACGGGGTCATCACGATCGTGACGTTCACAAATTCTGGGTGGTTAATTTGTTTTATGTCAGACACAATTCCAAACACAATAATTTAATAACAGGTTATGGGAAACATATGGAAATAGCAGTATATTGCATGCACAGAGATAAGTAACATTACAACATAAATTAATATAGAATTAAAAGAACAGGAATGAAATTGAAATCACAAAGAGTTAATAGCAGCAGCAAATGAAATTATTCTTTAAAACCAAAAAGGTGATAGTTAAATTACTAGCAATGTATCAAAACGGTATGAAATCAAATTATTCCCGACATGAAAAATAAAAACTGAAATAATGTAAAATTGTTCTAAAGTAAAATACATAAAAATCTTGAAAATAAGGTGCTTCATAAATCTAGCCAAGGCGTTTCTTCAAAGACGCGATGGCTTGATTTAAATGATCAAATTGTTCAACGGTCAAGTCCATGAGTCCAACAATGTTTTGACGCATAGTGTTTAGCTCATCCTTTACTGAAGTGATTTCTTTATGATACTCATCCATAGTCTTTAGAATAGAATTCAGATTAGAAGCATAGTTAGTGGCATCAACTTTAGGAATGTCAATGTTCTCTTGGAATTCCATATAGTCAAGATCTTGGTAATGAGGGGGTGTTTTTGGGTCGATCTCAGGTTCAGGAAAGGTTTCTTATGGTTCAGGCACGTGTTCATCAAGGTCATATAGCCAATTATGTTGATCGTGCACACTTGTGCGTTCATGATTTAGAAGTGTAAAGTGTGGTACGACAACATTGTTAATCAAAAGCTGGAAATGGTTCGGACCTTGGTCCCTAATCATAGCCCTATTGAAACAAAAGGCGATATTCATGGGTCTAAATTCTCCAAAGGGGTTAATCTTAGAAAGTCGGGTCCTGAATCCCATAGCATCAGATATTTTTGTAACTAGGCTACCTATCAAAATTGGACTGTTATCATTATTAATAATTTTGCAAAAGTTGTTCAGCATAAAAGTGAGTCCATTAACCTCTCTAGACTGAGAAGCACAAAACATAATGAAAAGCTCATCCCTCGAAACAGTGTTATCATTCTCAGGTTTACCAAATAAAGTATAGGCCAGGATCATATGAAAGTAACAGAAAGCGGGGTTATGTATTTCTGTTGAAAGCATAGGGTCCATGTCAAAATCAGGTTTCCCTGAAATTCTACCCCAAAAATCACTCATCTCTCCAACCAACACTAAGTCTTCTTGAACCACAGAGAAAACAGTAGGTCCTTCAGGAAATCCTAAAAGATCCGACAGTTCCTTTATGGTGAACTGGCAACTGTATCCAAATAGTCTAAAGGTAATTCTTCCCCTGGTTAAACCTTTTCCACAGTGAGGGTTATAGCTTAAAGAGCTCAGGAATTCTAAAGTCAACCTACGGTAGCACTTATGTTTCTTGTCGGCAAAACCCTCCCAACCTAATTGGCTAAACAGAAAGTCTACGCTCTCACCTACACCTAAGGCGGTCATGGTGGGTCTGTGGGCGAATTTTGTCAAGGCAAAATGCCTAAGAGACAAAGCCTCTTAGCGATGCCACTGTGCTCCATCTCTGAATTCTACTGACATGTTATCCTCGTTTGCCATTAGTTAGTACTTTTTGCAAAAATGTAAGCAGAAGAGGAGAACAGAAAGAGTAGAGAGACTTTATAATCCTGTAGTTTTTTCAATTTTAAGATCAGCACAATATTTTCAAACGATATAAATGAAACTAAAAATTTGCAAAATAAAAATAAAACATAAAACATAGGAAACGTAAAGAAATAACAAATATAAAGCAAGAAAAACAAAAATCATGGGTTGCCTCCCATTAAGCGCTGTTTTTAACGTCGAAAGCCTGACGAATTCAATTAGATGCTTAGTTAGGGGGTTCGGTGGGCAACTCTAAAAGTCTTAGGAAGTTCAAATAATCTCTATTTTCTATGCTGTGATAGTGTTTTAGACGTTGTCCATTGACTAAAAATGGATTACTATTCCTCCCCTTTATTTCTACCGCTCCACTTTGTAGAACTTTTGTAATCTCGAAAGGACCGGACCATCTAGACCTTAATTTCCCAGGAAAGAGTTTTAATCTAGAGTTAAATAGGGGTACAACGTCTCCCACACTAAATTCTTTTCTAGATAAGCGCTTATCGTGCCATCTTTTAGTTCGTTCTTTATATATTTTAGCATTTTCGTAAGCATCTAATCTTAACTCTTCTAGTTCATGCAGATCTAGGATACGTTTTTCGCCTGCAGAATCATACCTTAAGTTCAATGTTTTAATAGCCCAATAGGCTTTATGTTCTTATTCCACTGGTAGATGGCAAGATTTACCATAGACAAGCTTGAAATGTGTGGTTCCGATTGGTGTTTTGTAGGCCGTCCTGTATGCCCATAAAGCTTCGTTGAGTTTTGATGACCAATCCTTCCTAGAGGTGGCTACGGTCTTTTCTAGAATTTGTTTTATTTCTCGGTTCGAGACCTCAACTTGTCCACTTGTTTATGGATGATATGGTGTTGCTACGCGGTGTCTTACTCCATACTTTGATAGTAATTTGTCAAATATTTTTGATATGAAATGAGAACCACCGTCACTTATGACAAGTCTTAGCACACCAAATCTGGGAAAGATTGTGTTTTTAAAGAGCTTTATGACTACTCGTGCATCATTTATAGGAGAAGCTATTGCCTCAATCCATTTTGAAACATAATCGACAGCTACGAGTATATATTTATTTCCAAAGGATGATGGGAAGGGTCCCATAAAATCAATCCCCCATACGTCAAAGACTTCTACTTCTAATATACCTTTTTGAGGCATCTCATCGCGTTTTGATATGTTACCAGTGCGTTGGCACCGGTCGCAGTTTAGTATTGCAATGTGGACATCCTTCCAAAGGTTTGTCCAGAATAGGCCGGATTGCAGAATCTTAGCACATGCCTTTGAGGTACTAGCATGTCCTCCATAAGGAGCTGAATGACATTGAGAGATGATGTTTTCTATTTCTTCTTCTGGGACGTAACGACGGAAGATACCGTCGGCTCCTCTCTTAAACAGCAAAGGTTCATCCCAATAATAATGTTTTAGATCATGAAAGAATTTTTTCTTTTGTTGATAAGATAAGTCTGGTGGAAGTACTCCTGCTGCTAAGTAGTTGACTATGTCAGCATACCATGGCAGGGTTGTATGCATGTTGATTTCTTCCACGACTTCTTCCATTTTTGGGTCATTCAACTGTAGAGTAGATATATCACTTTCTAGTTGGACTATGAGTCGTTCATATGGGAAATCTTCATTAATGGGTACTGGCTCTGGTTTAATGCCCTCTAATCGAGATAAGTGGTTTTCTACTACGTTTTCGGTTCCTTTCTTATCTTTGATCTCTAAATCAAATTCTTGTAAAAGTAGGATCCACCTTAGTAGTCTAGGTTTTGCATCCTTTTTGTTAAGTAAATATCTAATAGCTGTGTGGTCTGTATAAATGATGATCTTGGCTCCCACTAGGTAGGAACGAAATTTGTCAAGGGCAAAGATCACGGCTAAAAGTTCTTTTTCTGTGGTAGCGTAGTTCATTTGGGCGGAATCTAAGGTTCTGCTTGCATAGTAAATTCCATGAAGTTTTCTATCCCTTCTCTGTCCTAAAACTGCACCTACAACATAATCACTTGCATCACACATGATTTCGAAAGGTAATCTCCAATCTGGTGGTTGCATGATAGGTGTGGTGATAAGAGCTGTTTTCAGCTGTTCAAACGCTTTTAGGCATTTCTCATCAAAGATAAATTCAGCGTCTTTCATTAATAGACCGGCAAGAGGTTTAGTGATTTTTGAGAAATCCTTTATGAATCGTCGGTAGAAACCGGCGTGTCCTAAGAAACTTCGTATTTCTCGTACGGTTTTCGGAGGTTGAAGATCTTTTATAATTTCTATCTTAGCTTTATCAACTTCAATTCCTCTATCGGACACAACGTGTCCAAGTACAATTCCTTCATTTACCATAAAATGGCATTTCTCCCAGTTTAATACGAGATTAACTTTCACGCATCTTTCCAATACCATTTCTAGGTTCGATAGACATCCTTCAAAGCTCTACCCACATACAGAAAAGTCATCCATAAATACTTCCATAATGTCATCTATAAAGTCAGCAAAGATTGACATCATGCATCTTTGGAATGTGGCAGGTGCGTTACATAGTCCAAACGACATTCGTCGATAAGCAAATGTACCATAGGGACATGTGAAGGTCGTCTTTTCTTGGTCATCAGGGTGAATAGGAATTTGAAAGAATCCTGAATAACCGTCTAAATAGCAGAAGTATGAGTGTTTAGCCAATCTTTCCAACATTTGGTCAATGAAAGGCAATGGGAAATGGTCTTTACGAGTGGCTTTATTTAACTTCCTATAGTCGATGCACATTCTACTTCCAGTTACAACCCTTTTTGTTGTAGATTCACCTTTTTCGTTCTTAACAACTGTAACACATCCCTTCTTTGGAACGACATGTACTGGGCTAACCCATTTACTGTCTGATATCGGGTATATGATTCCTGCTTCTAAAAGTTTTTTCACTTCGTCCTTGACTACAGTACTCAAGATCGGGTTAATCATTCTCTGATGTTCCCTAGAGGATTTGCAGTCTTCTTCCAGCATAATACGGTGCATACAGATAGAAGGACTTATTCCTTTAAGGTCAGCTATGTTATAGCCTAACGCAGTTGGGTATTTTCTTAAGACATCTAATAGTTTCTTGGTTTCAGTTTGTCCTAAGTCTGCATTGACTATTACAGGTCGTTCGAGAGCTTCGTCTAGGAATTCATACCTTAAATTTTTGGGTAATGTTTTCAGTTCTAGGGCTGGGTTCTTCGGGCAAGGTAGATGATCTGGTGTAAGTGCTAAGCATTCGCTTAGGCTATCATCTTGATAAGGTTCACGCCAGTTATCATCTTCGAAAATCGGAGGTATCAGAGTTTTTAGAATATCTGAATATGTGGTCGGTTCCATCTCTATTTCTCTTACGCACTCATCTATGACATCTAGTAAATAACATGTGTCGTCTATAGCTGGAGCTTGTAAGAATTGTGTCAAAATGAATTCAACCTTCTTTTCACCAACTTCAAAAGTTAGCCTGCCTCTCTTTACATCTATAATTGCTCCAGCAGTAGCTAAGAATGGTCTTCCTAATATGATAGGAGTAGTAGAGTCTTCTGTAATATCCATGATTATAAAATCAGTAGGGATATAGAATTGTCCTATACGAACTGGAACATTTTCTAGTATACCAACTGGGTATTTAACATAGCGGTCAGCTAATTGAACAGGCATCTTAGTTGGTCTTAATTCTCCCATATCAAGCTTCTTGCATATGGATAAGGGCATAACACTAATACTGGCTCCTAAGTCACATAGAGCTTTGTCTATGACGAACTTCCCAATTACACATGGTATGGAGAAACTACCTGGGTCTTTCAGCTTAGGAGGCATTTTGTTTTGAATTATTGCGCTACACTCAACAGTAAGTGTAACTGTTTCGTTTTCCTCAATCTTTTTCTTATTGAATAAGATTTCTTTTAGGAACTTAGCGTACGAGGGAATCTAGGTGATGGCTTCTGTGAAAGGTATCGTGATGTTTAATTGTTTCAGAAGTTCGACAAATTTCTTAAATTGCCCTGCAGTTTTGGAATTTTTCAATCTTTGAGGATATGGAATAAGTGGCTTATAAGGTGGTGGAGGCACATAAGGTTTTTCTTTGTTTACGGCCTCTTGGTCATTATCTTCCTTTTCCTTGGGTTCACTCTCCTTCTCAGTTGTTTGGTCGTTAGCAGATTTTTGGTACATGGCTGGATTTTGGAGTCTTGGATCAATGGGTCCATCTAATTCTTTTCCACTTCTCAGTATAACAGCATTTGCATGTCCTTTAGGATTAGGTTGTGGCTGTCCAGGAAATGTTCCAGCAGGAGCAGCAGTAGGTGCTTGTTGTTGAGCCACTTAGGAAATTTTTGTTTCAAGCATTTTGTTGTGAGTGGCCAAAGCGTCTACTTTGTTTGCTAACTGCTTAATCTGTTCACTAGTGTGTATGTTTTGCTTCAGGAACTCTTTGTTTGTCTGAGTCTGGGTAGCTATGAAGTTTTCTATCATCAGTTCAAGGTTAGACTTCCTAGGAACATTTGGAGCAGCTGTTGCAGCCTTTTGATAGCCTGGTGGTGCAGCAGGTGCTTGACCAGGTGCATACAGTGCATTGTTGTTTTTGTAAGAGAAGTTTGGGTGATTCTTCCAACCAGGATTGTAGGTATTTGCATAAGGGTTTGCTTGAGCATAATTCACTTGATCTGTAGAGGCTCCCGATAAAACTTGGCATTCAGGGGCAGCGTGTCCAGCTGTTCCACATAATTCACAGTTTGGCGCTACAGCAGCCACGGTGGCTGTGGGTGTCATGGTCAAGTTGTCTATCTTTTGAGCGATTGCATCTACCTTAGCACGGACGTGATCTAGGCTATAAACTTCGTACATTCCTCCTTTTGGTTGGGATTTCTCCACTTGAGTTCTTTCACCTCCCCATTGGTAGTGATTCTGAGCCATACTCTCGATGAGTTGTTGGGCTTCATCATAGGGTTTATCCATGAGTGTACCGCCAGCGGCGACATCTATTGTCAATCTTGTATTGTACAAGAGACCATTGTAAAATGTGTGGATAATTAACCAATCCTCAAGACCATGATGCGGGCATATCCTCCTCATATCTTTGTATCATTCCCATGCATCATATAAAGACTCGTTGTCTTTTTGTCAGAAGCTATTGATTTGGGCTCTCAGCATAGCTGTTTTGCTCGGCGGAAAATATCGTGCCAGAAAGACCTTCTTTAAATCTTCCCAAGAAGTAATAGAGTTGGATGGCAAGGATTGCAACCAAGCCCAAGCTCTATCTCTTAATGAGAAAGGGAAAAGACGTAGTCTTATGGCGTCTGCGGTTACACCATTCGCTTTTACTGTGTCTGCGTACTGCACAAACTTGGTCAGATGTTCGTTCGGATCTTCTGTTGGGTTTCCAGAGAATTGATTTTGTTGCACAGCAGATAACAGCGAGGGTTTCAACTCGAAATCGTTTCGGTTGATGGCTGGAGCGACAATGTTGTTGTGAGGTTCTTGTTGAGATGCGGCAGCATAATACTTAAGAGGTCGGTTTTGCGGTGGATCAGCCATGTCTGGTTCTGATTCGGAATCTGATTCGGATTCAAGTTCAGGATCTGATTGATATTCAGGTTCTCATAAAGGAAAAGGGATATCGTGAGCTAAGCAGTATTCTTGGATACGTCTTTTCATGGTAAGAAGACGTTTAGGTTCGTCTGTCGGTCGTACGAGGTCTTCGCCAGAAGAGCGAGTACTTGGCATACAATCAACAGAAAGGGAATTTTGGTTTTTTGCCTTAGTCTATACGACGTAACAAAGGAATTACGATGTCGACTTAATTAGTCCCCGGCAACGGCGCCAAAAACTTGATCGCTCTATTTAGTGTGCCTAAATAGGTCTAACTGCAAGTATACAGTCGTATCGCGTAGTTTTAAAAGATTATCGATCCCACATAGACTAGAAATCGAACGCACCGTTATCTATCGTTACTATGTTTATCTAAGGCTAATCAGAATTTGGGTTTTAGTTCAGACGGGAAATTAAAGGGAAATTAAAATTTGAGAATACTAGTTATGAATAAGTTATTGGTATATAATTTGGTAACCTACGTGGAATTAATTAAACCTAAGCGTATAAAGATTTATCACCCTATTCATCTGTAGGAAAAACCGGTTTAAAAGCCCTCACCTCACACTCCTGTGGTTATTGCTTCGGACTATACTTCTAAGTCAATACGTCTGCTCTCGCTAGCCCGTATGAGGTTAAAAATACTTTTTGAAAACTAGTTAAACCTAATTAACTTTAAAGCGCTTCCGCTATTTTTAAAACTAATGCCCGATTTCAGCTATCCGGGTAAAGCCTCACACTCCCGTGGTCTCGACTTTAACCTATGTTACTTTCTTACTCTCGTAATAAAAGTTGGGTTTTAAATTAAGAAATCGAAGCCAGAAGAAGGATTGATTATTGATTTTAGCTTAGAGAAAATTAATTCATTTTAGTTACTTCATTACATACCGATAAAATCAGTTTAGCTAGACATAATTAGGAAATTAAACGCAAAGGCAAGGAAATAAGTAAACACAGACATAATTAAGAAAGAAATAAACAATGCTTGAATTAAATAATGGAAACCTGGTAATTCAGTAATAACAGCAACAACAATCCCTCCACAAGCCGGTAGGTTCTTGCTTGAATGAAATAAATTACAAAGGTTGAAGGCAATGAAACAAAAACTAAAACTAAGTTGTAATAGTTCCTCAGTGTGAGAAACTATTACTTTGTTCGGTAATGGTTGACAAGGAAAATGGAAATGCAAAGTAAAAAACGAAACTAAAGCTCTGGAAACAATTTCGCAGCAAGACAGTACACTTGAAAGGAAAATTTGGCCACCCCCATAATTCTTCGTAATGACTTGTATTTATAGGCTCAGTTGAGGTAGAGGTTGGAGAGAATTTAGCCACTCACGTTGACGGTTACATCGCTTGAACCTAGTAATCTTCGGGGAAATAACGTGATCGTGTGAAAACTGTTCTCTGAAAATTTGTAGACACGTTTCTGCTTCAATGTGTAATATTGGGCGCATGACGATCGTGAGGAAGTGTGACGGTCGTGATACATTTTGAGGCTGCCACGGTCGTGGTGTATCCATGACGGTCGTGATATAAGCAATTTTTGGTTTCTTCAATTTTTCTTCTCTTTTCTGCTCTTTTCTTGCATGTTTTGGTTCTTTTCCACACTTAGCATACTTTGACTTGTAAAATGTGATTACCTGCAAAAACACTTAAATAATCTCGAGAAAATCGGATATTAGACGAAGAACTGAGTAAGAAACTAACATAAATCAAAGTAAAAATATGATATAAATTCGTCTATGCTCCTTCATCCCAACATGTTGAAAGCTATCCTCTGACATAGCCATCATAACTTTCAAATTGTCTATGCTCCTCTTATCTCCGCTTGAACTTGCTTTAAATGCTTTGCGGCTACCACAGGTTCAGTATGAGCGTCGGGAAATCAGCTAGTAGGAAATGGAAAGAGGATCGGATGAGTTGGTTGGAAAATGATATTCTAATGTCATGAGTATGCAATGCAGGGTTCCAGGATCAAAACAACATCTGATTTTGAGGAAGGAGTTAGACACAAGATATCTCTGATTACAGGACCCCCCATAGGTAGGTTCTAAACGGGTAGGTACCTAGAGTTATGGATGTCTTTCAAAGACATTATAGCCATGACGAAGGAACATCAGACGATAATATCCTTGAAAGGATCTCGTCTAGGTGAGGTCTTCGTTTCTTCCCCACGAGAAAGACTCCTCGGAGGCGCCCACTACACAACCATCGACACACAGGTTCTAAGCAGGGTTCTCAGAATCTTAGATCGAGGTCAAAAATATCACTGTCAGGAAGTAATACGTTTGAGGGATCTCATCTGATTGTGGCGTTCGCATTAACCCATAAACAGTTAACACTACCAACCACCATGGATAAAATGGGTTAAAGGTCCTTGGGATCGACGATTCAGGCTCAAAAATATTATCATCGTGACGAAGTAACGACAAAACGATAACATTTCCAAGGGAATCTACTCCAAGCGGGGTCTTTGCTTTGGCTCACGCAGAAGAGACCACGCAAGCCTCCACTACACAACCACCATCCAAATCCTAGGGTTACACTCGGGCTCGGGCATAGAGTTATCTCACAGAGCACCAATGATCAGAGAACCCCCACAGCGTCACAAGAAACAGTAATAAAATATAATAACAATAAGCAAGTAGATAATATATAATCAGACAAGCAAGCCAACAAACAAGAGAAGATAAACAGCCAAGTGGATCTAACACTCACGAATCGAGTCAAGTTAGGCTTGACTCTCTCTAGCATAGGGCAGTACAGATCCCCAGCAGAGTCGCCATCTGTCGTACCTCAAAAAAATACGATCCTCGCGATGGACGCGGAAAAAACTGTTAGAAACAGAGTCGCCACCGAACTTTATTCATCCCAAAAGAGGGAAAGGAAAATATCGATAAAACCTTTAAAAGGAGATAAGAACATGGTCATCGCAACCAAATTCGGGTTCGGGAGTCGGTTACCCAAGAGGGAAGGTATTAGCACCCTTTACGTCCGTTGTACTCAACGGGAACCTCTTGATTCGATTTGTGAGAAAGTTAGCTAGGTTTGTTTGTTATCTTCTAAGGTAATATTGTTTTCTAAGGGAAATGGGGTGGTTTTTATTATTAGGGTGCTCGGCAAGGATCAGAACCCTTGTGCCTACGTATTCCCTCGTGCAATGGGAAAGTCAGAGCATTCCTAGTTCGTGGGACTACGGTTAGTTGGTTCATGTTTTTTAGACGAACAAGTGTTTAATTCGCATTCTAACTGCTAAATGTTGGCTTGTCTACTCACTAGGGGAGGCTGAAGCACGAGTTTATATGCGCGGAAGAATGGACTAAACAATGTTCTTTTGTGAAAGTTGTTTGAGTATGAATGAGGTGTATTAAGGGTTTGATTGAGAAAGAGTTTGATTTGGACGTGTTTTAGGCGAACGAGAGTTTAGGTTGCATTCTTACTGCTAAACATTGGCTTGTCTGCTCGCTAGGGGAGGCTGAAGCACTAGTTCATATGCGCGGAAGAATGACTTAAAGAATGTTCTTTGGGAAAGGTGTTTGAGTTATGGATCGCACGGGGGTGATGGCTTAGTGTTTTTGGGAAGGTTTTGATCGCATGGGAGCGAGAGGAGCGAGTTTGACGTGTTGGATGTTTTAAAGGCGACAATTGTTCACATACGAGTAAGAGAACTCGCACCCAAACAATCGACAAATTAGGGTTTATGTTTTTTAGAAGTGTCAATTGTTCACACACGAGTAAGAGAACTTGCACCCAAACAATTGAGGAGAAAGGTCAAAGACTTGGCCCCCCTCACATCACCTTTTACGAAGTCGTGTTTGATAGAGATTAAGTGTCTTAATGATTGATTAAGAAAAGAATTTGATTTACGTGTGTTTTAAGGTTTCGGTCGCACAGAGGCGAGGAAAGGATAATTTTATTCGTATCGGATGTTTTAGAGGTGACAATTTCCCACACACGAGTAAGAGAACTCGCACCCAAACAATTGAGGAGAAGGGTCAAAGACTCGACCACCCTCACTTCACCTTTAGTAAAATGTGTTTAGATAGGGATTAAATGTTTTGATGATTGCTTAAAAAAAGTTTGAATGTTGTCGAGTTACAAGTGTTTTAGAGGCGTCAATTGTCCACACACGAGTAAGAGAACTCGCACCCAAACAATTGAAGAGAAAGATTAGAGACTCGATCCCCCTCACTTTTCACCTTTCAAGAAATAGTGTTTAAGTATAGTTAAATGTATTAGTTTGATTTGTAAAATGCTCGATATGGATCGAGGTTTGAATTTGCGTATGGAAGAGTTAAGGACTAATGGAAATGAGGTCCTATTGGTTCAAGGTAAGGTTGATGGCGAGGCAAAAGCGCTCGACTTACAAGTTGGGTAAAGGGACTTGATATATGGGTCAAGTGAATGCTTTTTAGGGTTCGCTCCTAATTCCTAAGATGTCTAACTAGCGATGCAATGGAAAAATAAAGTACAAAGTACATCAAATTGGGGGAGGGATACATGGAAATTTACAGGGGATGATCAATGAGAGAAATAAAGAAGCTTATTGTGAGGTAACTCAAGAAGAAGCTACGTATGTGCAAGTATCCTAAACTAAATAGTAAACAAAGAAGTTCACAGATGAAGTAATGCATGAGTGATAAGATGATGATGAATAATGTACAAATGATGAGAATGTAAATGGAATAGTAAATGACAATAGTCTCATCTTTTAATCAAGATTCTTATCGGTTCGTAAAAGCCAGCATCTTTGATATTTAGATCTCATTGACCAAAAATAAAATTAAGAGCAAATCCAAAAGGGAAATGTAAGCGGTCTCATCATAATCAAGATTTAAAGTCGACAAATCGACAAATCCATGATCATATTTGATATCATCGACCAACAACCGAAATGAAAATCAAGTTAGAAATGAAAAGATAAATCAAGAAATAAATCTAAAATGTTAACCAAAATATAATTAATTAAAAAAAGTTTGAGAAAATAGTTTGAACCAAAGTAGTAACAATCTAAATACAAAAACTATTTAAAAAATAATAAATGACATTTAAACAATATTATTAACAAAATTTTTTTTAAAGAAAAGTTATAGACTAAAATATTAACAAAAAGATTTATTAAAAATTATTAAATCTAAAAATTTATCAAATAGTGAAAATTAAAAAACTAAACAATCTAAAATTAATAAGATATTAAAAAAAGAGTTATATGTATATTTAAAAACCAAAATTATATAAAATAGATGCACTAAAAAAAAGACAATTTTATATGACTTACAGTAGAGATATTATATATATATATATATATATATATATATATATATATATATATATATATATATATATATATATATATATATATATATATAAAGGTAAGAAAATATATATAATATATATATATATATATATATATATATATATATATATATATATATATATATTCTAAAAAAAACAAACGAAACTTTATATATACAAATACAAATTACAGTAGAGATCTTCATATACATATATATGTTGAAAACTAAACTAACAAAAATTATATAATTAAAATCTATAAAAAAGTAAGGTTAACAAAATATTAAAATGAATTAATTAACAAGAAATAAATAAAAATAAATAAATATTAACAATAATTAACAAAACCATAAAACAAAATTGTAACAAAAATTATTACTAATTAACAAGAATTAAGATAACTAAAATTTTATAAAAAAACATTAATAATTAATTAAAATGTTTTTCCAAAGAATTTAACAAGTTAAAAAAATAAAATAAAATAAAATAAAAGTAAGAAAGGGTAAGTGAATAAGGTGTGAAGAGTGATTCAAGTGGGCCTGTGAGCCCACAGCAATTTGACCTAATTTAATAACATTATTAAAAAAATAAAACATAAAATAAAAGGAAAATAGAAAAATCAGATTACCCAAACCATGAAACACATTCTTCTTTTCTTCTTCTCCATGGCCTCACGATCTCTCTGCCCAATCTCTCTCGGACGCTTTCTCTCACGCCGTGACTTCGCTTCTCAATCCGTTGCTCTCTCTTCTTATTGCGTGAGACTCTCCCTCAAGTCCTCTCTGTTTCAATCGCGATTTCCGCGCTTTCTCTTCCTCACTTCGTCGCGTCCTCTTCTTTCTCCGCGGCGGCGACAACGTCGTGATGATATGGCGTAGTGATTCGCGGCGGAAGTTTGATTAATGGAGGTTGAGAGGATTTGAATAAAAGGTTTTGAAGGCGGTGTTTGAGTTTCTGAAGCAGCTGCAAGTTGTTGTTTTTGTTCACAGTTTATGAAAAGGCGATGGTGGTTGCGCGGCGGTTAAAAGGTTGAGAAGGGGGATCGGTTTGTTGAGTTTCTGGTATGGATTCACAACATGATGCTTTATGTGTTTGTTGAAACAGGTGAATAGAGCTAATGAAAGAAGATGGTGTTTTTGGGTACGATTTGGTTGAGATTGCTGTGTTGAGTGGATTGCGGTTTAATGGATGTGGTTGAGAGATGATTTGAGGGACTGTGTAAGTTAGTTAAGGTTATGAAGATTTGATGAAGGGTGGTTGAAGGTAATGTTTTGAGATTTTTTTTTGTGTTGTTTTTTTTTTACTGATGAGAAATATGAACACTGCTGTGAGTTCTGGGTCTGCTCCCCCTTTCTCTTGATGGATTCCTTCTAATTTATTTTTGAATTCTTGAATCCCTCCCTTTTCTTGCTGTTGATAGGTCACTTTCTAGCTTTGTTTGAAAATTACATGTCATTCATTGTGTTGTTGCTATTGTTGTAGCAGGTTGTACAAACTTGAAGCAGGCTGATGTATCAGTGTTTTGGCATTATTGTCACAGGGTGCTAGCAGATGGTAGCAGCACAGGTGCAGAATTCTGAATCTTGCATGTCTGTAAAAAAAAAATTGTCTTGGCCTTCTTGGAGCGTTTGGAGGTACGATTGGTGCAAGTCTGGTGCGGTTTGAGGTTTTGTTGCGTGGTGGCAGAATTTTGGGAGCAGCAGGATATTGCGCATGGCTTTGTGGCTGTTGGGTTACTTTTGTGCAGATTTATGTGAAGCAGTAGGTAGCTTGTTGCAGAATGTGGTGGCAGAAGTTTGTTTTGGTATCTTGTGGAACATTGCTTGGAAATATACTGGTGTAATGAAAAAATGTTGGTTATGTGTAACATCCACTTTTTTCTCTTATTTTGGATTCTTTTGAAAACTAAATTAGAGACAAATTACTCTAAAATAAATTCAAGTTGAAAATCTAAATAAATTAAAATAATTATAATACTAAAGTAATAAAAAATAAATGATAAAATAGATTAAGATTAAAAAGGAGATAAAATCCTAATTATCTAAACTAAATTAAAATTAATTTAATTAAAAACATTTAACTAAAACAACCTAAGTTAGTTCTAAATTTATTAAAAGATATTCACCTAAAAATTACTAATAAAATAAAAAATAGAAAGTCGGGTATCGAAATAGTAAAAAATAAAACGACTGCACAAAAATTATCCGCGTGGAATAAATCACTCAGAAAAATACAGTATTCTGTCAGATTTTGAAACTAATCGGGACCAGCCTTTAGTTTGATTGATTCGTCTGTAAATTCGAGAATTCTACTCCGGCTGACATTTTATGCAATATGCACGATGAAGAACATGTTATGCTATGCGGGCGATGCGAAATGAAAACATTGTCAGATGAATGCAAGTTATGACCTAATGGAATGCATATATGATGAAAATGATATGCAAGGCTAGGGTGAAAATCGGGGTGTGACAGATGAAAATTATATACAGGTAGGGCAAATTTGGGGTATGACAGAAGGTTATTTGTTATTCTTGAGTACTTGTAATCTGATTTGAAGAGAAAGTAAAGAATAACAGTTATAACCAATCTTTGTTGTTTTTTCTTGTTAACCCTAACCCTTGTGTGTTTCTTGCCTATAAAAAATCGAGTATATTTTGTTTTAAGGCATCCTAATTCACAACAAAGTTGAACATGAAATTGCACGGTTTTATAGTACTAGTCCTTTACTTCACCTCTTCTTTTGGATATTAATCTTATACAGTGTGATTTAATAGTTGCAGAATTTAATTTTGATGGTCAAAACATTGTATGTTATCGAGGATACATGATGCGTCTCATTTGGAATGAAAAGTAAACAATTTTGTGAGATTTTGAATTCAAATTTCAAGCATCCATTAGAGCAAACGTTAATCTTATCCAATTATTCAATCACTTTGAAAGAGTTGTTGAATAGAAAAGTTATAACAAGTTGAAATTTTAATACGGTTATTAACCTAAATTTCCAACATTAAATTGCCAATTCTAATGCAACTCACACAAGTATACACACGCTTTCGAATGAGAAAGAAATGTTGGAATTAAATCAATAACAATTAATCATATATACATGTTCTACATATTATGTCATATATTTTAGTGCGGAATATAATAGATAATACGAACATGTATATAATTACAGAATCTACGACATGTTAGTATATGAGAGAAGAGATTGCAGTAATACCTGGATCTATTGAGAATGTTTTATTGGCAGTAATCCTGAAAGGTAAAAGACGAACAACGAACACCTAGTGGCTTGTATGGTTCTTCGTCAACCAGTACTCCTAATGCCTATAATACTCTTTAGGTGGGGAGAAGAGATAAATTGCTTGGGTACGGTATATTGGGGACCATAGCCTATATATAGTGTGATGACCAATTAGAGTTCCCATTATTCGCAAATGGGCCATCCCGGCATCCACTCAGATTTGAGCCCATACCCCATTATTTAATGAATTAAATAATTTCTAAATGAAATCTAATGAGCCTTTTAACTCTATTTGATCACTTAATTATTCAAGGCACTTAATTGATAAAATAGCTAATATAATTAAATAAATATATTTGGCCACATAATTATTAAAATTATAATATAATACTAAATTATTAAAATATTCCAACAATCTCCCACTTGACCAATATATCTTAATAATTATATCATAATTCTTTATGTGCGCATCTGAATGTTATTTATCTTTAGATTTCAAATTTACAATTTGCTCCACCTCATACATCAATAATGGAACCACCGTGGCTGTTGTCACTGACGTATAACGTGACAGACCCCGACGACCACCACATCAATGTACTTTATGACATAGATCGATATGGATGAGTAGCATGAAAATTTTATGTAATGTGATCTCTGAATCATGTCTATTTTCAACTGGTCCATCTGAATTCTTTATTGAGATCAAATTGAAGTTTGCAAATTCAATATTTGCACAAAAGATACAAAAATGGTTATAACAATAATAACCTCATAAGCTTTGTTTCTGCAGAAAATCTTAACATAAAGTTTGTATCAATATCAAAACAATATTATAAAACATAAAGAAAGAGTGACTCCCACTAATCTTAGACATCCTTAGTGACAACAATCATATGGAATACCTTGTATGTCAAGTCTTTGATTAGTAAGTCCACTAGCATAAAATTTCTATCTATAAGTTCTATCATTCAACAACAACAACTTATAATCAGAGTCGAACATCCTGATGATCTCTAAATCATTCGATCTCTAATATGTGAGCACAAATTCTTTTGTTCTCTATAACAATTCTTATGGTGGCCTCATTTCAACAATTCAAATTTTGAATTTTCGTATCTGCCAAATGATCTCATTATATTTACGCTTATTTCGGATGCATATACATAAAGATTCCTAAAAATCGAAAAAGTATAAAAAAAACTTAATTTTCTAAATTTCCAGATTATTTTATTTTGGACAATGATTGAGACTTAATAGCCTCCCTTGATAATTGAAACATACTCTAGTTTATTGTCTTTCATGTCAGTTTTATTTTCAACTTTATTGATATATACATAAATCTTTTGTGATAACCGGATGATACCTTGAGAATAATCTCTAAGTATCTAAATACCTAATACAAAAGAGATGTGTCCAAGATCTTTCATTGCTAAACTTTTGTTAGAGATTTTTTGGTTTCATACAACAATCATATATCATTGCTGACTAAATAAAATAAGATCGACACATTAAACTAGGAACATAAACTTACTCCCACTGAACTTGTAAAACTCAATAATTTTTCATAATAGACATCTCAAAACCAAACGAGACAATTACCTTATGAAATATTGTGGTGTCACTAATGAGACAATTTCATTAACTCATAAATGGATTTTATCTGTTCGCAAACCATAAACTTTGTATCTATTGACACAAAATTTTCTCTCGTTGCACCATATTGTATTTCTTAATGTCGCCATTAAGAAACACTAACTTGATATCCATATTATGAAGCTCCAAAATTATAACAAGTAACAAGTGTCACAACTATCATAATGGAGCCTTTCAATCATACAAAATACAATTTATCTTTTCAGTCAATTCTTTATGACACTTGATGCTCTAGTTCTTGAGGATGTTGAGTTTGATCTTAAAGAATTAATTTCTAAATTTAATTGAGAGAAAGAACAATAATATCTGTATGAGGGTCCAAATTTGCTATATAAATAACAACTGTATGAATTAAGTCAGAATCAATTCTCTCCTACTCAATTTTGTTCTTTAACCATATCTCTCCCCCAAACTCAATACTCTCAAGACACATTACAAAATTTGTCTCAAAATATTCTTTAACTTGTGGCTAAAGTTTATATTTCTCAAATTTTTCAACAATTCTAGATAGTCACAAGTCATGACTGAATTAACTAGAATAACATTTAAATTTAAAAGACAAATTAAATTCATCATTAAAAAAAAGAAGTTATCATGTTAAAAGAAACCTTTATTCATTCGACAAATTATCTTTTAAATGCAAATTTAAGCTTATAGTGATAATCTGAATTAAAAAAAAATCAATCTTTACCGAATTTGTCCCCTTTAAATTGATATATCTTTCAACACCATTGAACATTTGTCAGTTCAAATCATATTTTATTATTATTCTTTATTTTCCCTTATCCTTTGAGGTATTTACCGAATGAGCACTATTTTATTTTCTCTTGCTTCAATCTTTTATTTATTGCACACTTTATGAAATTATTCTATTAAAGAATAATTTCTAACTTTAATAGTTATAAACTTAATTGTGCAAAGAGAATACCATATGCTAAATTTTCGACAAAGTCACCTAATTGACAAAACTATAGCGCTTTTGCAAGATTAAATAGTTTTATAACGCGCTTCTGATATTTTCTTTGCTTAATAATCTTAATGAAAAATCATCTCTCCAATGAGAGTTTGTCTTTCATTTTATTGCTTTAGAAGCACTAGAATTTAAGCAAATATAATAAGACAAAATTTATGTCAACTTAAATAACACCTTTAATGTCTCTGAATTGCAAAACTTTAAAATCATAGACCTTTGTAATTTGGAGTGTGCTCACTTTTTAAACTTGAGTCTCACTTTAAATATACTAAATCATGAGAGAATTTGAGTTTCTCCATTCTTATGTAAGGTCTAGATCCAAGAACATAATGTTCATATTTTATTTCTAAAAGTTAAAACTTTTGAGAATCAAAATCTAACTAATTTTGCAAATACATAAACTATATTAGTTTATAGATAACAAAAAAAAAGTACTCACCAAAATACCAAGTGCATAATTCACGTCAAGTCTTTAGACAACAACATCAATTACTAATGGTATTTTGTTACAATGATCAAACATTGACAATTAATATTGATAAACAATAAATCTTTATAATCGTCACATGTTTATCATCATAGGTGTGAATGTAATCCACTAAATACTTTCATGAGTTTACGTTCACACAACTTTATTAGGCACATCAATAAATTATTATAGAGACATGAAGATATTTAATTGTAAATTATAAGACAAGAATAAGATACCAAACACACCATTAATCCACAATCTTTGATTGCCAAGAATTAACTGCAAGCGGTACTCTCAACGTAATGATCAAACATTGGTAATAAGTCATGTTAGATAATGTGCGTCTTTGACACCAAACATTACCCACATGGAAAAAAACTTAATAATTACCGCATATTCACCATCACAGGTATGTAATTATCCTGCCAGACTGTGTCTTCCTTTTGGCCGACTATAACAACTTGCATGAATAATTCCATATTACATCTTTTGTAATTTCAACTGAATCAAATATACGTAACAGAGGTTACTTTTGCAACTTGTTGTTTCAACCAACTCAATAAAAAATTACTAGACAATTTAATAAATTAAATGAGAAAAAAGTCTTAAATTTACAAGGCACTACCCATAAATTGTAGGCTGGATCTAAGGATGGCAGGCAGACCAAACCCGCGGGGCCCACCCGCACCCGAACCCGAGTCAACGGGTGAAAACCCGAGTTGACTAAGTTCGGGTGCCACCCGATATTTCGGGTGCGGGTTTGGGTAGTGTAAAACCCGTGCCCGAAACCCGAAACCACACCCGCTATATATATATATATATATATTGAGTTTTTGCAACGGGTTCGGGTTTGGGTGAAAAAACCCGAACCCAACGGGTGTGGGCGTGAGTGTTATTTTGCCACCCGAATAGCCTTTGGGTTCGGGTTCGGGTGGTGATTTCGGGTGCGGGTTTGGGTAGTGTGAAACCCGCACCCGACCCGACCCGTTGCCATCCCTAACTGGATCCGTAAGCTTTGTCGCATTCCTCATAATCATAAGATTACAGTCAACGGGTGAAAACCCGAGTTGACTAAGTTCGGGTGCCACCCGATATTTCGGATGCGGGTTTGGGTAGTGTAAAACCCGTGCCCGAAACCCGAAACCACACCCGCTATATATATATATATATATATATATATATATATATATATATATATTGAGTTTTTGCAACGGGTTCGGGTTTGGGTGAAAAAACCCGAACCCAACGGGTGTGGGCGTGAGTGTTATTTTGCCACCCGAATAGCCTTTGGGTTCGGGTTCGGGTGGTGATTTCGGGTGCGGGTTTGGGTAGTGTGAAACCCGCACCCGACCCGACCCGTTGCCATCCCTAACTGGATCCGTAAGCTTTGTCGCATTCCTCATAATCATAAGATTACAGTCAACGGGTGAAAACCCGAGTTGACTAAGTTCGGGTGCCACCCGATACTTCGGGTGCGGGTTTGGGTAGTGTAAAACCCGTGCCCGAAACCCGAAACCACACCCGCTATATATATATATATATATATATATATATATATATATTGAGTTTTTGCAACGGGTTCGGGTTTGGGTGAAAAAACCCGAACCCAACGGGTGTGGGCGTGAGTGTTATTTTGCCACCCGAATAGCCTTTGGGTTCGGGTTCGGGTGGTGATTTTGGGTGCGGGTTTGGGTAGTGTGAAACCCGCACCCGACCCGACCCGTTGCCATCCCTAACTGGATCCGTAAGCTTTGTCGCATTCCTCATAATCATAAGATTACTTAGCGATCCTTAATGTGATAACAAACTCACAAGAAAATAAGAAATAACATGAAATAAAAAAAAAATTATCGTAGAAACTTAATAACTATAAAATTCAAACATCATAATCATGCTATAAACCAAATATTCAATTTCAATTCAAATAAAAATTGAATCTTTATATATAGCAAAAAATTATTTCATGCTAAAATTGATTCACAGACATACTTAATGACTCTTTAAATAAATGAACAATTATTCTAGAATCAAAGTTTCCAATAAAAAATAAAAAATAATAAATGAAACAAATCTTCACATGCTTATAAATAAACCATACATCTAGAATTCGAATTTCCTAAAATTTAAAGAGTCAAAATCTTAATTTAGTACTTATCAAAATCGGATCACAATATTTTGAGATCCACTATTAAGTGTTATATAAAGGTAATTAATCTTCCAATATATTATATATAATAATCAAATTAAATATATATAACAAATTCACATATGCACCAAATAATTCTTTAAATAAATTATTTTAGAATCAATAAAATAAATTCTAAAATCCAAAGTATCTAGAATTTAAAGAATCAAATCTTTAAATTTACCTTATAATTTTGAGAGACATTCAAAACATTCAAAAAATTTCCACAAATAATATATAATAACAAAATATATATTAAACAAATTAATATTTGTCTTATCTCTCAAAATTCTAAATTCATGTGCAAATTTTATGTGAATCAAATTGAAAGATAAAACAATAATTAAAAAATCAAATAAAAGGATTTGATAATAATTTTTTTTAATTCAAAACCAAGAATCAAATCACCAAAATAAGATTTAAATTCAATATTTATCTTTCCCAAATAATTGACATGAATAATATATATATATATATATATATATATATATATATATATATATATATTATCTATAGCCTTAAATAAACTATTGAGAATCAAATTTTTCAAAAGAAAATAGATTTTAGGATTCTCAATCATCAATCATAATCATACATGTGATTTCAAATATATTTAACATAATATATATTAAATAATGTTGGGGGGAAGTTTTTACTAGGGAACATTGATACATAGTGTATGACTAGGCACCTTTGTGAGAGACACACCACTTGTCCACCTAAAACCTTAAGGTGATAGGTGAGTGAGTTCTCCCACTTATAAATGCTCAAGTCACCATATTTCTATCCAATGTGAGACTATTTCTCCATTTACTCACACTTGCTATATTATTCCAACACTCCCCCTCAAGTGTGAGTCCACAATGTTCCCCTTTTTTTTTATACTTTGTACCGCCGTTGACACATCAAATACACCTCTTCCTTGGGCGTTTCAATTTCAACGGGACACCACTTCCTGGGCTTTTCGATACACCTCGGTCCCTTTCTCGAACCAAAAGCTCATGATACCATTTGTTGGGGGGAGTTTTTACTAGGGAACATTGATACATAGTGTATGACTAGGCACCTTTGTGAGAGACACGCCACTTGTCCACCTAAAACCTTAAGGTTTTAGGTGGACAAGTGGTGTGTCTCTCACAAAGGTGCCTAGTCCTACACTATGTATCAATGTTCCCTAGTAAAAACTCCCCTAACAAATAACATATCTCCCAAAGAAAACCAAAATTTTCACAAATAATTTTCTTCCAAAAAATATTCAAATTTTAATTTTCAAACAAATCTTTATCATATAGCTTTTTTGTCAAATTCAAAACTTTCCATAAACTTCAAGTAAGTGTAACAAAAAAAAAATACTGAAAAATTTTCATTAAAACTTCATGCCTCTTAAAACATATATATCAATATTGAAATAAAATCATGAATTTCAAATATATGTTTCATGATCCAAAATAAAAAAACATTGATGTTTAGAGGATAAATCTCAATAAACTAAACATGAAGACCTGCTCTGATACCACTTCTTGGAATTAAATCAATAACAAGTAATCACATATACATGTTCTACATATTATGTCATATACTTTAGTGCAGAATAGAATAGATAATACGAACATGTATATAATTACAAGATCTACGACATGTTAGTATATGAGATAAGAGATTGCAGTAATACCTGGATCTATTAAGAAAGTTTTGTTGGCGGTAATCCTGAAAGGTAAAAGACGAACAACGAACTCCTAGTGGCTTGTATGGTTCTTCCTCAACCGATACTCCTAATGCCTTGAATACTCTTCAGATGGGGAGAAGAGATAAGTTGCTTGTGTACGATATATTGGGGACCATAACCTATATACAGTGTGATGGCCAATTGGGGTTCCTATTATTCCCAAATGGGACATCCTGACATTCACTCATATTTGAGCCCATACCAAATTATTTAATTAATTAAATAATTTCTAAATAAAATCTAATGAGCCTTTTAACTCTATTTGATCACTTAATTATTTAAGACACTTAATTGATAAAACAGCTCATATAATTAAATAAATATATTAGGCCACATAATTATTAGAATACTAATATAATACTAAATTATTAAAATATTCCAACAAGGAATGTATCTCAACTTCTATTTGAATATGTTCTCATCTTGTTCGGGGAGGAATGAGTGATGAAAGTACTATTTGACCCCACACATTTTGATACTCCATATCACGATGTGATAATATAGAAAGTTTGAAAATTTTGAAATAACTTGTTGCTATTCTACGAGGGTATTTGAGCCAAATGATATTAAAAATGTTTCCGGCCAATATCCTAAAGTGTGATAATAGAAATGTAGTAGGATAAGTTTTCTCATCTTTTTTATTCTAGGTTAAAATTGTGGATTGCATAAAGTTTAGTTAAAACATTGTTCTATATATCTCAATTGATATGTGCTATGTAAAATCATATCAAATAAAAACAAATATTCTTTAATATGGCATTAGAGCAGGACGATTCCGTAAATGAGAAGTTAGAGAAAATTCCAACCTCTTACTGTGGAAAAAGTAGTGTGACAACGACCTTCACGCCAAGCTCATCTTATTACCTCACTTCCTCAGATAATCTAGGAACACCCTTTGTCGCAGTCACTCTCAATGGTGACAATTACCAAACATGGTCATGAACCATGAGAACGACGCTGCGAGCAAAGGTTGAGTTAGGTTTTATTGATGGAACCATCAAGAAACCAGGACCATAATCGGTAGATTGCTTCAATTGGGAGATAGTCGATTCGATGGGCATGTCATGGATCATTAACTTGACAAATCCAACTATACATGGAAGCATCTCACATAGATCAATGACGCAAGATGTGTGGCTCGATCTGGAAGAACGATTTTCCTATACAATTAATCAAAGAATTCATCAATTGTGGTGTATGCTCAGTTTGATGTAGAAAGAAAACGATTTAACCATTACCAAGTTTTATACCAAATTCAAACGTATATATGATGAGTTGAATGAGTTACAACCATTATTTGAATGTTCATGTGGGGCCTCCAAGGGATTGATGACAATAGAAGAAGATTAAAAAGTTCATCTTTTCCTTGGCAACCTTGACAATGAGCAATTATCTCATGTCAAATCCATAATTCTCAACACTGAACCACTACCTTCGCTCCGAAAAACTTTCAACGTTATCTTGAGAATAAGAAGGTTGTGCTGCAGAGAAAGAAAGAATCAACAATAAACCAAATGCGCAGAGTGATCATTATGGCAACAAACAAAAGTGGCGAGTTGGATCCAAGCAAAAGTGTGATCATTATGGTAAAGTTAGTCACATAAAATCAAAATGTTTTGAGATAGCTGGATAAACATCAATCTGGGACATGCGCATAGTTCAATGTGACAAAGAAAAGCAGACTGAACATGACGTGGCTCAATTGGCAGCTGCTAATGGAAACCAATGCATAAAAGGTTTGGAGGAAGCAAGAATAGGTCACACGTTACATGAAATGCATATAAAAAATGGTGCAGTAACATGTGAAGGAATGATAGGTAATAGTGAGAAAACCCAACAAGTTATAGATAGTGGTGCATCACACTACATGACCTCCTTATACTCTCTCCTAAAAGAAGTCCAGAAAATTAATAAACCTTTTTATATCACAATTACGACTGGGAATGCAATCCTGGTGGAAATCAAAGGAAATCTCATTTTTGATAATGACATTAAGCTAGATAATGTGTTATTTGCACTTGAATTAAGTTGCAACTTCATATAGGTGCACAAACTAACATGTGATCTAGATTGTCCTGTCACTTATCATCTAAGTTTTTGTGTGATTCAAGACCAAACTGTTGGAACTAGTTTGGTTCTATATCTATTATCCTTAAGTTTTGATGATAACAAAGTGTAAAAGAACAATTTTGTACCCTAATAGTTTATTGAGTGTGCAGAATCTGAACAAGCCAAAAGATGAATCAAGCAGACTCTGAACAAACTAGAAGCTATAATTGAAAGGGGATCTAATTCTTTCATAGAAATAGACATATAAAGCATCTCACCACTCTGCATGACCAAGCCCTACATGTTCTCAAAATACCCTAAACCCCATAAACAACTCTATAATCACAAGGTTACCTCATAAAGTAGTCACCAAACCATTAGCTGCGGTATCAATAACCATACAGTCAACCATAACAGACAACCTTAAATCCAACATCTCAACTCAATCAAGCGAAATAAAAGAATGTGTTGCACCCGTGTCAATAATAGAAATCAACGGAATACCCGAACTAATGGTGTATATATATATATATATGGAAAAATGTTAACGAATGCCTCAGACATTGATTAAGAGATTAAAAAGATAAATTGAACATTTCTTAAGAGATTAAAAATATGTTTTTTCTAAAAATATATGTATTCAATATAAACATAAATAATTAACTATTTAAAAAAATCTTGTGAACATATAATATTTTTCTTATTTAGAATTCTTAATCCATACACACATATATATATATATATATATATATATATATATATATATATATATATATATATATAGATCATATCAAGTGAGAGTGATTTTAAAATGAGAGATGAGAGGAATAAATAACAACTATTAGATCAATCAAACAATAATGATTAAATTTATTCATTAATGTGACTATTAATTTCTCTCTCTCTTGATAATCTGATCTAATGACTGTTGTTTATTCATCTCATCTCTCATTTTAAAATCACTCTCACTTGATATGCCCCCAAGTGAGAGTGATATATATATAAAATATTTTCCTTATTTAAAGAATTCTTAACTTTATTTTAAAGAATTTTGTGAGTATTCAATGGACACAGCATGACTATATATATATATATATATATATATATATATATATATATATATATATATATAAGACCTACAACATATACCTTAGTGTATTTTTGTGTAGGACCTACAAATTTTGGGTGGGACCCACATTAAAAAGATGAAGAAAAAAATAGATTTAGTGTATTTTTGTGTGAGATCCATCAATTTTGGGTGTATATTAGTATTTCTCATATATATATATATATATATATATATATATATCATTTCCCATTCATGCTAACATGTGTCCATTGAATACTCACAAAATTTTTTAAAAAAGGAGAATATTATATATATATATATATCATTTCCCATTCCGTCACTATATACCCCACCGCATTACACCACACGAACAACGTAGAAACTACCAAACTAACACCTTCAGTACACTTCAAGTCTACAACTACTTTTCCATTTTCAGCTACAACCCATTTTTCGTATAAGTATTTTCAACTCCCTACTGAAAAGCGTCGTTTTCTTAGCTTTATTGTCGTTGTTTTCGTACTATACCTCTTGCGTTAACTATTCACATAAATGCATGTTTGAATTCTGTTTATTTGCTTTGTTTGTTCCTTGAATGGATGTGTGCTTATTGATATTACATAATTAGTTCATTAATTTGGGATTCTGTGTGTTAATTGCTTAATTGAAGGAATAATAACTGCAGATTGTGTTGTTGTTGTTGTTGTAGTCGTCGTAGTCGATTGTCGGTTGAACGAGTTTCTTTGCAGTCATGAGTTTTGCTTTTCGAGGGAGTCGGGGTGATATTGAAAGCGGATTTTCAGAATATGTTCCTGAAAGAACCTCAATGGTATGCTTAGTCGTTGTTGTTTTTGTGTGTTGGTGTTAGTCTTTCTGCAATGTGCTAGCTTTTTCTCATATAGCTTATATTGTACATGATTAATTTGTATTGTAATTCTTATGCTACTCTATTTTATCTCAGCGAGTTCATCATCCATCTCGGTCGGCTCATAGCAATTCTCTAGCTTTTCTTATTACGGGTAAGCTATTATCTTATGTATCAAAAGTCTATTTGTATTGACTTATTTGAGTGTAACTATTGACTGGCATAAGTACTTATAAGATTGTTTGAGAGAGTTTATGGAAACCAAGGTTAATATGTCCTTAAGGTGTTTTCAGCTTATTTTCATAAATTTTCTAGGATAATGATAGGACTATTTGGCCTAATGCTAGTGAGAGGCCCAAACACGAGGAGTGGAGAGTGCATGTCCGGAAGGCTAAAAAAGAGAAGAATCGGTTAGTTAGTGACATGGCTGGGAATGTCGTTGAAATCTTGGAAATTCTGTTAGCAGAGAGGGATATAGGGTGAAGGGTATTGTAAAATGGGTATGCACGTTTATTGTTACGAATGTGTTAGGAGAATATTTTGTCTGGTAGGAGCATTGCTCTGGTTTCCTATTAACTGTAACTACTCTTTTTCATCAAATTTTGTCAATAAGCAATATCTCATTTATCTGTTTTCTGTGTGATTTTCTTAATTTTTGTGAGGTTCCATCAGATAGCTTGTGAAAACAACTTATAGCTTGTATAGAAACAATTTGACTTTATCTTATTTTTAGTCATAGAAGTAGCTTATACATAACATTTATATGATAAGTGCTTATGCGATATGGACTTAATTTAGCTGTTTGTTCAAACAAGACCCTATGCTTTTCTGCTTCATATATGTAGAATGTTAATCGCTATTTGACTTACTCATACTTATTGGGCAGTTATTTTGGTATTCATGATATTAAACTCCCCTCAGATGTCACATTATTTTTTGGTAAGTAATCACTTAAAATATAATGTATATATGCTACTAGTTTTCATACTAGCTCTCTTCTTCACGAAGTTACAAAAGTAACGATTGACCCTTTCTTTTTCAGCTCTGGATAGTACTGGCTATCTTCGTGATGGCTACAGGTCTGAGAATGTATGCAACATGTCAACAGCTTCAAGCGCAAGCCAGGGCTCATGCTGCAGCAGCCTCTGGGTTGCTTGGCCATGCTGAATTACATTTTCAAATGCCACCATCGATTGCAATTGCAAGTAGAGGAAGATTGCAGGGACTTAGACTTCAGCTTGCCCTTCTTGACCGAGAATTTGATGATCTAGGTATTATGCTTCTGTGTTTCACTTTTGGACGTGTATTTGTTAGACCTCTTATTAGTATGGTTATTATATTATTAGACTGCAGCTATTGTATTATTAGGCAGCAGTTATGTATTAGGAAGCAGTTATGTTGTTAGACAGTTATTGAATAAGTCGGGAAATGGAAGGAAAATCACTAGGCATTTTATTTTTGGACTGGATATTGATTAGGAGATACCAAAACAGATGAAAGCTTATTATGCTTTATTTTTTTGCTCATTTTGTGGCAGATTATGACACTTTGAGAGCTTTAGACTCTGATACTGCTTCTAGTACTCCTTCAATGACTGACGAAGAGATAAATGCCTTGCCTATTCACAAGTATAAACTCTCAGGCCCAACAAAGTAAGTTGTGACAGTCTCTTTAAAAAAAGTAATGCTAATGAATTCAAAGAAAAGCTTGCTGTATTTGTGTGCATCTTTGCTCTTCATATTCTTTTCTTGCAAAGGAGCAAGAGAGTTTTGGTGGGTCAGTCCACCTTGTTTTGCAGTTCTTCAGCTGGCACCTACTGCTGAATCATTGGTACTGTTTGGTGATTTTAAAGTTCTCATATTTTGTTTAAGAAAACATTCAAGTATGTAAAATATAAATCTTCCTCCTTGCAAATATAAATCTTCCTTCGTTGGTATATTGATACACTCCGAAAGGATACTTCCGAACCAAAGGCGTCTGGAGTGATCCTTTCAGACAGGGTCAAAACGGACAATTTGTGAGGTCCCTGAGAAATGAATAGATTCGAATTTCCCTTATGACATTGATTAGGAAGCAGCATTTAATAATAGCTCTTGAGAAAAATGTTCTCAGTGGTCTGTTTCTTTTCTATATTTGTAAGGTTCTTATATTAGGTTAAATGGTCAATGGGGTTTGTTTTCTCTTTTTCTGCATTGCATTTTGTAAAGAACCTAAGCTAGGATAAGTAAATTGACATAATTTGTTTATATTAACAGAGATGGCTCCACTGGTTTCACATCCTCTTCAGAGGCAGCCGAGGTAAATATCTCTGTTAGCTCAATCTTCGCTTTAGGTTTATGTGGTTTCACTAGGTTGTTTGAGTTATGGAGGCATTTTTTGGTAGCAATAGTGTCAATGCATCTCTTGTTTTATGTTTCAGTAGTTAGCTTTATGCACTTTTGGTAATCTATGTGATGTTTTCCTACTTTTTTGTTTCTGAAATAGGAGTTGTTTTTAATTTCTTTTTCAAATGTTTTAATCAGAGTAAGGAAGACTCTAAAAGAGCAGAGAGAAGTGTCAAAGGTTCAGAAGATGAGCTGATATGTACTATATGCTTGGACCAAGTTACGAGGGGGGAACTTGTGCGTAGCTTGCCGTGCTTGCATCAGGTTTAATGCAGCCTATCTCTTGCTTTCATCATTTTTTTTTGTTGTTATGAACAAATTATTTAGCAGTAATGGAGATTAGTACTTGTTTCCGGAAGTATCAGATTTGTATTGTGTTAACTCAATGCCACCTCGAGAGATGTAAAGTTGTCTTGTTTCTTGTTTTTTCCCATCCAGTTTCATGCCAACTGCATCGACCCATGGCTTCGGCAACAAGGAACATGTCCTGTGTGCAAATTTAGGATGGGGTCAGGAAGGCAGGGAAACACCGATAGCGAGTCAGGTGATTCAGATATTTTGTAATATTATTCTGATATGGCTGTAAAGTACCCAATGTTTTGGGTTATACAAGTATGTATATTTTTTGGAATTGGATTATACCCTTAGTTTGCCATGAATATGCAAGAATGTAATCCATTTAAGTAATGAAGGTACAGATTCTTCAATGGATGATACACTATGAGTCTGATGAATACATATAAGGTCAAGTATTTAACTTTAGTTTAATTGATTTATGTGATGTATTCTTTAGTGATGACTTCGGATTTAAGAAAATTTAAATAAGCATTTGGATGGATGATACACAATGAGTCTAGGACTCACTTATGCCATTGTTATTAGTTGCAGTGTAATCATACAAATGTGTAAATACTCAGCATACCTTACAAAGTGTCTAATATGTCTTTCGCTCTAGTAGCCCTTCTGTTTTGCGTTCAAAGAAATAAATATAGTTTCTCGGTCGAATTAGGAAAGGTATCTGACATTAATAAGTTACATACAAATGGACAAACCAGATAATGTTAGGAAGAGGCCTATTAGAGAAAAGAAAGAGTCCATTTTACTATAAAAGATTTTTATTATTAGAATGGGAGAGTATTATTAGCAGTTTTTTTAAGTTTGTTTCTTGGGCTTTTTGTTGGATTTGGCTCTATGATCCTTTTAATTATCAAAACCCTAGATATATAATGTATGTTGTTTTGAGTTAAAGGTAATGAAATTTCTGAAAAGTTTATGTCTTATGTTTAATCTTTTTTTGCCATTTTAGATTTAGAGGATACCTTAGTGTAGTTTAACAATTCGGTGCTCTCATTTATTGTTTTCACGACTCCTCCAAAACCCAACAACCCTCCTTCAAGAGAAATTGTTGAAGAAGTTGTCCAAACTGCTCACCCGCACCTTAACAATGCTATGACACAAGTTCAACAACAAATTGATGAAAGATTTGACAAGGTTAATGCAGATCTGGGTCAGATCCACACTAGAATGGATAATGAAAAACAGATCTTGGATTCTAGGCATGAGTCCATCATGTCCACACTCCACAAACTCCTTTCACAAAAGGAACAACAACAACCTGCTACTGTTCTTTCAGCAACAAGTTCTTCAGGTATTACTCAACACCTATCATCTCCATCTATGGTTCCCACCCCTGTTATTCATATCACCTCACTCTCACCTATCCCCTTAAGACAATCACCCTCACAACCTGTTATAACAGTCATGATGCGAAACACAGCCGCTCAACCACCACCTAATTTAAAACCATACATTCCCACCCAAACAGTTTTTCAACACACCCTAAACTATAATATTCCCATTTTTCAGCAAAACCCTTACCCACAAATACCACATATCCCCCCTTTACCACTATTTCGTACCCCTAAGTTTGAGCTTGCTATGTTTGATGGTTCCAATCCATTAGATTGATTGTTTCAAGCGGAACAATTTTTTTATTTTTTATAATCTGCCCCATGAAAACCGTTTATCATTAATTTCATTTTACATGAAAGATGAGGCTTTGGGCTGATTTAAATGGATGCATCAAAATTTGTTATTATCAGATTGAGCTTCATTCATCAAAGCCTTGAAATTACGTTTTGGTCATTTTTTTTACGAGAACCATCAAGTTGAATTATTCAAACTAACACAAGAAGGGTATGTTGTGGAATACCAAGCAAAATTTGAAAAATTAGACAATCAAATAGTTGGTTTGCCTCCTGATGCAATTTTAAATTGCTTTATTTTGGGACTGACATCATAAATTCTTAATGAGATGAGTATTCATAAACCCACCTCAATTTCACAAGCAAATGGGCTGGCTAAACTCATAGAATCAAAACTCAAAGCTTTTAAACCCAAATTCTCCAAGCCTTTTACTAGCCTTTACCAAAAACCCAACAATATTACTCCCAACTCCCAAACCTCTAAACTTACCAATTCACCTACACCTCAAGGCACCAATTCACCTACACCTCAACCACCAACTATTCCTCCAAAACTCCCCATTCGACGCCTTTCGCAAGCCCAACTTCAAGAACGAAGGGCTTAAGGATTATGTTTTAATTGTGATGAAAAATTTATTCCGGATCACAAATGTTACACAACTAGGTTTCTTCATCTTTTGGCTGAAGATAGAGTTTTGGATGAAAGTGAGACAAATGAGCAAGACAACAATGATACTTATTTTCAGCTCTCACCTTAAGCCTTGACTGGTCAGTTTTCTCCCCAAACACTCAAGTTCAAAGGCCGAATTGGAGGATTATCAGTCATGATACTTGTGGATACGGGCAACACTCATAATATTCTCCAACCACGAATAACTCACCATCTTAACCTCAAAGCAAGCCCTACCCCTCAATTTTCAGTAATGGTGGGAAATGGATCCTATTTACAGTGTGAAGGAATTTGCAATAATGTTCAAATTGTTCTACAAAACAAACCCTACCAACTCCCATTTTACTTACTGCCAATTGAAGGCGCCGATGTGGTTTTGGGCATGGCGTGGTTATGCACCTTGGGCAAAATTCAGGCAGATTTCTCTATTCCCTCAATCACTTTTACCTATCAAAACAAACCCATCACTTTAAAGGGAGATACTTCATCTCACCCTATCCATACTACTTTCCACCAACTTCGTCACCTTATGTATACTAACTCTATTTATTCATTTCATTTTATTGACCTTTCAACCAAGTGTTTCCTCCCCAACCAGTCTCATTTCTCCACACTCCAAAATTAAATCCTTACCACCCAATCTAAACCCTAAAATTCATTCCTTAATCCATAACTACACCGAAATCTTTCAACAAAATCTAGGCCTTCCACCTAAACGACCACATGACCATCACATCCCTTTTAACCCCAACACTCCGCCTATAAATGTCAAACCATACCGTTACCCACACTCACAGAAGGAAGCAATGAAATCAATCATCCAAGAGATGTTACAACAAGGTGTCATCGTTCCTAGTCACAACCCATTCTCCTCACCGTCTTACTTGTCAAAAAAAGGATGGAACTTGGCGTTTTTGCGTGGACTACCGTGCTCTCAATGCTGTTACGATTAAAGACCGATTCCCAATCCCCACCATAGATGAACTCTTTAGATGAATTGGGCTCTGCCAAATTTTTTTACCAAGTTAGACTTACGCTCCGGTTATCACCAGATCCGAGTTGCATCGGAAGACACACATAAGACAACTTTTCGGACTTTTGATGGGCATTACGAATTTCTCGTTACGCCCTTCGGGCTCACTAACGCCCCTTCCACTTTTCAATCAGCTATGAATGATTTGTTGCACCCTCACTTACGAAAATTCGTTTTAGTTTTCTTTGATGACATACTGATGTATAGTTCTAATTTCAATGACCATCTATTCATTTGCAGGTTATTTTTGAGTTGTTAAAGTCTCATTCTTTTGTTATGAAATTAGCCAAGTGTGTTTTTGCAGTTAATCAAGTTCATTATCTCGGTCATGTAATCTCAGTGGGTGGTGTTGCACCCAATCCAGATAAAGTCAAGGCCATTTTGGATTGGTCTCAACCTCGTTCACTCACGACACTATGCAGATTTTTGGGTCTTACTGGTTTTTATCGTCGATTCGTGCACAATTATGCCACTCTCGCCGCTCCGCTCACCGATTTGTTACGTTCCACTAAGTTTGTATGGAGTACAGAGGCAGCCGAAGCCTTTGCAGAATTAAAACAGAAGATGACCGATATGCCGGTCTTGGCTTTTCCAGATTTTACAAAAAAATCATTGTTTAAACAGATGCTTTGGGAGTTGCTGTTGGCGCAGTCCTGTCCCAAGGAGGCCATCATATCGCTTTCTTCAGTAAAAAGTTGTGTTCACGAATGCATTCGGCTTCAGTGTATGTGTGTGAGATGTTTGCTGTTATAGAAGCAGTAAAAAATGGCGTCAATACCTCCTCGGACAACAATTTGACATTTATACAGATCAAAAGAGTTTGCGTAATCTTCTACTTCAGAAGATACAAACACCAGAACAACAAAAATAAGTTTCCAAATTGCTTGGTTTTAACTTTGAAATATTTTACAAACCTGGAAAATCAAATCTGGTTGCAGATGCTTTAAGCAAAAAATTTCACTTAGAAGAAACCATGTTGTTAGCTTTGTCCTCTCCTATTCCATACCTTTTGTCCAAATTGAATGAACTCTATACAAAGGACACATCAGGTAAAGCTTTAGTTGAGCATATCATCCAAACAAGTACTGAAAACAAGCTATACAAGTTCTCAAAAGGGTTATTGTACTATAAAGATAGATTATTCATACCAGATCTTCAAGGACTTCGTCACAACATTTTACAAGAGTTTCATAGTACTCCCACAGCTGGTCACTCTGGAGTTAAGGCGACTTTGGCTCGTGTATCTGCTTCTTTCTCATGGCCAGGTTTATACATTGCAGTTAAAGAACTTGTCAAGCATTGCTCCATCTGTCAACACAACAAGTATTAAATACAAAAGAAAAGAGGGTTATTACAACCTCTCCCTATTCCGAATCAAGTCTAGGAAGCAATAACTATGGACTTTATTACACACTTACCTAATTACTTTGGCCACACAGTTATCTAGGTCGTTTGTGACCGCCTCACCAAGTACGCACACTTCATAGCTATGCCCACCAAGTTCACAGCAAAAGATCTTGCATCACGTTTCTCTGTAGAAATCTCTTGTCTACATGGTATTCCCATATCACTTAGAGACTGACAGGCAGACTGAAGTAGTAAACAGATCCATTGAGACATACCTGAGGTGCTTTGCTAGTGACCATCCTCGCCAATGGTACAAGTTCCTTCATCTTGCAGAGTTCTGGTATAACACTTCCTTTCATACTGCGATTCAGATAACACCGTTCAAAGCTCTGTATAGCCGAGATCCTTCTAATATTCCGACATACGTATCTGATACCGTTGCTGATGAATCCTTAGAAAGCACACTACAACAGTGCAATAACATCATCACAGAGTTAAAAGAGAACCTTAGAAAAAGTTATATTCAAATGGAAAAGCAAGCAAACGAGAAAAGGATAGACTTTACCTTAAAAAAAGGTGACCTTGTTCTTTTGAAGCTCCAACCTTACAAACAACATACCATTATCCATAGAACTTCCCAGAAGTTAGCTAAATGCTTCTATGGTCCTTTTCTCGTCATTAAAAGGGTAGGAGAAGTGGCTTATATGTTGGATCTACCATCCTCCTCAAAGGTGCACCCAGTTGTGCATATCTCTCTTATGAAACCTTACTTTGCGAACCAATCGCACTCAAATTTTTGGCCTCTCCCACCAGATTGGACACCGTGTTTTGGTGATAGTGTTCATTCTCTCAACAACAAGATAGAAGTGCAGGACAAAAACAAACAAGTGCAGGAGGAAGAAATTATTTTTGGAAATGACTTGAAGAAGAAAAAGTTTTTAGAGAGAAAACGTTTGGATGAAACTCTGAAGGAAATATCTGAAAATGTTAAGGTTGAGACTTTAAATGAGACTCTTAAGAGACAAAACCAAACTGCAAGGGTATCAGAAGCAACTAAAGCACTTAAAGTGCCTCTAGGTACTTCCGCGGACCCTTATCTATCTCAACAGTCCAATTGGACACCTGGCCAAGGGGCCCACGCAGATAAATTTCTTAAGGACACAATCAATTTTCCCTTCCTGTGGTACTGTGCCATATGATGCTTACCTTCCAACTACCCCACAAATGCAGCAGAATGCCTCCGTCTCTTCACATCAACACGCTGCTCAAGGCAGCTTTATCTCACCTAACCTCACTACTTCCTTTCCCCAATGCACACCACCCATCAATTCATCTGCCTAACCATTAAGACCATCCCCTTTTCCCTGTTCACACGCACATGGTCAGCTTGAAAAATCTCCTTTTTCAAATTTTCCTCAGCTTTCATCCGTTGAAAAACCTACCCCATCCGCGACCAACTCTCCTAAAGACACGTGTCAGACCCCTTCATCTATCTCTAAGCCCAATTGTGTAAGCAAAACCCGGCCCATGATGACCAACACCGGTCCACAACTCTCACCCCTTCCTGTTACTTCATCCATGAACCTTGAGGATAAGGTTCTCATTGACCCAATGAGTACTATTACGAAGAGGCCCATTAGAGAAAAGAAAGGGTCCATTTTACTAAAAGATTTTTGTTATTAGAATGGGAGGGTATTATTAGCAGTTTTTTTAGGTTTGTTTCTTGGGCTTTTTGTTGGACTTAGGTCCATGATCCTTTTAATTATCAAAACCCTAGATATATAATGTATATTGTTTTGAGTTAAGGGTAATGAAATTTCTGAAAAGTTTATGTCTTATGTTTAATTTGCCATTTTAGATCTAGAGGATACCTTAGTGTAGTCTAACAGATAACATACCGGTAAAAACCAGAATCAAATAATACTAGCCCTAATTAATACCACTAATTGTGATAGGAGATATGGTACACCGATGTTTCAAAAACCGAATCATTTGGAGTTAAATTGTAATGCATATCACTCATTCTCAAATGTTAATCTCAATTAAGTTAATGACGCTAATTAAAGAACACTGGTATCTCAAGTAAGTTGAGACTTTGTCCAAATCAACATTACTACTAACTGATGAAATACTTGCACAGGGTAAGATTTCTTGATTAAAATTTTATGTTTGTTTGAACTCACTATGTCCCAAAGGACCAAAATTTCAGGACAAACTTATATAAATTAGCAAGCACAAAGAAATGGGGCAATAACAGAATGATTATACAAGAGACCATCCTGGTTCCCAACATAAAGACAACGGTGGATTGCATCGAAGAAGAAAATAGCTGGATGACTCTGTTTATCCAATACCTCATAGAAGAAAAATGAAGACAACAACTGGATGATCCTTCTTATCCAATACCTCATTGAAGAAACATTTCCAGAATTGTTTGAGAAAAGCAAGCAAAGTAAAAAGAGCTTTAGGTAAATATTATTTAGTTGTAGGAAAACCATACAGACAAGGCATGAAAACACCGATGCTTAGATGTTTGAGCCATGAAGAATAAAAACACGCCATGACCGAAGCACGTAGGAGGAAGATCATGGGCTGACAAGCTCCTCCGAGGCTGGATTCTACTAGCTCACCATGAACCAAGACAACAAGAAATATATGAGTAGTTCTTAATGCACCCTTAATACTTCTTAGCCACCACACAAAATTATTTAAATGCCTTAGTTTTCGGAGATGCATCTTCGGACGCATCAATTTCTAAATAAACGTTGAAATATTCTGGAGATGCATCTCCAGAACAATTTAAAACATTCAATACATCCCATTCAGAAGTAATTTACATTTGAGTTGTATCGGAGATGCATTTTTGGAAATATTCTGGAGATACATCTCCGAAACGTATTAGAACAGGTATTTCATGTTATATGTTGTTTATATGTGTTCAGATGAAGATTTAAAATATTTTGTACAATCAAAAATAAAAAATAGACGTACATAATTTCAGATGGACCAAAAATGCCATATAAAAATAAAATACCAATATATGTCGTATAATCGAGATCAATAAAGTAGTAAGACTGTCAAAATAAAGTACAACCATAGTACTGTTCGCCTTGAAATTTAGCAAACAATCTCTGGTCTTCTAATTTGTGGAATTAGTTTACTAACAGGACCGACCACACAAATCCTAGGACACAGTGCTTTAAAAATGTTGACAATTTGAGTAAAACTCTAACCTTTTCATCATTGTTTTATTATTGTTCTCACAGTTGGTAATTTTCGACTAACTAAAATAAATAGAACTTGGAACTGGTAAATAACTGGTGAAATAAGAATAAAATGTGCAGAATCTTAAAGAGTATTGTAAACAAACTTAAATTTCATAAAGAATTGCAAGTAATAAACTGGTGTTTTTCTTAAACGTACATTTTTTCCATAATGACTCGTTTCTCTCACACGGTTACTTTGAGTAATTTGAATAACTTGTACAATTTTGAAATGCACACATTTTTTCATACTATGACTACCTATTTATATACAAACCAAACAACTGTCGATAACAGCTATTTCCCCTAAATGTGACAAATGGCGTCTTGCATGTTTCCTTGCCTTGGATATGCTCCACGCGTCTGATTTCTTCAACTGCATCTCCCTCTCAATTTTGAATTTCAAACTATCTGACGAAATACCTCTCCAACTCAAGTTGTCGAAATAATGAACTTCTTTATTACTTAGAGAAATTCACATCACTTGTTCCATTTTCCAAACCGTCTTCGACTAGCCTTTAATTTAGCATCAAATCTTGAGTCGAAATATTTCGACCAACTCCTTCTACTTTTTGTTTTCAAATCAATCCATTGTCATCGAAAATAGCAGTCTACAAATTGCCCCCCAATAAATGCCTTTTTGATTATCAATGAGAAAAGTATTTTTTGCCAACATGATTCGACGCCTTCAGTAATTTACCAAATTGGCTGTTCCTATGATTGGACACATACGACGTTAGGATCATCATTACACTTTTTTGAAACATCTTTTCAGCCCACGTTTATGACAATTTTCATTATCATTATCCTAATCCCTAGTAAATCGTGGGCGACTAACTCAACTGTCACCATTTCAGTCCATCCACTCACAATGCCACGTGCCCCATGATCTCTCCAAATTAAAGGATTTCTGAATCTTAATTACTTCAGCCACCTCTTTTTACCATCTATAAATAAGTAAAAAAACTCCTTTTTCAACCTTTTACGCTTCTTCTTCCTCCTGAGTAAACCCTTTCAACGTTTCTTCGTCTTCTCTGAGTTTATTTGCAACTTCTTTCCTCCAAACATGGCGTCTTCCGCAGCTCCAACAACTTCCAACAAAGCTCCAAAAAACTCTAAAGATTTATCACCTGTCCACAAAATCCTTGGCCCAAAGGTGGTGGGAAACCAACAATATGTGCCTGACCTCCTAATCAAGAAGAAAAAAGGCGCATTTTTCAATCCCAGGTACTTATCCCTGTTCTAATTTTTGGTAAATCATATGCAATGCTAGGGTCTTTGCCTGATTTAAAATTAGACCCGGTGAAGGTAAAAGAATTTTTTCGAGCTTATCACCGTTATAAACCCATAGCTAATGGGGTTAAACCTAGAACTGATAAAGAAAAGGCCATAGATGAGAAATCCACTGTTGATGGCCAAGGCTCACCCTCTGAAGAACCCATAAGCTTAGAATACTTGAACCATGCCAGAATTTTTAGATCTTGTCCCTTGTCGAAAGACCCCTCTGATTATTTAGCTTGGCTGGCGAAGATTAAAAACGTTAAGGCCGACTTTTGGAAAGAAATAGGTATTTTTGACTTGATTCAACTGTCGAAAGTAGGACCAGGTTACTGCCCAAATATGCTCCTGTCTTCCCTCTACTTCTGGGATAATACTTATAACAATTTTCATCTTCCATGTGGGATGATTACCCCTACCCTATTCAACGTAGCTGCCATCACTGGCCTTAGCCCGTTAGGAGTAGACTATGACCCCAATGTTTTATCTGATGATTTTATAGGATTCGACATGAACAAGGCCACCTTCACAACTTACATTGCCAATTATCATGATAAAGAGACTAAGGAAGTCTCTGATCAGGAACATGTAGCTTTCCTGGCCCTCTGGCTTTCGAGATGTGTCTTTTGCTCCAGGTTACTCCAAGTGGCCAAACGTTACATTACTATGGCAAATCAGCTTCATGTTGGGCATCGATTATGCCTGAGTGAAATGATCTTAGCAAATCTTTACGAACCTCTGGGCGAAGGTGTTACTTCCCTCAAGACCATCAAGGATAAAGGCAACCTTCTTTTGTCAGGACCGTTTTGGCTTCTGCAATTATGGCTTAATGCCACTTTTGAAGCCTCTCTCCCTATCAAAAATCTTGTGAATGAAGACGCCTTGAGGGACAGGAGGGTCGAAGGGACTAGATTGGTGCAACTGACACCCACTGACGAAGGACTGAGCCTCCAACAAGCTTTTACTAATTACGTCATGATGTTCGCCAAACGCTACAACTTTACCCCCAGTATGGCCCCTTTCGCCAACAGGGTGATTGGACCAGAATGGTTCACTAGAAGACTACATGTGGAATTGAAAACTGAAAAAGATGATTTCCTCAATGTCTGGGAATCCTTCCTGACACCTAGACTTCTAGCTTCCAGAATTAGCCCTGGAAAGTCAAAGATCTCTTTGGTTGTTTACCAGCCCAACTTTGTCTCTCGACAGTTTGGGTTAATTCAGATACAACCTAAACCCCTCTTTTCCAGAAAAGGTTCTCTCATTCACTACAACATGTTCCACAACGAAGATAAGTGTTCAGAATTATTGAAGAAGTATTCTAACCTGGTCGAGATTCAACCAGTGGTCTTTCGACCGTCCTTCCTTTGTACTCGGGAATTCGATGAATGGTGGAAAGATTACTACACCACCCATTTTTTTGACGTGTCTTCCTTCAATATCCAGCTAACTAAAGCTTTTACACTTGTGCAGGACAAGACCAAGAAAGGTATTTCGAGACACGTCAAGGAAATCCAAGCATTCCAGAAATACTTTGAAACTGCTTATAGGCCCAATGAACTTAGTCGAACCATAAGCGAAGCAGCAGTTACTTTGAAACAAAAATTTATGAGCAAACTGGATGATTTTAAACTACCTCCATACGTTCGACCAGATTAACATTATGAGTTGGCTTTCAATCTTCATCCAGCAAAGTTTCCCCCTCTACCTTCTGCTGAATTTGGTGTGGCTCTTAGCCCTCCGTTTCCAGATTGGTTCATTTGCGGGGATTCGATGAAAATTCTTCGCCAAAATTACCAAAAACGCGCTAAGCGAGTGGTTCCGACTAAGTACACCTTGGACAATTTCAAAGGTCACCTTCATATTGGCATATAACACGTTCCCGTGGAAACTCCAATACTTGAAGGTGTGGAATGGGGAGACCTTCGACATCCTTCACTTATTATTCACGCATATTTCTTCAAACTTTATCTCTAATTTCTCCCTTTTTTCCTTTAGCTTTGAAAATAACTGCCAAGAAACCAGCTGTTGAAGGTTCGATTGCAGGAGTTAAGGAAAGCCCTCAAAACACAACTAAAAAACCTCTGGCGAGAGTATAACTCTATTTCTTATTTTGCCAACATTATTATTATTTTGTTTTAAATGATAATTAAACTTTTTTGCCATTTTCAGGAAAGCCGAAGACCTCCTCCGACGCCGAAGAAAAGGAAAGAGCAAGAAACTAAAACTCCTGTTGTTGAATCTGGTGACGAGTCTCCCGACCAGGTATAACCTTCAAAGAAAAAGAAAAAGGTATCGAAACCTCCCCACAAAAGTCCTCCACTGTCAGAACACTGGAGAAAACTCCCCCAACAAGTCCAGTAGTGCAAGTTCCACCCATTCCTGAAGAGAGTGAAAATTCCATCTTTAAAACTGTTATCCCCCAGGTACGTTCTGATATTTGACAACTAAACTCTTTCCTTATGGTCATACTTATTTTTTTCTTAACTTGATTTATCTTTTCAGGTCCAAGTTGATACCCATGGACACCCTCTTGTCCAAGTACTTCCAAAGACCAGCAGTGATCCCACCTATAAACCTACCAGTCTTTCAAAGCAGTCTCCAAAAGGTTCGACAAAAGAATCTGCGACAGAGGTCAACCAACCAGTTGCTACTCTCCAACAACAACATCCTGCTCAAGACAGGATAGGAGAAGAAACCAGCCCCAAGAACGACATCCTAGTCGAAACTGGTGGGGAAACTGAAATGGCCAATGAAACCTTGATCACAGAAGACCATCCTGATGATAATTCTTCCATTCATTCGAAGCAGGATGATGAAGATAAGGATGAGGAGACTGGCTCTGATGTCGAAAAAGAAGAAGAAACTGAAGATGATAGAGAACCCACTCCAGGAATTGCTGCTGACGAGGAAAAAGAACGTGACACGCAGAACTCCCCCAAACATGTTAAGACTGTTTCGCCAAATACTACTTCGACCAACTTCTCTCACAAAGAACTTGAGAACATGAAGGTGTAGCGGCCCTTAGAATATTTGAAAGCTATGCTCAACACACGTCACACCTTCTATGACTCTTCCCAAAGCAGTTCGACCACCTCAGGGGCTGTTTCAGGTGTCAAATCAATGGATGCTATACTAGCCCAAATTCGACAACAAATCCTTGACGTGGACCTGTTTCAGCTTTTGGAGGATGATTTGTCTGCTCAGTTCAACCTTAAGAAAATCCTGAAGCAAGTCAATGTTTTGGAAGCTCCTACTGAAATAACTGACGTTGTAGTGGACTTAACCACACTAATTGACCTGGTAGTAGCAGACTTCAACCGACTACGAGATTATTCGAAAAAGATAGAAAACAAGTCAGAAACTCAACTTGCTGAATGGGATGTCGTTGCAGCCTTCACTAATAGAGTGACTGAACTGGGAGAACTTTCTGAAAAGAACAAGAAAGAAGCTGCCAGTTGTGACGAAAACATTCTAAAGTGGGAGAAACAAATAGCTGGGCTCCAAAAGAAACTGCCAATGAAACCTTGATCACAGAAGACCATCATGATGATAATTCTCCCATTCATTTGAAGCATGATGATGGAGATAAGGATGAGGAGACTGGCTCTAATGTTGAAAAAGAAGAAGAAACTGAAGATGATAGAGAACCCACTCCAGGAATTGCTGCTGACGAGGAAAAAGAATGTGACACGCAGAACTCCCCCAAACATGTTAAGACTGCTTCGCCAAATACTACTTCGACCAACTTCTCTCGCAAAGAACTTGAGAACATGAAGGTGCAGCGGCCCATAGAATATTTGAAAGTTGTGCTCAGCACACGTCACACCTTCTATGACTCTTCCCAAAGCAGTTCGACCACCTCAGGGGCTGTTTCAGGTGCCAAATCTATGGATGCTATACTAGCCCAAATTCGAGAACAAATCCTTGACGTGGACCTGTTTCAGCTTTTGGAGGATGATTCGTCTGCTCAGTTCTACCTTAAGAAAATCCTGAAGCAAGTCAATGTTTTGGAAGCTCCTGCTGAAATAACTGACGTTGTAGTGGACTTAACCACAATAATTGACCCGGTAGTAGCAGACTTCAACCGACTACGAGATTATTCGAAAAAGATAGAAAATAAGTCAGAAACTCAACTTGCTGAATGGGATGCCGTTGTAGCCTCCACTAATAGAGTGGCTGAACTGGGAGAACTTTCTGAAAAGAACAAGAAAGAAGCTGCCAGTTGTGATGAAAACATATAGAAGTGGGAGAAACAAATAGCTGCGCTCCAAAAGAAAATTTCCCAGGAGAAAAAAACGCAAGGAGGAGCTGCAACAGGTCAAGCAAGATGAAATTGACAAAGAACTGGAAGTGGGAGTACACCATGCTGACAGAGCTCAAACATTAGGCAAAGAAATCGAAGAGCTTTCGACCAGCAAAGCTCTTTGTGAATTTTGAATTCAGATCTAACGGTCGAAGTTCAACAAGTTGAAGAAATCTTTTTCTAATTTAAAGTTGTAATGTTACTTAGCCCTTTGAGGCCTATTGGTTTATCTGTAATGACAATTAAGCCATTTGTTTGGCGAATTTCACCAACTTGTATTATTTCTTTTTGTAACATTATTCCATCGTTATTTTAATTTCCTGCAACACGGGTCTATATTTTTTCAAATATTTCCCATTTATTTTCAGTACTCTTTTATCCTTTTCTAGTTCCTCAACTTCATATGCGCAATTCGAAAATACTTTAACAATCTAAAAAGGTCCTTCCCACTTGGGGGACCATTTCCCCATTAATCTATCTTTTCGATCCATGGGAAGAATAACATTCCAGACGAGATCACCAATTGAAAATGCTTTATTTTTTACCTTTTTATTGTAAGATTTTTCTACTATTTCCTTTTGCCCTTTCAATAAATCTAGCGCTTTTAACCTTTCTTCATCCAAATCGACTAACTCATCTATCATCATGTTCTAATATGAATCTGATGGAACCTCATGATGTCGTTGAATTCGGGTCGATTGCAAATATATCTCAACTGGCAAGACTGCGTCATGGCCATACGTTAGTCGAAAAGGGGTTGCATTTGTAGCTTCCTTAGGGGATGTTCGACAAGCCCATAGAATTTGATCCAAAGTCTTGTGCCAATTTTTAGGCTTTCTTCCTACATGCTTCTTTATCAAACTGATTATGACTTTATTTGCTGCTTCGACCTGTCCATTGGCCTGAGCGTAATAAGGCGTTGATGTAAGAAGCTTGAACCCTGTTTCCTTTGCAAATGCTTGCATATTCTTACCAGTGAACACAGACCCCTGATCTGTTGTTATTGTTTCTAGGATCCTAAACCTATAAATGATATGTTTCTGAATAAATTCAATTACTGCTTCCTGATCCACCTTCACCAAAGGTATGGCTTCGATCCATTTTGTAAAATAATCGACCCCAACCAAAATATATCTCTGGCTTTTTGAAGAGGCCGGTCGAATTTCTCCAATTAAGTCCAAAGCCCAACCTCTAAATGGTCAAGGCTTTATTATAGAATGTAATTCGCTTGCAGGAACATGTGGTATCCCTACGTGTACCTGACATTCTTGGCAACCTTTGGCAAATTCGACGCAATCTTTTAACATAGTTGGCCAATATACTCCTTGTCGGAATAATAGCTATTTCATCTTATGTCCAGCTTGATGTGCGCCACATACCCGATTATGCACATTCGACAAGGCTATGTACGCTTCAGCTTCGCTTAAACACTTCAGCAATATCCCCTCTGGAGTTTTCTTGAATAATTCGTTTTCAAAAAGCACATAACTTAAAGCTCGATACTTGACTTTTCGTTCAACCGGTCTATTTGGGTTTTGTATGTATTCCCTGATAGGTTTCCTCCAATCTTCAACCCTTGAATCATCCACGTTAAAAATCTCAAAGTTTTCTTCATCAGTGTATCCTAGCTTTATTGTCTCCAAATCTGATGGGGATAACCTAGTTGACACGACTCTTCCTCTTACTTCGATGGCTTTCTGCAATTTCTCTTTGGACACTTTGTATCCGGAGGCTATTTGTGCTAAATCATTTGCCTCCTGGTTTTCTATTCGAGGAATATGTCGAACTGTAACCATATCGAACTTCTTCAATAGTCGATTAGCTACTACGAAGTACATGATCAAATTTTCTTTGACACACTTGTACTCCTTGGCTATTTGCTTTACTACTAACTCAGAGTCTCCCATTATTTCGACTCTAGTTGCCCCCAATTCCAATAAAATTTCAAGTCCTGCTATTAAAGCTTCGTATTCGGCTTCGTTATTTGAACACAACCCTTCAGCTTTATACTTGAATTTTGTTGGAATTATTTTAGGAGAAATAATCAAAACTCCTACACCAGTTCCTTTCTTATGACTAGAACCATCGAAATATAACTTCCATGGCTCTATTTCGACATAGTCCACAGACTCTTCGTTTATGGCATGGTCGACTATAAAATCAGCCACCACTTGTCCTTTGACAGCTTTTAATGGTAAGTATGTCAAGGAATATTCAGTTAATGCTAAAGTCCATTTTCCAATTCGACTATGCAAAATTGGTTTAGATAACATATGTTTTATTACGTCGAAATGGGAAGAAACATAAACATCAACTGGTTTTATGTAGTGTTTTAACTTCATACATGAAAAGTATACACATAAACACAACTTTTCGATCACACTATATCTAGTTTCTGCATCATTTAAGACTCTACCGAGGTAATAAATGACTCTTTCGACACTATTTTCATCCTCTTGGGCTAACATACTCCCTAATGTCTTATCTGACGCGGCTTTGTACAGCCTCATACTTCTACTTCTACAAGGTGACATCAAAATAGGGGGACGCGTCAAGTACTCCTTAATTTTGTCGAAGGCATCTTGTTGCTCTTGCCCCCATGCAAAGTTTTCCTTTTTTAGTCGAAGTAGAGGAGAGAAGGCTTGCGTCTTCCCACTAAGGTTGAAGATGAACCTTATGAGAAAATTAATCTTCCCAAGTAAAGACTGCAATTCCTTCTTTGTTGATGGCGCTTTCGCCTCCATTATTACTTTGGCCTTGTTTTGGTTTATTTCGATCCCCTTCTTGTGGACCACAAAGCCTAGGAAGTCTCCCGCCTGCACACCAAACGCACATTTGAGAGGATTCATTTTTAGACCATACTTCCTCATCCTTTCAAAGGACTTCGAAGGCGGTCAATGTGACTTTCTCCTGAAACAGACTTAATAACAATGTCATCAATATAAATCTGCATAAAAGTCTCAATGAAATCGTGAAAAATCGAATTCATTGCTCGCTGATAAGTTGCTCCAGCATTTTTCAAGCCAAAAGGCATCACCACCCATTCGTAGGTGCCTAAGGCTCCAAGACATCGAAATGCTGTCTTAGGGACATCCTCTTCTACGATAAAAATCTGGTTATAACCATAGTATCCATCAAGCATACTCAGGTATTCATGGCCTGCGGCAGAATCAACAAGCATTTCTGCCACTGGCATAGGATATTCATCCTTTGGGGTAGCTGAATTCAAGTCTCGAAAATCAATGCATACCCTTAACTTGCCATTTTTCTTTATCACTGGAACTATGTTAGCAATCCATTCAACATACCTGGTCGTACGGATGAATTTACATTTGAGAAGCCTTTCGACTTCCTCTTTGATCTTCGACAGGATCTCTGGGGCAAAACGCATTGGGGTTTGCTTCACGGGCTTCCTCCCAAGGACTATGGGCAACTGCAATTCGACCAAACTTCTGTCTAGGCTAGGCATTTCCTCATAGTCCCACGCAAAAAAATCTCTAAACTCTTTCAGCAGCTGGACTATTTCGAATTTGAGTTGGGGATCAACTTTTGCACTTATGTAGGTTGGCCTTTTTTCTGCCCCCAATCCCAAGTCGGTTTCTTCAAGCGGATCCTGCGCCACCATCTTCATATCTGTTGACAATGGATCCTTCTCGAAGCCCAAAGGCTCATCGTCGTAAATGGCATCAAGCCTTTTATTCTGCCATTCGCCCAATTCTCCATCGAGCAGACTTTCATCAAAGTCCTTGTGAGGAAATTGTTGTTCGTCTTCGACCTGATTGGCTTCGACAACCATGTACTTCACTTCGGCCTCTAGAGCCGCTTTGAGTTTGTTCTCGGCTATATAAGCCGCGATCTTTTCGAGCGCTAGTGACTCACTCATTGTCACTGAACTCACTTCCCCAGCCAGTTGGCTGTATGTGTACAGTTTCGAAGATGTAATTCGCCTCACCAACCACCTCTCTATCCCATTGGAACCCATGTGTGGGATGGAGGTATAACGAATAGAAAGCATTATCAGTTGCCGTCAGGTCGAATGTGGCTGGACTGCAAGGAGCAATGTGGGCCAAGTTTCTGTCGAAACTTCGGCGATCAACGTGGTTTACATCATCTAGAAAATAGCTCTGATCAGCCTCTATGTTCTCCACTATTCCATCCGCGCGCCAGATTGTTATCCTCCAATGTATTGATGAAGGAACGACACCTATGCCGTGTATCAATTCTCTCCCCAGGAGGAGATTGTAATTTGCCTTTGAAGCTATCACCATAAACATCGTCGGCCTAGTAATTGTTCCGACTGTCAAATCTACCTGTATTACACCCATTGTTGTCCCTACTTTTCCTTCATAGTTCAACAAAACCATGTTGTGGGGCTTAGTGTCTGCATCGTCTTTGCCAATCTTTTTCAGCATGTAGTGCGGCATTAGATTTACTGCCGCTCCTCCATCGACTAGGATTTTATTTACCCCCACATTTCCCACCTTTCCTTTTATGAATAGAGGTTTAAGGTGGCTTCGCATGGAGTCGTCTGGCCTTTCAAAAAATGCGTTTTGCTCCTCAACGCATCAGTTATTCATTATATAGTAGCACACTGGTCTGTGCCTTGTGGTTTCACTTTCCATGACTTCCTCTTCTTCTTCGACCTCCATCACCTGATCGTACTCCCTAGGGAGCACTCAGACTATGTTGCACATAACATCGAAGGACGCCTCTGATTCTGATTTGAAGTCATCATTCATTTCGTCATCTCTGTTTATATCTTCTTTCGACGACACTTGTTCAGGTACACTGCGTTGTTCATTGTCTATGGATTCCTCTCTCTGACTCACAGCTTGGATATTGCTGCTAGTTTCTGCCTTGCTTTTTTCTGCAACCTCTCTCTCTGCCTTCTTTCGCCTTTGAAACCTCCTCCATTGAGATTTCGACATTGGGTTCTTACCCTTATAATTATCTGAAGGGTAAGGCATTCTCCTGGGCTTCTCACTTTCTTTCTTCCCTGTCAACGAGGAGCCCCTTTGCACCTCAAAGTTCTTCCATTTCTTCTGGCCCTGAGCCTGACGAATTGGTTGAACCCACTTATCATCTGGGACTTTGTTTGTGGGTTTGAAGGTGTTTGGATACCTTCCTCCCAGCCTTTGCTTATTCTGATTTCCTCTTCTAGGGTCGAATCTCTCCTATCTTGAAGATGGTACTTCCCTCCAATTTCCTCTCCTTTTAGCCCTCTCGATTCTTTCCAAGTTTTATGTTGCCTTCTTGTCGAAGACAGCGCTGTAGCGAGGGCATAACACCACCTCAAATCTTTTCTTCTGGCATCTTTGAATAAACTCTACCAAATTCTCTTCTTCTTTTGGGTATGCCACCCGCTGGTACTCATCTCGTCGACGCTCCTCGTCGATTTGCACTGGGACTTTCTGGGATACTTCCACCATGTTCACATTGGCGGTTGGCTCAGTCGCAATGCTCAATCTGTTCATTCTCATGCTGAGGCCTTTATCTACCTCATGTTTCTTCTTAGCTAGGTCGAAATCTTCATGATCACCTTTTGTGTGAATCTTCAAAGGCAAGCCTTTGACATCATGTTGGCAGTAAAACTCGACCGCTTTCTCCTTAGGGTCTTCCATTATCTGTCAAAGAATCCCTACAACAATTGGTTTGCAGGAACCTTCAATAGTCCCTCTGTTGGTTTGGGTGAAGCCATCAGCAGCTTCATCTTTGACTTTGTCGAAAACTTCCACAATTTCCGTATTAATGTTGTTGAGGCCCTCAATGGCCTTGTTGTTAATGTCACTGAAGCCTTCAGTAGCTTCATTGTTGATGCAGTTTTCTATAATTCCTTCATCAAGGTGTTCATTAACCTTGATCATCACCGGCTAGTTTATGAAGTCATTGGAGACCTCTTCGACATCACTTTCATCAGTGGGGATCTCAGTGATTTCCACCATATTTACATTGTTGTCGAAGCCTTCAGTGGCCTCGATCATCTCAAAGCTGTAGTCGAAACCTTCTTCAGCTTCCACCATATTCACTATGAATGGTTCAACATAATGGGTTTCTGCCACCTGCATTGGATGAGAATTAATTTTCATCTGCGACTTTGATTTGTCGCCGAATTTGAGTCTTTCATCGCGAATTACATTATGCACCAAATTCCTGAAAAGGAAACATTGAGACGTTTTATGACCCAAGAAATTATGGTACTTACAAAAACCTCCCTTCTTTTGTTGTTTTAGAGGAGGCACTTTAGTACCAGGTGGCACTATCAGTTGACCATCCTTGACTAATAAATCGAATATTTCGTCACACTTGGTAACGTCGAACGTATAAGTCCTTTTGGGGAACTTATCATTCTTTTCAGACTCGACTGGGTCCTTCCCATTCGACGGAGCCAAAACTTTACAAGCATATGGCGAACCTTGTTTCAGTTCTGCCAAATCAATTTCCTGTTCGTCGAAATTTGGTGATTCACTTTCGTCCTCATCTTGACACACTCCGACATAAGCCACTCTCTCTTTTTTATTCTTATTGGCTCTAGCTTTTTCAGCCTTTAGTCTTTCGACTTGTCTAACTGTATCAGCCAATTGGGCCATGTCTCTCAAATATTGTGTGTCTAATTTCTTTCTGATCGAATAATCAAGGCCACCTGCGGCCATTTCGACCAACTCATGTTCAGGTACTTGTGTGAAACATCTTGCCTTAAGCAACCTAAACCTATTCAAGTAATCATCAATTGGCTCAGAGAATTTTCTCTTGACGCTAGCCAATTCCTTCAAACTTATCTTTGTTTGTCCCATATAAAACTGTTCATGGAACAATCTCTCCAACTGGGTCCATGTATGGACCGAACCTGCTGGCAAAGATGTAAACCAAGTAAAAGCATTTTTCGTCAGAGAACTCAGAAAATATTTTATCTTCAAGTTCTCATTGTGCGCTATTTCGCCTACTTCGATCAAGTACCGGGCCACATGTTCGACTGTCGATTCACCCGTGTCTCCTGAAAACTTAGTGAACTTGGGGACTTTCCATCTTGGGGGTAAATCTTCCTGCAATATATATTCAGATAATGGTGATGTGTAACTAGGCCTCTATAGTCCTACATTTACCCCATTTCGAGCCATTATTCTTTCGACCATGGCTGCTAAATTTTTTTCTGCTGGCATGTTATTACAACGTATTCACTGCACAACATCATCAGCATTTTGATCCCTATTTACTAACACCCTCACAGGTTCTTGCTGAACAGGAATTTCGACCCGGGGTGGTTCGACCACTACTTCTTGGTCTCTAGGGTTCACTTGAGGAACATTTATTTGTCTTTGGTTTATAGTAGGTTCCTCTTCGACGACTATCCTTGGGTTCTGGACTACCTGCTCTCTTTGAGTGGGTTGGGGAACGCCAAAAAAATCGACAATACGCGCCATTTGCGCTGCCAATTATTGGTTCGTTTGAGTGGTATTTTGAATCAATGGGTTAGTAATCACTTGCGCAGAATTGTTAGTAATACTTGGCATATAGGTTTGATACCCTGTTGCTAAAGGCTGACTCATTCTCCCTATATGGTTTGCGCCAGATCCTGATCCTTGCAAAGACGAAGTTACATTAATCATGGGATCTGTATATATTGGTGACACATTATGTAAACTTGCCATCACCGTAGTTGGCATTCCATATGGTTGATCTCGGTTTAATGGAGGCATCGTAAAACCAAACACAAAAGGCCTGTACGTGCTTCCTGGAGGAGGGGGTGTCATTTGTTACATTTGAGACCCCATAGTAGAAAAACTTGGCGCATTTTGGGGGATCGAATGCGCAGGCGTCGAACCCGCTGTTGATGGCATAGCCTCTGATACTGATATTGAGGCCGTATTGCCCCCAGTCGAAGGATTAGGGGGTGGTACTTCATTATTCGTAGGATTCTGGTTGTTAGGCGGATTTGGATTCGCCATTCTGCGTACTCGTCTCCTTCTGGGTCTTTCTTTGTTATTTTCAGCAATCTTACCGCTCCTTAATTTCATACAACAAAACGAAGACGACTACAAAGGAAAAGAAAATTTAAAAATAGAGGTTTAAAAAATTGTCAAAACGCACAAGGTCCCACTGGGCGTGCCAATTTGTTCGCCTTGAAATTTAGCAAATAACCTCTGGTCTTCTAATTTGTGGAATTAGTTTACTAACAGGACCGACCACACAAATCCTAGGACACAGTGCTATAAAAATGTTGACAATTTGAGTAATACTCTAACCTTTTCATCATTGTTTTATTATTGTTCTCACAGTTGGTAATTTTCGACTAACTAAAATAAATAGGACTTGGAATTGGTAAATAACTGGTGAAATGAAAGTAACGTGACAAGAATAAAATTTGCAGAATCTTAAAGAGTATTGTAAACAAACTTAAATTTCATAAAGAATTGCAAGTAATAAACTGGTGTTTTTCTCAAACGTACATTTTTTCCATAATGACTCGTTTCTCTCACACGGTTACTTTGAGTAATTTGAATAACTTGTACAATTTTGAAATGCACACACTTTTTTCATACTATGACTACCTATTTATATACAAACCAAACAACTGTCGATAATAGCTATTTCCCCTAAATGTGACAAATGGAGTCTTGCATGTTTCCTTGCCTTGGATATGCTCCACGCGTCTGATTTCTTCAACTGCATCTCCCTCTCAATTTTGAATTTCAAACTATCTGACGAAATACCTCTCCAAATCAAGTTGTAGAAATAATGAACTTCTTTATTACTTAGAGAAATTCACATCACTTGTTCCAATTTCCAAACCGTCTTCGACTAGCCTTTAAATTTGCATCAAATCTTGAGTTGAAATATTTTGACCAACTCCTTCTACTTTTTGTTTTCCAATCAATCCATTGTCGTCGAAAATAGCAGTCTACAAGTACTACAACTATATAATAAGAGACTACTGTGTGTGTGTTTGACAACCTCTCCTCTACCTCCTCTGTCCTGTCTACCTCCTCTGCCATTAATCCTCCTGTCCTCCGGCGATGTCTCCAGTACAACAGTGCCCACCGTGCCTCTGTCATGATGACATATAGGACTTGCTTAACATCACACCCATCAGGGAAGATACCTGTGTCAATGCCTGCCTGCGCAATCTCCACTATGCGACGACACCTAGGCAATACATCATTAGTATCATCTAACTATGTCTGCTCCTCCTTTAGTATATCTTGATGAGCTGGTCTCAGCGGATCTCCTGGAGCAGCATGCATCATGTCGAATGTGACATCTTAAAGAACCATCTAATGTACCATTCGATGTAGCTCCAGTGGCTCTTAGCTATAGTAGTCCGTGCCTCCTCCGGCACCATATGACTCTCATAATCATCAAACACATCCTCTATCTGTCTACGTGTCAAGGTAGGAGAAACATAGACAACATGGTGACTGAGAATGGTCTGAGGTATGCTTTCAATGCATGCGATTTGTGGACCGCCACTTGCTCATCATCACCATGATCCTGCTGTGCTCTCAGGATCTTAGCCTCATAGATCCTCTTCAGGTATTCAAATCTAGCATGAGCACCCTTGGTCTTATTCAACTCCTCATTCGCCTTCTTTGGATTGGCCCCAAGATATTTTACCATCATCTCGAGTGTCTCGTCTTTGGTCATCCTCCCATGATCTAGGAATCTCTCCCTAATCAGAAGATGTAGCAAACACGAGACATCATCAAGTGTGATAGAATTCTTACCATGCGTGATATGAAATGACGAGGTCTCAGAGTTCCATCTCTTCACGAATGCATTAAGCATCCCGTGGTTGACCATAGTGTAACCGATCATGCACAAGTCCTTCTGACTAGATAAGGACAGAACTGGCTAAAACCAATCCTCATCTAGCTGAGGCAAGGCAGCAATCTTCCTCACGTGGTTAAGAAACTTCTGGGGATCACACTCATGAAATTAGTCATAAATAATCAATGTCAGAAATAAAAATTAACGTAAAAATAAATAAAGAATCCAACTAATGCTACCTCTCCATCCCAGATATGTCTGGTAGTATGGTCTAGATACAAAGGCAATAAGGACAAATCAATTAGATCTCCTCCAAAAGCTTATGGCTCGGCATCCATAATAGCCTCATCCTCTAGAGGTGACACTGGATCAACAGAATCATCCGTAGGAGGTGAGACTAGATAAACACCATTAGTAAGAGGTGGCAGTGGCGAAACCTGTCTTCTACGGGAAAAAGAAGATGGAGTGGCATGCGGAGAAGCACGAGCCCTAGAAGTAGATGAATTTGCCTGACCAGAGGGACCAGGAGCCTCTGGAACCTGCTGACTCTTCTCCCGCCGAACAGAAGCGTGTTGAGCAATCCTGTCATGCTCTAGTTTATCAGCCATTATGTCTGTAAGTCAAACTAAGGCATACCATTAATGCAGGTAAACAACACACAAGCAAAAAAATAAAAAAAATACTACAGTAAATTTCAGAGATGCATCTCTAGAATCTGGAGTAATTTAAAACGTTGAAAAATTCTGGAGATGCATCTCCAGAATTTCCTGAATAAAATTAAATGCTGAAAAATTTCGGAGATGCATCTCGGGAATTTTCTGCAACTTAGAAGTTGCGTCAATGGCGTAATGTACCACATGCAAGCTAAAAAAAAATTGTTTTGATCATCATTTTCAGCCAACAAACAACTAATACACTATAGCTAAACTATCTTAAATGTGATTTCCACTCATTTCTAACCCTAATAATTGATTTCTAGTCATTGACACTAAAACTCAAACAATTATCAAAAACTCAAAAAACTTACAAGAAATTGATGTTTTTGATGAAGTTGGATGATGTTACAGATGAAGATGGATGTTCCATTCAGTTTCCTCGAGCCTTGTTTAATGAAACTTGACTTGGTGTAGAGAAGAAATTTGAGAGAGGTTGAGTTGAGTTTGAGAAAAATGTGAAATGAGGAAGGAGAAGAGTATGACACGAGTTAACCTACAAAATGTTCCGGAGATGCATCTCCTGAATATTTTAATATAAACTGACCTTTTGGTGGGCCCGAAGATGCATCTTCAAAAACTTTGGAATTTATGAAATTTCGCGTGTTGCATAAGAAGCATATAGGGCGCATTAAGAAAGTCTCAAATATATTAAGAAATGTGATAAATTTAAAAGATACGAAAACATCTACAATGCTCTGGCTGAAGTATTACACTCAGTGGAATCCCAATGGGCTTTCTATATGTGGGGTGTTGACATTATGATGCCATTCTCCATAGCGGTAAAAGACTTGAAATTCCTACCATCATGGCATAAAGGGTAAGAAAATTTTACTAGAAAAAATTATTTACAGGTTTGAACTACCTAGGCACATAATAACAAACAAAGACACATAATTCAAAAGCTCAAAGATGATTAAATTCTGTGGTATTTTCAGTGTAAGAAACAAATTTATATCAGTAGAGCACCTCTAGACGAACAGTTAGGCAGAAACATCTTTAACAAAATAAAGAAGTAAAAGGATAGTGGACAGAGGATCTAAACCAAATAATATGGTCATTTCACACGACATTACATTCATCTACTACATAAGAACCTTTTAGAATGGTATACAACTCTGATTCTATAATTCTAACAACAAACTCCCCCTTCCCCCACCCCAAGCCAGAGAAGAGAGAGAGAGAGAGAGAGAGAGAGAGTCGAATAAAAATATCAAACAAGTCTTAAGAAACAACTTGAACTTGATCTACGAAGTTAAAGAAGCAACACACAAAATAATATTCCACCAAGCTTCATTTGACTAGGAAACATGACTCCAAAGCTATACCCAAAGAAATAAAGGAAGGCGACCTAGTCTTAAAACGCCTAATAGATCTCTGAATCATAACTCATCACTAATCACATCTCTAGATCAGGACTCGTCAACAGATCGAAGCCCCACCTATCACTTCTCTACATGATGCATTATTGCTACATACACAATATATCGATGTAAGTTACATGCGTGTATAAATCGTTTATCAATCATACATCAAAACTCAAATTATTAAACTTTCACTCTATTTTCTATTACGCACAAAAAAAACTAAATTAATTAATTTTTAAATAAATCGATAGAAAAACTATTATAAATATACAATTTACTTTGTTTTTCTTATACTAATTATTTTGCTTATTTTTTTTCCGTACCTACGTGTTTATTAATGTCTCTCAAGAAAAAATCCATTATATAATAATTTACTCCATAACAAATTGTGCATAAAATATTTTTATTGAAAATATTCACTTGTATGTATCAGTTGTAAAACCATAATAACAAAAAAAAACCACATTATAATGTTTAAGTTAAAATACTCAAATAATACTTTCAAATGGGCAAACAAATACTTCAATATTTTTTTTAAAATATAATTCGGAATTATAACTGTGGTTACATGGCACAAAATTAAATTCAAATATTAAATCTCATTATAATACTAAAAATAATTATAAAAGAAGGAGAAAGAATATAAAATAGAAGAGAGAAATATTAGAATGATTATGTATTATTCATTGGTCTATCGTATACAATGAGATTGGTCCTATTTATATGACATCATATAAACATTATAATAAATACAAATTGATTAAATAAGGAAAGAAGTTATTGGGAGACAAATCATCCAATTATTCATAACACTCCCCCTTGGATGTTTGTTTTGGATATGTCTCGTTAAAACCTTACTAGAAAAAAACCCAGTGGGAAAAATCTAGTGAAGGAAAAAGAGTAAAATATCCTTTTAAAACAAATTTATTTCTCCCCCTCAGCTGAACGATTATTTCTTCGATGATGAAGACCAATCTTTTGTACTAGTTGATTAAAAGTACTACTTGGGAGTGACTTTGTGAAAAGGTCTGAAAGATTGTCACATGAACGAATTTGTTAGATGTTTATATCACCATTCTTCTGAAGATCATGAGTGAAAAAGAACTTTGGAGAGATATGTTTTGTTCAATCTCCTTTAATGTAACCATCTTTCAATTGAGTGATGCATGCAGTATTATCTTCATATATGGTCGTCGTATTTATTTTTCCTGAAGACAAACCACAAGTATTTTCTATGTGTTGGATTAAGGATCTCAACCAAACGCATTCTCGACTTGCCTCATGTAGTGCTAAAAGTTTTGCATGATTAGATGATGTTGCTGCTATGGTTTATTTGACTAATCTCCATGAAATAGTTATACCCCCACATGCAAACAAATAACCTGTTTGTGATCTACCATTATGAGGATCTGACAAGTAACCTGCATCTGCATAACATGTTAATTCGAATTTGGATACTTTGGTATAAAACAGACTCATGTCTATTGTACCTCTAAGATAACGAAGTATATGTTTGACTCCATTCCAATGTCTTCGGGTATGTGAAGAACCGTATCTTGCTAATAGATTAACCGCAAATGATATATCAGGACGTGTATAATTAGCAAGATACATTAGTACTCCAATTGCACTGAGATATGGTACTTCAGGACCAAGCAATTCTTCATCATTTTCTCGAGGTCTGAAAGGATCTTTCTCCACATCTAATGATCTAACAACCATCAGAGTAGACAACGGGTGACATTTGTCCATATAGAAACGTTTTAACACCTTTTTTATATACCCTTCTTGATGTACAAATATTCCTTTGTCCAAATGTTCAATTTGCAAACCTAGACATAATTTGTTCTTTCCTAGGTTCTTCATCTCAAACTCTTTCTTTAAATAATTCATAGCTTTTGGAAGCTCTTCAGGAGTTCCAATAATATTTATGTCATCCATATTGACAGCTATTATTGGAAATTTCTTTCCTGATCTTTTTATAAAAATACAAGGACAAATGGAGTTATTTGTATATCCCTCTCTAAGCAAATATTCACTGAGACGATTATACCACATTCGTCCAGATTGTTTCAGCCCATAAAGAGACTTGTTCAATCTTATGGAGTACCTTTCTCAAGATTCATATTTGTGTGTATCTAGTATATTGAACCCTTCAGGGAATTTCATGTAAATTTTACTATCAAGTGAAACATACAGATAAGCTGTTACAACATCTATCATGTGCAAATTAAGCCCTTCATGTGCTACAAACTTAATTAAATATCAAGAATTGAATTGCATCCACTGCGGGTGGATATGTTTCATCAAAATAAATCTTAGGTCTTTGTGAAGATTATTGAATAACAACTCAAGCTTTGTATCTCACAATTTCACCATTTATTTTACTTTTTCACAAACAAAGTCATTTATTTCCAATTGGTTTTACACCTTGAGGTGTTCGAACTACAAGTTCAAAATTGAGTCACTTGTAAAGTGAGTTTAATTCGTCTTCAATTGAATATATTCATTTTGGCCAATTCTCACTTTGTCTACAATCTTTGATGGACTTTGACTCATGATCCTCATTATTATTTATTATCTTTAGCGCTATATTATATATAAAGACATTGCCAACATTGACTTTATTTTGGTTCCATCATATTCCATTCATGACATAATTTATCGAGATCTCTTAATTTTCATAAATTTCAGGTACCTGGTTAGTTCTTCTGGAACTCAAAATTAAATTATGTCAAAGTGCTCTTAGAGTTTTCATATTCTCACTTGGGTCATTTTTAACTTTAGTTTCTTTTCTTGGTAGAGGACTTTTAACATCGGAACCGACTTTTCTACTACGCTTGAGGCGCGACTATAACTCATTTGCAATATTATATTGTTCAATATGAGAATCCACTTTGAGTGGAATATTAGCAGCTAATAATTTATTTCATAAACTTTACAAATGAATTGTGTTTTGAACTTCGAGGATCAAATATAATAATATTTTATTTCAAATTGTTCATTTGAACTTCTGGTTCACATTTTGAGTTGCTTATTCTACCCCCCCCCCCCCCCCCCCCCCCCCCTAATGTTGGGAAAATTAATTTATCAATTGATAATCAGCCTACTAAGCTTCAAGCACATATCCAATTATTGGACCAAGATAAACCTCAAATACGATATTCATGTAAAATGCATTTTCTCAACATTCTTTCAAAAACTCATCTTAGCGTACTATTTTAAAGCAATTGAATAATTACAACACATCCAAAAGTTTACTTAGATGAGAAGTATTAGATTATGAACCTAAAATAATTTGTAAGTTAAGGGGAGAATTATCATGCACTAACTTGTTGGCTTAATGCGAATAAATATCTTAAAACCATACTTTGTGTGTTTCAAATATCTAATTTAGAATTGATGATCTAACAAGTATCAACTATATAACTAACTTTAGACGTCTAAAGAATGGATCTTCAAGTCCATTTCTTATGAGCATGTTCTTCAAGATGTTCAATATTAATTTTAGTAATATATGTGATACTTATCAAGGAGTTTCTGAAAAATCCAGAAAACAAGATCTTAGTCTAATTATTTGAGAAAATAATTTCACAAACTTCTGGCTGTGAATAGACATATGTATGATCTTTTAGTCGATGCAACAATTAATGTCATAAAAACTCAATTTCTCAAATTTTCCTTTAGGAACACACAAATTTTATTGGATTGAAGAAACTTCTGGTTCTTCTAAATTAGTTCTCACATTATAACACATCTAAGATGACCCAACCGATTTTGCCAACAACACGCTTAAGTGTGATTTGTAAACATCTGGTTTACCATAATACATATGATTCTATTCTTCTAATTTGTTTCAATCTCTAGTAAATATAAAATAATTTGTATATAATATATATTTTTCAATCTTAATAAATTTACATTTATTAATATTATTCATGCAATCCTTCTGTGATTGCCAATTTTTCTAAGATCCATGAAAATTGTCATTGATACTTTTCAGATCAATGGAGACAGATTAATCATTTTCTTATCAATCATCAAGGGATAACCATTCTTTGATGAATGAATAAAAGTAATTCATTCTTTGAACAATCCTCCAGGGACCCTTTATAGTATGTATAATTTTTTTTTGAGAGGTATATCATAGATCTTCAAACAATGATAAAAATAAACAGTTTTCGTGCAATTCTCCGGGGATGCATTATAAGTTCTTCAAGAACTATATACATTATTATTTATCAATCATTCATGGATTTTGATTAGTTCTTCAGGAACTATATAGTAAATTATTATTTTGCTATCCTTTAGGGATGCTTGATAAATTCTTCAGGAACTATATAATAAAATATTATGTTGCTCTTCTTCAGGGATGTTTGATAAGTTCTTCAAGAACTATATAATAAATTATTATTTTTCTATCCTTCAAGGATATTTGTTAAGTTCTTCAGGAACTATATAACAAACACATTATTTTATAGTCTTTCAGAGATATTTTAACATTATTTATCCGATCCTTCTGGGATGCATGAAAATCATCGTTGATTTTTTTTCTTCTAATCAACATATCAATACAAAATAGTCAGAATTAGAAATATATATTACGAAACAAAAAATAATAATATTACCTTCTAAATATTGGAGCTTCATATCGTTAGACCTTCATTTTCAAACTATTTGTATCACTTCTTAGACAATTAGTTAACATTCATATGGTAGAGTTTCGTGCTGATAACGTGTTATAAAAGAAGGAGAAAGAATATAAAATAGAAGAGAGAAAGATTAGAATGATTATGTATTATTCATTGGTCTATTGTATACAATGAGATTGGTCCTATTTATAGGACATCATATAAACATTATAATAAATACAAATTTATTAAATAAAGAAAGAAGTTATTGGGAGACAAATCATCCAATTATTCATAACAACGTTCAAATTTTAACTTATAATTTTAAAATAGACAAATAATAGCATTAAATTGTTTCTAAAATATTATTTTGAATTATAATTGCATATACATATTACAAAATTAAATTATAAATTTTCAACTATCATTTATGATTCTTTACCTATAATTCACACTTTAAAATTAAATTGTTATGTCTAATTTGCATTTCTCTTACTCAAACATATTTTTTATCACTTAAACTTTTACTTTCTCTATTTATTTAATCTTATTCATCTTATCGTCTTAATTACAATTTTTTTATACTAAACAAAATCAAAATCAAAATTTTATAATACTATTTAAAAAACTCATCTCATTCCCGTGCATCGCGCAAGTCAGTCTCAATCTAGTCCTAATATTATTTCTAATACTTAATTAATTCTCTCACCCCCAATAACTTTATTAATTCAAATTAATTTTTGGTTGGCTAACTTTCTCACTTCTCTCGACTTCTCGGTAACATCCTGTCGCAACCGCAAAAAACAACCGACGAGAGACTAGAACAGAAGAGTCGCCACCGAACGTTATTTATCCCGACGCAGGGAAAGGAAACGATCAAAGAAAACCTAAGAGGGAAAAGACATGGTAATCGCAACCATAGTCCGGGTTCGGGAGTCGGTTACGCGAGGGGAATGTATTAGCACCCCCACGCGTCCATCGTACTCGATGGGATCCACGCTTGTTGTCTAAACAGAGGGTGAGTTATCCTATAGTCTACGGCTAAACGGAAATGGGGGAGGGGGAGACAAAGACGGACTCGCAAGGATTATCGCAATCCAATGCCTACGTATCTTCGTGGACGAACGGAGAATTAGAGTCAACATAGTTCGACGGACTATGCAAAAGGGGGAATGTTACTCGTCGAGATATCACATCTCGTGCCTACGTATCCTCAATCGGACGAGAAAGAGGAATCAGAGCAAACGTAGTTCGACCTAACAAGGTTGGTATGTGTTTTTTACGTGAGCGACGAGCTCATTTCTGAAAATGGTTTGAAACTCAACAATCCTGAAGGATAAAAAAGGTTTGAATTTGTTTTGTGTTTTTTAGATAGAAGTGATTTAAGTTCGTTCATAACTTGCATTGCACCAAAGTCTATGGCATAGGAACGAATGCATAGCAAATCGTCCCAAGAATGGACGTCCGCCAAACACTCTAGAAAAATGAGAGGAAACCCCTCATTCCTCATTCCCCACGCTTAAGGCTCGTGCGCAATACACGTTATTTTTATTAAGTGTTTTAGAGTTGTTATGAGATGAGAAGAGAATACTCAAGAAAAAGAAAAACACTAAGGGGAAATCTATCCTAATGTTGTCATACAAAGGACGAATCGAAAAACAAGAAACGAAACTAAAAATAGCAGCTACAACAGCGCTACAGCGGTAAAAACCAGCGTACAGACAAGACAACTTTTAACAGCACACATTTTCAGCATAAAATAGATGTAAAAGGCAGCAGGCAGCAAGTGAATGCAATAGACAGCACATAAACAATTCAGAACAGCAGCTGTAAAAAATAGGGCAGCATGTAATCGTGAACGAATCGAACAGGGCATAGTGAACATGCATCAAGCATCACACATTCCTCAATCAATCATGATTACAAACACACCACCCACCTTAGTAAGCAATGCTTGGCGACAATCATGAAAGAATGCACAACGTTAAGCACATGAACAAGTTAAATCAAGCATGCATCACATGAAATTAAATGCAAGCAAGCATGTACAATACAACAACTCCAGCAATAATTCATAATTAACATGCTCAAGGAGTGTGTGCAAAGTGTTTATCACGTTAAGAAAACATCAATGCAAAACATGAACGTTTATCGATGAAAACCAAGAATCGCGTGTTGAAGGATTGTGTTCATGCAATGGTGTGAGGTGAAACAACTCAAGAATAATCCACAAATCATCAACATATTAATCCATGAAGTTTAGGCATGCAAATGATCTCAAACAAACAAGAAAATGCAAGAAAATCACATTCTGCAGCAGTGGTAAGCGGTTAACGTGTGGGTGTTAACCGGTTACTTAGTTCAAAATCAGACAAATTACGCAAAAATACAAAGGAGTAACCGGTTAACGCATGGTGAGTAACCGATTACTCTGGGACAGTGGCCAAAAAACCTGTTTCAAAAGCACTTTTTAGCAATAAATCACTTCTCCAAACATCCAAATGATCATGCAATTAATTAATCACGAAATTCACATCAAATAACAGTAATCAAACATCAATTAAATCCAATAATCATCAACATCATGAATCAAATTCAAGCAAAATGGATCCAAATCAAATATCACCAAAGATCTACATCGAATAAGTTGTAAATAAGCTAAAACAAGTATAGATCTACAGAAAACCAACCTACAAAGCTGAGATTTGCTTTGGTGATTGTTGCAAACGAAAATTGATGAATCCAAGCAAGAAATCCAAGATCTATGCAAGAAACTTCAAGATCCTAGCAAGAAACTTCAAGATCCAAACAATGTGATGGTTTTGCTTCAAACTTCCTCCAAAATCAGTTCCAAAATCTCAAAATCAAGAGAAAAACAGCAGCAAAATCAAGATCCTTTCAAGAATTGGTGAATTGATGAAGGTTTAGTTACAAGATCAACAAATTTCAATGCAAAATTTGTTGAACTTTGATGAAGGAACTTTGAGTGAGGGTTTTGAAATGAGAGAAAAGTTGAGAGAAAATTGGAGTGAAAAGTGTAGAGAATCCAGAAAATGGATCAAGGTTATGTGAGGTTTGGAATGAATTGGTTTAAATAGAAGCTAGGTTAGAAATTCAAATGTGGTTTGGAGTATGGGTTAATGAGTGGAATGGAGATTAGGAATGGAATTTGGAAAAAAGAGTGGGGAATTAGAGTGGAAAGTGATGGAGGGAATTTGAATTTTGGGTGGAAAATGATGAAAATGAATCAATTCTAGATCCTTCCCACACATGCACATGCCAAGCACATGATGTAAATTTGATTTTTTCAAACTGTGCTCAGAGTAACCGGTTAACGTGTGGTGAGTAACTGGTTACTTAGTTCAAACTTGCTGAGGATGCGCAGAAAAACAAGGGAGTAACCGGTTAACGCGTGGTGAGTAACCGGTTACTTAGTTCAAATTTTGAATTTTGGCGCCTTTTGGAGGGAAACTTGGAAAAGTGACTTCTAATAGTTGTTTTGAACCTGTTAAGCCTCTGAAACTCAAAACTTGATATTGCTATTGAGTAACACCTGGAATGAAACACAAGTTCTTGCTGACACCTCAGAATATCCTGCTAAATTAGTAATGTCTGACACCGGATCGCTAGATCAGAAAATGACCGTTGAAGCCTCTGATTATCAAAACGTCTAATGAGCAAAATAAAAGCTCCAAAAGACCTTGAAAATTATCTGCTTGGCTCTGAATACTGCTGAAAATAGTACTGAAACTGATAACACCATGAGCTGCTGGAAAATACCTTGATCCCATGCCCCAAAGAAAACAATGATATGCAAAGATGATAATGCAAGAATGAAATGAAACATAAGCCAGTTAGAAATAGAAATAAGAGGGAAAATTTTGAGGTGTTACACATCCAACCGACCAAAACAAATTAAATAAATACATAATCATATAAACACATCGAAAGTTCTAAATAATTATTTAAAAATAATATTAAAATACACTAACATTATTGATCGTACCTGGATCAGACAGTTACAGGTGGCCAACGACGTCCGTTGAGCTCCGGCTCTGGTGAGGTTGAAGTACGGCGGGGGGGGTGTACCTGCAAGGTACTCCGACGCTCAAGTTAGGGAGTGCACAGAGTAACAGCAAATACAAAGAGTGAAAAAAAGTGACTTATCCTGACCCTCTCAAGTGAGAGAGTATTTATAGAGAGCCCCCAGCGCGGGGCCAACGGTTACTTGCGTTGGGCTGGATTGTCAGGCCCAATCCAAGTAACTGCCAGGGCTTACGTGGCGTAGTGAAGACCAGCACGTGGTCTTCGCACTGGGGTAACCGTTCCTAGATTTCCGGGATTAGGGCAGACCGAATCCTGCGGAAGTGGGAGGTTACTTGGAACGTGTCCACGTGGTACGGACCGTTAGGCACTCCTCGCGGGGGGAGGAGTCTTCTGTGTCGAGGACCAACAAGCCGTACGACGGGCATGTCCTCGCGGGGAGGGACCATGTCTGCCGAGGAGTGGTATGTGGCATTCTCGCGGGGAGAGGCTGGTATGTCGAGGAGGTAGCTCTCCGCCGGGATGCGAGGTCCTCCTGTCCTGTTGACCTAGATGCCCGACACTGCAAAGTGCTCGGAGGGAACGTTGGCCTGCTTGCAGCAGTCAAGGGCCCCGCAGAGGGGTCTTAGTGGGCCTCCCCATGCTATATGGGTTGGGCCTGCTCGACTGTTGGGCAGCCTCGGCCCAGTCCAGAACAGGAGCCCCCCAAGTCGTTGCTCTGAGGTGGCAGAGTGATGACTTAAGGGTTATTATATGTCGAGGATACGCTAAGAGAGGAACCGAGGAGGTCGATATCCTATGCGAAATTCATTCGGCCGGATGAGTGTCGGGCGTCGGACAGATGTGTCCGGTAGTATGGTCGGGGAGATGAAGGGCTTCGGATTCAAAGCGCTGGGGAAACCGAAACGATACGCGTGGGGAGACGGGTGATTGCATGCATGCCACGTGTCACCTGCCATCATTACCTAGGGGGGCTAGGGCGGTTGGCTAGGGTAGCGCACTTGAGTGCCCTACGCCCCTCGGGTCTCCCGAGAATTGCCTATAAAAGCCGCTCCCCTCGCTCATTCTTCACTTTTCCGCTTCTCTCTCAAGAAACTTTCTCCCTCTCTCTCTAACCTCGTCCGTCGTAGCTCGCCCTCGTCAATCGCCGGGCACCCTCTGCCGGAAGCATTTCCTCCGCTAGGACCGCCGTTCGCCGCCGTACCAAAGCCGGAAACCTCCGTGCCGGAACCATACACCGCCGCTTACCAGGTATTTGCTTCAAACCGGACCTTTATTTTGCGTTTTTCTTCAATTTTAACTAGTGTAGGACGTTTCCTTGGTGGGTTGATGATATTCCCATGAGAAATGAAGGGATTTCTGGCGAATACGGCGGGAATCTTTAGTTGTGGGGGGAGAGAGTGCGAAGAGCTTTGCTCACTTTTGATGAATATCTCGGGGATCAGGAGCGAACACGTCGGGGACCTGTTGAATGTCTCGGGGTCCTTAATAATCAGAATATTTGTTAGTGCCGCGGGGACACGGGGAAGAACCTTCCGGGGAGACGACGAGTTCCCCGGTGGGCAAGTTGATTCTCGGCCGATCGCGTCGGGGAGTTTAGAAAGCCTTGCCCCTTCCTCGCCCGTTCGCTTGAACAGCGGTGGAGGGGTGAATTTGATACGACCAATCGAATTCACCGTTTCCTTCTGCTTTTCAGGTAAATGGACGATTTGGCCGCGGAGGTGGCCGTAGGATATTTCGAGGAAAACGACGACGACCAGCCCGAGTCCCCCATGGCTCACATGGCCTTTCCGCAGGAGAGGCCGCTCGAGGATTGGGTCTGTAACGAAGCCCTGGAGATGTCGTCCATCTTCGTGTACCCCGATGTGGACGATGCTTTTTGCACCGTCGAGCACCGACTAATCGGAAGTGGCCAATCCTGGAAGGTTTTTCGTCCCGAGGAGCATCACCGGATATGCTCCCCTTACCGGGGAATGCGAGTCCCCTTATACGAGTTTATGTTCGAGAAGGCGGGGTGGAGGCTGCCTTTCACGGATTTACAGGAAGGGATCTTTGACTGGTTGAAGTTGGCCCCTTCGCAGATTCATCCGAACTCGCTGGCCTTCATCCGGGCTTTCGAGCTCGTATGCAAATATTTGGAGATCGTGCCGACCGTTCGCCTCTTCTTCCGCATATTCCACCTCCAACGGTCGTCGGTCGGAGGTCGACACGGCTGGGTGTCCTTCAAGCAGAGCAAGGCGTTGTTCCACACTTACTTGGATTCCATCCGGGATTTCAAGTTCCGCTATTTCTATGTGAAGCCGGTCACCCTCGAGGCGGTATATTCATTGTACCGGAAAGTCACCCGCGAGGTCGACGGCCGTTCCGAGGAGGTGCTGGTGCCGAAGTTTCCTCTGTACTGGACGGAGGAACACTTTAAGAAGGGAGTTGACAAGTATAAAACGAAACCCGTTCAGATGGAGGCCTACGAGCGGGAAGCCTATGATAAAATTGTAGCTTTCGTCGACAGCTTTTCAGAGGCTCGACATGAGACGCTGGACGGCCAGCCTATAACAGGTGCAGATGGGCAGGTGAAGAAAGAACGTCGCCTGATAAACACCCGCGTTCTGCTCGAGACCTTCTCCGACGAGGAGGCCATCGAATTGTTAGGTGGTGAAACGCCCTGGTTTTATTTCTTCCTCGTATCTGTGTTTCTCGCTTTACTAACGCTTTCTTTTGCAGGAACAATGGCCGGAGCCGAGGAGAGGTTGAAGAAACTGAAAGCGAAGAGGGCCCGGGAAGCGCAGGCCCGGGAAGAAGCGTCGTGCTCCAAAGATCAGGAAGTTGCTCCCTCCGGGGCCCCGCACGAGGGTGTTTCCACGGCCGCTGCCCTCGACGGATCCACTCTGTCCCAGCCTGCTGCCTCTGTATCGGGGATCAAGGGTGACCGCACAACTCCTGCGGGAAGCCAATCCCCGGCTACCCAAGGGACTCCGAAGAGGCAGCGCGTTGCGGAGGTCGTCGATCTGGGTGGTGAAGATAGTCCCCCGGTTCCTTCCAGCTTTGACCTTCCCCCCTGCCATCAAAAACCTCACTTCTTCTCCGAGGTCACTTATCCTCGCTCCCTTCCCTCCGAGATCCAAACCGTGCTGGGGACCGCACCTGAAGTGAGGAGGAAGATGCTTTTTGAGGACCTGTCGGCCGTCATGCGTATATGCTCGACTGCCCTCATTCTAAATGACGAGACCCGCCCTGCTGCTGAACTGGCCCGCCTGCAGGAGGCACTGGATACCTTGGGCGCTGAGATGCTCGGCATGCGCAAGGAGCTAAAAGAGTGCCGAGATCTGAACAAAGAGCATGGCAAGCAGCAGCAATTGGTCGAGGCCAAGCTTAAGGACGCCGAGGAGACAAAGAAGAGCCACCTTGCCCGAATCGCTGAGCTGGAATTGGAGGAGAAGCGGCTTAAGGTAAGAATTGCCGAGCTGGAAGATGCGGTGTGGCCAGCCGAAGGGGAGACTGAGGAGGACAAACTCCTGACCACTCGTGCGGCGTTTGTGGCGCAGCTCCGGAAGCTTGAGCAGGATCTCCGAGTGTCCGAGGATGATTCTATCGAAACCGCGGGTATAGGTTTCCGCAGTGCCGTGGCGCAGCTTCGGGTTCTCAACCCCGACCTTGTCGTCGAAGGGATCGACCCCGACGCCGAGGTGGTGGATGGCCAGATCGTGTATCCTCTGCGGGAGAACGACATTCATGCGCACGAGGAGCCCGACGGGACCGCAGCTGAGTAGGTTTTTATCTTTGTTTTGGTCGGCCTGCGAGCCGTTTTGTTTCGCCCGGCTTGTGGGCTTAGCTGATGTACTTTTTGCACAATGGTTATTTTCGCCCGGCCTGTGGGCTTATATTTGTAACTTTTTGGACCAAGTGTTTTGCCCGCTATTCGTACTTTATAATGTATGTTAATTTTCTGTGTGTGACGTGGTGTTTGTTATACTTTATTGTTTTATACTTTACTTTTGCCCGAGTAATAAGGCTTCGGGATTTGCTCGACCTTGATCGTCCCTGACCGCGTGGAGAGCTGGTCGGGCGGCCGGAGGAGTACTCCGACCATCAACGAGGCTAAGAGCTCGGTCGAGGTCCTAGTCTCGTGGCATGAACTTCCCATCGCGAGCTGGGTGTTATGCCCGGTTGGCACGACGACGGTGGGCCTCGATCGAGGTATCCCCGCCGGATCAAATGTCCTCGCGCACACACAACGCGGTCTCTGATCATCGTGTTCTTATAGGGGTGTCGCGCTTGTACCCCAGCGCGTCCCCGTATCGCGGTGCTAGTCATCCGCGGGCAGTGTTTAACTGTAATATTGTTTTAGCTTTTCAGCGTTCCATGGTCGAGCAAGTTCTTCCCCGTGCAGATTTTCGAGGAAATAGGCTCCTGTCCCCGTTTTCGCGCGGACGCGGTACGGGCCCTCCCAGTTCGCGGCGAGTTTGCCTTCTCGCGAGTCTTTCTGGTTCCTTCGTAGGACGAGGGTGCCCACCTGAAAATCACGTTTAGTGACCCTGTCATTATAACGCAGTGTTATTTTTTGTTTAAGTGACGCCTCTCGGAGGGAAGCGCCCGAGCGTGTTTCCTCCACAAAGTCGAGTTCTTCCCTCAAGGCTTCGTCGTTCGTTTTCCCGTCGAGGGGGGCTTCCGTCCTCCTCGAGGGTTCTCTGATCTCCACGGGGATCACTGCCTCTGTTCCATAAGTCAAACGGAAGGGGGTCTCCCCGGTCGTGGAGTGTGGGGTTGTTCGGTAGGCCCAGAGAACGCTGTGTAGCTCTTCGACCCACCGTTGTTTGGCGTCGCCCAGTCGTCTTCTTAATCCTCGAAGGATCACTCTGTTCGCGGCCTCAGCCTGCCCGTTCGTTTGAGGGTGCTCGACCGACGTGAAGTGCTGCTTCGTGCCTAGTTTTGTGACGAAGTCTTGGAAGTTCCTGTCGGTGAACTGGGTTCCGTTGTCTGTGACGATGGCTTGAGGCACTCCGAACCGGGCGAGGATATTTCTTTTGTAGAAACGAAGTATGTTGAAAGCAGTGATTTTGGCCAATGCTTCTGCTTCAATCCACTTTGTGAAGTAATCTACCCCGACGATGAGGTATTTGTTTTGATACGACCCTTGGACGAAAGGCCCGAGGATATCCATCCCCCACCATGCGAACGGCCACGGGGAGGATATCGTCGTGAGTTCGCTAGGGGGAGCGAGGTGCATGTCCCCGTGCCGCTGGCATTTATCGCACTTCTTGACGTGCTCCTTGGCGTCTTGTTGCATGGTCGGCCAGTAATATCCTGCCCGGAGCGCTTTCCGAGCTAGCGATCGTCCGCCTAGGTGCTGCGCATTGATTCCCTCGTGGATCTCCTGGAGTATGCCGGGGACCTTGGTATCTTCGATACATCTGAGGAGGGGAATAGAGAATCCTCGCCGGTATAGCTTATCCTCGACTATAGTGTACGAACATGCCCGTCTCTTGACCATTCTAGCTTCTTTGGGGTCTTCGGGCAGTTTGCCCGTCGTGAGGTATTCGTATACCGGGGTCATCCAGCAGCCGCTGTCCCCGATGGCGTTGATATTTGAAACCATACCAGGTTTACCGACGCTCGGGTGGGGAAGGACCTCTTGTATGACGGACTTGTTTCCGCTTTTCTTTTTCGTGCTTGCTAATTTCGACAGGACGTCTGCCCGGGCATTATGCTCCCGGGGAATGTGAGTCACTTCTGCCGAGGTGAACTTCTTCATCTTCTCCTTTACCAAGGCCAAGTATTCTATGAGACTGTCGTTCTTGGCTTGGTACTCTCCTTGGACTTGCGAGGCTACGAGCTGGGAATCGGTGAACAGCTTGACCTCCTTGGCGCCAAGGTCCTCAGCCAGCCTGAGTCCCGCAAGGAGGGCCTCGTATTCGGCTTGGTTATTCGAAGTCGGGAAAGCCAGTTCGAGGGACACCTCGATGAGGATGCCTTCCTCGTTTTCGAGGATGATTCCCGCTCCGCTTCCTTTCGGGCTGGATGCTCCGTCGACATATATTGTCCATTTCTGCGACCCGTTGGCTGAGGGTTCTGGGACGGTCATCTCCGCTACGAAGTCGGCCAGTACTTGTGCCTTCAAGGCTTTCCTCCCTTCGTATTGGATGTCGAATTCGGCCAGCTCGAGCGACCACCTGAGCATCCTCCCCGCCATATCTGGTCGTCCGAGGAGTTGCCTGATCGGCTGGTTGGTCCTCACGACGACGGTATGGGCAAGGAAGTAGTGGCGGAGTCTTCTGGCCGCGGTGATGAGGCCCAGTGTGACTTTCTCGATCTGTTGGTACCGGAGCTCGGGGCCTTGGAGGGCTTTGCTTGTGAAGTAAACTGGCTTCTGTCCGTCTGGTGTTTCCCGAATGAGGACGGCGCTGACCGCTTCGCTCGTGATCGCAAGATACAAGAAGAGTGTTTCCCCGTTCTCGGGTCGCGAGAGGACCGGTGGTTGCGATAGGACTTGCTTCAAATGTGCGAGCGCTTGTTCGCATTCCTCGCTCCACTCAAACTCTGCTGTTTGCCAGAGGAGTTTGAAAAAGGGGAGTACGTACTGTGCGGATTTGGCGACGAAACGGGAAAGGGCGGTGAGCATTCCGTTCAATGATTGTATTGACTTCTTCGAGCCCGGGGTAGGGAGCTCGGAGAAGGCTCTGCACTTGTCGGGGTTTGCCTCGATTCCTCGTTCCGTGAGGTAAAATCCGAGGAACTTTCCTGCCCGGACACCGAAGGTGCATTTGTCGGGATTAAACCTCATATGGCATCTTCTCGCCGTATCGAACACCTTCTTGAGGTGTGCGGCGTGGTCGACCTCTTCTGCGGACTTGACGATCATGTCGTCCATGTAGACTTCGAGCATGTCTCCTATTTCAGTTCGAAAGACCTTGTTCATCATCCGCTGGTAGGTCGCACCGGCATTCTTCAGACCGAAAGGCATTACATTGTAGTAGTAGTTGCCCGACGCGGTCATGAAGGCCGTGTGTTGCTTGTCGACCTTGTCCATGGGAATTTGGTTGTATCCTGAATAGGCGTCCATGAAAGACAGTAGTTTGTAACCTGCAGAATTGTCGACCAGTTGGTCGATGTTAGGCAAGGGGTAACAGTCTTTCGGGCAAGCCCGGTTAAGATCAGTATAATCAACGCACATTCTCCATTTTCCATTATTTTTCTTAACAAGTACAACGTTGGATAGCCATGTCGTGTATTTGGCTTCCGAAATAAAATTTGCCTCTAGGAGGTCTTTTACAGCTTTCTCAGCAGCCTCCGCTTTCTCGGGAGACTGCTTGCGCCTACGCTGTGCTACGACCCTAGCGGCCGGATCTACTGCGAGCTGATGGCAAGCTACCTCGGGGTCGAGGCCAGGCATCTCGGATGCACTCCACGCGAAGAGGTCAGCGTTCTCCCTCAGACATGCTTTAAGCTGCTCTTTGGCTAGGTCGGGGATCCTGGTGCCGATCTTCACGTTGCGATCTGGACTGCTCCCGACGGTCACAAGCTCGAACTCTCCATCTGGGATGGGGCGTATTGGGTGGAGAAGTTGCCCGTTGTTTTCCGCCCGGTGGTCGTGGTCTTCGATTCTGTCTTCATTGGGCTCGCCGGAGAACCTGCTGTCGAGGTCGACCGCGTTGACGCGCGGGAGAGGTATCTGTCTGACGTCTTGGGGTGGTTTGGCCACGGCCTTAGGTTTGGGACCAATGGAACTTAGGCCCTTGACGGCGGCATCGAAGCATCTCCTAGCCGCGTCAATGTCCCCGTGCATCGTCACTACCCGTCCTCTCCTCGTGTAGTACTTCATTTTTAGATGGACCATTGACGGGACCGCCGTGAGTTCAGCAAGGGTGGTCCTTCCGAGGATGCAGTTGTAGAGGGATGGGCATTCCACCACCAGGAAACAGATCTTTACCTGTCGGGCCGTGTCTTCGGCCCCGAACGTAACCATCAGCTCCACGTAACCCCATGGTCTGGTGGTGGATCCATTGAACCCCTGTAGGTCGGACCCGACGTATGGGGTCAAATGCCTCTCGTCCAGCTGAAGGGTTCCGAACAGATGAGAATACATGATGTCGACCGAGCTCCCCTGGTCGACTAGGATTCTTCGGACGTCAAAGTTCGCCATTTGGGCCCTGACCAGGAGGGGAATAGTGGCGTTTGGTGCTCCCCCGGGCAGTTCTTCGAGGTAGAAGGTGATGGGGTTGGAGTTTCCGCGCACTTTCTCGAGGGTGGTCGCCTTTGACGATGTCGCGGATTCCAGTTCGTCAAACTTTCGTTTGATCGACCCTACCGATATTTTCCCGGGGTCTCCTCCGGAGATGACCATTGCTTTGGGGAAGCCTTCCCAGGTACTATGGGCCGTGACGGGGCCTTCGTCGGGGAAGGTCGCCCACATGTTGCGGATTGCCTCTTCGCCCTCGATGATTGGGGGGACGAAGAAGTCCTCGGGCCGAGTGACGCTGAGGGCGACCTGAAGCTGGCTGTCGGCGGGAGGAGGTGTTGTCTCCTCGACGTTCTGCGATTCCTTCGAGCTGGTACGAGGAGGACCATTCTGCTGGGCATATTTCTTCAAGTGCCCTTCTTTGATGAGAATCTCAATGGCATCCTTGAGGTGGATGCAATCCTCGGTGACATGCCCGTGGCTTCTGTGGAACCTGCAGTACTTAGATTTGTCAACGTTTGGTTTGGGAGCCGCAGGCTTCGGGAAGCGAACTCCTCCTTTCACAAACTCGGAATTCTGGCAGTCTGAGAGGATCCGAGACCGGGTAGTGTTTAGCGGCGTGTACTCCGTGAATCGGCCAGCTGGCCCGCGCTGTTCCCGGGGATCTCGATTGCGGTTTTCTTTCTTCTTTTCTCCTCCCCGTCGGGGAGAAGCGTCATCGTCTTTGTGGCCGCGGGGGCCTTCTCTGCGTCTTGTCTCAAGAGCGATCTGGGCTGCTTCCGTCTCTTCGAGTTCGACGTACTTTTGGGCTCGCGCGAGAAGGTCTTCGAGACGCCTGGGTCTTCGGAGGCCGATGGATTTGGCAAAGTCCGACCCGGCGCGTAGTCCGTGAATAATTAAGTATTTCTTCATGTCGTCGGTCGTGTGGACCTCGACGGCTTCCTTGTTAAACCTCTCAATGTAATTTCGGAGGGATTCGTTCCTTCCTTGGAAGATTTTCTCTAGGGCAGCCTCTGTCTTGGGGTGTCGACGAGATGCGGTGAAGTGTTTGGTGAAGCGTTGTTTCAGCTGCTTCCACGACGTGATCGAACCAGGTTCCAGGCCCTTGTACCACGTCATGGCTCCCTTCCGTAAGGTAGTGGGGAACAGCCGGCACCTGATGGCTCCCCTGACGTTTCGAAAGTCGAGCATCGCTTCGAAATTCTCCACGTGATCGTCGGGGTCGGTCAGCCCGTCATAGGTCCCCAAGTGTGGAGGTTTCTCCATGCCTGGAGGGATCGGGGCGTCCATGATTTCCCACGACAAGGGGGTCCTTTGGTCCTCGTCGTCGCTATCAGCCGGGGATCTCGAAGGTGATCGATGGTGCCGTGGAGGAGAGTTCCTCGACCGGTTCTTTGGTCTCTCTTCGGTCTGCTTGGACTTCTTGGAGGTGGCGAAGGCCCTGGGTTCCTTCCGGGGAGGGGAACGAGGGCGTTTCTGGGTGATTGCCGGCTGGGGGCGCTCGAGACGCGGTCGGCGACCATGGCGTACGGGCGACGGTGTCCGGGAATCTTCGGAAGGGGTCCTTCGCGGGGAAGGAGAGAGGCGAGGTGACTGGGGGCGACGATGTCTTCGCGGGGAAGATCGTCGTGCACGTCCATGCTCCAAGGCTTCAATTCTGGTGTTCTGCTGCGCGATCAGCTGATTGGTCTGGTTGATCAACGCAAATAGGGCCACGGTACTTGGGTCCGCGTTGGGCGGCGGAGCCACTGGCTGGAGAGATGTTTGCTGGTCGTCCGTGCGGACGACGTTGATGGTCGCATCCTGTGAGTCCGGGGAGGCGGTCCGTCCGTCCCGGATGTCGCCTTCGTCGCCGTGGAGGATGACGGCGTCCTCACGGTGGTTCCCGTTCTCCAGTTGCGCGAGCACGGTGTCCAGAGCCTGGTTGACGGTCGGATTGGCCATGTTGGTGATGAATAGAGGAAGCTTTGGTTTATCGAGGAGAAAACGGGGAAGCTTATAAAATTTCCCACAGACGGCGCCACTGATCGTACCTGGATCAGACAGTTACAGGTGGCCAACGACGTCCGTTGAGCTCCGGCTCTGGTGAGGTTGAAGTACGGCGGGGGGGGGGGGGGGGGGTGTACCTGCAAGGTACTCCGACGCTCAAGTTAGGGAGTGCACAGAGTAACAGCAAATACAAAGAGTGAAAAAAAGTGACTTATCCTGACCCTCTCAAGTGAGAGAGTATTTATAGAGAGCCCCCAGCGCGGGGCCAACGGTTACTTGCGTTGGGCTGGATTGTCAGGCCCAATCCAAGTAACTGCCAGGGCTTACGTGGCGTAGTGAAGACCAGCACGTGGTCTTCGCCCTGGGGTAACCGTTCCTAGATTTCCGGGATTAGGGCAGACTGAATCCTGCGGAAGTGGGAGGTTACTTGGAACGTGTCCACGTGGTACGGACCGTTAGGCACTCCTCGCGGGGGGAGGAGTCTTCTGTGTCGAGGACCAACAAGCCGTACGACGGGCATGTCCTCGCGGGGAGGGACCATGTCTGCCGAGGAGTGGTATGTGGCATTCTCGCGGGGAGAGGCTGGTATGTCGAGGAGGTAGCTCTCCGTCGGGATGCGAGGTCCTCCTGTCCTGTTGACCTAGATGCCCGACACTGCAAAGTGCTCGGAGGGAACGTTGGTCTGCTTGCAGCAGTCAAGGGCCCCGCGGAGGGGTCTTAGTGGGCCTCCCCATGCTATATGGGTTGGGCCTGCTCGACTGTTGGGCAGCCTCGGCCCAGTCCAGAACAATTATTAAAAAAAAACGGGGTGTTACACTTACCCTTTCTTTAGCATGAATTATTTGTAGCACGTGTTACCACCTAGACCCACACCACATAACTTTACACTGTGTCCATCGTGCCTGCAAATGGGGTCTAGAGGACCTTGATTCTTCAAAGTTTTGCTTTTGCCTGTTTTCTTTGTGTAAATTTGTAGTTTTCCAGTTTTTTTCACATGTTTTTGATAAGTGCAAACAAGAAAAGTCCAAGCACACGCTTCTTTATTTTTTATAGATAAATCGAGATTTCTTTGTGAGAATTAATTGTAAAATAAACAAATAAATGCCGACATATTTAACGTAAATCAAACACTTCTCACACGCGTCACCACCTCAACTAAGGAATACGCACGCCAATAGGCAAGGGATTCATTAAAATACCTAACCCTGAGACCATTTTGAAATACTCCCACAAACATCTTTTGATTAGGATGGACGACCTTGATGGTCGCCTCATTAAAACAGGCGAGGTACTCTCTCAGAGATTCAGAGAGGCCTTGGAAAATGTTGGAGAGGCAGGTGGATGCCATCCTTTTGTGCATGCTTCCTGCAAATTGGTGGACTAGTTTCTTCACCAAGTCCTGATAACTAGTGATGAAGAGTCGAGGCAGACCCATATACCACATCAGGGCCGCATCTCTGAAGGTTCCATAGAGGACCTTGCGTTTCAGGGAATCAGGAGCTCCAATGATTGTCATTTGTGTGTTGATAGAGGCGACATGTTAGTATGGATCATTATGCCCAATAAACTTAGCCAACGAAAAAGGTTTAAAGTTCTATGGAACTGGAGCCTCCTATATCTCATCTAAGAGAGGTTGGGGTCCAGTATCTCCACCTCTTCCGTAGGGTCGACCTCCTACTGATGTTATTGGATATGGATGAAGTTATCCTCCAAAGTTTGGTTTTGGTAGTGTAGGTCGCCTATGGTAGCGCGCATCTCTGCCATGGTGTTTTTCTCGCAGGTCAGAGTTGTTTCCTTTTTGTTCACCACGATGGACGAAGAGGTTGAACATGAGAATAGTAATCTGGCTAAATGTTGTAATGGCGATGCATGTTAGTTTTACCGGGTTTAACAGTCGGCGTCAATTGTACTTGCTAAAAATACAATATGTGACAACCCCTAGTGATTAAGGACTGCCAGAGGCTTTTAGGATTTGTTGTAGGGTTGAGAGTTAGCTCACGTAGAGAGGTGAAAAGCTTTGTGTATGTAGTATCTGTGAAAATGAGATTGTCCCTTTCAACTTCGAGGTTGAGGCATTTATCGGAGTTTTTGGGTCTGAATCTCATACGCCTAGGAAGTAGCAACCACTTCTAAGAGAACGTGGTAGTGGATAGTTATTCCCTTATTATTTAGGAGAGCGTGGTTAATTTTCCCCGGACTTCTATCGCACCGTTGTGGACGAAGGACATATCATTTCCCACGTTCTCCCGCTTCAGGTGAGTTATCCAAAAAATGAGCGGTGTATTTGAGAAAGGGGTGTCACATCTAGTAAACAGGCAGTTGATCTAGGAAACAGGCGATTTGAAAGGCGTTGTGGGCGAGGTGTTATTCCACTTGACTTCCGCGTTGCCCTTTGTGGCCCTTTACAAATATGCCAATATAGTTATCAATAAAGCACTCTCGTTATTTGCACCAAACAAGGCAACAAAACGGACTGCAAGCTCTTCACAAAGCTCTACAATTCACTTATGAGTTACATTGTTTGAGGTCCTCACAAAAAATTTACAATGCGTCGTGTGTTTAACTCTCTTATGAATATCTATATTTGAAACGATGAAACACGACATTATGGGTCAATTGTTCTGTCATAACAGTCAATGATAGGTTCTCAAAAATACAAATAATAGGTACTCCTTAAATTGTCTATGAGAAAAGTTGAAAAACCTAAAACATTAGTCAAGTGATTTCTGCTCCACTAGCATTGTTTCTATTAGCTCAATCTGCTATAATGTATGTACATGGTAACACATAAATCCTCATTTAACTACTAACAAAGGTTGATAAATAAATTACGTGGGTCCTAAAAAAACTTATTTCATAAGTCCAACTTACAGAACAGTTGATAGATTGTTATCAATGTTGCTTTGTTCAGTGATTAATTTAGCTTTCTAAGTCTTACTATCTTAATGAGAAAGGCTATGATAGAACCATCAAACTTTGATAATTGACTTATTAGCATGATAAGATCCAATCTCTAACTTCACAATATTTTCTGTCTTCCATGGAAAAAGAAAAGTTGGATCAAATGTCCTTCTCCTCCTTGCTTACTTTGTTGTAAGTAGCGAAAATTACAATATACATCACCAACCAGTCACACCGATTCAAGTCTTTCACGAAAAGGATATGAATAGTTAATGTAACTTGAAACTGAAAGGTGTTTTTTTGTTATGATATACAAGCAAATATGAGTGTAGCAATATGAAATATGACTTGGTTAGTAAGCTTAAAATAGTTGATTTGAAAATTGACATTTTCTGTGTTCTAGGAGAATACAAACTCGTATTCAGGTAATTGAATGTCTTTTTTTAACTATAACAGATGTGGATTAATGAGGCGAGATTTGTAATTAACCACCACCTTTATTATTGCTTGGGAAATATTTACAAATTTTATTTGCAATGAAAAATAGCTTAAAATTTAAAAAGCACATTTTTTATAAGAAAAAGTATAGTAATTTTACATATTTTATATACCAACTCCTGAATTAATTAAGTGCTTCACGTCTGAGTTCGACTGCAGTGTGATCGACTCAGTCGAATTAAGTTGTGGTTGTATTCGGCAGAGTCGAATATAATTTGTAGTTATGTCAAAGTGTAATTTGTAACTGTATATTTTGCATTTTTTAAGTTTTGGGCCTAGACTTTTGTTGCATGTATAATTGGTAGTGATGTAAATAATAATAACTTAACTCAATAAGGATTTTCGTTTTGATAATTCAGTTCTCTCTTTTATCTATTCTTCTTCTTTATATCATCTTCTTCTTGAAACCCTAATTGTTCTATTAGTTCCAACAAATTGGTATCAACAAGGCCGATTACGATTCAGAGAGAATTTGAAATGGAAAATGGTAACACAACATCAACGCAATTTCCAGCGAATCTACCAGTTTTCAAATGGGAGAACTACGAGAAGCAGGTTACGCAGATGAAATTCATCTTCAAATTTTAAGATGTGGTTAAAATCGTGAACGATAGAGTCACTACTACAAATAACACATCTAACTTCGGCCGTGAAATGAATTTAACCTTGGCTACACATGCGAGGTAATGAAGGGAAACATGAAAAACAATCACTTGTCACCTCGGTGTTTCTAAAACCGAAGTTAGAAATTAAAAGGTCATAGGTTCGATCCCCATCAATTGGATATTTTTTATTTTTTAAATTTTGTTGCGTGCGCCATATAACTCTCGATTGTATTTAAAGACCGAGGTAATAAGGTATTCATTTACCTCGATTTTAAGTAATAACCGAGACATAAAATCTTATTTTTTGCGTGTATCATTTTCACTGCCTGTATAATTTTGCCTCTATCATTTTCGCTGGTCAGTATCATATCATTATAAATCTATTAACCAATGAATACCAGATTTTCATTGTTTTAAACCAAGGTTAGAAATTTATATTGTTCTGATCATCAAGATAGAATACACACATTTACATGTTTGCACAAAACAAATTAAGAAAATTTACACATTTACAACCAAGAAAAAACTATTGTTTTGGAGAATCATAAGAAGATAAAAAGACTCGAGCACAATGTGATCGGATGTCATCCATATCTTTTTTTGAGTATGGTGTCTTGTTGTTAAACTCCTATAATTAGAACAATAATTAAATTAGGATAAGATAATAACAACAACAACATGAACTTAAGAAGATATGGATTAAGTTAATACCTTATGCTTCATCCATCCATTTGTAATGCCTGTGGAGACAATATAGAGAATATATCTCATAACATAGTATTCACATGAATGGCTGTCAGATTGTTTCCGCCACTACAAATAATTTTCATATATTTATATCAAATTAATACACACAAATAATATAATATCAAAAAACACAAGTAATATACTTACTTTGGGAAAAACATAGACTGACTTTTTACCAAATACATTATGTTTGAGTGCATTATACTCCCCCATTGCTCTACACATGTTGGTTAAAATTAAATACGAATAAAAATTATTCAACTCTAAATTTAAAAGTAATACCACTTATCCATTCAAAGCGTTAACCACTTCTTCGGGCAGTTCAGAATGCAATGAGCAAAACACAACTATAGTATTTTTCTTGGGACATATAACAATTAGTTGCCAATGCGAACTGCATAAACATTCAGAATAATTCATATGTATAAAATTGATTTATAAATAAAAATAAAAATTAATATATACTTACTTACGGTAAAACGGGGCCAAATAACAATCTTTGATATTCCCTTTCAACTTATCTTTCAAGTAAAGAAGGATATTGTTTCCTGTCGAACCGCGAGTAAGACCAATGTGTACCGAATCTAAGATGCAATACTTATTTTGAAGTTTCCTTTCAACACATAACTCATGGATATACATGCAAAAGCAAATATTTATGTTAAAGTAAAAGAACGTGTGAATATAAATAGAGATCAACATAAAAACTATACTTACGATGACCAAATTTGTAATATGGAATTGTCTAGGTACACATTTCTCGACAAAAATTCATTGAAAAAATCTTAGAAAGTACGAATAATTGAGTTAGATTATGACTTAATGTAACACTCATACATGGGTATAAAATATTGTTAATGATCATTCCTAGTCTCTAAATGTTATCTACTTTTGATGGTGTAGGTTCAATACTGCCCTAATTGGAAAGAAAAACTTGCTTTCGTGCTTGTACCACCCATAACTTTCTGAACTTCATTCTCTCGAATTTCCAACTGATTTGAATTTGTGTAGCTTAATAGACCCAACAAATTCAATTTCTGCATCATAAAAACAACATATATACAATCCAAAATTAAAATACGCAAACAATTATAACAACAACATACATCTTATACCTCAAGCACATCCCAATACACTTCTCAGACACCTTATCCTCAGTCATCCTCTCGCTCCTCTGTAGTGCAGTTTTTGTGGTTTCGAATCACTATCGCTTTGGGGTGCTACAGTTCGATTCATTTTTTATCCTGTGAAGCTGATTAAGGAAGGGAAATAGATGTCTCCAATTAACCCTGCTTGCATACTGAGTTTAAACAGATGGCTGTTGGTTTACAGATGCTATCAAAATAGTGGGTCTCTCTTAGGTTATTTGGCTTAAGAATAGAGTGTCTTGACTGTTCATGAGGCTTTTGGGAAGATACTATATCTAAATTTTTTCGGATTGATGTATGAAGGTACTGGACCTAGAGTTTTTGATTTGGATGCTTACTAAGATTTCGCAATCTTATGCCTACGTATTCCCGTTTAACGAAATAGGGAAATCGGAGCAATCGTAGTTCCTCATATTTTAAGGGAGGAAAAAGATGTTTTGGTGTCTTGTTCAAAGCCCAAGATTGAAGCTAAAGGTGATTTGTATCTTGTTCAAAGCCCAAGATATGAAGCTAAAGGGTTTTGGCTGAGATATAATTTGTCATCTCTAAAGAGGAACTGTTGATGTTTGTGTGCTTTGATCAAAGCATAAGTTTGATGCTAAAAGGTTGATTGACTCAGCTAGGGATTTCTTTATACGAAGCCTAAGAGGAGGTTAGATAAGACCGACTCAATAAAAAAGTGTATAGTATATGTCTTGTACAATGCCCAAGATTGAGGCAAAAAAGAGGCTGACTCTTTGGGGATATCATTATATAAAGCCTAATAGGAGGCTAACAGTTTGACTTTTCTGGGGAAAATGTTCTTTATGTCTTGTACAAAGCCCAAGATTGAGGATAAAAGGGATTTTTGACTCTGTTGGGGAGGTTTATATAGGTCTTGTACAAAGCCCAAGATGGAGGCTGAAATGAGTTTGTCTCAACAAGAGTGTGCTTTTATATGTCATGTACAAAACCCAAGACGAAGGCTAAAAGAGTTGACTCAACAAGAGAGTCTTGCAAAGGTGATTGACCCAACAAGAGAGTTTGAAAGTTGATTGACTCAAAAAGAGAGTCTTTTATACTCAACAAGAGAGTGATTTGCTGTCTCTTACGAAGCCCGAGATTGAGGCTAAAAGGATACTGACCCAACAAGAGAGTCTTGAAAAGTGATGGACTCAACAAGAGAGTCTGAAAAGGTTAGCTCCTCTAGGGGGAGAATTATTGTACATAGCCCAAGAGGAGGCTGACTATGTTCAGGAAAGATCATTATACAAAGCCTAAGAGGAGGCTATCTTACTGCTGAGGATTAGATCCATAGGCAGGCCCTAGGGTGAGGAGATTTATCCAGAGTGATAAGTGTTTTTTCCTATGTTTGAAAGGAACTTGAGAATGTCTTTGAGACTCAAAGGGGGTTTACACTGTCCAAGTCTACTGGTGTTGAAGAGTTTTATCTTTTGTAGGATGCCTAAAAGAGGGCAAGGGCCATAAGTGATGAGAATCAACCCTAAAGTGGCCTGAGGTTTGACACTGGAAAGACTGCTCTAGCAAAGGATGACTAAGTTCTGTCTTATACATTTAAGAGGTCGTTAGGATCCTTGTATTAAGTCCAAGAGAAGGCATGAGAACTTCTAAGAAGCCGAAGGGTCCTTGTACAAAGCCCAAGAGTAGGCGGGGATGCTTTTAGGAAGCCTGTGGGTCCCCAAACCAAGAGAAGTTCAAGAAATGCAATTCACAGAGAAGAGATCATTCTAGGAAAGTTCGAGGGTTTGGAAGAAACTCAAGAGATGCTATTCACGGAGAATAGATCAACTCTGGGGAGTAGAATTTCTTTGACAATTTCTAGGGGTGACAGTCTGAGAAAAGGTTCACCGAAAATACTGCCTTTCTCTTTGTTCCATATTGTTTGACCCCAAGAGAAGGGAAAACTGTATCTAGAAATCCTATGGGGATCTAGTTTTGTTTGTATTTAAAGAGTGACCAACAGGGCTTTACCTAGTTCTAGACGTAGTTGCCAGAGAAAACTCTAAATAACTATACTAGTATATATACAGTTGATATATGACAAGTATTTCTTTTTAAAGGTATGAAAGAAGACTAACCATGCGCAGCTTCCCACAATACAGTTATGTATATGAAAGCATATAAAAGAAAGCGGATAAACACTTACCCGTTGTAGAGCTTCCAAGCTGTTTTGTTAGTCGTTCAACAAAGAAATTAAAGAAAGTTTTGATAGCAACTATACATTTGGATTCAAAATCAAAGGAGAAAGTATTTTGAACAGAGATCGGGGCTTACAGCTCAGGGAGAGGCCCAAATTTTAATAGTGATTGCACTGTTATTTTGACTTTGTACAAGGACTTATACAAGTGACTGAGGCCCAAAGAAAGGTTTTCTGTACGAAGGGATGGGTCTTACACTCTCTCAAGAGGCCCAAAAAGTTTTGAAGAAAAGAAATGAGACTTACAACACGAGGATAGGCCCAAATAATTTTCGTTTGAAAACGGCGATCGCGCCGAAATTTCCGACTATATCGGGACTTATACAATACACTAATGCCCAAAAAGTTTTATTTACAATGAGGCGGGGCTTACACTCTATCAAGAGGCCCAAAAGATTTTTTAAGAAAAGGAATGAGACTTATAGCTCGAGGAGAGGCCCAGATGATTATTTGTTTGAAAAATGGCGATCGCGCCGAGGTTTGAAAACACAGTAGGTCTTATACGATGACCGAGGCCCAAACTATTTTGGTTTTCAAAAGGGGTTGGTTCTTACACTCTATTAGAGGCCCAAAAGTGTTTTTGTACAAGAGATGGGGGCTTACAACTCAGCGAGATGCCCAGATGATTTTGAAAAGGTGACGATCGCGCCGTTGTTTTGAAAATATACCGAGGGACTTATACAATACGTGAGGCCTAAAAAGTTTATTTACAAAAGGGGTTGGGTCTTACACTCTATTAGAGGCCCAAAGAGTTTGAAAAAGATTTGTTTAGGGTGATTAAGATCAAAACCCTAAATTAATTTCAAAATGTATTTTAATTAAATAAAAATTTGATTAAAATTATCAAACATGTGTAAATAACAAGTTGTGATCTTGGATTAATGTTTGAAAAATCATGTTTTTATCCACAAAATGATTGGAAACAATTTAAGTTTGGAAAATCATGAAAGAAAAAATACTTTAAATGTCAAAAAACAAATAAAAATTAATTCTTTGCAAAAATATCAAGTATATGAAATAAATAATATTTTTGGGAAATTATTGTAAAATAAAATATTTTAACATTTTTGTGAATTATTAAAAAAAAATAAACTCAAAATCATTAAAAATCAGAGAGAAATTAATTTTTGAATCAATTAAATAAAATCACAAAAATTCAAATATTTAAAAATTCAAAAAAGGGCGCCAAGAACACCAATTTCTTGCCCGCGCCCTCTGTTTCTTCAGATTTGCGTTTTCCCCTCAATCTCACTGAATACTTGATGAAATCACACAATCTACATATCAATCTACTCGTTTTCACCTCACGATCATGTCTATGGTATTTAATTTCATTTATTTTAAGCATGGAATAAGAAATCAAGACAAAACCTCAAGAACCCTAAATTTTGCATGAAGGCTGGGAATTTTGATACACGATTCATACAAAGCAATTAATTGAGGGGAAATCCTCCATACATGATTATGAACATATGGCAAAATTATTGTGCGAGGAAGCAAGTTTAGGCTTACTTGAAGGTCGTGGAAGCAAGAGCAATATGATTTTTGAGTTGGAGGTGTTACAGATGAGTTGTGATGATCTGAATAGCTTCCGTACACCATATGGAATGTGTTTGAATGCTTGGAGGGATTGGAAATGGACTGGAACATATTATGGCACCTCAACTGCAACTTGGTTGAAAACTTGAGCAATTGGCTGGTGATTTTGTGAATTGGTGTTCCAGATGTTGTTTAAGTGTTTGGATCACTTCTATATGATGTTTATGAGGTGTGTATGTGTATTGGTTTGGTTGGAATGGTTCTCAAACTCAAAACCCGATAGTGACTTGCTTTAGAAGGCAATTTTGGAAGTGAGAAGGCAATTTTGAGGAAAGCATCAATTTGGGTGCTTTGGTGTACTCAACCTGATCACAAATGAGCTCTATTTATAGTAGAGCAAGTCTTTTTTGCAGCCAATAGTGAATGGCAACTGGTACAGGTCTGTGGCCAATTGGATCATTTTGGAATCTCAAGTCTTCTATAGCCATTGACTAGAGGTTAGAGCACAGGCCTATGTGTCTTTGGTTCAGAGCTTATCCTTGACTCGTTCAGTTGGAATAGGATTAGTTCATGCCACCTTGGTGCATCCATTGAATGCTTGGAAACAAAATTGGAGTCTTGGCCTCCTTTAGGCTTTTTAGGTTTGACATGCTACTTGTAGTTCCAAAGACTTAGGAGGCTTATGGATCAGTGTTTGTTCCTCCTTGGTCTCCCCCTGAGGTGTACAGATGGATAAACTTGTTTGTCATTTGCACAAATTGATCAAATCGAGCCCTAATGCACATATCTGCCTTGCCAAGCAGTTTGCATTAAGGCACATTGCAGCCACCATAACTCCTAGCTCAGATGGAATCTGATGGAGTTCTTGGACACTTTGGAAAGATGATATATCCTATTTCATCATGATGTCCAACTTTGGTTTTGATCCAACATGAATTACATTGAAAACTGCCTCTACTTTTGGGAAAAAATAAGGCAGATTCTGACTTAGTGAAAATTTCACTAAGTGTTGGAAAAATGTCACTTTTGTGTTTTCAGCCATTTTGATCACTCCATAACTTAAAATCCATGGTGAATTGGAATGAGCTGTAGTTGAAACTTTTGAAGTATGCCATGAGATCTACAAATCCATCTTTGGACCATCCAAAATGGTTGCTTGGATCTCAAGTTATGATCATTGGAAGTTGGTACCCTAGCCACTTTGTTCCATAACTTAGTAAAATTCTAAGTTTTTTATGGTTAGCCCTTTTTCAAGTTAACTCACTTTCTTTGATTTTTCTTGATGAATGATGATTTAAATCACAGATTAACATTGTTTTAGGGTTAAAGAACCATAATTATGAAAAATCCCAAAAAGTCAAACTTGATTTTGTGCACAGTTGACTTTTTATCAGATGAATTCCAAACTGTGCGATCCTTTATGAAATCAAGTCCTTGACCTAAATCAACCCTAATGGACATATTCCATAGGTGTTATAGGGTGTATTGAATCATGTCCCAAGGTTTGGGAGCATGTCTTGGTCAAAAGTCAAACGTACAGTTGACTTTTTCCGCGAAACCCTAACTGCGGTCCTGATGAAATTGAAACTTGTAGATCAAGCTTCTTGGATCAACCCATTGTTGTAAATGGATCATTGTGGTTTATTAGAGACCCTCAAATCATGTCTTGAGGTCTTGGCTCATGTTTGGTCCCAAAAGTCAACTTAGTGGTGAATTAGGTTAAGAAACCCTAATTCATGATTTTTGGTGAATGCATCCCCTGAAGTAAAATTGACTTGATGGTTGGGTCCATGAGGTACCTTAGAGTATCTTGGGTTGTGATTTGAAGCATTGGCTCATATCCAGATGAAAATTTTCATCTGGAGGCCTTGGTTGACCAAAATCCTAATTTGGTGACACTGGCGATCTCGAGGCTTGATCCCCTTGGAATGTTGCAACCTTGTGCTTGATTCTAGATGTGGGAGTCCTCTTGATCCTTTGTGGATGTTTGAGAGGTTAGACAAGTTGAAGATCATGTCATTTCTTGATTGATCCTTTGTCTAAGTGCTCTGAGGGGGCCTGAAACCCTAGTTTCTGATTATGGTGAATGCTCAACAATCCTTGAGGAGATTGATGAGGCATAAAGGTACATCCATATTGTGATGATGATTTGCACAATGATGGGAAATCTTAGTGGTCAAAATTTGGGGTATGGAAGATTCCCCTATTTAATCTTCTTGGACCCGAAGGTGTGAATGGCTAAGGTATTCGGGCATTCAGGGTGCAAGAGGATTAAATATCAGAATACCCAAAATTTTGATGATGGTTATGAATGGTAGTTTACTCATCCATCTTCTTTTGCTAAGCAATGGTACTTAGAAAAGGTAAAAACTTCCCCTCGACCCTGGTTTTCAGCCAAGGAACTGGTCTAAGTTTCCTTTGTCAATAAACTTCCCCTCGATCCTGGTTTTCTACCAAGGAACTGGTCTCAGTTTCTGATGTAAACTTCCCCTTGATCCTGGTTTCCTACCAAGGAACTGGTCTGAGTTTCTTATGTAAACTTCCCCTTGATCCTAGTTTCCTACCAGGGAACTGGTCTCAGTTTCCTTTGTCAATAAACTTTCTTGACAAGGGACGTTATTCGTAGCGGTTTTTTCCTCACACTTCTCACCGAATTTTCCTGGAGAGATGCCATTTGATGGAAAAAGTTTTTATGTCAGACTTGCCGAGGAATCCATTGGTCTGAATGGTAGAGGTGTTCAAACTTCTCTGGTTGGAGACGCCATTTGTCTACTCTACTGAGGAAAACGAGTCTCTTGAGAGACTACTTTCTGCTTAGGGATATTACATCATACTTTTCTTCGAGACCTCCTCGAAGAAATGCCATACAATGTACCCTAATTTTGAGGTGCTGACGACTTCATTAACATTGTTTTTCTGGAGAGAAGAATCAATGCGTTGCTGAGAGTCTTTAGTTGCAAGCCTTTCTCTGGGATTTTCCTTAATCCGGGAAAGCAAAGATATCTTCTTCAATGGCGAAGAGTGATATTTGTCGAAAGTTTGCTTGCTTTTCAGAGGTTCAAGTTATCAAGGTGGTCGAAGACCTTCTCTAATCCAAAAATAAACTGGGAGAGAGATTGCTTAGATGATTCACTTCCTGACGAGGAAAGAACTGACAACTTGATTGAGGAGACTTTTATCACTTGGGGATAAGACCGACTAGAGTGATAAGGATGCAATATGAATATGAATGTAAATTAATAATGCACGATGTATGTATGTTTATGCTGACAAAACTGGCGCGATATACAAACTAGTAGATGAGCACGACTGGATACTCAGCCACTGCGGGGAATGAAAAGTATCACTGATTCAAGATAGTAATTTTGCCTTGCTTAGGAGAGGTAGTCCATGTGGGGAACAACCGTTGGTCAGGCTTAGGAGATGAGAACTCTGCCGGGGATGTCAGATGAAACATGGTCTCTGACATAGCTGATCCTTCATTCAGGTGCATTGGTTTAGAAGGAGTACTTTGATTCTGCACTTTGAAGCTCAATTACTTCTGGAGTAGCGATCGATGTTCTTTCGATGTTCAACAGTCAAAAGAAATTGCCATCTTTATTTTAAAAGCAGAAAAAAGTTTGACAAGTAAATTCATTTTTGTTTTATTTCAAGGATCGTTGATCATGTTAAAATGTCGTTCTGTAAAGCTAAAACAAATGAGAATTGCAAACAAAAGCACTAGGGCTCAAATTTTATTGATAGGATGAAGATCAGCTAAGCGCGTGATTCCATAGAGTATTTACAAAGTTTAAAAAATGGTAATTTTAAGGGAAAAGGGCTACATTAAAACATAACGACTGCTATCCTTCTACCAACTTTGAATTCTGGACATCCTGAGCTTCCGTCAAAGATGACCTTGACTGGAGTCTTTCTGATGGATGGCATTACAGCTGCTGGGGAATTTTCCCCTTTTGTTGGACGTAGTTACTTGCCATTACTCCCTATTTTTTGCCTGGATTGTACTTTGATATTTCCAATCCATCGGGATGATTTTTGATCATGTCTCTAATTTTTTCCTGGACCGCCCTTTCGGATTTTCAATCCACCGAGACGTTTTTTTTACTTTTTTATTTAGGCGAAGTATTTCTTGACTACGTCAACATTCGTGGGGTAGGAAAAATCCTCTCCATCCATGGTTGCAAGCCTCAAGGCGCCGCCTGAGAAAGCTTTCTTGACCACATAGGGGCCGTCATAATTCAGAGTCCATTTTCCCCAAGAATCAGTGAGGAATGATTGTATCTTTTTGAGCAGAAGGTCTCCTTTCCGGAAGACGCGAGGTCGAACCTTTTTGTCAAACGCCTTCTCCATCCTTTGTTGATACAACTGACCGTGGCAGAAAGCCGTTATTCATTTTTCTTCGATCAGATTCAGTTCATCGTGTCGACTTTGACACCATTCAACATCTGTTAGCTTAGCTTCCATCAATACCCGGATTGATGGGATCCCTACTTCTATGGGTTGCACTGTCTCCATGCCATATACCAGAGAGAAAGGGGTTGCCCCTGTTGAAGTTCGGACAGACGTGCGATAACCGTGAAGAGCACAGGATAGCATCTCGTGCCTGTCTTTGTAGGTTACAACCATATTTTGAACGATTTTCTTGATGTTCTTGTTAGCCGCTTCTACCGCTCCGTTCATCTTAGGTCGGTAGGGAGATGAGTTAAGGTGTTCGATCTTAAACTCAGCGCACAACTCTTTCATAATCTTATTGTTCAAGTTGGATCCATTGTCAGTAATGATCTGGCTAGGAACACCATAACGACAGATGATATTGTTTTTGATAAATCAGACCACCACTTGTCGGGTTACATTGGTGACTGACGCTGCTTTGACCCACTTGGTGAAGTAATCAATGGCTACTAGGATGAACCGATGTCCGTTTGAAGCCTTGGGTTCAATCATGCCGATCATGTCGATTCCCCATATAGAAAAAGACCATGGGGGAAGAGAGAACTTTGAGATGCGTTGGCGGTACATGGGTTCTGTCTGAGTATATATGACACTTGTGACACCTTCTCATGTATTTGTAGCAATCAGATTCCATTGTTAACCAATAGTACCCTGCCCTCAGAATTTTTCTCGCCATTGTGTGTCCGTTGGCATGAGTGCCAAAGGATCCTTCATGAATTTCTTTTATCAGCATGTTTGCTTCTGGTCTGTCTACACATCGAAGCAAGACCATGTCAAAGTTCCTCTTATAGAGTGTATCACCACTCAGAAAGAAGCTTCCAGCCAGTCTCCTGAGAGTCTTTATGTATTTTCTTAATGCCCCAGGTGGGTACTCTTGTTTCTGATGGAAGCATTTGATATTGTGATACCAAGGTTTGTCGTCTAAGACTGCTTCGATCGTGAAGATGTAAGTGGGCCATTCAAGGCGCATTATGTCAATCTTAGGTATGTTATTCCATTGACCTACACTAGTCATGGAAGAGAGAGTGGCTAATGCATCATCCATGTGATTCTCTTCACGAGGGATATGGTGAAACTCGATTCTGTTGAAGAAGGGTAACAACCTTCTCGCGTAATCTTTGTAAGGAATCAGTCCTAATTAGTATGTGTTCCAATCTCCTTTTATCTGATTGATAACCAGGGCTGAGTCACCATATACATCCAAGTTCTTAATCCTTAAGTCAATCGCTTCTTCAAGACCCATGATACAAGCTTCGTATTCGGCCTCGTTGTTTGTACACTTGAATGTTAGTTTGGCAGTGAAAGGAATGTGGGTACCCTGAGGTGTTATGATGATTGCCCCAATTCTGTTTCCATAATGATTGACAGCTCTGTCAAAGATAAATCCCCATTGGGAATCTGGTTCTGGCCCTTCACTGGGTAGCGGTTCATCGCAATCTTTCATTTTCAAGTACATGACATCTTCGTCTGGGAAGTCAAACCCGACTGATTCTTGATCGTCAATCGATTGATGAGCCAAATGATCGGCTAAAATACTTCCCTTGACGACTTTCTAAGCATGGTACTCGATGTCGTATTCTGATAACAACATCTGCCAACGGGTTATCCTTCCCGTGAGAGCAGGTTTTTCAAAGACATATTTGATTGGATCCATTTCAGAGATTAACCAAGTAGTGTGACGAATCATATACTGCTGAAAACGGTTGGCTGCCCAAGCCAGAGCGCAACAAGTTTTCTCACGCATAGTTTACCGAGTCTCGCAGTTAGTGAACTTCTTGCTCAAATAGTAAATGGCAGACTCTTTCCTTTTGATTTTGTCTTGTTGGCCAAGTACATAACCCATGGAGTCTTCCAACACTGTTAAGTAAATGATCAGTGGCCTTTCCTTCAACTGGAGGTGATAGAATCAGTGGGTTCAACAGGTATTCCTTGATACTGTCGAAGGCGGTTTGACAATCTTCTGTCCAAACGCAGTCCTGATTCATTTTGAGTAATTTGAAGATTGGCGCACATGTCGCGGTCATGAGGAATATAAATCTGGAAATATAATTCAAACGTCCCAGGAATCCTCTGACTTGTTTTTCAGTCTTTGGAGAAGGCATTTCTTGAATGGCCTTGACCTTATCAGGATAAACCTTAATTCTTTTCTGGCTGACGATGAACCCTAGCAGTTTCCCTGAACGGACACCGAGCGTACACTTATTGGGATTCAAGCGAAGTTTATACTTTCTCAACCGCTCGAATAGCTTTGACAGGTGGGTCATATGCTCCTCTTCTATTTTAGATTTGACAATCATATCATCGACATATACCACGATTTCTTTGTGTATCATGTCATGAAACAGAGTAGTCATGGCCCTTTGATAGGTTACTCTGGCGTTCTTCAAACCGAACGACATTACCTTGTAACAAAAGGTACCCCATGGGGTGATGAACGAAGTTTTCTCCATGTCTTTCGGCACCATTTTGATTTGGTTATAGCCCGAGAATCCATCCATAAAGGAGAAGACTTTGAATTTCGCTGTACTGTCTACCTGTATGTCATTATGTGGTGTAGCACCCCAAAATTTGCTCTCCTACCTTTAGTACTAACTGACTTATGTTTCATTTCATTTCTGCATTATCATGTGTGCATATCATTGGTTCTTAGCATGGGGTCAAGGTGCCTGAGGCAAGTTCAAGAGGAGAATATGTTCTTCAAAGGGTCAAGCAAGAGAGCTCAAGTGGGCCACTCTCTCCTAACCAGTGCAGAAATTAGGGTTTTGAGATTCTTGGGTTTAATGCTCCAATGGGCAATCTTCTTGGGTTTTTATCATCACCAAATGGCACATCTTATCTTTGTTGGAGAGGATACACATCATATTCAGAGGAATTTGGATTTGGATAATGTGCTATGTCCTCCTAGACTGAGGGTACCAAAATTAGGGTTTGCTATAAAGTCAGTTTATTTCTGATTTTTTGGGCAAGGCTTGATTCCATGGTATTCCTTGGGTCCCCGAGTATCTAGGAATGGAAGATTGTACATCAGTTTGGTTCAGGAGAAGTTCAATTGGCCAATGGATTGGGAATCAGGAGAATCAGGAGAAAAGTCAACAGTGAGAGGGGAAGTCAACTGTGAAATTTTGAGGTTCTCTTCAAGGTTTTCAAGGTCTCACATCCTCATATGGTTTTCAGGAGTCAAGTTTCATACCATTTATCAAGAATCAAGGGTTGGTACAAAAGTTGCTAAATATGGAAATGACCTATAATTTGAAAGTTTCCTTTTTGGGCAAGTTCTTACACTACATTCAACTTGACTTTTCATCATCAAGGAAGCTTCAAATGAATTTTCCTCAAACATGAAAGTTGAAGATCTTTTTCTCCCCTTTCCAAAAAGTACTAGATGGTCTCCATATCATTTGTGAAACTCAAGTTATGATCAAAAGAAGGCAAAGTGGTTTTTAGGGTTCCATTTTCACAACTTTTGCATTTTGGGACATGGTGACCTATAATTGATGCCTTTGTTTCAAGCCACATTTTAACATCAAAGAAAAATCCATAAGGGTAATTTTTGGCCTTTGAATCAAGTGGATCCATGGTTTATTCATCACTTATTTTCCATTATGCCAAATTGCAAGATCATTGAAAAATCATGAACCAAGACATCTCAAGGCCCAAATCAAATTCAGGTGTGATTAGCAATTGTTAAATAAGTGATCCATCATCAAGGGTTTGGATATACATGCATGGAGGAGGGTGTATTTCACATTATGTAATTTTCCAAAATCACCCAAAACTCATTAAGTGGGGAATTACCAAGGCCCAAATGCTGATCAATGGATTAACCCTAAGTATTTAAGTTAACTCATGCACTGGTTGGGGAGGAAAACACGTGATTTTGGAGGAGAACAAAGTTTGCAACCCTAAAGCCTTTCTTCATCGAATCTCACAATCCAGAAGGGTTTCTCAAAGGATTCTTTCACAACTTTCATCCTTGGCATCTACAGAGTACAAATCACCCATTGTTGGAAGCTAAAAGCAAGGATAAAGGCAGCGTGATCTCAGGTCAGTGGTATTTTCCATGATCTTAAAACTCCTTTTTTAAACGTGCATATTGATGTGTGATGCCCAATGATCATTCTGATGTAATTTTTTTTGAGTTTGGACGTACATATTGATTGTATGATGAGTTTTTAAATTTTGAACCATACTTTATTTCCTTCGATTTGCTTTAGGTGTTAATTATTTGTGATTTTTGATGACATATTTGAGTTCCTCATGATTTTCTGGTCAGAATGATGTACTAGCATGAAATTTCTGGGCAAGTTTTGGTAGCAGGTGGCCGGAGAAGACGACCGGAGCTAGGGCTCCGGCGTCTGGCCTTTTCTCCAGCGAGTTAGGGTTTGGACGAAGAAGACGAAATCTCCACCGTTGATGGCCTTGATCCAATGGCCCATGTGATGCCACGCGTTCTAATTTTTTTGTTTTTATTTTTGGCTTGTGTGTTCATTACCCCATGCTAGCTATCATGTGCCACCATATCATGACCTTTGATCTTATTAAATTTTGGTTTTTGTGATTTAGTGTGAGACGTTTGATGCATCTGATGGCCATAATCGTGACAACGAATTAAAATAACCATGTGCTGATCACGTGTAATTTCTTTTATTTCAAATTAATCATGATGTATACTTGCGTACCATTACTACCGTGTGCATGAGATCTGGAGCGTCTATCTTGATTACTTTATATTTTGTTGACTTAATGCCATGCGTAGGATGAATCTGATGGACATTATGCAGCCAACGCATTAATGAGGGAGTATGATACGCACGTGTTCTTTTTTTATTTCTGACCAATTGTGTATGCGTGCGTGCATGATTATTATGGTGTGTTTGGAAATCATGGCCATTGATCTTTATTACTTTTTATTTGGTTGACTTAATGGTAAGCGCAGGATTAATCTGATGGTGAGTAGTGAGTCAACTGGGTTGACTGAGTCCACGTGCTCCTTTTTTTTTTATTTTTTCTGATGGGTTTTTGATTTGGGCCTTCTGTTCGCACCCCCCTCTTTAGCCCATGTTCTTTTTCAACGTGTTTGGGCTACTAAACACACCCCGATGTTTATTTCCTTGTTTTTATTTTAATTAATTATTGCATTTCATTTTAATTTTTTTTTAAATAGTTAATTGCATTAAAAAATTCCCAAAAAATATATGAATCACATTTGGCATTTTATAAAATTTTGCCAAATTTTATTTTATTATTTTATTTCATTTTTATCATCTGAATTAATTATTTTAATAATTTCCTTTTGAATTTATTTCATACATGCATACCATGACTTGTTTATTTTATTTCTCATCATCCATAAAGCATTTTGAACTCATTCTTTTTGCATTGTTTCATAAACACATTGAATTGCATTAAAATATTTTTCTCTCATTTTTAAAATCATTTCATATTGCATTTTAGTCCTCCTTTTTTGCATATTGAACCATGTTTCTTGTCTGAACTTTGCATTATTGTTGATTGACTTATATCTTGAATTTTGGCATGAGTTTTGGACATGTTGTTTGCTTTTGGTTGAGATCTATTGATAATTAATTTGGTGATTTTAGAGGATGTCTTGCTAATTGTTTAACTGCTCTTTGTGTGAGATCTTCTTGTGTGCACATCTTTGACCATGTCTGATCACTTGTTTGAAAAGGCACTTGTGCCATCATTTGGGTTTGCTTCTTTGACTTCATAATTCATGTTTAAGCCATCCACATTCTGTCTTGATTGAATTTCACTTGGTTTATAACCCTCTCTCTTTGGTTTGTGATTTGTTTCATTTGTCTCATTTCTTTTACGTATGGTTGTTTTGTACTAACCTTTTATGCAGGGGCTGAGGTAAGTTATTTGAGGGTGTGGATAGTTATCCATGTCCACTCTCACTCTTTCTTCCTCTCATCTTTTCTGTTTTTTAGGCTTAGGTTGTTGTCAAACCTCCCCTTAGGGCCATCTTTGCATGATAACATTAGGACAGATTCTCCCCGTAGTGTTTTTCTTTTCTTTTGAGTCCCTCTTCTCATCTCAAAACATCTCTAAGATACTTAATAAGGTCAACTTGCCTTGCACACGAGCCTTAAACATAGGAAATAAAGATTGAAGGGTCCCCCTTCTCTCTTCTAGAGTGTTGAGCATACGTCCCATTGGGGGCGACCATGCGACGCATTCGCTCCCGTGTCATAGACTTTGGTTCAAGTTGAGTTACGAACTAACTCAAGTCACTTCTGTCCTAAAAAATACAAACAAACCTCAAACCTTTTTATCCTGCGGGATTGTCAAACTAAAGGCTATTTTCAAAAAGGGCACGTTACCTTCCGTCTGAGTCGCAAACAGGCATCGACCCTAACTGCCGGACGCGAGCTTAACGTCGCTCATAAAAAACACAAAAAGAACTTGGTCCGAACTACGTTGACTCTGAATTCCCCATTGCACAAAGGGGGTACGTAGGCCTAGGACGTCGACGTCCTATCGAGTCTGTCTTTGTTTTCCCCTTCCCCGTTTTAGTGCAGCCATAGATTTTAGGATAACTCACCCTTAGAATAGACAACAAGCGTGGATCCCATCGAGTACGATGGACGCGTGGGGTGCTAGTACCTTCCCCTCGCGTAACCGACTCCCGAACCCAGGTTATAGTTGCGATGACCATCCCTTTCCCTCTTCTTCAGGTTTATGCGGTGTTCCTTTTCCCTCTCTCGGGATAAATTTACACGGATGGCGACTCTGTGATCCGCGCCACTCTTGCATTTGTACCTGGATGAAAATCCTGGGAGCGACATGTGGCAAGGGAAAGTCATCCTTTAGACTTGCTTTGTTCAGATCCCGGTAGTCTATACACATTCTGACCTTTCCATCTTTTTTCGGAACTGGCACGATGTTGGCTAACCATTGAGGATATTCTGATGTGGCGAGGAAACCTGCGTCAATCTATTTCTGTACTTCCGCTTTGATTTTGATGGCCAAGTCTGGACGAGTCCGTCTTAATCTTTATTTTACCGGCAGACATTCTGATCTCAATGGTAGATGATGTTCCACGATGCTGGTATCCAACCCTGGCATATCCTGATAGGACTAAGCGAATACATCGGGAAACTCTTTGAGAAGCTTTGTCAAACTTTCTTTGACAGTCGGACTGAGCAGGGCTCCAATCCTGACCTCTTTTCTTTCTTCCTCTGAACCCAAGTTGACCATTTCCAACGGTTCTTTGTGAGGTTCAATGGACCTTTCCTCTTGTCTGAGTAATCGGGAGATCTCCTCTGGAATTTCTTCGTCATCTTCTTCTTCAGCCTCAAATGCCGGGAATTCAAAGTTGGGAGAAGGCATTGGATCATGTGTTTCAATGGGGTTTAAAACAAGCAATCTGCATGACGTGATGATTTGTTTTTAGAAGAGATAGAGAGAATGCAAGAGTGTGTGCAGTGTATTTTCTGAAAACTGCTTGTTTTTATTATTTGAGTTGTTTTTTAGGATTACCATTTTTGGAAAAAGTGAAAAGAGAAAACAACAATAAAATGTGGAAATTACAGAACGACATTATTTTATTTATGATCTTGTCGATTCTTAAAACTACAGCCCCATAAAACAAACTCAGTCGCTTTGGGTGAAGCGAAGAGAGACATTTACAGAAAGTGAGCCCTATAAAAACATCCGTTTCACCTAGGCAGGGTGAAAGGTTAAGATAAAGACGACAATTACTTCGACTTATGAACGACTTTCGGAACGTTGACAGCAACCCATTGGCGGTGAACTCCTCGGTGAATCACAAAGTCTGGTACTTTCCTTCTTGATTTATCTTCAGAAATAACACTGATTTCCGGTGGAGCAGGATCATTGGAATCTGTCTCCCAGGAAGAGTTGTCGTAGGAGGATTCCTCAGCTGTATCTTGCACAGTGTTTGTACTCTCAGGTAGATCTCCCCATCCAGTTGGCTAGATGTCTTCGAGCCTGATACGAGAGCTTTCAGGAGCGGTACATTTGACCAAGTAGCGTACTTTCCACTTGGTTGTCCTAAGGTGTCCCACACTTCTTTGGAACTGGAGGAGTCATCCCTCTCGATGACGTTGACCTCGGGAAAAGCATAGTTGATGAACTCTAGTCTGGAAATCTTTACAAACTTATCGTCGTGCTGGATATTTTTTGAATGCCCCGAGTAATGATCCCATGGCATAGTGGGGACGCAGGTATTCTTTTCAATGATGCTCAATTGATAAGCGTCGTTGGGCTGACTCTCTTGTCCTGAGTCTCCTGGGTACGGCTTCCAGATAGGCAGGCCATCCATTGGGCCATAATAGTCATGGTCAAAGTTGTCTTTCATCAGAGCGTCCTCCTCTAATGAGTTGGGTGGAGCACGACATCCTTCCGGATCACAATCTCCGTATATCATTTTGAAATCTGACCTCGGTATAAATCTCGGACTTTGTGCCGGAAAGCAAAATGGTGTAGGCACCTCTTCCTGAGACATATAACCGTCCTCGTTGAGATAGGACTTCCATTCTTCATCCGTATCGGAGGAGTCACCCTCGTTGATGGTATGTACTTCTTGAGACACTGGGTGAAGGAAACCTCCACTATGGAAGAAGTTTTGAATTGGATGAAGATTTTCATCGTTAATAGCAGTCTGGGTACAGTTTGAAGAAAAACAAAGACCTTTCTTTTTCTTATTGTAAGTTGGAATGAGAAGTTGTCCCCATCCTTTCACATTGTTACTTTTAATCACTTCGAGAGCATCTCTGTACGAGGAAATCGATGTTCCTTTTTCTGACTGATTTTTGTTGCTCACCGAAAGTGCTTGGAACTGGGTTCCAACAACCTCTTCTGGTTCTACACAAGTGGACGACGATAGGTTACTCACGATCAAGGCTTGCTCTCCACAGACTGTGACGAGTTGGTCATTCTTGACGAACTTCAACTTTTGGTGAAGTGTCGAAGTGACTGCCCCAGCCTTGTGTATCCAAGGTCTTCCCAATAAACCGCTGTATGTTGCTCGGATGTCCATGACCTGGAAAGTGACTAGGAAAGTGTGAGGACCGATAGTTATGGGAAGGTCGACTTCGCCGATAACTGTTTTCTTGGATCCGTCAAATGCTTTAACTGTGACTTCACTGCCTCTCATCAGAGGTCCTTTGAATGATAGTCGCATTAGAGTGGAATTCGGCATTACGTTTAGAGCTGATCTAATATCTACCAGTAGCTGGCTAAAGCATCGTCCTGGCAGTTGACTGTAATATTGAGTGCCATATTATGATTTTGCCCTCTTCCGGCAGTTCCTCATCGCTGAATCCCAAGTTGTTGCAGGAAGTGATATTGGAGATGATGTTGTCAAATTGTCTTATTGACACATCTTTTTCCACAAAGGCTTGCTCTAAGACTTTATGTAGAGCTTCCCTGTGAGCTTCGGAACTAAGTAAAAGTGATAGCACTGAGATTTTTGAAGGAGTTTGCAACAGTTGATCAATAATGTTGTATTCACTCTTCTGGATGAGCTTCAACATCTCATCATTGTTCTTTAAAAGGTCGGGATCACTAGACTGACCGACTGGTTGATCAGGAATTTCCGTTTGAGGTTCCTTTTCTCTGGTAGGTTCTCCAACTCCTCGGTTGAAGATTCGACCACTCCGTGTTACTTGACTGATGTCTGCAATATTCACGACAGAGGGTAATGGAATTTCCTTTCCATTCTCAATTGTTGTTGCAACGTATTTGTAAGGGATAACCTTAGTTGATTCATACGATAGTCGTCCCAGCAGATAAATAACTACAGGAGCCTTTTGATTCTTCTGACCATTGTAAGTAATTTCAATTAGTTCCTAGTTGAGAACTTTTGATTCGTCAAGTAAAGGGATGATGGCGCAAACATCTTTGGTCCCCTTATGATCAGAGATTACGACGACGTCTTTGATTCGATCAGTGACAAAGTCCTGCATCGAATTGGTTGACCCAGAACTTGGGCACGGTCGAACCTCTGTGTGGTCCAACTGACTTTGAAGGGCTTCTCGCACGAGGTAACATCCTTGATTATCTTTAGAGTGAACTCTACAATGTTCATAGTTGTGTGGTGGCACCCGGCCACATCCGCTTTATAGGCAGTGTAACCTCACTAGATCTGTTCCCATTAATCGAACATCCAGACTTTGATTCTTAGTAGGGTTCTCATTAATCATACTGACTTGTTGTGTGTCTTCGTCTAAATAGATCGGAAGCCACCAATGGTTTAACAAGTGTTGCAAAGTTCTTTGAACGAGAGTGCATCCTTGGTCGCTCTCACGACATCCCTTACAGTTCGGATAATTATGCGAAGTCAGTAAACCGAGCTGGACCTGCTTAACATGTAACTCCACCAAGCTGATATTCATCAAGCGAATATCAAAGATTTGAATCATATTCACTTGATACTGGTTTCTATCGCGATAATCTTGAATCCATCCAAGATCCATCTGACGCTGGAGGGCCTCTTATACAAAAGAGCATCCCTGATTATTTACCGAGCAAATCAGACAGGAATCGTAATCGTGTCGTGGCAGATTATGATGTTGGCTTTGCCTTGAGTGCATTGACATCAAGTTGACATTCATGGCCAGAATGTTACAGTTCTGAATGACGTTGGAATTCGTATAAGTCATGTTGACTTCACGAATTCGGTGATCCTGGATCCATCCGAGATCCGACTATTCTTGTAGAGCTGATTGCACCACAAAACATCCTTGATTGTCTTTAGATCAGATATCACACTGGTGATAGTTATGAGATGGTACATGCCCATATCCGCTCTGTCTGCGATGCATTTTGACCAGGTTGGCCCTCAATAAGAGTACACCATGAATTTGATAACTGTGGTTAGACTCTCCCTCTATCAAATTTACTGCAGCTTTCTCATGTTGAGGCAGTGGGTTCATCTGAACGTTTGGATTTGTATCCTTGAAGGATAAGCCCCGCTCCTAACAAGCTTTTGTACATCGGATTTGAAGCTGAGACAGTTTTCTATGTTATGCTCTGGTCCTCCTTGATGATAAGGGGAAGTATGAAGGATAAACCCCACTCCTAACAAGCTTTTGTACATCGGATTTGAAGCTGAGACAGTTTTCTATGTTATGCTCTGGTCCTCCTTGATGATAAGGGCAAGTATGATCCGCTTTGAACCAAAAAGGCAGATTTTCCAGAATTGTAAGAGGAGACCTGGTTTGGACATGCCCCTTGACCAGTAGTAGTGGAAACAGTTCTACGTACAACATTGGTATAGGGTCGAACCCTGGTGGTCGCGTTGTACGGTTGTTGTTGTACGGAGGACGAACCTGCTGAAGAGGCTGTTGTGTCCTTTGTTGATATTGTTGTTGATTAGGTTGGCTCTGAGCAACCTGAGGTTGATACGTAGGAATAGGCGCAGGGTTGATAGCAGGAGTTACAGCTGCTACTGGTTGGTACCATCGCCTTTGTTTTTCGAGAGAGATATTACCGATATCTTGCTCTTTCTTCTTAGGGAGAGCACTACCGTATCTTTGGGTACTGTTTGATGGTCCAACGTCTTTAACTAAACGTCCTTCTCAGACTGCTTCCTCAAGACGAACTCCCATTTCGACCATTTCAGTGAAGTCACTAGGAGCACTGGCGACCATTCTGTCGTAGTAAACTGAGCTCAAAGTTTTCAGGAAGATCTTTGTCATCTCTTTTTCCTTAAGAGGTGGACAAATATGGGCGGCAATTTCATGCCATCTCTGAGCATGCTCCTTAAAGGTTTCCTTATCCTTCTGGGACATGGCTCTGATTTGATCTCTGTCGGGTGCCATGTCCAGGTTATACTTATATTGTTGAATGAAGGCAGCGCCAAGATCTCTGAAAGTGACAATCTTAGTGCGGTTCAAACCCATGTACCATTTGAGTGCGACACCGGTTAAACTATCTTGGAAATAGTGGACCAGTAGTTGTTGGTTCTCTGTCTGAGTTGACATTCTCTGAGTGTACATCACCAAATGACTTTGAGGGCAAGAGTTACCCTTGTACTTTTCAAATTCGGGCACCTTGAACTAGTGCGGAACTTTCACATTGGGGACCAAACAAAGGTCCGCGGTGTTCTTTCCAAATAGATCCTGACTGCGAATGGCTTGCAGTTCTTTTTGCATCTCTTGGAACTGTTCCTAGAATTCCCTCATTCTCTCGTCCATACTTTCGTTTCCACCAGACGATATCTGTGGAATCTGTCCTTCCGGGACAGTGTGTACCACAGGTTATGGTATAGTTATTACGACATTGACTCTTGGTACTTCCCTCTCCCGAAGTTTGTAACCTTCAGGAGTTGCTGTCATGCCCCTGGCATCTTCGCTTTCCCAAAGTTTGTAACCTTCAGGCCCAGCGGTTCCTGCTGCAGTTTCCGGATCTTCAGTGATCGTCGGAATATATCCTTCCGGGATATAGTAGAGTGGCATGCCCCAAGCACGATATTTAGGCATGGTATATCGAGGATCATAATTTTCCACTATGGGCGTAGATGTGATCTCTGAGATCACAGTCTTTTGTTGTTGCATCTGAGCTGCTACCAGAGCTTACATATCATTGTGAAGCTTTCTCAGATCTTCTTTCAGCGCGTCGAGTTCTTCTCTCAACTCTCTGTTCTCTTCCTCAAGATTATCCATTTTCTTTTCTTGACTAGCCCGAGTATTGTACGAATGAGACAGTTTGACTCTAGAATCGAGACACAAATGTGAGATTCGTAGGTAAGAAGAATGCGCTACGTGAGAATGATGAATGATATGCAATGATTATATTAATTATATTTATTTTTTGTTTAATCAAAATAAACTTCGACAATTAGATTGCAAATATCAAACTGTGATTCAAAGATTGCGGAAATGAAAATACAGTAATTTACAAAGTGCTGTAAAAGGAAATGTCTAAGCTAATGGATCCTGAGTCCTCTCTGAGGAGGGCTCAGGTGCTGGTTCTGGTATTTTCCTTTTCTTTGACCGGGGCTCTTGAGCCGTTGTCGGGTTGTCATTCCTTTGCCAATTGAAAGGAGCGAGCAAATTCCTTTGGTCATCTTGGTTTTCTACAGCATGTTGCTCTAAAATATTGATCAGAGCGTCTTTTTCTTTTAACAGTTGTTGTATTTTCTTACACTCCACATTGAGAATATGGTACTTGTTCTTCTAAGACTTCTTCTCCTGTTGAACTCTGTTGAGAGTAACCTGAAATTTTTCTATATCAGACATAAAATAAAGGACAGGGTCCCTTAACGGAAGAACTTCTTGATGAGGGTAAGGCATCCTCAGCTTGAGAGCTCTAGTTTGTACCCAGTGGAATAAGGTTCCACAAAGACATAGTCTGGTTTTCCTATAGACTCTCTTCCTTTCTTATGAATATGTTTCCAAGCATGCACTATTTCTATCTTTAGTGCTATGTCATTTTCTCTTTCCTTGAAGAAAAGACCTTCCAGATGAGCATTACGCAGGACATGCCTCATCGGGTATCCAAATTGACGACGAACTAAAACTGCATGATAGTTGATTCCTCCTTTAGTTCCTATGAGGGGTACATTAGGGAAGTTTCCACAACGGTCGATGATTCTAATTCCGTCATAGATTCGATTGTACCAATCGATGTCAGAGTTGTAAGAGACATGATTCTCTGCGACCAATGTAAAGTATTCTTAGGATCCTAAAATGCAGCAGACTTGGGCAAGTGGGAAATGAACCATTTGTATAGTAGGGGTACACAGCAAGTGACCATTCCTCCACTGTACAAATTCCTTAAATGTATAGAATGATAAGCATCTGCGAGCAAGGTCGGTACGGAGTTTCCAATCAAAAATATCTTAATGGCATTGATATCTACGAAGTTATCGATGTTGGGAAACAGAAATAACCCGTAGGTGAGCAAAACAAAGATGCTATCGAAAGCGGCCACATTCCCTATACTGGAAAAGTACAGAGCTTTCTTTATCAAAAACTGGGCTGGCAAACCCTGGATTCCACCCTTAGTGGTCATGTGAGTCCTGACTTCTGACTCGTCCAAATAAATTGCTCTTATAATGGTTTGATCCTTTGGAGTTTCTTCCAGTCCATAAAAGGGAGCTTGGTCAGTGATATGTAAATCAGTCAGGTGAGAGTACTCCTCAAGTGTTGGTGCTAGTTGGTAATTCGGGAATGTGAAACAGTGATAGACCGGATCGTAGAACTGAATCAGAGGAGCCAGTATTCCTTCAATTACATGGACCCTTAACAGAGACAGCAGTCCTCCGTACTTAGCTCTGAAAGCATCAGGGTTGGTGATAATCCTCGCCAAACCTCTCAAATCCTCTAGTTTTGGAACCTTAAAGGTGTATTTGTGAGTCTTCCTTCTACTGAAATCCATAACGCAATCTCTTTATCTGACATTTGCAATCATTGTCTTAGTTTAATTTGAAAAAGAGAGACTAGAAGATAAGTTTTTTGTTTAATGTTTTTTAATGAAATGAATGTATGAATGCAGCACACAAAAACATAGAAAAAACATGGGGTCAAAGGTTCGGTGTCATGAAGTCATGGCTCTACCCATCCTCAAAGGTTTATATTGGTGGTTTTTTGTACCTGTTCTCAAAATCACCGACCCCTCTTGGGATAACAACAGCATGCTGGAATCACCTGAGCGAGCTGATGTATCTTAGAGTAATCTCAAATGAGGGTAGTATCGTGTGACAACTATTTTCGATAGCTTCCGCACTACAAAATAGTAACATGGTTTCAGTCTACTAAAATCCTCAGCTTTTTAGATAACCCAATCGAACAATCTGCTTTTAAAAACTGAAGTCGTATAGGCATTGAATCCGTAAAGGGCATCTCCACTGATTTGATGGTCAACCGGGACCTCTTATTTGGGAGTCACTCCCTGTAAGATTACCCGTCTAGTGCCATCACTTATCTTGGGTGTATACTCAATCTTTCCAGATGCGACATCACACGCATTCCCATTAGCAGAAAAATAAACAAGGATATCAATTAGGAAAAACAGTATATATATTTATCCTAACATCCTAGACCTCTAGTCCTATGATCCTAACAGTCAATGACTCCCCAGCAGAGTCGCCATTCACTGTGGTACCTTCTAAACATAAGGGATTCTACCTAAGAGATGTGAGAATTGTTCTTCTCCCACTGTGGTCGCCATTCTTCTGTAGCGCGGTTTTTATGGTTTCGAATCACTATCGCTTTGGGGTGCTACAGTTTGATTCATTTTTTATCCTGTGAAGCTGATTAAGGAAGGGAAATAGATGTCTCAAATTAACCCTGCTTGCATAATGAGTTTAAGCAGATGGCTGTTGGTTTACATATGCTATCAAAATAGTGGGTCTCTCTTAGGTTATTTGGCTTAAGAATAGAGTGTCTTGACTGTTCATGAGGCTTTTGGGAATATACTATATCTAAATTTTTTCTTATTGATGTATGAAGGTACTGGACCTAGAGTTTTTGATTTGGATGCTTGCTAAGATTTCGCAATCTTATGCCTACGTATTCCTGTTTAACGAAACAGGGAAATCAGAGCAATCGTAGTTCCTCCTATTTTAAAGGAGGAAAAAGATGTTTTGGTGTCTTGTTCAAAGCCCAAGATTGAAGCTAAAGGTGATTTGTATCTTGTTCAAAGCCCAAAATATGAAGCTAAAGGGTTTTGGCTGAGATATAATTTGTCATCTCTAAAGAGGAACTGTTGATGTTTGTGTGCTTTGATCAAAGCATAAGTTTGATGCTAAAAGGTTGATTGACTCAGCTAGGGATTTCTTTATACGAATCCTAAGAGGAGGCTAGATAAGACCGACTCAACAAGAGAGTGTATATGTCTTGTACAAGGCCCAAGATTGAGGTAAAAAAGAGGCTGACTCTTTGGGGATATCATTATATAAAGCCTAAGAGGAGGCTAACAGTTTGACTTTTCCTGGGAAAATGTTCTTTCTCTCTTGTACAAAGCCCAAGATTGAGGCTAAAAGGGATTTTTTGACTCTGTTGGGGAGGTTTATATGGGTCTTGTACAAAGCCCAAGATGGAGGCTGAAATGAGTTTGTCTCAACAAGAGAGTGCTTTTATATGTCTTGTACAAAGCCCAAGACGGAGGCTAAAAGAGTTGACTCAACAAAAGAGTCTTGCAAAGGTGATTGACCCAACAAGAGAGTCTGAAAGTTGATTGACACAACAATAGAGTCTTTTATACTCAACAAGAGAGTAACTTGTTGTTTCGTACGAAGCCCGAGATTGCGGCTAAAAGGAGATTGACCCAACAAGAGAGTCTTGAAAAGTGATGGACTCAACAAGAGAGTCTGAAAAGGTTAGCTCTGCTAGGGGGAGAATTATTGTACACAGCCCAAGAGGAGGCTGAATGTGTTGAGGAAAGATCATTATACAAAGCCTAAGAGGAGGCTATCTTACTGCTGAGGATTAGATCCATAGGCAGGCCCAAGAGTGAGGACATTTATCCAGAGTGACCGGTGTTTTTTCCTATGTTTGAAAGGACCTTGAGAATGTCTTTGAGAGTCAAATGGGGTTTTGACTATCCAAGTCTACTGGTGTTGAAGAGTTTTATCTTTTGTAGGATGCCCAAAAGAGGGCAAGGTCCTTAAGGGATGAGAATCAACCCTAAAGTAGCCTGAGGTTTGACACTGGAAAGACTGCTCTAGCAAAGGATGACTAAGTTTTGTCTTATACCTTTAAGAGGTCGTTAGGGGCCTTGTATTAAGCCCAAGAGAAGGCATGAGAACTTCTAAGAAGCCGAAGGGTCCTTGTACAAAGCCCAAGAGGAGGCGGGGATGCTTTTAGGAAGCCTGTGGGTCCCCAAACCAAGAGAAGTTCAAGAAATACAATTCACAGAGAAGAGATCATTCCAGGAAAGTTCGAGGGTTTGGAAGAAACTCAAGAGATGTTATTCACGGAGAATAGATCAACTCTGGGGAGTAGAATTTCTTTGACAATTTCTAGGGGTGACAGTCTGAGAAAATGTTCACCGAGAATACTGCCTTTCTCTTTGTAACATATTGTTTAACCCCAAGAGAAGGGAAGAATGTATATAGAAATCCTATGGGGATCTAGTTTTGTTTGTATTTAAAGAGTGACCAACAGGGCTTTACCTAGTTCTAGATGTAGTTGCCAGGGAAAACTCTAAATAACTATACTAGTATATATACAGTTGATATATGTCAAGTATTTCTTTTTAAAGGTATGAAAGAAGACTAACCATGCGCAGCTTACCACAATACAGTTATGTATATGAAAACATATAAAAGAAAGCGGATAAACACTTATCCGTTGTAGAGCTTCCAAGTTGTTTTGTTAGTCGTTCAACAAAGAAATTAAAGAAAGTTTTGATAGCAACTATACTTTGGGATTCAAAATCAAAGGAGAAAGTATTTTGAACAAAGATCGGGGCTTACAGCTCAGGGAGAGACCCGAATTTTAACAGTGATTGCACTGTTGTTTTGACTTTGCACAGGGACTTATACAAGTGACTGAGGCCCAAAGAAAGGTTTTATGTACGAAGGGATGGGTCTTACACTCTCTCAAGAGTCCCAAAAAGTTTTGAAGAAAAGAAATGAGACTTACAACACGAGGATAGGCCCAAATAATTTTCGTTTGAAAACGGCGATCGCGCTGAAATTTCCGACTATATCTGGATTTATACAATACACTGAGGCCCAAAAAGTTTTATTTACAAAGAGGTGGGGCTTACACTCTATCAAGAGGCCCAAAATATTTTTTAAGCAAAGGAATGGGACTTATAGCTCGAGGAGAGGCCCAGATGATTATTTGTTTGAAAAATGGCGATCGCGCCGAGGTTTGAAAACACAGTGGGTCCTATACGATGACCGAGGCCCAAATTATTTTGGTTTCAAAAGGGGCTGGTTCTTACACTCTATTAGAGGCCCAAAAGTGTTTTTGTACAAGAGACGGGGCTTACAACTCAGGGAGATGCCCGAATAATTTTGAAAAGGCGACGATCGCGCCGTTGTTTTGAAAATATACAGAGGGACTTATACAATATGTGAGGCCCAAAAAGTTTATTTAAAAAATGGGTTAGGTCTTACACTCTATTAGAGGCCCAAAGAGTTTGAAAAATATTTGTTTATGGTGATAAAGATCAAAACCCTAAATTAATTTCAAAATGTATTTTAATTAAATAAAAAATTGATTAAACTTATTAAACATGTGTGAAAAACAAGTTGTGATCTTGGATTAATGTTTGAAAAATCATGTTTTTATCCACAAAATGATTGGAAACCATTTAAGTTTGGAAAATCAAGAAAGAAAAAATACTTTAAATGTCAAAAAACAAATAAAAATTAATTCTTTGCAAAAATATCAAGTATATGAAATGAATAATATTTTTGGGAAATTATCGTAAAATAAAATATTTTAACATTTTTGTGAATTATTAAAAAAAGAATCAACTCAAAATCATTAAAAACCAGAGAGAAATTAATTTTTGAATCAATTAAATAAAATCACAAAAATTCAAATATTTAAAAATTCAAAAAAGGGCGCCAAGAACACCAAGTTCTTGCCCGCGCCCTCTGTTTCTTCAGATTTGTATTTTCCCCTCAATCTCACTAAATACTTGATGAAATCACACAATCCACATATCAATCTACTCGTTTTCACCTCACGATCATGTCTATGGTCTTTAATTTCATTTATTTTAAGCATGGAATAAGAAATCAAGACAAAACCTCAAGAACCCTAAATTCTGCATGAAGGCTGGGAATTTTGATACACGATTCATACAAAGCAATTAATTGAAGGGAAATCCTCCATACATGATTATGAACATATGACAAAATTATTGTGCGAGGAAATATGCATGAATCATGAAATGACCAAGTTTAGGCTTACTTGAAGGTCGTGTCAGCAGGAGCAATTTAATTTTTGAGTTGGAGGTGTTACAGATGAGTTGTGATGATCTGAACAGCTTCCCTACACCATATGGAATGTGTTTGAATGCTTGGAGGGATTGGAAATGGTCTGGAACAGGTTATGGCACCTCAACTGTAACTTGGTTGAAAACTTGAGCAATTGGCTAGTGATTTTGTGAAATTAGTGTTCCAGATGTTGTTTAAGTGTTTGGATCACTTCTATATGATGTTTATGAGGTGTGTGTGTGATTGGTTTGGTTGGAATGGTTCTCAAACTCAAAACCCGATAGTGACTTGCTTTAGAAGGCAATTTTGGAAGTGAGAAGGTGATTTTGAGGAAAGCATCAGTTTGGGTGCTTTGGTGTACTCAAACTGATCACAAATGAGCTCTATTTATAGTAGAGCAAGTTTGTTTTGCAAGCAATAGTGAATGGCAACTAGTACAGGTCTATGGCCAATTGGATCATTTTGGAATCTCAAGTCTTCTATAGCCATTGACTAGAGGTTAGAGCACAAGCCTATGTGTCTTTGGTTCAGAGCTTATCCTTGACTCATTCAGTTGGAATAGGCTCAGTTCATGCCACCTTGGTGCATCCATTGAATGCTTGGAAACAAAATTGGAGTCTTGGGCTCATTTAGGCTTTTTAGGTTTGGTATGCTACTTGTAGTTCCAAAGACTTGGGAGGCTTATGGATCAGTGTTTGTTCCTCCTTGGTCTCCCCCTGAGGTGTGCAGATGGATAAACTTGTTTGTCATTTGCACAAATTGATCAAATCGAGCCCTAATGCACAAATCTGCCTTGCCAAGAAGTTTGAATCAAGGCACATTGTAGCCACCATAACTCCTAACTCAGATGGAATCTGATGGAGTTCTTGGACACTTTGGAAAGCTGATATATCCTATTTCATCATGATGTCCAACTTTGGTTTTGATCTAACATGAATTACATAGAAAACTGCCTCTACTTTTGGGAAAAAATAAGGTAGATTCTGACTTAGTGAAAATTTCACTAAGTGTTGGAAAAATGTCACTTTTGTGTTTTCAGCCATTTTGATCACTCCATAACTTAAATTCCATGAGGAATTGGAATGAGCTGTAGTTGACACTTTTGAAGTATGCCATGAGATCTACAAATACATCTTTGGACCATCCAAAATGGTTGCTTGGATCTCAAGTTATGATCCTTGGAAGTTGGTACCCTAGCCAATTTGTTCCATAACTTAGAAAAATTCTAAGTTTTTTATGGTTACCCCTTTTACAAGTTAACTCAATTTCTTTGATTTTTCTTGATGAATGATGATTAAAATCACACATTAACATTTTTTTATGGTTAAATAACCATAATTATGAAAAATCCCAAAAAGTCAAACTTGATTTTGTGCACAATTGACTTTTTATCAGATGAATTTCAAACTTTGCGATCCTTTATGAAATCAAGTCCTTGACCTAAATCAACCCTAATGGACATATTCCATAGGTGTTATAGGGTGTATTGAATCATGTCCCAAGGTTTGGGAGCATGTCTTGGTCAAAAGTCAAAGGTACAGTTGACTTTTTCCGCGAAACCCTAACTGTGGTCCTGATGAAATTGAAACTTGTAGATCCAGCTTCTTGGATCAACCCATTGTTCTAAATGGATCATTGTAGTTTATTAGAGACCCTCAAATCATGTATTGAGGTCTTGGCTCATGTTTGGTCCCAAAAGTCAACTTAGGAGTGAATTAGGTCAAGAAACCCTAATTCCTGAATTTTGGTGAATGCATCCCCTGAGGTAAAATTGACTTGATGGTTGGGTTCATGAGGTCCCTTAGAGTATCTTGGGTTGTACTTTGAAGCATTGGCTCATGCCCAGATGAAAATTTTCATCTGGAGGCCTTGGTCGACCAAAACCCTAATTTGGTGACATTGGCGATCTCGAGGCTTGATCCCCTTGGAATGTTGCAACCTTGTGCTTGATTCTTGATGTGGGAGTCCTATTGATCCTTTGTGGATGTTTAAGAGGTTAGACAAGTTGAAGATGATGTCATTTCTTGATTGATCCTTTGTCTAAGTGCTCTGAGAGGGCCTGAAACCCTAGTTTCTGATTATGGTGAATGCTCAACAATCCTTAAAGAGATTGATGAGGCATAAAGGTACATCCATATTGTGATGATGATTTGCACAATGATGGGAAATCTTAGGGGTCAAAATTTGGGGTATGACAGATGCCCCTATTTAATCTTCTTGGACCCGAAGGTGTGAATGGCTAAGATATTCGGGCATTCAGGGTGCAAGAGGATTAAATATCGGAATACCCGAAATTTTGATGGTGGTTATGAATGGTAGTTTACTCATCCATCTTCTTTTGCTAAGCAATGGTACTTAGAAAAGGTAAAAACTTCTCCTCGATCCTGGTTTTCATCCAAGGAACTGGTCTAAGTTTCCTTTGTCAATAAACTTCCCCTTGATCCTGGTTTCCTACCAAGGAACTGGTCTGAGTTTCTGTTGTAAACTTCCCCTCGATCACGGTTTCCTACCAGGGAACTGGTCTCAGTTTCTTTTGTCTATAAACTTTCTTGACAAGGGACGCTATTCGTAGCGTTTTTTTCCTTACACTTCTCGCCGAATTTTCCTGGAGAGATGCCATTTGATGGAAAAAGTTTTGATGTCAGACTTGCTGGGGAACCCATTGGTCTGAACGATAGAGGTTGTTCAAACTTCTCCGGTTGGAGATGCCATTTGTCTGCTCTACTGGGGAAAACGAGTCTTTTGAGAGACTGTTTTCTGCTTAGGGATATTACATCATACTTTTCCTCGAGACCTCCTCGAAGAAATGCCATACAATGTACCCTAATTTTGAGGTGCTGATGACTTCATTAACATTGTTTTCTGGAGAGAAGAATCAATGTGTTGCTGAGAGTCTTTAGTTGCAAGGCTTTCTCTGGGATTTTCCTTAATTCGGGAAAGCGAAGATATCATCTTCAATGGCGAAGAGTGATATTTGTCAAAAGTTTGCTTACTTTTCAGAGGTTCAAGTTATCAAAGTGGTCGAAGACCTTCTCTAATCCAAAAATAAACAGGGAGAGAGATTGCTTAGATGATTTAATTCCTGACGAGGAAAGAACTCACAACTCGATTGAGGAGACTTTTATCACTTGGGGATAAGACAAACTAGAGTGATAGGGATGCAATATGAATATGAATGTAAATCAATAATGCACGATGTATGTATGTTTATGCTGACAAAACTGACGCGATATACAAACTAGTAGATGAACACGACTGGATACTCGGCCACTGTGGGGAATGAAAAGTATCACTGGTTCAAGATAGCAATTCTGCCTTGTTTAGGAGAGGTAGTCCCTGTGGGGAACAACCGTTGGTCGGGCTTAGGAGATGAGAACTCTGCCGGGGATGTCAGATGAAATATGGTCTCTGACATAGATGATCCTTCATTTAGGCGCACTGGTTTAGAAGGAGTACTTTGATTCTGCACTTTGAAGCTCGATTACTTCTGGAGTAGCGATCGATGTTCTTTCGATGTTCAACAATTAAAAGAAATTGCCATCTTTATTTTAAAAGCAGAAAAAATTTTGACAAGTAAATTCATTTTTGTTTTATTTCAAGGATCATTGATCATGTTAAAATGTCGTTCTGTAAAGCTAAAACAAATGAGAATTGCAAACAAAAGCACTAAGGCTCAAATTTTATTGATAGGATGGAGATTAGCCAAGCGCGTGATTCCATAGAGTATTTACAACGTTTAGAAAATGGTAATTTTAAGGGAAAAGGGCTACATTAAAACATAACGACTGCTATCCTTCTACCAATTTTGAATTCTGGACATCCTGAGCTTCCGTCGAAGATGACCTTGACTGGAGTTTTCCTGATGGATAGCATTACTGCTGCTGGGGAATTTGCCCCTTTTGTTGGACGTAGTTACTTGGCATTAATCCCTATTTTTTTACTGGATTGTACTTTGAGATTTCCAATCCATCGGGATGATTTTTGATCATGTCTCTAATTTTTTCCTGGACCGCCCTTTCGGGTTTTCAATCCACCGAGACGTTTTTTTTCTTTTTTATTTAGGCGAAGTATTTCTTGACTACGTCAACATTCGTGGGGTAGGAAAATTCCTCTCCATCCATGGTTGCAAGCCTCAAGGCATCGCCTGAGAAAGCTTTCTTGACCACATAGGGGCCGTCATAATTCGGAGTCCATTTGCCCCGGGAATCAGTGAGGAATGATTGTATCTTTTTGAGCACAAGGTCTCCTTTCCAGAAGACGCGAGGTCGGACCTTTTTGTCAAATGCCTTCTTCATCCTTTGTTGATACAACTGATCGTAGCACAAAACCGTTATTCATTTTTCTTCGATCAGATTCAGTTCATTGTGTCGGCTTTGACACCATTCAGCCTCTGTTAGCTTAGCTTCCATCAATACCCAGATTGATGGGATCCCTACTTCTATGGGGAGCACTGCCTCCATGCCATATACTAGAGAGAAAGGGGTTTCCCCTGTTGAAGTACGGACAGACGTGCGATAACCGTGAAGAGAACAGGGTAGCATCTCGTGCCAGTCTTTGTAGGTTACAACCATCTTTTGAATGATCTTCTTGATGTTTTTGTTAGCCGCTTTTACCGCTCCGTTCATCTTAGGTCGGTAGGGAGATGAGTTATAGTGTTCGATCTTGAACTCAGCGCACAACTCTTTCATCATCTTATTGTTCAAGTTGGATCCATTGTCAGTAATGATCTGGCTAGGAACACCATAATGACAGATGATATTGTTTTTTATAAATCAAACCACCACTTGTCGGGTTACATTGGTGAATGACGCTGCTTCGACCCACTTGGTGAAGTAATCAATGGCTACCAGGATGAACCGATGTCCGTTTGAAGCCTTGGGCTCAATCATGTCGATCATGTCAATTCCCCATATAGAAAAAGGCCATGGGGAAGAGAGAACTTTGAGATGCGTTGGCGGTACATGGATTCTATCTGAGTATATTTGACACTTGTGACACCTTCTCATGTATTTGTAGCAATCGGATTCCATTGTTAACCAATAGTACCCCGCCCTCAGTATTTTTCTCGCCATTGTGTGTCCGTTGGCATGAGTGCCAAAGGATCCTTCATGAATTTCTTTTATCAGCATGTTTGCTTCTGGTCTGTCTACACATCGAAGCAAGACCATGTCAAAGTTCCTCTTATAGAGTGTATCACCGCTCAAAAAGAAGCTGCCAGCCAGTCTCCTGAAAGTCTTTCTGTCTTTTCTTAATGCCCCAGGTGGGTACTATTGTTTCTGATGGAAGTATTTGATATCGTGATACCAAGGTTTGTCGTCTATGACTGCTTAGATCGTGAAGATATAAGTGGGCCGTTCAAGCGCATTACGTCAATATTAGGTATGTCATTCCATTGACCTACAATGGTCATGGAAGAGAGAGTGGCTAATGCATCAGCCATGTGATTCTCTTCACGAGGGATATGGTGAAACTCGATTCTGTTGAAGAAGGGTAACAACCTTCTCGCGTAATCTTTGTAAGGAATCAGTCCTGATTGGTATGTATTCCAATCTCCTTTGATCTGATTGATAACCAAGGTTGAGTCGCCATATACATCCAAGTTCTTAATCCTTAAGTCAATCGCTTCTTCGAGACCCATGATACAAGCTTCGTATTCGACCTCGTTGTTTGTACACTTGAATGTTAGTCTGGCAGTGAAAGGAATTTGGATACCCTGAGGTGTTATGATGATTGCCCCAATTCCGTTTCCATAATGATTGACAACTCCGTCAAAGATAAGTCCCCATTAGGAACCTGGTTCTGGCCCTTCACTAGGTAGCGGTTCATCGCAATCTTTCATTTTCAAGTACATGACATCTTTGTCTAGGAAGTCAAACCCGACTGATTCTTGATTGTCAATCGGTTGATGAGCCAAATGATTGGCTAAAATAATTCCCTTGACGACTTTCTGAGCATGGTACTCGATGTCGTATTCTGATAACAACATCTGCCAACGGGCTATCCTTCCCGTGAGAGCAGGTTTTTCAAAGACATATTTGATTGGATCCATTTTAGAGATTAACCAAGTAGTGTGACGAATCATATACTGCTGAATACGTTTGGCTGCCCAAGCCAGAGCGCAACAAGTTTTCTCACGCATAGTGTACCGAGTCTCGCAGTCGGTAAACTTCTTGCTCAAATAGTAAATGACAGACTCTTTCCTTTTGGTTTCGTCTTGTTGGCCAAGTACACAATCCATGGAGTCTTCCAAGACTGTTAAGTAAATGATCAATGGTCTTCCTTCCATTAGAGGTGATAGAATCGGTGGGTTCAACAGGTATTCCTTGATACTGTCGAAGGCGGTTTGACAATCTTCTGTCCAAACGCAGTCCTGATTTTTTTTGAGTAATTTGAAGATTGGCGCACATGTCGCGGTCATAAGGAATATAAATCTGGAAATATAATTCAAATGTTCCAAGAATCCTCTGACTTGTTTTTCAGTCTTTGGAGAAGGCATTTCTTGAATGGCCTTGACCTTATCAGGATCAACCTTAATTCCTTTCTGGCTGACGATGAACCCTAGCAGTTTCCCTGAACGGACACCGAACGTGCACTTATTGGGATTCAAGCGGAGTTTGTACTTTCTCAACCGCTCGAATAACTTTGACAGGTGGGTCACATGCCCCTCTTCTGTTTTAGATTTGGCAATCATATCATCGACATATACCACGATTTATTTGTGTATCATGTCATGAAACAGAGTAGTCATGGCCCTTTGATAGGTTGCCCCTGCGTTCTTTAAACCAAACGACATTACCTTGTAACAAAAGGTACCCCATGGGGTGATGAACGAAGTTTTCTCCATGTCTTTCGGCGCCATTTTGATTTGGTTATAGCCCGAGAATCCATCCATAAAGGAGAAGACTTTGAATTTCGATGTATTGTCTACTAGCATGTCAATGTGTGGCAAGGGAAAGTCGTCCTTTGGAGTTGCTTTGTTCAGATCCCGGTAGTCTACACACATTTTGACCTTTCCATCTTTTTTCGGAACTGGCAGGATGTTGGCTAACCATTGAGGATATTCTGATGTGGCGAGGAAACCCACGTCAATCTGTTTCTGTACTTCCGCTTTGATTTTGATGGCCATGTCTGGATGAGTCCGTCTTAGTCTTTGTTTTACCGGCAGACTTTCTGATCTCAACGGTAGATGATGTTCCACGATGCTGGTATCCAACCCTGGCATATCCTGATAGGACTAAGCGAATACATCGGGAAACTCTTTGAGAAGCTTTGTCAAACTTTCTTTGACAGTCGGACTGAGCAGGGCTCCAATCCCGACCTCTTTTCTTTCTTCCTCTGAACCCAAGTTGACAATTTCCAATGGTTCTTTGTGAGGTTCAATGGACCCTTCCTCTTGTCTGAGTAATCGGGAGATCTCCTCTGGAATTTCTTCGTCATCTTCTTCTTCAGCCTCAAATGCCGGGAATTCAAAGTTAGGAGAAGGCATTGGATCGTATGTTTCAATGGGGTTTAAAACAAGCAATCTGCATGATGTGATGATTTTATTTTAGAAGAGATAGAGAGAATGCAAGAGTGTGTGCAGTGTATTTTCTGAAAACTGCTTGTTTTTATTATTTGAGTTTTTTTTAGGATTACCATTTTCTGAAAAAGCGAAAAGAGAAAACAACAATAAAATGTGGAAATTACAGAACGACGTTATTTTATTTATGATCTTGTCTATTCTTGAAACTACAGCCCTATAAAACAAACTCAGTCGCTTTGGGCGAAGCGAAGAGAGACATTTACAGAAAGTGAGCCCTATAAAAACATCTGTTTCACCTGGGCAGGGTGAAAGGTTAAGATAAAGACGACAATTACTTCGACTTATGAACGAATTTCGGAACGTTGACAGCAACCCATTGGCGGTGAACTCCTCGGTGAATCACAAAGTCTGGAACTTTCCTTCTTGATTTGTCTTCAGAAATAACGTTAATTTCTGGTGGAGCAGGATCATTGGAATATGTCTCCCTGGCAGAGTTGTCGTAGGAGGATTCCTCAGTTGTATCTTGCACAGTGTTTGCACTCTCAGGTAGATCTCCCCATCCAGTTGGATGGATGTCTTCGAGCCTGATACGAGAGCTTTCAGGAGCGGTATATTTGACCAAGTATTCGTACTTTCCACTTGGTTCTCCTAAGGTGTCCCACACTTCTTTGGAACTGGAGGAGTCATCCCTCTCGATGACGTTGACCTCAGGAAAAGTATAGTTGATGAACTCTAGTCTGGCAATCTTTGCAAATTCATCGTCGTGCTGGATATTTTCTGAATGCCCCGAGTAATGATCCCATGACATGGTGGGGACGCATGTATTCTTTTCAACGATTCTCAATTGATAAGCGTCGTTGGGCTAACTCTCTTGTCCTGAGTCTCCTGGGTACGACTGCCAGATAGGCAGGCCATCCATTGGCCCATAATAGTCGTGGTCAAAGTTGTATTTCATTAGAGTGTCCTCCTCTAATGAGTTGGGTGGGGCACGATATCTTTCTGGATCACAATCTCCGTATATCATTTTGACATCTGACCTCGGTATAAATCTCAGACTTTGTGCCGGAAAGCAAAATGGTGTAGGCACCTCTTCTTGAGACATATAACCATCCTCGTTGAGATAGGACTTCCATTCTTCATCCGTATCGGAGGAGTCACCCTCGTTGATGGTATGTACTTCTTGAGACACTGGGTGAAGGAAACCTCCAATATGGAAGAAGTTTTGAATGGGATGAATATTTTCATCGTTAATAGCAGTCTGGGTACAGTTTGAAGAAAAACCAAGACCTTTCTTTTTCTTATTGTCAGTAGGAATGACAAGATGTCCCCATCATTTCGCATTGTTTCTTTTAATCACTTCGAGAGCATCTCTGTACTAGGAAATCTATGTTCCTTTTTCTGACTGATTGTCATTGCTCAATGAAAGTGCTTGGAACTGGGTTCCAACAACCTCTTCTGGTTCTACACAAGTGGATGATGATAGGTTACTCACGATCAAGGCTTGCTCTCCACAGACTGTGACGAGTTGGTCATTCTTGACGAACTTCAACTTTTGGTGAAGTGTCAAAGTGACTGTCCCAGCCTCGTGTATCCAAGGTCTTCCCAACAAACAGCTGTATGTTGGTCGGATGTCCATGACCTGGAAAATGACTAGGAAAGTGTGAGGACCGATAGTTATGGGAAGGTCGACTTCACCGATAACTGTTTTCCAGGATCCGTCAAATGCTTTGACTGTGACCTCACTGCCTCTCATCAGAGGTCCTTTGAATGATAGTCGCATTAGAGTGGACTTCGGCATTGCATTTAGAGCTGATCTGGTATCTACCAGTACACTGGCTAAAGCATCGTCCTGGCAGTTGACTGTAATATTGAGTGCCATATTATGATTTTTTCCCTCTTCCAACAGTTCCTCATCGCTGAATCCCAAGTTGTTGCAGGAAGTGATGTTGGAGATGATGTTGTCAAATTGTCTTATTGACACATCTTGTTCCACAAAGGCTTGCTCTAAGACTTTCTGTAGAGCTTCCTTCTAAGCTTCAAAACTAAGTAAAAGTGATAACACTGAGATTTTTGAAGGATTTTGCAACAACTGATCAACAATGTTGTATTCATAATTTTGGATGAGCTTCAGCATCTCATCATTATTCTTTGAAAGGTCGGGATCACTAGACTGACCGACTGGTTGATCAGGAATTTCCGTTTGAGGTTCCTTTTCTCTGGTAGGTTCTCCAACTCCTCGGTTGAAGATTCCACCACTCCGTGTTACTCGACTGATGTCTGCAATATTCACGAAGGAGGGTAATGGAATTTCCTTTCCATTCTCAATTGTTGTTGCACCATATTTGTAAGGGATAGCCTTAGTTGATTCATACGGTAGTGGTCCCAGCAGTTAAATAACTACAGGAGCCTTTTGATTCTTCAGACCATTGTAATTAATTTCAATTAGTTCCTAGTTGAGAATTTTTTATTCGTCAAGTAAAGGGATGATGGCGCAAACATCTTTGGTCCCCTTATGATCAGAGATTATGACAACGTCTTTGATTTGATCAACGATAAAGTCTGGCATCGAATTGGTTGACCCAGAACTTAGGCATGGTCGAACCTCTTTGTGGTCCAATTGACTTTGAAGGGCTTCTCGCACGAGGTAACATCCTTGATTATCTTTAGAGCAAACTCTACAGAGTTCATAGTTGTGTGGTGGGACCCAGCCACGTCCGCTTTGTATGCAGTGTAACCTCACTAGATCTGTTCCCATTGATCGAACATCCGGACTTTGATGCTTAGTAGGGTTCCCATTAATCATACTGACTTGTTGTGTGTCTTCTTTTAAATAGATCGGAGGCAACCAATATTTTAACAAGTGTTGCAAAGTTATTTGAACGAGAGCGCATCCTTGGTCGCTCTCACGACATCCCTTACAGTTCTGATAATAATGCGTAGTCAAAAGACTGAGCTGGACCTGCTTAGCATGTTACTCCACCAAGCTGGTATTCATCAAGCGAATATCAAATATTTGAATCATATTCACTTGATACTGGTTTCTATCGCAGTAATCCTGAATCCATCCAAGATCCATTTGACGCTGGAGGGCCTCTTGTACAAAAGAGCATCCCTGATTGTTTATCGAGCAAATAAGACAGGAATCGTAATCGTGCCATGGCAGATTATGATGTTGGCTTTGCCTTGAGTGTATTGACACCAAGTTGACATTCATGGCCAGAATGTTGCGGTTCTGAATGACGTTGGAATTCGTATAAGTCATGTTGACTTCACGAATTCGGTGATCCTAGATCCATCCGAGATCCAACTGTTCTTGTAGAGCTGATTGCACCACAGAACATCCTTGATTATCTTTAGAGCAGATATCACACTGGTGATAGTTATGAGATAGTACATGCCCATATCCGCTCTGTCTGCGAGGCATTTTGTCCAGGTTGGCCCTCAATAAGAGTACATCATGAATTTGATAGTTGTGGTTAGACTCTCCCTCTATCAAATTCACTGCAGCCTTCTCATGTTGAGGCAGCGGGTTCGTCTGAATGTTTGGATTTGTATCCTTGAAGGATAAGACCCCGCTCCTAACAAGCTTCTATACATCGGATTTGAAGCTGAGACAGTTTTCTATGTTATGCCCTGGTCCTCCTTGATGATAAGGGCAAGTCTGATCTGCTATGAACCAAAAAGGCGGATTTTCCAGAATTGTAAGAGGAGACATGGTTTGAACATGCCCCTTGACCAGTAGTAGTAGAAATAGTTCTGCGTACAACATTGGTATAGGGTCGAACCCTGGTGGTCGCGTTGTACAGTTGTTGTTGTACGGAGGACGAGCCTGCTGAAGAGGCTGTTGTGTCCTTTGCTGATATTGTTGTTGATTAGGTTGGCTCTGGCAACCTGAGGTTGATACGTAGGATCAGGCGCATGGTTGATAGCAGAAGTTACAGCTGCTACTGGTTGGTACCGTCGCCTTTGCTTTCCTAGAGAGATATTACCGATATCTTGATCTTTCTTCTTAGGGAGAGCACTACCGTATCTTTTGGTATTGCTTGATGGTCCAGCGTCTTTAACTAAATGTCCTTCTTGGACTGCTTCCTCAAGACGAACTCCCATGCCGACCATTTCAGTGAAGTCACTGGGAGCACTGGTGACCATTCTGTCGTAGTAAAATAAGCTCAAAGTTTTCAGGAAGATCTTTGTCATCTCTTTTTCCTTAAGAGGTGGACAAATCTGGGCGGAAATTTCACGCCATCTCTGAGCATGCTCCTTAAAGGTTTCCTTATCCTTTTGGGACATGGCTCTGATTTGATCTCAGTCGGGTGCCATGTCCAGGTTATACTTATATTGTTGAATGAAGGCAGCGCCAAGATCTCTGAAAGTGACGATCTTAGTGTGGTTCAAACCCATGCACCATTTGAGTGCGGCACCGGTTAAACTATCTTGGAAATAGTGGACCAGTAGTTGTTGGTTCTCTGTCTGAGTTGACATTCTCTGAATGTACATCACCAAATGACTTTGAGGGCAAGAGTTACCCTTGTACTTTTCAAATTCGGGCACCTTGAACTTGTGCGGAACTTTCACATTGGGGACCAAACAAAGGTCCGCGACGTTCTTTCCAAATAGATCCTGACCATGAATGGCTTACAGTTCTTTCTGCATCTCCAGGAACTGTTCCTGGAATTCCCTCATTCTCTCGTCCATACTTTCGTTTCCACCAGATGGTATCTGTGGAATCTGTCCTTCCGGTACAGTGTGTACCACAGGTTGTGGTATAGTCATTACGACAGTGACTCTTGGTACTTCCCTATCTCGAAGTTTGTAACCTTCAGGAGTTGCTGTCATGCCCCTAGCATCTTTGCTTTCCCGAAGTTTGTAACCTTCAGGCCCAGCGGTTCCTGCTGCAGTTTTCGGATCTTCCGTGATCAGCGAAATATATCCTTCCGGGATATAGTTGAGTGGCATGCCCCAGGGACGATCTTTAGACATGGTATATCGAGGATCATACTTTCCCACTATAGGCGTAGATGTGATCTCTGAGATCACAGTCCTTTGTTGTTGCATCTGAGCTGCTACCAGAGCTTGCATATCGTTGTGAAGCTTTTTCAGATCTTCTTTCAGAGCGTCCAGTTCTTCTCTCAACTCTCTGTTCTGTTCCTCGATATTATCCATTTTCTTTTGTTGACTGGCCCGAGTATTGTACGAATGAGAAAATTTGACTCTAGAATCGAGACACAGACGTGAGATTCGTAAGTAAGAAGAATGCGCTACGTGAGAATGATGAATGATATGCAATGATTATATTAATTATATTTATTTATTTTTAATCAAAATAAAATTCGACAATTAGATTGCAAATATCAAACGGTGGGGAAAACCCCGTTTTATTGAATTCAAAGATTGCGGAAATGGAAATACAGTAATTTACAAAGTGCTGTAAAAGGAAATGTCTAAGCTAATGGATCCTGAGTCCTCTCTGAGGAGGGCTCAGGTGCTGGTTCTGGTATTTTCATTTTCTTTGATCGGGGATCTTGAGCCGTTGTCGGGTTGTCATTCCTTTGCCAAGTGAAAAGAGCGAGCAAATTCCTTTGGTCATCTTGGTTTTCTACAACATGTTGCTCTAAAATCTCAATCAGAGCGTCTTTTTCTTCTAACAGTTGTTGTATTTTCTTACACTCCACATTGAGAATATGGTACTTGTTCTTCCAGACTTTTTCTCCTGTTGAACTCTGTTGAGAGTAACCTGAAGTTTTTCCGTATCAGACATAAAATAAAGGACAGGGTCCCTTAACGGAAGAACTTCTTGACGAGGGTAAGGCATCCTCAGCTTGAGAACTCTAGTTTGTACCCAGTGGAGATAAGGTTCCACAGAGACACAGTCTGGTTTTCCTAGAGACTCTCTTCCTTTCCTGTGAATATGTTTCCAAGCATGCACTATTTCTGTCTTCAGTGCTCTGTCATTTTCTCCTTCCTTGAAGAAAAGACCTTCCAGATGAGCATTACGCGGGACATGCCTCATCGGGTATCCAAATTGACGACGAACTAAAAATGGATGATAGTTGATTCCTCATTTATTTCCTATGACGGGTACATTAAGGAAGTTTCCACAACGGTCGATGATTCTGATCCCGTCATAGATTCAATTGTACCAATCGATATCAGAGTTGGTAAGAGACATGATTCTCTGCGACCAGCGTAAAGTATTCTTAGGATCCCAAAATGCAGCAGACTTGGGCAAGTGGGAAATGAACCATTTGTATAGTAGGGGTACACAGCAAGTGATCATTCCTCCGTTGTACAAATTCCTTAAATGTACAGAATGATAAGCATTTGCGAGCAAGGTCGGTACGGGGTTTCCAATCAAAAATATCTTAATGGCATTGATATCTACGAAGTTATCGATGTTGGGAAACAGAAATAACCCGTAGGTGAGAAAAACAAAGATGCTCTCGAAAGTACAGGGCTTTCTTTATCAAAAACTGGGTTGGCAAACCCTGGATTCCACCCTTAGTGGTCATGTGAGTCCTGACTTCTGACTCGTCCAAATAAATTGCTCTTGCAATGGTTTGATCCTTTGGAATTTCTTCCAGTCCAGAAAAGGGAGCTTGGTCAGTGATATGTAAATCAGTCAGGTGAGATTACTCCTCCAGTGTTGGTGCTAGCTGGTAATTCGGGAATATGAAACAGTGATAGACCAGATCGTAGAACTGAATCAGAGTAGCCAGTATTCCTTCAATTACATGGACCCTTAACAAAGATAACAGTCCTCCGTACTTAGCTCTGAAAGCATCAGGGTTGGTGATCATCCTTGCCAAACCTCTCAAATACTCTAGTTTTGGAACCTTGAAGGTGTACTTGTGAGTCTTCCTTCTACCGAAATCCATAACGCAATCTCTTTATCTGACATTTGCAATCATTGTCTTAGTTTAATTTGAAAAAGAGAGACTAGAAGATAAGTTTTTTGTTTAATGTTTTTTAATGAAATGAATGCATGAATGCAGCACACAAAAACATAGAAAAAACATGGGGTCAAAGGTTCGGTGTCATGAAGTCATGGCTCTACCCATCCCCAAAGGTTTATACTGGTGGTTTTTTGTACCTGTCCTCAAAATCACTAACCCCTCTTGGGATAACAACAGCAGGCTGGAATCACCTGAGCGAGCTGATGTATCTTAGAGTAATCTCAAATGAGGGTAGTATCGCGTGACAACTATTTCTGATAGCTTCTGCACTACAAAATAGTAACATGGTTTCAGTCTACTAAAATCCTCAGCTTCTCAGATAACCCAATCGAACAATCTACTTTCAACAACCGAAGTCGTATAGGCATTGAATCCGCAAAGGGCATCTCCACTGATTCGATGGTCGACCGGGACCTCTTATATGGGAGTCACTCCCTGTAAGATTACCCGTCTAGTGCCATCACTTATCTTAGGTGTATACTCAATCTTTCCAGATGCGGCATCACACGCATTCCCATTAGCAGAAAAATAAACACGGATATCAATTAGGAAAAGCAGTATATATATTTATCCTAACATCCTAGACCTCTAGTCCTATGATCCTAACAGTCAATGACTCCCCAGCAGAGTCGTCATTCACCACGGTACCTTCTAAACTTAAGGGATTCTACCTAAGAGATGGGAGAATTATTCTTCTCCCACTGTGGTCGCCATTCTTCTGTAGTGCAGTTTTTGTGGCTTCGAATCACTATCGCTTTGGGGTGCTACAGTTCGATTCATTTTTTATCCTGTGAAGCTGATTAAGGAAGGGAAATAGATGTCTCAAATTAACCCTGCTTGCATACTGAGTTTAAGCAGATGGCTGTTGGTTTACAAATGCTATCAAAATAGTGGGTCTCTCTTAGGTTATTTGGCTTAAGAATAGAGTGTCTTGACTGTTCATGAGGCTTTTGGGAAGATACTATATCTAAATTTTTTCTGATTGATGTATGAAGGTACTGGACCTAGAGTTTTTGATTTGGATGCTCACTAAGATTTCACAATCTTATGCCTACGTATTCCCGTTGAACGAAATAGGGAAATCAGAGCAATCGTAGTTCCTCCTATTCTAAGGGAGGGAAAAGATGTTTTGGTGTCTTGTTCAAAGCCAAAGATTGAAGCTAAAGGTGATTTGTATCTTGTTCAAACCCCAAGATATGAAGCAAAAAGGTTTTGGCTGAGAGAGAATTTGTCATCTCTAAAGAGGAACTGTTGATGTTTGTGTGCTTTGATCAAAGCATAAAGAGGCTGACTCTTTTGGGATATCATTATATAAAGCCTAAGAGGAGGCTAACAGTTTGACTTTTCCGGGGAAAATGTTCTTTCTGTCTTGTACAAAGCCCAAGGTTGATGCTAAAAGGGATTTTTGACTCCGTTGGGGAGGTTTATATGGGTCTTGTACAAATCCCAAGATGGAGGCTGAAATGAGTTTGTCTCAACAAGAGAGTGCTTTTATATGTCTTGTACAAAGCCCAAGACTGAGGCTAAAAGAGTTGACTCAACAAGAGAGTCTTGCAAAGGTGATTGACCCAACAAGGGAGTCTGAAAGTTGATTGACTCAACAAGAGAGTCTTTTATACTCAACAAGAGAGTGATTTTTTGTCTCGTACTAAGCCCAAGATTGAGGCTAAAAGGAGATTGACCCAACAAGAGAGTCTTGAAAAGTGATGGACTTAACAAGAGAGTCTGAAAAGGTTAGCTCCGCTAGGGGGGAGAATTATTGTACACAGCCCAAGAGGAGGTTGACTATGTTGAGGAAAGATCATTATACAAAGCCTAAGAGGATGTTATCTTACTGCTGAGGATTAGATCCATAGGCAGGCCCAAGGGTGATGGACCTCATGAGAGAGACCGGGTTTCTGCTGGAGATTTATCCAGAGTGATCGGTGTTTTTTCCTATGTTTGAAAGGAACTTAAGAATGTCTTTGAGACTCAAAGGGGGTTTAGACTGTCCAAGTCTACTAGTGTTGAAGAGTTTTATCTTTTGTAGGATGCCCAAAAGAGGGCAAGGGCCTTAAGGGATGAGAATCAACCCTAAAGTGGCCTGAGATTTGACACTGGAAAGACTGCTCTAGCCAAGAATGACTAAGTTCTGTCTTATACCTTTAAGAGGTCGTTAGGGTACTTGTATTAAGCCCAAGAGAAGGCATGAGAACTTCTAAGAAGTCGAAGGGTCCTTGTACAAAGCCCAAGAGGAGGCGGGGCTGCTTTTAGGAAGCCTGTGGGTCCCCAAACCAAGAGAAGTTTAAGAAATGCAATTCACAGAGAAGAGATCATTCCAGGAAAGTTCGAGGGTTTGGAAGAAACTCAAGAGATGCTATTCACGGAGAATAGATCAACTCTGGGGAGTAGAATTTCTTTGACAATTTCTATGGGTGACAGTCTGAGAAAAGGTTCACTGAGAATACTGTCTTTCTCTTTGTTCCATATTGTTTAACCCCAAGAGAAGGGAAGACTGTATCTGGAAATCCTATGGGGATCTAGTCTTTTTTGTATTTAAAGAGTGACCAACAGGGCTTTACCTAGTTCTAGACGTAGTTGCCGGGGAAAACTCTAAATAACTATACTAGTATATATACAGTTGATATATGACAAGTATTTCTTTTTAAAGGTATGAAAGAAGACTAACCATGCGCAGCTTCCCACAATACAATTATGCATATGAAAGTATATAAAAGAAAGCGGATAACCACTTACCCGTTGTAGAGCTTCCATGTTGTTTTGTTAGTTGTTCAACAAAGAAATTAAAGAAAGTTTTGATAGCAACTATACATTTGGATTCAAAATCAAAGGAGAAAGTATTCTGAACAGAGATCGGGGCTTACAGCTCAGGGAGAGTCGCAAGTTTTAACAGTGATTGCACTGTTGTTTTGACTTTGTACAGGGACTTATACAAGTGACTGAGGCCCAAAGAAAGGTTTTCTGTACGAAGGGATGGGTCTTACACTCTCTCAAGAGGCCCAAAAAGTTTTGAAGAAAATAAATGGGACTTACAACACGAGGATATGCCCAAATAATTTTCGTTTGAGAACGGCGATCGCGTCGAAATTTCTGACTATATCGGGACTTATACAATACACTGACTCCCAAAAAGTTTTATTTACAAAGAAGTAGGGCTTATACTCTATCAAGAGGCCCAAAAGATTTTTTAAGAAAAGGAATGAGACTTATAGCTCGAGGAGAGGCCCAGATGATTATTTGTTTGAAAAATAGCGATCGCGCCGAGGTTTGAAAACACAGTGGGTCTTATACGATGACCGAGGCCCAAATTATTTTGGTTTTCAAAAGGGGTTGGGTCTTACACTCTATTAGAGGCCCAAAAGTGTTTTTGTACAAGAGATAGGGCTTACAACTCAGGGAGATGCCCGGATGATTTTGAAAAGGCGATGATCGCGATGTTGTTTTGAAAATATACAGAGGGACTTATACAATATGTGAGGCCCAAACAATTTATTTACAAAAGGAGTTGGGTCTTACACTCTATTAGAGACCCAAAGAGTTTGAAAAAGATTTGTTTAGGATGATTAAGATCAAAACCCTAAATTAATTTCAAAATGTATTTTAATTAAATAAAAATTTGATTAAAATTATCAAACATGTGTGAAAAACAAGTTGTGATCTTGGATTAATGTTTGAAAAATCATGTTTTTATCCACAAAATGATTGAAAACCATTTAAGTTTGGAAAATCAAGAAAGAAAAAATACTTTAAATGTCAAAAAAACAAATAAAAATTAATTCTTTGCAAAAATATCAAGTATATGAAATAAATAATATTTTTGGGAAATTATTGTAAAATAAAATATTTTTACATTTTTGTGAATTATTAAAAAATAATCAACTCAAAATCATTAAAAACCAGAGAGAAATTAATTTTTGAATCAATTAAATAAAATCACAAAAATTCAAATATTTAAGAATTCAAAAAAGGGCGCTAAGAACACCAAGTTCTTGCCCGCGCCCTCTGTTTCTTCAGATTTGCGTTTTCCCCTCAATCTCACTGAATACTTGATGAAATCACACAATCCACATATCAATCTACTCGTTTTCACCTCACGATCATGTCTATGGTCTATAATTTCATTTATTTTAAGCATGGAATAAGAAATCAAGACAAAATATCAAGAACCCTAAATTCTGCATGAAGGCTGGAAATTTTGATACACGATTCATACAAAGCAATTAATTGAGGGGAAATCCTCCATACATGATTATGAACATATGGCAAAATTATTGTGCGAGAAAATATGCATGAATCATGAAATGACCAAGTTTAGGCTTACTTGAAGGTCGTGGCAGCAAGAGCAATTTGATTTTTGAGTTGGAGGTGTTACAGATGAGTTGTGATGATCTGAACAGCTTCCCTACACTATATGGAATGTGTTTGAATGCTTGGAGGGATTGGAAATGAACTGGAACAGGTTATGGCACCTCAACTGCAACTTGGTTGAAAACTTGAGCAATTGGCTGGTATTTTGTGAAATTGGTGTTCCAGATGTTGTTTAAGTGTTTGGATTACTTCTATATGATGTTTATGAAGTGTGCGTGTGATTGGTTTTGTTGGAATGGTTCTCAAACTCAAAACCCGATAGTGACTTGCTTTAGAAGGCAATTTTGGAAGTGAGAAAGTGATTTTGAGGAAAGCATCAGTTTGGGTACTTTGGTGTACTCAAACTGATCACAAATGAGCTCTATTTATAGTAGAGCAAGTTTGTTTTGCAAGCAATAGTGAATGGTGTAACGCCCCGAATGTAATTAATTAGTTAATTAAATTAATTAAGGATTTAATTATTTGAAATTGTCGAAGTTGGGAATTTGTCGGTATTATTCTAAGAGGAGAAATTGGAGTATTATGTTGTTTGAGTTGTTCGGTGGATAGTCGAGTAATTATTCGGTTTAATAGGAGAAATAATATTATTATATTGGACTATTATTTTAGTTAAATTGGATTTGGTTGTTGTGTAATAAATAACAAATTGGAGGTGTATGAAGTGAGGCCCAAAAAGAGTAAATAATGGTATTATTATTATTGGATTATTTGGAAAATAAAAAGAAAAGATTATAGGTAGCAGTAAGAAGAAAAAGAAGTTACAGAAAAAGCAGAACGAGGGTTTGGAAGCGTAGGTTGGAGAGAAGAGAGAACTCGAGGGGTTGCCGTCAAAGTTCCAATTTTCGACTAGAAATTCGAGCCGTCTTCAATCCAAGGTAAGGGTGGGGTTCGAATCTTATAACCGGGAATACGATAATTGATACGTGGGATTGGGATTCGTATGATTTTTCTACTGTGAATGTGTTAAAGTGTATTGTCCTTGTTTTTGCGTAATTGATATTGTTTTTGAGTAATTGATGTTCTGTGGCATGATAATTGTGATCGATGTTGTGAACTGAAAACTGGTATTGGGCATGGATATTTCTGGGTTCGGAGTATATAAATATATATGTACTGGTTGTGTTAAAAAAAATATGTATAGGGGGGTGGCGCCCGCCACCCCTGTGTGTAAAGAATTGGTGGTGGCGCAAGCCACCTGGCTTGTTACATGATGGGTGGCGCAAGCCACCTTGTGTTATTCTTTTTATAGTGGCGCAAGCCACATGGTTTCCCCATTGAATGGTGGCGCAAGCCACCTTGAGAAGGGAGTGTTTGGTGGCTCCATCCACCTGCACTCTTAAGTATTGAATGGTGGCGCAAGCCACCTTGAGAAGGGAGTGTTTGGTGGCTCCAGCCACCTGCACTCTTAAGTATTAAGGGTGGCGCAAGCCACCCGTATTCTTGTGGTGTGCATTTTTTGTCGTAATTAAATAGAGAATAATATAATCGAGAGTTGGTGCTGTATCAGAAAAATGAATTGAAACCAAAACTAGTGAAATTAACATTAGCAGGAAAAATAATATCAAGTATGAAATAGCAGTAGTAGGTTTTGTTTTGTTAGCAGAAAATGAAAAGAAATAGCAGTAGTAGGTTTTGTTTTGTTAGCAGAGAATGAGAAAATAGCAGTAGCAGGCTTGGACAGAAAATGAGATTTTTGCATCAGAGTTGAATTTTGTTGATAGCATGATTGATAACATAACTGTGTTGTATCAATAAGTTGAAAATTTAACCGTATCAGTAAAATTTACTAGTAGTAATAGTAGTGGGTAAAACAGTACCGATTTAGCCGAATAAGTAGAATTAAGCGGAAAAATTAGTTGTCTGGATTTAGTTGAAATTGGTCGGGAAGGTTCGTATAAATTAGTAGGTAATTTTGGTGGGTTTATTTTGTGAAATCATTATGAATACAGGGATTTGTAGGTACAGGTGAGTAAGTTACTTTGTCCCGATCTATGGGCATATTTAAGTTGCAGGCCTTTGGCCAATGTTGATTTGCTGTTGTTGTTAAGTTGCAGGCCTTTGGCCAACGTTGATTAGTTGTTGTTAAGTTGCAGGCCTTTGGCCAGTGTTGAGTTGAAGTTGTTGTTAAGTTGCAGTTGTGTTGTTGTTGTGTTGTTGTTGCATAAGTTGATGCTGTAGTTGTTGTCGCATGCATAACATAGCATACCAAGTTGGCCTCGATTGGCAAAATTATTAAGTTGGCCTGGATTGGTAAAATTATTAAGTTGGCCTGGATTGGCAAAAAGTTGAAGTTGAAGGCTTATGCCTTGTTGATGCCCGACAAACTGGCACTTTCTAAGTTGGGAGTTCTGCTCCATTGGTACCACATGCATACGCATAGTTGAGTCGCATTTTATGTTGCATTATTTATGTTGATATAGTTGATGTTGTTTTATGTTGATATAGTCGATGTTGTTTTATGTTGATAGAGTTGATGTTGTATTACATTGATAAAGTTGTTGTAGTGTTATGCCGATAAAGTTGTTGTTTTGTCGTTGTTGTAAAGTAGTGAAATTGTATGATTCTAGTCTAATGTATTGATTATCATACTCTTGTTTATATTGTTCGATATCTCACCCCTTCTATTTGAATGTTACCCCTATGTTGGTAACGTGCAGGTTAGCAGAGATGAAGGTCGTTTATATTCACTAGTTGAGTCGGTGATGTCGCTCTGATACGTAACACTCGGGGGATGGATGCTTGTTGTTTATTGTTGAATATGTTTTATGTTGCTGAATTTTTAAGTTGAATTTATTAAGAATTATGTTGTTTTGAAGTTGTTTTAGTCGAACAAAAGTATTAAGTGAATTGTAGTTGAATATTGTTATGTTGAAGTTGTTTTTCAGTTGAATAAAAGATGTGATGTTATTACAAGTTGAGAAATTATAATTCCGCTGTTTAGTTGATTAAAAGTTGAATTAAATTATTACAGGTTCATCCAGGTTCTAAGTGTTATATATCTGTATAATATATATATATATATATATATATATATATATATATATATATATATATGTTGCTTTTATGTGAAGTAAATGTGGCATCCCATGTATGATGAAATTTTGGCACTCTGATTTTTATTAATATTCGATGGGTAGATTTGGGGTGTTACAAATGGCAACTGGTACAGGTCTGTGGCCAATTGGATCATTTTGGAATCTCAAGTCTCCTCTAGCCATTGACTAGAGGTTAGAGCACAGACCTGTGTGTCTTTGGTACATAGCTTATCCTTGACTCATTCAGTTGGAATAGACTCATTTCATGCCACCTTGGTGCATCCATTGAATGCTTGGAAACAAAATTGGAGTCTTGGCCTCCTTTAGGCTTTTTAGGTTTGGCATGCTACTTGTAGTTCCAAAGACTTGGGAGGCTTATGGATCAGTGTTTGTTCCTCCTTTGTCTCCCCCTGAGGTGTGCAGATGGATAAACTTGTTTATTATTTGCACAAATTGATTAAATCGAGCCCTAATGCACATATTTGCCTTGCCAAGCAGTTTGCATCAAGGCACATTGCAGCCACCATAACTCCTAGCTCAGATGGAATCTGATGGAGTTCTTGGACACTTTAGAAAACTGATATATCCTATTTCATCATGATGTCCAACTTTGGTTTTGATCCAACCTGAATTACATTGAAAACTGCCTCTACTTTTGGGAAAAAATAAGGCAGATTCTGACTTAGTGAATATTTCACTAAGTGTTGGAAAAATGTCACTTTTGTGTTTTCAGTCATTTTGATCACTCCATAACTTAAAATCCGTGAGGAATTGGAATGAGTTGTAGTTGACACTTTTGAATTATGCCATGAGATCTACAAATCCATCTTTGGACCATCCAAAATGGTTGCTTGGATCTCAAGTTATGATCCTTGGAAGTTGGTACCCTAGCCACTTTGTTCCATAACTTAGAAAAATTCTAAGTTTTTTATGGTTACCCATTTTACAAGTTAACTCACTTTCTTTGATTTTACATGATGAATGATGATTCAAATCACACATTAACATTGTTTTAGGGTTAAAGAACTATAATTATGAAAAATCCCAAAAAGTCAAACTTGATTTTGTGCACAGTTGACTTTTTATCAGATGAATTCCAAACTGTGCGATCCTTTATGAATTCAAGTCCTTGACCTAAATTAACCCTAATGTATATATTCCATAGGTGTTATAGGGTGTATTGAATCATGTCCCAAGGTTTGGGAGCATGTCTTGGTCAAAAGTCAAAGGTACAATTGACTTTTTTCGCGAAACCTTAATTGTGGTCCTGATGAAATTGAAACTTGTAGATCAAGCTTCTTGGATCAACCCATTGTAGTAAATGGATCATTGTGGTTTATTAGAGGCCCTCAAATTATTTCTTGAGGTCTTGGCTCATGTTTGGTCCCAAAAGTCAACTTAGGGGTGAATTAGGTCAAGAAACCCTAATTCCTGATTATTGGTGAATACATCCCCTGAGGTAAAATTGACTTGATGGTTGGGTCCATGAGGTCCCTTAGAGTATCTTGGGTTGTGCTTTGAAGCATTGGCTCATGCCCAGATGAAAATTTTCATCTGGAGGCCTTGGTCGACCAAAACCCTAATTTGGTGACACTGGCAATCTCGAGGCTTGATCCCCTTGGAATGTTGCAACCTTGTGCTTGATTCTTGTTGTGGGAGTCCTTTTGATCCTTTGTGGATGTTTGAGAGGTTAGACAAGTTGAAGATCATGTCGTTTCTTGATTGATCCTTTGTCTAAGTGCTCTGAGAGGGCCTGAAACCCTATTTTCTGATTATGGTGAATGCTAAACAATCCTTGAGGAGATTGATGAGGCATAAAGGCACATCCATATTGTGATGATGATTTGCACAATGATGGTAAATCTTAATGGTCAAAATTTGGGGTATGACATCCTTCTGATCCTTCTGGACACTCTTCCGCACCGTCTGCAACAACCTCCCCCTCTCCTCCTCAAACTTCCTATCCTACTTCTCTTTCCACCTCTTCTTCTACTCCTTAAACTTCTTCTTACCCTCCTCCAAATTCCTATCCTACTCCTCCACCCACCTCTTCCTCTCCTCCTCCAACTTCATATCCTGCTTCTCCCTTTCCTTCTCCAACTTAACATTAACAATCTCTTCAATCTCTCTTTCTCTCTCTCTCTCTCTCTCTCTCTCTCTCTCTCTCTTTCTCTCTCTCTCCCTCTCTCTTACGGGTTTTCTCTCTAGATTATTTAGATGGTCCAAAATATGCCTTGAGCCAACACATCTTCCAAGACCACGGACACGCTCAGGATGTTCCTCGGTTCCAATCGCTTCTACCAAGATGTCATGACGATCTTGCAAAGTGAAGAGGTCGACTTCGGTTTGTTCAATCAGGTCATCCTACAACACATATGGAATTTTATCTTTAACAAATTGATTTAACTAAAATAAATATTGTTGAAAAAGGTATCTACTTACAATCCTTTGAGCCACTTCGCACATATCATCTAATGTGAACTCTCCGTCTTTTCTTTGACGTGCTCTCTTCCATTTCTCGTGGTGTGATAATGGAGATGGAGTGCGATCAAGACTTATAGAACCTCTTAGGTCTTCCTCCATTTGTTTTCTTTTTTCTTCCATCATCTTCTTTTTAAGTTTTCGATATCCTTCACAAGACAATCTACATGGATAGATATCTCCAGCTCAATTTTCCTTTCCTTTTTGGCTCTTTGCCAAGAAAGTAGGAGTGGTGCGAGACTCTACAAATTTCTCCCAAACATATTGATCAATATATGAATACACATCATATAGAGGCTTTTCTTTATCTTCTCCATGTTTAATATAACCATGGGTGAGTCGTGTCTTAAATCCCCTCCAAAGCTCACCTTAATATGTAGGCATCTTCGTTTTCACATTATTATCATCTGGACTAACCATGAACGCATCCTATGTTTACACAATAGATGTGTTATCAGTATTAAACAAAAAATAAATGATCATATATACTTGCAAAAAAATCATAAAATACTTGAACATCTTCCCATATGGCGTTTTTCAAGTCCTCTTTAACATCGTGCCAACTATATATCAAAATGCTCACTTTACTTCTGCCTTGTAATGCAATATAACCCATAAAATCGTCAGTGTGTTCACCATAAGCCCTGTCGGTTGCAACATCAACTGTAACTGGGTAGCGAACACCAGTTTTGTGGGCTTTTTTCACCTTGGTATACATCGTGGCACCTCTAGTTTTTCTTCTACGGTTTGTATTAACAGCTGTTGCAACAAATGTTGTATGGGAGGTGCTTGTCGAATCGACCATAACTATCAAGAGACAAATACGTAGAAACAAAATGATCAAGAGAAAAATAGTGAAAAACAATATGATATAAACTCATTTCGGTGATATATAACTCGTTTCAGTGATATATAACTCGTTTTAGTGAAGAACAAACCTATTGAAAAATGATATTTATTGATGAAATGACTATATAAATAAACCTCAAAATAATCAAGAGAAACTATCTAACTAACGTTTCAATAAAAACAAATGGAAAATCGTAGAAACAAAATGATCAAAAGGAAAACTAACGTAAAACCCTAGACAAAATGATCAGTGCAAAACAAAGTGATATATAACTCGTTTCAGTGAAGAACACGCCTGTTGCAAAAATGACGTTTGATGAATATCTATCAGAAGAGTTTTGATGAATATCAACTTGAAAATCACCTAGGTTTTTTTCCGCAAAATGAGAGTGATGAAACGAAGCTTGAGCGTTGATAGGTAAATGAAAACTTAGAAACTAGCTAGATTGTAGTCTGAAGTATTTCATGAAATATATGTGTCACGTCGATTTTATATGAAATCCGACGTGACAATATTAATTAAAAATATAAAATATAAAAAACACAATAGCGCCATATTATGGTAATTCAATTAAAAGATATATAACGTCAGATTTTTTTGTATAACCGAAGGGTTTGAACATGTCAAATAAAAAATTAAAATAAGATTTTGAAAATAGTATTTTAAAATTGATTAATGCAAAATATATTACCTCTCAGTTGGACCATGTAGTCAAGGTAAATACTAATAAAAAAATAACAATGATAAAAATGGAACATGGAAAGGCTCTAAGTGAGAAATACTAACTAAACAGCTGAAAAAAAAACATAAAATGCAATAACTGAATGTCGAAGCGAGCTCCCTTATATCTCTATTCCCTCGCTTTTGGTTGTTTTTTTTAAAAAGCCAGGCACTCCCTGTACCTATACCCTCATTTTTTTATTGTTTGAGGTGTTAACTTTGTCATAAAAAGCGTTATTTGTTGTAGTGAGTACCTACATTGGAAGTGAATGTGATCAATGTTCAGTAAGCTGCGCACAAGGAACAAAGAAATAAAGATGGAAAAGATTAGTTATTGATCCATCAATGTGTGTATCCTAAAGTGTTTGAGAAGATCATTAAAGAGGAAACAACAAAATAAGCGTGGACAAGGTAAAGAACTTGTACGACAGAGTTGAAAATTTGAAGAGGGTAAAGTTGCAGACGCTGAGAAAGCAATTTGAGATAACTCAAATGAAAGAAGATGAGTCAGTTTTAGAATTCTTTACGCACTTAGCATCACTAACAAACTAGATGAAAGTGAATGGTGAATCAATCACTGGTCTGTAGAAGATTGAGAAATTATCGAGATCTTTGACTGCAAACTTTGATTACATTATCGTGTCCATTTAAGAGTCCAAGAACCTAGTTGAGATGAAAGTGGAAGAACTTCAAGCTTTATTAGAGGCTCATGAGATGAGACTAAAGCACATGAACTCAGAGAGGGAGAAAGTGGTTGAACATGCAGTGCAATCAAGATTCACCAAGAAATCTGGAAAGAAAAGGTGAAGCAGAGGAAGAATCTTGCTAGTGATGCGAAGTAAAGCAATAATTCAAAGAATCATTCAGATTCAATCATGAAATTCATGGGCAACAAGTATTCAGGGAAGAAAGTTGACATGAAGGAGATGCAATGTTACAACTCTCAAGGGTTTGGTCATTATGCTAGGGATTATAGAAGAATGAAGGAATCTAAAGCAAAAGATGATGACGAAGTGCAATATGCACATGCTGGAGAAAGCGAGTCTGATGATATGCTGCTCATGGGAAATACTTAGTCGAACAATGAGTAAACCAACATCTGGTATATGGATTCAGGATGTAGCAACCAAGTGACTGGAAATAAAAACTAGTTTAGCAAGTTGGATGAATCAGTTAAGAAAGTGATCAAGTTTGTAGATGGCAGGCATGTTACATCATAGGGAAGAGGAAACAGAGTTGTTATGAGAAGGATTGGTCGAAGAGCCATAATTACTGACGTATTATATGTACCTTCAATGATAAGTAACTTGATAAGCATAGGTCAATTAATTGCCAAAGGGTATAACATGAAGTTAGGAGAAAATCTGATGATGGTGTATAATAAAGAAGGAACGATGATCCTAAAGGCACTATTGACATATAAAAAAGCCTTCAAGATTGAGATCAACATGGTTGATCATCCGTGTCTTGCTTCGACTACTGTCAAAGACAAGAATTGGCTATGGAATTGTAGGTATGGACACCTAAACTTTAGAGGTCTAGGTATGCTCAACTAGAATAAGATGGTGTATGACTTACCTCAAGTGAAATAACCAATTCAAGTATGTGAGGAATACTGAAAAGAAAAGTAGGCTAGGAAGGAAATCAAACATGACTTGTCTATGAATTCGAGAGAAAAGCCGGAGCTTGTTCACATTGACGTGTGTGGACCTTTTCAAGTAAGATCGAATGAATGTAACCACTATTTCCTAACCTTCAAATATGAATTAACTATATATATCTGGGTTATCTTATCGAAAAGAAAATCGAGGTATTCACACAGTTCAAGAAGTTTAAATTGCGTGTCAAGAAGCAAAGTGGATGCAAGTTAAAGAAACTGAGAACTGATGGTGATGGTGAATACACCTCTAGAGAGTTTGCAAGCATTTTCATGGATGAAGGTATATGTTGAGACAAATTTGGTTCTTACCATGTATCCTCTAAAGTTTTGATGATAACAAAGTATTTGAAAAAACAATTAGGATTTCTATCAAGTTTTTTTCGTGTGTGCATAATTGTATTTATTTGATGTAACTGGTTTTGACACGGAAGTAGCTTTGATTCGGTTATGATTATACACTCGTGAGAGACTCTGATCAGAAAGTTACTGCTAGTACACTTCAAAATCAGAAGTGTGCTTTGGCTGCCTCTGAAATTGTGTAGTGTCAATTCAAGCTCTGCTAACACGAGACTTGAGATATGTTGACATTATCTTCAAAAGATTATGTTGTACTTGTTTCATGGATGTGTTCTCCGGACAAAGGCTTTGTTCTGAGGATAATTCCTTAACTACGAGTTCTAACATCTACCTTCTTAGAAAAGAAGATGTAATAGAAGATTTGATCTGATTATAGCCGTTGTAGATACTCCAATGACTATATTTCTTTAGCTATAAAAGGAGAAGAAGATTAGAATATCAACTCAAGAAATAACGCTACAACTACAACTGAGATACATACGCACTACATTCAGCTCAAGAGAGGCTAATCTGTTAAAGTATTCTTATTCTTGTATAGCTTAAGAATCCTTCGTGTAAAAGTGTATTGTATAATATTTGAACACTTCTGATTGTTAATAAAGTGTGTTGTAAGTTATTCCTTCTTTAAACAGTTAGTTTAGATATAAGTCTCTTGCTGTGGGCTTGAGCAGTGAAGTCTTGGACAGAGGTCTGAGCAAGGACAGTCTTAGGCAGAGTTTTTGAGCAAGGAAGTCTTGAACCAGGTGGGTTTAAGTAAGAGACGTCTTAGAATCTGAGGATGTAAGCAGAGAAGTCTTGATTAGGTGCTGATTGAGCAATGAGTCTTAGATTGTAGGTATGAGCAGGGAAAGTCTTATACTTATGAGTTTAAGCAGTTGTAATCAAGTTGATTATAATGGAAATCTCTTACGTGGCAAGGGGACTGGAGTACTCTTAGTTGGAGAGGAACTAGGATAAGTGTTGTATGTTCTTTGCTATTTTTATTTGCTTCTGTTACATTTTGCGGTGCACTTATGACCAGGTTCTGCACTTTGGTTTAGAATCTGAACTCTGGTTCAGAAGTAAAAAGAATTTTGCAAACACAATTCAACCCCGCTTCTTGTGTATTTTTCTCACCTTCAGTTGGCGTCAGAGCAAGGTCTCTACGTAACACTAAACAGTGGTACAGTCAAAGGTCCAACGAGAAAAATATGGCTACGGAGGATACTAATGCTAGTTCCTCATTAAGGGGATTTCCCTGTGATTACAGTAACTCTGAGAGAAATTATTACTATGCTAAACCTCCTATATTTAGCGGTGACTCCACTGAGTTTGAATGGTGGAAAAGTAAGATGTACACATATATCTTAGACTCGATGATGAGATGGGATATACTTGAAGATGGCATTGAAATTGCTGTTGACAGTGTTGGTATGGTAACTGACAGGAAAACTTTGACTCCAGCTCAAAAGAAAATCTATAGAAAACATCATAGACTCGGAGGTTATTCTAGTTGATGCTCTACCACATGCTGAGTACTTGAAAATCATTGATAAGTCTTCTGCAAAAACTATCTTTGAATCTCTATGCTTTACTTATGAAGGAAATCAACAAGTTCAAGAAGCTAAAGCTATCTTGCTGGTGCAGAAATACGAGCTATTCAAAATGAAGGATGATGAAGATATTGAAACCATGTTCTCAAGGTTTCAGACTCTTGTGTCAAACCTTCAAGTGCAAAATAAAAGTTACTCCACTTCAGATCATGTTAAAAAGATTATGAAGAGTCTTTCTTCAAAGTTTATACCTAAATTTACAGCTATTTAGGAAGCTAAGGACCTGAATACGCTGTCTCTTGAAATTCTAATTAGCAATCTTTAGAGTCATGAGATAGAACTAAATGGAGATGAGTCCTCCAAGAAACTTAAATCTCTTGCTCTAAGATCTGCTTCCAAAAAGGCTTGTGATAAGTCCAAAAGTCTTTCAAAGAACAATAAATCTGATGAAACTTCTGAAGAAGATTCTGATGGTAGATCTGAGGATGGTGATATGGCTTTGTTCATCAGAAGATTTCAGCAAATAGCCAGAAGAAGCAAAAGGTTTTCCCAAGAGAAACAGGAGATCTAATGTCAAAGATGAAGACAAAATCTGTAACAATTGCAACAAACTTGGTCACTTCAAATATGACTGCCATGATCTTCAGAAGGACAGTCAGAACAAAGGAAGTCATCAGAAGGACACCGTCAGAAACAAGTTCAAGAAGAATTTTATGACAACTTGGGAAGAGCTGGATGATGAAGATTCAGAAAAAGAAGATGATGTCAATCTTGCATTGATGGCACACTCATCTGTTGAAGGGCACTTATCGGAATCTAAAGATGAAGATGAGGTATACTCTTACTCTAACTTTATTTCATGCACTAATAATCTTATAAATTATTGCAAGGATTGCGCCAGTCACATTAAAATTTTAAAAAGAGATAATTTCATTTTGAAAGAAGAATTAAAAGAAATTAGCACATCTCAAAATGAATGTTCATCTCTAGGAAAGTATGATCAAGCCTTTTATAAATTCATTACATCTGGCATTGATAGAACTAAACTTGCATCTATGATTTATGGAGTTGGCAAAAATAATAGAGAAAGTTTGGGGTATGATAAAGGTTGCTCTAGTTCTGATGTTTCATTGAAAGCACTCCCAAACTCTTGATCATCCAGCATTGGTCAAACAATGTTAAGCAATTATTTTGTTCCTACTGCTAATAATGTGAAAGTTATAAATATGAATGAATCTATTGATCATAAGTTAAAAGGTATTGTAATATCAGAACCCGATAGCTCAGAAGTTTTGGTAACTTTAGTATCCACGACATCTGAATCACAGACTAAAATTGGTTATGTAACTAAGGTTAAGAACAACTCCAGTCAAAGCTTTTGGAAACAAAATAATTGGAGTAAAGCTAAACTTTTTCACATGGCAACATGACATGATAGGAGAAAACCTGTTAGGACTAACCCAAAGGACTCATACATGTATGGGTACCTAAATCTCAATTTGTCTTTGATGCAGATATGCCCAAAGGAAAGGATGGAAAGACAATCTTGGTACCTGGACAGTGGTTGCTCATGATATATGACAGGAGAAAAACATATGTTCCAAACCCTAAGTCTGAAAGAGGAAGGAGATGTGGGTTTTAGAGGTGGTCAGAAAGGAAAATCATTGGTACATGTACTATTGGTAATTCTCAAACACTTATCAACAAAGTTTGGCTGGTAGATGGCTTAAAGCATAATCTACTCAGCATAAGTCAATTGTGTGATAGTGGTTCTGAAGTGCTATTTAATAATAATTTATGTTCTATTATTAATGTTGACAAAAATGTTATATTCAAAGGGAAAAGGAAGGGAAATGTTTATAAAATCAATCTTTCTGAATTGGCTGATCAGAAGGTCGTTTGCCTAATGAAAATGAGTGATGAGAAATGGATTTGGCACAAAATATTAGGTCATGCTAACTGGAGATTAATCTCTAAACTTAGCAAGCAAAAACTTGTTAAAGGGATGCCAAATCTTAATTATCACTCAGATGCTCTCTGTGGAGCATGCCAAGTTGGAAAGATTGTGAAAACTTCTTTTAAAACTAAAAACATTATCTCTACTTCTAGACCCTTAGAATTGATTCACATTGATTTGTTTGGTCTTATTGGGATTGTTTCAATCAATGGAAAGAAATATGGTTTGGTCATTGTTGATGATTTTAGCAGATGGACTTGAGTAAAATTTCCTCGATAAAAAGATGAAACATATGAAGTATTTAGCTTCTTCTACATACAAGTACAATCTGAAATGGAAGTAAAGATTCTGAAAGTCAGAAGTGACCATGGGGGAGAATTTGAAAATGAGTCATTTGAGTCTTTTTGTGAAAGATATGGAATTATCCATGAGTTCTCTTCTCATAGACTCCACAGCAAAATGGGGTTGTAGAGAGAAAGAACAGATCTTTGCAAGAAATGGCAAGAAAATTGATTCATGAAAATAGTCTTCCTAAGTACTTGTGGGTAGAAGCGGTTAATACTATTTGTTATATTCAGAACAAAATCTATATTAGACCAATTCTGAATAAAACATCGTATGAGTTGTTTAAAGGGAGAAGACCAAGCATCTCTTATTTTCATCAGTTTGGTTGTACTTGATGTATCTTGAATAATAAGGTCTACCTAAAGAAATTTGATGCTAAAGCTCAAACGGGTATCTTCTTGGGATACTCTGAATGCTCAAAAGCACACAAAGTGTACAACTCAGAAACCAAAATGGTTGAAGAGTATATACACGTTAAATTTAATGACAAAATACCTGACCATGAAAAGTCAGAGTCCTTAGTCCAAAATGATAGTTCTGCAGGTATTCAAAACTCTGAAGAACAACTTCTGGTATGTGTCCCAAAGGAAAGAGTATAGATGATGATATTTCAAAATCTATTACTATTATTGAAGGATTACCAGAAGCTACAGAAACTGAAGTTACTCTAACTGTTCATGTTACTGCTTCGGTGATTGCTCAAAATAATACTGAAGCCTTTACTCCAACAAAGAGACCATTTAAATACAAAGCATTTCATCCAGAAGGGCAAATCATTGGAAATAAAGATGAGCCATTGAGAATCAGATCTGCTTTCAGAAAATGATCAATCAATGCTTGGACTTAATTCATTGAAAAGCCTAATTCTATTGATGATGCATTATCAGATAATGGTTGGATCATGGATATGCAAGATGAACTAAATCAGTTTCAAAGAAATGATGTGTGGGATCTTGTTCCAAGACCACAGAAGAAAAACATCATTAGGACGAAGTGGGTTTTCAGAAACAAGCTTAACGAACATGGAGAAGTCGTTAGAAATAAAGCCAGATTTGTAGCTCAAGGCTACAGTTAGCAAGAAGAAATTGACTTCTTTGAAATATTTACTCCTATGGCAAGGTTAGAAGCTATGAGTCTTCTTCTCTCTTATGCCATCAACCATGACATTGTACTCTATCATATGGATGTGAAAAGTGCTTTTCTGAACATAGTTATTAATGAAGAAGTGTATGTTAAGCAACCTCCAGGATTTGAAGATCCAAACCATCCAGACTTTGTCTACAAACTCAAGAAATCACTCTATGGGCTCAAGCAAGCTCCTATAGCATTATATGAGATACTGAGTAATTTCTTGCTTAAGAATGGTTTTGCTAAAGGAAAGGTTGACACTACACTATTTTGGAAAACTCTTGAAGAAGAAATCTTGATTGTTCAAATTTATGTTGATGACATAATTTTTGGTTCCACTAATGCATCTCTTTGTCAATAATTTTATAAAATTATGCAGGCAAAATTTAAGATGAGCATGATGGGGGAATTGAAATACTTTCTTGGAATTCAAATTAATCAAAAGGAAGAAGGTATACACATTCATCAGTCTAAGTACACAAGAGAGCTCTTGAAAATTTTTAATCTTGATGAATGCAAAGTCATGTCAACTCCTATTCCTCCCACCTGCAACTTGAATGATGAAGAATACAGTGCTAAAGTGGATTCAACCAAATACCGAGGTATGATAGGTTCCTTACTATATCTCACTACTTCCAGATTGGATATTCTATTCAGTGTATGTCTGTGTGCAAGATTCCAAGCTGATCCTAGAGAAACTTATTTAACTGCTATTAAGAGGATTTTTAGGTATTCGGAAGGAACAACTAATCTTGGACTTCTTTTTAAGAAATCCTCAGATTATAAGCTGGTTGGATTATGTGATGCTGACTATGCCGGAGATAGAATTGAAAGGAAATCCACCAGTGGAACCTATCAATTCTTAGGTGAAAACCTCATCTCCTAGGGTTGTAAAAGACAAGTAACTATTGCTCTGCTTTCAGTAGAAGCAGAATACATCTGAGTTGCTAACTGTTGCACTCAACTACTATGGATGAAATATCAACTTGAAGATTATCATATTTTTGGAAGCAATATTCTTATCCTTTGTGATAACACTACTGCCATTTGTCTAACGAAGAATACAATTCAACATTCTAGAACTAAGCATATTGAAATTAAGCACCATTTTATAAGAGACTATGTTCAGAAGGGTGTACTAGATATTCAGTTTATTAATTCTGAACATCAATGGGCTAATATATTTACAAAACCCTTAGTTGTTTCCATATTTAATTATATTAAGAAACATCTGAACATGGTCTTTGTCGTTGAATAAATGCTTATCTTCTCAATGGAGTATTGGAAGAAAATTTGGATTCTGGTGGCACTCAGTTGATTTTTTTTAAATATGAAATTTCTCTAAGATTTTGTATATAAGCCTTGATTAGAGTGTATAGGATCTCTTTCATCATTGTTTGCTTTATTTAAGCAAAAAGTAAAAAGTTTAATTCTATGCTACATGCTTCGAATTAACTATTGGACTAATCCTGAGCTCTGATAAAATAAGGAACTTTGTCCTACACTCTTATACCTAACAACTTTATTTTGAAATATTGATTTAATAGATTCTCTGCTCAGGGATCTGTCTATCACTTTTATTTCAAAATCTGCTCTGAAATTTGGTTCTTAAAAGGAGTGTACTGACAAAGATTCTTATTCAGACTCATCATTGTCCAAACATTTAAAACACATTTGCTTATAAATTAGCATTCTATGTGTTATGTTGCTGTTCGTGTATTTTTTTTCTTCTAATTTTATGAGTTATATTCTATTTGAGATAATCTTGTAAAATCACTAACATTTCTTCTTAAAATGTCTTCAAAGACCATTAAAGGAGAGATCTATGATGTAGATATTCTGAAGGAATACACGACTAATTTCAATGAATTGACGGCAAGTAATCTTTCTCAGATAGCTGCGGATATTCATTTTCAGAAATGGGATAGATACTTTGCAATACTTAATGGACCTATCTATCAAAATCTTGTGAAATATTTTTGGGCAAATGCTCATGTTCATCAGAATGAGCTAGATGATTGTCAGATTCTATTTGTTGTATATGGTGTTTCTGTTTTCATCAACTCTAAAATCATCTCTCAAGCAATGAATTGTGAGGAAGATGGAGCTACTGTTGAAAACTACAGAAATAACAACAGATTTATGAACCTTATGCACAACATCTATGATAATATAGGCCCTACTGAAAGTCCTTCTACTATTACTTCTATGGTAAAAGTCTGGTACCAAATTATGGGGATCAATCTAAGGCCTGTAGAAAAGGAGACAAGATGACTTTCTTCTGATGATAAACACTTCATTTTGTTCCTAGTCTCCAGAACTAAATTTAATTTATCTCTGTTTATGTCCAATTATCTGAAAGAAGAGATCCTTGGGTCTCGTGAGGAACTATCTTTTCTCATTCCTTTTGGTAGGGTTCTTTTTGTGATTCTTGATCTACAAGGTGTTGTTGCTCATATGCAAATAAGCTGGGTTGATTGACAAACTTGTTCCTGACTAGTGTTTAGCTATGAATTATTCAGAAACCATTATTAATCTTTAAAGTTTACTTTTTCTCTTTTCTCTCTTTTTGTTGATGACAAAGGGGGAGTATTGATTAAGTATTCTTTTAAATTAATTATGGAGTGAATTTGTTTACTACATACTTGAGGATCTTACAAAAATCTTCTCTTGGAATGGATCTAGTTATTCTATATAGAGGGGACCTTACAAACCTCACCTCTTAGACTTCACAGATAAGACTCATGGGGAGCTTACAAACCTCACCTCTAAGACTGTCTGACATAGGGGGAGCTTACAAACCTCATACCCTGAAAGTTGTTGAATAACCAATCTACTACTGATTGTTGATTAATCCTATTGGAGTAAATCTAATTATTCTATATAGGGGGGATCTTACAAACCTCACCTCTTAGACTTCACAAATAGGGCTTAGGGGGAGCTTACAAACCTCACCTCTAAGACTATCTGACATAGGGGGAGCTTACAAACCTCAGACCCTGAAAGTTGTTGAATAATTAATCTGCTACTAATTGTTTTAAAATACTTAATGTTGTCATCATAAAAAAGGGGGAGATTGTTGAGACAAATTTGGTTCTTACCATGTATCCTCTAAAGTTTTGATGATAACAAAGTATTTGAAAAAACAATTAGGATTTCTAACTAGCTATTTCGTGTGTGCGAAATTGCATTTATTTGATCCAACTGGTTCTGACACGGAAGTAGCTTTGATTCGGTTCTTATTATACACTCGTGAGAGAGTCTGATCAGAAAGTTACTGCTAGTACACTTCAGAATTAGAAGCGTGCTTTGGCTGCCTCTGAAACTGAGTAGTATCAACTCAGGCTCTTCTAACACGGGACTCGAGATATGTTGACATTATCTTTAAAATATTGTGTTGTACTTATTTCATGAAAGTGTTCTCCGGACAAAGGCTTTGTTCTGTGGATAATTCCTTGACTACGACTTCCAACATTTACCTTCTTGGAAAAGAAGATGTACTAGAAGATTTGATCTGATTATAACCGTTGTGGATATTCTAACGACTATATTTCTTCATCTATAAAAGGAGCAAAAGATTGGAAAATCAACTCAAGAAATAACGTTACAACTACAACTGATATACATACGTGTTGGGGAAACAATCAAGGGGGTCAACGAGGGAGCATTTCTTAATTGGGACACGCCTTTGTGAGAGACACACCACATACTCACCTAAAACCTTAAGGTGATAGGTGTGTGGGTTCTCCCACTTATAAAGTGTTTAATCTTCCCTTTTCTAATCAATGTGGGACTTCTTCCTCACACTTGATTCTCAACACTCCCCCTCAAGTGTGAGTTTATACACAATGCTCCCCCTCATGTGGTAGCTCTCTCTTCCACATACACTTGTATCACCGTTGAACTCAACGGAACACCTTCTACCCACACCTGCGGGATGTGTTTCGATACAAGTAAGTCGGTCCCTTTCTCGAACCAAAGGCTCTGATACCATTGTTGGGGCAATAGTCGAGGGGGTCAACGAGGGAGCATTTCTTAATTGGGACACACCTTTGTGAGAGACACACCACATACTCACCGAAAACCTTAAGGATAGGTGTGTGGGTTCTCCCACTTATAAAGTGTTTAATCTTCCCTTTTCTAATCAATGTGGGACTTCTTCCTCACACTTGATTCTCAACAATACGCACTACATTCAGCTCAAGAGAGGCTAATCTTTTAAAGTATTCTTATTCTTGTATAGCTTAAGAATCCTTTGTGTAAAAGTGTGTTGTATAATACTTGAACACCTCTGATTGTTAATCAAGTGTTGTTATAATTTATTCCTTCACTAAACAGTCAGTTTAGATATAAGTCTCTTGCCGTGGGCTTGAGCAGTAAAGTCTTGGACAGAGGTTTGAGTAAGGAAAGTCTTAGGCAGAGTGTCTGAGCAAGGAAGTCTTGAACCAGGTGGGATTAATCAAGGGAAGTCTTACAATCCGAGGATCTAAGTAGAGAAGTCTTGATCAGGTTTTGATTGAGCAAGGAGTCTTAGACTGTAGGTATGAGCAGGGAAAGTCTTATACTTGTGAGTATAAGAAGTTGTAATCAAGTTGATTATAGTGGAAATCTCTTGTGTGGCAAGGGGACTGAAGTACTCTTAGTTGGAGAGAAACCAGGATAATTGTTGTATGTTATTTTTTGTTTTTATTTGCTTTTGTTACATTTTCCGCTACTGTTATCATCGGGTTCTGAGCTCTGATTTAGAATATGAACTCTGGTTCAGAAGTAAAAAGAATTTTGCAAACACAATTCAACCCCCCTTCTTGTGTACTTTTCTCACCTTCAGTATAAAACATGAGGTCGTTGCACCCTATACGCCTCAACATAATGGTATAGCTGAGAGAAGAAATAGAAGTATATTGAACTAGACTAGGAGCATGTTGAATGTAACACCCTATTTCCCGACTAAAAAATTAATGCAATAATTCAAAGTATAATTTCACCCAAGGGTGTCACACATTCTCAAATAATACACTTGTTATTAAATTAAACAGCTGTCATTGGAAAAATGAAACATTCAACAACACCTTCACATAGTATCATCATATTCAATTACTCAAATAACATCAATTTTTGAAATAAAAAAGTAACTCTCCAAATAAAATAAATAACGTCTCATCCCCTGTGTTACAATACCAGAGCGACACAAATGGCACTAGACAAAACAGAAAAACAAAGAAGAAGGCAATGACCACCATTCATCAACACAACAACACTACATGATACACGTATCTTAACATGAGCATAAAAGCCACGCACAAAAAAAATAGGGGTGAGAATAATCCTTACAAATGTTAGCAGTGAAAGTAAACAGCAGGAAAATTATAAAAATATATAAATCAGTCTCACACAGCAACAACAACAATACAATATATAATTCAAATGTGAAACACACCAACTTCTCCTCCAATATGCATGTGGTACTGGGTTTTGGGCATCAGAGGTGTCTTATTGACTTATCTCTGTCTCCGGTTCCTCTTTGAACTGTGTCCCTCTCTGGACATGAGACCTTCATGGTTACCCTCTGAACCTGATCTCACTGGACCGAATTCCTACCTTACTCCAATAGATATATATGAATGATCATGGTAGAAAACAGTAATAGAACTAAAAAAATCACCAAAATCATTCTAAAAAATTCATACTTAAACAAGTTCCACTCTTGAACCATAAGTTCCCCAATTATCAAGTCTCACTATAACTCCTTTAAATTACTCAACTAAAAAAATATTCATATAATTAAGTTTAATAATTATATTATAACTCAAAATTTATCAACAATTGAGTAAAATTGTATTATTACTCATCAGCTCAAAAATCAACCAACATACTTAAAACATCTCAACATAGTATTGTATCATTTTATTATATAGTTATGACTCATCAAATGTTATATATATATATATATATATAACTCAATAGAGTTTTAAGGAAACTCGTAACAGCTCTATAAAAACTCCTAAACCTCAAACATGACTCTAGAGTACTCTAAAGTGTTCAAAAATGCCCTACTGACAGTCTTTCACGGGTGATAACTCTACTGAGCTCTAAAACTGCTGAACTCAAACACTGTCGAAAACGCCGCCGACCCGATCGATGACCTACTCTGACCAAACTCGCCAAATATTCCTGAACCACGACACCCCAACCGGTAGTCGCCATCACGACGTGGCACCCCCACTGGCCACATCCATCAAGGTGCGTTCCACCGCCGCAACATCGAATTTTTTTACCGCTACCATTGCAACGTGGCTATGCCGCCAGTGCGACACTGTTTTCCTGATGCCGCCATTGCAGTGCGGCCAGCCATGCGACTCTGTTCCTTTGCTACCATCGGCCTTCTTCCGTACGATGCCGCCGATTTCTCCCCACGTCTTGACTCTTTTTATTTTTTTATTTTTGATAAATATGTAGTTTTTACTGACTTTTGACTTTTATGACATTTTACGGTATTTGGGAAAGAAAAAGAAAACAAAAGGGTTACACATAAATTCATTGATAACACAGATAAAATACAATTCTCCATTTATCCAAAAAAACATCACAAACAATCATACGAGTCACAATTTACCACAAAATATCACAGATTAATAGTGCTCCATTAAAATATCCCAAAAGGACATATAATAACATTCACAGATTCATACACATTTTTCTATTACAATAGCTGAATACAGAGCAACACATCAACAGTAACCTCAGAGGTTTTTGGCAAACCCCATTGGTCACCAACAAGGCCAAAGACCATGTAATATAAAATGCAGAGATAGGAGGGTAATAACCCCTCACCATCCTGACTGCTTAAAGCCACACATGAGTAAAGAAATTCCCCCCTCCTTAACTCAAAGTTTTGAAGTTTGATGAAATTCTTCCCCTTTCCTCACAATCGCTCCAATGTTACTCTTTTCCCACATCAAATCCGCCTCTTTTCCCAATTTCAATTTTTTCACGTGAAACTCTCAAGTCCCTCACGTTAGTTTAAATATAACCCTAATAGTTCCAAATTGTTTTCATCCCCACTAATATCTGATTTTAATTAAATTAAAATTTTTATTTTAATTTGATAAAATTCCACTAAATAATTATTTTATAAGAAATATAAATTATATATAAATTATATAATATTCATTTTTTTTATTTCATCTGATAAATTCGCTAATTATCTTTAAATAATTAAAATATCTAATTATTTCTAAATTAAATACTTCTATTTTATTTCTCCGTTCTCAATACTCTATATTCCTATTATTTATTAAATTACTAAAGTATCTTTAAATCCCACAAAACCCATGAAATAACGAATAATAACGCCAATTCAAGCAAGACATATATATATATATATATATATATATATATATATATATATATATATATATATATATATATATATATATATTCACTCAATTAAATCTAATAATTTAAATAAATTAATAAACTAAAGTCGGGGTGTTACAACTCTCCTACACTTAAAAGAATTTTTGACCTTGAAAATTACTTGGATAAAATAACTCCTGATAAGACTCCTTCATCCGACTCTCCATCACCTACGTAATGCTCCCTCTAGCAGGTCCTCCTCGCACCACTTTCACCAGAGCAATTTTTTTACCTCTTAATTTCTTAATTTCTCGATCCTTAATCCGCATGGGTGATGCCTCAACAGTTACATTATCTCTTACTTGTACATCATCCATTTGGATCACATGTGATGGATCACTAACATACTTTCAAAATCGAGACACACGGAAAACATCATGGAGGTTCAAAAGAGATGCTGGTAAGGCCACTCGGTATGCAAAAACTCTAACTTGTTGGGTAATCTGATAAGGACCAATGAAGCAAGGGGTAAGCTTCTTAGAGTTCATCGCACGACCAATAGCAGTCACAAGAGTGACTCTAAAAACATATGATCACCCTCTCAAAACTCAAGGGCCTTTCTCCGCTTATCATGGTTGCTCTTATGCCTGCTCTGCAAAGCCTTCATCTTCTCTTAGATCATCTTGACTTTATCAGTAGTCTGCTAAACAATCTCAGGTCCAAGCACCACGCTCTCTCCAGAGGTTTCATTCCAATACTAGAATGGAAATTGATATTGTAAGTAAACTCAATCAGCAATAGGTAACTTTCCCAAGCACCGCCTTGATCTAAGACACAAGCCCTTAAAAAGTCCTCCAAAGAATGAATAGTCCTTTCACTCTAACCGTCCGTCTGCGGATGGTAGGAAAAAATTAACTTTAGCTTAGTGCCCAAAGCTACATGCAAACTCTCGCAAAAAATGGACGTGAATCTCAGATCTCTGTCAGAAACAATACTCAACAGAATACCATGCAACTTCATAATCACACTGATGTAGATCTCTACTAGTCTATGCAATGGAAAATTAATTTTAATCGGAATAAAGCGATTCAACTTAATCCGTCTATCCACAACGAACCAAATCGTGTCAATTCGCCTAGGATTATTCGGCAATCCTGTCACGAAATCCATATAGATTTTGTCCAATTTCCATTCAGGTATATCCAACGGTTGCATCAGTTCATACGACTTCTGATGCCCAATCTTCGACTTCGGACAAGTCAAACAAGCGTAAACAAACTATGTGATGTCTTTTTTCATTCCCTACCACAAAAATATCTTCTTAAGATCTTGGTATATCTTAGTTGCCTCGGGATGAATACTAAAACTTCATTTGTCACTTTCCTCTAAAATCATTCTTTTAAGCTCCGACACATCAGGCACACAAACTCTATTGCAGAACTTTAAGGTTCTATTCTCATTAACTCTAACGTCTTCATATCCATTCTAGTCAACTACTGACAAATGATTAACCAAGCCTAAATCCAGTTATTGACTTTCTTTGATATCGTGAAGAAAACCTCTAGTCAGCTTCAGCATACCCAACCTCACACTAAGCTCAGATCTTTGAATTGTTCGATCAAATCCAATTATCTAACCATTAATGCTGACATGTGTAACAACTTTCGACTCAAAGCATCTGCTACAACATTGTATTTACCAGGATGGTAATTTTAACCAAAATCATAGTCCTTCAAAAATTCTAACCATCTCTTTTGCCTCATATTGAGTTCCTTATGATTAAACAGGTATTTCAAACTCTTGTGATCACTTAACACCTCAAACCTCGAACCAAACAAATAGTGCGTCCATACTTTCAACACAAACACCATTTCTACTAACTCTAAATCATGGTTAGGATAGTTCCTCTCATGAATCTTCAGTTGTCGTGAAGCATAAGCTACCACTTTTCCATCTTGTATAAGCACACCACCTTTGCCCATCTTGGACATATCACAATATACCACAAAAGGTTCCTTTGCATTTGGGAACATTAGAACTGGCACCGTCGTCAACTCATTCTTCAGTTCTTGAAAAATTTCTTCACACTGGACATCCCACACAAAAGCTTGACCCTTTCGTGTCAACTGAGTTAAAGGAAGATCTATCTTTGAAAAACCTTCAATAAATCTTTTGTAGTAACTGGCCAACCCCAGAAGACTTTTGATCTCTGTAACTGACTTAAGAGCCTCCCATTATAGCAGTGTATCTACCTTGGATGGATCCACTACTATCCTACAACTAGAAATTACATTACCGAGAAAACTCACTTTCTGCAATCAGAACTCACATTTGAATAACTTGGCATACAATTTCTTCTCTTTCAAAACCTAAAGCATAACTCGACAATGTTCAATATGATCTTCATTCGATTTAGAATACACTAGAATATAATCAATAAACACTACAACAAACTGATCCAAGTAGGGATGGAATATCCTATTCATATACTCCATAAACACACCAGGGGCATTAGACATATTGAACGATATCACTGAGTACTCACAGTGATTGTATCGTGTCCTAAACACAGTCTTCGAGATATCTTCATCCTTCACTCGGATCTGATGATAGCCTGATCTCAAGTCGATCTTACTAAATACACATGCCTAAACCAACTTATCCATAAGGTCATAAATTCTAGGAAGAGGATACTTATTCTTAATTGTAACTTATTCAGATGTTGATAGTCAACGCATAGCCTCATCCTACCATCTTTCTTCTTTACTAACAACACTAGAGCTCCCCATTGTGATACATTTGGTTTGAAAAACTTATTTTCAATAAGATCTTCTAACTGACTCTTCAATTCACCCAATTCTGACGCAAACATCCTGTATGGTGCCATTGACCCAGGTCTAGTACCAGGTACCAAATTTATGGAAATCTCTCTCTCTCTCTCTCTCTCTCTCTCTCTCTCTCTCTCTCTCTCTCTATATATATATATATATATATATATATATATATATATATATTTAGCGGTAGATCAGTAATGTCTTCTGTGAACACATATGGAAATTCACACACTATAGGAAGATCAACCATTGTCGCTTTACTTTTAACTTTCAAAGAAGCAAACATCACAAACACTTGGGATTTATCTTTCAAGAACTCTTCCACTTGAGTAGCAGATATGAACTTCGAAACTTCCTCTTCAACTAACTCAGGAAACAACACTGACTTATCATAGTATTTGATATGAACAGAGTTGAACTTCAACCAATTCATCCTAAGAATAACATCAAGATGACTCAACAGTAAGCAGACTAAGTCAATACCAAAGTCCTTATAGATTGTCAAAGGGAAATTCAAACAAACTAAAGAAGTAGTCGCCAATCCATTAGCTGGAGTGTTGATAACCATACTACCATTCATTGTACACACCATAAGATTCAATCTTTTCACACAATCAACAGATATGAACTAATGCGTCACACCCGTATCAATGCTATTAATTAATGGAATATCATTAATAAAACATGTACCTCGAATCAAGTTATTCTTCTTCGAGACATCCTTCCCATTGAGAGCAAACACTTTCCCACTAGATTTTGCATCTGACCCCTTATTGGGCTCCTGACATTGTGTACTAATATAACCTGGTTCTCCACAATTGAAACAAATCACCACGACACTCTTGCATTCAGCAGCTCGATGTCCCAGTTTCACACATTTGTAGCATCTCATTGTAGTACACTCTGAAGCACGATGACCCAATACTCAACACTTGAAACACTTAATAGAAGTAGGAGCACCTCCCCCACTTTGACATTTCCTACCATTATTTTTCTGTTGAAATTTATGTTTACCTTTAGCATCTAGAACGACATACGGTTTTCCGTGATTCTGATTACCACTCTTCTTATCACTAACACTTTTGTAATGAGTAAATCTAGCACGTCTATCTTCATCATAGATACGACACTTATTAACCAACATAGAGAACTAAAGAATCTCTTGGTACCCAATGAACTATTTGATTTTTGGACGTCAACCACTTTCAAAATTGATATTCTTCGATCCTTCAGCTCCTACCTCATTGTAATGAGGGCAGAACCTAGTCAACTCTTTGAATTAGCAGTATAATCTTCAATAGTCATATTCCCTTGCTTTATCTTCAAGAATTCAATCTCCTTTTTGATAAGAACGTCAGCCACGAAGTACTTCTCAAGGAAATTGGTTTTAAAGTTCTCCCAGGTTATCCTAATACCTGCAGCTTCCAACTTCTGACGAGCATTGTCCCACCAATGCTTTGCTTCCTCATCCATTATATGAGTACCGTACAAGACTTTATGGGCATCTGTGTAAACCATCAATGTGAATATTTTCTCAATATCTTGCAACCATACTTGAGCACCCTCTAGATCATACATTCCCTTAAAGGTTGGGGGGATTATTTCTCTGAAACCTGCTCAGCCTAGGGGATTTGCCATCTTCAGCTTGTGGATTCTACTGAGTTTGCAAAGCCTCTCCCACCACATGAGCCATAGTTTCTAAAACATCGGCGATTGCAAGATCATTTCTTCAAGCCTTTTCTCTGTATACCAGCAAACAACCATTAGAAGAAACATTTCATCGACAATGTTCACACACTTGTCGCATACTAGGAAGCAAAAACAACACAAAATCTAGCCAGACGGACCGACCTAATCTAATACCAACTATGTAACACCCTATTTCCCGACTAAAAAAATGCAATAAATTAAAGTATATTTTCACTCAAAGGTGTCACATATTCTTAAATAAAACATCTATTATTAAATTAAATAACTTGCTGCAAAAAATGAAACATTCAACAACACCTTCATATAGTCTCATCAAATGAAATTACTCAAATAACATCAATTTTTGAAATGAACAAAGTAATTATCCAAATAAAAGAAATAATGTTCCACCCCTATGTTAAAATACCAGAGCGACACAAAAGGTACTAGACAAAACGGAAAAACAAAGAAGAAGGCAATGACTGTCATTCTTCAACACAACAACACTACATAATACCTATATCTAAAACATGGGCATAAAAGCCACACACAAATAGAAAAATGGGGAGGGTGTTGAAAATAATCTTGACAAATGTTAGCGATGAAAGTAAACGGAAGAACAATTTATAAAAATATATAGATCATTCTCACACAACAACAACAAAATAGTTTATAATGCAAAAGCGAAATGTACTAACTTCTCCTCCAATAATGCAAATGAAAAATGCACCAAATTCTCCTCCAAAATGCGAAATGACCACCATTCACAAGTGATAGCTCTACCAAGCTCTAAAGGCTGGCAATTTGACTAAAAAAAAACACAAGGGTAAGAAAAAGGTCATTGACACTAAAATTGCTCAGAAATCACCAAACTGACCCCGAACTAGAAAACCTCCGAAAATGCGCTAAACCTCTAAACGATCCGCTCAGGATGGACTCGCCAAACCGCAATGATCTGCGGCCATATGACTGTTGCGGCCGACGCGACATCGATTTTTTCGGCCAAAGCCACTGCGGTGCGACGGTCGACGTAACACTATTTTCTGATCTCCGCCATTGTCCATTCGGCGCCGCCGATTTCACTCTCCCCATCCCGACTTTTTGGATTTTTCAATTTTCGATAAAAATCCAATTTTCCTAACTTTTGACTTTTCGAACATTTTACGATATTTTAGAAAAAGACACCAAAAGGGTTGCATAGAAATTCATCGATAACACGTATAAAATACAACTCCCCATTTATCCCAATAACAAACAATCATACGAGTCTCAGTTTACCACAAAATATCACAGATTAATAGTGCTCCACAAAAAAATTCTAAAAGGGCATATCATAACATTCAAAGATTCATACACACTTTTTATTACAATAGTAGAATACAGAGCAACACATTAATCGCTGACCTCAGGGGTTTTGGCCAAACCTCTTTGGTCACCAACAAGGCCAAAGACTATGTAATATGAAATACAGAGATAAGAGGGTAATGATCCCCTACCATCGTGATTGTTTAAAGCCACCCATGAGTAAAGAAATTCCCACTACCTCGAAGTTTTGAAGGTTGATGGAATTCTTCCCTTTTTCTCACGATTGCTCCAACGTTGTTCTCTTTCCACTTAAGATCCATCTCATTTACCAAATTCCATTTTTTTTACATGAAATTCTCAAGCCCATCACGTTAGTTTAAATATAACCCTAATAGTTTCAAATTGTTTCCACCCCCACTAATATCTGATTTTAATTAATTAACATATTTATTTGATGGGTTAAATATACAACACCCCTTGTAATGTTAGCGATTTTCAGTTTAGATAAAAGAACTTTTTTTGATTCCCCCTTGTAATGTGAAAATTCCCTCACTATGACCCCTGAGTGCACTATTTGCTGACATAGCGTGTATATGTGCCATTTAATTTAATTTTTTATTATTTTTTTAAAATCCACGTCAGCAAATAATAAAAAATAGGGTTAATACCCCTTTTGCCCCCTGCCATATAGGCGAAATCCCAAAAACAACCTGTAAGAAAAAAACACAGATTTCATCTCTGCCATTTGTAGATTCTCACTTTTTGCCCCCTGAGTAGGTTTAGTCAACAAAATTGATGACATGACAGCTTAGTTGGAATTTTATTTATTTTTTCTATATATTTAAATTACACACGTGGCATTTTATTATTATTTTAATATTTGATGTTGAAATACTAAAAATTCAAAAATTCAAAAGATTGCACACTACAAGAATTGAACCCACCCCCTTTTGTTTCAAAGTTTAAGCACCTACCACTAGGCTAGAGCCTTTATCTTGTATTTTAATTGCTTTTAAACATACATATTATACGTTTGCATACTTGTTTTTATTTTCATCAATTATTATTAGAATATATTGTAACTATATTATATATACTATAACTATTATTAGAATATAGTTAAATAACATATTGTAAATATTATACTGTAACTATATTTTTTTACATATTATACATATTGTAACTATATTGTAGCTAAATTCTAAATATTTACTAAGTATTAATATTAAAACACATTTACTAAATTATTATTTATATTTTAATAATTATTAATTACAGTAAATAATAACTAAATAATAATTTCAGCTTATTAAACTAAATAATAACTAAATATTTATAAATAGTAATTACTGTAAATAAAAGCTAAATATTTATAAATAGTTAAGATATTTGTAAAAAATAATAACTATTTGTAACTATAATATTAACTAAATTAATAATAACTAAATAATATTTATAGTTAAAATAAATACAGTAAATAATAATAATTAATATTTTAAAAAAACTGTTATTTTAAAAAAAACTGCTACTTTAAAAAAACTGTTATTTTAAATAACTCTTAATAAAAAACTAAACTAAATAAATAAATATAATAGTAGTTTTAATGTTAGTAATTACTAATAAACTGAAAATAAAAATATTAGTAATTAATAGTAAACTGAAAATTAAAAGATTTTTAATTAAAATAACAGTTTTTTATATTAATAATTAATAACAAACTGAATTTTTTTTTAAATTAATTATAACGTTAAATAAAAATAAATAATTTAGTTTTTATGATATAGATTTGAAATAAAATAAATAAATAAATAAATTTTAAATAAGAGCATTAAATAATTTTAGAAAAAATTATTCATTAGTTCAGTTAAAATTATTTAACGCTAATAATTTCATTAGTTAAAAAATTATTAAATAAAAATTATTCATTTATTTAACGCTAATAATTTAGTATTAATTAACGTTTTAATGTTAAATAATTCAATATTAAAATTAATATTAATATTAATTTAATATATTAATATTAAATTTATAGTAATTAATTAATTAACATTTTATTTTAGTATTAATATTAATATATAATTCATTATTAATATTTAGATTAATAGTTCAGATTAATAATTCATAATTAATCCTAGTTCAGATTTATAATGTAATATATAATTTTCAAAAGGATAATATAACAAAACAATCAAGATGGCCTAGTGGTGGAAGGCGCCCCATGTAAGCTTTAAGTCATGGGTTTGATTCTCATGAGTGACAAAATTTTGATATTTTGACATTTTAACATGCAATCAATAAAATATTAATAAAAATGCCACGCGTGTAATTAAATAAATAAAAAATAAAAAAAAGCCAACAAAGCAGCGCCATGTCATCAATTTTGTTGACCAAATCTACTCAGGGGGCAAAACGAGGGAATCTACAAATGGCAGGGATGAAATCTGTGTTTTTTTTACAGGGTTGTTTTTGGGATTTCGCCTATATGGCAGGGGGCAAAAGGGGTATTAACCCTAAAAATAATTTTAAAAAAATCCACGTGGAATTTTTAATTTTTTTTTTAAATTTTAAAAAAAAATAATTTCTTTTGTTACGAGGTGGGTAAATAAAAAATCGCTCATATTACAGGGGGTAAAATATTTTTTTCTTCTTGTTTTAGTGTTTTTTTCAATTGTTATCATTTTAGTATTCACACAACACTTGTAGCATCAAAATAAAAAATAAGAGATCAATGAAAAAAGCTTTGATAATTGAAGAGAGTATTTAATATTGTAAGTTTGCTCAAGTATTGTGTTATTCATGTAGTAAGAGGCAATCTAGTATCCCGTGGTAACTATGAGCTTATTTTATCTCCTATCCCTTTACATTCTTGTATGAGCGATATCTGTTATATTTGAAAATAACATATTTTCACATTAATCATCGGGAGTGATTGAGTTACAAAACTTTTTTTCTTAGAAATGAGAACTGTTGAGTTTATGAAATAAATCTGACTGAATTGAATCAAACTGCATTTCCGACATCCCCTATTCTGTATGTATTCTTTCACTCTGCACATATATCGCCTTGTCCTTACTGCTTATTGCACTGTTGCTATTAGGCCATATGTATTATGTTAGGTTTGAATAAATTTCTTTTTCATGATAGTTTAAATTTTATGTGTAATGTATCCAAATCAGTATAAACTTTTTTGTACACTAGTCATGCATGTAAGATGTTAGTCGACCTATACAATGAAAGAGGGATAAAAGATGCTTCATCCAAATGATGATTAGTGCATAGAGTTTAGTTAAAATTTGAAGCTTTGAGTGATGTATGAGCAGAGGTTATTATTGTAACTAAGCATTTTATTAAAAGAATTATTATGTTGGTTAACCAAAAAGTAGCCATTCGATTTAATGTGTTTTATTGTGAGCTTCTTTCAAATGTCTACTTGTATTTATTTATTTATTAAAGCTTTGAAACTGATACTAACCAACAGAGTGATATTTTATAGGATGATTAGTTATTAGTTATTAGGGTTAGGTGATATTTTATAGGATGGTTAGTTATTTTTTTGCTTGCACCTCAAGCTTTCTCATTTGTGTGTGTGTGTGTGTGTGTGTGTGTGTGTGTGTATATATATATATATATATATATATATATATATATATATATATATATGGCACTACCATTCTAATGTAACTTTAAGTTCATCAATGCACATACACACAAATCATATTATGGTATCAGTAGTGTGAATAATTTTATGTTTCACTATTCACCAATAACAATGATAAAAATCCTGCTCTTGATCATTCAAGCCCTTACTACTTACATCCTGCTGAAAATCCAGGCACGATTCTTGTTTCACCTCTATTATTGGAAAACAACTATAAATCTTGGAGTAGATCAATGAAGAGAGCTCTTTTAAGCAAAAACAAGATCAAGTTTATTAATGGCAAGATCACTGCTAATCAGATCCATTGTTCGACGCATGTGTTGCAACTGCGAAAAACAATCGGCGGAAACAGAATGGAAGAGTCACCACCAAACGTTATTTATCCCGACGCAGGGAAAAGAAACGATCGAAGAAACCTCAAAAGGGAGAAGACATGGTCATCGTAACCATAGTCCGGGTTCAGGAGTCGGTTACGCGAGGGGAAGGTATTAGCACCCCCACGCGTCCATCGTACTCGATGGGATCCACGCTTGTTGTCTAATCAAAGGGTGAGATATCTAAAGCCTACTGCTAAACGGAAACGGGAAAGGGAAAAACAAAACGGACTCGCAAGGATCATCGCGATCCTATGCCTACGTATCTTCATGGACGAATGAAGAATCAGAGTCGACGTAGTTCGATGGACTACTCACTAATGGGGGAAGGTTGCTTGCCAAGACATCGTCGTCTTGTGCCTACGTATCCTCAATCGGACGAGAGAGAGGAAGTCAGAGCAGTCGTAGTTCGACGGACGTGTCGATGAGTGTTTTTTAGGTGAGCGACGAGCTCTTTTTCTGAAAATGATTTGAAACCACACAATCCCGAAGGATGAAAAAGATTTGAACTTGGTTTGTGTTTTTTAGACAGAAGTGAATTGAAGTTAGTTTGACCCTCACATGGCACTAAAGTCTATGACATAGGAGCGAATGCGTCGCATGGTCGCCCCCAATGGGACATATGCTAAACACTCTAGAAGAGTGAAGGGAGACCCCTCATTCTTCATTTCCTATGTACTTAAGGCTCATGGCGCACAATGCTCGTTATACTTATTAAGTGTTTTGGACTTGTTTTTGAGATGAGAAGAGAAGACTCAAAGTTGAAAGAAAAAACACTAAGGGAGACTAGGTCCTAATGTTATCATGCAATAGTGGCCCTAAGGTTGAGGGAACGAAAGGGAACATTCTACCTAATGTTATCATGCATGGATTAAATCCTAATGTCAATCCTACTCCAAGCTTAATCAAAGATTAAGTTGGACTAGGGAATCCTAAGGGAACATACAAAAGCAAACTAAAACCAAGAAAATAAACCTAAAACAGCAGGAACAATAGCGCTCCAGCACCTGCACAGCGGTAAAATCCAGCAAATACACCAAACAACATTTAACAGCTCAAGTTTCCAGCTCAAAACAGGTGTAAAAGGCAGCAGGCAGCATGTGTTCATGAATACTCAAACAATACAACACGCAAGCAACAATTGCAAATGAACATGCATAGCAAGGCAAACCAAGCATATAGATTGCAAGCATCAAGAATGAGCAACACAGGTCATGTTAACAATTCAAGAACAAGTATGCTCATCAAAGTTGCACAACTTAATCGTTCACCAAACATCATGCATAGCAAAATCGGACACAAACAACGATCATGCATCACAAGTCCAACAAGTTAAGCTTTAATCAACAATCAACATGATTCAAATGTGTGTGCAACATATTCATCACATCAAGAAAGCAACACCACAATCATAGATATTCATCAACGAAAACCAAAAGTTGCGTGTCGAAGAATCGCATCTAAACTATCACGTGAGGTGAAACAGCTCAAGAATAATCCATAAATCATTAGCACAAAAATCCATGAAGTTTAGGCATGCAAAGGATCTCAAACAAGTAAGAAAAAGCATGAAAAAGACATTCAACAACAGTGGTAACCAGTTACTCTATATGCAGTAACCGGTTACCCAGTTCAAAATCAGCCAAAACGCAGAAAAACAACAGGGTAACCGGTTACCCTATATGCAGTAACCGGTTACTCAGTTCAAAATCAGCCAAAACGCAGAAAAACAACAGGGTAACCGGTTACCCTATATGCACTAACCGGTTACTCTGGGACAGTTGCAGAAAAAACAAACTTCAAAAGCACTTTTCGGCAGCAAATGACGTATCCAAACATCCAAATAAACATGCAATCAATTAAGCACGAAATTACATTGAATTATAGCAATCAAGCATCAAATAGATCCAGCAAAACACAACATCAACAATCAAAATCAAGCAAATGGATCAAAACACATTAAAACCCATGGATCTACATTGCACAAGTTGAAATTAAGCTAAACCAAGTGTAGATATGAAATTAACCAACCTACAAAGCCGATAATTGCTTTGGTAAGTGTTGTAAAGCTGCAATCAATGAATCCAAGCTAGAAAACCAAAAATCCAAGATCTCCTTGCAAGAAAAGCTGAAAATCCAAGTAATAAGCTAGAAATGCTTCAAAATCACTTCCAATGAGCACCTCCAAAATTCAGATCTAGATCCAAACAAAAATCACCAATGAAATCAAGTAATGGAGTGGTAATGAGAGGCTTTAGCTCAAGAATTAACAAGTTTCGATGAAGAACTTGTTAACCTCTATGGAAGAGCTCTAAGTGAGGTTGAAAATGGAGGTTGAGAGTGAAAATGTGAGAGAGAATTGAGAGAATTCTAAAAATTAAGAGTGAATTATTAGTGAAAATGATGATTCTCCCCTTGAGGTTTGGAATTAATTTGGTTAAATAACCCCTAGGTTAGGACTTACGTTTGGGTTTAGAATGAGGTTTAGTGAGTGGAATTGGAAGTGGAAAATGAATTAGGAAAGGGAATGTGGAATTAGAGTGGAAAATATTGGAAGGAATTTGAACTTTGGAGGGAAATGGTGGAAATGAACCAAAATTGAATCAATTCTAGATCCTTCTCACAATGCACATGGAAATCGCATGATCACAATTGCTGAAACTTAATTTTTTTCAAACTGCGCCCAGAGTAACCGGTTACTCAGTTCAAAATTTGAATTTTGGCGCCTTTTGGAGGGAAATCTTGGGAAATGGCCTTTGACAGCTGTTCTGAACCCTGTTAAGCCTCCAAAACTCAATAATTGATATTGATACTGAGTAACACCTGAATTAAATCACAAATTCTCCCTGACACCTCAAAATACCCGGCTAAAGTAATATTGTCCGGTGCCGAATCGCGGAGCAAAAATAACTGTCGAAACTTCTGATAATCAAATCATCCGGGGAACAAAAAATAATGCTTGAAAATACCTTGAAAGCCATCTGCTTAACTCTGTATACTGCTGAAAAGTCCTCTGAATTGGATGAAACGATGAGGTGTAAGAAATACCTTGATCCCATGCCCAAAAGAACCATGCAAATGCAAAATGACGATGCAAAATGAAAGAAGCATAAGCCAGTTAGAGTTAGCAAGAGGAGGGCAAATTTTGAGGTGTTACAGCATGAGAACGCTGCAACAACATTGTGTTAGCATGAATATCTGCGTCTCTTTCTCCAGACATAGTGCACAGCACCATATATGTCGACAATGTTGCTCAACTCTGGACTGATCTCTAACATTGATTTTCCAAAACTGATCATATGAGATTATCATACCTTCTTCAACACAGTCATTCTATGCGCCAAGGAGAGAAATCAGTGACAACGTACTTCAATGAACTAAAAATACATTGGGAAGATCTTGAAACTCTACGAGTTCTTTCAACTTGCACCTGTGGTGCTCATGCTACACTCAAGAAATAATGTGACATGGAGTATGCTACTTGTATTTATTTATTTATTAAAGCTTTCAAACTGATACTAACCAACAGAGTGCCTCGACTGCAAAGTATTTCATATGCAGCATATCAAAGCTTTTTTCATTGATCTCTTATTTTTCATTTTGATACTACAAGTGTTGTGTGAATACTAAAATGATAACAATTAAAAGAACATTAAAAACAACAAAAATATATTTTACCTCCTATAATATGAACGATTTTTTATTTACCCCCTCGTAATAAAAAAATTAACTTCAAAAAAATACAAAAAATTAAAATTTAAAAAATGCCACGTGGAATTTTTTAAAATTAATTTTTATTATTTGCTGACGTGGATTTTAAAAAATAATAAAAAAATTAAATTAAATGACACATATACACGCCACGTCAGCAAATCGTGCACTCATGGGTCATAGTGAGGGAATCTTCACATTACAAGGGGAATAAAAAAAAATCTTTTACTGGGGTAAACCGAAACTCGCTAACATTACAAGGGATGTTTTATATATAACCCTTATTTTATTTTAATAAAATCTCACTAAATAATTATTTTATAAAAAGTCTAAATTATATATTAACTATATAATATTCATTTTCTATTTAATCTGATAATTTCTCTAACTATCTTTAAATAATTAAAGTATCTCATTATCTATAAATTAAATAATTCTTTTTTTTCTCCGCTCTCAATATTCTATATTCCTATTATTTATTAAATTACTAAAATACCCATAAATTTCATAAAACGCATGAAATAACAAATAATAACACCAATTCAAGTAAGACATAAATATTCACTCAATTAAATTTAACAATTTAAATAAATTAATAAACTAAAGTTGTGGTGTTACATTGAAAGCTAAAGAAGCGCCAAAGATATTTTGGGGTGAAGCAGCTTTGACGACGATATACATTTTAAACAGATGTCCAATGAAGAAGATAGTCGAGAAGACACCTTATGAGGCTTGGAGAGGATAGAAGTCAAATGTTAGTCATCTTAGAGTCTTTGGATCAATGTGCTTCAGACATGGGCCTGAACATTTGAGGAAGAAACTAGATGATCGAAATAAGGCTATTGTACTCATAGGTTATCATTTGACTGATGCATACAAACTGTATTCATCAAATAATGATAAACTACTGATTAATCGAGATGTTCTATTGGATGAAAGTAAATGGTGGGATTGGAGTCATTGGCCAGTTCGATAAAAGATAGAAAAACTCACAATTGTGCTTATTGAAGACCAACAGACTGAAGTCACAACCAATTGAATTGAATAACCACCTGAGTGGAATGTTAGGAGAACGACTAGAGCAAGAATTAAGTCGACAAGACTAGCTAGATATGAGATATTTCCATATTGAGCAGTCGATGCAGGTGGTGACTTAATAGAAGAAGTAATGATGAGGAATGAATCATAACCAATCGATGTGGATTAAGGCATGAATGATTCGAACTGGTTAGCAACTATGAAAGAAGAACCCATGGCATTGAAGGAGAACAAGATATGGGAACTTATCGAAAAAATAATTAAGAAGTCAATTGATGTGATATGGGTCTATAAGTTGAAGCTAAGGCCAAATGGTGAGATTGCTAAGCACAAAGAAAGACTGGTAGCAAGAGGTTTTCTGCAAAAACCTGGTATTGATTTCGAAAAATTTTATGCACCTGTGACATGGCTAGAAACCATCAAAATTGTTGTGTCGACTGCGTCATACAAAGGATGAAAGATACATTAATTAGATGTAAAGTCAACATTTTTAAATGGACCTTTAGAAGAAGAAGTCTATGTCAATAAACCACCGGGATTAGAAATCAAATGGCAGGAGTCGAAAGTATACATATTGAGGAAGGCTCTCTATGGTTTGAAGCACCAAGGGCTTGGAATAAGAGGATAGATAGCTTCCTGATCAAAGCATGTTTCTCAAAATGTGTCTCAGAATATGGAATGTATGTCAACAATGCAAGCAAGCTTAGTCAAGTCATCATATGCTTGTATGTGGATGATTTGCTGATTACACGCGCAGACGAAGCAGAAATAAAAGAAGTTAAGTTGAAACTGATGTAGGAGTTTGAAATTTCTTACCTAAGGAACTTGCCATATTTCTTAAGGATGGAGTTTAAAGACACAAGTGAAAAAATTTTTTTGCACTAGATGAAGTATATCCAAGACATCTTGAAGAGGTTCAAGATCAGTAATTGTAAAATATTTGTTACACCAATGGAAACTGGAGCAAAGTTGAGAAAGGAAATAAATGACGAGTTTGTAAGTGCAACAATGTACAAACAAATCATTGGATCCTTGAGATATCTTTGCAATACCATGCTAAACATTTGTCAAAGTGTCAGATTGTTAAGCAGGTTCATGTGAAAGCCTCAAGAATGTCATCTAACAATAGTCAAGAGAGTGCCGAGACACATCAAAGATATGATTCATCATGGTGTGCTGATGACGAGGAAAAAGCAGACCAGCACAAATGCAGAGCTATATGGCTACACTGATTCAGATTTTAGTGGAGATCAAGACGAGAAGAAGAGTATTGTTGGCTACATATTCATGATTGGAGGTGCACCAATCTCATAGAGTTCATGAAAGAAAAGCATTATGGCTTTGTCATCTTGTACAGCTAAGTATGTGGCTGTGTCATATGCAGCATGCCAAGCAGCATGGATAGAGATGCTGCTTGAAGAGCTCAAGATAATGGAACCTAAGAAAATGAAGTTGTTTGTCGACAACAAATTAGCTATCGACCTGGGGAATTATTCAGTGTGTCATGGTCGAAGTAAGCACATAGAGAGGAGGTGTCATTTTCTGATGGATCAAGTTAACAAAGGAAAGCTTGAACTTGAGCATTGCAAGACAGAATGACAACTCGCTAATATACTCACTAAGCCTCTGAAGAAAGTCAGGTTTGATGAGTTGAAAAAAAGTATCGGGATGAGAAACCTTGAAAGCATGAATTAAGAGGTGTGTTAGAAGCTGATAATTTAGTGCTTCAAGTCTAAGTTTGATTGTGGTGCATTCAACTCATTTGAACTGAGTTGTTTAGAGATGGTTGTATTCGACAGAATCGAATATAGCTTGTAGTTATTATGTCGAAGTGTAACTTGTAACTTTGTATTTTGCACTTTGTAAGTTTCGAATCTGAGTTTTTGTTGCCTATATAAAGGGCATTGTTATGATGTAAATAATAACAATTTCACTCAATAAAATTTCCATTTTAATAATTCAATTCTCTCTTTTCTCTATTATTCTTCTTCATTGTCTTCTTCTTAAAACCCTAATTATTCCATCACACATTCAATGTCATATTTAGCAAACACTTGCACATTTTAATATTTTAGAGCCCGCATTATTTAGTTGTGTGGTTGAACTCAATACTCAATTTTTAAGAAAAATGTTATTTGAAACAGAAAAAGAAACTTGTATTTAGGGCCCGTAATTGATACACAACTAGTAATAAAACTAACGTTAGTGGCACTCCAAATTCAAAGAAAATGGGACCTTACAAAGTTGGTAAAAATCAACAGTCTTGTATCCTACTTCCCATGAAACAGACATACGACCAAACATTTTCATTTGTACTACGTTCTTGTATATAAATAACCAAGTTTCCTCATGCAGCTCATTGTGACTAATTCCATAACTATAAAAACCTACATGCATACCAAAATGATTCTCACTGTTCCTTCATCACAAGCCCTTTTTGGTGCTTTTCTTTTTGCCACCACTTTCTTCTGGACTTTCCCCGAAAGTGTTCTTGCTACTTCACATAATGGAGGCGTTACTAGGCACTACAAATTCGATGTATATATAATACTTCCTTTCAAATCTTACCAACTATAATAACACATATAGATCATGATTTTTTGTGTCATCAGAATTGAATTCACGCATTCAGCACATCACTGAATCCATTAATCAATGTGCTGAATGTGTGAATCATAGATATCCTAAATTTAGAGAATTCATTTTTGACAAAGTGCGTCGAATTTTTTTATTTATTTAGTATATGTGTATCATTGTTTTAATTATTTGTGCAGATAAAACTCGCAAATGTTACGAGGCTGTGTCACACGAAAAGCATAGTTACTGTGAATGGAAAGTTTCCTGGTCCTCGAATTGTTGTAAGAGAAGGGGATAGATTATTGGTTAAGGTTGTTAATCATGTTCCAAACAACATCACCCTGCATTGGTAAGAATTTTATGTGATTCTGCAATTAAATAATCGACTGCATGGTAACCAGACAGTAGATGATTCAAATTCTCTTTAATCAAATTGAATCATCTACTATCTAGATTACCATGCAGACTAAAAGAGATAGAGATAGAGAGACCGATATCGTGACGGAAAAGTATAACTTTAGAAGCATGACATGAAATGAATAATTATATATAATGTTGCCAAAATAATGGTGTGTGACAAAAACAAAAACAGGCATGGAGTGAGACAGCTTGGTAGTGGTTGGTCGGATGGTCCATCATACATAACTCAATGCCCCATTAAAACAGGTCAGAGTTATGTGTACAATTTCACCATTGTTGGACAAAGAGGAACTCTTTTCTGGCATGCTCATTTCTCATGGTTAAGAGCTACTCTCTATGGACCTCTCATTCTTCTTCCATCCCACAACCAATCTTATCCTTTTCAAAAACCTTACAAGGAAGTCCCCATCCTCTTTGGTACATCATCAATTATTCATCACTAATATTATTCCATACTCTTTTAAATTTTTCTTTTATTTAACTTAAATATTTATATTATTACAAACCGGTAATAACACAAATGAAACATGTTACATTATGTTAATAATTATTACTATGAATCTTTGTCAAATGCATGTATATAGGTGAGTGGTGGAATGCAGATCCTGAAGCTGTGATTGCACAAGCTCTTCAGACAGGGGGTGGCCCAAATGTTTCTGATGCATACACCATTAATGGCCTTCCTGGACCCCTTTATAATTGCTCCAAAGGTACACATGCAACTTGTGTGTCTATATGTTTCTATGCCTATGAATGATTCTTTTTTGAACTTCTTTTCTCCATATCTCGCGCGCCATGTTCAAAATACCAAAATTATTGCGTTTAGATTCAAAATTTTGATAAATACGTTATCTGGTCTTATTTATAACAGAAAAATTATTTTTTAAATTTATTGAATTATAAATGTATTTGTTTTAATTTTGTACGATTAATGAATTGATTGTTTTTTTTTTCCGAGTTTTGACTTATAACAATTATATATGATATGATGAACAGATACATACAAATTGAAGGTGAAACCAGGAAAAACATATCTACTACGTTTAATCAATGCTGCACTTAATGATGAACTCTTTTTCACCATAGCGAATCACACCTTAATCATCGTCGAAGCAGATGCATCTTACGTTAAACCATTCGAATCCGACACCATCCTACTTGGACCAGGACAAACCACAAATGTTCTGTTAAAAACAAAAGCAAATTATCCAAATTCCACTTTTTTCATGCTAGCTAGACCATATTTCACCGGCATGGGCACTTTCGACAATTCTACGGTCGCTGGAATTTTAGAATACACTAAACCATATAATAATCAAACAATTATCTCTAATCTTCCAATTATAAAACCTTCACTTCCATCCATCAATGATACTAATTTTGTTGCTAATTTCAGTAGCAAATTTCTGAGCTTAAATAGTCCTAAATACCCTGCAAATGTGCCTAAAACTATTGACAAGAGCTTTTTCTTTACCGTGGGACTTGGAACTAGTCCATGCCCGAAAAACCAAACATGTCAAGGACCAAATAATAGTTCAAAATTTGCAGCTTCAATGAACAATGAGTCATTTGCTTTACCTTCTATAGCACTTCTTCAACAACATTATTTCTCCAGACAAGCGAATAATGTTAGCTATACGACTGATTTTCCAGTCGTTCCTCTTCGGCCGTTTAATTATACCGGAACCCCTCCGAATAACACTATGGTTAGTAATGGAACAAAGACAGTGGTGATACCTTATAACACTAGAGTTCAGGTGGTGTTGCAGGAGACAAGCATTTTGGGAGCTGAGAGTCATCCTTTGCATCTTCATGGGTTTAACTTTTTTGTTGTTGGTCAAGGTTTTGGAAATTTTAATGAAACTAGTGATCCTATAAAGTTCAATCTTATTGATCCTGTTGAGAGGAATACTGTTGCTGTGCCTTCTGGTGGTTGGGTTGCAATAAGGTTCCTTGCTGATAATCCAGGTGATTTACTAAGGTTTTGTTTGAATAATCGGCTTAGTAATAATTGTTTATCATAATAGTGTTTATGGACAGGTTATTTTTACGACGAAAGGTAAAATAAAGTCAAAATATTATCGTAAACAATCTTAAATGATTATAAAAAAAAATGTTTGAAATTCAATAATAACAATGTCATATGTTGTTTTTATACGATGTCGTGGTTGAATCAGGTGTTTGGCTGATGCATTGCCACTTTGATGTGCATCTTAGTTGGGGATTGAGGATGGCTTGGATTGTAGAGGATGGAAAGCTCCCTAATCAGAAATTGCCTCCTCCTCCTAAGGATCTTCCCAAATGTTGATTACTATATATACATTACATTTTGGGTTTCTTATAGCATTTGTCACTGCCATTGCCAATTTTCCCTCCTAAAGAAGCAATTTTCTATACCTTGCAATTTTCCAATTCCATGTAAATTTAATAAGTTATGATTTTCCATATTTTGCCTATTGTGCAAAAAGTGAAAAGTGTCCAGCATTAATCTTGTTTTTTTTTTATTGTATCAATTTTTATTTTCACCTAATTTTCAAGTGACAAAAAATAAAGGTGGGTGGTTTTCTATATATCATTGTACTTCCTTAAAGATTAATAATCACTTGATTGAAATACAATGTATTTTTCTTATCATCTTTTGAATATTGTGTTTACTTTTTTCACACACACACACACACATATATATATATATATATATATATATATATATATATATATATATATATATATATATATATATATAAAATCATAAAAATGAACTTTTATTTAAAATAGTCATCAGTCAAGTGAAATTAACAACAAACAAATAATGATTATTTAGTTGAAGATGAAATTGCAGATGATATCATTTTTTATTTTTGTTATTCATTATTATTGTAGTTTGTGTGTAATTTTGTATTATACGTTTATTTGATTAGATTGTATCATGGGTTACCCGCACTTTCAATAAATCAATAAATTAGTGTTTGAACTTATGATAATATGTTTTTAAGTCCGAACAATTTGATCAAAATCTATATGTTAAGTGTATCTTGAATCACAAATTAGAAAGCTTAAAACAATTTTTTTTTAAAGCTTGATTTGAATCAAGTACATTGCTAACTCGAATCAAACATCAACTTGAATTTGTGTCTGTCAATTTGATTTGAAACAAGAATATGTGTGACTCGAGTCACAAGATTCCATGAGTTGAAATACAAGAATTTTTTTTACTCGAATCATGACAATTATATATATATATATATATATATATATATATATATATATATATATATATATATATATATATATATATATATATATATATATATATAAACTATGATTCGAATCATGTTTTTGCTTGACTTGAATCATGAGTACAACCAATGATTCAAATAAAAATGGCAGCTTCCTCATTTTACTATATTGATTCAAGTCATTCTTTCTGTTGATTTATATTATAACCCCATGATTTGACTCGAATCATTTATTCTTTTCTTCACCTTTTTGTGTCTAACCCCTGGTACCGATATAAACCATTTAGTGTCAATTTTCGCTAAGAGATGTGTGGATGGCAAAATGAAAAAGATGTCTCATAATGAGATTATTCCATAGAAACATCTAGTGAGATCAAATCCATATTTTCACAAAGCTTGAGAAAAACCCATGAGAGTTTTTTCTTTCACAAACACTTTTCCTCCTTGATTTAACCTTGTGAAAACTTCCTAGAATGTTGATATTGTGAGATCTAAGTTGTGTTGAGTGAGAATTTTTAGATAACCTTTATCATCTTCAATCTTGAATCAAGAAATCATTGTTGTGGTATTCAACTCTAAAGAATGAGTTTGAGTGGTAGATCCAAGGTACATTAGAGAAGTTAATATTTTATGTGAAGTTTTGATATGTGTATTAGGAAAAAGAACCTTTTTATGTCTATGGTATCTGGTTGTGATATCCAACAAGAGAAGAGTTTCTTTACACAATCCATGAAAAACTTCAGTGGGATTGAGTAAAGGTCACTGCAAAATAAAGTTGAAAGTTGTCTGATCATTCTTGTGTAGAATAAACACTCAGACATGGAACCGGTGGGGTTGAGTAAAGATCGTTGTAGAATGAAAGCTTGGAGCATGATTGTTGTGTCTATCAAAATTGTTGGGTCAAGATTAGTGAAGATCTTGAATGTTTGTAATGTGAGTTTTCTGCACCAATAGAAAGAAAAAATAAATTTAGATATGTGTTGACTAAAGCAATTGCCTTGTAGTATTCAAATTGTTGATTGTACGTTATGTTGGACATGCGACTTCACACACAAGATACGGGTGAATTGTATGTCTCTGAAAAACTTAGTTTTGAAAAATTTTCCGAGTTAGAAACAATGTTATAAAACATTTTAGAAAAAGTTTCAGAGTTGTGCAACGAAAAATAAAATTACAAAAATGTAAATAGTTAAGGGAAGAGAGAGAAGACACCAGAAATTATAGAGGGTTCGGTCGAAACAAATAAAAGACCTATTCCTCTCCCCAAGAACTGATCTTGAGATTATCTAATATACTTAAGAGCTTTTAGTAGGTTGAACTCTCGAACCCCATTATACAAGGAAAAATGAAGTTTGTGCCAAACTTCCAACCAAACAGCAAACACAAGAGAGAAATGGTAAGTCTTCCTTCCAAATAGTCAACCAAAGTTGTTAGTCTTATTGAAAGTGATTGACACATTTTATAAAAAAAACACGTTATGCAAGATGTCATGAAATTATGCTTAGGCATTTGGTCTCTATGCGCACAAAACAGGAGGCAAGGACGTGGAGCAAAATGTCCCACACATCGTGGAATTTTATGCCTAAAAAATAAGCAGTGTGTCATACCCTAAATTTTGACCACAAGATTTCCCATTATTGTGCAAATCATCACCACAATATGGATGCACCTTCATGCCTCACCAATCCTCTCAAAGATTGTTGAGCATTCACCTCAATCAAGAATTAGGGTTTTTTAACCCTCTCAGAGTACTCAGACAAAGGATCAATAAAGAAAGGACATGATCTTCAACTTGTAAAACCTCTCAAACATCCATGAAGGATCAAGACGTCTCCCATATCAAAAATCAAGCACAAGAGTGCAACATTTCAAGTGGATCAATCCTCGAGATCACCAGTGTCACCGGATTAGGATTTTGGCCGACCAAGGCCTCTAGAGAGAAATTTTCATATGGGCATGAGCCAATACTTCAAAATATGATCCAAGAAGCTCAAAGGGACCTCATGGATTTAATCATAAGTTCAAAATAGCCTCAGGGGATACATTCATCAAAAATCAGGAATTAGGGTTTCTTGACCTAATTCACCCCTAAGTTGACTTTTGGAGCAAGGCATGAGCCAAGACCTTAAGAAATGTTTTGAAGACCTCAAATATCTTATATTTATGCCTTTACAAGTTTAAATTAACACAAAGAACTTGGTCCATGAGCAATAAAGATGCAAATCCATCTGGACCACAAACTAAGGGTTTTTGAGAAAAAGTCAACCCTACCTTTGACTTTTGACTAAGACATGATCCCAAACCTTGGGGAATGATTCAAGACACTCTAAAACACCTATGGAATCCATCCATTAGGTTTTATTTAGGCTAAGAACTTGATTTCATGAAGGATCACAAAGGTTGAATTTCATCTGATAAAAAGTCAACTGTACCCCAAAACCAAGTTTGATTTTTGAAATTTATTGACGAACATGGCTTCTTCAAGTAAAAAACAATGTTAAATTATGGTTTGGATCATCGTCCATCAAGAAAAACCAAGAAAAATGAGGTTACTTGCAAAAGGGGTAATCTTAAGAAACTTAAAATTTCACTAAGTTAAGGAAAAATGATGATTTTTACTCAACTTTGCAAGACCATAACTTGTGATCGAAGCAACCATTTTCTTCCATCCAAAGCTCAAATGAAAGCTCTCATTACATAATAAAAAAGTGTCCTCCTAACCAATAGCCAAAAGATGCATGGATTTTTAGTGATTAAGCCATGAAGTTAGGGTTTCATGAGATTTTCACTTTAACACTTAGTGAAATTTTGGACAAAATTTGTTTGCATTTTTTCCAACTTTGAGATCATTTTTCTCCATGATCCACATTGATCCAAGACCAAAGTTAAACATAAAAGTTGAAGTATGATATGCAAGCTTTCCAAAGAGTACAAGAACATCATCAAACTCCATTTGAGCAAAGAGATATGGAGTGACCAACATGCTTACTGCAAACTGTTTTGCAAAATCAGTTTGGTCATTACTTGCCATACACGATTTTCTTGTCAAATGCAATGATCAATGCCGCTCACATTCATTGCATAACATAAGAAATCATGGCAACCCTGCAAATTTGAGTCAAAGGATCAAGAAATCCTTCAACTTGGAGTAATGGCTTTTGTCACATTATGCCTTGAATTCAAAGGCATTTATGTGCAATAGGGCACATTCAACAAAAGGACATTCCTCAATCAAGATGCTTACATAAACAACAATAAAAATGACTAAGGAATGTGGAGTTGGTCAATTGGTAGCTGAGCTATTTGGACACATTGGTGTACCTTGCATTAGGGGTAATGATACCATTCCAAAACCATTGAACCAAGATCTTATCTTCCAATATGAAGTTGTTCATCCAAGACAAACTTCCTCTACTATAAATAGAGGTCATATGTGACTGATTAACACACACCAAAACATCTCTAATCATGTTTTCCTTCATTTCACTCTCCACAACCAGAATTTGCTTCCTTTTCAAGTAACTTTCGAATTTTTTAATAGGAATAAATTCCATCAAAACTAAGAGTGTAGAAACATCATATATATCATATAGAAGCTATCCAAACACTTCTTCATCATCTGTAACATCAAAATCACAAACCTCCAAATCAAACTTAAGCCAAGTTGCAGTTGGGATACCACAAAGAGTTCCAGGGGTCTTCAATCCATTCCAAGCTTCTAAACACCTTACATAAGGTCCATTGAAGCTGTCTAGGTCATCACATAACATCTGTAACACCTCTACATAAAAATTCAAATTCCTCTTGCACAAGTAATCCTGACACTCTCAAACTCTATACTACATGCATCATAAATTTTTTTTCAAGTTACCAACATGTTTCTAGTAGTTCATTGAGTGATAACCCTCAATCAATTGCTATGTTTCATTCGTGTTTAAAATTTCATGATAGTTATTGCAAATTCTAGGGTTTATGTGTTCATCACAATTATCTCACTCCACACTTAAAATAAATGAAATTAAATGGTACCATCTTAATCCTTGATTAAAAACGAACAAGATTGATGTTTGAATCATTCCATTTCATTACGTATTGAGTGAGATTGAGAGGGTTTTGCAAATCTGGAAAACCAGAGCTCGCGCGAAGAAGATGACTTGTTCTTGGTGCATTTTTCAAATTTTCAAATTTTTCTTTTATTTTTTAATTGATTTCAAAAATTAATTTCTCTCTAATTTTTAAACTTTTTTTATTGATTCTTTTTTTCAAAATTCATAAATATGTTTAAATATTTTATTCCACAAAAAAAAAATATTTATTTAAAATATTTTGAATTTTTATAAAGAATTTCTTTTTAATTATTTTTAAACATTTTTAATGAAATCTTTCTCTTGATTTTTCAAACTCAATTGAATTTCAAGCTTTCATATGAATAAAACTTGATTTTTCAAAACATTTTTTAAATATCACAACATGTTTTTAAATATATTTGATATTTTAAATCATTTTTTATTTAATTTTTTTTTAAATTGTGTTTTTATTAAAATTAGGGTTTTCTCCTTGATTTTAAATTTTCAATCTTCATTTGAAACACTTTTGGGCCTCTAATAGAGTGTAAGACCCAACCCCTTTTGTAAATAAATAATTCCTGGGCCTCTGTCATAGTATTAGTCCAAGTGCATTTTTCAAAACAACGGCGCGTTCGTTATTTTTCATCTGGGCCTCTCCTTGAGTATAAGCCTCGCTTTTGTTCTTTACAAACACTTTTGGGACTCTAATAGAGTGTAAGACACAAACTCTTTTGTACATAAATAAATTTTGGGTCTCTACTATAGTATAAGTCCCACAACGTCTTTTGGTATTGCAATGTGATCCCTGTTTTCAAAATAAGTCATCTGGGTCTCTCCTTGAGTATAAGCCCCAATATTTTGTTCATAAACTTTGTTTTAAACAATAAACAACTTCCATGGGCCTCTCCTTGAATTATAAGCCCCATATCTCTGTTTCCAAAATCATTTGTCTGTTTTTAAACTGGTACTAAGAGGAGCATTATTTCCGGTGAAGCTGCTCTTAGACCACTTGGGCCTCTCTTTGAGTTATAAGCCCCAAACTTTTTTTTTAATTCAATCCAATAAAATTTCTTTCAAATTAAAACTTAAAGCTTTCTCAAAACTTTCTTCAATTTCTTAAAACCCTAATTATACAATTAAAATCAGTACAATCAATCACAATACACTTGGGCCTCTTTTCAGAGTGTAAGACCCAACATCTTTTATTTTCAATGCATATTTGTTTATATACTTGTTATTTCACTTATTTGTATATACTTGTGCATATCTGTCTAGAGTTTCCCCAACAGTTAGGTTTACACTTAGGTCAAACCATAAGTTACTTCTAACTTAGTCATAACTAGTTCACTCATAGGAAACTTCCCTCAATACAGTCTGCCTCCTCTTGAGCTTTAATCAATATGGAACAGAGAAAGGCATTATTCAAGGTAAAACTTTTCTCAAGACTGTCAAAACTTATATATATATATATATATATATATATATATATATATATATATATATATATATATATATATATATATATATATATATATATATACACACACACACACACACACATACACAAGAAATTCATTTCCCCCGGAGAGGATTAATTCCCGGTGAAACCTCTTTTGAATTTCTTCAAATCTTAGAACTGTTCAACAAAGAAAGGAATTATTCCCGGTGAAACCTTTCTTGAACTTTTCTTAGGCTTGGACCCACGGGCTTCCTAGAAGCATCCCCAGCCTCCTCTTGGGCTTAGTACAAGGACCAACAGGCTTCTTAGAAGTTCCCCAGCCTCCTCTTGGGTTTAATACAAAGCATAAGATAGAATCTAGTCATCTCTGCTAGTTCAATCCCCAGGAGAGTAAAAATTCTAGAACATCCTATCATTCAAGGATTGATCTTTATCCCTTAAAACCAACAGCCTCCTCTTGGGCATCATACAAAGACCTCTTTCCAACCAGAGTTTATCTCTTCTTATTGAGACTTGGATAGTCTCAACCTCCTCTTGGGCTTCATTCAAGTAGACTTGGAAAAGTCTCATTATCATAGTCTCCTTTTGGACTTCACACAGAGACCCCCAGGTTTCCTAAAAGCATAGGATAAACCCTGATAATATTATTAATACACCAGCCTCCAGTAGAGTTAAAAACCTCTAAGGTTTTCAAACTCACCTTTAAACTTCTCTGACCCCCAACAAGGCTTAGCTTTCACCTGGAAAATCCCAGCCAAGGTCAGGTTGACATCAACAAATCCCCAACAAAATCAGAGCCTCATGGCATCGGGTACTTCAACTCTTCCCTGATTCCGAGTAAGAGTAAATTTCTTTTGGATCCCTCAAAAACAATTTAGACCTTCTCTTGGATTTCAAGAATCCTCAGCAAAAGTCAGCCTCCTCTTAGGCTTCATATAAGAATTTTCCCCAGTCAGCCTCAATCTTGGGCTTTGTATAATACAGATAAAACCCTCCCCAGTAAAGTCATTTTCTTTCAGCTTCAACCTTGGGCTTTGAACAAGGCACACAAAACAAACCATTCCCCCAGATGAGACCATGAGTCCTCTCTGTAGGAAGATACCTCTTCTATACATCATATGTCAAAACAAACAATCAAAACCTTTTTCCTAGATAAATTATTGTAAGTGGCACACTTGTTGATTCAAAATCCAAGTTGGAGTCCTTCCTTTATCCTGGCTAAAATCTCTCTTTCATCTAACTGCTGTAAGTGGCAAGCCTCTGGATTCCATACATCCAAGCCAATGTCCCTCTCTTAGCATGAAAGACTCATAAGGAAAAGTGGCATTGCTCTACACTGAGTTAAAGCTTCTTCCTTCATGACATCTCTCTTATAAAGGAAATTATGGCATTGCTGGATTCCCAAATCCCAGTTAAAGTAATTTCCCTTATAACCAATTACCTGACATTTTGTGATGAATAGGTGAGATATCTCCCTTTAGAGATGACAAATTCTCTCTCTCAGTCACCCTTTTAGCTTCAATCTTGGGCTTTGAACAAGACACAAACACCCTTTTAGCTTAAATCTTAGGCTTTGAAGAAGACACAAATACTACGATAGCCTCAGTCTTGGGCTTTGAACAAGAAACCAAATATTTTTCCTACCATAGAATAGGAGGAACTACGATTGCTCTGATTTCCCAAATCTCTTTACGGGAATATGTAGGCATAAGATTGTGAAATCTTAGCGAGCACACAAATCAAAAATCTTAGGTCCAGTACCTTCCCAAAAACAATATAAAACCCAAAAACAACAAAAACATTCTCTTAACCCTCTCAAAGGAGAAACTTTCCCAATCAATAGCAAATAAACATAAGAAAGCATTTCAAAAATAGCAGAAATACATGCAAAAGAAGGTTCTTATAGATTACTATAGATACTATGGGTGTTAACAGCTTTCCTTTGTATAACCAGACCCCGATCCCCGATCTCTTAGCATTTGTTAAAGAAAACACTTGCGTGCAGAGTTAGTTTAAGATGTCTTCCCCTTCTTTTCAAGCTTCATAGGGTAAATACAGAAATCAGAAAGTAGCACCAAATCATGCGATAGGTGGTCACGTCACCGAAAAAGCGACTGCTACACAGTGCTATATCAGAATCACACGTCTAATTTATTTCCATATTTATCTATGAGTTTATGCACTTTTTGGAATCAGGAATGAAATCCTAAAAAGATCAAGATCAAATCTAAATAAGATTAATAGATATTTAATTTAAGAAACATTTTAAATCAAATTAAATCATATCTTGAAATTGCGCTTTTGGTGTTTCTTCAGCGGCAAGTTTTCTGAAACCCTAAACGCAACCTACAACGGATTGTTTTGCTATTTAAGGAGGCACTTTCCATACAACAGACGCAGACATTGAGAGAGATTGCATGTCGTCTCATATTTGTTAAGTCTGTGTTTTCACATGTTTAACTTGTAAAACTATATTCATTTGCATCACTCCAAAATGTTAATTACTAAATATAATGAAATTAACAACAATAAAAAATATGATTAGTTAGTTGAAAATGAAATTTTAGTTGATATCATTGTTCAATTAAATTTGATCTAACTATAATTTTATTCATTATTATTATTATTATTATTATTATTTTATTAAAATTTGTGTATAATTTTGAATTATTCATTTATTTAATTAGATTGTACCATAATTTAACCTCACATTCAATAAATTAGTGTTTTAACTCATGATTAGGGGTGTCAAATGGACATGCTCGCCCCATTTAGGTTCACCCTACAAAAGCCCATAAACATTCGGGGCAGGACAGATCAGAGATAGTTAAGGATGTGTGCCTAAAACCTAGGCCTCCCTCGCAAAAAGTGAGGGCTGGATAGGGTGGCCCGCGGGCACTGCATCTGTTAAGCTTAAAATACAAAAAAAATATATATATTAATACTCGCGATCGTATAAGCCTGCAAAAAATAGGATAGGGTGAGCCAGACATATTAGAGGGTGCAAGCCGAAACACTTGACTTAGTGTGGGAAAAACATACATGTCCAACAGGTCAAGCCCGTTTTGCCTCCCCTACTCAAGATAATGTGTTTTTTAACCTGAGCAAGTTGATAAAAATCAATATGTTCAGTGTATCTTGAATCACAAGTTAGGAAGCTTAAAACAAGCTCTTTTAAGTTTGATTCAAATCAAGCATATGGGTGACTCGAATAAAACATTAACTTTAAATCTAGAATTTTTACCTATCAATTTGATTTGAATCAAGGATATGAATGATTCGAGTCACAACATTCCTTTAGTTGAATCTTAAGGATTTTTTTACTCAAATCATGACAATTAAATATTTTTTTAAAAATTAACTATGAGTCGAATCATGCTTTGTGTAACACCCTGAATTTTCAAATAATTGTTTAATTAAATTTTAATTGTCTTTTTCTTAATTTTTTGGTCCTTAAAGGCTTTAGGTGAATTATTTGATAATTGTAAGGTTTATTGGGAGTTATGATATTTTTATTTAATTAAATTAATGTAAAAATAGGGAATTAAGAGTTTGTGGTGAAAACTAAAATAATGAGAGGAATTAGAGTGATGAGGCGGAATAAAGAAAAGATAGGAGAAATATGTAGAATTATTAACATTAATATTATGTTATTTAAATAGATAAAGTGAGGGGAGTGGAGAGTTTTGGTCTGATACGTAAAAAGTTGGAAAAGGAAGAAAGAGGTCAGGAAACCTAAAGAGAGTCTAGGAAGGAGAAGCCATAACCAAAGCTTGGATTGTTTGGTGGAAATTAAGATAGGGGAAAACTACTCTAATATTGATGTCAAATGTATGAAGGGTAGAGAGGGTTCCTCACCCTCCTCTAGGTTTTCTCATCTTTTCCACCATTGTTGATGCTTATGTCTTTTTTTGGGAAAAAGTTGTGTAAGTTCTATTATGATTGCTATGAAATATATGAAATTGGTGTCTTGTTTTGTGTTGGAAAGTATACATGGTGCATGATATGATTTTGAATGTTATTTTTCATGTTAGTATTATGAACATGATGATGAATTTAAATGAAAAATTGGTGTTGATGAGTAATTGATGCTAATTCGATGAGGTTTCAGTTTAATATAATACGAGTGATGTGTTTATGTTCGATTTAGGTGACTTGGATTTAAAATCGGAGCTTTAGGGGTTCTCCAATGGGAGAAAATGCAGATTCAGCAATGTACACAACGGTGATGGACGTTAACGACATGAAGGGATGACTGTCATGACACTTGGAGAGTTAACGAACGTCAGCATGGTGACGGAGCGACCATCATGGTCTCCATGACGTGCTTCTTACCTAAGCGTTAGTAAAGTGACGATTTTGTGTGTAAGAGGGGGTGAAGACCTCAACCTAGTGCCAGGTTGACCGGAAATCCGTGCAGTTGACCGGTTCTGATCGGTTGACATGATTATTCGAGCCATTTCTGATGATGGTGATTGTTTACTACTGTTTGGAGAGTTAGGGTAGGGTGTCATGGGGAAATTAATTGTCGGTGATGTATTATTAACTGTTAATATGTTTATATGTATAATGGTGATTTTATTACATGGTGTTTCATTATGGTAAATAATGAGGTTCAGATAAGTACTATTGGTGATGATTTTCATAGTACATTGTTGTGGCATTTTCATGCACCATGTATATCGGGGGATAGGGATTGGTGATGAATGGTGATGGGACTAAATCAGTAATATAACTTTGATGTCCAAATATTGGTGATGGGATTTTTTGGTAACATAACTCTGACATACAATTGGTGACCTGCCATTGTTACGTAGGGTGCTGTTGTATATGCGCTACTTACAATCATGGTCTTATGACCATTATACAAAACATGAAAGTGGGCGATATATTATCACGGTTGATAACCGTTTTAATATATTAAAGGTCTTAGGCTCAATTCCCAGTGCATTTTACGTATATAACCACGGTCTTCTATGACAACCGTGGTTAAATTATACATTATAACTATACAACCACGATCATAATTAAAAACTGCCGTTAAATTATGTGCTTTTTAAAAAAATTATTTTTGCATTTTGAATTTTTTCCATTTTTTAGCCTGTATTGTTTAAACAGCAACAACAATTGAAGATATATTTCTGCATTGTGTTCCATTTTATAACCTGTATTGTTTAAACTGAAACAGAACAGAAACAACAATTGAAGATATATTTTTGTATTGTGCATGTTCCATTTTATAACCTGTATTGTTTAAACTGTAATAGAACAGATACAACAATTGAAGGTGTATATTAAAACACTCAAACTCAAATATTTATTTATTTCATCAAATAAAAAATGTTATTTACAACACACAAACTCAAATGTACATCAAATATATATATATATATATATATATATATATATATATATATATATATATATATATAGAGAGAGAGAGAGAGAGAGAGGACGTATCATATGAGAATGTCATTTTTATGTAAGAACATGAGAATGAATCTGAATCATTAGATTTTAAAATAAATGGTGGAGTTTATGTGTGATTTTTTTCTCTCTCCTCCATCATTTATTTTAATAATGGAGGTGAGAGAAAAAAACCACACATAATCTCCACCATTTATTTTAAAATCCAATAGTTCAGATTCATTCTCATGTTCTCACATTAAAATGACATTCTCATAGGATACGTTATATATATATATATATATTACAGATTAATATCATATTTGAGGACCTTTAAGCGCATTGAACATATACGCCCAACGTGTACGAATGTCTACAAAGTATTCGCATGGGAATGATGTTTTGTCGTTAAAAGTCTGCATAAAATATACCGGATTAAGCTCATTATTGAGGACCCATAAGTGCATTGTATACAATTAATTACATATATAATATATACCTGATCCCTTTTATCAACAATGTCGATGAAGACAATGTTTAACATGTGTTTCATTATATAATAACCACACTCGAATCCCTTTGTTTGTTTCCTCATCTACAAAAATAAACATTAATTTTATGAATGTTATAAACACACATGCATGTAACAATATATATATATATATATATATATATATATAAATGAATGTCACAAGTAATATAGCCACTTACAGTAGGGAAGATAAATGTTGGCATTTTTCTAATATTGTTCAACATATTATGTTGTTGCACAACACTGTACATTGAAAATATTTTACGGGTTAAACCAATTATACCATAAATAATTTGCCCATTAATAATTTGCCTCATTTTGTGTTCGAGTGGTTTATGTAAGGAACACAATGTCGTTATCGCATTCGTCTTAAGTGATATGATGATCAATTGCCACTGATCACTGAATAAACGCGAGCATATATATAATTAGTATTTTCTAAAATAAAACTAACTATAAAAGATAAACCACAATTTCAAAATTACTTACGCATTGAGAAATGGTGCTAAGTAACATTATTTTCCCCCTTGACTTAACTGTTCCAAAATGTAGGACTCAATCTCTTTTGGCTTAGTATTTGTCCATCAAATACTCTACGGATCCAAGATGCCATTAATATTAAATTTATTTAACTCTATACATACACGATGAATGTATCTAAATGGTTAAACAAAATTCAAAAAATAAGTAAGGAAATACAAAAATGATAATGTACTATAAATAATGACATGCATGTTCAAATATATACTTATGTTCACCATACTTGAAATATCCCTACGTCTAGCCAATTTTTTCCATAGAGAAAATCTCGTATGTCACTAGGATAAGAATAGAAGAGCTCTAACAATGGACAATGCTCTAGAGGAAGAGAATACGGGTCATCATTTTCCACAACCAAAACGTATAACATGGCGATTTCATTTACAGAAGGATCCAATAACTCATTGACCTCTTTAGCAGGGGTGGCTAAACAATTGCTTCCTTTAGTGCTAGCATGACGTACAACATGTGTTTAGGGAACTTGATCATCAGCATTATCATCATTTTCATCTGTACGTTGTGGTAAGGATCCACTTATTCTCTGCGACAAAACATTCATTTTAAACACAATACATAATAAACACATTTCTATCTTTTCTAACTTTTCAGATTAAACACCATATATCATACATTTCATATAAAATACTAGCATTTCAGATAAAGCATTTACCGCATATAACTCTTCAAACTTTTCTATGTCTTTCTTCTGATTTTCCCGCTCGGCTTCTAACATCTTCCTCTATTCTTCTAACTCTTTCTCAACAACTGTAAGCTTTTCTCTTTGCTCTTGTAATTCAGTATTTTCAGTGCTTTTTTTGGTTGGACCAAAGAATAATCTCAAGTCGACGCCTTCTCTAACACCACGAACGCGCCCATCATGCTCATCTGTTCCAATAGATTCTACTAGTATATCATGTCGTGTTTCTGGAACAAATGAGCCTCCATGGGCCTCGTCAACCAATAGATCCTACACAACATATATGCATGGCAATATTAATATTGTAATTACCACAACATTTAAATAACACATAACATACACACAACAAATCATACTTACAATTTTCTCAGCAACTACTCTTAACGCATCTGAGGTTGACTCTCCATTTGGTCTTAGTCGAACCCTCTTCCACTTCTCATGCCTTGACGGTGGAGATGGTTTGTGATCACGATTGATGGAGTCCTCATCTCCCATTTGTTGTTTTTTTTTTCATGCATATTTTTTTCTCCAGTTTCCTGTATCCCCCACGAGACAATCTATAGGGGTAAATGTTTTTCAATTTATTTTGTATTCCTTCTTGACTTTTAGTATGTTATAAACATAGTGAAAATATGATTAGTATCTATAAATAACTAGCATAAAATTATCAAGATAAATAAGACTAGTACTAACCAGGAATGTCACAGAACGACGACCCTTCGCAAACTTTTTCCAAACCTTCTTCGAGAGAAAATATACCTCACCCATGGATGCTCAAGACCAATCTCAGGCTTCATAATGTAGTCAAACGTGAGCCATGACTTAAAGCTCCTCCAACACGTACCTGTATGACTTACCCACTTTTTTTATAAGTGTTTATCACCATCTGTAATCTCAAAAGTCAACTACATTTAAATCAATAGGAATGTATTAGAAATTATAGAAAGTCATATCAAAATGATGAAAATTAATATTAATACCTTAACGTCTGTCCATATGTTATCTTTGACAGCCTCTGGCATTTGTTTCCAATCATCTATGAATATACTAACTTTGCTATGTCCAAGGAACGCGACATAACTCTTAAAAAGCGAAGAGTATTCACCATAAACTACTGTATAATATGAATCAAATGCGATAGGCAATTTATTACCAGATTTTCAGACTTTTATTACATTGGTAAGCATTGTGGCACCTCTTTGTGATCTTTTCATTTTGTTTTGAGTATCACTTGTCATAGTTTCCTCGCCACTAGATGAAGAATACGACTAAGACGACATATAGTTTCAAAAACAACAACAACCTCAACAACAATAACAACAACAAACTCTTTCATCTATTATCACATACACATTCAAAACAACAACAACAAACTATTTCAAAGATTATCACATACACATTCAAAAAACAACAACAACAACAACAACAACAACAACAAACTCTTTCATCTATTATTACATACACATTCAACAACAGCAATAAAAACAAAAGATTAATAAAGTTTTATGACACACATTCAACAAGAACCACAAAAAAAACCATAAAAACATCAACAACAATGGAAACTGAAGTTTACTATAGATGCATGGGAAAAAAACTTATGTACCGTAAACGTGATGACTAATTAAATGTGAATATTTGGGTTGATACAGATAGTGTTGTTGTTGTATTTCTCCTTGACGATAACGATGATGTTAGTTTTGGCGTTGGTGTGTTAGGGTTGAAAATGAATCGATGATGATGAGGATGACTACGGGTTGAAAATGAACAACAAATGCAAAACAATGAACTGATAATGATGAACGATGAATCGATGATGATGAACAATGAATGTTAGCGAAAAACATTTTAGTCGCACCATATCAACCCTAACATTCATTTTTCATCATCATCGTTCATCATCATCGGTTCATCGTTCATCATCATCGGTTCATCGTTTTGCATTTATTATTCACTTTCAAGCCGTAGTCATCCTCATCATTGTAGCGTACGATTTTTGTCGGTGACGCGACCACCTTACCGCAATGGTTGGAATTGGGTGCTACTTTCTGATTTCTTATTTATCCTATGAAGCTGGAAAGGAAAGGGAAGCTATCTAAAACTAACCTTGCACGCAAATGTTTTCTTTAATAAATGCTAAGAGATTAGGGGGTCGGGGTTAGGTTATACAATGGGGAGTTGTCAATTGCCCAATGTATATATGGTAATCCATAGATCTTCTTTGTCATGTTTAAATACTTTCTGGTGTTTATCTATTATGGTTTGGGAAAATTTCTCCTTTGGGAGTGTTGAGAGAGTGTTTGTGTTGTTTTCGGGTTTTTTTCGTTGTTTTTGGGAAGGTACTGGACCTAAAGTTTCTGGTATGTGTGCTCGCTAAGATTTTGCAATTTTATGCCTACGTATTCCTATAAAGGTACCCGGGAAATCAGAGCAATCGTAGTTCCTCCTATTCTATGGGAGGAAAAAGATGTTTGGTGTCTTGTTTAAAGCCCAAGATTGAAGCTAAAGGTTATTTGTGTCTTGTTCAAAGCCCAATATTAAAGCTAAAGGGTTTGACTAGAGAGAATTTTTCATCTTTAAAGGGAGGTATCTCACCTGTTTATCACAGTTGTTGGGTAACTGATTATAAAGGAGAATTACTTTAGCTGGAATTTATGGAATCCAGCAATGCCATAATTTCTTTTATAAGAGAAATGTCCTGAAGGAGGAAACTTTAACTCAATGTAGAGCAATGCCATTTTTCCTTAGGAATCTTCCATGCTAAGAGAGAGACACTGGCTTGAATGTAAATAATCCAGAGGCTTGCCACTTACAGCAATTAGATGAAAGAGGAAGTTTACCAGGATAAAAGAGGGATCACAACTTGGATTTTTGAATCAACAAGTGTGCCACTTACAACAGTTATCTGGAATTAGGGTTTGTTTGATTATTTGTTTTGATATGTGATATACAGAGAAATGTCTTCCTATAGAGAGAACCCTTGATTTCCTCTGAGGGAATGTTGATTTTTGTGTGCCTTGATCAAAGCCCAAGGTTGAAGCTAAAAGGTTGACTCTACTAGGGAGTTTTATATTTGTCTTGTACAAAGCCCAAGATTGAGGCTAAAAGGAGATTGACTCAGCCGAAGAGTATGATCTATCTTGTACAAAACCCAAGATTGAGGCTGAAAAGAGATGGTCTCTTCTGGGGAGTATTTTGTCTGTCTTGTACAAAGCCCAAGATTGAGGCTAAAAAAAATTGACTCCACTGGGGAGAGGTTTTATCTGTCTTGTACAAAGCCTAAGATTGTGGCTAAAAGAAATTGACTCCATTGGGGAGATGTCTTGTACAAAGCCCAAGATTGTGGCTAAATCTGCCGAGGAAAAATCATTATACAAAGCCTAAGAGAAGGCTGGCTTCTGTTGAGGATTATTGAGATCCAGAGACAGGTCCAAATTGGGGAATCAACTCTTGCTGAGGATTGAAGAAGAGTTAAAATATCATATGCCCTGAGGTTTTGATTATGTTAAGGTTTTATTGATGGTAATGGTTTAAACTTTAAGTATCTGTTGGAGATTGATGAAATGATCAGGGTTTTTTCCTGTTCTTAGGAAACTTAAGGGTTTCTTTGAGATCCAAGAGGAGATGAGACTTTCCAAGTCTACTGGTATGAAGAAGTTGACTCTTAGTTGGAGAATGATCTTTGTATGTTGCCCAAGAGGAGGCTAAGACTGTCCAAGTCTACTTGTATGAAGCCTAAGAGGAGGCTAATGTTTTAAGGGATGAGAATCAACCCCTAGAATGGTCTGATGTTTTGAAATTCTGACTCTCTGGAGGATTGAACTAGTAGTGATGACTAAGTTTTGTCCTATACCTGTAGGAGGTCTTCGGGTCCATGTACTAAGCCCAAGAGGAGGCTGAGAACTTCTAGGAAGCCTGAGGGTCCTTGTATAAAGCCCAAGAGGAGGCTGGGGATGCTTTTAGGAAGCCCGTGGGTCCAAACCTAAGAAAATTTCAAGAAATGTTTCACCACGAATTAGTCCTTTCCTTGCAGAATAATTCTAGGGTTTGAAGAAATCCAGAAGAGGTTTCACCGGGAATTAATCCTCTTAGGGGAAATGAATTTCTTGTACAAATATTTCTAAGTTAGGACAGTCTTGAGAAAAGTTTCACCGGGAATAATGTCTTTCTCTGTTTCATATTGTATAAGCCCAAGAGGAGGCAAGACTGTATCTGGAATTTCCTATGGGGAACTAGTTTTGACTGTGTTAAAAGAGTAACCACTGGTTTGATCTAGACCTAGACCTAATTGTTGGGGAAAACTCTAAACAAATATGTACAAGCATATATATATATATATATATATATATATATATATATATATATATTAACAAGTATGTGTTGAAAAGATATTGGAACTTACAGTTGTACAAGCCCAAGCATAGCAACTACAACTGTATGGTTAGTTATCCAAGAAATTGAAGAAAGTTTTGATAAAACTTAGAATTTGAATCTAACTCAAAAAAGAAAGTTGATGTAAAAGGAAGTTTGTGGCTTATACTCAAGGAGAGGCCCAGATGAATTCTTTTGAAAAAGACGATAACCGCGTCGCAGTTTTGAAAACCACGGAGAGACTTATACAATGACTAAGGCCCAAATTATTGTATTTACAAAAAGGATAGGTCTTACACTCTATTAGAGGTCCAACGTTTATTTTTATACAAGAGTTGGGACTTATAGCTCAAGGAGAGGCCTTGATGAAAAACAGTGATCGCACCATTATTTTGAAAATCGTATTGGGTCTTATACAATGACTGAGACCCAAATTATTTATGTACAAAAGGGGGTTGGGTCTTACACTCTATTAGAGGCCCAAAATGTGTTTGAAAAGAAGAAAGATGGGGCTTAAAACATAAGGGAGGCCCGGTTGAAAATTGTTTTGAAAACGGCGATCGCGCCGAGATTTTTAAAATTGTATCGGAACTTATACAATGACTGAGGCCCAAAAGGTTTATATACAAAGGTATGAGACTTACACTCTATCAAGAGGCCCAAAAGTGTTTCAAATGAAGTTTGAAAAATTAAAATTGAGGGAAACCCTAATTTTAATTAAAATTAATATAATTTTCAAAGGAAATTAAATATAAAATATAAATATATTTAAAAACAAGTGGTAAGCTTTGAAAAATATTTTCGAAAATCATATTTAATCACATGAAGGCTTACAATTCAATTGATTTTGAAAGATCAAGGTGGAAATCTCATTTTAAAAATGTTTGAAAACAAATAAAATGAAATTAATTACAAAAATTCAAACTATATTAAATAACTAATATAAATTCAATTTTTTTGTGGAATAGAATATTTCAACATTTTTGTGAATTTTCAAAAAAAGAACCAATAAAAAATAATTAAAATTGAGAGTGAAATTAATTTTGAGGTTAATTAAGAAAATCATGAAAAATATGAAAAAATAGTAAAATGGAAGGGAAATAAAAATGGTTTGGGTGGGTGTTGAACCCACGCCCTCCAACCAAACACATGTGGGCTGCTACCACTAGGGTGATGATACATCCGTGTATCAAAACCACCCCATAAACATATATGGGTAGCCTAAATTCAGGTCAGGCCAAGGCAAAAACCAAGTTTTGTGTGATTTACAAGAAGGATCATATCTCCCTCATTTCTCCATGAAATTGGATGAAATTTAGATGGATCCTGCCTAGAATTTCATGAGGAATCCAATGGTGGTCTCAGAATTTTCTAAAGATGCTTCTATTTTAAAACCCGATAGTGGTTTCAAAATAGGCAAATATTTGTAAGTTCTATGTTACCACGTCATACAAGCAATAATAGCATGGTAAATTTGTTCAAACACAACACGTATGATATGTATGACATGTTCATGATCAATGGACATCAAAGTAATGCATATTTTAAAGAGTTCAAGTTGTTATGCACTTACCTCTTGAAGCTCCTCGTGCTAACTATCAAGATGCTTATGCCAGAAGTAATCCAATGCTTTAGACACTCTTGATTGACCCCTTATAAGCTTTTAGGATGATCAAAACCAGCTGGAAACCTCAAGAACAAGAATTGGCTCTTTCTTGCAAAAGTGGCAAAAGTGACCAAAATAGTATCTCACTCAAATGGTGTTATAGTTGAGGGATACTTGTTGGAACAGCTCAAGGATGATATTTGGAGAGTATTTTAAGGGTTAATTGGTTTTGAAAGTGATTGGATCAAGACATGGCTTGAAAAATGCAAAAAAGTCAAAATTTGAGGTTTTGGAGGTTGAATTTCTGATTTTGATGTTGTACAATGAGGATGAAGGTTTGAACACCTCCAATGGATGATTTATGATGTGTTTGGATAGTTATTTGAGTGGTTTTTGCTCTGGTTTCAAGAATTCCCAAATTGCTCCAATGTGACTTGAAATTGAAGTAAGAGAGGGAGAGTGAGAAAACAAGGCTTTGGTATTGTTTTAGTGTGGTTTGAAACATCAGAAATAACCTCTATTTATAGTAGAGGAAGTTTGTTTTTGAAGGAATAGTGAATGGCAACTGATTCACTCTATTATCCAATGGATTCGCCCATGTATCACTTTCTTAAATGCCAAGGTGCCAAGTCTTCTCTTAGCCATTGACTTGAGCTGGTCTTGTAGCTTTACTCTTCTAATTTTTTGCAACAGCTTTGACTTAATTGGAATGATATGTGCTGGTTCATGCCACCTCAATGCACCACATCAATGCCAAATGACAAAGCTTGGTTTTGGATTTGCAACATTGATGATCACATGCCAAAGGGATTGGATTCTTGCCTTAGGGTCCAAGCTTGCAGGTTCTTCATGATTGACTGAGATTCTTGTTGAATTTGGATGAGGATCATTCTTGCATAGTCACCAAAATTGGAGTCAAGAATCGTGTGCCACAAGTAATACACACAATCTGTCTTGAAAACCAGTTTGAACAAGGCATGTTGTGAGGTCCATAATTCCTTGCTCAAGTTGAATTAATGGGAGTTCTTGTACTCTTTGGAAAGCTTGTATGATATACTTTAACTTTGATGTCCACTAATGAACCTGGTTCAACTTGGATCAAGGTGAAAAATGGTCCAAAAGTTGGTGAAAAACTTAGACAGATTCTGTCTAAAACATTTTCTATGTGTTGGAAAAAGTGGTATTTTTCATGTTTTTGTGATTTTGATCACTCCATAACTCAAAATCCATGAGGATTTGGAATCTTTTGTAGTTGACACTTTTGAAGTATGTCATGTGAAATTTCATTTGAGCTTTGGATGGAAGAAAAAGGCCTTAGGGTTTGGGAGTTATGACCTTGCAAAGTTGGTACCAAATCCATTTTGTTTCATAACTTAGAGAAAAATTTAAGTTTCTTATGGTTGCCCCTTTTTCAAGTAACCTCACTTTTCTTGATTTTTCTTGATGGATGATGATCAAAACCATGTATTAACATTGTTTTTGACTTAGGGGAGCCACATTTGAGAAAAAATTCAAAAAATCAAACTTGATTTTGGGCACAATTGACTTTTTGTCAGATGAATTCCAATTTGTGTGATCCTCTATGCAATCAATTTCTTAACCTAATTCAAACCTAATGGATGGATTCCATAGGTGTTTTAGGGTGTCTTGAATCATGTCCCAAGGTTTAGGAACATGTCTTGGTCCAAAGTCAAAGGTGCAATTGACTTTTTTATTCAAAACCCTAATTGTGGTCCAGATGAAATTGAAACTTGTGAATCAAGCTTCTTGGGTCAATCCATTGTTGTAAATGGATCAATGTGGTGTATTTGAGGCCCTAAAATCATGTCTTGAGGTCTTGGTTCATGTCTTGCCTCAAAAGTTAGCTTAGGGGTGAATTAGGTCAAGAAACCCTAATTTCTGATTTTTGATGAACGCACCCTCTGAGGCTATTGTGACTTGATAATTGGATCCATGAGGTCCCTTTGGTCATTTTAGATCATGTTTTGAGGTATTGGCTCATGACCATATCAAAATTTTCACCTGGAGGCCTTGGTCGACCAAAACCCTAATTTGGTGACACTATCAATCTTGAGGCTTGATCCACTTGGAATGTTGCAACCTTGTGCTTGATTCTTGATATGGGAGACCTCTTGATCCTCTATGGATGTTTGAGAGGTTATACAAGTTGAAGATCATGTCATTTCTTGATTGATCTATTGTCTAAGTGTTCTGAGAGGCCTCAAAACCCTAATTATTGATTGTAGTGAATGCTCAATAATCCCTGAGGAGATTGATGAGGTATGATGGTACATCCATATTATGGTAATGATCCTCACAATGATGTGAAATCTTGTGGTCAAAATTTAGGGTATGACAAATGCCCCTATTTAATCTTTTTGGACCCGAAGGTGTGAATGGCGAAGGTATTCGAACATTCAGGGTGCAAGAGGATTAAATATCAGAATACCCGAAATTTTGACCGTGGTTATGAATAGAAGTTTGATAATCCATCTTCTTTTGCTAAGTAATGTTACTTAGAAAAGGGTAAAACTTCCCCCTCGATCCTAGTCTTCAGCCATAGAGCTGATCTTAGTTTCTGTTGAAATAAACTTCCCCTCGATCCTAGTCTTCAGTCACGGAACTGGTCTCAGTTTCTTTTGAAATAAACTTCCCCTCGATCCTGGTATTCAGCCATGGAACTTGTCTTAGTTTATTTTGAAATAAACTTCCCCTCGATCCTGGTCTTCAGCCACGAAACTGGTATCAGTTTCTTCTTGTCGAGTTTCTTTCTTGACAAGGAACGCTGTTTGTAGTGGTCTTCATCAAACTTCTCGTCGAGTTTTATTGGGGAGACGCTATTTGATGGAAAAATGATTTGATGTCAGATTTACTGGGGAAACCCATTAGTCTGAGCAGTAGAGGTGCGCAAACTTCTCTGTTAGAGATGCCATTTTTTGCTTGGTGAGGTTTGTTAGGTGCAGATTTTACCTAAAAATGACATATCTTTCTTTGCACTTTTTCTACTCTTTTCTCATGTTTTCATGGTTTTTATCCATGATTGTTGTTGTTCTTCTAACCTTGAGAATATACCTTTGGTGCTTGTAATATGTGTGTTATTGTGCAGGAAAAGGTACTAAATGATCTAAGTTGTAAGACACAAGAATTGATGCAAGCTGCCAAAGAAAAAAGGAAAATAGCAGCAGGTTCGCTTTGCAAACTCTGGCGAATTGCCAGCGAAGGTTCGCTGTGCGAAGGATGGCAAGGGTTCCAGCGAATGGTCCCAGATTTGGACAGAGGAAAAAGGAGCTAAAATTCACTCTGTGAGCTTGAAAGCGAGTGTTCTCTTTGCGAGCATTCCGTCGCATTGCGAACTCACGAGAGTTTCTGGGGCGGTTTAACTATTCAGAGGCACCTGAAGTGCCTATTTTTGCCATTCGCTTTGCGAATGAATCGTTTGTTGTGCGAACTGTCAAATTCCTGAATGATTATGAATAGGATTTTCACACTTTTTGAGATGATGTTTTTTATGTTTAAGTTTTATTATCATTCCAACTTGTAATTTTAGGATCAGAACTTGATATTCCTTCATTCCAAGGGAGAAAAGGTAGGATATTTGATCTCTTGTTGGATGAGGATGTAATCTCTTGATACCTTGTGTATTTCATCTAATGTATGTTTATGAATATGTTTTGATTCTCTATTGTTGTTGTCTTTGATAGATTATTTGTGGTCTTGACAAAACCTTTACAAATCCTTGATCTTAGATTTTCATCTATCAATGAGTAAAACTTTTGACATGGTTTTGTGAGTTGATATTCATTTTATCTTTTTTGTATTGTGTTGATTAAGTAGCATGGCTAGCATGAGTAGGATCGACACGGTATTGCGAAGATGCGTGGTAATAATGATGAAGAACGGTATTCACATTCATTTGGCACATTAGTTGAATACATGTAAAAGAGGTTAAACGTATGTACGTATTCTGATCGTTGGCATTTTATATGAAGTAGTCATTTATCTAATGTGGGTGTCATCTTTGTTTACATGTTTATCTTTGATTTGAACCGCTATAGACATATACTCTTCAGATCTGGATCTAAGATGATTATCTGTTTTGTTCTGAACTCTAGAAATAGATGTAGGCTTAACATTTGCGTTAGTATCAGCTCTTAATGCTCTGTGTTGGTTTTTGTTGCGTGAGACATCACCAATGAGGTAATACGGTCGATCTCTCGACGTTGCGTTAGACATAACCTCTGCGTGGGTGATACGTGAGGATATTAGGCGAATGATTGATTTATGTATAACATGATTAGAAGAATGTATGTGTTATCAATTGATGAGATCCAATTCCAACAAGGCCCCGTTTATAATTTAGTCTTTACATTTTCCGCATTTGCTTTTGGTTCCGTCTAAAACCAAAACTTTTGATCCATGAGCTTAGAAATATAGAAACCGTCGAATGGAATTCTTTCCTTCGCACTGATCCCTGTGAAGAACGACAAAACTGGGTTACATATATATTTTTGCTTGCTGCTATTCTAGCTTCAACAAAATGGCGCTGTTGTCGGGGATAGGTGTTTAGATATTGAATCGCATCGCGATAGTTTCTATATTTTTGAGCTTTGTACATTTGTTTATATTATATGTATTTATTTTCTTTTATGTTTTCTCTAGTGTGATCAGGAATGATGAGAAGTCCTTCGAGATTGGTTGTTATTTGCATAAAAGTATTCAATGAAGCTTCGACCGAATCTGGATGTTGAGCTTTGAAAGTATGCGAGGTAAATTGTACTACTTTATAGAATGTTAGAATGATTTAAGAATTTTGTGATTTGTGCAAATGTGTATCTTTGTTTCATTTTTCAACTTGTTTGAATGCTTGTTTCACTTAGGTCCAAAAGCCATAAATTGTGAGAAACCTCCATTGTTTACTAAATGCTTGGATGACTGATAATTTTGTTTAATTCGTTTAATTCATGCTTTATCTTTTGATTATTGTGATTTTGTGGAACCATTAGAAATGATCAAGGCATTTGTTTATATTGAGCACAACCGTATCCAAAAGTATCTTACCCGTGAGTAGTGAGAATTTGTTAGCCCCTTTGAGCCTAAATAGTTTAGATCTCATTTTAGTGATGAACTTTGTGTTGTAAATAATTTGAAAGTGTAGTTCATCATTGAATTTTGTGAGGATCTAAAAATTTCTTCTTGAACCTTTGAACATTGTTTTAATTTGATTTTCTTGCCTTAAAAAGCAAGGAGCATTCACTTGAGGTTTGGTTGAATTTAAGTTGGGGAGAATGAAAAAGAAGAATTGTAGGATGCTAAAACTTTTGAAAAAGTTCAAACAAGCATGAAAAGAAAATGTGTGAATATGAATGTGAAAACAAAAGAAAAAAATGCTTGTTTGAATGAGAAAAATAGAGAATGAAATAATTGTGCATAAGGAAGTTTGAGAAGGTTTGTGGTAAAGGAATGAATATGGTGAATGAAATTGTGATGTGTAAATACTTTGTATAGTGAATGTTCTTTTTTTTGCATCGACAATTTCGATTCAATGGCCTTTAGAAATGTCCCTTTGTTGTGAACCCGACCAAGCTACAACCTTTAAAGCCCTTAGTGATCTTTTTGCTTCCATGTTTTCATTTTTTATTGTTAGATGTTGTATGAATTGGATTGTTATTAGCATTGTTTGTCAGGTGAGTGAAATTTCCCCGCGGTTGCAAACGCGTCAATTTCTTCATTCTTATTCTGAAGAGGGGTGTTAGAGTGATTCAAGTATGAAAACTTAGTTGTTCTTTAAACCATTATGATATTTGTTTAAGAACTTAAGTCTTTGTCATTGTTCGATTCTATTGAGTGGTGAACGTTGCTTGTGCGCATTTTCATGCTTGACTTTGATTGAATCTTATGCTTGAGCAAATCTTCTTGTTTTAATGAGGGGCATACTTTGCTTGAGGACAAGAAAAAATCTAGTTGGGGAGAGTTGTTAGGTGCAAATTTTGCCTAAAAATGACATATCTTTCTTTGCACTTTTTCTACTCTTTTCTCATGTTTTCATGGTTTTTATCCATGATTGTTATTGTTCTTCTAACCTTGAGAATATACCTTTGGTGCTTGTAATATGTGTGTTATTGTGCAGGAAAAGGCACTAAATGATCTAAGTTGTAAGACACAAGAAGTGATGCAAGCTGCCAAAGAAAAGAGGAAAATAGCAGCAGGTTCGCTTTGCGAACTTTGGCGAATTGCCAGCGAAGGTTCGTTGTGCGAAGTATGGCGAGGGTTCCAGCGAATGGTCCCAGATTTGGACAGAGGAAAAAGGAGCTAAAATTCTCTTTGCGAACTTGAAAGCGAGTGTTCGTTTTGCGAACATTCCTTCGCATTGCGAACTCACAAGAATTTCTGAGGCGGTTTAACTATTCAGAGGCACCTGAAGTGCCTATTTTTACCATTCGCTTTCCGAATGAATCGTTTGTTGTGCGAACTGTCAAATTCCTGAATGATTATAAATAGGATTTTCACACTTTTTGAGATGTTGTTTTTTATGTTTAAGTTTTATTATCATTCCAACTTGTAATTTTAGGATCAGAACTTGATATTTCTTCATTCCAAGGGAGAAAAGGTAGGATCTTTGATCTCTTGTTGGATGAGGATGTAATCTCTTGATACCTTGTGTATTTCATCTAATGTATGTTTGTGGATATGTTTCGATTCTCTATTGTTGTTGTCTTTGGTTGATTATTTGTGGTCTTGACAAAACCTTTACAAATTCTTGATCTTAGATTTTCATCTATCAATGAGTAAAACTTTTGACATGGTTTTGTGAGTTGATATTCATTTAATCTTTTGTTGTATTATGTTGATTAAGTAGCATGGCTAGCATGAGTAGGATCGATACGGTATTGCGAAGATGCGTGGTAATATTGAGGAAGAACGGCATTCACATTCATTTGGCAAATTAGTTGAATACATGTAAAAAGGGTTAATCGTATGTATATTTTCTGATCGTTGGCATTTTATATGTAGCAATCATTTATCTGATGTGGGTGTCATCTTTGTTTACCTGTTTATCTTTGATTTGAACCGCTATAGACATATACTCTTCAGATCTGGATCTAAGATGATTATCTGTTTTGTTCTAAACTCTAGAAATAGATATAGGCTTAACACTTGCGTAAGTATCAGCTCTTAATGCTCTTTGTTGGTTTTTGTTACGTGAGACATCACCAATGAGGAAATACGGTCGATATCTCGATGTTGCGTTAGACATAACCTCTGTCATGGGTGATACGTGAGGATATTAAGTGAATGATTGATTTATGTATGACATGATTAGAAGAATGCATGTGTTATCAATTGATGAGATCCAATTCCAACAAGGCCCCGTTTATAATTCAGTATTTATTTTATATTTTGAGTCTTTACATTTTCCACATTTGCTTTTGATTCGGTCTAAAACCAAAACTTTTGATCCATGAGCTTAGAAATATAGAAACCGTCGAATGACATTCTTTCCCTCGCACTGATCCCTGTGGAGAACGAAAAAACTGAGTTACTTATATATTTTTGCTTGCTGTTATTCCAGCTTCAACAAGGTTACATCATAATTTCTTTCGATAATTTTCTTGGAGAAATGCCATGTGATGTGATCTAATTTTGAGGTGTTGATGACTTCATTAACATCGAATTTCTTGGGAGAAAACCGATGTATTGCCGAGAGTCTTCGGTTAAGAAGCTTTCTCTTGGGATTTTCCTTAATTTGGGAAAGCAAAAATATCATCTTCAATGGTGAAGAGTGATGTTCCAAAAGCGTCTGTCGAATATCTTCTTGCCTTTCAAAGGTTCAAGTTATCAAAGTGGTCAAGGACAGTCTCCAATCCATAAATAAACTGGGGAGAGATTGTTCAGACGATACATTTCCTGACGAGGAAAGAACCCAAACCGGGATTTTGTCCTATCTGACGTGGAAAGCAAAACTGACAACTTTATTGGTGAGAGAACGTTTATCACTTGGGGATGAATATGACCAAAGTGATAGTAATGCAATATGAATATGAATATGAATCAATAATGCATGGTGTATGTATGTTTATGCTGACAAAACAGACGCGACATACAGACTAGTGAATGAACACGACTGGATACTCGGCCACTGCGAGGGGATAAAAAGTATCATTGGTTCAAGACAACAATCCTTCCTTGCTTTAGGAGGGGTAAACCTTACTGGAAAGAGAAAATCATCAATTGGTCTTCAGAGGTAAGAACTCCGCTGGGGATATCAGACGGGGTATTATATCTGAAATGGTTGATTCTTCATTCAGGTGTACTGGTTTAGAAGGATTACTTTGATTCTGCATTTTGAGGTTTAATCACTTCCGGAAAAGCCATCGACGTTCCTTTTTATGTTCAGTAATCAAAAGGAATTGCCATCTTTATTTTAAAAGCAGAAGAAAATTTGAAAGTTACATTCATTTTTTCAAGAATCTTTGATCATGTTAAAAATGTCATTCTGTAAAGCAAAATAAATGAGAATTGCAAACAAAAGCACTAAGGCTCAAATTTTATTGATAAAATGGTAATCAGCCAAGCGCATGATCCCATAGAGCATTACAAAGTTTAGAAAATGGTAATTTAAAGGAAAAGGGGCTACATTGAAACATAACAACCGATATCCTTCTACCAACTTTGAATTTTGGACATTCTGAGCTTCTGTCGAAGGTATCCTTGACTGAAGTTCTTTCGAAGGATGGCGTTACCGCTGGGGATTGAACCTTGTCGGATGTAGTTACTTTCCATGAATCCCTAATTTTTTCATAAATTGCCTTTTGAGGTTTTCAATCTATCGGGATGATTTTCGCTTATGTCTCTAACTTTTGCCTGGATCGCCCTTTCGGGTTTTCAATCCACCGAGACGTATTTTTTTAGGCGAAGTATTTCTTGACTACATCAACATTCGTGGGGTAGGTAAACTCCTCTCCATCTATGGTTCCAAGTCTCAAGACACCGCTTGAGAAAGCTTTCTTAACAACGTAAGGGCCATCATAATTCGGAGTCCATTTGCCCCTAGAATCAGTGAGAAATGATTGTGTCTTCTTGAGCACGAGGTCTCCTTTTCTGAAGACACGGGGTCGGACTTTTTTGTCGAACACTTTCTTCATTCTTTGCTGATACAACTGACCATGACATAGAGCTTTCATTCTCTTTTCTTTGATTAGGTTCAGTTCATCGTGCCTGCTTTGACACCATTCAGCTTCTGTTAGCTTGGCTTCCATCAATACCCTGATTGATGGTATCTCTACTTCTATGGGGAGCACTTCTTCCATGCCATATACCAGAGAAAAAGGGGTTGCCCCTGTTGAAGTGCGGACAGATGTGCGATAACCGTAAAGAGCAAAGGGTAACATCTCGTATCAGTCACTATGCCAAAAAAACACCTTTAGCAGCGTTTTTTTGGCCTTTAACAGCGCTGCCAAAGGTGGCGCTGCTGTAGGTAAAGGCAGCGCTTTTTTCCTTTGAAAAGCGCTGTCTTAGGTCCTCCTTAGGACCCCCTTTAGCAGCGCTTTTAAAAGTTCTTTCGTAGGACCCCTATATAGCAACACTTTTTCAAAGAAAAGTGCTTTCGTAGGACCCCCTTTAGCAGCGCTTTTAAAAGCGCTGCTAAAGGTCCCCCTTAAGGCAGCGCTTTTTCAAGGAAAGGCTCTTTCGTAGGGCCTCCTTTAGCAGCGCTTTTAAAAGTGTTGTCTTATGTATACGGTATGACCCCCTTTAGGCAGCGCTTTTTTTTAAAGCGCTGTCTTTTATAAAAGAGTTTTTTAAAAGCATTTTTTTAAAAATGAATTATTTTGGAGCGTTTTATTTGCCAAAACGCTGTCTACTGTGTATTTTTTCCATAAGTCCTCTTTTTTAACACAAACCTGTATAATAAACCTGTATAATTCAACACAAGCCTTTATTTCAACACATGGCCTTTTATACCATTATAATTCAACACATAGGCCTTGTATATCATTATAATTCAACAATAGGCCTTGTATACGATTAAAACTCAACACATAAACCATAATAACCATTACATATATTTCAACACAAACCTCATTCACCAAAATAACCATTATATATATAACTCAATACAAATCTCATACATCCAAGTAGACATCCAAAATTCTAATACCAACTTCCAAAACTAATTACACCAAACTTCCTAAACATGCACCAATTCTAAACCTTATACACCATTTCCATCACCTATACATCAACTTCCAAAACTATTCAACAATTTATAAAACTACACAACACCTTCCATAAACCTAACACAAAAAAAAGAAAACAATAATATACCTCATATATTCTCATTTCAACCATGTATTGACACCATTCCTCCTTTATTTCTTCCAATTTATCTTTCGTGTAGGTGGCACACTTGAATTCATCAAAGTACTACATAATATAACATAATATGCATGATTTAGTTAAAAGTTATTACTTAGATGAAATATCCGATAATAAGTATTAAAATAAATCATAACTTATAAATCCATACCATGATTGGAATATTTATTTGTTTCAAATGAATAATCTCTTTCATGAATCTCAATACAAAATAACCACAATCTATACCATTATGCTGCCGAGGACACTACACATAGAAAAAAAGTATGCATATGTATCAGGATATATAGTTTAACTTGTGTTATCAAGTAGTATCACTATTATAATAACAAATGTGAAAATATACATGTACTCGTATCCATGTAATGTTGTTTGCTTTGCTCTTTGGTACTCGAGCTTGTCGTTGTGATCGGAATATTTGTATGGCTCTATCATAATGTAAACGAATATTTAGAACAATCTCACATAAATAAATAAATACACACGCGGATATTTAGAACAATCGCATCACTTACGTATCAATCATCTTCTTCATCTCCGGGTATTTTGTTTGATCATCATCTAGCGAATCCAGATAAAATACTATTTCTTTTATCGGATTAATCGCAAGCAACAACCAGTGTCCATTGTAAAATAAAACAAAATTTTAGATGGAAATGTTATACACAACATAAAAATGTGAAAAATTATAATAAAGGAAGTTAGAATGAAAATCTAACCCATGGCCAGTATTATATGGTAAAAGATACAACTTCTCTGTATCTTTGTTGGGCATAAATGCATCTACTAAGTAATCTCTGACCGCATTTGTAGTTCGATCGATTAGACTTGTGTTGACACAGCTGGGAGACAAGAAAGGGAATTTTTCTGTCAATTGACGCAGGAGCATCAATTTTTCATACAAGAACCTGAAATAAAAACATAATCAACATTCGAATATTCATTGAAATGAGTAAATAAATTGATCAATTAATTAAATAAAATCGATGGATTACCTGATGTATGAATTCATAACACCGATGCCTAATTCAGCATGCTGAAAAATCTGATCCAAGTCTTCTTTAGCAATTGTTTTTGAATAGGCAAACCCAAAAATACCTTCTTCCATAGGTATTTCATGGATACCACCTTCCATCAAATCCGTTGTGCCTACAATTGTTTCAAGGCACAACCGAAATCGAGGAATATAAGCTTTTTTTGGCTTGGCTAATTCTGGCTTCTTGTTCTTGCTCCCTTGTTGCACCTCTTGTGTAGGAATCTGAAAATCAAATAAGTCATAAAGTATAAAATCATGAAGCTTTTGAATTCGGATCATATAATTAACATTTTCAATGCATATATATCAATGTACCTCTTTTTTTGATGCAACTGACTCGGTTTGCCGCACAATCCCTTTATCTTTTGATTTGGATTTTGTAGGAGTCTAACAATACCATGTAAATAAAATGTACGTAAAAGTAAGCATAACATAACTTATATGCAAGTAAAACATTTGAAAACTAAAAGGTTAATAATGGTTTTCAACATACCGAGTCATCTATGACAATGAGGTTTGACGGCCATGTAACATACGACCCTATTGCATCCCCCACCAATGTTGCATCTGAAACATCGTCAGGTATAGGTAGTAACGCATCCCGCTCTAAAGCAATATCAACCGAAACCTTCAAAAATCCAGCAGGGAGTGGTTTATGGTGAAGTACGTCTCCCGAAGTGTTATGCACTTTACCCTTGCCAACCATGCGATATGTCGGTGCCGATAAATATAACTGACAAGGTGAAATGTCCTAAACCAAAAAAAATTAATATGAAATTGTTATTGTGCATATATGTCAATATAAAAAATTGTGCTAATTTAATAAATATAATTACCTCCAGAATTTTTTGTTGAAAATTGATACTATCCTTGTCACTAGTATCTTTAAATTCTGAATCGCGCCTTTCCGACATATATCTTTCTTTATCCTGTTGCAGTTCACGAACTTGAGCTCTCAATTCTTCCAACGTTTCCATCACCTCTCTATTGCTAGGATTTTTGGTCTTTGGACGCTTATACAAGGCAGATGGAGTGACTCCAAATCCCTTACCCCTCACGCGACCAGAATACTTAGGAACATTTAATACTCAACTCAGTATGCTCCTCCAATCCTGGTCTTCCGTGAGAGTTAAGGACTGAGATAGAGTCTCCTGAAATTCAATATTAGAGTTAAGCATAAATATTTTAGATAAACAAGAACTTTTTATTTAATTAAACAAATAATGTTATACTTACACATTGTTCAAAAACTTGTTGAACACCTTCAATAACAACTCCATCCTTTCCCACACGGGCAGCCTTCCACAAAACATGCTCCGGAAGAGAAGTTTCTTCACTTTTCTCCTCTTCAAGATACACATTAAGTCAAGTATTAAGATGAATAATAAGACAAAAATATCATAGCAGTTATATATACTTACTTTTTTTTGTTCCAAGCGTGCATATCCCAAACGCTCTTTCTTGTATGGATACGCGGGTTTTGAGGCTCTTTGACGATTTATGTCACTCACAACCTGCATAAACAATTTTAAGTCATATCAGAACACATGTAATAACTACATGAATATAATACAATGTTCATGATAAATTAAATTATGATTACGTGGAATTCTTGATTTCTTCGTTTGGCGACAAAAGTGTCCCATTCTTCGGGTGCAATCAAGTCCGCATACTTCTTCGGACGTTCCACTTCAACAAAGTTTCCTTGGTCATCCTTAAGAAACTTGTTGGTTAAAAATGCTCGAAACCCTCTAAGTCTTTTTCTGGCTAATTGAAGACAATATTTTTGCCAGTCGTCACCAATGTTAAAAGATCTCTACAAAAAAATATACATAAAGTGTGTTAGTATAATTAATTTAAAGATATAATCGTCAAAAATAACAAATAACATCACATATAGTACCTGTATCTCACTCCATATTTTATCTTTGGCGGGTTTCAACTGTGGATTTCTCCAATTGTCACAAGTAATAGGAACTTGTGAATGGACAAGTGCACCAATGTAACTTGTCAACATTGCGCCATTAGGCTCAATTAGTTGACCCGTTTCATTCCAATGAACGTCGTATTTTATTCCCTTGTCTCTAGCACGGATTATTCCTTTCATAATTGTTATTCCTCTTGAAATATCTCCTTCCGCATCATGAATTATTTATTTTGCATCATTCTTGGAAAAATCGTGTGAGTTCTCCTCATTAGTAGCCATTTGACCTGTAATAAAGAAAAGCACATATAAATCCATAATCCATATTCCATAATCCATTCTCAAATATGAAATGACATATACATAATCCATAAATATGAAATGACAAGCATATAAATCCATAATCCATAATCATTCTCAAATATGAAAAATACATGACAGAATATATAATTTTACTATTACCTCTTTATTAACATCTCTTTCTTTTTCGTGTAGGAAGATGATCTACTTGTCTCTTAACAACACGGATGGATGGATTGATCCAAATTCCCTCATTATGATCATTTCTAATATATGATTCATTCGCTCCAACATTCTCATCTTGATCACTTATAATATACGATTCATTATCAATATTAATATCACCTTTATCTCCAATGTTATCATCAATTACTTTGTTAGATAAAAGCACTATAGACCATTTCGTACTTGTCGGATCAGTGACATAGAACACTTGTCTAGCTTAAGAGGCTAGAATAAAAGGCTCATCTTTATACCCCACCCTATTAAGATCCACTTGCAAAAATCCTGACTTATCCATTCGTATGCCACTATTATTTTCAACCCACTTGCGACCAAAGATAGGAATCTGAAACTTCTCATAATCAAAAACCCAAATGCGCTCGATAACCCCAAAATATGACATATTTGCATATTTGGGGTTTAAGTCCTTCACACTTGAAATGTGCATTGATTCAGCTACCAAGGTGACACCACTATTTTGCATTGTACTTTTATCATCTTGTTCTTCGGTATAAAATGTGTATCCATTAATTGTGTATGCGCTATAAGAAAACACATGTAAACTTGGACCATATGCTAAACATCTCAACCTTTCTGTTATTGAAGCGGGATCCACATAAAACTTTGAATAAATATGATCCTTAAACCATAGTATGAAACTTTGATTGTGCTCTCGTACTATCCAATTTTCATTTCTATTCGGATTTAAACCTCGGAGAAAATCCTTGTGCATTTCAACATATGGGTCAACCTCATTGTCATTGTGCAGAACATACAAATGCACTTGCTCCCGTTCAGCCCTTGATACGGTCACAATTTTATTTCCAATTAAATTTTTTCCTTCTTTTTTTTTCAATAATGTTAGATTTGGGGATTCCAATGGATTGAACATTGGACAAATATTCAGTACAAAACTCAATCGCTTCTTTAACAATGTATCGTTCAACAATACAACCCTCTGGTCGACTTAGATTTTTCACATACCCTTTTAATATTTTCATATACCGTTCAACAGGGTACATCCATCTCATATAAGCTTGTCCACACAATTGTGTCTCTTTCACAAGATGAACAACTAGATGTACCATTATGTCAAAAAATGAGGGAGGAAAAAACATTTCAAGCTTACACAATGTAATAACTATTTCTTTTTGCAATGTTAGTAAGATCGCAGGATCGATCACCTTACTACAAATTGACCTGAAGAAAAAACACAATTTAGTTATTATGCTTCTTACTTTTTCTGGCAAAATAGAACGTATACCTATTGGTAGAAAAAGTTCCATTATAACATGGCAATCATGTGTCTTCAAACTCTTTAACTTAAGGTCTTTCATAGACACGAGTCTTCTAATATCTGAAGAGTATCCTTCTGGAACTTTAACATCACTCAGAAACTTACACAATATCTTTTTCTCCTTTCTAGATAGAGTATAAGTAATAGGTGGTAGATATGTTCGTTTTCCTTTCTTCATGGGTCCTAACTCATTTCTTATTCCCATCGCCACCAAGTCCTTTCTTGCTTTAAGGCCATCCTTCAACTTTCCTTGTATATTGAGTAAAGTACCAATAACACTTTCAAATACATTTTTTTCAATATGCATAGCATCAAGAAAATGTCTTACATACAACGACTTCCAATATGGCATTTCAAAAAAATTGACCTCTTCTTCCACCCACATTTGCCGAAGGTATGTGCAAAAGGCTTTCCAAACTGAGTAGTCACATCTTTCACCTTTTCAAAAATTTGGTCACTTGTCAATGTAGGTGGAGCTCTACCTTGTTCTGGATTTCCATTGAATGATTTTCTCCATCCACGGTAGTGATGATTAGAATTTAAAAATCTACGATGGCCGAGAAAGACATTCTTCTGACAAAATTCCAAACGCGTCCAATATGTGTTTTTTTTCACAAATAGGACACGCACATTGACCTTTAGAGCTATACCCTGATAGGTTTCCGTATGCTAGAAAATCATTAATTGTGCCAAACAACAGCGCCCTCAAATTGAAACTTTATTTCCTATATCCATCATAAACCTCCACACCGTTCTCCCACAAAATCTTTAAGTCTTCGATTAAAGGTGTCAAGTATACGTCTATGTCATTCCCTGGTTGTTTAGGCCCGGAGATTAACATAGATAACATCATGTACTTACGCTTCATACATAGCCATGGAGGTAGGTTATAAATCATAATAATCACAGGCCATGTGGTATGTGAGATACTTTGAAGACCATGTGGGTTCATTCCATCAGTAGATAATGCCAAGCGAAGGTTTCTTGCTTCTTCTCCAAAATCAGGATAATCATTATCAATTTTCATCCACTGTGGTGAATCTGTCGGGTGCCAAAACTTTCCATCTATAATTCTTTCATCTGTATGCCAAGTCAAGTGTTTTGCATTGGTTTCACTACGAAACATGCATCTAAATCTCTAAATTATAGGAAAATACCATAAGACTTTTGCTGGAGACATTTTTTTTCTTATATCGAGAGACACCGCATTTAGGGCACTCATTTAACGATGCATATTCATTCCGAAACAAAATGAAATCATTTGGACAAGCATGTATCTTATCATAACTCATGCCAATAAAGCACAACATTTTTTTGTCCTCATAGGTTCGATTAGAAAGAACATTATCCTCCGGAAGCATATCTTTCATAAGGGCTAATAACTCTGTGAAACTTTTATCCGACCATCCATTGCCCGCCTTTAAGTTGTACAACTTTAATACCGTAGACAATCTTGTGAATTTAGTGCAACCTTTATACAATGGTTTCTCTGCATCACTTACCAACCTCTCAAATATTTTGGGACAATCCTGAAGATCTTCTTCAAGTGCTTCTGTAATCTCTTCGACTCGATCACAATCGTGTGTATCTATGCCATTGTCGTTTGAAGCATAGGTCGTATTATCCCCCGGTTCAACATTCTCGTTACTCTCACCATGTAATATCCAACATGTATAACGTCGATCAATTCCATGCCTCATTAAATGCGATTCTAACTGAACTGCGTCAATCCGACGACCATAATAGCAACCTAAGCAAGGACATGTGATTCGACTGGGGTCTTTGGTGTGTTCAACTGCAAACTTAACGAATTCTGATACCCCAGTCTCGTATTCTTTTGACAATCGATTAGAAGACATCCATTTTTGATCCATGGTTTTACTAAGTAAGCTAAACAAACACAAAAGAACAACTAATTATAAGTACCTGTATAGAAGTCAGCAACTTCTTGACTTAACCACAAGTGTAAGATTCTTAAAAACGATCTGAATTTCACTCTTCTCGGGTAACCCCTATAGCAAATTCACTAAGTTAGTAACTGATGATGTATACCAAATATAACAAGACAAATTTAGTAGGGCACAACAATTGACAAAGTAATCATCTTCAACCTCAACAAAGAATCATCAATTCAAGCATAAATCAACCTTAACAAAAAATCATCAATTAGCAGCATCTCAACAAGTTTAAAAACAATGAAAATAACCAACAGAGTTCCAATTATCCAACTAACAGCTTGCAACCAACCTTAACAGAATTTTTCACAAAACAATGTCTAACCAAATTGCCTAACTCTAATTCTAACTTTTACTAACGAAACTCCAAACTATTAACCAATCACCAAAGGATTAAACTCACTGCATTAATTCACTGCATGGTATAATTAATTTGGATGCCAACATACTAACCAAAGTAATTCTAACACTTAACAGACTCCTAACTATACTAACTTCGACCCTAACCTTTAACTCAAATTCTAATGAGCTTGTTTATATACAGTTAACAGTAAACTATTAATAAGTTTAGAATCTTATTGCATTTTTTAATAAGTTTTGTTTGGGTTCATTAACAGTAACATACAACAACATAATAAGCAACTTAACAAGTTTCTAATTGATTTGTTTCAACATCAACATAAAAAAAATACTAAAACGGAAATGGAAATGAAAAATGAAAAGGAAATAGAATGCAAAACAAGAAATGGAAATGAAAAATACCTTGCTCAAACGGCCGGAGGAGCATCGACGACGGCGGAACAGTGACATAAACAGTGACGGAGAAACAGTGATGCAAACAGTGACGGAGGATGATGGCCGGAACTGGGATGGTGGCGAATAGTGACAGAGGAACAGGGACAGTCGTGAACAGTGACGGATGAATAGTAGTGGTTGCCAAGAATAGAGAAGTCGTGAGAGTGAAAACGCAAATGATAGGGTTAAACAGTAGAAATGATTTGTTACTGGTTTCCTGCGTTTTAATTTTTACTAACTAAAGCACTGTTAGCAGCACTTTTAGAAAGCGCTTTCGTAGGCTGAGCTTTAGCAGCGCTTTCTGGGAAAAGCGATTTTTAAGGTGTGTAGTGAATAGGGCATTTAGCAGCACTTTCATAAAGCGCTGCCTAAAGTATGGTATACCTTGGGCCTTTATCAGCGCTTTCCAAAAGCGTTGTCTAAGGTATGGCTTATGCAGGACCTTTAGCAGCGCTTTCTTAAGGGTATCCTTAGTTTGGCTTTTAGCAGCTCTTTTTGAAAGCGTTTTCTGAAGTCCACCTTTAGCAGCGCTTTTTGAGTGTTTTTTTTGTTTTTTTATAAAACGTATTGCAGCGCTTTCTTTGAAAAGCGTTGTCTTTGTAGAGCTGCCAAAAATCATTTTTGGCGTAGTGAGTCTTTGTAGGTTACAACCATCTTTTGAACGATTTTATTGATATTCTTGTTAGCTGCTTCTACCGCTCCATTCATTTTAGGTCGGTAGGGAGATGAGTTATGATGTTTGATCTTGAATTTAACACACAACTCTTTCATCATCTTGTTGTTCAAGTTGGATCCATTATCAGTAATGATCTGGCTTGGAACATCATAACGGCAGATGAGATTGTTCTTGATAAATTGGACCACCACTTGTCGGGTTACATTGGTGTATGACACTACTTCGACCCACTTGGTGAAGTAGTCAATGGCTACTAGGATGAACCGATGTCCGTTTGAAGCTTTGGGTTCAATCATGCCAATCATGTCGATTCCCCATATAGAAAAGGACATAGAGAGGAAAGAACTTTGAGATGCATTGGCGGTACATGGATTTTGTTTGCGTATATCTGACACTTGTGACACCTTCTTATGTACTTGTAGCAATCGGATTCCATTGTCAACCAATAATATCCTGCTCTCAGGATTTTTCTTGCCATTATGTGTCCGTTGGCATGAGTGCTAAAGGATCCTTCGTGAATCTCATTCATCAACATGTTTGCTTTTGTCTGTCTATGTATCTAAGCAAAACCATGTCGAATTTTCTCTTATAGAGTGTATCACCGTTTAGGAAGAAGTTGCCAGCCAGTCTTTTGAGAGTCTTCCTATCTTTTCTCGATGCCCCAGGTGGGTACTCTTGTTTTTGAAGGAAGCACTTGATATCATGATACCAAGGTTTGTCATCGATGACTGCTTCTATTGCAAAGATGTAAGCGGGCCTTTCAAGGCGCATAATGTCAATCTTAGGTACGTCGTTCCATTGACTTACAGCAATCATGGAAGAGAGAGTGGCTAGTGCATCAGCCATGTGATTTTCTTCACGAGGAATGTGATGAAACTCGATTCTGTTGAAGAATGGTACCAACCTTCTTGCGTAATCTTTGTAAGGAATCAATCCTGATTGGTATGTATTCCACTCTCCTTTGATCTGATTGATAACCAGGGCTGAGTCTCCATACACATCGAAGTTCTTTATCCTTAAGTCAATTGCTTCTTCGAGACCCATGATACAAGCTTCATATTCGACCTCATTATTTGTGCATTTGAATGTTAATTTGGCAGTGAAAGGAATATGGGTACCCTGAGGTGTTACAATAATTGCCCCAGTTCCATTTCCATAAGTATTGACGGCTCCATCACATATTAGTCCCCATTGGGAACCTGGTTCTGACCCTTCACTGAGTAGCGGTTCATCACAATCTTTCATTTTCAAGTACATGACATCTTCGTCTGGGAAGTCGAATTTGACTGATTCCTGATCGTCAATCGGTTGATGAGCCAAATGATTGGCTAAAATACTTCCTTTGACGGCTTTCTAAGCATGGTACTCAATGTTATATTCTGATAACAACATCTGCCACCGGTCTATTCTCCCTGTGAGAGCAGGCTTTTCAAAGACGTACTTAATCGGATCCATTTCGGAGATTAACCAAATAGTGTGACAAATCATGTACTGGCGAATACGTTTGGCTGCCCAAGCCAGAGCGCAGCAAGTTTTCTCGAGTATAATATATCGAGTTTCATAGTCTCTAAATTTCTTACTTAACTAGTAGATGGAAGACTCTTTTCTTTTGTCTCGTCTTGTGGGTCAAGCACACAACCCATGGAGTCCTCCAAGATTATTAGGTAGATGATCACCTTCCACTAGAGGAGATAGAATTGGTGAATTTAACAGATATTCTTTGATGATGTCGAAAGCTTTTTGGCAATCTTTTGTCCATACGCAGTTTTGATTCTTTCTGAGTAGTTTAAAGATCAACGCGTATGTCGCGGTCATGAGGGATATGAATCTTGAGATGTAATTCAAACGTCCCAAAAATCCTATGACCTGTTATTCGGTCTTTGGAGAAGGCATTTGTTGAATTGCCTTGACTTTGTCAGGATCAACCTCAATTCCTTTCTGGCTGATGATGAATCCTAAGAGCTTTCCAGAGCGAACACCAAATATGCACTTATTAGGATTCAGGTGGAGTTTGTATTTTCTCAAACGCTCGAATAACTTTGATAGGTGTTCCACATGCTCTTTTTATGTTTTAGATTTGGCAATCATGTCATCGACGTACACTTCAATCTCTTTGTGCATCATGTCATGAAACAGAGTTGTCATGGCCCTTTGATAGGTTTCCCCCGCGTTCTTCAGACCAAACGACATTACCTTGTAACAAAAGGTGCCCCATGGGGTGTTGAATAAAGTTTTCTTCATATCTTCTGGCGCCATTTTGATTTGATTATAGCCCAAGAATCCATCCATGAAGGAGAAGACTTTGAATTTTGTTGTACTGTCTACCAGCATGTCTATGTATGGCAGGGTGAAGTCATCCTTTGGACTTGCTCTGTTCAGATCCCTATAGTCTACACATATTCTGACTTTTCCGTCCTTTTTCAGAACTGGTACTATGTTGGCCAACCGTTAAGGATACTCTGAGGTGGCAAGGAAACCTGCGTCGATCTGTTTCTGCACTTCCTCCTTAATTTTGATAGCCATATTTGGATGAGTCCTTCTCAGTTTTGTTTTACTGGAGGACATTTTGATTTCAGTGGTAAGTGATGTTCCACGATGCTGGTATCCAACCCTGGCATGTCCTGATAGGACAAGCAAACACATCTGGAAACTCTTTGAGAAGTTTTATCAAGCCTTCTCTGAAAGTTGAACTGAGCAGTGCCCCAATCTTAATTTCTTTCTTTTCTTCTTCTGAACCTAAATTGACCATTTCCAACGGCTCTTTGTGAGGCTCAATGGATCTCTCTTCTTGTCTGAGTAGCCGGGAGATCTCTTCTGGGATTTCTTCATCCTCTTCTTCTTCAGCTTCAAATACCGGGAAATCAAAGTTGGGAGAAGTCATTGGATTGTATGTTTCAATGGGGTTTAAAACAAGAAATCTTCATGATGTGATGATTCATTTTTTAGAAAAGACAGAGAGAATGCAAGAGTGTGTGCAGTGTATTTTCTGAAAAATGCTTGTTTTTATTTTGGGTTGTTTTTTAGGATTACCATTTTCTGAAAAATGAAAAGTGAAAACAGCAATAAATGCGGGAATTCATAATGACATTATTTATTCATGATTTGTCGATTCTTGAAACACGACCCTATAAAACAAAACTATGTCGCTTTGGGCAAAGTGAAGAGGGACATTTACGGAAAGGTTAGCCCTATAAAACATCTGTTTCACCTGGGCAAGGTGAAAGGTTAAAAAAAAGATGGTAATTACTTAGACTTATGGACGACTTTTGGGACATCGAGAACAACCCAGTGGCGATGAACTCCTCTGTGAATCACAAAGTCTGGTATCTTCCTTCTTGGGTTGTCTTCAGAAATAACGCTGATTTCTGGCGGAGTAGGATGATTGGAGTCTTCCTCCCATGCGGAGTTGTCACAAGAGAATTCTTTTGTCGCATCCTTCATAGTGCTTTTACTCTCAAGGGGATCTCCTCAACCAGTTGGTTGGATGTCCTCGTATCTGATACGAGAGCTTTCGGGAGCAGTGTATTTGACTAGGAAGTCATACTTGCCGCTCGGCTGTTGTTGAAACACTATTAGGGGAGTGTTTTATCGTATCCACAGAGATTGTGTATATTGCCGTCGTTCGATAGTTAAAAGGTTTCAAACTTTGATCGCACAAAGGTTTTGGTAACTTTCAATCGGATCGTTTGCATTCGAAGTTTAGAAATTAAAGGTAAAAAGAGTTGTTTTAGGGTTTTGATAAAACATGTCAAGATTAGGTCTCGGTGATCCGTTTCACACGTATTTTCTCGATTACGAACGTGAACTTGTTAACAACAATTATAACCACATATCCTCTCAACAAGTTTCTCTCGAACACTTGTTGTGGGATTACCGTTTTGATCCTTTGTTGATCTCTCACACAAACTATCAAAACGATACATTCAAGAATAATATTTATGAACATCAACATTCAAAACTATCTCTAGCCTCATGAATATTGATGGAATGAAACTTCAATCAAGTTTTATAACATTTCTCTCGAACATGAAATAAAATAACATATACAATGTAAACAAAGTTTTTCTTCTATAAATATCATCAACAAGGTTCACAAGCTTACAATCAAGAAGAATACATACAAAATAATGGACCACCTACCACTAATCTTGACACAAAAGAGCTTTAGCTAGCCATAAACATGGTAGCTTGCTTGACAAGTAAGTTGCAAAGCTTTTGGAGCATCAATCTTCAAAGATTCAAGGATTGAAGCATAAAAGCTTTGGATTCTAAGAAAAATAGTAAAAGATGAAGTTTTTTATCTCTCAAGAAGTTTTTAGGTTACAAAGATTATTTCTCCAAGTGTTGTTCTCAAAAATATCTAACAAACACCCTAAATAGCACTTTCTACCTAGACAAATTCGCCAGACGAGCTACAACATTTTCCTGGCGAAACCTTTAAGTACAGCCCACGTGCCAGAACAGTGCAAAGGAACCTGGGAAAAAATCTTGAATTCGCGAGGCGAATTCCAAGCTCGCCAGGCGAATTCCTTTCGCCACACCTTCGCCTGGCGAATCTTCCAGCGAAGCACTTATAGAAGCTATTGAAATTTGAGAACTCACTCGCCAGTAGACTCGCCAGGCATTCGCCTGGAAAACCTCTCCTTCCGCCACCCATTCGCCTGGTGAGTTCACTGTTTGTTGCAGACACGCGACATTGCTCATTTCATCATGTTTTCTTCCGATTTTTGCCGCATCCCTTTTACGAAAAATGCTGCAAAACTAACAAAAACATCAAATAGACCAAAATAAAAGATTGATTCAAAAAATCACTTAAAAATAAGCTGTTTCGCATTCAGGCATTAGGAAAAGAGCTTAAACTACAGAAAATTGGTCTCAAATACATTTACAACCAAACACTTATCAAACTCTCCCCAACTTGCATTGTTGTTTGCCCTCAAACAAAAGTAAATTTCTCACTCAAAAGCAAGAAATCCAAGCACTAAATCAACCGAAAACATCAATGGTTCAAACTCGACACATACACGCACAAAGTATTTCCACAAAGTTGCATAGAATAAAAACATAATTATGGACTAAGTTCTAAACACAACATTACACAATGCAAAATCAAGTACCTACAAGCTCAAGTTGAATCAAGTTGAATCACCTAAATTCACTTATTATAAACGCACTATGTACATAATTTCACACGGGACAAAACACTCTCACAAGCAAAAGTGCCACATCCGGAATCATTCATGCATTCATCTCACAAAATTATCAAAAATAAGTAGAAACACAGATCACGAAGGACTTTTATGGTTGTAATTTGGCTTGGTTAAAAACAAGGGTCATATCTAAACGGTTATTGAACACAAACGGGTAATAACATTGAAGAGCATTTATTTTTCAACTTTCTCATTCTTTTTCACACTTAATTCCTTCTTTTCACAATGCATTCTCTTCTTTTAATTTTCTTTTCTTTTTGATCTTTTTCCATCTTTTTGTTTTTGATTTCTTCTTCTTAGAATGAATTGCATCACCAATTCTTTTCTCCTTTCAAATTAAACCATTCTCCCCAACTTCAACGATATTACAAGTTCATTTTAAATTCCCTTCAAAACTGGTTAAAATTCGGGTTCATGATTCACAAAAAAAAATGTCTTTTTAGGCTCAAAAGGAGTTTCAAATACGTGCACACTCACAAGGTTACTTGGAAGTGTTTTTGGACCGATGGTTTTCCTCATAGTGCACAACAATTGCCTTGATCATTTCTAAGTTTCCAATCATTAAAAACAACTCACAAGATTAAACATGAACAAAACGAGTAAAGCAACGATTACTTGACTCTATTTTTGGTGAACAATGGAAAGCATCTCACTTTTGTGGTTTTGTCCTAATTGATTCACACATGAACAAGTATTTACAACACAATGCATTATCATAATCTTGTATAAAGCACTAACTCACAATCATGCTAAAATTCTACACAACACATTCACACTTTGATTGTGCACCAAAATCAAGAATTCTATCATCACCCTCAATGTTTAATGCTAACAAAGCACTCTTCTTGTGCTAACACAAAATTTTCAAAAATTAAGGGCAATTATCACTTTCTTTGCGCAAACACATAAAATAAAAACAGAATGTAAACTAAACAAAATTTCACACCAACTGAAATATATAAGTACTGGTGTAAACACACCGAAATTGTACTCGCTAAAGAGATCCAAAATACTACAATAGAAAATTCTCGCCGAAGCGATTCAACATACTAACTATCATATACAAAAAAAAAACTGCAAATAAAATTCTGAAAATAAAATTCATAACACAAAATAAAAATCCTTCACTTTGAAGCCTCCTCTAATTAACCAAATCATTGAGATCATCCTGCATCTCGTCTCCATCATCATCATCATCATCATCATTATTAGCTCCACCTTCACCTTCAGCACCAACAGCTCCAGTTGCACCCCCCCTGAAAAGAAAGGACGCTTGCCCACAGGCCAGTTTGCATAATTATCGAAATCCGTCCTAGTAGGAAAAGGAACAACTTCCTGCGGCGTGATTTGAAACTGGTACAACTGTTGCATGCAATTGAAATTGAACTCCGATGATCTCTGGTAAGCCTCAGCCATATCCCACGAGTAATTGAATGCAGCTCGCATTCTAGGATCCCATGTTGAATAATCCAGAGCCTCAGACTGCTCACCAGGCTGCTCACTAGGTTGCGAGCGGGATGACTTACCAACACTAGAACCCTTCCTCTTTTCAATCATCTTGTTCTTACAATACCTCTCAATATAATCATCATTAATAACCCCCCTCCTTTTCTCGTTAATCACGTCGGGCATCATGATCCACCTTTTGAGACAAAGAGTTGTTACAAAACAAGGGAAAATAATAGAGGCAGTAGCATGTACCTCGGGTCGTCGCGTATTCTCAATGAAAATTTTCATTTCAGATGCAATGATCTGAGCAACATCAACCTCTTTGTCTTCCATGATGTAATAAAGAAGGAGGCCAACATCAGGCGGAATAGAGGAACGGTGCGATTTGGGCCTAATGCTGTGGAGGATTAGAACAAGTACAGCTTGCACATCCGGAGGCATGTCCTCCCTCCGATAACGGATGGTTTCTCCTACAGCATTCCTTTCCACACTTTTTCCAGGAAATAAAATGGTCATGGCAATCTTATCATGATCAAGATGAGTGCCAAGCTCCTTAGTGTAGGCATCCTTCTCGAACATTCTTAAAGAACTCGGCTTTCCAAAAAGGTTATTGATGTCCTCACGATCGAACCTAATTTCTTTGCAATGGACATAAGTGATATACTAGAACACTTGCATATCTCCTTGAGTTTCGGGGAATTCAAGAGCATTTGCGTAGAATTCACGCACCATCTCGTAGTTGAGTGCTTCCAAAGGATTGATCAAATGTCCCCACTTTTTATTGTTGAAAATTTTAGCCAACTTCCGGTACGAACCCTCAGGGTTGATATCAAACCTTTTCTCGGATAAAAATTGCTGGCCTTCAAGCATTGTGTACCGAGCAGCATGAGCTGCACTTAAGAACCGGTTCGGATCACACTCAGGTTGTTGCCCGTAACCACTTCCTGCAACCATCTTCTGCTTCTTTCCACCGGTGACTTTGGTTCTTGGCGGCATCTAAAAAATTAGAAGACACAAAGGAAAGGAATTGTCGTCTAATGTCAGCAAAATCCAAACAGCAAACAAAGTCAAAACAGAAACTAAAACACATAAAAAATAAGACATATTTGCAAAACAGAACAGGAAAATAAAAAAAAATGAAAAATGGCCATTCGCCCCATGCTCGCCAGGCGACTACCTGGCGACCTCTCGCGGCACACTCGCCTGGCGAATGCCTGGCGATTTCTGCAAAATCCAGAAAAATTCAACATGCAGGGTTCATCTTCCAAATTCTAGGTAACCCAACAACAATCCAGCCACAGCAATTCAATAACACTATCATCTAAGCATTTTTCCTAGGGTTTCAACAACATCCTAACAATGTGAAATTCAAAACCCTAATCTAACTAAGTTGAGCCAAATAAGTAAAAACAGAATTAAGAATAAGAATTAAAATGAAAAACATACCTTAAATGGGGTGAAAGTGATGGAGAAGGAAAGGTTTAGAGTGAAAGTGTAAAGTGTGAGGAGAAGTGAGAATGAAAGTGAAAGAGGGAAAGTGAGAGGAAAAGTGGAAGAGAAAGAAAGATAATGAAAATGAAAAGTATGGTCCTTAGTGGACCCTAATAAAATTAAATTTTAATTAAACAATTTATTATTCTTTTTCTTTTTCTCTTTGCAGACAAAAGATCACAAGTCACGCCAAATTCGCCTGGCGAATGTGTGGCGAGTGACTAGCGAAAATGAATTCGCCAGGCTAATTAAGGATTCGCCTAGCGAATTACACCAGAAGCAGAATTCTCTGCTATCAATGGTGTAATGCAGAATTTTTCAAAACTTCACAAAATCACTACCAATATCACACAATTCCTAAATTAAAACAGCAAAGATGAAATACTTACAATGTTGGGGTGCCTCCCAACAAGCGCTTGTTTAACGTCGGCTAAGCTCGACGGTCCAAGATGATCAACGATCATCAAGAAACACAGAACCCAAATCGCGATCAAAATCGCCTCCGAGATAAATCTTCAAACGTTGGCCATTCATGGACCAACTTTCTTTTTTTTGCAAATCTTCAATCACAACAGTTCCATAACTTTTTACCTCTTTGACACGAAACGGTCCTGACCACTTCGATTTTAACTTTCCTGGGAAAAGTTTCAACCGAGAATTGAACAGTAATACCATTTGGCCAACCTTGAGATCCTTTTAACGGATCTTCATGTCATGATAGCCTTTCACCTTCTCCTTATACAACCAACTAGAATGATATGCGGCATTCCGCATTTCCTCCAATTCATGCAGTTGTATTTTCCTTTTTTCTCCGGCCAAGTTCTTATCAAAATTTAACAGTTTTAGGGCCCACAATGCTTTGTGCTCCATTTCAACGGGTAAATGGCATGTTTTACCATAGACCAATTGAAACGGAGTTATGCCAATTGGAGCCTTGTAAGCGGTATAGTACGCCCACAATGCCTCGTCTAATTTTTGTGACCAATCTTTTCTAGAACTTGACACGGTTTTTTCCAGAATTTTTTTCACCTCACGGTTGGACACCTCGGCTTGACCGTTCGTTTGTGGGTGGTAAGGGGTCGCCACTTTATGCGTTACACCATAATGTTTCAAAACACTTTCAAGGGATGTATTGCAAAAGTGTGACCCGCCATCACTTATAAGAACCCGAGGAGTGCCAAAACGGGCAAAGATGTTTTTCTTTAAAAAATTTATTACTGTTTTGCCATCAGCCTTAGGTGAAGCAATCACTTCAACCCACCTCGAAACATAATCAACCGCCACTAAAATATACTCATTTCCAAAAGAGGGTGGGAATGGACCAACAAAATCTATGCCCCAACAATAAAAAATTTCAACCTCTTGGATATTTTGAAGGGGCATTTCATCTCTTTTTCCATTTCCACCAGTTCTTTGGCAAGTATCACAACTTTGTGCATGGAGATTTGCGTCTTTAAATAGAATAGGCCAATAAAAGCCTGATTGCAAGACTTTCGTGGCTATTCTCGAACCATTAAAATGGCCTCCATACGGCGAGTTATGAAAATGCCAAAGAATACTCTGAGCTTCATCACTCGTGACACACCTTCTCAAAAGGTTGTCACCTCCTAACTTGAACAAGTAAGGGTCATCCCACACATAATAATTCACATCCGATAAGAACTTCCTTTTTTTATTCCAAGTTAGGTCTTCGGGTATCCAACCGGTTGCTTTGTGGTTAGCAAAATCCGCGAACCACAGCCTAACTTGGACTCGAAACAATTTTTCATCGGGAAATTCCTCTCGGATTTCCTTTTCTGTTTTGGTTACCTCCACATTGATCAAGCGAGACAAATGATCCGCCACCAAATTCTCTGAACCCTTTTTATCCTTTATTTCCAAATCAAATTCTTGGAGTAAAAGGATCCAACAAATGAGCCTTTGCTTCGAATCCGGTTTAGTGAGCAGATATTTGATTGCCGAATGATCAGTGTAGATTACCATTTTTGACCCAATTACGTAAGAACGAAACTTCTCAAGTGCGTATACAATCGCAAGCAATTCTTTTTCGGTTGTGGCGTAATTTACTTGCGCCTAATTTAATACCTTGCTTGCGTAATGTATAGCATAAAAGGTTTTGTCCTTCCTTTGACCTAACACCGCTCCAACAGCGTAATCACTCGCGTCGCACATTAGTTCAAAATTTAAAGTCCAATTTGGCGCGATGATTATTGGTGTGGTAATTAGTTTTTCTTTCAAAATTTGGAAAACAATATGACATTCATCATCAAAGAGAAATACCTGATCTTTGTTGAGCAAGTTGCTCAGTGGCCTTGCTACTTTTACAAAATCTTTGACGAATAGTCTATAAAATCCCGCATGCTCCAAAAAGCTTCTGATTCCCTTGACGTTGGTAGGAGGAGGCAACTTTTCAATCACTTCAATCTTCGCTTGATCGACTTCAAGGCCTTTTGAAGAAACCTTGTGCCCAAGCACAATTCCCTCTGTCACCATAAAGGTACACTTTTCCCAATTCAACACCAAGTTTGTCTTTACACACCTCTCAAGGACGACTTCCAAATTCTTTAAGCATAAATCGAAAGATGCTCCAAACACGAAAAAATCATCCATAAACACCTCCATTGTCTTTTCTATGAGGTCGGAGAAGATAGCTTGAACACACCTTTGGAAAGTTGCCGACGCATTACATAAGCCAAAAGGCATCTTTTGATAAGCAAAAATGCCAAAAGGACAAGTAAAAGCCGTCTTCTCGTGATCCACTGGGTCAACCGCAATTTGATTGTATCCCGAATAACCGTCAAAAAACAATAAAATTGTTACCCGGATAACCTCTCGAGCATTTGGTCCATGAATGGAAGTGGAAAATGGTCTTTTCTTGTTGCGGTGTTCAACCTTCGATAGCCAATACACATTCTCCACCCCGTCACAATCTTTGTTGGGATTAACTCATTCTTCTCGTTTCGGATAACGGTCATGCCACCCTTTTTAGGAACAATGTGCACGGGGCTTACCCATGGACTATCAGAGATCGGGTAGATCATTCCCGCATCCAAAAGCTTCACAACTTCTTTCCGAACAACCTCTTTCATAGTAGGATTCAAACGGCGTTGTGGTTGAGCAACCGCCTTGAAATCCTCTTCCATTAGAATCTTGTTCATACAATACGATGGACTAATTCCTTTAAGATCGGAAAGAACCCACCCTATAGCTTCTTGATTTCTTTTCAACACTTGAATCAAACGGGTTTCTTCTTTGTCGGACAAATCATTGCTAATAATTATCGGCTTATTCCCACATTCATCAAGGAATGCATACTTCAAATTAGAAGGAAGCACCTTCAATTCAAGTTGAACTTTCTCATCACTTGGTTCTTTCTTCAACTCTTCATTCTCAACTTCCCATGGTTGTAATTCTTTGAGAGATTCAAGCTCTTTCAAACATTCTTCAAGAGCTCTTTCCTCTTCATCGGAAAATACTTCAAAAGCATCATCAAGAGCCATTTCCAAAGGAGACACTATATGAAAATGCTTAGAAACCTCCAAAGTTGCTTCTTCCATTGCATCGAGATGAAAGCTATCATGTTTGTCTTTTGAATGCTTCATTACTTCGAATAGATTAAAAGATACCTCTTCATTTAGAACCCGCACTTTCATAATACCATCATCAACGTCTATCATCATGCGAGCTGTCTTCATAAAAGGGCGACCAAGAATTAGAGGAGCATCATCATCCTCTTCCATATCAATAACAATGAAGTCCACCGGAAATAAAAATTTATCAACTTTCACCAACACATCTTGCGCCAACCCAATCGGATGAGTGGTAGATTTGTCGGCCAATTGCAATGTCATCCGGATGCCCTTAATTTCAATGTTCCCAAGCTTTTTCACAATAGATAATGGAATGAGATTGATGCTTGAGCCCAAATCAATAAGGCCCTTTCCAACAAAGACATTACCAATTGTAACGGGTAAGGTAACTCGCCCCGGATCGGTTTCCTTCTTCGGGAGAGTTCTTTGAATAATAGCGCTACAATTTGTGCAAGAACAACGGTTTCCGGCTCCGAATATTTCCGCCTCTTTGTAAGAATGACCTTCATAAATTTGGCGTACTTCGACATTTGCTCTAGAGCTTCGGAAAAAGGGATGTTAATTTGTAGTTGCTTAAAGATATCCATGAATCTTGAGTATTGCCTAGCATTTTCTTTCCTTATCGGCACATGAGGGTAAGGCATATTTTGAGTCGGTATCGGATTCATCTTCTCCTTCTCCTTCTTAACTCTCACATGTTTCTCTTTTTTTTCACTTCCTCCACGCTCTCATTTTCAACTTCGACAATATCATCGTTTTTCTTTTCAACCACAACCTCATTATCATTTTTCTTTTCAACTTCAACATTATCATTTTTCTTTTCAACTTCTTCCTCATCACTATCCTCCTCAACAATACCATCAATTTTTTCTTCTTCCACCCTTTTGCCATTTCCTTTTGCTAACTCCTTCCCACTTCTAGTAACGATTGCTTTGCAATGCTCCTTCGGGTTTACATGAGTATTTGCGGAGAATAAAGGACCCGATTGTTGCTCGGCTATTTGTTTGGCAAGTTGCCCAACTTGATTATCGAGATTCTTTATCGCCGCATCGCTACTCTTTTGGTTAGCCATAGACATTTGAATGAATTGATTCAAAGTGTCTTCCAACTTAGAGCTAGGAACCGGAGGTGGTGGAGGTTGATAAGGATTTTGCCGGCTTGAAGAACTGCCACCATAACCTTGATTATTTTGATAGTTCCCCCTCGGTTGATATCCTTGATTGCTTTGGTAATGATGTTGAGGATTGTTTTGATAAGGTTGTTGTTGTTGTCTTCCTTGATAATCCCGTTGATTGTTCATGTAGTTCACTTCTTCAAATCCCGGTGGAGGACAAAATCCGGAGTCGTGCTCTCCTTTGCAAAGTTCACAACATGCAACTCGCTTACTCTTGCTCGGTTTCTCATGTATTTCCTTCAATTGTTGTGGAAGCTTCGACATTTGTTGAGTCAAAAGTTCCACTTGTTGAGATAAAAGCTTATTTTGAGCTAGGATAGCATCATTAGTTCCCAATTCCAAAACTCCCGGAGTCCTTTGAGTAGGACCACGATTATGACTTCCCTGATGGTCATTCAAAACCATCTTATCAATTATGGCAATGGCTTCTTCGGCACTCTTGCTCATCAAAGATCCACCCGCGGTGGCATCCAACAATGTTTTCTGCACTAATTGAAGACCATTCCTAAAAATGTGAACTTGAGTCAACTCATCGAAACCATGCCCTTTACATTTCCTCAACATAGATTTGAATCTCTCCCACGCTTCGTTGAGAGATTCGTTTGCACCTTGCATGAACACTGCTATTGCGGTCTTTGCCTCCATGAAACGATTATGTGGAAAAAATCGCTCCAAAAAATTTTCTTCAAGTAAATTCCAATCAGTCATTATTGCCGTCGACTGATCAAGATACCATTCCTTGGCCTTCCCAATGAGGGAATGCGGAAATAGTCTCTTAAACAGAGATTCCTCTTCAGCTTTGGGCGCACCAGTTGCTCCCGCAATCTCATAGAACTTTGTCAGATGTGTAAAATGATCCTCATGATCCATACCAGTAAAAGGACTCTGATATAGAAGTTGGAGAATACCAGTCTTCATTTTTGAATGCCGACCGTTGTGAGCATTGAGAGCAAATTGTGCATTATATCTTGGACTGTTGGTATATGGTCTAGAAGCAGGTGGTGGTGGTGGTGGTGGATGTTGCATAGCTGGAAGTAACTGTGGCAATGGTGGTGGTGGTGTAGAAGCCGAACTTCCCTCTTTTTCTTGCCTTTGTCTAGCTAGTTGCCTCCTTCGTCTTGTTCTGCTATTGATTCTACGAGCGGTTCTTTCAATCTCGGGATCGAACAGAAGTTGGTCCTCCGGTAGTTTCCCTCGCATAAAACAAAGTCTGCATACTAAACAAAACAAATCAACAAGCTCAAGAAAAAGTTAACAAGTGTAAAACTTAATAACTATTACAATACTCGCAATACAACAACAATCCCCGGCAACGGCGCCAATTTATTGAAACAGTTTTAGGGGGTGTTTTATCGTATCCACAGAGATTATGTATATTGCCGCCGTTCGATGGTTAAAAGGTTTCAAACTTTGATCGTACAAAGGTTTTGGTAACTTTCAATCGGATCGTTTGCATTCGAAGTTTAGAAATTAACGGTAAAAAGAGTTGTTTTAGGGTTTTGATAAAACATGTCAAGATTAGGTCTCGGTGATCCGTTTCACATGTATTTTCTCGATTACGAACGTGAACTTGTTAACAACAATTATAATCACATATCCTCTCAACAAGTTACTCTCGAACACTTGTTGTTGGATTACCGTTTTGATCCTTTGTTGATCTTTCACACAAACTATCAAAACGATACATTCAAGAACAATATTTATGAACATCAACATTCAAAACTATCTCTAGCCTCATGAATATTGATGGAATGAAACTTCAATCAAGTTTTATAACATTTCTCTCGAACATGAAATAAAACAACATATACAATGTAAACAAAGTTTTTCTTCTATAAATATAATCAACAAGGTTCACAAGCTTACAATCAAGAAGAATACATACAAAATAATGGATCACCTACCACTAATCTTGACACAAAAGAGCTTTATCTAGCCATAGACATGGTAGCTTGCTTGACAAGTAAGTTGCAAAGCTTTTGGAGCATCAATCTTCAAAGATTCAAGGATTGAAGCATAAAAGCTTTGGATTCTAAGAAAAATAGTAAAAGATGAAGTTTTTGATCTCTCAAGAAGTTTTTAGGTTACAAAGATTATTTCTCCAAGTGTTGTTCTCAAAAATATCTAACAAACACCCTAAATAGCACTTTCTGCCCAGACAAATTCGCCAGGCGAGCTACAAAATTCGCCTGGCAAAACCTTTAAGTACAACACACGTGCCAGAATAGTGCAAAGGAACCTAGGAAAAAATCTTGAATTCGCCAGGCGAATTCTAGGCTCGCCAGGCGAATTCCTTTCGCCACACCTTCGCCTGGCGAATCTTCCAGCGAAGCACTTACAGAAGCTATTGAAATTTGAGAACTCACTAGCCAGGCATTCGCCTAGTGAATCTCTCCTTCCGCCACCCATTCGCTTGGCGAGTTCACTGTTTGTTGCAGACACGCGACATTGCTCATTTCATCGTGTTTTCTTCCGATTTTTGTCGCGTCCCTTTTACGAAAAATGCTGCAAAACTAACAAAAACATCAAATAGACCAAAATAAATCATTGATTCAAAAAATCACTAAAAAATAAGCTGTTTTGCATTCAGGCATTAGGAAAAGAGCTTAAATTACAGAAAATTGGTCTCAAATACATTTATGACCAAACACTTATCAACTGTCCTAAGGTGTCCCATGTTTCTGTGGGACTGGATGAGTCATCTTCCTCAATGATGTTGATTTCAGGAAATGCGTAGTTAATGAATTCTTGTCCTGCAAACTTTGCGAATTCATCACCGTGGTGCTGGACATTTTCAGAACGTCCTGAGTAATGATTCCATGATTCTGAGGGGAATGGGTATTCTTTTCAATATTGCTCAGCTGATAGGCATCGTCCGACTGACTCTTCTACCCCAAGTCTTCTGTGTATGGCTTCCAGATAGGCAAGTCATCCAGGGGATCATAATAGTCGTAGTCAAAGTTGTCTTTCATTAGATTGTCTTCCTCTAATGAATTGGATGGAGCACGACATCCTTCAGGATCACAATCTCCATGGATCATCATGACGTCCGACCTTGGTATATATCTTGGACTCTGCTTGGGAAAATAGAATGGCGTGAGCTCCTTTCTCTGAGACATATAAATGTCATCATTGAGATAAGACTTCCACTCCTCACTCGTATCGGAGGAGTCGCTCTCATTGATGGTGTGTTCTTCTTGATACACTGGGTGGAGGAAACCTCCGCTGCGGAATAAATCCTGAATGGGACGAAAACTTTCGTCTTTCTTAGTAGTCTGGGTACAGGTTGAAGGGAAACCAAGACCTTTTCTTGTCTTGGTATCTGTAGGAATTACAATCTGTCCCCATCCTTTTGTGTCATTACTCTTGATTACTTCGAGAGCTTCCTTGTATGAGGAAATCGATGCCCCTCTTTCTGGTTGATTCTCATTGCTCACCGAGAGTGCTTGGCACTGGGTTCCAACAACCTCGTTCTACACAGGAAAATGATGATAAGTTGCTCACGATTAAGGCCTGCTCTCTGCATATTGTGACTAATTTATCATTCTTGACGAACTTTAGTTTCTGGTGAAGTGTCAAAGTGACTGCCCCAGCTTCGTGTATCCAAGGTCTTCATAATAAACAGTTGTATGCTGCTTGGATGTCCATGACCTGGAAAGTGACTTGGAAAGTGTGAGGACCGATGGTTATGGGAAGATCGACTTTGCCAATAACTATTTTTCGGGATCCATCGAAAGCTTTGACGATGATCTTTCTGCCTCTCATCGGAGCCCCTTGAAACGATATTCGTACTAGAGTTGATTTTGGCATAACATTCAAAGATGATCTCGTGTCTACCAGTATGCTGGCTAAAGCATCGTCTTGGCAGTTGACTATGATGTTAAGCGCCATATTATAATTCATGCCTTCTTCCGGCAGTTCTTCATCACTGAATCCCAAGTTATTGCAGGAAGTGATGTTGGATATGATGCTGTCAAATTGCCCTACCGTCACATCTTGTTCCACAAAGGCTTACTCTAAGATCCTCTGTAGAGCTTCCCTGTGAGCTTCTGAACTGAGCAGCAGAGAGAGTACAGAGATTCGAGACGGAGTTTGCAATAATTGGTCCACAATGTTGTACTCGCTTTTCTGGATGAGCTTCAGCATCTCATCGTTGTTTTTTATAAGTTCTGGATTACTGGATTGCCTGACTTATTGATTAGGAACTTCCGTTTGAGGTTCCTTTTCTTTGGTAGGTTCTCCAACTCCTCTATTAAAGATTCGACCGCTCCGGGTAACTCGATTGATGTCGGCAATGTTCACAATGGAGGGTAATGGAGTTTCATTTCCATTTTCTATGGTAGTTGCACTGTACTTGTAAGGGATGGCTTTTTCTGATTTGTACTGTATTGGACCTGGTAGGTAGATAACCACAAGGGCGTTTTGGGCCTTTTGACTGTCGTAGGCCACTTCAATCAGCTCCTGGTTGGGAACTTTTCTTCCATCAAGAGGGATCTTTGATTCATTGAGTAGAGGAATTATGGCGCAAACATCCTTGGTTATTCCATTATCGAAGATTATGAAAACATTTTTGTTCTGACCAGGGAGGTAATCTTGTATCATGTTGATCGACCCAGAACTTGAACATGGCCGAATCTCCTCCCGGTCTAACTGAATCTGAAGGGCTGCTCGTATGAGATAACATCCTTGGTTATTTTCCGAGCATACTCTACAACGCTCATAATTATGAGGTGATACTTGACCGTACCCGCTTTGTATGTAGTGCATCTTTACTAGATCTATTTCTATTGAGCGGATATCATGACTTTGATGTCTACTGGGATTCCCATTAGTCATGCTAATCTGTTGTGTGTCTTCATCCAAGTGGATTGGAAGCCACCAGCGGTCCAGCAGATGTTGAAGAATTTTTTCCACAAGCGCACACCCTTGGTCGTCTTTACAACATTCTTTACAGTCTTGATAATCATATGAAGCCAGAAAATCGAGCCTGACCTGCTTAGCATGTAATTCCACTAGACTAGTATTCATCAAGCGTATGTCAAATATGTGAACCATATTGAACATGCCCCTTGGCCAGAAGAAGTGGAAATAGTTCTGCGTACAACATCGGTATAGGGTCGAACCCTGATGGTCGTGTAGTACGATTGTTGTTGTTATATGGTGGACGAGCCTGCTGAAAAGGTTGTTGCGGCCTTTACTAATACTGTTACTGACTTGGTTGGCTCTGAGCAACCTGAGGTTGATAAGTCGGAGTTGGTGTTGGGTTGATAGTGGGAGTTACCGCCGCTACTGGTTGATACCTTCGCCTTTGCTTTCCCAGAGAGATATTACTGATATCCTGCTCTTTCTTCTTTTGGAAAGCACTACCGTATCTTTTGGTGTTGCTGGATGGCTCTGCATCCTTGACCAATCGTCCTTCTCGGACTGCTTCTTCAAGGCGTACTCCCATGTTCACCATTTCAGTGAAGTCACTGGGAGCACTAGCGACCATTCGGTCGTAATAGAACGAGCTCAATGTTTTCAGGAAAATCTTTGACATTTCCTTTTCCTCAAGAGGGGGACATATTTGAGCGTCAATTTCACGCCATCTCTGAGCATATTCTTTAAAAGTTTATTTGTCCTTTTGTGACATCGCCCTGAGCTGATCCCTATCCGGTGCCATGTCCAAATTGTATTTATACTACTGAACGAAGGCTGCCCCGAGATCTCTGAAAGTACTGATCTTGGTGGGTTTAAACCCATGTATAATTTGAGTGCGGCACCAGTTAAACTGTCTTGGAAGTAATGGATCAGTAGCTGTTGATTGTCTGTCTGAGTAGTCATTTTTCGAGCGTACATCACCAAATGACTTTGAGGGCAAGATTTGCCTTTGTATTTTTCAAAGTCAGGCACCTTGAATTTGTGCGCTATCTTTACATTAGGGACCAAACAGAGGTCGGCGGCGTCCTTTCTGAATAAGTCTTGTTCGCGAATGGCATGCATGTTTCTTCTGCATTTCCAAGAATTGTTCTTGGAAATCATTCATCCTTTCGCATATGTCTTCATTTCCACTAGAAATTGCTTGCGGAATCTGTCATTCCAGGACAGTGTGTACCACTGGTTGTGGTGTAGACATTATAGCGGTGACCCTTGGCGCTTCAATGCCCTGAAGTTTGTAACCTTCAGGAGTTGCCGTTGTAACCCTTGCATCCTCACTTTCCCAAAGTTTGTAACCTTCAGGTCCAGCGGTTCCTACTATGGCTTCTTGGTCTTCAGTGACCGGTGGGATATATCCTTAAGGTATAAAGTTGAAAGGCATGCCCCAGGGGCGCCCTTTAGGTATGTTGTACCAAGGATGATTCTCATGTGTCTCCATTATGGGGGTAGATGTAATCTCTGAGATCACAGTTCTTTGATGTTGTTGTTCCTGAGTTGTGGCCAGGGTTTGCATGTTGCAGTGAAGTTTTTCCAAACTTTCCTTTAGAGTGTCGATTTCTTCTCTCATTTCTCTGTTCTCTTCCTCAAGACCGTCCATTTTCTTTTTTCGATTGACCCGAGTATTGTATGAGTGAGACATTTTGACTCTAGAATTGTGATACATACGTGAGACTCAAAGATAAGAAAAATGCGTTATGTGAGAATGATGAATGATATGCAAAGACATATTTTTTAGTTTTTGTTTTCAAAAGAAATTTCAACAAATAGATTGCAAATATCACATAGTGGGGGAGAACCCTTTTATTAAATTCGAAAGATTGCAGTATTTTACAAGGAAAAAGTACAGTATTTTACAAAGTGCTGTAAGGAAAATGTCTAAGCTCATGGATCCTGAGTTCTCTCTGAAGAGAGCTCAGATGCTGGTTCCAGTATTTTTCTTTTCTTTGATTGGGACCCTTCAGCCGTTGTCGGGTCGACGACCCTTTGCCAAGTGAAAGGAGCAAGCAAATTTCTCCGGTCTTCCTGACTTTCTATAGCATGCTGCTCTAATATCTCAATTAGAGCATCCTTTTCCTTTAACAGTTCCTGAATCTTGGTACATTCCAAATTAAGGATTTGGTATTTGTTCTTCCAAGATCTCTTTTCACGTTGAACTTTGTTGAGAGTGACCTGGAGTTTTTCCACTTCAGACATGAAATAAAGGACAAACTCCTTTAAGGGAAAAACTTCTTGACGAGGGTAAGGCATCCTCAGCTTGAGGGCTCTAGTTTGCACCCAGTGGAGATAAGGCCCCATGGAGGTACAGTTTGGTCTTCCCAAAGACTCTCTGCCTTTCCTGTGAATATGTTGCCAGGCATGCACTATTTCCTTCTTTAGTGCCCTGTCATTTTCCCCTTCCTTGAAGAAAACACCTTCCAGATGAACGTTATGTGGGATATTCTTCATCGGGTATCTGAGTTGACGACGAGCAAAAATTGGATGCTAGTTGATTCCTCCTTTAGTTCCAATGAGGGGTACGTTAGGGAAATTTCCACATATGTCGATGATCTCTATTCCTTCTTAAATCCAATTGTACAGTCTATGTAAGAATTGGTAAGAGACATAATCTTTTATGACCAACGTAGAGTACTTTTGTGATCCCAAAAAGTAGCAGACTTGGGCAAATGGGAAATGAACCATTTGTAGAGTAAGGGTACACAACATGTGATCATTCCTCCGCTGTACAAATTCCTTAAGTGTATAAAATGATAAGCATCTGCGAGCAAGGTTGGTACGGAGTTTCCTATTAAGAATATCTTAACAGCATTGGTATCGACGAAGTTGTCAATGTTGGAAAGAGGAATAACCCATAAATGAGCAGAACAAAGTATTTATATTTCCTATTCTAGCAAAGTATAGAGCTTTCTCTATCAGGAATTTAGCCGGTAAACCCTGGATTCCTCCTTTAGTGGTTATGTGAGTCCTAACTTCTGACTCATCCAAAGAGATTGCTCTTGCAATGGCCTGATTCTTTGGAATTTCTTCCAGTCCAGAAAACAGAGCTTGATCAGTGATAGGTAAATCAATCAGGTGGGAGTACTCTTCCAGTGTTGGTGCAAGTTGGTAATCCGGGAAAGTGAAGCAGTGGTAAACCGGATCATAGAACTGTACCAGCGTATATAGGATTCCTTCAACCACGTTGACCCTTAACAGAGACAACAGTCCTCCGTGCTTAGCTCTAAAAGCCTCGGGATTGGTAATCATCCTTTCCAATTTCCTTAAGTCTTCTAGTTTTAGAGCCTTGAAGGTGTACTTGTGCGTCTTTCTTCTACCGAAAACCGTAACGCAACCTCTGATATTTGCAATTATTGTTTTAGTTCTTTTGAAAAAGATTTTTTTTTCTTATTTGAAAAGAGTTTTTCTAATGAATGCATGGATGCAGCACACAAAAACATTTGAAAACATGGGTTCAAGGGTTCAATGTCACGAGCATAGAGTCATGGCTCTACCCATCCCCAAAGGTTGTACTATTTTGGTCAATTTTTTGTACCTGTAGAACGGGTTCTATAAGGTTCCCAAAGTCATTGACCCCTCCTAGGGATACCGACAGCAAGCCGATTCACTCGAGCGAGCTGTAATATCCTAGGATGAATCTCTTTTGAGTGTAGTATCACATATCAACTATTCTGGATAGTCACCGCACTACCAAATGGCCATATCGTTAAATGTCTACTAAATCCTCAGGGTCATGGGTACCGCACTAGGATAGACAATGCTTTCACGACAATCGATCGTTCAACATCGATATTTCCACATGGGTACCTCGACTGATTCGGTGGACTACCAAGTTAGCTTGGTCAGGATTCACTCCCTATAAGTGTTTCCTGGATATGCCACCACTTATCTTAATGTTCTCTCAAACTTTCCACATGCGTATTAATCGCATTCCCAGTTAACAGAAATTTAAACACGGGTATCAAGTAGTATAATAGTAAATTATATATATATATATATATATATATATATATATATATATATATATATATATATATATATATATATATATATAGTAGAAAGTATAGAAAATGCTAAACAAAACGTAGACCTCTTAGGAACTCTAATCCTAAAGACTCCCCAGCAGAGTCGCCATTTTTCTGTAGCGTGCGATTTTTGTCGGTGACGCGACCACCTTACCGCAATGGTTGGAATTGGGTGCTACTTTCTGATTTCTTATTTATCCTATGAAGCTGGAAAGGAAAGGGAGGCTATCTAAAACTAACCTTGCACGCACATGTTTTCTTTAATAAATGCTAAGAGATTTGGGGGTCGAGGTCAGGTTATACAAAGGGGAGTTGTCAATTGTCCAATGTATATATGGTAATCCATAGATCTTCTTTGGCATGTTTAAATACTTTTTGGTGTTTATCTATTATGGGTTGGGAAAGTTTCTCCTTTGGGAGTGTTGAGAGAGTGTTTGTGTTATTTTTGGGTTTTTTTCGTTGTTTTTGGGAAGGTACTGGACCTAAAGTTTCTGGTATGTGTGCTCGCTAAGATTTCACAATCTTATGCATACGTATTCCCTAAAGGTACTCGGGAAATTAGAGAAATCGTAGTTCCTCCTATTCTATGGGAGGAAAAAGATGTTTGGTGTCTTGTTTAAAGCCCAAGATTGAAGCTAAAGGTTATTTGGGTCTTGTTCAAAGCCCAAGATTAAAGCTAAAGGGTTTTACTGAGAGATAATTTGTCATCTCTAAAGGGAGGTATCTCACCTATTTATCATAGTTGTTGGGTAACTGATTATAAAGGAGAATTACTTTAGCTGGAATGTATGGAATCCAGCAATGCCATAATTTCCTTTATAAGAGAAATGTCTTGAAGGAGGAAACTTTAACTCAGTGTAGAGCAATGCCATTTTTCCTTAGGAATCTTCCATGCTAAGAGAGGGACACTAGCTTGAATGTAATTAATCCAGAGGCTTGCCACTTACAACAATTAGATGAAAGAGGAAGTTTACCAGGATAAAAGAGGGATCACAACTTGGATTTTTGAATCAACAAGTGTGTCACTTACAGTAGTTATCTGGAATTAGGGTTTGTTTGATTATTTGTTTTGATATGTGATATATAAGGAAATGTCTTCCTACAGAGAGAACTCTTGATTTCCTCTGAGGGAATGTTGATTTTTGTGTTCCTTGATCAAATCCCAAGGTAGAAGCTAAAAGGTTGACTCTACTAGGGAGTTTTATATTTGTCTTGTACAAAGCCCAAGATTGAGGCTAAAAGGGGATTAACTCAGCCGAAGAGTATGATCTGTCTTGTACAAAGCCCAAGATTGAGGCTGAAAAGAGATGGTCTCTTCTGGGGAGTATTTTGTCTGTCTTGTACAAAGCCCAAGATTGAGGCTAAAAGAAATTGACTCCACTAGGGAGAGGTTTTATCTGTCTTGTACAAAGCCCAAGATTGTGGTTAAAAGAAATTGACTCCACTGGGGAGATATCTTGTACAAAGCCCAAGATTGTGGCTAAATCTGCTGAGGAAAAACCATTATACAAAACCTAACAGGAGGCTGGCTTCTGCTGAGGATTATTGAGATTCAGAGACAGGTCCAAATTGGGGAATCAACTCTTGCTGAGGATTGAAGAAGAGTTGAAATATCAGATGCCCGGAGGTTTTGATTATGTTAAGGTTTTATTGATGGTAATGGTTTAAACTTTGAGAATGAAAACCTATGGATGTTTCAAACTCTGCTGGAGATTGATGAAATGATCAGGGTTTTTTTCCTGTGCTTAGGAAACTTAAGGGTTTCTTTGAGATCCAAGAGGAAATGAGACTTTCCAAGTTTACTGGTATGAAGAAGTTGACTCTTAGTTGAGAATGATCTTTGTATGATGCCCAAGAGGAGGCTAAGACTGTCCAAGTCTGCTTGTATGAAGCCCAAGAGGAGGCTAATGTTTTAAGGGATGAGAATCAATCCTAGAATGGTCTGATGTTTTGAAATTCTGACTCTCTAGAGGATTGAACTAGTAGTGATGACTAAGTTATGTCCTATACCTGTAGGAGGTCTCCGGGTCCTTGTACAAAGCCCAAGGGGAGACTGAGAAATTCTAGGAAGCTTGAGGGTCCTTGTATAAAGCCCAAGAGGAGGTTGGGGATGCTTTTAGGAAGCCTGTGGGTTCAAACCTAAGAAAAGTTCAAGAAAGGTTTCACCGGGAATTTGTCCTTTCCCTGCAGAACAATTCTAGGGTTTGAAGAAATTCAGAAGAGGTTTCACTGGGAATTAATCCTCTTTGGGGAAATGAATTTTGTGTACAAATATTTCTAAGTTTGGAAAGTCTTGAGAAAAGTTTCACCGGGAATAATGTCTTTCTCTGTTCCATATTGTATAAGCCCAAGAGGAGGCAAGACTGTATCTGGAATTTTCTATGGGGAACTAGTTTTAACTGTGTTAAAAGAGTAACCACTGGTTTGATCTAGACCTAGACCTAATTGCTGGGAAAAACTCTAAACAAATATGTACAAGCATATATATATATAAATAAGTATGTGTTGAAAAGATAATGGAACTTACACTTGTGCAAGCCTAATCATAGCAACTACTGCTGTATGGTTAGTTATCCAAGAAATTGAAGAAAGTTTTGATAAAACTTAGAATTTGAATCTAACTCAAAAAAGAAACTTGATGTAAAAGGAAGTTTGGGGCTTATACTCAAGGAGAGGCCCATATGAATTCTTTTGAAAAAAACGATATCCGCGCCGCAGTTTTGAAAACCACAGAGGGACTTATACAATGACTGAGACCCAAATTATTGTATTTACAAAAAGGATGGGTCTTACACTCTATTATAGGTCCAAAGTTTATTTTTATACAAGAGTTGGGACTTATAGCTCAAGGAGAGGCCCAGATGAAAAACAGTGATCACACCGTTATTTTGAAAATCGTATTGGGTCTTATACAATGAATGTGGCCCAAATTATTTATGTACAAAAGGGGATTGGGTCTTACACTCTATTAGAGACCCAAAAAGTGTTTGAAAAGAAGAAAGATGGGGCTCAAAACACAAGGGAGGCCCAGTTGAAAATTGTTTTGAAAACGGCGATCGCGCTGAGATTTTTAAAATCGTATCGGGACTTATACAATGAATGAGGCCCAAAAAGGTTTATTTACAAAGGGATGGGACTTACACTCTATCAAGAGGCCCAAAAGTGTTTCAAATGAAGTTTGAAAAATTAAAATTGAGGGAAACCCTAATTTTAATTAAAATTAATATAATTTTCAAAGGAAATTAAATATAAAATATAAATATATTTAAAAACAAGTGGTAAGCTTTGAAAAATATTTTCGAAAATCATATTTAATCACATGAAGGCTTTCAATTCAATTGATTATGAAAGATCAAGGTGGAAATCTCATTTTAAAAATGTTTGAAAACAAATAAAATGAAATTAATTACAAAAATTCAAACTATATTAAATAAATAATATAAATTCAATTTTTTTTGTGGAATAAAATATTTCAACATTTTTTTTACTTTTCAAAAAAAGAACCAATAAAAAATAATTACAATTGAGAGAGAAATTAATTTTGAGGTTAATTAAGAAAATCATGAAAAATATGAAGAAATAGCAAAATGAGAAGGAAATAAAAATGGTCTGGGTGGGTGTTGAACCCACGCCCTCCAACCAAACACATGCGAGCTGCTACCACTGGGGTGGTGATACATCAGTGTATCAAAACCACCCCATAAACATATATGGGTAGCCTAAATCCAGGTCAGGCCAAGGCAAAAACCAAGTTTTGTGTGATTTGCAAGAAGGATCATATCTCCCTCATTTCTCCATGAAATTGGATGAAATTTATATGGATCTTGCCTAGAATTTCATGATGAATCCAATGGTAGTCTCAGAATTTTCTAAAGATGCTTCTATTTTAAGACCCGATAGTGGTTTCAAAATAGGCCAAGATTTGCAAGTTCTATGCTACCACATCATACAAGCAATAATAGCATGGTAAATTGGTTCAAACACAACACATATGATATGTATGACATGTTCATGATCAATGGACATCAAAGAAATGCATATTTTAAAGAGTTCAAGTTGTTATGCACTTACCTCTTGAAGCTCCTTGTGCTAACTGTCAAGATGCTTGTGCTAGAAGTAATCCAATGCTTTAGACACTCTTGATTTATCCCTTAGAAGCTTTTAGGATGATCAAAACCAGCTGGAAATCTCAGGAACAAGAATTGGCTCTTTCTTGCAAAAGTGGCAAAAGTGACCAAAATAGTATCTCACTCAAATGGTCTTACAGTTGAGGGATACTGGTTGGAACAACTCAAGGATGATATTTGGAGAGTATTTGAAGGGTTAATTGGTTTTGAAAGTGATTGGATCAAGACATGGCTTGAAAAATGCAAAAAATTCAAAATTTGAGGTTTTGGAGGTTGACTTTTTTATTTTGATGTTGTGAGGCCCATAACTCCTTTCTCAAGTTGAATTAATGGGAGTTCTTGTACTCTTTGGAAAGCTTGTATGACATAATTTAACTTTGATTTCCACCAATGGACCTGGTTCAACTTGGATCAAGGTAAAAAATGGTCCAAAAGTTGGTGAAAAACGTAGACAGATTCTGTCTAAAAAAATTTATGTGTTGGAAAAACTGGTCTTTTTCATGTCTTTGTGATTTTGATCACTCCATAACTCAAAATCCATGAGGACTTGGAATATTTTGTAGTTTACACTCTTTAAGTATGTCATGTGAACTTTCATTTGAGCTTTGGATGGAAGAAAAAGGCCTTAGGGTTTGGGAGTTATGACCTTGCAAAGTTGGCACCTAATCCATTTTGTTTCATAACTTAGAAAAATTTAAGTTTCTTATGGTTGCCCCTTTTTCAAGTAACCTCACTTTTCTTGATTTTTAGTGATGGATGATGATCAAAACCATGTATTAACATTTTTTTTTACTTAGGGGAGCCAAATTTGTGAAAAAATTCAAAAAGTCAAACTTGATTTTGGGCACAGTTGACTTTTTGTCAGATGAATTCCAAACTGTGTGATCCTCTATGCAATCAAGTTCTTAACCTAATTCAAACCTAATGGATGGATTCCATAGGTGTTTTAGGGTGTCTTGAATCATGTCCCAAGGTTTGGGAACATGTCTTGGTCCAAAGTCAAAGGTGCAGTTGGCTTTTTTCTTCAAAACCCTAATTGTGGTCCAGATGAAATTGAAACTTGTGAATCAAGCTTCTTGGGTCAATCCATTGTTATGAATGGATAAATGTGGTGTATTTGAGGCCCTCAAATCATGTCTTGAGGTCTTGGTTCATGTCTTGCCTCAAAAGTTAGCTTAGGGGTGAATTAGGTCAAGAAACCCTAATTTCTGATTTTTTATGAATGCACCCTCTGAGGCTATTTTGACTTGATGATTGGATCCATGAGGTCCCTTTGGTCATTTTGGATCATGTTTTGAGGTATTGGCTCATGTACCTAGATGAAAATTTTCATCTGGAGGCCTTGGTCGACCAAAACCCTAATTTGGTGACACTGTCGATCTTGAGGCTTGATCCACTTGGAATGTTGTAACCTTGTGCTTGATTCATGATATGGGAGACCTTTTGATCCTCCATGGATGTTTGAAAGGTTAGACAAGTTGAAGATCATGCCATTTCTTGATTGATCTTTTGTCTAAGTGTTCTGAGAGGGCTCGATTGTAGTGAATGTTCAACAATCCCTGAGGAGTTTGATGAGATATGATGGTATATCTATATTGTGGTAATGATCCTCACAATGATGGGAAATCTTGTGGTCAAAATTTGGAGTATGACAATCATCACCAGTTCGTTTTCAACACTAACACACCAACGCCAACACTAACATCATCGTCATCGTCAAGGAGAAATACAACAACAAAACTATCTGTATCAACCCAAATATTCACATTTACTTATTCATCATGTTTACGATACGTAAAACTTTTTTCCCATGCATCTACAGTAAACTTCAGTTTCCATTATTGTTGATGTTGTTGTGGTTGTTTTTCTGGTTCTTGTTGAATGTGTGTCACAAAACTTGATTAATCTTTTGTTGTTGTTGTTGTTGTTGTTGTTGTTGTTGTTGTTTAATGTGTACGTAATAATAGATGAAAGAGTTTGTTGTTGTTGTTGTTGAATGTGTATGTGATAATCTTTGAAAGAGTTTGTTATTGTTGTTGTTGTTGTTGTTGAATGTGTATATGATAATAGATGAAAGAGTTTATTGTTGTTGTTGTTGTTGTTGTTGTTGAGGTTGTTGTTGTTTTTTAAAATAGATGTCGTCTTTGTCGTATTCTTCATCTAGTGGCGAGGAAACTACAACAAGTGATACTCAAAACAAAAAAGAAAAGATCACAAAGAGGTGCCACAATGCTTACCAAAGTCCACAAATCTAGTAAAAAATTTCCTATCGCGTTTGATCTGTATTATAGAGTAGTTGATGGTGAATACTCTTCCCTTTTTAAGAGTTATGTTGCGTTCCTTGGACGTAGCAAAGTTAGTATATTGATAGATGATTAGAAACAAATGTCAGAGGCTGTCAAAGATAACATATGGATAGACGTTAAGGTATTAATATTAATTTTCATCATTTCGGTATGACTTTCTATAATTGCTAATACATTCCTATTGATTTAAATGTAGTTGACTTTTGAGTTTACGGATGGTGATAACCACTTTTAAAAAAAGTGGGTAAGTCATGTTGGTACATGTTGGAGGAGCTTTAAGTCGTGGCTCACACGTGACTACATTAGGAAGCCTAAGATTGGTCTTGAGCATCCATGGGTGAGGTATAATTTTCTCTCGAAGAAGGTTTGGAAAAAGTTTGCGAAGGGTCGTCGTTCTGAGACATTCCTGGTTAGTTCTAGTCTTATTATCTTGATAATTTTATGCTAATTATTTATAGATACTAATCATATTTTCACTATGTTTATAACTGACTTAAAGTAAAAAATGAATACAAAATAAAGCGAAAAACATTTACCCCCAAAGTAAAAAAAGTCCACAAATCTAGTAATAAATTTCCAATCGCATTTGATTCGTATTATAGAGTAGTTGATGGTGAATACTCTTCGCGATTTAAGAGTTATGTTGCATTCCTTGGACGTAGCAAAGTTAGTATATTGATATATGATTGGAAACAAGCGTCAGGTGCCACAATGCTTACCAATGTAATAAAAGTCTGCAAATCTGGTAATAAATTGCCTATCGCATTTGATTCATATTATAGAGTAGTTTATGGTGAATACTCTTCGCTTTTTAAGAGTTATGTCGCGTTCCTTGGACATAGCAAAGTCAGTATATTCATAGATGATTGGAAACGAATGCCAGAGGCTGTCAAAGATAACATATGGATAGACGTTAAGGTATTAATATTAATTTTCATCATTTCGATATGACTTTCTATAATTTCTAATACATTCCTATTGGTTTAAATGTAGTTGACTTTTGAGTTTACGGATGGTAATAAACACTTTTAAAAAAAGTGGGTAAATCATGCTGGTACGTGTTGGAGGCTCTTTAAGTCATGGCTCACGCGTGACTACATTAGGAAGCCTAAGATTGGTCTTGAGCATCCATGGGTGAGGTATAATTTTCTCTCAAAGAAGGTTTGGAAAAAGTTTGCGAAGGGTCGTCATTCTGAGACATTCCTGGTTCGTTCTAGTCTTATTTATCTTGATAATTTTATGCTAATTATTTATAGATACTAATCATATTTTCACTATGTTTATAACTGACTTAAAGTCAAGAAGGAATACAAAATAAAGCGAAAAACATTTACCCACATAGATTGTATCGTGGGGGTTACAGGAAACTGGAGAAAAATGATGCATGAAAAAAAAACAAATGGGAGATGAGGACTCAATTGGTCATGATCGCAACCCATCTCCACCGTCAAGGCATAAGAAGTGGAAGAGGGCTCGACTAAAACCAAATCGAGAGTACACATTAGATGTGTCAAAAGCAGTTGCTGAGAAAATTGTAAGTATAATTTGTTGTGTGTATGTTATGTGTTATTTAAATGTTGTGATAATTATAATATTAATATTACTATGCATATATGGTGTGTAGGATCTATTGGTCGAGGAGGCCCATGGAGGCTCATTTGTTTCAGAACCACGACATGATATACTAGCATAAGCTATTGGAACAGATGAGCATGTTGGGCGCGTTTGTGGTGTTGGAGAAGGCGTCGACATGAGATTATACTTTGGTCCAACCAAAAAAAGCGCTAAAAACACTGAATTACAAGCGCAGGGAGAAAATCTTGCGGCTGTTGAGAAGGAGTTAGAAGAATAGAGGAAGATGTTAAAAGCTGAGCAGAAAAGTCGGAAGAAAGACATAGAAAAGTTAGAAGAGTTATATGCGGTATGTGTTTTATCTGAAATGCTAGTGTTTTATCTGAGATGTATGATATATTGTGTTTTATCTAAAATGTTAGAAAAGATAGAAATGTGTTTATTATGTATTATGTTCAAAACGAATATTATGTTGCAGAGAATAAGTGGATCCTTCCAAAAACTTATGGATAAAAATGATGATAATGACGATGATCAAGTTTCCTAACAAATGTTGTAAGTGGTGCTAGCACCAAAGGAAACAATTGTTCAGCCGCCCCCGCTCAAGAGGTAAATGAGATATTAGATCCTTCCGTAAATGAAATCACCACGTTATACCTGTTGGTTGCGAAAAACGATGACCTGATTCCTCTTCAGCTAGAGCATTTTCCAGCGGTAGAAATATTATATTCTCCACCTAGTGACATACGAGATTTTCTATCAGGATATAAATGGACGGACATAGGGATATTGCAAGTTTGGTTCACGTAAGTATATAATTGAACATGCATGTCATTATATATAGTACATTATCGTTTTTGTATTTCCTCACTTATTTTTTGAGTTTTGTTTAACCATTTAGGTACAATCCCCATGTTTTTATAGAGTTAAATAAATTGAACATTTATGACATCTTGGATCCATTTAGTATTCGATGGACATATAATGATCCAAAAGGGATTGACTCTTACATTTCAGAACGGTTAAGTCAAGGGGGAAAAGAATGTTACTTTGCATCATTTCTCAAATCGTAAGTAATTTTGAAATTGTGGTTTATCTATTATAGTTATTTTTGTTTTAGAAAATACTAATTATATATATGCTCGTGTTTATTCAGTGATCAGTGGCAATTGATCATCATATCGCTTAGGACAAATACGATAACGACATTGTGTTCCTTACATAATCCACTCGAGCCTAAAATGAAGCAAATTATTAATGGGTAAGTTTATGTTTATATGAAACTTTTGAGTATTATTTTATTTGAATTTGTAATTGATTAAACATGTAATATGTTTAAATAATTTTCAATGTACAGTGTTGTGCATCGACACAATATGTTGAACAATAGTAGAAAAAAGCCAACATTTCTCTTGCCTCATGTAAGTGGTCATATTAGTTGTGACATTCATTTCTATATATTGTTACATGCATGTGTAGTTGTTATAATATTCATGAAATTAATGTTTATTTTTGTAGGCGAGGAAACAACCAAAGGGATACGAGTGTGGGTATTATGTAATGAAACACTTGTTAAACAGTGTCTTCACCGACATTGCTGATAAATGGGATCATTTATATATTATATATGTAATGAATTATTTACAATAGCATATTATTGTTTAAGTTGGCTATGATTATCATGTATGTGTGATATTCAAATTTTTGCACTTTTTTATGTAGACGTTCAATGACGATACATCATTCCCATGCGAAGACTTTGTAGACATTCGTAAACGTTGGACGTATATCTTCAATGCGCTTAAGGGTCCTCAAACATGAGCTTAATTAGTAATATATATATATATATATATATATATATATATATATATATATATATATATGTGTGTGTGTGTGTGTGTGTGTGTGTGTGTGTGTGTGTGTGTGTGTGTGTGTGTGTGTGTGTGTGTGTGTGTGTGTGTGTGTTTGATGTACATTTGAGTTTGAGTGTTGTAAATAACATTTTTTGATTTGATGAAATAAATAAGTATTTGAGTTTGAGTTCAATTGTTGTTTCTGTTCTGATACAGGTTAAAAAAAATACAGGTTATAAAATTTTTCTGTTCTGTCACAAAAAATAAAGGTTAAAAATGGAAAATTTTCAAAATGCAGAAATATATATTTTAAAAAGCATATAATTTAACGACAATTGTTATATATGACCATGGTTGTATAGTGAACATAGTCCAGAATAACATATATATGCCAAAAAGGTGTTGCTGATAATCGAACCTGAGACCTTTAATATATTATAACGGTTAGATAAAGCAACCTTGGTAATATGTCGCACGCTTTCAGGTTTTTTACAACGGTCATATGACCGTGATTGTGAGTAATGCATATACAACTACACGCTACGTAACAACGGGCAATCCTCCGGGATAATATATCTTTTCCAACCATTGTTGTATATGTTTTCCGTAGTAGTGGATAGTTCCACCTGAAAGGTTAAAACAACCCTCCTGAGGGACTTGGCATCCCCTAGTCGGGCTATATGATATAATACCTAAGAGACTTATAATTCCTAGAATAGAAAAAGCTTTCGCCAGAGGGACTCAATATCTTTTCGAGCAAGATATCTTTCAAAGTCAATCCTAATGGGCGCGCATGTATCAAACCCCGGAGACTTAGTGTTGAGTCTTGCTAAAGGGCTCAATAGAAGTCTCTCCCGAAAGGTCAAAACAACCTGCCTGAGGGACACGACATCACTCAGCCAGGCCACATGATATGATATCTAAGGAGCTCAGTGTCTCGATAGCTAAGTCATATGAAAATGGGTCAGTAAAAACCTGAATTCCTAAGGGTAGGCAAAGGCCTCACAAGAGAAAACGTCAGTCATCGGAATACTCCCATTAATCGAGAGTGATAAACATTTCTCCCTCTGCCGAAGGACTCATGTCTAAAGGACTGTGTAGCGATATATTTGCAAATATCTATGCCTAAGGCGGTTTGTTTAGGGCCACCCTAGGGTAGGGGAGATAACACAAGGTCACCTGAAGGGAGGTACCACCTCCCTACGTTTTCCTCGCCCTTACGAAGAAGAAACGTGTGATAAGAGGTGTCTGGGATAACGGGAAAGTAATGATAGTTACTGACCCACATATTCCTTGGAAATAAGAAATCAACAGTCCATTCTTTGACTAGGCAGACAACAACCTTTTCCAAGAAGCCTTGAGGATCAGGAATCCCTATAAATACCCCATCTCAAAAAAGGAGGGACTAGGTCATATTCACTCTATACCACCTAATACTGCTCAGAGAGCACTTCGCTCCCAGCAGTCTTAACATCGATCATTTAACCGCCCACATACAACTTAGTAGTGCCAACCGCCAATAGGTCTTCCTACCTCACGCGAGTTGGTTCTTTAAACAGCCTAAAAATCACCATACAGGGCTACTCGCCACCATAAGCTAACCCCCGTCTCATTCGTGTAATATACCTACTAGGGCCTCTAAATTTCCCTACCTTTGTAGAAGAAACACACACAACCTATACTTTTTTGGACAATACATGTCTCATTATACCTTTAGAAGCAAAACCTTTTTTTAAGGAAAAAGCCCTCCAAGTAGGAAAAAAAAAGTACACTTTATTGATAAATTATTCAAGTTAAAATAAAATTTGATAAATATGTTTTCGGCCAGATCTTCTATCAATATGTTCCTTTGTCAATTATAGAGTTGATTCAATATGAAATTCCCAACTAGGTGTTATTTTTCCATGTGGTGTTTCTTCCCTACCTTTTTTATCTTTCACAAAACTAAGTCTCATTCCTTGAAATTTATAGGTTTAAATTTTGTGTTAAATTTGTTTGCAACTCCGAGCTTTCCAACAAATTAGTTATATATTCTAACTCTATGACCTCTTCTAGGCTGAGTTCAGTTCTTCTATAAGGGTTTCATATAGTCTAACTTGGTATGCCTTCTTAGATATATGTTAACATGACTTCGACTAGTACCATCGCATCATACCAATGACCATTTTGAAAAATGTTTCCTACATTGAGGATTAAGGTGTAATGTGATATTCCCACAACATTACAATGCTCTCCTTTTCCCATTCTCCATTATCTTGGTCAACTGTTTCTCTTAATCCATTGAGGGTGATTTTGTTTCCATATTCAACCTGCATGTTTTTTAAGCACTTTACTGAAGAAAATTTTATCTTTGTGTTAAGTTCATTGCATAGTTCTTGGAGCATCTTGCTGGTGAATTAAGTTTTGTTTTGAATTTCCTATAAGGTATGAAATACAATAGACCTTTGTTGATTAAATTCTTCCTTCCTAGCCAATTTCATGAGTCAGTCAGCATCAATGTTTTAACATTAGGGGATGTGGGTATTTAGATCCTCTTTGAAGTTTCCCATAAATTCTTTCACCTTGTCCAAGTAACCAATTAATGCTTTCTTCATTGCTTGATGGTCTTCTTTGACTTGATTCATGATCGGTTGGGAGTCATGTTTTACTTGGAGGCGTGGGATCCCATAGCTCATGATAATTGAAGTCATGGTATTTGGGTTTTGTATTATGCAAGATTTTTACTATCATTAAAATTCAAACAAAAGGCCTAATGTACATCGAGACATCTAGGTCCTTCAAGGATAATCCATTACATACTTCCATTAATGTTATATTAATTATCAATAAATATGGTCCATAGGTCGCGCCTAGTGGATCCATAATCTATTTTATGAAATAAACCAAGACTTGAGATTTGATGAATTCTCATGATTTGATGTCGTTATAGAACTTGGATAGTTCAATTTACCATGTTACCATTATTGATGATTGTGAAGAAGATAAGTTCATTTTTCTTAGTTTAGTTTTGATAAAGACAAAAGCTTATTAAAGAATAAATATTAAAGAAGAAAATTTTTGGAATCAAGAATCAAGAATGTATAGGCTTATGGATATTTTGAAAGTAAAGAAAATTGATCTTGATACTAAGGTACTCAACTGCAAATTGTTATATATAAACTTTAGATGCTCGAAAAGTAATACTCATCTTTATCTCTGAAATTCTCAAATTATCATGCATAAAAATCTTAGTAGCAAAGGCATAACTACTTAAACTAATTTAACTAAACCTTTTTAGAAAAGGCATACAAATTTGGTTAAATAGTTTAACTAAACCTATTGTTGTTTGAAATTTTAAAAACTGCTTGAAATTTGAAAATGTAGAATTATATCTTTTCATGAACTATTATCATTCTAAACTATTGCAAACCTTCATGGAAATGTTTCAAACTATTGCATGAATTCATAGAGGTTCATAATGATGTATATAAAGATCTATAAATCATAAAATCAATTTAATCTCTTTCATACAAATTTTAATACAATTCAAATCAATTTTCTAAGTGTTCGTTCATTTTCAAGAATGTTGAAACTTTGTACATAACTTTAAAATCATTCAAAAAGTTTTATAACATGTTATGAGAACTTAAGATTTATATATATTGTTCGATTTTATATTGAAAAGGAAGAAGAACTATTTATTCTTGGAAATTGTCCAAAAATTATTTTTTATTCAAAAGTATCATTTTGTTGTAACTTGATCACAAAGTGTGTGGTGACAATTCTTTTAAATAGAAAGTGGTGTGATTTGTAAGTGTTGTAAACAGAAAGTGCTGTGATTTCTAATTTATGTGAGAATCATCATAGTGGGTGATGATTTTGAATAAGATCCTTTGAATTGGGTTGATTCAAAGTCCACCATAGTTGTTGGTGTTTGGAAAGTGGTGTGCTTCTTTGTAGTTGTTAGAAGATTGTAGGAGAAATCTTGGTGTAAGGATTGTATGAAGATCTAACAATAGTGAAAATCTCTCATGGGGTGTGAGGGGACTAGATGTACCATTGGTTTATCATGGGGGCTAGTATATATCCTTGTGTTCTCTACATTTTTGTATTTAAATTCTGCTATGGATGAATAGTTCTTGGAATTATGATTATAAAAAGAAAGTGTTATTTGACAAGAAAGCCAACAACATGCGTCAAAAGGTCTTACCTTAAAGACTAAAGGAAAAAATCATGATAGCAATCAAGAGGATGAGTCCACTAATGATGAAGATGATGATCTTATCAAAAGATTTGAATAGTTCTTATGAAAATAAATGAAAAAGGAGATCATTTAGAAAGAAGCACCAATAAGGAAGGTTACTTGCTTTGAATGTGGTAAAAGAGGACATGTCAAGAGTGAATGCCCTACACTTGAAAAGAAAAATAAATTTGAAAGTAAGAAGGAAAAAAGGGAAAAGAAAGCATATGTAGCATGGGTGACAAGGAAAAAAGGGAAAAGAAAGCATATGTAGCATGGGTGACAATGTAATAAGTTCATATTCATTTGAAGATCATGCAAGAAAGACATTGATGGCATCACATCATTTAAGTTATGAAGAACATGAGGTTATTGATTCTAAAATTGATGATAGCCCTTCATATGACGAATTAATAAATGCTTTTCATGAATTACATGAAGATTTTTTGAACGTTGTATAAATCAAAAGAAAACTATTTTAAAACTAGAAAGTATGGCTAATGACACAATAGTGGAATTAGAAGAAGTAATAAATTCTACATGCAATAAATGTCAAGATCATGAATCTAAAATTGTTGAATTAAACCAAGTGATCAAGAAATATGAAAAATGTCAATTTGATTTAGAAAATATGTTAAGTAGTATATAGTATTTGGATCAAACTCTAGTGTCGACAAGGAGTTATACATGTTATAGTCGAAGTCTTATCAAACATACTGTCGAAATATGTTAGCTTTGTGTTTAAGTTAGCATATTGAACTGGGCCTTGCTTGTAAGCCCAATTGTTAAGTTAGCTTAGTAGTCTATAAATAGTCTAGTTCTCTCAGGTTATTGAGAGAGGTTAATTGTTGTTATTCACTTGTAATCTTTGAACCCTTATTGAGAAAGTGAATAGTAAAACAATTTTAACCAATTCTTATTCTTATTCTTCCTTCTTCTCTCTCTTTCGTAAAACCTAATAGGTTTTCTTCTGTTTGTTCAAGAAACTTAATCTTTATCTCATAACTTTGTTCTGTTATTGACGACATTGTTTCATAATAAAGTGGTGCGGTAAGCATGAAGAATAAGATGTCGTCAACAAAGTATGAGATTGAGAAATTCACCGGTGTGAATGATTTCAGTTTGTGGAGCTTGAAGATGCAAGTCCGTCTTGTTCAACAGGGTTTGTTAGAAGCGTTGAAATGATCAGAGAAGATGGACGTTGCCCTATCAGAGAAGGAGAAGACAACGATGATAGAAAAAAGCCCACAATGCCATTATATTGAGCCTTGGTGATAAGGTTCTCCGACTGATTTCAAAGGAGAAAATTGCAGCTAGTGTGTGGACGAAACTTGAAGGTTTGTACATAACGAAGTCGTTGGTTAATCGTCTCTACCTGAAGCAAGCTTTATATTCAATCAAGATGAGTGAAGACAAAGCCTTGGCCGAGCATCTGGATATGTTCAACAGGTTTATTCTTGATCTTAAGATTGTCAAGGTCAAGATTGATGATGAAGATCAAGTGTTGTTGTTGTTGTGTTCTTTATGTAAGTTTCATGCTCATTTCAAAGAAACTCTCTTGTATGGAAGAGATTCGTTGACCTTTGAAGATGTTCAATCTGCCTTGTACTCTAAATGTAATATCACATGTTCCCTTAAATGCTCAATTGAGTGTCAGTTAGGATCAACTGAGTTCCTATGTACTCTATCTTTTGTCAGTTAGAACAATTAGAGCTTCTAAGTGCTCTAAATGTTATCAGTTGGGGCCAATAGAGTAACTAGTGAACTCTGAATAGATCAATTATTAATAAAAGAGACAGACCAATATTAATAAGTATAAGAGAAGATATTTTGGTAACTCTAATTATTGGTCAATTGGTGTTAGAAGACAAAATATATATACACGAATAAGAAGAAGAAGAAAGTTGGTAAGAAGAAAAGAAAAAAGGAAAAGAGAAAGAGAAGAGAAATGGGGAAGAAGAGAAGAAGAGCTCATGGAGGAAGAAGAGGGAATTCATCATCATCAACTCCATCTCATTTTCTCCTTTACAAGGTGAGTTCCAATAGGTAGTATAGCTTTTTTTTGGGGGGAAGGAGGGAGTATGAGAATATTGGTGGGTTAGGTTTTCTGTTGGAATTGGATTAGATGTTGTGTTCATGATGATTTGATGAATCGCATGGCTATATGGTGTTATACCATGTTAATTAAGTGTTTGGATGTTGTTTTGAACATATGGGTGTGAGAAATTGGTCATGGTTGTTCATTTTTGCGTTCTATAGAATCTGGAATTCGTTCGCATCGCTAGGCGGGCTTAGGCGATCTCAAGGGGAGCTATTTCTGATAGCGTCGTCGAGCGAGCATTAGCGAACAGAATGCGACCTGTTTTCTACTAAGGTCGCTAGGCGAGCTTTGGCAAACGGAAAGCGAGCTACTCGTTGGTCGGTCTTCGGGCGACCATAATGCAGATTTGGTTCTGACTGGGCTTCGCTAGGTGAGCCAGAAGCGAGCCAGCCTCGTTGGTTGCTCGCTAGGCAACCATGACAGGGTGCAGTTTTCCCGTTTTTTATTTTCTTCATAACTTGCGAACCGTAACTCCGATTGAGGCACGATCAAAAGCGTTGGAAAGCTATTCCAATGCTCTACGTAATAAATATAGATATATGTTATCGATTGATAGAATAAAAATGAATTGATTATGGAATAGCATGTGTATTAGTTTTCTATTTGGTGGGGGACCTTTGTTTCGAAAGTCCTATTTGGTGAGGGGCTTGACTCCGAAAGTCCTATTTACTATGAGGCCATGAATTAACCAAGGATTTTTGGTGGAAAATAGCAATATGCATATTTACGAATTATATGCTATATGTGTTTGTTTTGCTTATGTGATGCATTTAATAGTTCATGCTTGGATTATTGTTGTACCTTGGGATTGTATTTCGTTGTGTAATAACATGCTTAAAACACTGAAGATGAGTGAGGAAACCTAGGCTTATAACTAGGTAAATGGATTAAAAAGATAATTAGGTTACAAGTATGCCTTAAATGTTACTAGAAGGTAACATTCATGCAATATGATACCTAGGTGTGTATCATGGATGGATGGTTACCGTAGTTGTGAGTGAGATGCATTATATGGAACATGTATTGTTAATATGTTGTTTTATGATTAAGGTGAATGTGGTCACCTTGTGATTGTCGAATATGATCACATTATGTTATATTTATCACATAGTCGAAAATAACCCCCTATTTGTGTCGTCCCAACAGTTGATGCTTATGTAGAGTTCCTTTGGGATGTACACACCAATACTTTGACAGGTTGAGTCCCCTTAAGAGAATGGAGCCTACGTGTAAAAGGCTTGAGATGGGCAGAGGTCCCATGGGAAGCGACAATTCATATGGACCATGTTTCCATTGAATCTGAATCCATTCGTTTGAGTGCCCTGTGTAGGAATGGAACCTACAGGTAAAAGGCTTGAGATGGGCATAGGTCCCATGGGAAGCGATGATTCATGTAGACTATGTTTCCCTTGAATCCGAATCCATTTCGTATGTCAAAGTACATTACAAGGATCTATGACCCGTGTCGAAAGTCCTAGACGTAGGAGAGGACGGGGAAAGATGCATTGGTATGGTTTCTGAGCTAGTGGTTGTTTAAGTTGATGAACTCAAGAGACATGTTTCCATACTTTGCGAGTTTTGTGAACTCAAGTCTTAATTCCCTTTTTCCCTTGACTTGAGTTAGGATTTGATTAGAACCCTGTAGAGCCGAGTGAACCCATAACATAAGGGAACTCACTGAGATTTTTATCTCACCCCATTATTGTTGTTATTTTTCAGGTATTGTTTGCATGTCTAGTTATATGTGGAGCTATGCATGGATGTTTCATGGGAAGCTTATAGTATTATCTTTTCGCTGTGTATTGTGTACAGTGACGAATATTGTACTTAGATCTTATATTTTTATTGTTTTGGCATTTTCCATATGTTGTACCATAAGTTGTCTTTATTGATTTGTAAATGGTCAAGTATGTAAATTATGTCAATAGGCACTTATGATTGTGTCAGTATCAAATAATAACACTTGTATGAAATTATCCTAGATATATATTATCTGGGGCGTTACACTAAAGATTTGAATGAACGAAAGGAGAAAACCATATTCTGTTGGTGAAGGTTTGTCCGTTAATGAGATTTTCTTGAAGAAAGATGGTAGGTTTGAGAAGAAGAAAAAGGGTAAAGTTTTACAAAATTCTTATCGTGGTAATGCTCTTATCACTAAGTGTTATCATTGTAAGAAGGAGGGTCATACAAGAAAAGTATGCCCTGATCGACTGAACAATCATAGTGAAAAGGATAATGGTAATATAACCATTGTGTAAGATGGTTATGAATTATCTGATGTCTTAGTGGTTATACGCAGCAACTCTAGCAAGGAGTAAATTATGAATTCATGGTGTACTTAGCACATGACTCTAAACAAAGACATGTTTCAGGAATTGTATGATCAAGATGGTAGATCACTGCTGTTTGGAAACAATAAAACATGCAACATTGTAAGTATTGGATCTGCAAGAGGAATTTAATCTTAGGTATGTACTTGATCTTAAGAGGAATTTGATTTCTCTTGGTGAATTTGACAAGAAAGGATATGTTTTCAAAGGAGATCAAAGTATCCTAAGGATAATGAAGGGTTCGAAGGAAGTCTTGAGATGCGTGAAGAAGCAAGGCTTGTATGTTCTTGAGGCTGAGGTTGTAAGTGGTTTAGAAGATGTGGCATCCACGAAACCTGTGTCGAAGACTAAGCTACGACATAAGAGACTTGGCCATGTCAGTGAAAGAGGCCTGGTTGAATTGTCAAAACAAACTCTGTTGTCTGATGACAAGGTCAAAAAATTGGAGTTTTGTGAACCTTGTGTATTTGGTAAATCCTGTAGAATGAAGTTTAACAAAGATAAACAAAGAAAATATAGATACCTTGATTACATTCATACTGATCTTTGGGGGCCTACAAGGAATCTTTCACACTCAGGTGCAAAGTATTTCATATCCATAGTTGATGATTGTTCTAGAAAGTTATGGGTATTCATCCAGAAGACTAAGGATGAAACTTTTGACTAGTTCTCTCAAGTTATTGAGAGAGGTTAATTGTTATTTTCACTTGTAATCTTTGAACCCTTATTGAGAAAGTGAATAGTAAAATAGTTTTAACTAATTCTTATTCTTTTTCTTCCTTTTTCTATCTCTCTTTCGTAAAACCGAATAGGGTTTCTTATGTTTGTTCAAGAAAGTCAATCTTTATCTCATAACTTTGTTATATTATTGACGACATCGTTATTTGTGGTATTTGGATCAAACTCTAGTGTCGACTAGGAGTTGTGCATGCTCTAGTCGAAGTCTGTTCAAGCATGCTGTTGAAATATGTTAGCTTTGTGTTTAAGTTAGCATGTTGAATTGGGCCTTACTTGTAAGCCCAATTGTTAAGTTATCTTGTAGTCTAAGTTAGCTTAGTAGTATATAAATAGATCAGTTCTCTCAGGTTGTTGAGAGAGATTAATTGTTGTTATTCACTTGTAATCTTTGAACCCTTATTGAGAAAGTGAATAGTAAAACAGTTTTAACCAATTATTATTCTTCTGCTTCCTTCTTCACTCTCTTTCATAATACCTAATAGGGTTTATTGTGTTTGTTCAAGAAACTCAATCTTTATCTCATAACTTTGTTTTGTTATTGATGACATCGTTTCACAACATAGTTAAAGATATTCAAGTAATAAATATGGACTTGACTTTTTTAATTTTGATAAACCTAGTACATGTCAAACTATCTTTGTAAAGGCTACTAGCAAATTCAACAATAAGAAATCAATGAAATTATATGTTATAGATCATTGCAAAAACGTTTTATGATAGAAATCATTATGTCTATAAAAGGAATCATGTTTTTAGACCTACATACTTTTATTGTAATGCAAAAGGCCATACTTCTAATGCTTGCTACCTATAAAGGAATCTAACCCAAAAGGACCTAAAGAAAATTGGGTACCTAGAAAGTGCTATTAGTTGTTTTGTAGGTACTTGAAGATCATATGCTAGTATTGTCAATTCAATGTTAGTATTGTCAATTCAAGATTGATCTTTCAAGATACAATACCATATGATATGTGTAGCGAGCGATTTTGGACGTGGTTCTTAAGCATTTTTGCTCTATGAGGGTACTACAGGTCGATTCATTTTTTATCCTATTGGAGATCGTGAAGGAAGGGAAATAGATGTCTCCAACTAACCCTGCTTTGCAAACTGAGGTTAAACAGTCAAAACTGTCGGTTTACAGATGCGATCAATGTGGGGGGCCTCTCTTGGGTTTATTTTGATCGAGTTTAGACTTTTGGTGGGGGATACGGACTCGGATGTTTTGATGGATATGTGAGGATTTATGGCCAGAGGTTTTTGATGTGGTGTGCTCGCTAAGATTTTTCTTTCAATTTTATGCCTACGTATTCCCGTTAACCGAAACAGGGAAATCAGAGCGATCATAGTTCCTCCTATTCTATGGGAGGAAACGGTGTTTTGGTGTCTTGTTCAAAGCCCAAGACATGAAGCTAAAGGTGGTTTGTATCTTGTTCAAAGCCCAAGATGTGAAGTTGAAGGGTCTATTTGTATCTTGTTCGAAGCCCAAGATGTGAATCTAAAAGGGATTTTGACTTTAGAGAGAATTTGTCATCTCTAAAGGGGTCTATTTGTCACAATTATTGGGTGACTGATTATAAAGGAGGATTACTTTAACCGGGATATGTGAATCCAGTAATGCCATAATTTCCTTTATAGGGGATTTTCAACCTGAAGGAGAAGACTTTAACTCAGTTTAGAGCAATGCCATCTTTCCTTAGGAATTTCTCATGCTAAAAGAGGGACAGTGGCGTGGATGTAAATAATCCAGAGGCTTGCCGCTTACAGCAATTAGATGAAGGAAAAGGAGTTGTTGATGTTTGTATACTGTGAGCAAGGCACAAATTTTGATGCTAAAAGGTTGATTGCCTCAACCGGGGTTTCCTTATACAAAGCTTAAGAGGAGGCTAATGACCCAACAAGAGGATGCTTTTATATGTCTCGTACGAAGCCCGAGAGAGAGGCTGGACGGGTTGACTCAACAAGAGAGTGCTTTTGTATGTGTCTTGTACGAAGCCCAAAACGGAGGCTAAAGGTTTGACTCAACAAAAGAGTCTTTTATACTCAACAAGAGAGTGATTTGTATCTCGTACGAAGCCTGAGATGGAGGCTAAAGGTGATTGACTCAACAAGAGAGCCTTTTTATACTCAACAAGAGAGTGTTTTGTATGTGTCTTGTACAAAGCCCAAGACGGAGGCTAAAAGGGTTTGACTCAACAAGAGAGTCTTTTATACTCAGCAAGAGAGTGTTTTTGTATCTCGTACGAAGCCCGAGATAGAGGCTAAAAGATTAACTCTACTGGGGAGAATCATTGTACAAAGCCCAAGAGGAGGCTAGGATTACTGTTTCAGGTGAGTGACAGGTCTAGTATGTTGGTTAAAAGAGAAAATCAGTTCTTATATGGGTAACGTTGTACTCATGGATTTGATCTGAGGACCGGGATTATTTCCTGTTCTTTAAGGAAACGGGGAATCCGAAGGGTATTGAAACTGCCCAAGTCTACGGGTCTTATCTTTTGTACTATGCTTAAGAAACAGTAGTAGTGAGATCTAGACTCTTTGAAAGACTGTTCTATTAAGATGACTAATTTCTGTTCCTATACCTCTAGGAGGTCGTCGAGATAATTTGTACGAAGCCCAAGAGGAGGCGAGAAAACTTTTAAGAAGCCGAGGGACAATTTGTACTAAGCCCAAGAGGAGGCTATCTTCCCGGGGAAAGAATCATTATACAAAGCCTAAGAGGAGGCTGTGAAAACTTCTAAGAAGCCGACGGGTCCTTGTACAACGCCCAAGAGGAGGCGGGGATGCTTTTAGGAAGCCTGTGGGTCCTTGCACTGAGCCTAAGAGGAGGCTGATGAACAGTTCCAGAAGGGGTTTCACTTGGAACATTGGCCTTCTATATATGAACTGTTCAAGGGGGAGATTTCTTAGATCTAATTATCTAAAATTGTTATAAAAGAAAATTCTCAGGGTTAAGGTATATCCGGGTGAATGTCAAAGGTAAAGAGACGAGGTTTTGCCTAGTTCTAGACGTAGTTGCCGGGGAAACTCTAAATATATATACTATTATTACACAGTCGATATGAGTTTGTGAAAGAAGACTTACAGTGAAACAGCCCCACAATACAGTTATATACATATGAAAGCAGTAAATGAAAGCGGGTAAATACTTACTCGGTTGTAGAGCTTCCATGTTATTTTGTTAGTTTGTTCAACAAAGAAAGCTTTGATAACAATATTATATTCAAAATCAAAGGAGAAAGTTCTTTGAAAAGATTGTTGGGGCTTACAGCTCAAGGAGAGGCCCAGGGTTTTATCAGTGATCGCACTGTCGTTTTGTACAGGGACTTATACAAGTGGCTGAGGCCCAAAAAGGTTTTCTGTACAAAGGGATGGGTCTTACACTCTCTCAAAAGGCCCAAAGGTGTTTAAAGAAAAATAATGGGGCTTATAACACGAGGGTAGGCCCAAAGGGTTATTTTTGTACAAGTGGTGGGGCTTACAGCTCAAGAAGAGGCCCAATGATTAATTTTGAAAAGGGCGACGATCGCGCCGAGGTTTTGAAAACACTGTGGGTCTTATACAATGACTGAGGCCCAAAAGTTTTTGGTTTCAAAAGGGGGTTGGGTCTTACACTCTATTAGAGGCCCAAAAATGATTTTGAATGGGTCTTATAGCTCGAGGAGAGGCCCAGATGGTTTGTTTTAAACGGGCAATGATCGCGCCGAACTTTTAAAATACAACGGGACGTATACAACATTTGAGGCCCAAAAAAATTGTTTGTATTTAAAAAGGGTTGGGTCTTACACTCTATTAGAGAAAAGTGTTTTTAAAAGGTTTGATGAGGGTTGAATTAATCAAAACCCTAATTTATTTCCAAAATGTATTTTAATTGAATAAAAAATTCAATTAAAATGAGTAAAATTGTTTAACATGTGGAAAACAAATTGTGATCTTGGATTAATGTTTCAAAAATCAAGTTTTGACCTACAAAATGATTAGAAATCATTAAACTTTGCAAAATCAAGAAGGAAAAAATATTTTAAATGTCAAAAACAATTAAAATATTAATTCTTGGCAAAAATATCAATTATATGAAATAAATAATATTTTTGGGATTTTTTGGTAAAATAAAATATTTTAACATTTTTGTGAATTATTAAAAAAAAATCAACTCAAAATCATTAAAACTCAGAGAGAAATTAATTTTTGAATCAATAAAATAAAATCACAAAATTCAAATATTCAAATATTTGAAAAAGGGCACCAAGAACATGGCAAGAACACGCGCCCTTCCTCTGTTTCTGCAGATTTGCATTTTCTATCCAATCTCACTGAATACTTGATTATATCATGCAATCTACATATCAATCTACTCGTTTCAACCTCACGATCATGTCTATGGTCTTTAATTTCATTTATTTTAAGCATGGAATAAGAAATCAAAGAGAAACCTCAAGAACCCTAAATTCTGCATGAAGGTTCAGAAATTCCATACACGATTCATACAAAGCAATTGATTGAGGGTAAACACTCTATGCATGATTATGAACATATGGACAAATTATTGTGCAGCAAAAATTGCATGGATCATAGAGTTAGAAGAGCTCATGCTTACCACTTGCAGCTGGTGATCGTGTTTTGTGTTAGAGGTGTTATAGCTTGGTTCCAAGATTATGGACGGCTTCCCTAGGTGCTATGGAGTGTGTCTGGATGCTTGGAATGGATTAAAATGATCTGGAACTTGTGATGGTACCCCAACTGCAAATTTGTCAAAGGCTTAAGTAATTGGCTGGTGATTTTGTGATTTTGGTGTTCCAGATGTTATGTGAGTGTTTGGATCACTTCTATATGATGTTTATGAGGTGTGTGTGTGTGATTGGTTTGATTGGAATTGCTCTCAAACTCAAAACCCGATGGTGACTTGCCTTAGAAGGAAAAATTAGAAGTGAGAAGGTGATTTTGAGGAAAGCATCTGTTTGATGGCTTTGGTGTACTCAAACTGAGCACAAATGAGTTCTATTTATAGTAGAGCAAGTTTGTTTTGCAAGCAATAGTGAATGGCAACTGCAGCAGAAGTTTGGCCAATGTTGGCAAATGAGAATCCAAGTCTCCTCTAGCCATTGACTAGAGGTTAGAGCACAGATTTGTGGTTCCCTAGTTGTTGGATCATTCTTGACTGAATTCAGTTGCAAATGTGTCATTCCATGCCACCTTGGTGCATCCATTAAATGCTTCAATCCAAAATTGGAGTCTTGTCCCTCTTTTAGGGATTTCTAGGTTTGACATGCTATTTTTGGTTCCAAAGACTTGGGAGGCTTGGGATCAGAGTTGGTTCCTCCTTGGTCCCCCCTTGAGGTGTTCAGATGGATAGAGTTGCTTGCCCCTTGCAAAATTTGAGCAAATCGAGCAAAACTCTAAAATCTGCCTTGCCTTGGCAGTTTTCAGCAAGGCATGTTGCCATGGTCATATCTCATGGCTCAAGTTGAGTTTGGTGATGTTCTTGACCATTTTGGAAAGCCTTCATATGATACAATAACTGTTTGATCATAATTGGTTTTGATACTTTTTGGATCCAAGTGAAAAATGCCCTTACATTTGGAAAAAAGTGAAGGCAGATTTTAACTTAGTGAAAATTTCACTAAGTGTTGGAAAAAGTGGCATTTCATGTTTTCAGCCATTTTGATCATTCCATAACTCAAAATCCATAATGAATTGGAATGAGGTGTAGTTGAAGCTTTTGTAGAGGGCCATGAGAGCTACAATTCCAGCTTTGGATGGGAAAAAATGGCCTTGTGGTTTAGGAGTTATGTTCCTCCAAAGTTGGTACCCTAGCCACTTTATTCCATAACTTAGAAAATTTTCTAAGTTTTTATGGTTACCCATTTTACAAGTTATCCCACTTTTCTTGATTTTTCTTGATGAATGATGATTCAAATCACAAATTAACATCATTTTAGGGTTAAAAACCCATTTTTGTGAAAAATCTAAAAAAGTCAAAGTTTGACTTTTGTGCACAGTTGACTTTTTGTCAGATGAATTCCAAACTATGCGATCCTCTATGAAATCAAGTCCTTGACCTAAATCAAACTTGATGGATTAATTTCATAGGTGTTATAGGGTGTATTGAATCATGTCCTAGGGTTTGGGAGTATGTCCTGGTCAAAAGTCAAAGGTACAGTTGACTTTTCTCGCGAAACCCTAACTGTGGTTCAGATGAAATTGAAACTTGTTGCTCAAGCTTCTTGGATTAATCCATTGTTGTAAATGGATCAACGTGGTTAATTAGAAACCCTCAAATCCTCTCTTGAGGTCTTGGCTCATGTTTTGTCCCAAAAGTCAACTTAGGGGTGAATTAGGTCAAGAAACCCTAATTCCTGATTTTTTATGTATGCATCCCCTGAGGCTAAATTGACTTGGTGATTGGGTTTATGATGTCCCTTGGAGCATCATAGCTTATGCCTTGAAGCATTGGCTCATGCCCAGAGGAGAATTTCCATCTGGAGGCCCTGGTCGACCAAAACCCTAATTTGGTGACACTGGCGATCTTGAGGCTTAATCCACTTAGAAAGGAGCAGCCTTGTGCTTGATCCTTGAAGTGGGAGTCCTTTTGATCCATTGTGGATGTTGGAGAGGCTAGACAAGTTGCAAATCATGTCATTTCTTGATTGATCCTTTGTCTAAGAGCTCTGAGAGGGCTTGAAACCCTAATTCTGATGGTAGTGGATGCTCACCCATCTTTGGGGAGACTAATGGTTCATCCATATTGTGATGATAATTTACACAATGATGGGAAATCTTAGTGGTCAAAATTTAGGGTATGACAATATGGTAGTACTAAATCTTCATTGGATTAAAGATGATTTGAATCAAATCATATATTGTGAAGAAGATAAGTTATTTTATGTTTAATGTATCATTTCCCTTGTGTTAGTATACTCCTTTGGATTTTACTTTTTTTTCTTTCAATAATGTCAAAAAATGGGAGAATATAGATGGTTATTTTTGTTGTTTTTCAATATACCAAAGACATCATAGAATCTATGTCGAGATAAAAGGGGAGATATGCAATATAGATAGAGGTATACAAAATAGGGGGAGCAATCAAGTGTCAAACAAAAAACCTCTCATCAATGTGTTTTGTCATCATCAAATCGGGGGAGATTGTGTAAAAGATATCTTCATCTTTATTAGTTTAGTTTTGATGAAGACAAAAGCTTATAAAACGAGAAATATCAAAGAAGAAAGAGTTTAGAATCAAGAATCAAGAATGCATAAGCTTATGGATATTTTGGAAGTAAAGAAATTTGATTTTGATGCTAAGTTACTCAATTGTAATTCATTATGTATAAATTTTAGATGCTCAAAAAATAGTACTCATCTTCATGTCTAAAGTTTTCAAATTATCATGCATAAAAATATTTGTAGAAAACGCATAAAAAACTGATTTTTTAAAAATAGTTTTTTGCATTTTTTAAGTCAGATATGATTAACATGTTTAACAAAACCTGGTGCTATTTGAAATTTGAAAATTATTTTTCACTTTTTAAATCAGGTATCTGTTAATCAATTTAAGAAGTCCTGTATAGAATGCATTATTATGTCTTTTTATGAACCGTTGTCATTCTAAACTATTACAAATCTTCAGGAAAATGTCTCAAACTTTGACATCAATTCATAGAGGTTCTTAATGATGTATATAAAGGACTATACACCATAAATAAATTTAACATATTTCATACAAATTTTAATACAATTAAAATCAATTTACTAAGTGTTGATTCATTTTCAAAAATGTTGAAACTTTGTACATAACTTTAAAATCATTCAAAAAGTTTTATAATATGTTCTGAGAACTTAAAATTTATATATATTGTTTGATTGTATATTGAAAGGGAAAAATAATTATTTATTCTTGGAAAATGTCCAAAAATTATCTTTTATTCAAAAGTATCATCTTGATCACAAAGTGTCTGGTGACAATTATTTGTAAATAGAAAGTGGCGTGTTTTCTAATTGTTCTAAAAAGAAAGTGGTGTGCTTTCTGGTTTATGTGAGAGTCATCATAGAGGGTGATGATTTTGGAAAAAGGTATTTTGAATTGGGTTTATTCCACAAGTCCATAATAGTTATTGGTGTCTGGAAATCAAGGAATTAGTGTGATTCTTTGTTGTTGTTAGAAGATTGTAGGAGAAGTCTTTATTGTGATACTTGTACAAAAATCTAAAAATAATGTATATCTCTCACGGGGTGTGATGGAACTATATGTACCCTTGGTTGAAAAGGGGAACTAGTATATATCCTCGTGTTCTTTACATTTTGGCATTGAAATTCTGCATTTTACTTCATAAGTTCATAAACATATTTCTGAAAAAATAAAAATATAAGAACATCTCTAAAATAATTGAAAAAGTATTAAAATATAATTCACCCCCTCTTAGATTGCTCTATGAACTTACAATGACTTCTTATGGGAAAGTCGGTCTTAAGCATTATTGTGTGTAAGAAAAAGTAATATTTGAGTCTCTCAACTTATAATATTAGGGAAAATGTCATTTTCTCTAGTTTCTGGTATCTCGCTTTACCTCCTTGCAACACCTTTCTCACGAAGCACACAAGGTGTTGTGTTCTTTTTATTTCCTCTACAAGAGTCTAGCATATCAAATCTTTTGTAGATGTTGAGTAAAGAGTCAACTTAGCATAAGGTGTGGGGTTAGTTAAGATTGAAGGTGCTGAGAGGAACCCCTTAAAGACATTGAAAGTACATTCCCACTAGGAAATCCATTAAAGGAGTTTAGGAATTGTAAGGAATTGGTAAAGAGGAAAAAATGGTCTTCTGATTTTGAAAGTAACTAGAATAAATATGTTACATGTCCTACTAGGCATCATATTTTCTTATAGATGTCAGACTTCACACTTTGAGTATTGCCTTGAATTTTCTGCCTTAAATCCTAAGAAGTGTTCTTCCCTTAGTTCACCATCATTATATACTTTTTATTATGTTCAAATATAATTTGTATGTAAAAGAGATTGTAATATGTTATCCTTTATTCGTATGATAAAGAGTATATATATACAATAATAATAGGTTAGTCAAACCTATGAATAATGACAAACATAAATGAAAATAATTACAAATACAATTATGCTTAATGACAAGAATATTTTATTTTATCACACCCCCGCAGTCGAAGCAGGAGGTTCACAGACGCTTAGATTGATCCGAAAATCATCAAATAGAACTCAAGGTAGGCATTTGGTGAAAAATGTTAGTTATCTGGTGACGATAAGGAACATGAAGGATATGTGCTTAGCCACAGACTACCTTCTCTTTTACAAACTAAATTTTCATCTCAATATGATTAGTACGTTGATGTTGTACATGATTACAAGAGAGGTAAATGGCACTAACATTGTCATAATATACCATGGTATCTTGAGAAAGTGGAAAGTGATGTTCCAAGAGAAGGTTACAAAACCAACAAGATTCAGAAACCACATTAACAACACCTTTATATTCAGCCTCTGCACTGGAACGAGAAATTATGGGCTGTCTCTTGTAAGACCAGGAGATGAGGTTGTCACCGAGAAACACACAATAGTTAGATGTAGAACAACGGATGTCAAAACACCCACCCCACGCAGCATCAGTGTAAGAAACAAGTTTCTTAATAGGGGTTGGATAGAGATGAAAATCAAATTTTAGGGTACCCTAAAGATAACGGAGGATGCGTTTGAGGGATAACATGTGGTAGCTGCAAGGAGCATACATGTGAAGACAAACCTACTGGACATCATAAGAGATGTCAGGGCATGTGAAAGTGAGATAATGCAAGGCTCATGCAAGACTCTGATATAAGTTTGGATTGTCATACGGACTGCCAGTGGAGTTGTTGAACTTCTGTTTGGTGTCAACTTGTGTAGCAGAAAGTTTTCACAATGTCATGCTAGCTCGAGCAATATGTCATTAGCATAAGTACTCTAACTAAGAAAGAGTCCATCAATATATTTGGTCACAGTAATGCCTGGGAAGTAACTCAGTGAACCTTAATCTTTCATATAAAACTCTGAGGAAAGAAGTGTCATGATTGATTTGCGTATGTCATGGGAGGAAGTGATTAGGATGATTCCATAAACATAAAGAAAGATGTAAGTCATGCCAAAGCCACAGCGGTAGATGATGAGTGAGTAATCTGAAGTGCTATGCTGAAACCCAATGATGGAAACAAAGTCAGTAAAGCGCTAGTACCAAGCACAAGGCACTTGATTCAAACCATAGAGGGATTTCTGCAAACGACACACATATTCTAGGTGATGAGGGTCATAAAAACCTAGTGGCTGATGCATGTAGACTGTCTCATGAAGGTCGTCGTGTAGAAATGAATTTTGGACATCTATCTAATGAATGGGCTAGGATTTAGAGATAGCAATGGTGAGTACAATGTGAATGGTCTTCAATTTTACCACAAAACTGAATATTTCATCACAATCTACACCTATAATCTGATACCTACCATCACCTACAAGACGAGCTTTGTAACGCCTAAAACAACCATTAGATTTCTTCTTATGACTAAAAATCCACATACACGAATAATATTAACATCACAAGTTCATGGAACCAAATCCCACGTATTATTTTTAGTGAGAGCATTAAATTCAAACTACATTGCAGATTCCCAATTAGGGTCAGATAGGACTAGTTTGGTGTTTTTAGGAAGAGATGGGATGCTCAGATCATCAATGATAACAGAAAGGTTAAAGATTTTTCTGGGTTTGTAGATACCCTGAATCTTACGGGTGACCATGGTCCAAGTAGGTGGTGGAGGGGCTATGGTGTAGGGTATAAGGAGGTATCGGGTGGATCCAAAGAGGTAGAAAAGGATGTTGTGGTGGTGATAGGAAAAGTATTATGATATTCGATAGGGGATAGAGGTGAACTGGAAAGGTCAGGTGGTGAATTGGTATTTTCCCACTAATGGATAATATGTGGGTGTAATTCATCAATGAAACAGTTATAGTCAGAGAGAGGTGGGGAAGACAGTCAGGAAAAGAGGAATTATGTCACATCAAAAATACATAGTGTGAAATGATGATCTTTCTGTACGACAAATCAAAATATTTATAACCTCTGTGATTAAGGGGATATCCTAAGAAAACACACTGAGTCGATCGAGATTATAATTTCTTAATGGTTGTGGATATAAACAAGGGATAACAAAGACAACCAAAGATGTGAATATGTGTGTATGAGGGATCACAATGATACATGAGTTGAGTAGGAGAGTGTTTTGACATATTTTTTTGGGGAAGGATATTAAGTAGATATGTATCCATTTGAAGTGCATAATGCCAAAAGTAGAGAGGAATAAACAAATGAGTGAGAAGAGTTTGAATCATGTTATTGATAGTTCATATTTTACATTCGGCTTTTCTATTTTGAGATGAAGTGTGAGTACAAGAGAAACGAAAAATAAGACCATTATCAACACAATATTTATGAAATAGTGTATTGTCATATTCACGTCCATTGTCACATTAAAAACATTTGATATATTGGGAAAATTGTGTGTGAATTTGATTAGAAAGAGAAGTGAACTTTTCAAAAACTTGAGATTTGTTACTTATAGGAAATGCCCACAAAAAATCAGAATAATCATCTACGAATAAAACATAATACCGATGACCAGAGGAACTTAAAATTGCTGATGACCATAAATCACTGTGTAAAATATCAAAGGGCATTAATGTAACATTTTTGGTTGAATCAAAAGGAAACCTAACATGTTTTCCAAACACACAAGAGTCGCAAATATTTTTAGAACTCCAATGTTATCACATCTCATAAGAGGAATCCCTGCTTGAAGATCAGTGACTCAAAAATAAAATGGATCAAAGGATACAAAAACATTATTCTCAGTAGTGAGTTGTGTAGCTCGATTTTTGTGACGCGGCCACTACCACATTTAGTGCTACTTTCTGATTTCTATATTTATCCTATGAAGCTTAAAAGGAAGGGGAAGATATCTCAAACTAAACCTACGTGCAAATGTTCTCCTTTACAAATACGAAGAGATTTGGAATCGGGGGTTGGTTATACAAGGGGAAGCTATTAACACCCGGAGTATCTATAGTAATCTATAGGAACCTTTATTTGCATATGTTTCTACTATTGAATTGCTTGGTTGCTTAAATCTATTTGCTGTTGATTGGGGAAGTTTCTCCTTTGAGGAGATGTTTTTGTTGTTTTAGGGTTTTCTATTGTTTTTGGGAAGGTGCTTGACCTAAGATTTTTTATTAGTGTGCTCGCTAAGATTTCGCAATCTTATCCCTACGTATTCTTGTAAAGAGATCTGGGGAAATCATAGCATTCGTAGTTCCTCCTATTCTATGGGGGGGGGGGGGGGGGAATGGTGTCATGTTCAAAGCCCTAGATTGAAGCTAAAAGAGTATTTGTGTCTTGTTCAAAGCCCAAGATTGAAGCTAAAAGTGTATTTGTGTCTTGTTCAAAGCCCAAGATTGAAGCTAAAAGAGTATTTGTGTCTTGTTCAAAGCCCAAGATTGAAGCTAAAAGTGTATTTGTGTCTTGTTCAAAGCCCAAGATTGAAGCTAAAAGAGACTGAGAGAAAATTTGTCATCTCTAAAAGGGAGACATCTCATCTATTCATCACAAACATTGAGGAATTGATTTATAAGGGAAGTTGTTTTTACTGGGATGTGTGGAATCCAGCAATGCCACATCTTCCTTTAGGAGAATTGAAATGTTATGAAGGAAGAAGCTTTAACTCAGTATAGAGCAATGCCACTTTTTCCTTTATGAACCTTTTCATGCTAAGAGAGGGGTATTGACTTGGATGTGTAAAATCCAGAGGTTTTCCACTTACATCGCTTAGATGAAAGGGAACTTTAGCCATGATAAAGGAGGGACTCTAGCTTGGATTTTGAATCAACAAGTGTGTCACTTACATCAATTAAATGGAAAAGAGGTTTAATTGTTTGTTTTGAAATGTGATGTATAGAGGAAATATCCTCCTACGGAGATGACTCATAGTCTCATCTATGGGGATGTTGGATTTTGTGCCTTGATCAAAGCCCAAGGTTGAAGCTAAAAAAATTGAAAACTGACTCAACTGGGGGAGTGTTATATCTGTTTTGTGCAAAGCCCAAGATTGAGGCTGACTGGAAAAATCATTATATGAAGCCTAAGAGGAGGCTGAGGGAATAGTGGAGATTGACTCTTGCTGAGGAAATTTAATTCCAAGAGAAGGTCTAAACTATTTTGGGAAATCAAAAGGGAAACTAACTCTTGCTGGAGATTAGAAAAGAGTTGAATTATTAAATGCCATAAGAGCTTTGATTCCTTTAGGGATTTATTGATGGTAACCTGGTCCTGGATGGGATTTTAAAGTGAAAACCATACCTTGTTGAGGATCAGAAGAGACTTAAAGGATGAGTTTGAATGTCTTAGAGGTTTTGACTCTCCTGGGGACTGGTATATGGATAAAGATGACTAGGATCTATCCTATACTTTCAGGAAGCCTGGGGGTCCTTGTATTAAGCCCAAGAGGAGGTTAGGGATGCTTCTAATAAACCTGTGGGTCCTTGTATAAAGCCCAAAAGGAGGTTGGGATTGAGACTTTCCAAGTCTAGGAAGAGTTCAAGAGAGGTTTCACCGAGAAATAATCATTTCTTTGCTGAACTGTTCCAAGGTTAAAGGGGTTAAATAAGAGGTTTCACTGGGAAATAATCCTCTCTTTATTGAAGTGTTTCAAGGTTGAATAAATTTAACAAAGCCCAAGAGGAGGCTAACTGTATTGGGAAGAAGAATTCCTTTGTATAGGGGGAACTAGTTGTTTGAACTAAGTTACACTAATTGAAAGGATCCTATTATTTGAACTAGTCTAAACTAAGGATGATGTAAATGCTAAGAAAAACTCTAACAAGATAAGCACAAGTATATATATATATATATATATATATATATATATATATATATATATATATATATATATATATATATATATATGAACAAGTATATAAACAAGTATGAATTGAATTGAGAAAGGTGACGGGTCTTTTTTTTTTTTATAGAGGCCCAAGTGTATTGTGATTGATTAGATGTTTTCTTCAAGATTGAATTAGAAATTTGAAGAAATTGAAGAAAGTTTTGAATTTTGAAGATGACTTGATCTCAAGTAAGAGAGAAACAAAGGTGTTGGGTCTTACACTCTAGATATATATATATATATATATATATATATATATATATATATATATATATATATATATATATATATATATATATATATATATATATATGAACAAGTATATAAACAAGTATGAATTGAATTGAGAAAGGTGACGGGTCTTTTTTTTTTTATAGAGGCCCAAGTGTATTGTGATTGATTAGATGTTTTCTTCAAGATTGAATTAGAAATTTGAAGAAATTGAAGAAAGTTTTGAATTTTGAAGATGACTTGATCTCAAGTAAGAGAGAAACAAAGGTGTTAGGTCTTACACTCTGGATAGAGGCCCAGATGATTGTTTGATGCTAGGTTTAAATTGAATTTGACAGTTTTGAAGGATTGAAGTTTTTGAAAATAGAAAGAGGAATGGGACTTATGTAACTCCCCGTTTTGTCTTATTTATTTAATCGAGTTGATTTAATTATTTTCGTTATTATATCATTTTATTCTTCACTTTTATTTGACAATATATTATTTTTCATTGTTGTTTAAGTTTTATCGCGTTTTGAGAGCGTTTGCGAGATATTTGAGCTGAGGGGTAAAATAGTCTTTTTAGGGGTTTAGATATTTTATATAAATAGAGATTTGAGATGGAATAGAGAGAAAAGAAAATAGAGAGAAAGAAAAGAGAAGATAGAAAGGAGGAGGAAAGAAAAGAGGAGAATGAGGAAAATCGTGGGAACTCCGTTTCGAGCGCGAATAATCGGGTAAGGGTGAGAAGTTTCAATTATATCTTGCTTGTGTATGTATATGTGTTGTTTGTTGTAATTGTTTTGGTTGTTTCGCAACTTTTCGTATCGATTGGAATTAGGAGCGATTGATAGAAATCGATGTTTTCACGGATGAAATTTGATAGAAACTGCGTAGAATACTTGTCGTTAGGTTTGGATCATGTTTTAGTTGTTATAGTATGATTTGCAAGTGTTTGGGTGGAAGAAATGATGGATTTTGACCCCAAATGACCTATGTTATCGCTGCTGGAATTTCTGGGTTTCGCAGGTTCGCATTGCGAACCAAAGCGAAGGTTCGCTAGCAGTTCGCATTGCGAACTTTATGACTTTTTTCTTCTGCCACGGTTCGCTAGGGGTTCGCATTGCGAATAGGAAGGCGAACGTGACAGCTTTTCCCATTTTGTTTCCTTCATAACTTTTGATCTGTAACTCGGATTGAGGCACGGTTGGATGCGTTGGAAAGATATTTCAATGCTCTTTTTGATAGTGGAATAGGAACATATGTTTATGCCATGAATTGATAAGAAATTTGGAAAAGTAATGTAGGCGTGAATATTGTAGTCCCCGTTTCCACCAAAGTTCCTGAATCGGGAATCCGATTGATATGGGACTTGAAGCCTTGGAAAGAGAATCCAATGTGCTAGTAATTGGTTATGTGATACCATATGTTAACTAAGAATAGTTGGTAGAGGATGATTTTTGGTTTGTAGGTTTTGTTGTGTTTGTTGGTGTTCGATGCGATATGCAATCGTCCTATAAATGTGGGGTTTTTGTGCTATCTATATGATGTTGATGCATGTGATAATGATTGTTGTGGTTTGTGGTTTATGATGAAATGCATTGTTTATGTGAATTCAATATATGTTGTTTGGTGGCCTTTATGGTTTGAAATGCATTGTTTGAATTGGTTTCCAATGCATGAATAATGATGATAAGATAATCCATATTGTTGATTTGTGAAGATGCATTTGATTGTCATGAGTCATTGTATGCCAAGCATCATGATATGCATTCTTGTGATGTCGTGTGCCCTAGTGGGTGTGAGCGACGGAACGATTCCAGAGGGAATCCGCTATAACATCGTGTGCCTTATACAAAGAGGTGTGAGCGATGATTATAGACGATCGTGTGCCTTATACAAAGAGGTGTGAATGATTGGGTCGTGTGCCTTATACAAAGAGGTGTGAGTGATCCATAAACATCGTGTGCCTTATACAAAGAGGTGTGAGCGACGGGGAACATCGTTTGCCCGACGGGGAGTTACACTAAGTAACAAGCGATGATTCAAATAGTTCCTGAGTGAACTGGTGATGAGAAATGATGGATGGAACGGTACCGCATTACATTGCATAGAGTCGTTGTGTCTGTCTCTTTGCATTTGCATAAATCATGAATGGATTGATTATGTGTGGAAAATCATGAATGGATTGATTATGTGTGGAAAATCATGAATGGATTGATTATGTGTGGAAATTATGAATTGATTGAGTATGTGTTGAGGTTTATGTTTGAATTGGTGAATTGATGTGCATATGTGATAAATGCATTGGTTGTGGATAATATGTTTTATGCATAGACATATGCTATGTGATGTGATGGGGTGTTTCCATATGTTATGACTTTGGTGTGCCTTATGTGTGAATATGTGATTATGTTGGTGTAATTGGTATATGCTCTGTGTATTAGTATGTGATGCTTGTGGTGAGAATAACTATGTATGTGAATATATATGTGTTTTGCATATTATTATGCAATCTTGATTTAGTTGTTATTTCTCACCCTTATGATGTGGTTTGTTGCTCTATGAGGCAATTACAGATTAGTATCTTGGAGGCTTTTGTGAAGATTAGTTCTCCATCCTTTTGTCGGTCTGTCTGCTCTGATACGTAGCACGGGAGTCGGGGAACGCTTTTGTTATATGTATATTTTGTTGAATATATTTCGTATTACCTTTATATGTATATTTTAATGTTATAAAAAATTTATTTTATAAAACAAGTCAGTTATGGATCTTTCGGCTTTATTCCATAATTGAACTTTCCTTTTATATGGAAAAAGTTTCCCTTCTACATTTATTCCATTTTGTGTTATGTATCAAATATTTGAGCAGGGATTGTGTTTTCTTTCCTTAATTGTGGCATCCTGGTTTCTGTCTAAGAATAATAAATTTTTATTTACTCTGATTTAATTATGTATTATTTATTCGCGATGGGAATTGGGGTGTTACATTAGTGGTATCAGAGCAGGTCGGTCCGTCCGACCATGTTGTTGAGTCAGTTGGTGTGACAGTTGACTACTGTCGATGTTGTTTGTTCCGTAGTATGTGATATATGTGTGAAACACTGTCAATACTTTATGGTTTTCTAATCCTTGGTTTGCAGGATTTAGAATGAGATAAGTGGGGGAGAAGCTTGTGCTTCTCCAGGTTACTTTGGTTGTGGAGCGGTGGTTGCAAGATTGTAAGTGTTGTTTGGACTGTGTAGTTCCCGGTTCCAGAGGGAATGCGGAGGTAAGGTTTATGTCGACTAAGGATTTTTGCCTTAGGTAGTGTTGTGCACAAGATGCAAGAAATGCTATTATAGTTTGGTAAAGACGGTTTATGCCCCATCATGATTGTCGGCTGTCTATTGACAAATTGAGGAACTAATCACCCTTAATCTCTTGTTGATAGTAGACGGAATTATGTTGGATGGAATAGACGTGTCTTTCCGGCCTTGATAGTGTGTGTAATGAATTGTTGGGAATTAAGAAAATGATTACGGATTATTTTGATGAGACGATGAAGATTCTTATATCGGAAGACGAGGCGGATTAGAGGTTTTGGTATGTTGGTCAAGTTGGGAAGTCATTGAGAGAGAATGACTGGGTATTATTAATGGTTGCTTCGCAGAGAGTAAAGAGTGAACTCAACATTGGACGAAGATGAATAGTTGAGGTTGGGATCTGCTAAGTAAGTAGAAAACTCTCAGGGGATGAGACTAAGATGTTTGTCATGTTTGTGATGATAGTTTTCTAGAAATTGGCAGAAAGGCCACAGTGAAGGGCTGCCAGTTGTGCATGATTCCAGATGTGTTTCCGGATGGAATATTGGATGTTAGCGTTAGACTTACTCAGATTGCAAGAGCGGTTGGAAGACTTACTGGAAAAGGGATTTGTGAGACCAAGTGTGTCGTCTTAGAGAGCTCCAGCTGTGTTAGTAACAAAAAGGATGGATGATTGAACGGAATAACAAGCATGATGTGTATGATGGTATTGAGGCTATGGAAAGCAAAACTTAGAGTTTTGGTGAGTTTTGGAGTTTTAAAAGTTTTAGGGCATTAATGGAAATCTTGAGAAAACCCTAGGTGTGGATGTAATATTTGAGAGTTCTTTTTGGTTGGTTGTTGCTACATGTTGGGATTTATGGAATTTGGACTGTTAAGAGAAGAAATTGTGTATGGATTACTAATAGTTGAATAAGGTAACGATTGAGAATAAGTGTCCACTTTCATGAATAGATGACTAGAATGGTTTGGTTGAGTTTGAGTGAAATTACAATTGTTTGGAATGTTTGATAAGAGTGGTGAATTGGGTGAGTTGAGGCTTTAATCGATTTAATGTGACTGGTTATGTTGGTTATCATCGGGATAATCTGTTATTCACTCGGTTAAGCTTATATGTGAGTAACCAGTTACCTAGTGAAAAATTTTGCAGAAGCTTTAAGAATTTATATCTTTTGGAATTTGGTTGGGCATTACGACGTACAGTGATGTTATTTGGTGTTAGTAATGCGTCTGTAATGTTTGTGGAGTAGAGGAGTCGTATCTTCCATATTTATTGGGATAAGTTCGTAATGGATTTGATTGAGGATATTCGGATCTGTTATAAACTCAGAGGATATTGGGATATGTTGGTCTGTAATGGAAGTTTTATGCTAAGTTATTCAAGTGAGAATTTGGGTTGATAAAGGTTAGTTTTCTTGGATATGTTATTTCAGATGAGAGTATGGTTATGGATCCATCAGAAATAGTTGCAGTTCTATGATGAGAGGCTCCGAAGTTGGTTAAGGAGATTAGAAACTTTTGGGCTTAGTTAGTTGTTACTGCAGGCTATGGGAGACTTTGCTAAGTTCGTACTTTTGTTATCTCAGTTGACTTGCAAAGGGTGAGTCGTTTGTTTTGGATGTTCGTTGTGAGTAAGTTTTGGTGAGCTAAAGTAGAAGTTGTCTACGGCTCCAGTTTTGATACTGCGTGATCCTGATAACCCATTTGTGAGGTATTGGGATGCGTCTTTGATGAGTTTAGGCAGTGTGTTAATGCAAGAGGGTAAAGTCGTGGCTTATGCTTTACTATAAGTGAGGATTCATAAAAGGATCTATACTATTCCAGATTTGGGATTGGTTGCGGTTGTATTGTGTTGGAATATTTGGAGGTATTATCTTTATGGTTCCAGGTTCGAAGTGTTTAGTAATCACAAGAGTTTAGAGTACTTGTTTGGTCTGAAGGAATAGAGTATGCGACAACGAGGATGGTTAGAATTCGTGATGAGTTATGAATTTGGCTTGGATTATCCTTCGGGAAAAGCTAATGTCGTGTCTGATGAGTTAAGTCGAAAGTTTTTATACATGTCTGTTTTGATGGTCAGAGAATTAAAATTATTTGAGCAGTTCAGAGACTTGTGTCTGGTGTGTGAGATAACACAGTAGAGTGTGAGGTTAGGTGTATTAAAAGTGAATAGTGATTTTTTGGTGAATATGAGAAAGAGTTAGACTTTGGACGTGAGATTAGTAGTTTTGATGGTTACGAGTAATCAGAGTGCGCAGCGGAAGCGTGATGTGGCACATTTTGTATTTGCGTGTGGGACTTGTAAGAATTCATAGGTTGAACATTGGGAACATGTAGGAATGGTGAGACTATTGGACATTTCAGAATGGAAGTGTTAGGTGAAAGGTTTAAATATTATTCATGGGCTACTATGTAGATGGATGTTTTGGTTATATGTTCGATTGGGGAATAGTAGCATTGTTGTAATATTGTCGTGCGACAAGGATGTTGGTATTGTGGTTATGTAGAGGTTGTTGAAACGATGTTGTGTCGTGGAACTTTATGTTCTTATTTGTGTTGTTGCCTCGTTTCCATCGTGATGGTTCGAGTGCGAGTAGCTAATTCCTGTGTGTGTTCGTAACTTGGGTATTCTTTGAGTCGTGATTTGGTCGTCAAATGCATTGTATGGGCATTGCATCTTGTCATTGTAGTTATCGTCGTTGTCGTGTCGTTGTTGTAGCTATTGTTAGCAAGGTGGTTTGTCAGTTGTGTTATTCGTGGTGAGCCTTTTGTTGGCATGATAGTTTGTTAGTCGGATGCGAGAGTCGTATCCGGAGTTGTTCGTATCAGTATATTTTCGAGGACGAAAATGTCTAAGTGGGGGAGAGTTGTAACGCCCCGTTTTGTCTTAGTTATTTAATCGAGTCGATTTAATTATTTTCGTTATTATATCATTTTATTCTTGACTTTTATTTGACAATATATTATTTTTCATCGTTGTTTATGTTTTATCGCGTTTTAAGAGCGTTTGCGAGATATTTGAGCTGAGGGGTAAAATAGTCTTTTTAGGGGTTTAGATATTTTATATAAATAGAGATTTTAGAGGAAATAGAGAGAAAAGAAAATAGAGAGAAAGAAAAGAGAAGATAGAAAGGAAGAGGAAAGAAAAGAGGAGAAAGAGGAAAATCGCGGGAACTCCGTTTCGAGCGCGAATAATCGGGTAAGGGTGAGAAGTTTCAATTATATCTTGCTTGTGTATGTATATGTGTTGTTTGTTGTAATTATTTTGGTTGTTTCGCAACTTTTCGTATCGATTGGAATTAGAAGCGATTGATAGAAATCAATGTTTTCACAGATGAAATTTGATAGAAACTGCGTAGAATACTTGTCGTTAGGTTTGGATCATGTTTTGGTTGTTATAGTATGATTTGGAAGTGTTTGGGTGGAAGAAATGAGGGATTTTGACCCTAAATGACCTATGTTATCGCTGCTGGAATTTCTGGGTTTCGCAGGTTCGCATTGAGAACCAAAGCGAAGGAAACAGCGAAGGTTCGCTAGCAGTTCGCATTGCGAACTTTATGACTTTTTTCTTCTGCCACGGTTCGCTAGGGGTTCACATTGCGAATAGGAAGGCGAATGTGACAGCTTTTCCCATTTTGTTTCCTTCATAACTTTTGATCCGTAACTCGGATTGAGGCACGGTCGGATACGTTGGAAAGATATTTCAATGCTCTTTTTGATAGTGGAATAGGAACATATGTTTATGCCATGGATTGATAAGAAATATGGAAAAGTAATGTAGGCGTGAATATTGTAGTCCCCGTTTCCACCAAAGTTCCTGAATCGGGAATCCGATTGATATGGGACTTGAAGCCTTGGAAAGAGAATCCAATGTGCTAGTAATTGGTTATGTGATACCATATGTTAACTAAGAATAGTTGGTAGAGGATGATTTGTGGTTTGTAGGTTTTGTTGTGTTTGTTGGTGTTTAATGCGATATGCTATCGTCCTATAAATGTGGGGCTTTTATGCTATCTATATGATGTTGATACATGTGATAATGATTGTTGTGGTTTGTGGTTTATGATGAAATGCATTGTTTATGTGAAATTCAATATATGTTGTTTGGTGGCCTTTATGATTTGAAATGCATTGTTTGAATTGGTTTCCATGCATGAATAATGATGATGAGATAATCCATATTGTTGATTTGTGAAGATACATTTGATTGTCATGAGTCATTGTATGCCAAGCATCATGATATGCATTCTTGTGATGTCGTGTGCCCTAGTGGGTGTCAGCGACGAAACGATTCCAGAGGGAATCCGCTATAACATCGTGTGCCTTATACAAAGAGGTGTGAGTGATGATTATAGATGATTGTGTGCCTTATACAAAGAGGTGTGAGCGATCGGGTCATGTGCCTTATACAAAGAGGTGTGAGCGATCAATAAACTTCGTGTGCCTTATACAAAGAGGTGTGAGCGACGGGGAACATCGTTTGCCCGACGGGGAGTTACACTAAGTAACAAGCGATGATTCCAATAGTTCCTGAGTGAACTGGTGATGAGAAATGATGGATGGAACGGTACCGCATTGCATTGCATAAAGTCGTTGTGTCGGTCTCTTTGCATTTGCATAAATTATGAATGGATTGATTATGTGTGGAAAATCATGAATGGATTGATTATGTGTGGAAAATCATGAATGGATTGATTATGTGTGGAAATCATGAATTGATTGAGTATGTGTTGAGGTTTATGTTTGAATTGGGGAATTGATGTGCATATGTGATAAATGCATTGGTTGTGGATAATATGTTTTATGAATAGACATATGCTATGTGATGTGATGGGGTGTTTCCATATGTTATGACTTTGGTGTGCCTTATGTTTGAATATGTGATTATGTTGGTGTAATTGGTATATGCTCTGTGTATTAGTATGTGATGCTTGTGGTGAGAATAACTATGTATGTCAATTTATATGTGTTTTGCATATTATTATGCAATCTTGATTTAGTTGTTATTTCTCACCCTTCTGCTGTGGTTTGTTGCTCTATGAGGCAATTGCAGATTAGTATCTTGGAGGCTTTTAAGAAGATTAGTTCTCCATCCTTTTGTCGGTCTGTCTGCTCTGATACGTAGCACGGGAGTCGGGGAACGCTTTTGTTATATGTATATTTTGTTGAATATATTTTGTATTACCTTTATATGTATATTTTAATGTTATAAAACAATTTATTTTGTAAAACAAGTCAGTTATGGATCTTTCCGCTTTATTCCATAATTGAACTTTCCTTTTATATGGAAAAAGTTTCCCTTCTACATTTATTCCATTTTGTGTTATGTATCAAATATTTGAGCAGGGATTGTGTTTTCTTTCTTTAATTGTGGCATCCTGGTTTCTGTCTAAGAATAATAAATTTTTATTTACTCTGATTTTATTATGTATTATGTATTCGCGATGGGAATTGGGGTGTTACAACTTACACTCCTAGCAGAGGCCCAAGATGTTTTTAAAACAACAGTGATTTTGAACACTGAGAGGAGGGACTTATACTATAGTTGAGGCCCTAAAAAAATATTTATTTATGTACAAAAAGATGGGACTTACACTCTATTAGAGGCCCAGAGATTGTTGTGAAAATAGTGATCTCACCGTGATTTTGAAAAGCGCGGTTGGAATTATACTATAGCAGAGGCCCATGACGTGGTTTATTTACAAAGAGGGTTGGGTCTTACACTCTAATAGAGGCCCATAGGTGTTGAAATGAAGTTTGAAAGATAGAATCAAAGTAAAACCCTAATTTCATTTTTTAAGATATTTTTCAAAGAAAAACCTATAAAAAATGTATAATTTATCAAATGAATCCATGAATCATGTCATAAACAATGATTAAGGTTTATGAAAAAGGTATTTTATCCACATGAATATTTAAAATCATTTTGGTTTTAAAAAAAACAAAAAAAGAAATCATTTTAAAAATATTTAAAACAATTTGAAATAATATTTTTAATATATTAAAAATATATCAAATAAAAATTATTTTTGTGATTTTTTTGTGGATTAAAATAATAGGGTATTTAAATGATATGTGTGAAAAAATTGGGATTAAAAATAATTAATTTGATAGGAAAAATCAATATTTGAAATTATTTTTAAAATAATATATTAAATATTTTAAAAATATATCAAATATAAAATATGTTTTTTATATTTGGTGAATAAATTATTTATATATGTGGAAATAATCAAAATTGGATGTAGAAAATAATTTTTGAAAATAAAATGAAAATATTTAAAATATTTAAAAATTCAAAAATTTGAATTATGGCACGAAGAACTTCATCTTCTTCCTCGTCCAACCCAGATTTGTAAAACCCTTCCTATCTCACTCAATTCATAATGAAATTGCACGATGTAAACATGAAAATTGTTCACTTTTAAACAAGGAACACGATGGTACCAATTAATTTCATTTATTTTAAATGTGAAGTGAGTTATAAAGTGATGAACAGATGAACCTTAATTTTTGCAAAAACTATATGAAATTCCATACACGCAAGATAAATAGCAATTGATTGAGGATTAACATTCTATATAAGTGCGGAAACATGTTGGTAACTTGAAATATTAAAAATGATGCATGTTTCATGGATTTTGGGAAGTTCAGGCTTACATGTGCAAGAGGAATTCGAATCCTCAGTTGTAGGTGTCACAGATGTGAAATGATGACCTGGACAACTTCCCTAGACCTCAAGGAATGTGTTGATGTGCTTGAAATGGATTGAAACCTTCTGGTTTGATGAGCTCGACTCCAACTGAGACTTATGATGCATTTTGAGCAAATGGGTATGACTTGATGATTATGAGGTTACAGAAGTTGTTTATGTGCTTGGATCACTCATACATGATGTATGTGAGGTGTTTGAATCATTGGTTTGAGCCAAGAAGCTCTAATTTTGAAAACACAATTCTCACTCTTTGAAATTTTGAAAACTTTGAGCAAGAGAGGAGAGAAAACAAGTGTTGTGTTGTTTTTGTGTGATTTGAATGATCCAAAGTGAGCTATATTTATAGGTGAATGAGTTTGTCTTGGCTGAATAGCGATGACTTGGAGGATAAGAGCTCATTCAATGTTTTTGGCAAGATACCATTACTTTATTGCCAAGGTACAATAGCTCTTCTAAGTAGCATAGCCAACTTTTGACCAATTCCAGATTCCTCAGATGTTTTTATTGTTGTTTATGCATGAATCTTGACTGAAAAGAGTACCTTTGTTGAATGTGCACTATTACACATAAATGCACTTTGAATTTCAAGGCTTTCATGACAAAACTTCATCATTCTCATGAGATTTTTCTTGATTCTTTAGCTCTATCTTGCAGTTTTGTGATGAGTCACTCTAATCCATGTTGAATTGGTATGATCATGATCATTGCAATTGACTCTAAAATCGTGTGGTGTAAGAAATGAACAAACTGACTTTGCAAAACAGTTTGCAGCAAGGTGTATTGCAACCTCCATAACCCTTTGCTCAAGTGGAGTTATCTCATGCTTTTGGGCTCTTTGGAAAGCTGGGATGATGTACTTTAACTTTGATGTTCACCATTGGACTTGATTCATCTTGGATCATGGTGAAAAATCCCTCCACATTTTGGTGTTTTGCCTAATTTTACCTTAGGCAGAATTTCACTAAGTGTCGAAGCCCATTTCATACTTTTCTTGATTTTGATCACTCCATAACCTAAAATCCAAGCATTTTTTAACCATGGATCAGTTTTACACTTTTTTAGTATGTGATGAGAGCTATCATTTGAGCTTTGGATCCAAGAAAATGGCTGCTTGGTTTGGAAGTTATGGCTTTTGGAAGTTAGGTACCTAAACACTTTTTTTTGTCATAACTTAGTGAAATTTTCACTTTCTCAACATTGCCCCTTTTACAATTTAATTTGATTTCTTGATCAAATCTTGTTTAAATGCAACAATGGATCATGTTTTCTTGTATATTGGTTCATAATGAACATTTTTTGTCAAATAGTCAAACTTTGACTTTTGGTCTCAGATGAATTTTGTGCAGAGAAATCCTAATTCCTGATTTTCAATGAATAGATGTCTCAAGGTGATTTTAAACTTATGAATGGATATAAAGGGTGCATTTGAGTGTCTTGAATCATATCCCAAGGTTTGAGATCATGTCTTTGGCCAAAATTCAAAGGTATGGTTGACTTTTCATCAAAACCCTAGTTTGTGGCTCAGATGGATTTGAATTCTTGCACTATTTATGAATCAAGTTCTTTGAATCAAATCAATTATATGAATGGATTAATATGATATATTTGAGGTCCTTGAGGTCTTGGCTCATGCCCAGATGAAAATTTCCCTCTAGAATCCTTGGTCGACCAAAACCCTAATTTGGTGGCACTGATGGTCTTGAGGCATGATCAACTTGAAATGTTACAATCTTGTGCTTGATTCTTGATGTTGAGGATCTCTTGAACTCCATGAATGATTGAGAGGCTTGATAAGTTGTATATCATGTCAATTCTTGATTTATCATTTGCCTGAATCCTCTGAGAGGGCTTGAAACCCTAATTCTTGGCTAGAGTGAACACTTAACAATATTTAAGAGGATTGATGAGGCATGAAAGTACATCCATATTGTGGTGATAATTTTCATAATGATGTGAAGTCTTAGGGTCAAAATTTAGAGTATGACATATGTCCCTATTTAATCTTCTTGGACCTGAAGGTGTGAATGGCGAAGATAATCAGACGTTCATGGTAAAAGAGGATTAAATATCAGAATACCCAAAATTTTGATTGTGGATGTGAACGGTGGCTAATTTGCGCATCCATCTTCTTTTACTAAGTAATGCTACTTAGAAAATGGTGAAACTTCCCCTCAATCTTGGTCTACAACCACGTAACTGATCTCAATTTCTTTTGAAATAAACCTCCCCTTTATCCAGGTCTTTAGCCATGGAACCGGTCTCAGTTTCTTTTGAAATAAACCTCCCCTCGATCCTGGTTTTTAGCCATGGAACTTGTCTCAGTTTCTTTTGAAATAAACCTCCCCTCGATTATGGTCTTCAGCCATGGAACTGGTCTCAGTTTCTTCTTGTCGAGTTCTTCTCTTGACAAGGAATGCTATTTGGTGATGTAATTTGATTTTGAGGTGCTGATGACTTCCTTGAAAGTAGGACAAACTTCTCGGGGAGAGACTGTCATTTGTCGACTTATCCAAAATTTATGGGGCAAAGGCAAGGCTCCTTTGTTTGCTGATCGGTAGATATTTTTTAGGGGATGTGATGTCCATGTTGCCAAGAGTCTTTTGTTGAGAAGCTTCCGCGGGGAATTTTCCTTAATTTGGGAAAGAAAAATATCATCTTTAATGACGAAGGCTGAAGTTTCAAAGGTGTATAACCAAATGTCTTTTTTCCTTTCAGAGGTTCATGTTATCAAAGTGGTCGAGGACCGATTTCAATCCAAGAATAAACTGGAGAGATATTGTTTAGACGAGACATTTCCCGATGAGGAAAGAACTCAAACTGGGATTTTAACCTATCCAAGTGTGGAAAGGAAAATCTGAAGGAAAATCTTACACGAGGATCAAACTCAAGGTGGATTTAGAAAGAATGTATCTTTTCTTCCTAAGGCTGACAACTCTAATGGAGAGAGGACATTTATCACCCGGGGATAAACATGGCCAAAGTGATTAAAATATAAGATGCAAAATGAATATGAATATGAATCAACTATGCATGATGTATGTATGAAATGCTTATGTTGACAAAACATACATGACATAAGGACTGGTGATGAGCACAACTGGATACTCGGTCATTCTGGGGGAATAAAAAGTATCGCTGATCTGTTGAGGGAACAAATTCCTGTTGCTGAACTTTTCATATTCTTGGCAATAACAAAATGTGACTCCTGGGGAGTGATAGGTGGGATACTCCATCTTATCAATATGAATTAATTGATCCTCCACTCGGGATATACTGATCACAAGGAATATTTTAATTCTGCATTTTGAAGTTTGATTGCTTTCAGAGAAGCTGTCGATGTTCCTTTTGTGTTCATTAATCAAAAGGAAATTTCCATCTTTATTTTAAAAGGAGAAGTAAATTTGAAGTTTCCGTTTTGAAAACAAAAGTAAATTCTTTTTTTTTTTTTCAAGAATGTTGATCATATAAAAATGTAATTTTACAAAGCAGAATAAATGAGAATTGCAAACAAAGGGCACAAATTTTTATTGATAGAATGGTAATCAGCCTAATGCGTGATTCCATGGAGCATTACAAAGTTTATAAAATGGTAATTGAAAGGGAAATGGGTTACATTGAAACATAATGACCACTATCCTCCTACCAACTTTGAATTCTGAGTATCTTGAGATTCTGCTGAAGGTGACTTCTGATTGAGGATTTCTTGACAGATGGCGTAGCTTCTGATGATTCAATTTTATTTGGATACAGTTACTTGCCATAAATCCCTAACTTTTGCCTAGATTTCCCTTTTTAGGTTTTCAATCTATCGGGATGTTTATTTTCTATTTATGTCTCTAATTTTTTCCTGGACCGCCCTTTCGGGTTTTCAGTCCAACGAGACGGTTTTTTATTTAGGCGAAGTATTTCTTGACTAAATCAACATTTGTGGGGTAGTTATACTCTTCTCCATCCATGGTTGCGAGTATCAAGGCACCGCCTAAAAAGGATTTCTTAACAACGTAGGGCCATCGTAATTTGGAGCCCATTTGCCCCTGGAATCAGTGAGAAATGATTGGGTCTTTTTGAGCACGAGGTCGCCTCTTCTGAATACCCGAGGTTAGACCTTTTTGTCAAAAGCTTTCTTCATCCTTTGTTGATATAACTGACCATGGCATAAAGTCGTCATCCTTTTTTCTTCGATTAGATTCAGTTCATCGTATCTGCTTTGACACCATTCAGCTTATGTTAGCTTGGCTTCCATTAAGACTCTTATTGATGGTATCTCTACTTCTATGGGGAGCACTGCTTCCATGCCATATACTAGAGAGAAAGGGGTTGCCTCTGCTGAAGTATGGACGGATGTGCGATAACCGTGAAGAGTAAATGGTAACATCTTATGCCAATCTTTGTAGGTCACAACCATCTTTTAAATGATCTTCTTGATATTTTTGTTAGTTGCTTCTACCGCTCCATTCATTTTAGGTCGGTAGAGAGATGAGTAATGGTATTCAATTTTGAACTCAACACATAATTCTTTCATCATCTTGTTGTTCAGGTTCAATCCATTATCAGTAATGATCTGGCTTGGAACACCATAACGGAATATGAGATTGCTCTTGATAAATTGGACCACCACTTGTCTGGTCACATTGGTGTATGATGCGGTTTCGACCCATTTGGTGAAGTAATCAATGGCTACCAGGATGAACCGATGTCCGTTTGAAGCTCTGGGTTCAATCATGTCAATTCCTCATATAGAAAAAGGGGAGAAGAAAGAACTTTGAGATGCATTGGCGGTACATGAATTTTGTCGGCGTATATCTGAAACTTGTGACACTTCCTCATGTATTTGTAGCAATCAGATTCCATGGTCAGCCAATAATATCCTGCTCTCAGCATTTTTCTTGCCATTGTATGCCCATTGGCATAAGTGCCAAAGGAGCCTTCATGAATCTCTTTCATTAGCATGTTTGCTTCGTGTCTGTCCACGCATCTGAGCAAAACCATGTCGAAGTTTATTTTATATATCACATCATTGTTTAGGAAGAAGTTATCGGCTAGTCTTCCGAGAGTCTTCCTATCTTTTCTTAATGCACCAAGAGGGTATTCTTGTTTTTGAAGGAAGCATTTGATATCATGATACCGTGGTTTGTCATCGATGACGGCTTCCACTGCAAATATGTAAGCGGGCCTATCAAGGCATATTATGTCAATCTTGGGTACGTCATTCCATCGATTTACACTAATCATGGAGGATAGGGTAGCTAGTGCATCAGCCATGTGGTTTTCTTCACGAAGAATGTGATGAAAATCAATATTGTTGAAGAAGCGTAACAACCTTCTTGCGTAGTCTTTGTAAGGAATCAACCCAAGTTAACGTGTGTCCCACTCTCCTTTGATCTGATTTATAACTAAGGCTGAGTCTCCATACACATCCAAGTTCTTTATCCTTAAGTTGATAGCTTCTTCGAGACCCATGATATAAGCTTCATATTCAGCCTCATTATTTGTACACTTGAATGTCAATCTGGCGGTGAAAGGAATATGGGTACCCTGAGGTGTAACAATGATTGCCCCGATTCCATTTTGATAAGCGTTGACAGCTCTGTCGAATATTATTCCCCATTGGGATCCTGGCTCTAGCCCTTCGTTTGGTAGTGGTTCCTCGTAATCTTTCATTTTTACGTACATTACATCTTCGTCTGGGAAGTCAAATTTGATTGATTCCTAATTGTTAATCGGTTGATAAGCCAGATGATCGGCTAAAATACTTCCTTTGACGGCTTTCTGAGCATGGTTCTCGATGTTGTATTCTTATAACAACATTTGTCAATGGGTAATCCTTCCTGTTAATGCAGGCTTTTGAAAGACGTACTTGATCGAATCCATTTCAGAGATTAACCAAGTAGTGTGACAAATCAAGTACTAGCGAAGAGGTTTAGCTTCCCAAGCTAGAGCGCAGCAAGTTTTCTCGAGCATAGTGTATCAAGTTTCACAGTCCGTGAACTTCTTGCTTAAGTAATAAATGGCACCCTCTTTTCTTTTTGTTTCGTCTTGTTGGCTAAGTACACAGCCCATGGAGTCTTCCAAGACTGTTAAATATATGATCAGTGGTCTTTCTTCCACTTGAGGAGACATAATAGGTGGATTTAGCAGATATTATTTGATGCTGTCGAAAGCCTTTTGGCAATCTTCTGTCCATATACAGTTTTGGTTCTTTCTGAGTAGTTTGAAAAATGGTGCGCATGTCGCGGTCATGGGGAATATGAATCTCGAGATGTAATTTAAACGTCCCAAAAATCCTCTTACTTGTTTTTCAGTCTTTGGAGAAGGCATTTCTTGAATGACATTGACTTTGTCGGGATCAACCTCAATTCCTTTTTGGCTGACGATGAATCCTAAGAGCTTTCCTGAGGGAACACCGAATGTACATTTGTTGGGATTCAAGCGGAGTTTGTATTTTCTCAAACGTTGGAATAACTTTGATGGGCGTTCCACATATTCTTCTTCTATTTTAGAGTTCATTTCATCGACGTACACTTTAATTTCTTTGTGCAACATGTCGTGAAACAGAGTTGTCATAGCCCTTTGATAAGTTGCTCTTGCATTCTTTAGAACGAACGACATTACTTTGTAACAAAATGTACCCCATGGGGTGATGAATGAAGTTTTCACCATGTCTCCTGGCACCATTCTGATTTGATTATAGCCCGGGAATCCATCCATGAAGGAGAAGACTTTGAATTTTGTTGTGCTGTCAACTAGCATGTCAATGTGTGGTAGGGGAAATCATCTTTCAGACTTGCTTTGTTTAAATCCCTGTAGTCTACACACATTTTGACTTTTCCGTCTTTCTTGGGAACTGGCACTACGTTGGCTAGCCTTTAGGATATTCTGATGTGGCAAGGAAACATGCGTTGATCTGCTTTTGGGCTTCTTCCTTAATTTTGATGGTCATGTCAGGGTGAGTCTTTCTCAATTTTTGTTTAACCGGGGGACATTCTGGCTTTAGTGGTAAGTGATGTTCCACGATGTTGGTATCCAACCTTGGCATGTCTTGGTAGGACCAAGCAAACACATATGAAAATTCTTTGAGCAGTTCTACCAAACCTTCTTTGACAGTTGGATGGAGTAGTGCTCCAATTTTAACTTCTTTTCTCTCCTCTTCTGATCCCAAATTGACCGTTTCCAACGGTTCTTTGTAAGTTTGAATGGATTTCTCCTCATTTTTTAGTAATCGAGAGATCTCATCTGAAATTTTTTCGTCTCCTTCTTCTTCGGCATCAAATATCGGGAACTCAAAGTTGGGAGAAGGCATTGGACCGTATGTTTTAATGGGGTTTAAAACAAATAATCTGCATAACATGATGATTCTTTTTTAGAAAAGACAGAGAGAATGCAAACGTGTGTGCAGTGTATTTTGAGAAATGCTTATTTTTATTTTGGGTTGTTTTTTTAGGATTACCATTTTATGGAAAAGCGAAAAGTGAAAATAGCAATAAATGCAAGAATTCAAAATGACATTCTTATTTATGATTTGTCAATTCTTGAAACACAAACCCTATAAAACAAAACAATTTTGTTCTGGGCGAAGCGAAGAGGGATATTTACAGAAAATCAAGCCCTATAAAACATCCTTTTCACTCGGGCAAAGTGAAAGGTTAAAACAAAGACGAGACAATTACTTTGATTTATGAACGATATTTGGGACATCGACCGCGACCCAATTGTGATGAACTCCTCTGTAGATCACAAAGTCCGGTATTTTTCTTCCAGGATTGTCTTCAGTAATGACACTGGTTTCTGGCGGAGTTAGATCACTAGAGTCTTCTTCCCATGCAGAGTTATCATAAGAGGACTCTTATGTTGTATCTTCACCAGTATTTTCATTTTCAAGAGGATCTCCCCATCCCGTTGGATTGATGTCTTCATATCTTATGTGAGAGCTTTCGAGAGCAGTGTACTTCACTAGAAAGTCGTACTTGTCGCTTAGCTTCCCCAAAGTATCCCAAGTTTCTGAGGGGATAGATGAATCATCTTCTTCAATGGTATTGACCTCAGGAAATGCAAAGTTGATAAATTCTTATCATGCGATTCTTGCAACTTCATCAATATGATGTTTGAAATTTTCAGAATTTTCCTGGTAAGGTTTCCACGACTCTGGGAGAACAAGTGGATTTTTCTCAAGGTCATTCAGCAGATATATATTCTCTAGCTGACTCTTTGGCCCTGAATCTTCCATGTAAAGCCTCCAAATGGGAAAATTATCCATAGGATCATATGAGTTGTAATCAAAGTTGTCTTTCATCAGAGTATCTTCTTCCAATGAGTTGGGTGGAGCACGGCATCCCTTAGGATCACGATCTCCATAGATCATTCTGGCATCTGATCTTGGTATATATCTGGGACTTTGTTTCGGATAGCAAAATGGCATGTATGTTTCTTCCTGAGATATATAACCCTCATCGTTGAAATAAGATTCCCATTTTTCATCTGCATCAAAAGAACCATTTTCATCAATGGTGTGGACTTCTTGAGAAATTAGGTGGAGGAAGCATCCACTGTGGAAGAAATATTGAATAGGTCGAATGGTCTCATCCTTTTTTGTAGTCTTGGTAACTGCTGGAGAAAAACCGATACCTTTTCTTATCTTGTTATTAACAAGAATCACAACTTGCCTCCATCCTTTTATGTCATCGCTTCCCATTATTTGAAGAGTGCCTTTGTACGAGGAAATCAACATTCCTTTTTCTTGATGATTCTCATTGCTCACAGAGAGTGCTTGAATTGGGTTCCAATGACCTCTTCTGGCTCTACATATGAGAATGACGATAAATTGCTTACAATTAAAGCTTTTTCTCCGCATACTGTAACTAACTTATTGTTCTTGACAAACTTCAGCTTCTGGTGAAGTGTCGAAGTGACTGCCCCTGCTTCATGTATTCAAGGCCGCCCCAATAAGCAGCTGTATGCTGCTCGGATGTCCATCACTTAGAAAGTGACTTGGAAAGTGTGGGGACCAATGGTTATGGGAAGGTCGACTTCGCCGATAACTGTCTTCCTGGATCCGTCAAAAATTTTGACTATGATCACACTGCCTCTCATGGGGGTGCCTTGAAAAGTTAATCGTACCAGAGTTAACCTTGGCATGACGTTTAATGATGAACCTATGTCTACGAGTACACTGGCTAAAGCATCGTCCTGGAATTGACTGTGATATTGAGTTTAATGTTATGATTCTTGCCTTCCTCTTGAAGTTATTCATCACTAAAACCCAAGTTGTTGCAGGAAGTGATGTTGTAAATAATGTTGTCGAACTGACCCACTGTTACATCTTGTTCTACAAAGGCTTGTTCCAAGACTTTCTGTAAAGCTTCTCTCTGAGCTTATGAACTGAGCAGGAGAGATAACACGGATATCCGAGAAGGAGTTTGTAATAGTTGATCCGCAATGTTGTATTCACTTCTTTGGATGAGTTTTAAAATTTCATCATTATTTTTCACAGGTTCTGCACTGCTGGATTGACCAATTTGTTGATTAGGAACTTCAGCTTGAGGTTCCTTTTCTTTTGCATGTTCTCCAACTCCTCTGTTGAAGATTCAGCCACTTCGAGTGACTCGACTGATATCAGCAATGTTTACAACAGATGGTAGTGGAACTTCTTTTCCATCTTCTATTATGGTTACACCGTACTTGTACGGAATAACTTTTTCTGACTCGTATGGCATTAGGACTGGAAAGTAGATGACCAAAGGGGTTATTTGGGTCTTTCGACTGTCATAAGTAACCTCAATCGGTTCCAGCTCGGGAATGTTGGAAATTTTTCCACTATTGAAAGAGATTTTCAAATGCTTTAGCTCATTGAGCAGAGGGACTACAGTGAAAACATCCTTGTTAATTCCATAATTAACAGGCCTTCTGTGACAGTTCTTTTGTCCAACCGTTCTTGAATCTTACTCTGGACAGGGAGGCAATCATGTACCGTATTGATTGACTGAGAGTTTAGGCACAGTTGGGTTTCTCCTTGGTTTACTTGATTCTGGAGAGTTGCTCGCATGATGTAGCACCCTTGGCTATTTTCTGAACATATCTGACATCGTTCATAATTGTGAGGTAGCACCCGGCCGTACCCACTCTGTAAGTAGTGCATATTTACCAAATCCATTTCCAGCAAGCGGAAGTCACACCTTTGGTGTCTGTCCGGATTTCCATTGGTTATGCTAACTTGATGCGTGTTTTCATCCTGGTAGACTGGAAGCCACCAATGGTCCAACAGATGTTGAAGAGTTCTTTATACAAGTGCACAACCTTGGTCGTTTTTGGAGCAATCTTTGCAGTTCTGATAATTATGTGCTGACAGATAACCAAGCCTAACTTACTTGGCATGTAATTGTACCAAGCTGGTATTCATTAAACGAATGTCGAAAATCTGAATCATGTTGACCTGGTTATTGTTACTTCCATGGTAGTCTTGGATCCATCCAAGATCCATTTGACGCTGAATTGCTTCTTGTACAAAAGAACATCCTTGATTGTCTATTGAGCAAATAGGGTAAGCTTTGTAGTCATGCAGCGGCAGATTGTGATACTGACTTTGTCTTGAGTGCATCGCTACTAGAATGACATTCATTGCGTAGATGTAATAATTTTGAACAATGTTTGGATGTTCATAGGTCATATTTATTCCACGAATCCTGTGATCTTAGATCCAGCCCAGGTTCATCTATTCTTGAAGAGATGCCTATACAATGATGCACCCTTGATTGTTCTTGGAACAAATATCTCATTGATGATAGTTGTGAGATGGCACATGGCCATACCCGCTTTGCCTGCAATGCATTTTTACCAGATTTGTTCCTAGTAGGCGTACATCGTGAACTTGATAATTGTTGTTGGGTTCTTCATCTATCAAGTTTACTGAAGATTTTTCATGTTGTGGCAACGGGTTCGTTTGAACATTCGGATTCGTATCTTTGAAAGATAAGACTCTATTTTTGACGAGCCTTTGTACGTCAGATTTGAAGCTGAGGCAGTTCTTAATGCTATGCCCCGGTCCTCCTTGATGATAAGGGCAAGATTGATCAGCTTTGAACCAATAAGGGGGATTGTCCGACAGTGTGAGAGGAGTCCTGGTTTGAACGTGCCCTTTTGCTAGCAAAAATGGGAATAGTTCTGCATATAACATTGGCATGGGGTCAAACCCTGGCGATCGGGGAAAACGATTGTTGTTATTGTATTATGGGCGAGCCTGCTGAAGAGGTTGTTGCTGCCTTTGATGATACGATTGTTGATTTGGCTTTCTCTGAGTAACATGTGGTTGATATGTCAGGATCGGTGTTGGATTGACAACAGGAGATATCGTTGCTACCTGTCGAGGTTGGTACCTTCACCTTTGCTTACCCTGCGAAATATTACTGATGTCTTGCCCTTTCTTCTTTTGGAAAACACTCCCGTATCCTTTACTTCTGCTGGATGATTCTGAGTCCTAATCAATCGACTTTCTCGGACTGCTTCCTCAAGGCATACCCCCACGTTTACCATCTCGGTAAAATCACTAGGTGCACTAGCGACCATTCGGTCATAATAAAATGAGCTTAATGTTTTCAAGAAGATTTTCGTCATTTCCTTCTCCTCAAGAGGAGGACAAATTTGCAAAAACTATATGATATCCCATACACGCAAGATAAATAGCAATTGATTGAGGGTTAACATTCTATATAAGTGCAGAAACATGTTGGTAACTTGAAATATAAAAATTGATGCATGTTTCATGGAGTTTGGGAAGTTCAGGCTTAACTGTGCAAGAGGAATTTGAATCCTTAGTTGTAGCTGTTACATATGTGAAATGATGACATTGAAAGCTTCCATAGACCTCAAGGAATGTGTTGTTGTGCTTGGAACGGATTGGTACCTTCTAGTTTGATGAGCTCGACTCCAACTGCAGCTTATGATGTATTTTGAGCAAATGGGGTATGACTTGATGATTCTGTTGTTACAGAAGTTGTTTATGTGCTTGGATCACTCATACATGATGTATGTGAGGTGTTTGAATCATTGGTTTGAGCCAAGAAGCTCTGGTTTTGAAAACACAATTCTCACTCTTTGAAAATTTGAAAACTTAGAGCAAAAGCAAGAGAGGAGAGAAAACAAGTGTTGTGTTGTTTTGGTGTGATTTGAATAATCAGAAGTGAGCTCTATTTATAGGTGAATGAGTTTTCCTTGGCTGAATAGTGATGGCTTGGAGGATAAAAGTTCATTCAATGTTTTTGGCAAGATACCATTACTTTCATGCCAAGGTACAATAGCTCTTCTAAGTAGCATAGCCAACTTTTGACCAATTCCACATTCCTCAGATGTTTTTATTGTTGTTTATGCATGAATCTTTACTGAAAAGAGTACCTTTGTTGAATGTGCACTATTGCACATAAATGCACTTTGAATTTCAAGGCTTTCATGACAAAACTTCATCATTCTCATGAGATTTTTCTTGATTCTTTGGCTCTATTTTGCAGGTTTGTGATGAGTCACTCTGATCAATGTTGAATTGGTATGATCATGATCATTGCAATTGACTCCAAAATCGTGTGGCGCAAGAAATGACCAAACTGACTTTGCAAAACAGTTTGCAGCAAGGTGTATTGCAACCTCCATAACCCTTTGCTCAAGTGGATTTATCTCATGCTTTTGGGCTCTTTGAAAAGCTGGGATGATGTACTTCAACTTTGATTTTCACCATTGGACTTGATTCATCTTGGATCATGGTGAAAAATCCCTCCACATTTTGGTGTTTTGCCTGATCTTACCTTAGGCAGAATTTCACCGAGTGTCGAAGTCCATTTCACACTTTTCTTGATTTTGATCACTCTATAACTTAAAATCCAAGCATTTTTTTACCATGGATCAGTTTTACACTCTTTTGGTATGTGATGAGAGCTATCATTTGAGCTTTGAATCCAAGAAAATGGCTGCTTGGTTTGAAAGTTATGGCTTTTGGAAGTTGGGTACCTAAACACTTTTTTTGTCATAACTTAGTGAAATTTTCACTTTCTCAACATTGCCCCTTTTACAAGTTACCTTGATTTCTTGATCAAATCTTGTTTAAATGCAACAATGGACCATTTTTTCTTGTATATTGGTTCATAATGAACTTTTTGGTCAAAAAGTCAAACTTTGTCTTTTGGTCTCAAATGAATTTTGTGCAGAGAAATCATAATTCCTGATTTTCAATGAATGGATGTCTCAAGGTGATTTTAAACTTATGAATGGATATCAAGGGTACATTTGAGTGTCTTGAATCATATACCAAGGTTTGAGATCATGTCTTTGACCAAAAGTCAAAGGTATGGTTAACTTTTCATCAAAACCCTAGTTTGTGGCTCAGATGGATTTGAATTCTTGCACTGCTTATGAATCTAGTTCTTTGAATCAAATCAATCATATGAATGGATTTATATGATGTATTTGAGGTCCTTGAAACATATCTTGAGGTCTTGGTTAATGCCCAGATGAAAATTTCCCTCTGGAAGCCTTGGTTGACCAAAACCCTAATTTGGTGACACTAATGGTCTTGAGGCTTGATCAACTTGAAATGTTGCAATCTCTCTTGACCTCCATGAATGATTGAGAGGCTTGATAATTTGAAGACCATGTCAATTCTTGATTAATCATTTGCCTGAATCCTCTGAGAGGGCTTGAAACCCTAATTCTTGGCTAGAGTGAACACTCAACAGTCTTTAAGAGGATTGGTGAGGCATGAAAGTACATCCATATTGTGGTGATGATTTTCATAATGATGTGAAGTATTAGGTTCAAAATTTAGGGTATGACAAGTTGTCGCATTACAATCAAATTTTTAATAATATGTGGTGTGTGTAAAACATGGTTAAGGTTTAAGGGTTTGCGTTTATGGGATGTAGGTAGGGTTATGCGACCAGACAATTAGTTTTTTATTTAAATGACTCAAATTAGAATAAGACGTGAGATTACTTTGAGATGTTGTTGTATGGAATGAAGCTCTGGTATCCATGTATCACGTGCTGCCCGGAGGAGTAAGAGACATGGTTGAAGGTGTGAAAAGTACACAAGAAGGGGGTTGAATTGTGTTTCGCGTTTTCTTTAATTTAACTTCTGATATGAGTTTCAGAATCAGAACTGGTGTTCAGATTCTGTTTTAATTCATTAGCAGCAGATATAACATAAGTAAATAAATAACAGCAGAAGACACAAGTGATTTATCCTGGTTCCTCCCCTAACTGAGAGTACTCTAATCCCCTTGCCTCACAAGAGATTTTCATTATAACCACTTCATGATTACAATCACTTATGCTTCTACATAAGTCTTTTACACCTGCTCAGACCAACTGTCTGAGACTTTCTTGCTTAGAGCACATGTCTAAGACTTTCCCTTGCTCACACCTTCTGACTGAGCCACCTGCTCCAAGGTCTTCTGGTTGAGACTTCCCCTTGCTTAGAGAACATGTCTAAGACTTCTTGCTCATGGCCTCAGACTGAGCCACCTGCTCTTCTGGTCATTAGGCTGAGACTTCCCCTTGCTCAAAAAGCACTTGAGACTTCCTACTCACGCCCCTCAAATGGAGACTTCACCTCTGCTCAATCAGACTAGCTGAATAAGACTTTCACAGCTCAAGCACTTAAGCAATGATACTTACGTGGCTTAAGAATCTTGGCTCAAGACTTGTTGCTTGAATCCCAATGAGACAAGACTTATGCTCAAGCACATAGCAAGAGACTTAATCTAAACTACTGAAGACTCAACAGAATAGAGAACACGGTGTACATGATGCAAGCATCAAAGGTATGGGAAATCACCATAACAAAGACCTAAAGCTCTTAAGATTTCTAAGGTATTCAATGGTAATAAATCTTAAGGCTTTTACAATTACAACCTAAAACATGAATTCTGCATATTATATTAAAGTTGATAATTGCTTGATCTTGCTACTCCTTCATCTGAAGAATCCTTTTTAAGATTCAAATTTGAATCTTCAGCCATATTTATAGCCTTTGCAGAAACTAGTCGTTGAGGAAGTGACTTGATCAAATGTCTTTGCCTTTACTCCATAGTACAAGAGACGTTGAAGATGGATGCACAACAGATTCTGAATCCAGTGTGTAACACGTTTAACCTTTGAGTCTTCAAGAGGTTTTGTACTGATAGAGCCGTTGGGAGCAGACATCCGTAGAGCATGCAAAACTTTCTTGAGCCTTGCAATCTTGTAGACTCTAGCTGACAAGCTGATAAGACAATACAACCTGCTTTTTGCAGTACGGACAATCCACAGCTTTATCACCAACTTTGAATGGTACCAGATGCTGGTATACAATTACCAAGTGTAGTAACTATTCTGAATGCTGAGGCCTTCAGCTCAGAGTCTGCGCCAAGCCACACTTGCAATTGTTCTTCAGACTCTGCCACCAAAAGTTAGCAATGAAGCAACTCCCAAGTGTGTCTAAGTAAAATAGATTCTAATTATTTATGAACAAGAACCTGCATAAATAAAACACACATCAAATAAACCATTGTTCTTTACTTTTGTTATCATCAAAACTAAAAAAGAATATGTCATGAACAAATCTTGTTCTAACAATGGTGTGCATGGTAGCTGCAATGTTAGTAGGAGCTGGTGAAGCTGTGTTAGTATGAGCCTGAGGATGCTGGCCTACAATGCTTGGTTGCCTTGGAGGACCGACGGGTCGAGTCCACTGAGATATAGGATACAAGCAAGGAGGCACAACCCAAGGAGGTGGGGTCTAACGCCAATGAGACCAGGATGGATATTGGGGTTGCTGCCATGGGTGAAAGGTCCAAGAGAGACCATTAGACTAGGAACCAACGTGTTGTCCACGCCCTTTAGTACGAGTCTGATTGTTGAGGTTGTGGCCTGAACTCGAGCAGTTGTTCTGACGACGGTTGGAGCACTATTGGGAGGAGTCATCTAAGTCTTGTGGAACAACAATGTGCAATGCAGTGGGAGAGCTAGTGTTGTGCATTTATTTCAAGTTGGAATCCTCCAAGGTGAGCATGGAGCGAGCCTGAAAAAATGAAAGAAAGGAGTTACTCTGGCGAATCAAGGTGGCAACCCCACGGTACGGCTCAGACAGTCCGAACACCAGTTAAAGGAGCGGTAACTGCTAACTGGTGCTCCAATGTTCTTCAACTGATCAGAGAGTTGTTTGAAACGCTCACAATAGGCAGAAACATTGGGAAAATCCTTCATACGAGTGGATGAGAAATCCTATTCGAGGGCAATAGCACGAGAGTTTTGATTGTCTTCGAAGATGTCAGCTAAACGATTCCAAGCAACCGTAACAATGGATTTTTTTCTAAAATGGTGGTAAGTAGTTCAATGAAGATGGTGGAATAAATCCATTGAAGAACTGTGTAATTAAGAGTTGTCCACATTTCAAAATTAGCATCAGTGGACGCTAGTTTTTCTTGGTCGGGTTGAGGGATGATGTGATCGAGAACCTTGTGGACACGAGCATAAGTTTCAAACAGTCTAGCCCATATAGTGTAGTGATCCTTCTCCATCTCTAGCACAAAGGGAATGTTATTTTTGATGTTGGTGACGACAAGGGCCGGGTGAAAATATGATTTTGTCGGAGTAATAGCGGGGGGAAATATTGCAGGCTTTGAAGAGACAGCGATATAGGATGACATGGCAGTGGCGGAAGACATGTTGACATCAACGATAAGACGGAATGAAAATAGAAAAACTAACGTTTGAAATAGAAACGGGTTGGATGTCCAGCGCGACAGTGGGCGGCAGCGATGACTTGGTGTGAAGGACGAACAGACGACAATTTTGTCTAATTGAAAGAAAGGTCACGCTGAAAAGAAAGATTATGATATCATAAAAGAGATTGTAATATGTTGTCCTTTAGTCAAACTTATAAATAATGACAAACATAAATAAAAATAATTATAATTAATTATAAATATACTTACACTTAATGACACAAAATATTCAATTCTATCTTCAGAGTGAGGGTGAGTATGTACACTTTGAATCTTGTTCACCATATCTAGTTGTTTTTTTTAACAATATGCTTCTCAGATTTATACACGAATCTTTGATAAATGACTCGTCCATTCTTTTAACTCAAAGGACATGACCTACAATGCAAAATTTGACTAATTCTACGCCACACAAACAAAATAGTGTAGTACCATGCAAGAAAAAATTACCTACAATTGAATTAATATGTCCCACCATGTCTCACTTATGATCCAAAAGAAAAAACAAACTTGTACATAATACAACTCATATCTCACTTGTGCACTATATAAAACTATTCAACAAAAATAATCGTATAAAATAAAAAATTTTACTACAAAAATAATAACACTTTCTCCACTGTGACCCATAATAGCATGATTTGAACAGGTTACCAGAAGATCTAACTTCTTGTTTTCCTAAACAGTAATAATAAAACTCAGGCCTAGTAAGTTCTAATATTCAGTTCTTACTATCCTTTTTCACCTTTTTATAGGAAAAACCAAGAACGAACGTGTCTTGCATTTCCAATGTAGATCCAACTAGTACTATCATACTATAAACTATTATTATATTATTATTTTCATCAAAATATTCTTCTACTCACCAAAAAAAAATAATAATAAACCCCATATATATATATATATATATATATATATATATATATATATATATATATATATAATTAATCTATGCATTAAAATTTGGTAATACTAAAACTAGAATGAAGAGAATATTTGCAAATGTGCAAATATTATAGATAATTCATAATTACAATTTGAAAAGACAAATAAAAACAAAATAAGATTCCTTCAAAAATGTTCACTGAAAAGGGGATCTGAGTAAGTAACAAGACTTGTTCTTGAAAATCACTAGTACTATTTATCTCCATGTTTGTGCCAACAAACCAACATAGCTACACATCTTCTCATGATGTAAAATCTTGCTTTCTGTTCTTTTGCTATATTGGTACATTTCTTACCTATGGATGGACTCTTCTGTGAATAGCTTCTAGGAAGAGTATCATTGTTGTTGTTGTTGGATGTAGAAGAACACTTTTGTGATAAGCTCTTTGAAAGTAGTGGTGCCTTTGAAGTGGAGCCTCTTGTTGAAGAGCTTCTTGAGAATATTGATGATTTGGTTGATGAGGTTGAGCCTTTTTCCTTCTTTGATAGCTTCCACTTTTTTTCATCCATAACAAAAACAATTAAAGGTGTTGTAATATATAATAATATATCTATTACTATTACTATAACTAGATATGAAAGTTTGTGTGTGAGAGTGTGTTTGTGAGAGTGAGAGTAGAGAAAGAGCAATAATATGTTGATAGGAAAGAAGAAAGAAAATAAACTGATTGAAGTGGGACAGTGTAGTGTATAAAAAGTGGTTTCAGAAAAAAATAAATAAATGAGATTTGATATTACAATAAGATGATTAATATTACATATAAAAATTTGATGCATATTTATAGATACTCATCATTATTAATTTGTATATGAATGTACTTATTTAATTAATTATAATTTAATTAATTAAAGATACTTACATATACTGAATACTACAATATTACCAATATGCAAAGATTGATTCAGTTGATAAAAATTTAGCTTGAATTTTATAAAGATCGAATTTTATTGATAGTTAATACATAATATTTTCGGAAAAAAAATTGAGTTTTTATATTTTTCTTCTCTACTTATATTATTTGTCAAGAGTTAAATTATAAATCTTCAATTTTTTTTTTAATTTTTAACTCAACTAATTTAAATAAGTTGCTACCATTTTTTTAAGTATTCTTTATTATTTTTTTCTCTATTTTATTTAGAAGGCTAAATTTTAGAGGTGGATATTTGTTGTTTTGATTTGATGGGAATGAATTTGGGAAGGATTCATGAAACCCCTTTTGAGACAAAGCTGTTGTATGGTTTTAAAATGAGCAATCACTTATTAAAATAATTGACTGTAGTGTGTACCTACGTTAGCTGGTTCTCATGTGATGATTCAAAATATGTATAATTGAAGTCATAAAAGAGTATGTAAAATTTGATTAAGATGCTCTTCATTATTCATCAGAAAGCACATGGGTAAATGAATCAAATTTGACACTAATCAATAATATGGTTGATATAGTCAAAAGGTGTGTTTGAATTAGAAAGTCATGTGTTCATGATCCATATCTTATTGTATGAATGTGACTCTTGTTTGTCAATTGTCATTGAAGAAAAGGGTTTTGAAATTTGTTCCTATTATTAAAGAATGCAAAAGAAGACAATATATTCCTTAAACAATGATTAATTTCTATTTAACCGTTTTATTAATTATGAAAACATTAATTGGGAAAAAGGGAGAGATAATTAATTAATTGTCAAGTGGATGGTATGGTATATTCGATTAATCTTATATGATCATTGCAATAACATATTCTCTCTTAATTTATTTAAGTATAAAGTAATTGTAGTGCATTACAATCAACTAGTTAGAGTGGTGGTAATCTGATTTATATATAATCTAGATATATTAAGCATTTAGTATTTTTTTACTTATAATTTATAATTTAGAGCCGGGGGAGTAATTGCAACAAGAATCAAATATTGCAACTTAAAACTCCAAATTTACATTACAAACCTAATATTAAAAAAATATATATAGAAGTAACAATGGAGCAATCTTAGAGGAAGCTAGCAAATTTCAAATGGCCATGGCAAGTTTGAGAATGAAAATCCCTTGACACAGGTATCATATGATTAAGTCAAACATTGGCATCAATAGCATTAGTCAACTATAAAATAATTATATGAGTATTCTCATATATTCATCGATGTATCACAATTTAAAAAATAATTGAAATTTCTTTCTTGGTATCAAAACGCGTAAGTCTTAAAGGCTCTTGATCTAATACATATATCATGTCATTTACTACCAATTCAAATCACAAAAATATTTTTCATCCAATATTTTTTTTAAGTTAGACAGAGACAATTTTCCATTATGAAAATAAATGGTTCTATCCATAATTTGAGGTGTCTGACTCAATGGTTACATGTTATGGAAAAAAAGAATGCTATGAGGAATTCACCATTGTTGTAGATTCAATCAAAACGTGCAATCTCGCATTTGAAGATTGACAAACATATGATCAATAATGTTTTGGATGGTTGATAAATTCAATGACTGCTAACATAACATTATAGTTATTGCACTACAAAATCCCAAAATAAATTTGGGACTAAGAACAAAGTCTAGTTGATGTTCACACAAGGTCATGTGTTAATTAGATCAAGTTTTAGTTCATAGCGCTAGAAAAGGAGAAATGAAAATAGAAGATTATTTATTCAAGGAATATTGTGAAGAAATTTGGCTAATAGAATGAATGACACAATCGCACACATATTGTCACTCATTTCAAGTTGTCAAAAGATGAACAAGGAGTCTCTATTGATTAAAGCATTTACATGAGTATGATTGGTAGCCTTTCGTATCTCACTGACAATCTCCCGTACATTACCTTTTCAGTTGGACTATGTGTTGGTTATCAAACGATTTCTAAGGTTAGCCATCTCACTTGGGTCAAACATATCATTAAATACATAAGTTGAACATTTGACTATGAAATTTTGTCCTCCATAGATACAAACTCCTCGTTGGTGGGATATTGTGATGTTGACTGAGCAAGGATTGTTGAAGATAGAAAAAATACATATGGTTTGATGTTTCTTTCTAGGAAACAATTTAATCTTCTGGTTCAGTAAAAATTAGAATTGTGCCTCCCTTTCAACTATAAAAGTATAGTATATTGTTGTTGTTAGTAGTTGCACTAAACTCTTGTGGATGAAACAAATACTATAAGAGTATACAGTCACACAAGATTTTGTGACATTATACAACAACAACTTGAGTTCTATCAATATCTATAAAAAGTTTGTCCAATATAATAGAACCAAACATATTGATATTTGTCATCATTTCATCAGAGAACTGGTTAAAGATAAGAAGATCGCCTATGAGCATGTTCGAACAGACAAAAAATTGGTTAGAATATTTACAAAAACACTGTTATTCAATTCAACAATATATTATCATTTTAGGACCTTTGCTTTGTCAACTTATATCATTTATTGAAAGTGTGTCTAAATGGTTTTTCTTGTGCCCGCTAGGATTTTTATTGTCCCACACATCTCACTAAATACATCACTTGTCCTTTTCAGTCGAAAAAGTAAATGTTATTTCACTTCCACGTCTCAAGTTTTTCTTTGGCTTATCATTTTCCATTGAAAAATTGTTGAAGCATTTTGAAGTGGTATAATTTAGAGTGGTCATGGGGCCCGGGCGAGTAGCGTACACGTATTCCTTCATCCTTCCTGGGTTGTATTTTCATTAGTTCGAGTACCTTTCCTTCAGTTCGAATGTCCCTTGTGCAGATGCATCACCTTAGCCTCTAGTTTCTCCATCCATAACGTGTGATTGTATGTGGAAGGCATACCGAGTAAATATATGTTACATAGAAAGGAATGGGACTTAACTATGCCTAATGGATATCAGGGAATCAACCACTCATTCCTGTAGTGGTTACCATTTTCTATTGAGACTCGGTTTAGACCCATGGGCTATAAATACATCAGTATCAACATATTGAGGGACAACCAATAACATATAGAAATACATAGGTATAATAACTTCTCACATCATGTAAGCTATCTCTCAATATGCTAACAACCTTAAAGTCTTTGATAGGCCTTATCCGCTAGGGATTTCAAGCATTTTTACTTTTAACGGGTACAATTGGCGCCCATAATGGGAACCTGGTAAAACTAACCTGGGACACACACATACCATCCACTCAAAAGTTAATTTCACCATTTTTTCACGAGGATGTTCGAGAAAAGTTCCAAGGATATGACCAACACCATCGTCCGAGGTTTCGTCAAATGAGGAGATTTTAACTCCTCCTAAAGAAGATACGTCCGACAGGTGTTAACATCAGGCATCACACCAATAAAATTCCACAACGTCTTTGGTAGGGGTGGGGAGCCTAGAATCATCTTTGTGAGAGAAGACGTTATCGATGTATTCTCTTACAACAATGATCCCATGGTTATAATGAATCAGCATGCCAACTAGGATGTGAAATGAGTTTTAGTTTACCCTGAAAACTATGCAGCCATTATGTTCTAGAGCACCTTTCAAGGCCTCCATTATGGATCCTCACAACATTGGGTTTCCAAGGGTCCTTGATTAGTATGTCGGGCGAACAAGTATAAGTCAATGAGATATATTACCCATGAAATAACATGTGGTTTAGGGTCTAGCTCCAGGACCATAGAAGTAAACTATCTCATAGTAGATGCCACATACCCATACAACATCATCTGAAGAAGGACCGCTCTCAACCTACTTGGGGAGGTCTTGTCCACTTGTCATTTAAGCTTAAAATACCCACTACGTGATGGGCACGTGGGTATAGTCAGAGAAGATCATGTGATACTGCAAGTTAGGACCCAAGATCGGGGATAAAAGGTGGAAGGCATCCCAACCAAAGATTTGAAAGAGGACCAGACCGGGCCCTTACATCACCAGGTCACTAAGTTGGGCACCTCGTTGTTCGAATATGAAGAGGAACATCTAATTTCTCTACTCAAGAAGAACATCGACATGTTCTCTTGGGCGCCTTCAGATATGCTTGCCATTGATAATAAAGTTGTGTGTCATTGCCTCACCATAGATCCCTTAGTTAAGCCAGTATCTTAGAGAAAATGTAAGGTTGGCAAAGAAAAGAGAGCAACCATTGACAAAGAAGTTCAAAAGATGACATGCGTCGATTTCATAACAAAGATAAAATACTCTTCGTGACTAGCTAATATGGTTTTGGTAAGGAAAGGAATTGAACAAGTGACGTATGTGCCTTGATTTCACTGACCTCAATGTCGCATGTCTCAAAGATTCTTATCCTCTCCCTAACATAGATCACCTGATTGACGGGTCTTCGAGTTATAAAACGTTGAGTTTCATGGATGCCTATTTAGGGTACAACCATATTAAAATGGATCCCATGGATGATCCCAAGACAAATTTCAAAACAGATAGGACATAACCTCGAGATTCATATTTATGACATGATTGTAAAGACATCAAAACGAGGAAGCCATGCAAAAGACTTATAAGATATCTTAGAATCAGTTAGGAACTACAACATTCGTCTGAATCCAGTCAAGATCTCATTTGAAGTACAAGCGAGAAAGTTCTTGGGTTTCATGCTCCAAATGGGGCATAGAGGCGAACCCAGATAAATTCAAAGCCATCGTAGACATGATAAGCCCTTCCAATGTCAAGAAGTTTCAGCAACTAAATGGGTGCTTAGTCACCCTCTCTCGTTTTCTTTCCTTTGCATGTGACAAGGTTTTCCACTTATTCACCACGTTGAAGAAAAAGAAGAGGTTTTAATGGATAGAAAAAATGTGAGAAGGCATTCTTAGCGTCACCGCCCATTTTGACATACCTAATAACAAGTTCACTATTATATCTCTACTTGTTTGTTACTTACCAGACATTAAGCTCAATAGTTGTCCATGAAACATATAAGGTGAGTGACATATCTATTTTGTGAGAAAAGTGTTCATATGCATAAAGGCTCGCCATTAGAAGATAGAAAGGCTAGCATTGGCGGTAGTGCTGACCACAAGAAAGCTCAGGCCTTATTTTCAAGGACATCAAATATTGGTAAAAACAGATTATCTCGTATGTCTATCCTTAATAAGCCAGACCTAACCGGAAGAATGGTATCTTGCGTAGTCGAGCTATCTGAATATAATATTCAATACATTTCTATAGGCAGCATCAAGTTATAGTTTCTGTAAGATTTTCTGGTGGAGTTCAGCATACCCATAGGCGAGTAGGTCTCCCCCACATCGATACTTTATGTGGATAGAGCTTGTAACGTAAAAAAGGAGCAACGCTTGAATCGTTCTAGAAGGAGCATATGATTTACTGATCTAGTAGTCATTAAAGTTTTAATTTAAGGCTAGTAACAACCATATCGGATATGAAGCCCTCATTGTCGGCATGACATTCACCTTAGAATTGGGTGTGTCAAATCTACAAGGCAATTGAAATTCTCAATTGGTGGCTAAGTAAGTATCCATAAAATACTAGGAGAAGAAACCCAAACTCATCAAATACTCAAAAGGTATGTGACTTGTCTGAGCATTTCAAAAAGTTTGAGATAAAACATGTGTACAGGGAGCATAATTTCATGGTAATCTTGTTATCCAAGTTGGCTAGTTCGAAGAAAGCAGGTTTCAACTGCATTGTGATATAGGTAATGCTCATTATCACTAGTATAGAGGTCGGGGAGGAAAATTCTATTAATACTGCCCTGACTGGCAAGTGGATGGCGCCTATGGTCCGTTATCTGTGGTAAGGCAGGTTACCTTAAGACGGGTTAAAAGCAAAAATAAATCTGCAAGTGTGCGTCGAAATACATCCTTGTGTCAAAAAAGTTATACAAAAGGGGAAGATTTGTTCATATTTTGAGATGTCTAGAGGAACACGAGATCTCCCTAGTGTTAGCTGAAGTTTATTAAAGGGTTAGTTGTATCCATATTGGTGGACGAGTCTTGGCCCACAAGTTGTTAAGAGTAGGTTACTACTGACCCTCCTTAATAAGAAACAACATAACTTTCATCAAGAATGGTGACAAATTCCAGAGGCATACCAATCTACACCATGCGCCAACCGAGCTCCTCCATTTTGTATCAACGTCCTGGCTATTTCATCAGTGGGGCATTGACTTTCTGGGACCCTTTCCTATAGCTCTCGGCCAACTAAAATTCCTGATCATCGGAGTAGAGTACTTCATAAAGTGGATTAAATTAGAGGTTGTGTCTAAGATAATGACGAAAAGAGTCTGTTATTTTTATTGGAAGAAGATTATGTCTAGATTCGGTCTATCCATAATCATTATCTCAGACAATGGAACTTATTTCTGCAGTGTCGTCGTAATTGATTTATGTAAGGACATGGGAGTGAAAACCAAATTTGTAACCATCATTCATCCACGGGTGAATTGACAAGCGAATTCGGCTAACAAGGTAATACTAAAAATGATTAAAAAGAAATTGGATGAGGCCAAAGGATTTTTAGGAAGAGTAAATGCATGAAGTATTATAGTCATACCACATTACCCATCACTCTACAATTAGAGAAACTCCTTTTACATTAGTGTATGGGAAAGATGATATGCTACCAGTTGAAATTGACACGCCTACATGGCGACGCTCCCATTTCAATGAGTTGGAAAATTAGGAAGAACATAGATGTAGCGTTGGCCTAGTGGGAAAATCAAGAGATGTTACCCATATTTGAGAGTTTGTTGCTAGACGAAGAGCATCTGGAAGATATAATTCCAAGTTGATTTGAAAAGAGATGCATGAAAGAGATTTTGTGCTATGATATGTCCTTATGCCAACCCAATAGGGAAAACTACAACCTAACTAGGAAGGGTCGTATTGTATATAATAGAAGTTACCATGGAGCCTACAAGCTCGAGGAATTGGATGGACGAATCATCCCTAGAACATGGAACACATCCAATATGAGATATTATTATAGTTAAGTGTTATGAGGGAAAATATTTTATTTGTGAAAACTCTTGTACCAGTTGAATTACATACAAGCATATAATGACTCGACTGAGCCCGCTTGCATTGTTGGCATACCCTCCATGTTTTGAGACACATTTTGAGAAACCTGCCTCGATCAAGAAGCTATATATTCTCTTATTCCAAGATCTTGGGGATTGCTTCAAACCATATAAAGCCTTCCTCAATTTGTACACCATCGACTCTTGCCCTTTGATTTCAAATCCTGGTTCTTTACTAACATAGATCTTTTCTTCCAAAGATCCATTCAGAAATGCTAACTTTACATCTAGCTGATGTATATTTCATCATTTGTATGTCGCGGTAGACATACTAATTCATATGGTTTCTAGACTTGCAACAGGTGCATAAACTTCATCGAAATCGATACCAGGTTTTTGTAAAAAAAAAACTATTGCCACTAGTGTTGCCTTATGCTTGGAAATTTCACCATTTGGCCTTAGTTTCAACTTATAGACCCACTTCAGATCAATTGGCTTCTTGGTTGACTTTTCGATAAGGTCTCGTGTCTCGTTCTTCTCGATTGCTCTGAGTTCTTCTTGCATGGCTGTTAACCAATTTGAATCATTCATGGCATGACCCAAATTGATTGGTTCTAACTCAGACATCATCATAACTTCTTCTATTAATTCACCATCTGCATTGACTACTTGATCTAGAAATCTCTCATATCCGGCTAGCCTTGTAGACTCGGTTCTTGCTCTAGTTTATCTTCTAACATTATGCTTAAGTGGTTCTTCATTTCCATTGGTTGTGACTTTAATTTGTAGGTCTTCCTCAAACACGCTTGTGATTGGATCTGACTCTTATCGAACTGACTCGTTACTACAATCCCACCATTTTCTTTCAACCACTAAAACATGAAGTTTGAGAAACACAAGAAATGGGGGTTTAAATTAGGTTTCACATTTCGTCCCCATTTACGGAAATTAAACCAATTGTGTTAACAAGTAAATAAAATAAATGAACACAACTATTTTATCCTGGTTCACTGTTAACGAAGTTACTCCAGTCCATCCCTCAAGGTGATTTCGCCTTATCACAAAGACTTAATCCACTAATCATCAACATGATTACAACCACAATGGATACCCTCCATTGCCTTCTTGAGAATCCTGACATTCATTCGCCTCTCAAGGAATCATACACTAAGCTGTTAGAAACACGCTTAGTCTTCTCAAGCATTCCAGGCTTCATTCGATCGCTCAAGGAATCAACCTCCAAGACGCTCAACCACGACTTGGCCCTCTCAAGCATTCTGGTCATCATTCGACCGCTCAAGGAACATTACCTTTTTCAAGGATTTTTTTGTGTGCACTATATATGCTTCTTACAAGCTGATTACACAAATGAAGTACATGAACACATAAGTGTTTCTAGAAAGATATGAGCAAAAACTCCTTGCTTTCTAATACATAAACTATCTAAAAAAATCTCTAAGAGATTATAAGCACCCTGGGTGTGTATTTCTTAAAAGCTTTCTTATAAAGCACTGCGGATTCTTATCATAAGCTTTAAGCTTCTTTCTGATGCACTCCTTTCTGAGTAGGTAATGCTTCTTCCAGCTTAACTATTAAGATTAACTAAGTTACTATGCTTCACTTATTGATGTTTTATTTGATGAGTTTCACATGGCTTTAGCATGTTCCATCGTTGTGCATTCTTTATCATTTTGCTTCAGCTTCTTCTCCATTGAGCATTCTTCGTTTAAGCTTCAGCTTGTAGCATCTTGTACTCCTTTCTTGAGCATATAATGCTTTTTCCAATTCAACCATCAAGTTCAACTAAGCTACTATGCTTCACTTATAATGTCTCACTTGAATAGTTTCATATGGTGTTAGCATAATCATCGTTTGTGCACACTTGTAGTAGCAACTTCATCTTTACTTGCTACATGTTGATTTGTTTGTTGTGTTGAATAATAATCCTTTGTATGAATAGCAACAAATAATATTTTTATCTTTGTCTCTTTGTAATCAGCGGCTGCTTCAGCAATAAGCCATTGGCAACAAGCGACTAGCTTCTAGCCATGAGTAACATTTCTTCAAGCTTCCAAGTCTTCAATTTATAGAGCATGAGAGAATAGATCCGTTGAGGGGTATTCTTGGAAACATATTCCAACAGCAATATCCCAGCGTTCACGTGAAGGAATGGTCAACATAACTGTACAAAAAGTTGCTTCTGCGCCACCTTTTCGAGGTAGAGGATACAAAGTTTTAGTACTATTATATTCAGCTTAAAACAATTATGATCTTCAGTCGTCTAGCATCTTCAAAGGCTTCAAATATTAACTTGATGAAGCGTGTTGTAGAAGATTCATTCTTTGTGTAGTCTTCAGAAACTCAGTCTTCAGAATTCCAAGATCTTTGTTCAGTAGAATCTATCTTGAGAATCTTCAGCACTCGTTCTTTTAGAAGCATTATCTTCAGAGTCTTCAGAATCTTCAAATTTCATTAAGCACGTTCTTTATCTTCAGAGTCTTCAGCACTTTGTCCAATCAGAACCTTGTCTTCAAAAACTCTTAAGAACTTAATCTTCATAAATTATGTCTTCAGAATCTTTAGAGCTTTGTTCACCTGAACCACGTCTTCAGAATCTTCAGAACTTGTAACATTAGAAGCGCATCACATTAGAAAGTCTTGTAGACCTTTCTCATAAAGTCTCAATTAGAATGTCTATAACTAACGTTCATTAGAACCGTTGTATTAGAAACATTCATGAATCTTGACTTTAACTTGTACACACATATGTTTTCTTCCAGAGTGTTGATAACAGAGTTTGATGACGCCACACGCCTTCTTATCAGAATCAAAATCACATTGACAATAGCCACACACTAGACAGAAACCATATCATACAAAATTGTTCTCTTAGATAACATGTGCAGTTATCATCAAAACTTAATGGCCAGATGTAGAACCAAATCTTGTTCTTACAGAACATCCCTAATGATCACAAGTTTATCATCATTTGGTGAATACAACTTGTATGCACCAGTCGAATGATAACCTATGAGCAACATGGTATGACTTTGATCGTCTAGTTTCTTCCTCGATTATTTAGGTACATGCCTGAAACACATTGATCTGAATTCTCTAAGATAACTAACATTTGGATTTCGTCATGTCCAAGCCTCATAAGGTATCTTCTCGACAATGTTCTTCATTGGACATCTATTTAGAATGTACATTGTTGTCTAAGCTGCTTCACCCCCCAAAATCTCTTTGGCATATCTTTAGCTTTCAACACGCTCTTAGTCATGTTCAATATACTTCTATTTCTCCTCTCAATTGTACCATTATGTTGAGGTTTATAGGGTGCAATGACTTAATATTCTATACCTTCATCAGTGCAGAATCTTGCAAATTCTCTAGAGGTGTATTCGGCACCACCATCAATTCTCAGTTTCTTTAGCCTGCACCCACTTTGTTTCCTCGACATGCAATTTAATCTTCTTGAATTATGTGAATATCCCACTCATCCTTTAAATAAGGTAAATCCATATATATCTGGTGAATTCATCTATGAAAGTTAGGAAATAACAATTACCTTCATTCGGCCTTACTTCAAGGTCCACACACATTAGAGTGAACAAGCTCTAGCTTTTCTCTCGACTTCATGGACAAGTCATGTTTGAATGCTTTTCTTTGTAGCATTCCTCACACACTTGACTTGGTTCCTTCACTAGAGGTAAGCCATACACCATTTTCTTCTGGTTGAGCATACCTAGACCTCTTAATTTTAGGTGTCCATACTAGTGATATCATAACCATTTCTTGTCTTCAATTGTAGTTTAAGAAAAACACTGATGATCAACCATGTTGATCTCAATATTGAAGGTTTTGTTATCTTCCAATGGTGCCTTCAAGATCCTCTTTCATTCACCATTATACACCTTCATCATATTTTCTTCCAACTTTATGTTACACCCTTTGGCAAGTAATTGACCTATGCTTATCAGGTTACTTGTCATCGAAGGTGCATACAATACATCAGTAATACTGGCCTTCTTACCATCTTTCTCACCACAACTATGTTTCCTCTTCCCTCTGAAGTGACATGCCTGCAATCTACAAACTTGATCGCCTTCTTGATTGATCTAACTTGGTAAACCAGCTTTTATTTCCAGTCATGTGGTTTCTGCATCCTGAACCTAGGTACCACATATTGGTTTGTTCATTATTCGACTTCGTATTAGCCATGAGTAGCATGTCATCAGAGTCGCTTCCTCCTGCATGTGCATATTGCACTCGTCATTATCTTTCGCTCTTGACTCCTTCTTTCTTCGACAATCTTGAGCATAATGACCAAATCCTTTACAGTTGTAGCACTGCACCTCCTTCATGTCAACTTTCTTCCCCGAATACTTGTTGCCCCAGACTTTCTTGGTTGAATCAGAGTAATTCTTTGAATTCTTACTCGGATTCTCATCATCTGCAGAATTATTTCTATGATTCGCCTTTTTCTTTTCCAGTGTTCTTGACAAATCTTGCTTGTAATGCGTGTTCAACCACCATCTCCCTTTCTAAGTTCCTATGCTTCAGCCTCATCTCATGAGCCTCTAATGAACCTTGAAGTTCTTCTAACTTCATCTCATCTAGGTTCTTAGACTTTTTAATAGACACTACAATGTAATCAAAATTTGAAGTTTGTGATCTCAACACTTTCTTAATATTCTATAGATCATTGATCGATTCACCACAAGTCTTCATCTAGTTCGCGAGTAATAATAATCTTGAGAAGAAATCAACAATTGATTCATCTTCTTTCATTTATGTTTTCTTAGCGTCTGCAACTTTACCCTCTTCATTTTTTCATCTCCGTTGTATAAGTTAGTTAACTTGTCACATGCTCCTTTGGACATTTCTTCTTCAATGATCTTCTCGAACACATTAGGATCCACACATTGGTGAATCAAGAAAAAAACTCTTCCATCTTTCTTCCTTTGTTTCTTGTGCAGAACCTTCTGAACATCATTTGCATTCACTTCCAATACATGTACTCCCTCATTGACGATTCCAGCCGCATCTTGAAATCTGAAGATGACCTTTATTTGCGCAATTCACCTCTCATAGTTCACATATTTGAAAACTGGTAGATTCGCTGAAAATTACTTGGATGTTATATTACCGTTTGCCAATACAGATTCTCTATGAATCGCAACCGGTATCGTTGATATCAATTTATTAGAACAATTAGGATTTTTAAGAATGAGAGAGAGAGAGAGAGAGAGAGAGAGAGAGAGAGAGAGAGATTATACAAAAAGGAATTTGATTAAAAATGAAATTTGTTATAAAAAAAAGGTTAAGAGTTTACATCAAAACATGCTTATTTATAGGCAATTCAAACATACACTTCTACACAACAACTCTATTAAAAATGAAATTTGTTAAAAAAAAAATTGTTATGAGTTTACATCAAAACTAGGCAATTCAAACATACACTTCGACACAACAACTATATATTGTATTCGACTCTATCGAATATAACTAACTCCTATTCAACAAACTTGCTACTTTGATTAAGTCGAACACACTTAAGCCAAATACAACATATATTTTAAAATATTGAATTACAACTTTTAACCTTAGAACAAATATATATGAAATTTTATAGGGAAAGGTTGATAGAATTTATCAAAGAAAGAAAACTCAAAGTTGGCGACGCTAACGTTTTCACCATTAAAAATCCAACGTTGTATTTATCATCAAGTAAAATTGAACAACCTTATTGGTGTATTTTATATATTTGTCTGTGAATTTTTAAAATTTTGTCTATTTTAAAATTTTTATTTATTATGTGTTTAAATTTGCGTGAACATTTGAGTTGGCATACTACCAACTTTATTTTTACTTGTTTAATTAATGAAAAATCAATTATGTGTTTTTGGATATACTTTCTATTCATTCTCAGTTAATTTTTTTTATATATATTTATAATAACTTAATTTTACATACGTTAATTACTTACGATTTGAAAACTAATCTCATAAAAAAAAATTAGCATGAAAATGCACATTATCATCGGTATCTATTAGTTTATCATTGGAACAATTTTGAATTTTATTTAATTTTCCAAAATTTGATTGTTAGGGTTTTATTCTTTCTTTTAATTGATTATCTAATGTGATTTTAATCCGTCAATAATCACATCTTTGATTTGATTACTTTTATCACTATAAAGTACATTTCGTAACCAGGGCCGGCCCAATCATCTTGGAGGCCCCGTTCTAATTTTAAAAATGGGCCTAAATTTTTTTTAAAAAAAATATTATAATAATTAAAAAAAGACCCAAAAATACAATTATGTATTAATTAAAAATAAATTTAGTTAATTATTTTGAGTTTTGATCAATTTTATTATATATATATATATATATATATATATATATATATATATATATATATATATATATATATATATATTGGAATTTTATCATATCATTTTTATTTATTTATTGAATTTTTATTATAATATTTTATTTATTTTTATTAATATTTATAAAAAAAAAATTGAAGCTTTTAAATTTTGGGGCCCTCTAAAATTTGGGGCCCTGTGCAGTAGCACTTGCTGCACTTGCACAGGGCCGGCCCTGTTCGTAACTAACAATTACCTCGATCAATTAATTCACGTATTTTTTTTTCTTAAAGCCAATGAATTAAATTAAATAGGCTGGATACAAATAGTGTTCAGTCCAAGAGAGTATAACCAAAGAAAAAAACCAAACTAGTGTTGATACGCTCGACAAAAGAAAGGAAGTGTCGAAATTGTGTGAGTGTCGAAATGTCAAAGTAGTGTACCTCGACAAGAATTTTGACTTAGGTCTAATTTTGTAGTGTTAGCAGAATTAGATTTTTTGACTTTTGCTTAAGGAGTAAGCAAACTCAAATCTATAAATAAGGAGTAACCCCTATCATTGTATAAGAACTTGCAGTTGCAGAGAATAAAATTCTGGTTTGAAAGCAGAGGAAGCTCTGCATAAAAAATCTTTTCCTCTTCTCCTATTTTGCCGAAACCCTAATTTCTTTCATCTCCAATTTCATATTTTCTTTCTTCTTCCATTAACAATCATGCAGCGAGAATTATCTTGCAACCAAGGTTGGTTGATTCACTCGAGTGAAGAGTGGAGAATAAGAGAGATAATCAATCAGAAATATTGATTCTTATTCATCAAGATTTGGTTCAGAATTCATCATGTTTTGGTGAAATTCTTGAACAGAAATCAAGGGCATTTCCAACATCTGGTATTTAGAGCAATGGATGAGTGATTCGTGGGAAGCAAAACACAATGGCAATGAATCATCCTAACTGACATTTTTTCCGCGAGTCTCTCAATTCTGAATGGTCATAATTATGAGAATTGGTGTAAACAGGTGAAGGTTATTTTCTATTATCAAGATCTTTGGGATCATGTGAAAGAGGGAGTGACACCACTTCCTGGAAACGTGACGGGTGAAGAAAATGTTGCACACAAAGAAATGAATAAGATAGATTATAAATCTTTCTTTATGATCCATCAATGTGGTGATCCAGATAATTTCAAAAAGGTCAGTGATGTAGAATCATTGGAAGAATCATGAGAAATTTTGGAAAAATCATTTGGAGGCATAGAAAAGGTGAAAGAGGTGAAGTTACAAACTCACAAAAGAACGTATGAATTGCTTCAGATGGAGGACAATGAAAGCATAACAAATGTTTTCACTAGGGTTACAAAAGTGGTGAATCAAATCAAAGTATGTGGAGAAGTATTTACGTCAAGATCAGTTGTTACAGGTAGAGAAATAGGTGGTGGTCAAAAACCTGAAAAAAGTCACATTGTGTGTTTTAATTGTCAGAAGTATGGCCATTACTCTAGTGATTGTCCTAAAAAAAATAAAAGAGCTAATAAATGATGCAGTTTGCAAAGTATAAAGAAGAAAAGATGTTGTTGATGGTCACAACAAGAGAAGAAGAAAGATTCCAGGACCAATGGTACTTGGACTCAGGATGCTCATCACACATGAGTGGTAGGAAGGATTGGTTTGTCAACATAAAATCCTCAATGAAGAACATGGTGAAATTTGCAAATGACAATACACTATAAGCTGAAAGAATTGGTGATGTTCTGATTATAAGGAAAGATGGCAAAAGGTCGGTAATTTTCAATGTATTGTATATACCAAGCATGAAGAGAAATTTGCTCAACATAGGGAAGTTGGTCAAAAAGAAGTAAAAAGTGTCGATTGAAGACAAGATGATGAGAGTTCTCGACTCAGGTGGAAGGTTAATCTTGAAGGCTCCCATATCTCAAAATAGAACCTTCATGGTTGAACTTAATGTGATGGAACACAAGTGCCTTGCAAGTGCAACCAGCAGGGATGAATTGATATGTCACTATAGACTTGGTCATCTAAATTTCAAAGGCATCAGAGACATGATGGGAATAAATATGGTTTCAGGATTACCAGAAGTCGACATTCCAAATGAAGTATGTGAGGAATGTGTGCAGGCGAAGCAGCACAAGAACAACTCCAGCAAGGATGCAGGAAGCAAATCGAAGGCAATTCTTGAAATGATATACTCTGATGTATGTGGTTCTATCCAGGTGGATTCAATTGGAGGTAACAGATACTTTGTCACATTCATAGATGATTTCAATTGAAAACTGTAGACTTACCTGATCAAGAAGAAAAGTGAGGTGATCGAGGTATTTGCGAAGTTTAAATCTATGGTTGAAAGACAAAGTGGTCAAGAGCTTAAGATTTCGAGGACTGATGGTGGTGGAGAATATGTGTTGAAATATTTTGACATGTTATTTGAGAAAGAAGGGATTATGCATGAAGTGGTGCCATCCTACACTCCACAGCAGAATGGAATGGCAGAAAGAAAGAACATAACCATCATGAATATGGTGAGAAGTATGTTGATAGGCAAGCATCTACCTAAAGAATTATGAGGAGAAGTTATGCCAAGTGCAACATACATACTGAAAAGATGTCCGGTGAAGAAGCTGGAAGGAATTACACCAGAAGAATGTTGGTCTGGTGTCAAGCTTAGCTTGAGTCATCTAAAGGTATTTAGATATATAGCACATAGACATGTGCTAGATCAGTTGAGAAGAAATCTTGATGACAAGTCGAGTCAAATAATCCTGATAAGATATCATTCAAATGGAGGATACAAGTTGTTTGACCCAGTGAACAAGCAAGTAGTGATCAACAGAGACGTGGTCATAGATAAGCTTAAGTAATGGGATTGGAATGAAAATGTCCAGAAGGATTCAGTGAGAATCTTATGTGAAGATCCATCAAGTGAAGTAAAAAAGAGAATTTCGACAAGAAGAAGTCAAAGGTCAAGCAAGTACAAGCAGACCTTAAAAAATAAGACATTTTCCTGTAAGGTTGCAAGAATGTGTGATTACATCAGATGATATGGTTGATGATGAAGGTGAGCTGATACACTATGTTTTCTATGGAGATGTCGAACCATTTAATGTAGCTGAGGAATTGAAGGATTCGAAGTGGATGGAAGTAATGAATGAGGAACTAAAGTCCATCGAAGTCAACAACACTTGGTCACTTGTCGAATTGCCTCAAGGAAAGAATGAAATCAATGTGAAATGGGTATACAAGGAGAAGTTGAATCCAAAGGAGAAGTAACTCGACACAAGGAGAGAATGGTGGCAAAAGGATTTCTTCAAAAAGAAAAAATCAATTTCAAAGAAGTTTTTGCACCTGTTGCTAGGATTGAAACAATCAGATTGGTTGTTTGTCTAAAAAATATGCACAACTCGCAAATGTGTCAGATGGATATGAAATGTGCATTCATGAATATACCCTTAGAGAAATAAGTTTATGTTGCACAACTAGTTGGGTTTGTGAAACAAGATGAAGAAGGTAAGGTATACAAGTTGCATAAAGCCCTATATGGACTAAAGCAAGCTCCAAGAGCTTGGAATAAAAAGAAAGATAGCTTTCTAAGGGAGAAGGAATTTGTGAAATGCAGAATTGAGCATGGAATATATGTTAGAAGAAGCAATAGTGAATTACTTATACTATGTCTCTATGTCAATGACATGTTGATAATAGGAAGTTGCAAGAAGAAGATCGAAGATTTCAAACATGACTAAGTGAGGAGTTTGAAATGCCAGACTTGAGAAATCTCTCGTACTTCCTTGGTATCGAATTCTAAAAGAGAAGTAGAGGATTGATGATGCACGAAAAAAGATATGCGGGCGAAATACTCAAGAGATTTAAGATGTAAGATTGCAACCCAACTTCGACTCTGGTTGATCCCAAAATGCAACTATCAAAAGACACAAATGAAGATGATGTCAATCCAACGCATTACAAAAGACCTATTGGATCACTTCGATACCTTTTTTACACAAGGCCTAATCTAGCATACAATGTAGGTATGATGAGTAGATTCATGCATAAGCCAAAGATAACACACCTAGCAGTGACGAAGAGGATACTAAGGTATCAGAAAGGAACTCTCGACTATGGAATTTTGTTTCGGGCAATTGGTGAATGAAAAGAATGCAATTTAGTGGGATATACTGACTCAGGTTGGTGTAGTGATGTTGATGATAGAAAATTCACAACTGGCTATGTGTTTATGTTAGGTGGTACACCAGTTGCTTGGAGTTCAAGAAAGGAATCACTAGTGGTGATGTCGTCATGTGAAGCAGAATACAGAATTGTATCTCTCTGTGCATGTTGTTCGCAGGTGCGAACAACCGCTGGCCTCCTATCGCAGGTTTACTCGTGGGATCGGCCACAAAAATCCCAGAACTATGGTTGAAAGTGTATGTTCGTTTGATGTGATAGTTTCTTGCTTTTAGAAAAGTTATAGAAGAAGTTGGAAGGACGAGAAATAAGGTTTAGATTAATTAATAAGACAAAGCAGAAAAATAAAGAAAAAAAGAGCAAGTAAGCGATAATAATTTAAACTTTGAAAGTAAATTACAATAAGTAATTGTGGACGTGATCATACATTTTGTAGGATTGAAACTCGTTTCTCTCTAAGCTTGGTACTTTGAGTGTTTTCCATTTTTAATGTTACAAACTGCCACCCCCAAAATGGAAATGACAATGCTTTATATATGCTACAAAAATAATTGTTCATCTACCCATATTGGTTTTGGTGTTGACACGTGTCACCCCACTATCTTTTCAACTTCCCATATTCTTGGAACTTTCAAACTTTCTCGCCCAAGTACTTATCCTTGAACTGGGTTCGTCCTCCAACTAGCATCGTCCGACGCCATTGCCTGTCGGCTTCCTTCCAACGCACCCTTTCAACTGTGTCGGATCTACGTCTTGACTCTTTCTCGCCGTCGACTAGCTGTCGGGTTTATCTTCTCACTTTCCCTTTGCTTGGTTGAAATCTCCTTGCCAACAAATTCCCCCCCCCTAAAGGCCAGTTTCGACTGAGTATCATGTCGACTGAGAAATCTGGCTTTTTGATTTCCTGTAAGATTTCGATGGCGCTTTTGCTTCGACTCGCTCGCCAGCGTTATGTCTTCTTCTAAGACACATGTCAACCTCCGTCTGACATGATGATGGCAATCTTGTGCCACGATTTCCAAGACAACGCCATGATGGCTAGTCCCGTCCTAAGTTATGGGCCTCGAAACCAACCCCCACTTACTTCAGAAGTTGAACAGTTGTGTGATCTTTCATATCTTGCACACGTTTACCTTATAAGTAGCATCACTATAAACTGGTTTTCCTCTCCTCTTTCCACCATAACTTCTTCTTCTTCAACTGTTCTTTGTTCTTGAAACCACCTCTGCATTTTCTTCCTTCCAAATGGCTTCATCAACAACTGCCACTACTTCTATTCCTGAAACCACCGAAAACAACCCTCTTGCGTTTGTTCTTTCTGAAGCAGAAACCCTTAGTCTTCTTCCTCAACCGTCATCCACTGACGAAGCGGTGGTGAACAACTGGCGCCGCCAGATGGTTATCCCCTTCGCGGTGGCGGGTAAGCTTCACGCTTTCCATGGCCCATATCCAGCCAGCAAGCCAAATCACCAAGAACTTCAGGAGTTCTTTCCTTGTTTCACGCAGACTATTCCACCGGCTTTCGAGAAAGGCCGCACTTTGGATCTCAAGTTTATGGCGCCCAAAGCAAGAGTTTCCAGATCCATGCCTACTCTAGGAAATAAAGACTACCTTGCATAGCTCAACAGGGTCGAAGGTCAGCGTAAAGAGCAATGGAAAACGTCTGGTATTTTCGACACCATCCAACTTTCAAGACCTGCTCATAGGGTTAATCCTTGTCTGCTACTTGCGTCGATGTACTTCAGGGAAGGTTCGACGAACACATTCCGTCTCCCCTGTGGCATGTTTACACCGACGCTTTTCGATGTGGCGGTCATTACTGTCCTTTCGCCACTGGGCAAAACTTTCGATCCGACCCTAGAAATAGACAACACCTTCGACTTCGAGCGTGCTAGTTTCCAGAATTACATTGAAGATTATCATGACAAGCGCTCTAAAGAGGTGTCCCACAAAGAGCATATTGCATTCTTAACCTTGTGGCTGTCTTACTATCTGTTCTGTCCTAGTTCTTTACAGATAGCCAAAAGTTTTATCAATCTGGCCATTCAGATACATGAAGGTCGATCGGTATCTTTGGCCAAGCTTCTGCTAGCCTCTCTCAACCATTCTCTTGGCTTGTCAACCATGCGATTGAAACTTCTCCACCAGACTACCAAGGCTTTGAACATCTCAGGACCTATGTGGTTATTGCAGCATTGGCTCAACGCCACTTTCGAGCATAAACTGGGATACCCTGCCTCTGCTACAATGGAGCGCTTGAACAAGGAGCATTCCGTCGAAGGTATGTGACTTGCCTTAATGACTACCCAAGAAGCCCCTAGAAAAACCCTTTTCATGAGGTACCTTAGTATGTTTGTGGAGACCACCTCCTTTGTCCCCGACATGGCGCCTTTTGTGGAACGTAAATTTTCCCCGGAATGGTTTAGGAATCCATTTCCTGGAGTCTCCCCTCAAGTTGCAGCACAGTCGAATGCCATATGGCGGGTGTTTCTTACTCCTACCATGATATCTTTTCGGATCGAGACGGGGAACACAGGCTATAGTTTTATGAATTATCAGCCTAATTTGGTGGCTCGACAATTTAGCTTAAGCCAAATGCTGCCAAAATCCTTGGTAAAACACCCTGATGACATCGTGCAATCTGGTCGACGCTTGACCATGGCAGGCCATAAAGCCTATCTGAGATTTGCTAAATCCACGCAACATCTCGAATTGCCTGTCTTCACATTCCAACCGTCCTTCTTCGTTACACAAGAGTTTGAAGTTTGGTGGTCAGACTATCAGGCTTAAATTTTTAAGCCAAACTTGTTCCTGGAGAACGTGGTCGACGCCTTTGCCCTCCTTGCTGGTGAAGCTCTTAAATCCTCAATTGTCGCTCCTGAAACGGACCTTTAAAGAAGGTAGACTCTAGACTCTTTAATTCTATTTCATCTGTGAGTTTTAACTAAACACTCCACCTTATCCTCAGGGTCGAAAACGGGAAGTGACTGCTGCGTCGACCTCCACTAGGCTTGCCAAGAAACCCAAGGCTACCATTCCACAGGTATATTTTGTCTTATATCCTTCTCTCCTTTTTCCCCCGTCCTTCGACTAACCTTTGTCTGTACAGGCTTCTGACAAATCCCCTTCTCCCGAAGGGTCTGCGTCGGATGAAAGTACTCAATCTCGAATCTTTCCTACCACAGCTCCAGCGTCTTCTCCAGCCACTCCTTTGGTGAGGAAGAAAAAGGCTTTGACCAGGAGAACACCCTCAAGAGCAGGCACCTCGACTGTGGCCCTGGTTGTTCCCAAGAATCTTGAAGAAATCTTTGAGCCAATTCCCACTGAAGTTCCTAAGACAACTCCCTCATCACCTACAAGGGTATCTATTTTTCTGCTTTATTAATTCAGATGATGCTTGAGTAAAACTTCTCACTGCATTTTATTTTGTAGGAAAACGTGGTCACCTCGACCGCTGTAGAAAAATATCATCCTGAACTAGCTGCCGAGACCAATCTTCCTGAAACCACGACCATGCCAAGTCCTCAGACGGTTGACGAATTCCAGACGCCCTCGACAGAGGAAAACTTGGTGGTGAAAATGCCTCATCAACATGTCAACCCTGGGACTGAAAATGATGGTGCAACCTTTGGTGAGAATGCCAACCCTTCACCTGCTGACACTATAGCTGACGTCGAGGGGAATCTTCAAGCCCTTGAACATGGCTCCGATAAAACCCCGCCCATCGTTGACAAAGTCCTTACCCCAGAGGAACTTCTGGCAACCAAACAAATAGATCCAGCAGCGACCCTAAAGGAGCTACACAAACTTCATAAAGAGACTGAGGACGCTCAATCCACTAGTTTGACGGCTATTCCAACTCCAGACTTGGATGCCTCATTCTCTCTCAAACTCCAACAGTTGAGGACCTACCTTTTTGAGGAACAGTTTCTGGCGACTGTCGCAGAAGAGGCAGCTGTAGCTAATGATGTTTTCAAGATCTTAGATGAGCTTGCTGAATTCCAGCTCCCTGCTCTCATGGCCACGTACCTGATCGAGATCGAGGCCTTTTTCACTCAGTTGGCCAAGGACCTTTCTATGTGCCATCAGGCCGATGCTCAAATTCGGTTTAAACATAATGATATGAAACATGAATGGTATCTCAGCTCAGTTTGTGAAAAGAAACTTGGAGATTTTAAAACCCTGAAGCAGGAGCGTTCCGACAAGCGTCGTACCTTCGACCAACAAATATCTGACTATCAGGCTCAGATAGCAGAACTGACAAAATAGATTGCTGAAGTCGAACAATAGAAAGCCAACTTAGACTCAGTTAAGCCTTTGCCTTCCCAAGAAGCCATCGACCACGAGGTAGCCCAGGGGATTGGTCATGTCGAAGCGCCCATTAAGATCAAGGATGCTATCGGCCACATGTAAAGAAAGAAAGTGCTCCTCGAGAGCAAGGTTGTTCATGAGAAAACCCTCTTTGAAGACTTCAAGTCCAGATTCCCCGAGCTTCCTTAGTTTGTACGTCGAACTATTGCAACTTCCTCACATTATTTTGTAAGCCATTTTTTGGCCCCGTAGCCTATTTTGGCTCCTAATTAATGAGAAACAGATATGTTTTAATGTGACTCTCTTGTAGCATAGGTTTATATTTCTTTAAATATTTCCCATTTACTCTTAAGATTCGTTGGTCCATTCCTAACTCTTGTACCTCATATGCATTATTTCTAAACACTTGATTCACCTTGAATGGTCCCTCCCAATTTGGTGACCATTTTCCCAGTGTTCGATCCTGTCGATCCATGGGTAACACCGCCTTTCATACATAGTCGTTAACATCGAAGTTTTTCTTTTTGACCTTCTTGTTGTATGCCTTGGCAACTCGTGTCTTCTAGCGTAGTAATACATTCAAAGCTATCATCATTTCCTCGTCTAATTCTATGAGTTCGTCTAGCATCATCTCCCAATATTGCTCCGACGAAATCTCATGTTGTCTTTATACCCTGACTGATTGTAGGCATATTTCTGCTGGCAACACAGCGTCATGCCCGTAGGTTAAATGAAACGGAGTCGAATTTATCGACTCCTTGGGTGACGTTCGATAGGCCCACAAAACTTGATTTAATGTTTTGTGCCAGTTTTTTGGTTTTTTCACAACGTGCTTCTTGATTAGCCCAATTATCACCTTATTAGCTGCTTCGACCTGCCCATTTGCCTGAGCATAATATGATGTCGAAGTAACCAGCTTGAAACCTATTTCTGCTGCAAACTCTTGCATTTTCTGTCCAACAAACACAGAGCCTTGATCTTTCGTGATTGTCTCAGGTATCCCGAATCTATACAAGATATGATTCTGGATGAATTCTATCACGGCCTCTTGATCCACCTTCACTAGGGGCACAACTTCTATCCACTTTACGAAATAGTTTATTCCTACGAGGATGAATCTTTGTTGTTTCTACGAAGCTGGCCGAATCTCTCCTATCACATCCAAAGCCCAACCTCGAAAGGGCCATGGTTTGACAATAACGTGCAATTCGCTGGCTGGTACATGCTGAATATTTGCATGTCTCTGACAATCTTGGCATCCCTTCGCAAAGTCCATGCAATCCTTGAGCATGCTTGGCTAATAAACCCCTTGTCGAAACAAGAGCCATTTCATTTTGTGGCCAACTAGATGAGCTCTACAAGTCCCACTATGAACCTCAGAAATTGCCAAATAGGCATCCGTATCTCCTAAGCATTTGAGCAATACTCCCTCTGGAGTCTTCTTTAGCAACTCATTCCCCATAAGGACATAATTCAAAGCTCTATACTTAGTCTTCCTATCAGTGTTGCCTAACGGATCCCCCAAATACTCGATGATTGGTTTTCGCCAATCTGTTGGCGACATATTGTTAACAAAAACTTCATACCTTTCCACGCCTTCGACCACACTCCTCGAGTCTTTGGATATTGACCAGTCCGATAGTGAATGTATGTTTGACACCATCTTTTCCCTAGTTTCGATGAAATCCTTCAACTTTCCCTCCGACACATTGTAGCCAGAGGCGATTTGTGCCAATTCATTAGCTTCATGGTTTTCCACCCTAGGTACATGCGAAATGTTGACGGCCTCAAAATGTTCCAACATATGTTTCGCCAACGCGAAGTAACTCAAAAGATGCTCTTTAACACATTTGTATTCTCTCGTGAGCTGTTTGATCACCAGTTCCGAGTCTCCTCTTATCTCTACTTCCCTGGCTCCCAAATTCTTAAGTATTTTGAGACCAGTGATCCGAGCTTCATACTCTGCTTCGTTATTGGAGAATTTACCGTCAACTTTGCATTTAAATGTAGTCGAAATACCCTGTGGTGATATTATTAGGATTCCAATGCCTGCCCCATTTTTATGGCTTGATCCATTGAAGTATAACTTCCACGAAGCAATATCGATACTATGTATCGATGTTTTGACTAATGCGTGGTCGACAATAAAATCTACCACTATTTGACCTTTCATTGCCCTTAAAGGAACGTATGTCAGGGAAAACTCAGTCAACGCTAGTGCCCATTTCTCAATTCGACTATGCAAAATAGGTTTGGACAACATATGCTTAATAACATCAAAATGCGATTAAACATAAACATCAACTGTTTAATATATTGCTTTAATTTCATACATGAGAAGTACAAGCATAGGCACAATTTTTCGATCATAGTGTACCTAGTTTCAACGTCTATTAACATTCTACTAAGGTAATAAATGGGTCTTTCGACGCCACTACTGTCCTCTTGTGCTAACATGCTTCCTATGGTTGTATCCGACGCTGCAATATACAACTTCATGTTTTTATTCATACTAGGTGGTAATAGGATTGGAGGCCTTGTAAGGTATTCCTTGATTGCGCCGAAAGCCTCCTGCTGCTCCTGTCCCCAATGGAACTCACTTTCCTTTCTGGCTTTGAGTAATGGCGAGAATACCTTTGTCTTGCCACTTAGATTCGATATGAACCTTCTCAAGAAGTTTATCTTCCCCAACAAAGATTGGAGCTGCTTCTTTGTCGAAGGAGGCTTTAGATCCAAAATAGCCTTCGTTTTGTTCTGATTGATCTCGATGCCTTTCTTGTGCACTACGAATCCCAGGAAATCCCTGCATGAACACCAAAGGCACATTTTAGTGGATTAATTTTTAATCCATACTTTCTCATTCTCTCAAATGAGCGTCGAAGGTGGTCAAGGTGACCATTCTCTGATGAAGATTTTATTACAATGTCATCAATATACACCTGCATAAAATTTTCGATAAAGTCATGGAATATAGCATTCATAGCCCTTTGATAGGTCGCCCCAACATTTTTTTAAACCAAAAGGCATTACCACCCATTCATATATCCCCAAAGCCCCGGGACATCGAAACGCGGCTTTGGGGACATCCTCCTCGGCTATGAGGATTTGATTATAGCCGGAATAACCATCGAACATGCTCAAATATTCGAACCCTGCAGCTGAGTCGACAAGCATCTCTGCCACAGGCATCGAATACTCATCTTTTAGGGTAGCGTTGTTCAGATCCCTAAAGTCTATACAAACTCGAAGGGTTCCATTTTTCTTAATAACTGGCACTATATTTGCTATCCATTCTACATACCTTGCAGTTCTGATGAACCGACTTTTGAGCAATCTTTTAATTTACTGCTTGATCTTCGACGTGACCTCTGGTGCAAAACATCGAGGTTGTTGTTTTACTGGCCTTTTACCTAGCTGAATAGGAAGTCGATGCTCCACTACACTTCGACTCAGACCAGTCATTTCGCTATAATCCCAGGCAAAGCAATCCTTGTATTCTTTTAATACTTTAATCAGCTTGGCCTTCATTTCTGGCCCCACTTTGGTGCTCACATAGGTGGGTTTTTTGGTTGTCCCGTCTCTTAAGTCAACCTCTTCGAGTGGGTCATGTGCTTGCATTCTTTACAGCTCACTATTTGGGTATTTCTCAAACCCCAAAGGCTCCTCGTCATAAATACAATCCAGCCTACGGCTTTCTGAAGCTGCTCTTTGGCCTCGTGGGCTATTTATTGGTGTATTACAGTCGACTTCCTCAACTATCTGCCGTTGCTTTTCTGTTTCAAGTGCCAACATTCTTCTGTTTTCAGCCAAATAGGTCGAGATTCGAGTCATGCTTTCTGACTCAACAATCATTCTCACCGACCGTTGGCCACCCTGTGGGTAGCATTTCTGTAGGATCCATGGCTTCGTCGGCAGCATCCCAGATAAAACCATGGTCGGGATCTAAGTTCAGGACGCGCCCTATGTCGACGGAGGTATAGGACCCCGACCCGTCATCACAAGGAGCCACATTTGCTAAGTGTTGGTCAAAAGATTTCTTACCTTTAGCTTCATCCACCTTGTAATAACTTTGACCCGCCTCGATATTTTCGACAATGCCATCTTTCCTCTATATAGTTAATCTCTGATGCATTGTCGACGGTACTGCCCCTATTCCATGGATCCACTCTCGTCCCAACAACAGATTGAAATTTGATTTTGAATTGATGACCATGAAGAGTGTTGACCTGTTGGTTGTACCTACTGCCAGGTTCACTTGGACAACCCCCAAGATATTACTGGTCTTGCCTTCATAGTTGGAAAGAACCATGTTGTGCTGTCGGAGGTCAGCCTCCATTTTTCTCATTTTCTTGAATAAATTTTGAGGCATCATATTTATAGTTGCCCCATCATCTACAAACACCTTGTTGACTGTCACTCCGTCAACTTTTGCCTTTATGAACTACGGCTTTAAATGGTACATCATTCCAGGGCTAGGACGTTCAAACATAGTCGTTTGTTCCTCGACCACACCACTATTCATCACGTAATAACATAGCGGTTTATCATCCGCATTTTCGTCAGGAACGAAATCCTCTTCTGCTTCAGAGATCTCCGACACCACATCGTATTCAACTGGTAGTATCGATACGATCCCACAATTCAGCACGAAATCTTCACCATAGGTGTCATCATTGGTGTTGTCGTACATGTCTTCGTCAAAATCTCCCTCTGGTGAAGGTTCATACTCATCGTCCGACTGGGGAGAATATTTTGGCTCCTCCTAATCCGACTGAGGGGTGTATTCTGGCTCCTTCTTGCTTTCAACCAGTGAAGTGCATTTTGAGCTTTGGGTCGAAACCACCCCTTTTTCTCCTGACACTTCCACGGTTACTGCCATGGTCTGGTTTGTCACCACTCTGTCTTTTTCCACCCATTTTCCTCTTGGGTGTTACCATTTTTGTCCAGAAGTTTCGACAGACTGTGAAGTAGCAGCCTCTCTCTCTCTCTCAGCTTTCTTATTGCGCTGATAGCGTCTCCACTGGGTCCTAGTCATGGGATTTTTTCCCTTGTAGTTGGGGGACACCACGTAGCCCCTTGGTTCAACTCTCTTGTCGGAGACATTCGCTTCCTTTTCCAAATCCAAGACCTTCTATTTTGGTCTTTTACTTCCTTTCTGGCTGACTGGTGCCATCCATTTTTCCTGTGGGGTATCTGACGGAGGCACAAAAATTATGGGTCGTGCCTCTTGGAACAGCCTTCTGTACTCCTCATTTCGACGAGGAGCACCGCTCCTGTCGAACACAAACCTTGGGACAGGTGGTTCACTCTCTCGCAGTATTTCCTTCTTGCTTGCCTCATATCTCTCAGCAGCTTTCTCTTCAAACACGACGTTGCACCTAGGGTATAATGCGGCCTTCGACCCGCTTATCCTACACTTTTCTTGGAAATCTGCCAAGCTTTCGCCAGCCTGGGGATACACTGCTTCGAGTTTTTCCTCAGCTCTCTTGTCAGAACCCTCAGTGGTTTCGACCATCATGCGTTCCATAACTTCATTCATTGGTTGTTTGTTGAGATCTTCAGTAGCCTCAACCATCATGCACTCGTAGATCTCCGAATATAATGCCTCTTCGACTTTCAGCGGGTCGGTGTCAACCTGCATTTTTGGCTTTTCGCCAAATTGAAGTCGACCCTCCTTCAAATACTTCTTCACCAAATCCCTGAAAAGAACACATTGAGCTGTTTTATGACCAAGAAAATTATGAAACTTACAAAATCCCCTTTTTTCTTTGTTCTAACGGGGGGTCTTTTAAACCAGGAGGAATAATTATCTGACCATCTTTAACTAACAAGTCAAATATTTTGTCACATTTAGAGACATCAAAAGTGTAAGTTTTAGCAACGTATTTATCCGTTTTTCCGGTTTCGACAGGATTTTTCCCGTTTGATGGTTTCAGTAGTTTGCATGAGTACGGGGGCCCTGGTTTGAGTTCAGCCACATTGACCTCACTCTCGTCGATAAACTCTTCATCATCGGATGAATATTCATCAGCCGCCACATATGACACTTTTTCTTTTTTACGATATCTGTTAGTCTGAGTTTTCTCAGCTTTCAAACGTTCGACCTGTCGGACTCAGTCAACCAGTTGTGCCATATCTCTAAGATATTGTGTATCCAACTTCTTTCTGATAGAATAATCTAACCCATTAGCTGCCATTTCGACTAATTCATGTTCAGGGGCTTGAGTAAAGCATCGTGCTTTCAAAAGTATAAACCTGTTCAGATACTGGTCTACTGACTCTGTGGCCTTTCGTTTGACGCTGGCCAACTCTTTCAGACTAATCTTTGATTGTCCCATGTAAAACAGTTCATTAAACAATCTCTCTAACTGTGCCCATGTGTGGACAGACTGAGGGGGCAGCGTAGTAAACCATGTAAACGCATTCTTCATGAGGGAACTCGGGAAATACTTTATTTTCAAGTCCTCATTATTTGCCATGTGGCCTGCTTCGGTTTGATACCTAGCGACGTGTTCGACGGTGGATTCCTCAATCTCACCGGAGAATTTGGTGAACTTTGGCACCTTCCAACCCCTGGGTAATTCTGTCTATAAGACAAAGTCTGGCAATGGGGATGTGTACGTTGGCCGTCGAAGATCTGGATTTGCCCCATTACGTACTATAATGCGTTCGACCATGGCCTCTAAATTTGGTTCCCCAGCCAAGGCATCCTGTCGAACTTGTCTGACGAAAAAATCCGGATCTTGGTTCCTATGGACTATCACAGGAGGCCTTTGGGCCATCCTAGGGATTTCTTCAAATTATCGGGTTGTTCAATTGTTTCGTCGAAAACCTTATCTTGACGGACGGGTGTCTCCGGTCGAGGTGGAGGGGTCTGTCGACCCTGCGCCCTAGGAGCACCTAGGAAGTCACCTATCCGTGTCATCTGAGTTGCCAGTTGTTGGTAACTCTGTGTTTAGTCTTGTATTAATGGTCTCAATATTGTACCCATCTGTTGAATCAACATATGAACCATCTCGTAATTACTCTCATCCATCTACTGCCTCATGACTGCGACGAAACTCGAGGTAAACGTCGGTATGGATTGAGAAAAAAGATTAAAACCTGGAGGACGAGCCACTTGGTTCACCAAAGGCCCTGCCCCCTGATAGGGCGAAAAAACTGGGGACGAACTTTCCCCAAACAAAGGGCTGCTAGAGTTCAAACTCGACATGAACTTTGTCGACATTCCATAAGATCGAGGAATGGGCATTGGAATACTAGGCATATACTGCCCTATAGTCCCCACCATTATTGACCTTAGGTTGTGTCGACGTGACGTCGCGGTTGGCCCACTAGGGGTAGTTGAAACTGCTGACACGGTACCAGAGCCAACATCAGTTGTTTGTGTTACAACTGTATTTTCTGTCGAAGACGGTTCTTTGTTCGGACATGGTGTTACCATCTTACCACTACGCAAAAACATACACTCAACTCACACGAGTCCCACCGGGTGTGCCAATTTGTTCGCAGGTGCGAACAACCGCTGGCCTCCTATCGCAGGTTTACTCGCGGGATCGGCCACAGAAATCCCAGAACTATGGTTGGAAGCGTATGTTCGTTTGATGTGATAGTTTCTTACTTTTAGAAAAGTTATAGAAGAAGTTGAAAGGACGAGAAATAAGGTTTAGATTGATTAATAAGAAAAAACATAAAAACAAAGAAAAAAAAGAGCAAGTAAGCGATAATAATTTAAACTTTGAAAGTAAATTGCATTAAGTAATTATGGACGCGATCATACATTTTGTGGGATTGAAACTCGTTTCTCTCTAAGCTTGGTACTTTGAGTGTTTTCCCTTTTTAATGTTACAAACTGCGACCCCTAAAATGGAAATGACAATGCTTTATATAGGCTACAAAAATAACTGTTCATCTACCCTTATTGGTTTTGGTGATGACACGTGTCACCCCACTATCTTTTCAACTTCCCATATTCTTGGAACTTTCAAACTTTCCCTCCCAAGTGCTTATCCTTGAACTGGGTTCGTCCTCCAACTAGCATCGTCCGACGCCATTGCCTGTCGGCTTCCTTCCGACGCACCCTCTCAACTGTGCCGGATCTACGTCTTGACTCTTTCTCGCCGTCAACTAGCTGTCGGGTTTATCTTCTCACTTTCCTTTTGCTTTGTCGAAATCTCCTTGCCAAGACATGTCAAGCAACGTGGATGGTGAATTTAGTCGAAGAGATTACAGGGAAGAATCATGGAGCAATTACCATGAAAATCGACAACATGTTGGCTATCAATCTGGCAAAGAATTTGATACTGTATGGACGAAGCAAGCACATCGAAATGAGGTTCCATTATCTTTGATAGCAAGTGGAAGAAGAGAAGCTAAACTTGGAACACTGCAAAATTGAGAATCAGATTGCAGATATTGTGACGAAAGGAGTATAGGTTGAAGTGCTCAAGAAATTAAGGTTTATGATGAATGTAGATAACTTAGACACAATAAATTAGGTGGTGTGTTGAATTGGAATTCCTTGTGTCGAAGCTTGTTTCTCGATATAAGCAAGGAAGTGTCACAATTGTGTGAGTGTCGAAACCTCGAAGTAGTGTACCTCGACAGGAATTTTAACTAGGTCTAATTTCGTAGTGTTAGCACAATTAGGTTTTTTGGGCTTTGCTTAAGGAGCAAGCAAACTCAAATATATAAATAGGGAGTAACCCATATCATTGTATAAGAATTTGCAGTTGCAAAGAATAAAATTCCAGTTTGGAAGCAAAGAGAAGCTCTGCAGAAAAAATCTTTTCCTCTTCATCTATTTTGCCAAAACCCTAATTTCTTTCTTCTCCAATTTTATCTTTTCTTTCTTCTTCCATTAACAATTGTGCAGCGAGAATTATCTTGCAACCAAGGTTGATTGATTCACTTGAGTGAAGAGTGAAGAACAAAAGAGATAATCAATAAGAAAGATTGATTCTTGTTTATCAAGATTTGGTTTGGAATTCATCAAGTTTTGGTGAAATTCTTGAACGGAAACCAAGGGTATTTTCAACAATCACTAAGCAATGATTTTTTTTTAATTTATATTTAAGCCACATTTCTCCACGGTTGTGAAATCCAACTGTGGTGAAAAAGTGTCGCATTCCTATTTTTTAATTTATTTTTAAATTGAAAATAAGTTCAATTTTTCACAATTGGTAATTCCAACCATGATAAAGAGTAACCTAATTTTATTTTTCCAATATATATAACGGTCTACGTTCATTCACTTTTGCCATAGACGAACTTCATCTTCTGCATCCAAACTTCATCTTCCATTTACAAAACTCTATTTCTCCACAAAAACCAAATTTGAAAACAACATTTCTTTTATAGACGAAGCTCAAAAACATTATTTCTTTCGTTAACAAGTTTCAAAACTCCATCATCTCTTCTCCAACTCGAACGAGGCAAGAAAAACATGAATTCAACTTAGCAATGTTAGTCGTTGTTATGTTAAATAAAATGTTTAACATTGTTGTTCTTTATAAAATTCAATGTTTAACGATTCTATTGATTTTGTTTTTGTTGTTTTTTGTCGTTATTGTTATTTTTGTTGTTGTACTTGTTGTTATTGAGATTTAATGTTTAACGATTATATTGATTTAGTTTGGCTAAAATACAGTTTTGGTCCCCCTGTTTATCAAAATTCACGGTTTTAGTCCCCCTGTTTTTTTTTTAAACAGTTTTGGTCCCTCACCCCTCACTGTTCATGTACGGACGTGCACTGTTCATGTACGGACATGTACGGACAAGTTACTGTTCATCACTTTTTTTGGGCCAAAATTGGGGTGGGGGACCAAAACTGTTAAAAAAAAAAATAGGGGGACCAAAACTGTGAATTTTGATAAACAGGGGGACCAAAACTGTATTTTAGCCATTTAGTTTTGTTGTTGTTTTTTGTTGTTGTTGAGATTTAATGTTTAATGATTCTATTGATTTTGTTGTTCTTGTTCTTTTTGTTTTTGTTGTTATAAATATTTCATATTTTATGTTGTAGTGGAAGTTTTCAATATTGTCGGCCAATGCATCCGGCAAAGATGAAAAATTAGACTGATTGATTTCTCAGCCCGATTGAAACTTCCAACCATAGGAAAAAGTTAGAATGTCCTACTTTTCACCACAGTTATATATATATATATATATATATATATATATATATACTAAAGACCTTATTCGCATCGCACATAGCCGCGGATCTTATATATAAAAATTAGTTAAATATGGTTTTATTAAATCAATTTTGTAGTTGAATATATACATCACATGCAAGAAATGCAAAACCTTGAGTTCGACAAATTGTCACTACTATATACATATTTAACTCCCCTAAAGATAAGACGAACATACCCACTTCAATTATAAAACTCATCACAATAAGAGGCTCCCAAACATTCCAGCAACACCAAAAACAACATTAAAATCACCAAAACTTGTTATCCACATATCCCTGCCGAAGGAAAGTAAAGTCCAACCAATGTCGACATCTAAAAAGACTTCTCTAGAAAAAAAAAAAATAATACTCCATTTGACTATTCAAAAAAGAGAACGACCGACCTCCTCCCATGATATTCTAAGAAATATTTGATTGACAGACAACACGGGTGTCAGCAGTAAAAAATGAAGGGTATACGATGTTCCATTTGGGGACCATATATAGTCCTGAAACTCTTATTACAGCATGCATTCAGACCACCGAAAAAATTGTGAATAATTGAGGAACAACAACCATAAATACAGCATAATTTTTTCGTAGTAAACTTATTACATCAAACTTAGACTTTTCCTCGAGATAAGTAACTTTTATTAACAAAGAAAAGTATATGCCAGTGTTTTAAAAATTGGACCGGTCATCAAATCGGTGAGGGTATTGAGTCACTGGTTTATCGGTCGAACCACTGGGTCATTGGTCGAACCGCATGACCAAACTGGATTAAACCGAATTAAACCGGATAACTAGGTTGAATAAACCTGTCATTATAATAGGTATAAAACCGATAAAACCGGTCGAACCGGATAATTCAGTCTCTAAAAAATATAACTAACACTTAAATTTTTTGAAAATATCATATCATAAATTCACAGGTTCATAATTTAAATTCAAATTTTAAACAGAGTTTAATTGTAAATTTTAAACAGAGTCTAAATTAAACAGAGTTTAATTTAAATTCATAGTTTTAATGTTAATAGAAAATCAGTTTTAATGTTAATAATTAAAACAATACAAATATTAACATTATTCTAAATAATAAAATTTTCAAATCTATATATATAAAATGGAAATCAGTTAAGTCTAAAATTATATTATATTTAGTTTTTTAATTTGTTTTCTTAAATTTCTATACAGATATTTGTATGATGGTTTTTCAATCAATATAAATACAAAATAGTAAAAATAGTTTTGTGGATATTACGAAATTTAATTTGTGTATCACTTAAATCAAATGAGTGATCACTATTATTCTTGGAGAAAAGTTCCTATGTATTTGAGTTAAAAAATTTAAAAAAAAAAAAATTTAAAAAAAATTTAAAAAATAATAATAATTTTTTTAAAATAAGCAGTTGAACCGTCAGTTTTCCCGATTCTCACCGGTTCGAAGACATGGCCGATCAAGTAAGTGAATCCGGCCGGTTACCTGGCCGGTTCCTGGTCCAACCGGTCCGACCGGACGGTCCGGTCCGGTTTTTAAAACTATGGTATATGCATTAAGAATGGCATGGTCAAAAGATTAGATGATGGTCAACATGAATTCATGACGTGGTATTTTTTTGAGTGTCATATGAAATTTATAGAAAAATGGTGTATAATTATTAGAGTGTGTGGCCAAGTGTGTTCTTGGATGATAGATATGTTTTTTGGGTTATGATAATGGTATTGCCGACCATGTCGGGGCAGGAGAATATAAGCAATGAGAGTCCCACATGTAGACATGTGACTTGGTGGTGGGTAATGTTATGATTTTTTATAGGGTTATGATAAAAACAGCATTTTTTTTTGTTTACCCATTTTCAATAAGTTTGAATATGATGATTATATGTTTGTTTTTTTGTTATAGTTGATATATGCTTAAATCCTATGCTTAAATCATTGCGCTTTATGTATAATTTGAAAGGCAATGAGAATATGTGTTAAATGCAATGTTTTAAAATTTGAAAATGTTCAGTGAATGTTTAATTGATTCAATTAGTTAAATTTACGGTTGAACTATTTATTTAATAAATTTAAACTATTTATTATATAAATTTATAATATAAAATTAAATTTCACATTAATAAATATTTCATAAATCTATTATAAACTTAATACAATAATATAAATAGTACACATAATAACACAATATAGTTGTAAACTTAATTTCAACTTTCATTTAAGAAAAATTTGAACTAATTAAATAATTTTAATAAAATAGGTTAAATCAATTCAAACCAAAATTAAAATAATTGTACATAATACCTAACATAGAATTCAAATAATTAAGAATACATAAATTAAATAGAATAAAATTACTATAAAAATAAATAATACAATATATTTAATTGAATAAAAGTAAGCAAATGTGATTTGAACTATAATAAACAACTCATAATTGTACAACGACGAACAATATTGAGTTGAACAACAACTAATATATTAAGTTGAACAGTGTGACTATGTTTGAAAGAAACAACGTGATGATAATGCAGCGTGGTTGAAAGAAAAAATATAACGAAGTGATAGAATTTAAAAGTTTGTATGGTTGTAAAAAAATAAAATAAAAAATTTTTGTTAATGATTGAATTGTTTTAGATTTTGATATTGACATACTAAACTTCAAAAAAAAATGACAGACTTGATGTATTTTTTTAACATAATAGTTTTACAAAATCGGTTCCGATTCTTTAGTTCAAACTGTTATAAATGGTTCAATCTGATTTTATTTCGATTTTGATGCATGGATGATTTTAAAAGATTGATCGAATCGAATTCAACTTCGATTCCCAATGCAACCGATTGAACTAGTCGATGATTAATTAAATGTAAATATTTAGTTAAATATGAACATGTGGTATGTTTTGAAACACAACTTATTTAACGATGAGAGCGTTATCACTACTAGAAATACTTTTTTAATTTGTAAAATATTTTCTGCAGATTTACTTATGGATTTTCCTCAAAGTTATTAAATAAAATTTATTTTTCTACAAAAGACGATTTTTCCTGCTGATTTTGCAAATGATTATTTGAAATTACACAGTATTACTTGTGGATTTTGCTGCGAAATGAAAAAAACAAATCCGCAGGAAACACCTGCAAAATTTGCTTCAGATTTTTATTTATAGTATATATTTGAATTTTTTTACATATTAACTTATTTTGACTTTAAGTATAGAAGTGAAATGTATCAGATAATATATTATAGGATTAATACACATTTTAGACCCTGCAATATGAGGCGAATTCTAAAAAGGACCCTGTAAAAAAAAAAATTTAGATTCTGTCCCTGCCATTTGAAGATTCTTTCATTTTGGCCCCTCAATCCACACAGTCAGCATTTTTTTATTTTTTTTATGTGACGTGGCACTTACTTGAATTTTTATGTTTATTTTCTTTATATTTTAATTACACGCGTGGTATTTAACTATTATTTTATTACTTAAATGTTGAAATGTTTAAAGATTCAAAAATCAAAATTTTGCCCTCACCGAAGTTTGAACCCATATTCTCATGGCTGCAAGGATATACTCTTCCACTAGGCCATTTAGTTCTTCTTGTCTAGTTGGTAACTTCAAATGTATATATTACAACATTTCAATTAACAATTAAATTAACACTTAAATTAACATATTAAATACATAAATGACTTTAAATAAATACTATAACTTATTATTATTTTATTTTACGATCAATTTATTATTTTATTTATTTGTTTGTTTAATTTCAGTTTAATATTTTATTTTATTTATTTATTTTATTTAATTTCAGTTTTATTTATTTTATTTAAAAATATACGTTAATATTTATTTTCAGTTTATTTTCAGTTAATTTATTATTTAATATTTATATTTATATTCAGTTTATTTATTACTAAATTTATTTTTAGTTTATTTATTATTTATTTTCAGTTTATATTTATATTCAGTTTATTTATTTAATATTTAGTTTATTTATTTATTTATTTAGTTTATTTAGTTTATTTATTTATTTAGTTTATTTATTTATTTATTCAGTTTATTTATTTAATATTTATTTTATTTATTTAATATTTAGTTTATTTATTTATTTAGTTTATTTATTTATTTATTTAGTTTATTTATTTATTTATTCAGTTTATTTATTTAATATTTATTTTATTTATTTAATATTTAGTTTATTTATTTATTTATTTAGTTTATTTATTTATTTAGTTTATTTATTTATTTATTCAGTTTATTTATTTAATATTTATTTTATTTATTTAATATTTAGTTTATTTATTTATTTATTTAGTTTATTTATTTATTTATTTATTCAGTTTATTTATTTAATATTTAGTTTACTTATTTATTTATTTTTATATTTATATTTAGTTTATTTATTTTCAGTTTGTTTATTAAATGTAAATAAAAAAATAATATTTAGTTTAAATAAATAAATAAACTAAATAAATAAATAAATAAATAAACTAAATATTAAATAAATAAACTGAATATAAATATAAACTGAAAATAAATAATAAATAAACTGAAAATAAATTTAGTAATAAATAAACTGAATATAAATATAAATATTAAATAATAAATTAACTGAAAATAAATATTAACGTATATTTTTAAATAAAATAAATAAAACTGAAATTAAATAAAATAAATAAAATAAAATATTAAACTGAAATTAAACAAATAAATAAATAAAATAATAAATTGATCGTAAAATAAAATAATAATAAGTTATAGTATTTATTTAAAGTCATTTATGTATTTAATATGTTAATTTAAGTGTTAATTTAATTGTTAATTGAAATGTTGTAATATATACATTTGAAGTTACCAACTAGACAAGAAGAACTAAATGGTCTAGTGGAAGAGTATCTCCTTGCAACCATGAGAACATGGGTTCAAACTTTGGCGAGGGCAAAATTTTGATTTTTGAATCTTTAAACATTTCAACATTCAAGTAATAAAATAATAGTTAAATGTCACGCGTGTAATTATAATATAAAGAAAATAAACATAAAAATCCAAGTAAGTACCACGTCACATTAAAAAAATAAAAAAAATAAAAAAATGCTGACTGTGTGGACAAAATGAAAGAATCTTCAAATGACAGAGACGGAATCTAAGTTTTTTTTTACAGGGTCCTTTTTCGAATTCGCCCCATATGGCAGGGTCTAAAATGTGTATTAACCCTATATTATAAATATTTTACATAGATACTTTATGTTATAGTATACAACTTGTTGATTTATTTAATTTTTCTAAAGAAATTTTCTTTAAATTGAGTTATTTTATAAAATGAGGGCAAAATTTTGATTTTTGAATCTTTAAACATTTCAACATTCAAGTAATAAAATAATAGTTAAATGTCACGCGTGTAATTAAAATATAAAGAAAATAAACATAAAAATCCAAGTAAGTGCCACGTCACATTAAAAAAATAAAAAAAATAAAAAAATGCTTACTGTGTGGACTGAGGGGCCAAAATGAAATAATCTTTAAATGGCAGAGACGGAATCTAAGTTTTTTTTTTACAGGGTCCTTTTTCAAATTCGCTCCATATGGCAGGGTCTAAAATGTGTATTAACCCTATATTATAAATATTTTACATAGATACTTTATGTTATAGTATACAACTTGTTGATTTATTTAATTTTTCTAAAGAAATTTTCTTTAAATTGAGTTATTTTATAAAATGAGGTTAGATCACTTTAATAATCTTATTTCAAGTAGTTTTTATAAATTAATAACAGTGTATTTTTGTTTTTTTTACCATTTCTTAATACACCACTCAAGTTTCTTATACACCATATGAAATTATTTTTTTGCCCCCTAGTTTCAGATGTGCACATTTGGACGCACCGTTTTTTTTAAAAACGTTGCCTTGTTCCGGATGTGCAAATCCGAAATGACAAGTTACGCGTACTCCGGATGTGCACATCCGGAAAAATGGCTGAAACTTAAAAAGGTATATTTATTTTAAGAAATAATAATAATAATATGTATTTTAAAAGAATAATGATCAACAGTAAAACATTACTTCTATTACCAGAGTCGGCACAAAGTTGGTGGTACTCCTATTACCACTTGCAGAACCAATGGACTGACTTTGGGTCACAAGATACAGATGAATTGTTTTTACTTAGGTTCATTGCGAGGAGATAATTCAAGACCTCTTTAAAATAACAGTGGATCCTTAGAAGGGAAATCGGCCCGCTGGAATGATAAGATAATTTTGTTAGATTTGTGTATTCCTCATGATAGGATAATTCAGGGAGTGACGTGTGACTTTCTATAAATCAACTGGGTTTAAGCCTAAAAGGATTATATTTTACAGGTTCGCGTTGGTTTTTTCTAAATGATACATACTGATGTATATTGATGTATATGCATATATTATAACTTGTTTATTATGCTTATTATGCCCACTTGCTAGCTTATTATGCACAGTTGCTGATGTCTATTGATGTATATGTATATATTATAACTTGTATATTAATGATATAGTTCCTCCTGCTTATTATGTACACTTGCTAGCTTTCCGCGCTCTATACTACATAAATGAAGTAGAAAATTCTGATTCTGGTTCTGCAAGTGGTAATAGGAGATACGAAGAACAAAGTTTTCTATTGGCTGGAAACCTAATCCATTGACTCAAGATCTTCATCACGCTATCAAGAATCTCTCCGCTGAACTTTATTCTAAAGATGTTCATTTTCTCATGGAGCTTATTCAAGTACATTTAACCTTTCATAATGCATTTATGATGTTAAATGATAGTTGTTTATATTCATGACCGTAAATCTGTTGTTAACTTTATCAGAATGTCGAAGACAACCATTATATTGACGGAGAGACTCCAACCTTAGAGTTTGTTATAACCTTAGAGTTTGTTATAACTTCTGATGACATTACTCCAACAGGAGCAGTGGTTACACTGGAGAGAAAGGATCAACAAAGTTTTCAATTGAAGAGATGCAAAGAACAAAGTTTTCTATTGGAGAGATAAGAAAAACAAAGTTTTCTATTGGAGAGAACGAAGAACAAAGTTTTCTATTGAAGAGATACGAAGAACAAAGTTTTCTATGGGCGGGAAACCTAATCCCTTCTCGCTCCCCTCATTCGAATGTATATTAACTTGCGATGATATATTAACGTATGCGACCAACCGACAAAGCCAATTTAAAAAAAAAAGTTATGCTATTTTCCGGATCTGCAGTTCCGGAATTAAAAAAAATAAAGTTATACTATGTTTCCGGATGTGCACATCCGAAATATATCAGCGTTTTTAAAAAACACGGTGTGTTCGGATGTGCACATCCGAAATCTGGGGGCAAAAATGAAATTTCACGTGGTGTATAAGAAACTTGGGTGGTGTATTAAAAAATGTTTTTTTTTTATAAATCAAGTATTCTCTCCCGAATTCATTGAGCTTGTAAGATCATAATAGACAACAAATTCTCCAAGTTGTTAAATTGGAAGAGATTCTGACATTTCATTCAAATGTTTTTGAGTGAATCCTCATATTTAATTTAAAGAATTTTTTAGTGTATATATTTAATTAATACTTCAAAAATTGAACTTTTATAAAAATATTTGAAATAATTGAATTATTGAAAAAAAATTGATTCGATGGTGTCAATTTATAGATAATGTAAAAAGTTGAAAAAATAGTTTTCGCTATTCAACTATGTTAATTTATAAAAAAAAAAAATCTATAAATTGACATTATCGAATAAAAAAAAATATATATACATTGAGAAATCTGTTTTCTAAAAAAGAAAGAAATAATCTATTAATAATAAATAATAAAAGACTATCAATTAAATTTTTCTTTTTGTTTTTTTAATTGTGAAAAGTAGAGATTTATAGATATAAGCGTATGCACACATTATAATTGATGATTTGTAATTTGTCAAATTTAATATGAAAAATATAAAATTTTGAATAAATTAAGATTATAGATTTTTCTCTTTTCCTAATAAATCAAACTATTCTCTTATTTAAAACATATATATTAAATTAGTTAAAGATTAAATAACTTTTAATATATGTATTTATTTTTATATTATTAATAACACTTTGAAAAAACAATTAACAAGAAACGTAAAACATGATTTTTATTTTTCTCTGAATCCTCGCGTTTGTCTTCTGGCCATATGTATGCTTTCGCTTGAAAATCCTAATTTATCTTCTTTGCTACGGAGGAGCTCCGGCCATGGTGACACCGAATCTGAACTCACTTCTTACTCTCCAACTCATGAGCTTTCTATTCAACCTGTTGATTTTGCATTTTGAAGAACTCACCATCGAAACTCTTTCTCTCTCCACAACGGTAAGCGCATTCCCGTTTATCGTTTGGAATTTATTTTCGACGTGAATATTCTCAGTTTTCGAAGTCCTTACAGAGATCAATTACTTTTTATTCTTAGCTTTTCAAGTCTTAGGTAAGTTGTTGGTTGATTTTTTGAATCTAGGTTTTTTGAAGTCCGAGAACTGATAAATTAAGAAAAATAAAAGATCAAAACCATACATTCATTCTAATTTGGAAATTTTGGAAGTCAAATTGGTTAGATTTGAATAGAAGGGTACTTTTGTTCATTAGTGATACTGTGTAGCCTTTTTAGTATGTTTGGTTTCAGTTTTGGATGGGGCTAAATTGATTTTGATATGTTTCTAACGAGAATTGATTTTGATTCGAAAATTATGATTTGTAGCTTTTGAATTTGGCCATGATTTTTACACTCAATTTATTGTGCAATGTTTCTTTTTGGCCATGATTTTCTTAAAGAGTTAGAGAAAATTGGAATGTTTGAGGTGGTAACACATTCCTTCAAATTTGGTTGGTATATTACTTTTCAATCTATATCCTGAAATCAAATTGGTGTTGTGATCAGAAATTGATAACAGTGTTTCTTTTTTCACACTTTGGTACATATATCCTTTGCTAGAAAGTCTATCATCATTATTTGAGTCCTTGACCATGTGTGATATGAATTTGCTTGAGTTCTCTGTAGAGTTTTTTTGGAGATCTTATTTCATCTTTACATAAAATCCACAAACTACCAGGCATGTTTTATAATCTCCTTAATTATTTATCAATGACTTTATTTCATTTCCTTATAGCTTTATATCACTACACCAATTTCCTGTTCAAAGGGGAAAAAAAGTGTTAAGAGTTCCACATCGGACAATCTATGGCCTAAACATGTGTTTATAAGTGGGGGTAATCCTCACCCTACCAGCCGGTTTTGTAGGGTTGAGTTAGGTCCAACCCACACATCTTAAGATGATATTAGAGCCTTGTTTAAGATCCATTGGGCCACCCACCATTCAGTTCCACGCTCCAGACATAAATCCTGGTCGTGAGAGGGAGTGTTAAGAGTCTCACATCGGACAATCTATGGCCTGAACATGTGTTTATAAGTGGGGGTAATCCTCACCCTACCAGCCGGTTTTGTAGAGTTGAGTTAGGCCCAACCCACACATCTTAAGAAAAAGGAATAAGATAGGAGGTTTATTTTGGTTGGCTATCATTTGAAATTTGTGGAAAACAAGAAATGAGATAATATTCAAAGGAGTGGAGCTCGATACTCAAAGAATGGTGAACAATATCAAACTGGTGGTGTGGAACCGATAGCCTTCATGCGGTGAAGGAAAGGGAGCAGAGGTGTCGTCAGGGTCCATCCGAAGTTGTTACTGGGCTTGAGGTTTTCCCTTGTGAGGTGATGAGGATGGGCCTAGTACTCGTTTCTAATGTAAACCAACTTTTTGTTTTGTTATTCAACCAATCCTCATAATTGTGTGTTGTGACCCTTAATTTCCCTTCATCTGCATGATCTCTCTAATATTAGGCATGTTTGGAATAAATTATGGGCGGTGGTGATCAAGACATACTGACCACTACTTAAAAACTAATTCTGAATCATCAATCAACTTTATGTCCTCCTACTTGTGAAGACAAGCTTTTCAAAAGTGTTTTGATGAAGACAAAATTCTACAAGCAAAGTATAAGTATTGTAAAAAAGGAAATGGTTCAAGACTTCTAGCACAATTCAAGTTTCAAGTTAAATCAAGTCTTGAAGATATTCTTAGTGATTGATCATAAATGTTAAGGTATATAGCACTCAACTTCTCTTTGTGTATACAAGTGTTCAAGTTATCATTCAATCATGCCATAATCCATTAAAATGTTTGGTTGCATTAAAACATAATTTTTCCTCTTTGTTCTAAACCATTTTTGCATTATGGACTTCCTGTAATTGATTAACCATTATATGTTAATCGATTAACATGTGTAAATTTTGAATTATTTGGTACGTTGTAAAGGGGTTAATCGATTAACCATTATATGTTAAACGATTACCACTGTATCAGTGCCAGAAAAAATTGCATTTTTTTCATTCAAATGATTTTCAAAAATGGTTTATGAAGCATGGTATCCTTTCATTTGTTGCACTCATTTGTAGAGGTGTATAGTGGCTATATATACATCATTTCTTCAGATTTTAAACTCGCCTCCTTTGCAAAAAAAAATTCAAACATTCAAAATTCTCTTCATCTTTCAAAATCTCTTAAGTGTTCCAAACTAGAATTTTTATTGAAACTTTCTGCACTTAATTTTCATTGAAAAATTGTCATAAATTGCATTCCATACATTGTGAACTCTTGTATATCATTGAGGAAATTGTTTGCTTAAAGGAGAAGATCAATCAATAGATTGATAAGTGTACAATTCATTTCAAACTCTTGTATAAAAATTTAGAATTCTTGTTGTATCCTTACTTTCCAGAATTGTTGGAAGCAAGAGGTTCATTAAGGAGAGGATTGTTCTCTTAGTGGACTTAGTGAAAAATCCAAGAGGATTGTTCTTGGTATTTTGGTTGTTAGTGTCTGTATAGGAAGACTAGGATAGTCTTGTATAAGTCCTAACAATAGTAAAATCTCTTTCATGTTGAAAGGAGATTGGAGTACTCTCGGACTGTGAGGGGAACGAGGATATTTCTCGGTGTTCTTTACTTTCTGCACTTTACGGCTTTCATCACTTAGTAATTAACCAGGAAAGTAATCATAACATAAGTTTAAAACCGGAAAATTTTTAAGTACCTAATTCACCCCCTCTTAGGTGCAAACTCTACTTACAATTGACATCAGAGCAGGTTATAGGTAACATGTTCCTACAGATCCAGTATGGCTTCCACAAGCGCTAACCTGTTTTTCAAAGAGGGTGGTAGTAGTAACAAACCCCCTCTATTCTCTGGAGAATATTTTGACTTATGGAAAATTCGTATGAAAGCACATTTAGAAGCACAAGGAGAAGGAATTTGGGAAACCGTCGAAAATGGCCCACATGAACCAGTTAGTCTTAAATGGTGTCGGAACTCCAAAGACTAAAAGTTCTTATGATGAAGATGATAAAAAGAAAGTCCTTAATGAAAAGATAACCATTAACATACTACAAAGCGCACTAAGTATGGATGAGTTCTTTCGCATCTCTCAATGTAAATCTGCAAAAGAAATTTGGGACACTTTGGTGGAAACTCATGAAGGAACCGCTGAAATTAAAAGGTCAAGATTGAATACATTAAGTCAAGAATACGAAATGTTCCGAATGCAGCCCGGAGAATCCATCGTCACTTTGCAGAAAAGATTCGTCTATTTAACAAATCATTTGATCACTCTTGGTAAGACATTTTTTAATGATGAATTGAATCTTAAAGTTCTTAGATCATTAACCAGGGAATGACAACCTAAAGTGATGGCAATTTCTGAGAAGAAAAGCCTTTCAACTATGACGTCTGCATCATTGTTCAGGAAACTCCGAGAACATGAATTAGAACTTGGACGACTAGAAAAACATGAACATCAAGAAAAGAAATCCAAAGGTATCGCTTTAAAAGTCGAATCAAAAGAAGAATCAAATGATGCTCCTGAAGAGGATGAGAACTTCTTGCTTCTTGTGAAGAAACTTGGTAAGTTCTTTAATAAAAATGATAAATCTTTCAATTATGCAAAAAGAAAGAAACATTTTAGAAAAAAGGAGGCTTCTACGTCAACATCCGATGTCACTTGTTATGAATGTGGTAAACAAAGCCATATTAAGACGGATTATTCGAAACTTCTCAAGAAAGGTGGTTTCAAGAATAAAAAGGAAAATAAGAACAAGAAAGCCTACGTATCATGGGAAGATAATGAGATAAGTTCTTCATCAGATTTGGATAGCGACGAATGTGCAAATCTAGCAATGATGACCTCACATCATTCCGATGATGAAGAGGTTAGTACTGAATTTTCCATTTATGATAACGATGCTCAAGGGGCTATTGATGAACTTCTTAACGAGTGCAAAATTCTGTACAAAACAATATCATCTCAAAAGAAAGAAATTACTTCTCTAGAAAATAAAATTGAGATTATGGAAAAAGATTACAAAGATGAAAAACTAAAGATAATTAGTGAATAAAAACAGAATTTTGTATGCAAAGAATGTGAATTTCTTTCTTTGCAACTTGTCCAACTAAAAAGAGTTTTAGAAAGATATGAAAAAGGACAAATTGGTTCGGAGGGTGTTCTTAGTCAACAAAGATATGCTAACGATAAAAGTGATCTTGGTTATTCAAAATTTAGTAAACCAAGTTCAAGTAAAACTATTTTTGTTAAAGCTAGTGATCAAACTCCAAAAGAGAAAGTTAACAAAGCCAAAATTGTTCATCCTTATCCTAAAAGGAAAAGATTTGTTTAAAAGAAATCATATGTTTCTACGTATAAAAATAATTTTGTTCCTACATGTTTTTATTGTGGCATTGTTGGCCATACACCATGCTTGCTATGTTAGAAACTTTAGTGTTGCAAGTGGGTATTATATGTGGGTAAAGAAAGGTACTATTTATGAAGGACCTAAGGAAATTTGAAGACCACGTATAATTTATGGTATCTTGATAGTGGTTGTTCGAAGCATATGACGAGAGACATTGACAAATTTTCAAATCTAATGCTTAAGGCCAAGGATTATGTTACTTATAGAGATAATAACAAAGGAAAGATTCTTGGCATAGGCAAAGTTGGAGCACCATCTTTCACATCCATTGAAGATGTTCTTTATGTTGAAGGACTAAAGCACAATCTTCTAAGCATTAGCCAAATTTGAGACAAAGGCTTCAAGATCAAGTTCACCAAGGATGAATGCTTGATTGAAGATGAAGTCACACATGAGGTAAAACTTAAAGTAAAAAGAATTAATAATATATTTATGAATTTCCTTGATGATTTGTCTTTGAAGGTAAAATGTCTCATGGCGAACAATAATGACTCATGACTATGGCATAAAAGATTTGCTCATATTCATATGAAACATTTAAATAAATTAGTCAAGCATGATCTCGTCATTGGATTGCCTAAGATAAAGTTTGTCAAAGATAGATTATGTGATGCTTGTCAAAAGGAAAAACAAACCAAATCAACTTTCAAATCTAAGAATGTGGTGTCCACTTCAAGGCCACTATAATTGTTGCATATGAACTTATTTGGTCCATCAATAACAAGAAACTTCGGAGGTAATGCATATGCATTAGTTATTATTGATGGCTTTTCTAGATTTTGTTGGAGATTCTTTATAGTGCAGAAAAGTGACACTTTCAAAGCATTCAAGAAGTATGCAAAGCAAATTCGAAATGAGAAATCACTAAAAATTGCCTCCATAAGAAGCGACCATGGCGGAGAATTCCAAAATGCCTCATTTGAAGAATTTTGTGAAGAACAAGGAATCACTCATAAATTTTCTGCACCAAGAACTCCTCAACAAAATGGAGTGGTGGAAAGAAAGAATAAGTCACTTGTGGAACTTGCAAAAACAATGCCAAGTCACTCAAATCTTCCAAAGTATTTTTGGGCGAATGCGGTGAGTACGACTTGCTATGTAAGTAATAGAGTTATTATTAGACCTATTTTGAAAAAGAACCCCTATGAACTCTTCAAAGGAAGGAAACCAAATATTTCCTACTTTCACATATTTGGATGCAAGTGCTTTGTCTTAAACAATGACAAAGTCATTCTCGGTAAGTTTGATGAAAAATCCGATGAAGGTATTTTTCTTGGCTATTCTCTTTCTAGTAAAACATATAGAATATATAATAAGAGAACTTTAACAATTGAAGAATTTATGCATGTTTATTTTGAAGAATTTAACCCCTCCAAGGAGGACATTGTTTTGTGTGATGATGATGATGAAATTATAGAAGTTCATAAAGAAGTTACTTCCAAAGTCAACAATTATGATCAATCAAAACATCAAGAACCAATTCAACAAGAGTCAAATGATAATGATCTACCTAAGGAATGGAGAACTCACAGAGATCATCCAATTGATAAAGTCATTAGTGATATAAGTCAAGGCATTGCAACAAGGTTGAATCTTAAAGATGCATGTCTCAACATGGAGTTTGTCTCACAAATTGAACCTTCCAAAGTCAAAGATGCCTTAGATGATGATCAATGGATTTATTTTTAGCCATGCAAGAAGAACTTAATCAATTTGAAAGAAATCAGGTTTGAGATTTAGTTCCTAGACCAAAAGATAAACATATTATAGGAACTAAATGGATCTTTAAAAATAAGCTAGATAAAAATGGTATCATTATTCGGAATAAGGCAAGATTAGTAGCCCAAGGTTATAATCAAGAGGAAGGTATAGATTTTGAGGAAACATTTTCCCCTATTGCTAGACTAGAAGCAATTAGATTATTGTTAGCATATGCTTGTTCTTTGAATTTTCAATTGTACCAGATGGACGTTAAAAACACATTCCTAAACGATTACATACTTGAAGAAGTTTATGTAATTCAACCTCCAGGATTTGAAGATTTCAAACATCTTAATCATGTGTACAAACTCAAAAAGGGCATGTACGGATTGAAGAAAACACTAAGGGCATGGTATTATAGGTTAAGTGATTTTCTATGTGAAAACAGTTTTGAAAAAGGTAGAGTTGATACTACACTTTTTATTAAAAGAATTAACCATCATACTATCTTAGTGAAAGCTTATGTAGATGACATCATATCTGGATCAACAAATGAATCCCTATGTGAAGAATTATCATCAACCATACAAGGAAAATTTGAGATGTCCATGATGGGTAAGTTGAACTACTTCCTTGGGTTGCAAATCAAACAAACAAAGAATGAGATATTCACCAGTCAATCTAAATATTGCAAAGAGCTTCTCAAAAGATTAGACATGGACAATTGCAAGGCTATGGCTACTCCTATGGGATCCGAAACTTACATTGATCAAGATGAAGCAGGTGTTTCAATTGATGTTACAAAATATCGAGGTATGATAGGATCATTACTATATTTGACGGCAAGCCGTCTTGACATTATGTTCAGTGTGTGTTTATGCGCTCGGTTTCAAGCTAATCCTAAGGAGTCGCATCTTGCCTCGGTGAAGAGAATCATGAAGTATATAAAGGGAACAACGAACGCCGGCTTATGGTATCCTAAAGGTAGTGTATGTAACTTGATTGGATTTTCATACTCAGATTATGAAGGGTGTAAAACAGATAGAAAAAGCACAAGCGAACATGTCATATTCTTGAAAACGCTCTTGTATCGTGGTCATGTAAAAAACAAGCATGTGTGGGTCTCAGTACGGCTGAAGCAGAGTACATTGCTGCGGGAAGTTGTTGTGCTGAAATCCTTCGGTTAAAACAACAACTTAGCGACTACGGCGTGAACCTTGGATGCATTCCGTTAAAGTGCGACAACACAAGTGCCATAAACATAACCAAGAATCCAGTCATGCATTCTCGTACAAAGCACATAGACATTCAACATCATTTTCTCCAAGTTCATGTGCTTAAGGGCGATGTTGAAGTCTCATTCGTGGATACGCATAACCAATTAGCGGACATTTTCACAAAACCTCTCGCAAAGGAATCATTTTACGAAATTCGGAGGGAGCTTGGTATTCTAGATGAATGTGACATATAATTCTTCAAATTTTATTCATTATAATCATTAATGAATTAAAGGTACACTCAAAATTTAATTTTCAAAAATATATTAAATTTTAAGTATGTGAGTTTTTCATATAAATTAAAAGTTCTCATATTGCATGTTGTTTCAAATATTTTTATGACATATATTAATGATACAAAGTTGCTTTATGATACATAATAACATGTCAAAGTGGTAGTTTATGAATTTTCAATGCATGCTGTAAGATATCAAACTACTGTTTTTTTGTATGTGTTAATCGGTTAACACATATTGGTTAACCGATTACATGCCTGATAACCTGCATATCTTCAGCCTTTTTGGATGTTGTAACCAATTAACCTATACTGGTTAATCGATTACCACTGTAGCGAAATGTCAAAATATTCGTTTTATTTATGCCACATATTTGTCTTTTAATATTTGTCTTATGTACTTAAGTGATTATTTGGATAAGTCAAATTCACTTTCCAACATCCTTATTGAAACTCTTCATTCTTCATTCCCTTCAACTCTTGTTATTCTCTTCTTCCAAATTCTTCCTCTCACATTAGCTCTCTTCAACCAAAAGTAAAAACCCACTCATTCAATTACTATTTATAAACAATTCTTATCTCAAAACTATTATCTCAAAAAGCTCTTCTCTCCAAAATTCAAAAATCACTTCTCAAACCCCAACTTTCATTTTTCTCAACTTCATTCATGGCTCCTTCAAGGAAAGAAAAGGGCAAGCTCAAAATGGGAGAAACCAGTTCCGGTCAAGCTGAGATAGAACATGCACCAACAACAAAGTCAAGGAGGCTTACTTTCGATTTCACGAATCGACCATTGATGTTGGTAAATTATGTTAATCTCACTTTCTTTCCTGATCATAGTTTTACTTTTCCGGAACTGTTGAAATATCAAGGGATTGATAAGTTAGTGTCAGATCTTGGTCCCTATTACCCTGACCTTGTTAAAGATTTCTTTTCAAATTTGCATGTTGGTGTTAATGAATTTGAGGACCATATGTTAACATATAAGGTTCAGAACACAGAGATTAGTATGGATTTGGAATATTTTGGGAAATTTTTAGGAATACCGTATGAGGGTCTATATATCCGTCAAGGTTTTACACCTCTCGCGTCCTTTTGTATGCAAAAAAACTTGTCGGTGAGTGACCGTATGCTTCACTATGTTATTGCGTATTTGTTATTGCCAAAGCATTCCAATCATGCTCAAATTGGTGATGTAGAGATGTAAATTATTTTTGCTATCAAGAATAGGATAAAGATTAATTGGGCCTATACTATTATGTACCATATGCTTTATCAACAATCTCTGAGTGGCGGACTTCCATATGCTAGGATTGTCTCAAGAATTTTGGAATCAAGTGGTATAGCCTTAAAGAGAGAACCTAGAAAGATTATGACTTCTAAGGATTGTGAGATAACTGATTCAACATGTCTTCGGAATACCGGCATTATCAAGGATAGGAATGGTATCTTCGTATACAAGGATGATCCTTCAACCAACGCTCCTCCACCGGTTCCGGAAGGCGGATATTCAAATGAAGTCTTGTACAACAAGATGTGCTCGATTGAATCAACAATGAATTGTAATCATCGGGAACATAAGTTAGAGATGGCATCCATTAAGCGCATTTTGAAAAACCTAACCATGTCCCGTAACCAAGAGCCACAAGAGGAGAAGGAAAGTGAAGGAGGAGAAGAAGATGACGATGAAGGAAATGATGACATGTCCGAAAGTGATTACATTTCGTTGTATTGCTTGCTTTTATGTTTTTCTTTGTTTTAGTTTCTTAGTAATTCTAGTGTTTTGAAGTTAATTTATGCTTGAAAAAAATATTATGGTGTGTAATGTTTTTACATTTGTGTGTTTTCATTTGGTAAGACAATTTATGATTATGCAATATGGTTTTCTAATACGTTCCTTTTGTATGCTATGTCTACATTGTGTTGATTATCTTTTATGCTTCTTACATACAACTTATAAAAATTAAATATCAAAGACTTTTCCCATCCTTTTTGGTAATGACAAATGGGGAGAAGTATAAGTATTATTGTTGTTTGCATGTTTCTCTAACAGAAAGTGCAGCTATGCAAAATTGTTTTAAACTCTCAATCATGGATCAAGAGGGAGCGTTGATCAAGAGGGAGTTTCATGTGTTAGAGAAAACAAGATTGAATAAAATTTTCAAGAAAGTGTTGTCGTCATAAAAAAAGGGGAGAATGTGAAGACAAGCTTCTCAAAAGTGTTTTGATGAAGACAAAATTCTACAAGCAAAGTATAAGTATTGTTAAAAAGGAAATGGTTCAAGACTTCTAGCACAATTCAAGTTTCAAGTTAAATCAAGTCTTGAAGATATTCTTAGTGATTTATCATAAATGTTAAGGTATATAGCACTCAACTTCGCTTTGTGTATACAAGTGTTCAAGTTATCATTCAATCATGCCATGATCCATTAAAATGTTTGGTTGCATTAAAACATAAAATTTCCTCTTTGTTCTAAACCATTTTTGCATTTTGGACTTCCTATAATCAATTAACCATTATATGTTAATCGATTAACATGTATAAATTTTGAATTTTTTTGGTACGTTGTAAAGGGGTTAATCGATTACCACTGTATTAGTGCTAGAAAAAATTGCATTTTTCATTCAAATGATTTTCAAAAATGGTTTATGAAGCATAGTATCCTTTCATTTGTTGCACTCATTTGTAGAGGTGTATAGTGGCTATATATACATCCTATCTTCAGATTTTAAACTCACCTCCTTTGCAAAAAAAAATTCAAACATTCAAAATTCTCTTCATCTTTCAAAATCTCTTCAGTGTTCCAAACTAGAATTTTTATTGAAACTTTGTGCACTTATTTTTCATTGAAAATTGTCATAAGTTTCATTCCATACATTGTAAACACTTGTATATCATTGAGGAAATTGTTTGCTTAAAGGAGAAGATCAATCAATAGATTGATAAGTGTACAATTCATTTCAAACTCTTGTATAAAAATTCAGAATTCTTGTTGTATATTTACTTTTCAGGATTGTTGGAAGCAAGAGGTTCATTAAGGAGAGGATTGTTCTCTTAGTGGACTTAGTGAAAAATCCAAGAGGATTGTTCTTGGTATTTTGGTTGTTAGTGTCTGTATAGGAAGACTAGGATAGTCTTGTATAAGTTCTAACAATAGTAAAATCTCTTTCATGTTGAAAGGAGACTGAAGTACTCTCGGACTGTGAGGGGAACAAGGATATTTCTCGGTGTTTTTTACTTTCTACACTTTACGGCTTTCATCACTTAGTAATTAACCAGGAAAGTAATCATAACATAAGTTTAAAACCGGAAAATTTTAAGTACCTAATTCACCCCCTCTTAGGTGCCAACTCTACTTACACTACTAACTCCTCCCTACCATGTTCATAAACTCTCCCAAATTCACTTGTATACTACTAAATAATGTTAACATTATGGTCTTAATTAAAAATAATAAATTTTTGAACATTGTATGATTTGTTTTGATCAGGTTTTAAAGATGCACGAGTGGATGTTGTGGAACCGGTAGATTTGAGATGGGTTTCATGTGTGATCCAAGAAGTCCGTTTACATGCACAGATGCAAATAAAGATGTATTTTCGCATGTTCAAATTCATGATATGTGGCTCCTGCCAATTAATACAGAAAGCTACTGCTAGTAGTGTGGCTTTGGATTCGGACTATGTTGGCTATCTTGAGAAGGGGAAAATCCCTCCTAAGGTACTATATGGGAAAAACATGAGATTCATAGTTTATCTAACTCCGTGCTTATTTTCTAGTGATACTAATGTTTGTTTATAATTGTGCCAGCACATATCTCTTGTCCATTCTCAAGTCCCCTTGAGCACTGAAAGAAGCAAATATAATGTATGTAATCTTATAAGTTCAATTTGATAATCATTCTTTGTAATTCCCTTTCCTTTTTTGGGACTTACGTTATCATATGCAATGCTCAATTTGCATAACTCATCTTCAAAAACAATTTTGTAGATCTACATGATATGAGGAGGACCTGGAAGTTATAATTGAAATTGAATCAATCAGAGATAGTAGCAGAGATACATACTTTACGTGATGGAGGTTTATTGATGCAGGCAAGTATTGTTCTCTGAACTACCTATGCATTTGAACTTTTGTAGCTCTCTTCATTAGAATATTTTGATATTATTTTTGGATTCTATTATTATTCAAAACTTGTATTTGCCTTTCTTATTAACAAGCTAGACATATGTCTTAGGTTGTGCAAAGTTTGCTCAATTGCCTTGACAGCCCTTATATTACCTTTCCTTCAATGGCAAGAATGCTTGGCAGTTCTGGCAACCCGTATTCCTAAAGATCTAAGAATTGACACTTCAAAATAATTTGATTGGATGTCTGTGTAATATTTTTTTACACTGACAGTGTAGTATTTTTAAACTCTACAAACAAATGAGTTTACTTCAAGAAAGGTACAGTTTTGGAAATTAAATACATTATTTTGAACCTATTTTTTTATTGTCTTTTCTTCTCTAATTTGTCAAAGTATTAATGATTGTATTGTAGTGTAGCTTAACGTTTTAGTCTTTTGCAGTGGTGATGAGGATCAGACTCAAGAACGAATCAATAAGTTGGCCAAAATACTCAGAGGGCATGAATTAGGGTCCATAATACATGCTGCCGTGTTGGAGATATTAGTTGTATCATACAAAGGGATGAAAGGCGTGCTCTAATGAGGTATTCCTTTCACTGGTCAGCAGAAAAGCTATATTATGAAGAGGAACCCTTGTTACGTCATTTGGAACCTCCATTATCCATTTATCTTGAATTTATTTAGTTATTTCACGCTTCAAGTTCCTGTTTTATTTTAGGTGTGAAAGAAACATATTTTGCTCGTATGCATAATCTTTAATTCATTTAATATTTGTCTGATTATAGGACAAACTCAAAGGCTATGATAATATACGATATACACCATCCCGTGATCCTCAATGGCACCTCTACACGGTTGTGGATACCAAGCCACAACCAATTCAAAGAATGTTTCTTCATACACTTCTCAGACAGCCAACCATAAATGAAGGATACTCTGCTTATCAAAGGGTAGATGCAGAAACGTCTCGTACCCAATTGGATATGTCATTTACTTCAAGGAGCATTTTTAGGTCCTTAATGGGTGCAATGGAGGAGTTGGAACTTAAATCACACAATACCACTGTCAAAGCTGAACATGCTCATATGTACCTCTATGTCCTACGTGAGCAACAAGTAGATGATCTTGTGCATTATTCCAAGTGATTATTACTGCAAACTTCTCCATATATTTTTTTAATAATATTTATAAATATTCTTTTATTAGCGAGAAGTAAAAAATATTTCATCTAGTTCAAACAATTTTGGATGTTAATACCAGGAAAATTAACATAGATGTCGATCAAGAAGAAACAACAGTAGAGGCAGTCTTAGAAGAATTGGCACAGGAAATCCATTCCTCTGTTGGTGTAAGAATGCATATATTAGGGGTTTTCTTATGGGAAGTGAAACTCTGGATTACAGCATATGGACAGGCAAATGGTGCTTGGAGGGTCAATGTAAACAATGATGCGTTGCAAAGGTACGGGTACGTACCCAGTATCCGGTACAGGTACTGGTACGGAATACGTCATTTTAAAAAAAAACAAGGTACGGGTATGCGATTTTTCTCTACTAAAGATGAAGAACTTGGTTGTGTAAAGAGTTTTAATGCAATGGATTGAAGTTTAGCGATTGAAGATCTATAAGTTATCAATCATTCCATTGGTTTCAAGATCCACCGATCTTGCAACGAATCAAATTGGTCAAACTTTACATCAGCACATGAAAAACAATAAATAAAAAATAGGTACAGTGTCGGTACGTACCATACGAGTACCGTATGCGTACCAGTATCCGGTAAGAGTACTCGGTACCAGTACTTTACCTAAAATGGAGTATCCAGGCTTCAGAGAAACAATGTTATTGGTCATACATCCACCGTACATGTAAGTTTTTTAGTTTCTTAAAAATTTAAAGGAAAACTTCTTGCATGCTTTTCCCACTTAAATTCATAATTTTTAAAATTCACATATATCGAGAAATGGAGGATGCTACCACTCATAAAGTGGTTTACAGTTCAGTCACGGTAAAGGGTACACTGCATGGTGTACTAGTGAACGAAAACTATCAACCTTTGAGAGTTATTGACCGAAAATGTCTCGTAACAAGAAAGAGTAACACGACTTACTGCTACGATTTTCCCCTTGGAAGTTATGTTGAATGAATTTAGTGATAGTTTCCCGTTGTAGGTCAAATAAAGTTATCTAATGAGAAATGCTTCTTGCATGCGTTTCAAACATCCTTGGAACAATCATGGTCAATTCAACAGACATGAATTTAAAGAGTCAAAGATAAGGATTTCCTAAAAGTGATGGAGCTTAAATTTTCAGAGAAAAAAGGTGGTTGGGGTACTTCTCTTGTTCCTGCAGAGCGTCCTCCTGGACTCAATGATGTTGGCATGGTAGCCTGGTTGATGGAAATGTGTACTCCTGAATTCCCATTTGGAAGGACGATGTTGGTTGTTTCGAACGACGTTACATTCAAGGCTGGCTCTTTTGGCCGAAAGGAGGATGTTTTCTTTATAGCAGTAACTGATCTTGTCAATGCTAAGAAAATACCTTTAATATACTTAGCCACAAATTCTGATGCCCGTTTAGGTGTAGCCTAGGAAGTCAAAACTTGTTTCAGAGTTGGTTGGTTTGAGGAATCTTAACATGAGAATGGTTTTCAGTATGACTGTTTAACACCTAAGGACTATTTTCAAATTGGATCATCAGTGATGGCACATGAATTAAAGCTTGAAAGTGGAGAAACCATATGGGTTTTAGATACCCTTTTTTATATTCTTAGCTCTCCTCGCATTGTTTGTATTCTTATTAGTATTGTGATTGTTTATAATTGTTATTCTCTATTAATTATGGTCCTGTTTTGTTTAATTTTTAAAAAAAAAAAATATATTAGCTGAGGATTTACTTGCGATCTTACGTTCGGAATTAACTGCGATTTATTTTCTGCGGATTTACCTACAGATTTTTGTGCAAAAAAATTACCCTCAAAGGTTTAGCTTTAGGACTAAAACGCACGCAAAAAGTGAGATATAGGGACTCAGAAAAAAAATTACAGGGACTAAACACAAAAACTCGCTAACTTACGGAGACCAAAAGTGCATTTAAGCCATATATATATATATATATATATACCCCCATCATTTATTCTTTTACCTCTACATTATATTTTTTTATCAAAATATCCTCATATAAAAAGTGTAAAATTTTTCTGATTTGATTATTTGATCTGAAATTTAATAAATAAATCTATATTTAAACGCTACTTAATTAATATTATAAATATATAAATTAAATGTCATTAAAAACTAGACAAAATATCAATTTTAAAATGTGAGAAAAATGTTAAAACTATTTAAATTTAAAATATAGAAATTATTTTTATGAATGAGTTAAAATAAGATTGTCAAATAAACCAAAAATTTTAAAAAAAAAATATTTTAATGAGAAATTTTTTTAAATATACAATATTTCACCTTTTTATAAAAAAAAAACTTTATTTTCAGCATACTAAAATTTATAAAATAAATTATTTAATAATTATACGTGAACATAAAAATAAATTTTAATTAAATATTTTAACTTCTATAACATATTAGAACACGTCTATAAAAAGAATATGTTAAAATAAAAAATATATATATTTGGAAATAATTTTTTAATATTTAACATAACCAACTTATTAGAAAAACTCCAATAATAAAAATATATATTATTTTTTAAATGTGAATTTATATAATAGAGAGTTGTGTGTCATATAAATTTAATGTCATAAGGCATGTGAGTTATGTTTGTAACATTTACAATAATTGTTAAACAATTAAATGCTAGGCATAAAAAAAATTATTAGTACATAAAAAAACAAAAGTCTCGTTGGGGGTAAGTGCCCCCATTATCCCATATGTGGGTCAGCCAGTGCATGCACACATTCCTTTTATTTTTAAAACAAATATACTACTCACTCTTATTTGACACCATGTAAATTCAGGGTTATGTAACACAAGATGATGTCATATTGTCATAAATTAGCATCCCTAATATTTTTTACGGAAAGTATATAATATTTGCCATGCTGGTTGAAAATATTAATCAATTAGCGTTTAAAGATAGATTTATATATTAAATTCTGGATCAAATAATTAAATCAGAAAAATTTTACACTTATTTATATAGGGATATTTTATTCAAAAAAAAAATATAAGGTAGGGGTAGAGGAATAAATGATAAGGTATGAGGTAAAATTTTCCTTTTTCTACCATTTTTTCGACAATAATTATTCGTGTTAGCGATTTTTACTTACACCCTTCTTTTCAACTTTTCAAAAATCACGGTATTCATGTTAAATATGTAATTCATTGTTTTAAAAAGATTAGATTTGATTTAGATATATCAGATTTGATTCAGAAAGATTAGATTAGATATTTTTAGGCTTTTATAGTTTGTGCTTTAGCTTGAGATGCAAGTTAACCTAAATCTATAAATAGGGAGGAACCCTTATCATTGTAATAATCAAGTTTGATAATTCACAGTTTGTAGTTGCAAGTGAATATTGAAAGTTTCCACAGTTTGTGGGCAGAAAGAATTCTACAATTTTTCATCTTCTTCTCCAACGCTACTATTTCTCTTCTCTCTTTCTTTTTTCTTTCTCAACCTTTTTCTTTTCATTGTCATTGTGTGACTGTTAACAATCATGAGATCAAGATTGAATAGGAGAATTCTCAAAAGGTTTTGGGTTAATTCCAACATTTGGTATCTAGAGCTCCGGTTGCGATTTGAGGAAGAAAACTGTGATGGCGATGAATCATTCAAACGGACACTTTTCGGCGAGCCTTCCGAATCTCGAGAAAGACAATTCTGAGAATTGGTGCAAACAGATTAAGGTAGTTTTATATTATCAAGATCTTTGGGATCTTGTGAAGAAAGGAGTAGCACTGCTTGTAGAAGACGTGACGGGTCAAGAAAAGGCTGCACACAAAGAATTGAAGAAGAAAGATTATAAAGCTCTCTTTATAATCCATCAATGTGTTGATCTAGATAATTTTGAAAAAGGTCTGTGATGCAGAATCAGCAAAAGAAGCTTGGGAGATTCTTGAAAAGTCGTTTGGAGGCGCAAAGTGTAACACCTCCAATCTATACCCCCAAATAATAAAGCAATAACAAATAACCAGAGTATAATTAAAAATTTACGGCATAGACGGAGGCGTCACATCAATTGAAACAAAATACAATCACTTGCTCATATAGATATGCAACAATTCAGGTAGCACATAACAAAGGAACTCAGTTCCTAACACCCACAATTCAGTTATAGAATAAAAGCGGAAAATCTGCAACTGAATCTCATATATATACATCATACAAAGTGTATCTGTCATATACAAGGTCACACAAGTACACTCCAAAACATGTGTATACATAATACAAATAATCACACTCGATCACCCCGACTACCCGGTGCCACATATCAGAGCCGACCGACAAAAGAATGAAGACCTAAGCTTCACAAAAAGACCTCCAGCAATCTAATCTGCAATGCCTCATAGAGCATTATAAAACAACAGAAGGGTGAGAAACACAATCATAATATAATTGCATACAATTATATATAACATAAAAATACACATATTCTCGCATTTATTACCAACATAATTATATTTCTCACCAACACAAATATATATATATATATATATATATATATAAAACTCATCAATTCCATTCACAATTCCACAAAAATCAATCCATTCATGATTCAATGCAAATGCACAGAGACCGACACAACGACTCTATGCAATGCAATGCGGTACCGACATCAACATCTCAACACTAGTTCACTCAGGAACTATTGGAATCATCGCTCGTTACATAATGTAACTCCCCGTCGAGCATACGATATTCCCCGTCGCTTTCGGTCCTCTTTGTATAAGGCGTACGACGTTTATGGATCGCTTTCAGTCCTCTTTGTATAAGGCTCACGATCCGATCGCTTTCAGTCCTCTTTGTATAAGGCTCACGATCGTCTATAATCATCGCTTTCAGTCCTCTTTGTATAAGGCTCACGATGTTATAGCGGATTCCCTCTGGAATCGATTCGTCGCTCACACCCCACAAGGGCACACGACATCACAAGCATGCATATCATGATGCGTAGCATACAATGACTCATGACATTCAAATGCACATGCACATACGCAATCGCCTCATTCAACAATAATCATGTTTTGCACTCAAGCCCAAAACAATGTATTTACTTGCCATAAGGCCACAAAACATCATCACAACATTTAATCGCATGCATTCACTTCCTATAACAGCACATTGCATAATAACACATCAATTACACACAATTCAAACGGCAAAAGTCGATAAAAATACACTATTCCAAATTCCCGACATAATTAAATCGGCCAACAATCTCAAAATCATTATCATAAGAAAGAACGGCTCAATAGCTTTCCAACGATACCAAGAATACTCCAAACGGATAATCGGAACACAAGTTACGACCTCGGACACAAAATTGGAACCCAAAATACACACCTTCTGGTCATACGCGTATTTCCCTGAGCCATACGCGTATTGCCCAGCTGGCTCGCCCATTCCATACGCGTATTGCCCAAGGTCATACGCGTATGGGCAGAGACCCATTTTTCCCAAAATTCTCATTAAAAATCCAATACGCGTAGTGCCTTGCTTCATACGCGTATTGCCCTCAACCTTACGCGTACCATTACGCAAATGGGCAGATGGCCAAGAAAAATGAAGCTCCATACGCGTATTGCCCACATTTCTTCAATGCCATACGCGTATTGCCCACATTTCTTCAATGCCATACGCGTATTGCCTTGACCAATACGCGTATTGCCTTGAGTGATACGCGTATGGGCAGTGGAAAAACCAGAATTTTCTGCAGAATTTTCTTCTGCGTTTTCAACCCAAAATCCATCCAATTTTCACCTATACACCAGAAAAATTACCAATACAATGCCTAACAACATGTATCTAACATGTATCAACAATAAGGGACCTGAAAACATGATTTTCGACACAATTTAATCGAATTCCAATCAATTCCACATATTATGGTTTTTGTTCTACATTCAATTTCAACTCAAAAACAACCAAATACAAACATACATAATCATACACAAGTATATAATAATCAAGTTTCGCACCCTTACCCGATTTAATCGTGTTTGGAAAGTCGGTTGTTTCGATTTCTTCTTTTCCAAGTTTTTCTCTCTTTCTCCTTTCTTTCTCTTTTCTTCCCCTTTTCCTTCTTCTCTTTTTCTTTCTCTCTATTTTTCTCTCTTTCTATTTCTATTTTACTAACTTAAGGAAAATAAAGTGAAATGCCCAAAATACCCCTACACTCAAATATCTCGCAAACGTTCCCAAAACGCGATAAAATATCACAACATTGAAAAATAACATATTTCCCAATAAAAGTCGAAAATAAAATAATATAATAAAATAATCAAAACGACTCGATTAAATAAAAACTCACAAAACTGGGGCGTTACAACTCTCCCCCACTTAGAAATTTTTGTCCTCGAAAATATACCTGAGACGAATAACTCTGGATACGATTCCCGCATCCTACTCTCCAACTCCCAAGTCAAATTGCCCTCAGCAGCGCCTCCCCACGCCACTTTCACAAGCGCAATGTCCTTGCCCCTTAACCGCTTCAACTCGCGATCTAAAATCCTCACTGGTAATGCCTCGACCGTAAGGTTCTCCCTTACCTCAACTTCATCCATCGGAATCACATGCGACGGATCCAGAACATACTTCCGAAGTTGTGAAACATGGAACACATCGTGCAAATTCAAAAGATTCGGCGGCAATGCCACCCTATAAGCCACAGCACCCACTCTCGCGGATATCTGGTAAGGACCAATAAACCTAGAAGTAAGCTTCTTCGATTTCAATGCACGACCAACGCCCGTCACCGGTGTAACTCTCAGAAATACATGATCGCCTTCTTGAAACTCGAGATCTTTCCTTCGTCGATTATGATAATTTTTCTGCCTACTCTGAGAAGCCTTCATTTTCTCACGAATAAGCTTCACCTTTTTCATAGTCTGTTGAACTAACTCCGGCCCAACCACCGAACTCTCACCAGATTCGTGCCAACACAAAGGTGTTCCACATCTTCGTCCATACAATGCTTCAAAAGGTGTCATTCCTATACTTGAATGGAAACTGTTATTATACGTGAATTCAACCAATGCAAGGTAACTATCCCACGCACCACCTTGCTCAAGAACACAAGCTCTCAACAAGTCCTCCAACGACTGAATCGTTCTCTCAGTCTGACCATCCGTTTGAGGATGATAAGCAGAACTCAACCTCAATTTAGATCCTAAAGCCTTTTGCAAACTTTCCCAAAATCTGGAGGTAAACCTAGGATCTCGATCAGAAACAATGCTCAACGGAACACCATGCAATTTCACAATCACACTGATATAAATCTCAGCCAATCTCTCCAAAGAAAAACTGATGTCAATCGGAATGAAATGGTCGATTTAGTCAGCCTATCAACAACCACCCAAATAGCATTATGCCCTCGCTGAGTATTCGGCAACCCTGTCACAAAATCCATAGAAATGTTGTCCCATTTCCACTCAGGAATATCCAACGGTTGCAACAAACCACTAGGCCTTAGATGTTCTACCTTTGATTTCTGACAAGTCAAACATGCATAAACAAACTGAGCCACATCTCTCTTTAATCCAGACCACCAGAAAATCTTCTTTAAATCTTGGTACATTTTATTAGCTCCCGGATGTATACTCAAATTACTCTGGTGTCCTTCCTCCAAAATCATCCTTTTCAACTCCGAATCGTCCGGAATACAAATTCTACCTCGGAATCTCAAAACACCTTTATCGTCCACTTTAAAGTCCTTATTCACACTTTTCTCTCCAACCGTCATCAAATCCACAAATTTCACGTCCATCTTTTGTTTCTCACTAACCGTTAACAGAAAATCATTAGTAACCCTCAACATTCCAAGCCCCACGCTATCCGACGTCAATTCACATACCAAACTCAAATCTCTAAACGATTCCAAAAGTTCCCACTCTTTAACCATCAAAGCGGACATATGCAACGATTTTCGGCTTAACGCATCAGCTACCACATTAGCTTTACCAGGATGGTAATTCAAGCCAAAGTCGTAGTCCTTAAAAAATTCCAACCATCTCCGCTGCCTCATATTTAACTCCTTCTGATCAAACAAATATTTCAAACTTTTGTGATCACTAAAGACTTCAAATCTAGCACCAAAGAGATAATGCCTCCAAATCTTCAATACAAACACCACAACCGCTAATTCCAGATCATGAGTAGGATAATTTTTCTCATGAACCCTCAATTGCCTTGAAGCATAAGCCACCACCTTACCTTCCTGCATCAACACTCCACCTAACCCAATAAAAGACGCATCACAATAAGGTGTTCATTAGGATTCGGTAAAATCAAGATCGGAGCTGTCGTCAATCTTCTCTTTAGCACACTAAAACTTTCCTCACACTGAATATCCCAAATGAACGCTTTACCTTTACAAGTCAACTGGGTCAAAGGAAGTGCTAGCTTAGAAAAACCTTCAATGAACCTTCGATAATATCCGGCTAACCCTAAAAAGCTTCAAATTTCAGTAACAGATCTAGGAGCCTCCCATTGTAGCACTGCATCTACTTTAGATGGATCCACTGCAATACCATTACCTGAAATTACGTGCCCAAGAAAACTCACTTCCGACAACCAGAACTCGCACTTGGATAGTTTGGCAAAAAGTTTCCTTTCCTTCAAAACCTGCAAAACAATACGCAAATGCTTCGCGTGCTCCTCCCGAGACTTAGAATAAATTAAGATATCATCAATAAACACTACAACAAAACGATCCAAATGCTCATGGAAGATACGATTCATGTACTCCATAAACACACGCGGCGCATTAGAAACCCCGAACGACATCACAGAATATTCATAATGACCATATCGTGTCCTAAAAGCCGTCTTCTGAATATCTTCCTCTTTCACCCTAATCTGATGATACCCGGATCTCAAATCAATCTTACTAAACACACACACACCAACCAACTGATCCATCAGATTATCAATCCTTGGAAGAGGATACTTATTCTTAATCATCACCTTATTCAGCTGGCGATAATCTATACACAATCGCATACTTCCATCTTTCTTTTTCACCAATAAAACTGGAGCACCCCAAGGCGACACACTTGGCCTCACAAACCTCTTTTCTAACAATTCATTCAAATGCTTCTTTAACTCAACCAACTCAGATGCCGACATTCGATAAGGTGCCATAGAAACAGGTCTAGTACCAGGAACTAGATCTATGGAAAACTCCACCTCTCTCTCTGGCGGCACATCAGAAATATCCTTAGGAAACACTTCCAGAAAATCACACACAACAAGAAACACATCAAGTGAAACTTGACTATCCACAATCAACGATGCAAACAACCCAAACAACTAAGCTTCATCCGCCAAAAGTTTTTTCAACTCTTTGGTAGATAAGAAACTCGAGTCCTCATCTTCCTCAAGAGAAGGAAATCTTACCAGCTTATGATAACAATCAATATGAACCCGATTGAACTGTAACCAATTCATTCCCAGAACCACATCCAAACCCTCCAACGGCAAACACACTAAATCCATCTCAAAGTCTTTACCATAAATGGTCAGAGGACAACTTAAACAAACCAAAGAAGTAGTTACTGACCCCATTGCTGGAGTATCAATAACCATCTCACCATCCATCGAAGACAACAAAAGATTCAAACGCTTCGCGCACTCAGACGAAATAAATGAATGAGTCGCTCCAGTATCAATAATAGCAACTAAAGATGTACTATTAATAAAACAAGTACCTCTGATCAGACGGTCTGCACTTGTAGTCTGAGTTCCTGCCAATGCAAACACTTTCCCACCTGCTGGAGCTTGCTTCGGTTTCGGACACTTTGTACTAATGTGACCAGCTTCACCACAGTTGAAACACTTTACCACATTCTTCCTTTTACAATCATCTGCGACATGCCCTACACCTCCACAATTGGAACATTTCTCCAAATTCTTCCTACATTCGAACTGACGGTGTTCCAATTCACCACATCTATAACATCTCAAAGAATTAGACATACCTCCTCCACTTGACCTTTGATCAAAAGTACCCCTTTGCTTACCCTTATCCGCTGGTGTCACATAAGGACCACCACGAAACTGTTGCTTCCCTTTCCTGTCGCTCACACTCTTATAATGAGTAGAACGAGTTTTACTATCTTATTCATAAATCCTACAACAGTCCACAAAATCAGAAAACCTCCTAATCCTTTGATACCTGATTGCCTACTTGATCTCAGGACGCAATCCGCTCTCAAACTTTACACACTTAGAAAACTCCGCGGTCGCTTCAACATAATGGGAATAAAACTGCACAAGTTCCACAAACTTAGCAGTATAATCAACAACAGACATATTACCTTGTTTCAATTCCAGGAACTCTATCTCCTTATTTCCTCTTACATCTTCGGGAAAATACTTCCTCAGAAACTCAACACTAAACAAAGCCCAAGTGATCTCTTCCTCTGCAGCTTCCAACACACGACGAGTACTGACCCACCAATCATCTGCCTCTTCCTGTAACATGTGAGTACCCAGTCTCACCTTCTGATCCTCCGCACAATCCATCACTCGGAAAATCCTTTCAATCTCTTTCATCCAAATTTGAGCACCATCAGGATCGTGTTTTCCTTTGAAGACAGGTGGTTTATTCTTTCTGAACTCATCATTTCCAGCAGCATGAGGTGCACCCTGCACAGCCCGAGCCATAGCCTGCATCGCAGTAGCTAAAGCAGCGTCGTTCCTACCAGCCATATTCTGTTTATTTCCAATAACAGCAACTATGGTTAAACAAACAGCTCACCCAAACACAGACACCAACAAGGACTGACACAAACTGACACGAACTGGCTCTGATACCACTTAATGTAACACCCCTAATCTATACCCCCAAATAATAAAGCAATAACAAATAACCAGAGTATAATTAAAAATTTACGGTATAGACGGAGGCGTCACATCAATTGAAACAAAATACAATCACCTGCTCATATAGATATGCAACAATTCAGGTAGCACATAACAAAGAAACTCAGTTCCTAACACCCACAATTCAGTTATAGAATAAAAGCGGAAAATCTGCAACTGAATCTCATATATATACATCATACAAAGCATATCTGTCATATACAAGGTCACACAAGTACACTCCAAAACATGTGTATACATAATACAAATAATCACACTCGATCACCCCGACTACCCGGTGCCACATATCAGAGCCGACCGACAAAAGAATGAAGACCTAAGCTTCACAAAAAGACCTCCAGCAATCTAATCTGCAATGCCTCATAGAGCATTATAAAACAGCAGAAGGGTGAGAAACACAATCATAATATAATTGCATATAATTATATATAACATAAAAATACACACATTCTCGCATTTATTACCAACATAATTATATTTCTCACCAACACAAATATATATATATATATATATATATATATATATATATATATATATATATATATATATATATATATATATATATATATATATATATATATATATATATATATATATATATATATATATATAACTCATCAATTCCATTCACAATTCCACAAAAATCAATCCATTCATGATTCAATGCAAATGCACAGAGACCGACACAACGACTTTATGCAATGCAATGCGGTACCGACATCAACATCTCAACACCAGTTCACTCAGGAACTATTGGAACCATCGCTAGTTACATAATGTAACTCCCCGTCGGGCATACGATGTTCCCCGTCGCTTTCGGTCCTCTTTGTATAAGGCGCACGACGTTTATGGATCGCTTTCAGTCCTCTTTGTATAGGGCTCACGATCCGATCGCTTTCAGTCCTATTTGTTTAAGGCTCACGATCGTCTATAATCATCGCTTTCAGTCCTCTTTGTATAAGGCTCACGATGTTATAGCGGATTCCCTCTGGAATCGATTCGTCGCTCACACCCCACAAGGGCACACGACATCACAAGCATGCATATCATGATGCGTAGCATACAATGACTCATGACATTCAAATGTACATGCACATATGCAATCGCCTCATTCAACAATAATCATGCTTTGCACTCAAGCCCAAAACAATACATTTACTTGCCATAAGGCCACAAAACATCATCACAACATTTAATCACATGCATTCACTTCCTATAACAGCGCATTGCATGATAACACATCAATTACACACAATTCAAACGACAAAAGTCGATAAAACGACACTATTCTAAATCCCCGACATAATTAAATCGGCCAACAATCTCAAAATCATTATCATAAGAAAGAACAGCTCAATAGCTTTCCAACGATACCAAGAATACTCCAAACGGATAATCGGAACACAAGTTACGACCTCGGACACAAAATTGGAACCCAAAATACACACCTTCTGGTCATACGCATATTGCCCTGAGCCATACGCGTATTGCCCAGCTGGCTCGCCCATTCCATACGCGTATTGCCCGAGGTCATACGCGTATGGGCAGAGACCCATTTTTCCCAAAATTCCCATTAAAAATCCAATACGCGTAGTGCCTTGCTTCATACGCGTATTGCCCTCAACCTTACGCGTACCATTACGCAAATGGGCAGATGACCGAGAAAAATGAAGCTCCATACGCGTATTGCCCACATTTCTTCAATGCCATACGCGTATTGCCTTGAGTGATACGCGTATTGCCTTGAGTGATACGCGTATGGGCAGTGGAAAAACCAGAATTTTCTGCAGAATTTTCTTCTGCGTTTTCAACCCAAAATCCATCCAATTTTCACCTATACACCAGAAAAATTACCAATACAATGCCTAACAACATGTATCTAACATGTGTCAACAATAAGGGACCTGAAAACATAATTTCCGACACAATTTAATCAAATTCCAATCAATTCCACATATTATGGTTTTTGTTCTACATTCAATTTCAACTCAAAAACAACCAAATACAAACATACATAATCATACACAAGTATATAATAATCAAGTTTCACACCCTTACCCGATTTAATCGTGTTTGGAAAGTCGGTTGTTTCGATTTCTTCTTTTCCAAGTTTTTCTCTCTTTCTCCTTTCTTTCTCTTTTCTTCCCTTTTTCCTTCTTCTCTTTTTCTTTCTCTCTATTTTTCTCTCTTTCTATTTCTATTTTACTAACTTAAGGAAAATAAAGTGAAATGCCCAAAATACCCCTACACTCAAATATCTCGCAAACGTTCCCAAAACGCGATAAAATATCACAACATTGAAAAATAACATATTTCCCAATAAAAGTCGAAAATAAAATAATATAATAATAAAATAATCAAAACGACTCGATTAAATAAAAACTCACAAAACTGGGGCGTTACACAGAGAAGGTGAAAGAGATGAGGTTACAAACTCACAAAAAGACTTATGAATTGCTTCAGATGGAAGACGATGAAAACATATCAGATTTCTTCACTAGGGTTACAAAGTTGGTGAATCAAATCAAGGTATGTGGAGAAGTGTTGACATCAAGATCAGTTGTGTCAAAGATCTTGAGGTCATTGGCTCCAAAATTCGACCACGTGGTAGTAGCCATAGAAAAGTCGAAAGACTTGTCAGTATTGACGAAGGAAGAGCTTCAAGGGACGCTTGAGTCTCATGAACAAAGGATGGCTGAAAGAGCTGCAGGAAAGTTGAAGAGTGATATGGCTTTGCAGGCGCAGTCAAAAAAGGAAAGGAAAGGCAAAGGAAGCTGGAATGGAAACAAAGGTAGAGGAGGCTACAACAATTCGACTGGTCAAAATCAGAATGAAGGAAACTGGCCGAATAAAAGAAAACCCTAGAACCAAGGCATCCAAAGAGGTGGTGCTGCAGGTAGAGGATGCGGTGGTGGTCGAAAGCCTGACAAAAATCACATTCAGTGTTTCAATTATCAGAAGTATGGTCACTATTTTAGTGATTGTTCAGAAAAGAAGAAGAATCAAGAAATTGATGCAAAGCTGGCGAAACATGAAGAAGAAGAGATGTTGCTGATGGTCACAACAAGAGACGAAGAGAGATTCCAGGACCAGTGGTACTTGGACTCAGGATGCTCATCACACATGACTGAAAGGAAAGATTGGTTTGTCAACATGAAGCCCTCGTTAAAGAACACGGTGAAATTTGCAAATGACAACACTCTAGCAGCTGAAGGTGTAGGTGATGTTCTAATTATCAGGAAAGATGGCAAGAGGTCAACAATTTCCAATGTGTTGTACATACCAGGTGTTGTACCCCAAATTTTACCCTCATTATTCTGCTAGTTGATGTTTTATTTATTTTAATATCTTTGTATGTCTTTATTTTAATTTATACTTAATATGGCCTTTTATTTCATTTGGATTTAAGTTGTTTAATCTTAGTTTAACTTAATTTCAAATTAATTTAGATAATTAGATTAATTATTCATTTTGTTTTTACTAATTTTAATTTAGAATATTAATTAGTTTATTATTATTTTTATTAATCATATTATTAAAAAGAAGCATTATCCATTTTCATATCAATTTCCAATCTCATCCAAAAAATCCATTTAAAAACAATTCAATTGTTCAAAACCAAAATTCCAAGCCATTATTTCCAAGTTAATTCTAAATCCATGCTCAATTTACACAAATAATAATTCAATGTTTACATTCAAAGTCTATTTATACAAATTATTTCTACATACATGGATATTACATAGAGTCCAAGAATTGAGTTTACAAGAAAAACCCATTACCAAAAGGTCCATTTTGAAAAAACAAAGATAATTACAAGACCAAATCAGGCCTCCCTTGAGTGAGCCAGCCACAAATACCACGTCATCCCTTGAGCTACCACCATCAGTAATATGCTCCATGCCACTTTCAACAGAACCGTACGAAATCCTGCTACACCAACGTTAACCTGCAAGCATGAAAGCAACAATTCAATAACGTTCAAAAATTCAAATAATTTAAGAAAACAATTGCTATTTTCTGGGAGGATATATACGAAACAAGAGGCGTTCGAAGGGGGGGGGGGGGGGGGGGGGTTTAAGAAAGACTTAAAAGAGAACCTCACTAATATACGAAAAGAGACGCCCCTGTTCTCCAAAGAGGATCTCTGCTCTTCAACCTGGGGAAAGCTTTCTTCAGAACCTCATACACTCCCTCTGTTCATCTCTCTTCAAGCGTTCTCCCTAACCTAAAAACGATCTCCACCCACAACCTTCATAACCTTTCAACACGCTCTTCCCTGAATCTCCTTCAACCTATTCACCTTCACACCTTCATCGTTTCTCAACACCAAAAACACCACAAATCTTTAAAACCTTCTCCACATAAATGACCCTCCATCCACTTCACTTCGTCGCCCTCATCGAATCTCAAACATCATCGATCGATTCCAAACACTCTGTTCCTCAAAATCTCCCTAAAAACATTCCTTCAAACTCTCCATTACCAAACCGAAACCCACTCAAAATCAACAACACCCCAAGTCGGTTTCGATCATAGAACCAAAAATAGGGATGAAAAGAATGAAACCTCAAACCTTACTCAAACCGAAACCTACTCAAAATCAACAATCACCACCCATACAAATCAGAACCAGAAATCGACATCCTTTTCAAAACCAAATCGTCCCATAAACAAACCAGATTCAAAAACCAAATCGGAGAAGGAGATGAAGTAGAGAATACGAACCGAAACAAACGGAGAATCAACACAAATCGGGGCCACGAGCGATTGAACGAGAGGAATTGTGAAGGTTGATTCCGAAATCGTGTGGCGTGGCCATGGTTGTTCCGGTCGGTTTCGCGTTGTTGTTTTCATAAATGTTGCCCTGTTGATGTTCTGATACCTTGGACCGTTGCGTTTCTATCTTTTAGACGTGGTGGTGTTTGGTTTCTATCTGCTAGTGCGTTTTGGCTGATGGGTTTTAGTTCCTTTGAACCTGGTCTCACCCTTTCTTTTTGTTTCAAACGTGGGCTGTGAAGCCCATTGTTTTCTTAGTTTTTTTCTTTTTTGTTGCTTGCTGACGGATGATAGGGTGATGGGTTCATAGCCCAAATGATCCCATTCCTTTTATACACAAATATTAATCAGTGCACCCCTCTTTTTCTTTTTTTAAGAAACTTATGTTCTTTTTTTTAACAAGTCTTTTGATCTCTAGTTTTTCTATGCTTTTCTTTCTAATTTTATTCATAGTAATTCATTTTATTTCAATCTTTTTTTTTGGCCAATGATATCATATAAATTTTGACTTTATTGATTATCTCAAAATCACTAAAAATCTAGATTTGTAGGAGGCCACTTTCTTTTTTAGTTTGGTCGATGAAATTTAAAAATCCAAGATTATCGATTTGTTGATTAAATCTTGATTTAAACGAGACCAACTTGATTTTTTATTCCGATGTTATTTTGGTCGATGAAAGTTAAAAAATCTAAGATTATCGATTTGTCGATTAAATCTTGATTTAAACGAGACCAATTTTATTTCGATGTTATTTTGGTCGATGAAAGTTAAAAAATCTAAGATTATCGATTTGTCGATTAAATCTTGATTTAAACGAGACCAATTTTATTTCGATGTTATTTTGGTCGATGAAAGTTAAAAAAATCTAAGATTATCGATTTGTCGATTAAATCTTGATTTAAACGAGACCAACTTATTTTTTTTATTCCGATGTTATTTTGGTCGATGAAAGTTAAAAAATCTAAGATTATCGATTTGTCGATTAAATCTTGATTTAAACGAGACCAATTTTATTTCGATGTTATTTTGGTCGATGAAAGTTAAAAAAATCTAAGATTATCGATTTGTCGATTAAATCTTGATTTAGACAAGACCAACTTGATTTTTTATTCCGATGTTATTTTGGTCGATGAAAGTCAAAAATCTAAGATTATCGATTTATCGACTAAATCTTGATTTAGACGAGACTAGTGTCATTTTCATTCCGATTCTATTTTGATCGATGAAAGTCAAATGTCAAGATTGTCGATTTCCCAATTTAAATCTTGATTAAGACGAGATTAACCTTATTTTATTTCATAATCTTTATTTTAGGCCAATGACATACAAAAAATCTTGACCTTGATGATTTATTTTAAATCAATAAAGTCTTGATAAATGCGAGGCTACTTTTATTTATTTTTGTTGGTCAATGAAAGTCAAAATTTAAGATTGTCGATTGCTCGATTAAATCTTGATTTAGACGAGACCGATTTTATTTTTGATTTCGATTCTTTCTTTATTTTGGTCGATGACATAACAAACCTCATGGTTTGGTTGATTCCATTGAGTTGACAAATTTTTGATCAACATGAGACCACTTTCTTTTAGTCGATGAAAGTCAAGAATCATTGATTATCGATTTCTCGATTAAATCATGATTAAGACGAGACTATTTCTATTTTATTTCATCTAATATTTAATCATTGTTTAACGTGTTTAGTTCTCACTTTGCATTGATATCATGATTTTTATCTTATCTTATTCATGTATTATTGTATCATTGTATTTGCACTAATATCTTTATCTTAGTAACTTATAACTGTTATCTTTCCCCTATTCCAAAGGAAGGTGAAACATGTTGACTCCTAAAGTCATGACCTCCCACCTTAACCTAAGTAACCTCTTAGGAGAAAACTTCAATTTCTTGGCCTCATTAGAGCCATAGAAATTACAACTAGCATTAGGAGAGAGTTCCTCAACTCTTAGTGATATTCATCATAATGAATTTATCACTTCCCCTGCTAACCAGTCTTTAGCATAGAACCTTTAGCAAACATAATAAACAACATTTAAACAAGAGGCTCCCGTAGGGTACTACAGACGTTTAGGGTGCTAATACCTTCCCTAGGCGTAACCAACCCCCGAACCTTAGATCTCTTACCCTTTAGGTTTTTCTAACGATCTTGAACCTTTCCTTTGGATAAATCAAAGTCGGTTGTAAAAGAAAAATGATGCAAATTAATTAATAATTTGTTATCCGATTTTCACCGCAACAGAAATGGCGACTTCACTGGGGAATGTTAGACCTATTGCTCGTCCTTTCCTAAGAGGGTTAAGCCTATCTTGTTTTTTATTCATGTTTGCTTATTTACTTGTATATGCTTGTGTATGTCATACCTGCTTATATATCTGTATATCTGTTCTTGCTTGACTTTTCCTGTTATATTGGGTTGATATGATATCTATGAGTGAGATAAATCCTATACCCGGATTTGAGCGTACACTTATTATAGGATGATGGTATTCTAGGAGGCTTTGAGGGAGTCGAATCCTGAAAGGTTGAATTGATAAACACCATAACTCAGTTGAGGCCCTCTCAAGAGTCTAGTTATGTTGAACGAATTCGTTCGTGAAAGCGTGCTACTCTTGAATTAGGAGCCCAGGATATTGAGAACCGTAGTTACCAAACCCCGCTTGGCCTTTTAGGATGTAGTGCGGAGACCATGATGGAGTCTATTTCTGAATTGGTTGTCACGCGATACTACACTCAGACGAGAACCTCTTGAGAATTTTATCGATTACCAAGTCATCTGGGAAATCCTTAAAATCTGAAAGATGGATTGTAGACTCTGGGAACTCTTTAGAACCTTGTTCGGCAAGTGAAAACCAGTAGTACATACCTATTGGGATGGGTAGACCATGGCTCCATTCACGAGACCTAAACCTAGGATTTGTTTGTTTTGTTGTGTGTACATGTGTGTTTTCCATATGTCTGTGCTTGTGTGCTTTGTGCATCTCTACATTCAAGCATTCCTAGCCCTTTGGTTTCGAGAAGCTCAAATACTTGTTTCCTTTTCAAAAGATCAACAGAGCTTGGATTCTAAAACAAAAACTTTTTCAGTTTTTCCAAAGAAATTTTCGCAACTTGCCTTTGAGTTCCTTGAAACCATTTGGCTTGCATTTGCATCATGTCATAGCATGTGCATTTCCTCTCTGTCTTCGTCTCATGTCACCGTTTTCCCTCCAGAATCGTCTTTGAGTCGTCACCCGAGCCGAACTCGACAAAGGATGTCTGAGCAATACTGCAAAATGGATAGAGTCAACAATGAATTGAGTGAGCTCCGAGGAGGAATGAGGCAGATTCTAGAAGCAATTCAAGTTATGAGTGCAAGGATGGATACACAAGCGACGGTGGTCTCCGAGATTATCACTATAACTGTAGAACCTCCCGCTACTATTGTGAACCCCACTTTAGGCATGCCTTTTAACTTTATGCGTGCTCCGGCCATCACTTCTACTCAACAAGTTGTTCCCTTGGTTAATAAGGCTTTCCAAGCTATTCCTACCTTCGCTCCAACAACAGTGCAAGCTCAGATGCACTCAGTTTTTCAGAATCCACATCCGGTTCATGATCATGTCAATAGGTCCGAAAAGGGGGATAAACGACATGAAAGGTTGGAGGAAAGTGTAGAGACAATGCGGAGGAAATTGAAAGCTATGGAGGGCAGCGATGTCTTCAGTACTGACCTCAAAGACATGTGCTTAGTCTCAGGCTTGGTAATTCCACCCAAGTTCAAGCTACCCAATTTCGACCTCTACTCAGGAGCGACCTGTCCTAAGTCGCATTTGGTCATGTATTACCGACGAATGGCTGCATTTATGGATAATGATAAGTTGATGATCCACTGCTTCCAAGATAGTTTGAAGGGGGCTGCTGCAAAGTGGTATTTGACTTTGGACCAATCTAAGATCCAATGCTTTCAAGATGTATCTGATGCTTTTGTAAAGCATTACAGATATAACATGGACCTGGCGCCAGATCGTAGACAACTACTGAGTATGTCACAACGCGATACCGAGTCTTTTAAAGAATATGCACAGAGATGGAGAGAGTTGGCTTCACAGGTAGAGCCACCTTTATCTTAAAAAGAGCTAACTGATTGGTTTGTCGACACGGTAAGACCGGAATTCTACGAAAGGATGATCAGTAGCGTGTCTGCTAGTTTTTCCGATATCGTAGCTGTGGGGATTAAAGTAGAGCTTGGTTTGGAGAGCGGGAAAATGACCAAGAGAGCTGGTAGTCCAAGCGACGATGCCAAAATATCCTTCAAAAGGGAAGGGGATACTAATGTGGTGATGACAAACAAAAAGAGGAAGAAAAGTCAGTTCTGGAAACAACATCAGCAACAACAGTGCTATTCTGTTCAGCAACCTTATGTGGCCGCCATTACGCCAACATTCAACAGTCAAGCTTCTGTTTATCAACCAGTTCCTCAACCACCAGTGTATCAACGAGCGCCCAACGCTCCTGCCTATCGCCAACGGACTCAAGTTTCTTGTCAGAATATTCTAGGCAAAAGAAAGGGTGGAAGGCCTCCGATTCCTCCCATTCCAATGACGTACACAGCATTGTATCCTGTTCTGGTACAACAAGGATTAATAACTATAAGGTCATCAGGCCCACCTCCTGATCTGGTTCCACCTTCTTACAATCCCAACGCTCATTGTGCATTCCATGAAGGTGCACCAGGCCATAATTTAGACAGTTGTTTTGCTTTGAAGCATATTGTGAAGGACTTAGTGGAGAGAAACATTTTGTCTTTCGATGGCTCTCAGCCTAATATCAAGAACAATCCTTACCCGCTCACGAGATAAGTAAAGGATGTATCAAGACAAAGAGGGATTAGGTGCCTGTGTTTGAGCTCCTCTTTGATTTTCTGTATTTGATTCCCTAAAGGCTGCAATCTTTTGGCTGTTTCAGCAAATTTATCGTATTTCCTTTGCACTTTGAATTTGTGTTTGCTTCTAAGCTTTGTTGTACTTTCAAATTGGCAAGGTTAATGAAATGTTTGTGCATCTTTTAGATTAAATCCATTCGTTTCACTCATTTGTTGTTATTTTCAAAAATATATTTACCTTGTTTCACTCCCTTTATTCAACTTTTGTTAAAACAAGGATTAGGGAGGATGATGAAAACCTCATATTCATAATTGCTGTGGTATACTTTCAAATTAACCTCGCCGAGGATGTAAGGCATTGTTTTCTTTCCGTACAAACAAAAAACCCTTAAATCTCAGCCTTGGGGCAGGGTAGTTCTCAGTTTAACTCGGTTATGCATTCAAACGCGAGCGCTTCATATAAGACGCCAGTCAGTTTTCAAATCAAGTGACTTCCTACTTTTGGAGAGCTGAACGTATATCTTGGGTTAACTGAGCGTAGGATTTGAGCCTTTATCTTTTGTCTCATAAACCATGAACCAGACCACATTACAACCCCTAAAAGACCTAATTGAGGTAAGGTTGTTTTGAAAAGCATACTACAGCAAGGTTGAGCAACCTGACTCCTAATAATCTTTGTTACTCGCGTGTGTTGGTCACTTCCTTAATGACTAGACCCACCTTTGTTTTTTATTTAATTATTTCACTGTGCGTTTTTATCAAAGCTTTGTTTTCAAACTTTGCATTAAACCTTCGCATTAAATTTTGCCAATTTTAATGAACAACACTTGTTTGCAATACCATTCAATATCAAAGGAATCCCAATAAATACAGCCAGCTAGGGGATTTGATTTGATAAAGGAAGTTCGGTCAGGGGCAACCTAAGCGGAAGGATTTGCCAATCTACCGAATTAGGGGCAGAACTCGTCAAAGTTCAAAATATTGGGGCAAGTCTCCCTGAGGTCATCTTATGACAAGTATGGATTCCAGTGACCTATCAGCAGGGGCAAGTTTTGTTCCCCCAGTCGTTTCTACTACCATTTGTGTATTGCGAATACAGTTGAACTGGGGCAATCATGTCTAAGTTCATTTCTTTTCAAAAGTTTGAAGACATAGAAGCATCTGGTATATCAATTCTTCTGTAAAATCCTTTTGATGATTTACCCTCACCTATCAGTTAATCAGGGGCAATCAGGTCGAGATTCGGTAAATCTCTAAAAGTCAATGACGTCTCCGTCACAGATCAGCCAAGTTGACAGGGGCAAGTTTGTTCCCCAAATCGTCAAACAACCAGTCTGAAGCAAGTTCAAGAACCTTGTTGTGTGAATGCAGTTAATCTGAGGCAGTTACGCCAAGATCTCTCCAAGAGTTTGAAGATATTGAAACACCTTGTATGCCAATTCGTCTATAAAATCCTCTTGTTATCGTATAGACCGTCTAGCCTGGGGCAGATAAGATTTGAAGATGATCATTACACCAGCAGGATGCAGAATCACCTTGTTCTTGTGATACCCTCTGCTAGCTCCCTAATAAGCTGTTACTTCGGCTAATCTTGATGATTCTCCATGGATTCTCCTCCAACAAAGAAATCAAGCTCATGATGGCAATCCTCATGATGTTATACCTCAGGTGGAATACCCTTTTCACCAGTGAAGTTGTTGATTCATCTTCATCACCAATATTGGTCCAATCTGTTAAGTTTGGGCTAGGTATCCCTGTCAAGACGTTTTCTTCGTCTCCAGTTTCGCTTGTCTGTTTTGTTAGCATAAGCATAAGCATTGCATGAGCACTCGTATGCATAACATCTTAGCATTTCTGCTTCCTTCCCAGTATTTACCTGTTTTGGTTCACTTTGGCGGTTATCTCCCCAAGTGATTGGGTTTGTCTATTATCTCCAATAGAGTTGTCAGCCCTTAGGCATAAAGTGCCCATTCTTTTCTGAATTCCCCACAGAGTTTTATCCTCGTGGATGATGGTTGTTTCAGTTATCTTTTCCACATGTGGATAAGATAAATCCCCATTTGAGTTCATTCCTCAATTGGAGTCTTGTTTGACCGTTTCTTTTTAGCTTGTTCCTAGATTGAACTTTGGTCCCTGGCAGGCGTGGTTTATTAACCTATCTTTGAACGTGCATTTATTTTGCACCGTTTCTCGCAAGAAACATCTTTTACAAGATCCTCATTGAAGACATAATTATTTCTCCAACAATATCGTGATATCATCATATCTTTGAAGCAGCAATCTCTTGAAGAAGCTTGGCAGTCTCTTATAAGCAGCTTATCTATCTCTGGTACTATTCAACCTCTTCGCAACCGTAATTGGGTATTCCCCAGGAGGCCTTATCTTCAGTTATGCAACTCCGGTACTAACCTATCAGATTCTATACCTTTATTGGGGCCCATTTCTTGGTTCTATCTCCAATAAGGTTTCTTTTTTCCAAAGTACCAACCGGTCATGCTTGAACCTGTTGTTCCATCACTTTGGATGTCTTTACCCAGTGAAGACCATTTTTCGGTTCAACCTTCATTGCGGATCCTTTCTAGAATGTCATCTAGTCGCGTTTAGCCTTGATGATCAATCATTCTAGATACTTTATTGGAGCCCATTTTTTTGGTTCTACCTCCAATAAGGTTACTTCTAAAGCGCCAACCGGTCATACTTGAACCTGTTGTTCCATCACTTTAGAGGTTACTTCTAAAAGTGCCAACCGGTCATACTTGAACCTGTTGTTCCATCACTTTAGAGGTGTTTCTAGGATGTCATTTAGTCACGTTAGACTTGACGATCAATCATCCTAGATACTTTATTGGAGCCCATTTCTTGGTTCAATCTCCAATAAGGTTCTTCTTTTTTCCAAAGTACCAACCGGTCATGCTTGAACCTGTTGTTCCATCACTTTGGATATTTTTTCCCAGTGAAGATCGTTTTTCGGTTCAACCTTCATTGCGAATCCTTTCTAGAATGTCATCTAGTTGCGTTTAGCCTTGATGATCAATCATTCTAGATACCTTTATTGGAGCCCATTTCTTGGTTCTATCTCCAATGAGGCTACCTTCCTGGCTCCTACCGGTTTTCCTTCATGAAGCAGATTATGTGTTATCTCAACCAGCTCTTATTTGAGTACCAGAGTCTATTCTTGGCTCATTAACCTTGCTCCCATTTGAACTCCAGTTGTTTATCTTCGGCTATCATGAGTCGTTTGCTTATATCAGGTTATCTTGAACCCGTATTGCTCATTTCAGGTTTTTATTTGGCGCAGAGAGTTCGTCTCTGTCTTTTATGGCTTTTCTTGATGACCCCATCTTGGACTCTTCGTTATAAGACCCCCAGAGAAGTCAGCTGTTAGACGACATAATTCTTAGTCACTAGAGTTGTTATTGGTCTTTGAATACAATAACTTCGCATTTTCATCTAATTCTTGGAAGCGGAAAAGTTTTAAGGAAACACAAAGATGAACTAAGTTTTACTCTAGTATCAAGATGTTTTATGGAATCGAGTGGGTACAGGAAGAGTTAGTAGTACTGTATTTTTGGCATGGATCTGCCATCTCCAGTGAAAAGAAGTTTGCCTGGTTATCCTTGATGTTTGGGTTTCAGGGTGTTGGCTTGTGTTATCCTTTCTTCTTTCCTGTTCTGCGTCGTTCGCGCCGTTTCTAGCATATAGCTAAGCATATGCATCATACCCTAGCATCTTCGCATCTTTGTGCTCTGCTTTGCTTGTGGTCTTTTGTTGTGCCTGTCTTTATTTCCCCAGTGAAGTAAAGACATTCCCGGTTTGCTTTGTGTCGTGCTTGTTCGGTCTTAACCTTTGCGCGCCAGATTTGAATCTTTAAAAACTTTTGCGGTTCCCCAAGAAGTTTAACATTAAAGATTTTGAAAAAAGTTGTTCTCGTTTGAATCGTGTCAAACTTGAACTGGGACTTTGTTTGAATCGCGTCAAACATTGTCTTATGTGTTCTTGTTTGAAATGTGTCAAACTTGAACTTGGACTTTGTTTGAATCGTGTCAAGCATTGTCTTATGTGTTCTTGTTTGAATCGTGTCAAACTTGAACTTGGAATTTGTTTGAATCGTGTCAAGCATTGTCTTGTGTGTTCTCGTTTGAATCGTGTCAAACTTGAACTTGGACTTTGTTTGAATCGTGTCAAGCATTGTCTTATGTGTTCTTGTTCGAATCGTGTCGAACTTGAACTGGGACTTTGTTTGAATCGTGTTAAGCACTGTCTTTTTGTTTTAAAATCGTTCTTGTTCGAATTGTGTCGGACATTGAACCCATACCTTGGATTTTCTAAAAATTGCTTAAAGCTAAGCTTCTTGGAACAAATTTCTTCAACCTTATAAGACTCCTATCTGGTGCGCAGGGTTTGTCTTTGTCTTCCTGGCTTTTCTTGAAGATCCCATTTTGAACTCTTCAGTTTAGGAATCCCCAGGATGTCTTTGCTTGGTTGTCTGTCTTTTTTTAGGCTGATCCCTGGTGATCAGGGTCTCTCATTCTAGTGTCATGCCCAGGAAGAATGTGGGTTTGTTTTGTCCCTAGTAGTCTATCTCCCCGGATCTTTCCCCAGTGGAGGTTGTCTGTGGTCTTTTCCCCAGTGTTTCTTTGGAGTCTCCCCGGTGAGTCTCTTTCATTGGTTAACCTGTATCCCCAGTGAGTTTTCTCATGGATACTAGCTTTCATCCTTCCCCAGTGAAGCTCAGTGATCTTTTTTTGCTTCCTGTTTGCCCCTTGGTGTCTTGTTGTGTCTGCATTTTCTTGCATCTTCTTGGCATCATGTTTGTTGCATTGCATGTGTGTGCATCTGAGGGTAAAATTTTCGGTTATCTGTATTTAAATATCTTTCACTGTTGATTACATGAGGATCTTTATCTCTCATGTCATCAGGTGAAGATATTTAAATAGGGGCAACTGTTGTACCCTAAATTTTACCCTCATTATTCTGCTAGTCGATGTTTTATTAATTTTAATATCTTTGTCTGTCTTTATTTTAATTTATACTCAATATGGCCTTTTATTTCATTTGGATTTAAGTTGTTTAATCTTAGTTTAACTTAATTTCAAATTAATTTAGATAATTAGATTAATTATTCTTTTTGTTTTTACTAATTTTAATTTAGAATATTAATTAGTTTATTATTATTTTTATTAATCATATTATTAAAAAGAAGCATTATCCATTTTCATATCAATTTCCAATCTCATCCAAAAAATCCATTTAAAAACAATTCAATTGTTCAAAACCAAAATTCCAAGCCATTATTTCCAAGTTAATTCTAAATCCATGCTCAATTTACACAAATAATAATTCAATGTTTACATTCAAAGTCTATTTATACAAATTATTTCTACATACATGGATAGTACATAGAGTCCAAGAATTGAGTTTACAAGAAAAGCCCATTACCAAAAGGTCCATTTTGAAAAAAAAAGATAATTACAAGACCAAATCAGGCCTCCCTTGAGTGAGCCAGCCACAAATACCACGTCATCCCTTAAGCTACCACCATCAGTAATATGCTCCATGCCACTTTCAACAAAACTGTACGAAATCCTGCTACACCAACGTTAACCTGCAAGCATGAAAGCAACAATTCAATAACGTTCGAAAATTCAAAGAATTTAAGAAATCAATTGCTGTTTTCTGGGAGGATATATACGAAACAAGAGGCGTTCGAAAGGGGGGGGGGGATTCAAGAAAGACTTGAAAGAGAACCTCACCAATATACGAAACGAGACGCCCATGTTCTCCAAAGAGGATCTCTGCTCTTCAACCTGGGGAAAGCTTTCTTCAGAACCTCATACACTCCCTTTGTTCATCTCTCTTCAAGCGTTCTCCCTAACCTAAAAACGATCTCCACCCACAACCTTCATAACCTTTCAACACTCTCTCCCCTGAATCTCCTTCAACCTATTCACCTTCACACCTTCATCGTTTCTCAACACCAAAAACACCACAAATCTTTAAAACCTTCTCCACATAAATGACCCTCCATCCACTTCACTTCGTCGCCCTCATCGAATCTCAAACATCATCGATCGATTCCAAACACTCTGCTCCTCAAAATCTCCCTAAAAACATTCCTTCAAACTCTCCATTACCAAACCGAAACCCACTCAAAATCAACAACACCCCAAGTCGGTTTCGATCACAGAACCAGAAATAGGGATGAAAAGAATGAAACCTCAAACCTTACTCAAACCGAAACCTACTCAAAATCAACAATCACCACCCATACAAATCAGAACCAGAAATCGACATCCTTTTCAAAACCAAACCGTCCCATAAACAAACCAGATTCAAAAACCAAATCGGAGAAGGAGATGAAGTAGAGAATACGAACCGAAACAAACGGAGAATCAACACAAATCGGGGCCATGAGCGATTGAACGAGAGGAATTGTGAAGGTTGATTCCGAAATCGTGTGGTGCAAACATGGTTGTTCCGGTTGGTTTCGCGTTGTTGTTTTCATAAATGTTGCCCTGTAGATGTTCTGATACCTTGGACCGTTGCGTTTCTATCTTTTAGACGTGGTGGTGTTTGGTTTCTATCTGCTAGTGCGTTTTGGCTGATGGGTTTTAGTTCCTTTGAACCTGGTCTCACCCTTTCTTTTTGTTTCAAACGTGGGTTGTGAAGCCCATTCTTTTCTTAGTTTTTTTCTTTTTTGTTGCTTGCTGACGGATGATAGGGTGATGGGTTCATAGCCCAAATGATCCCATTCCTTTTATACACACATATTAATCAGCGCACCCCCCTTTTTCTTTTTTTAAGAAAGTTATGTTCTTTTTTTTTAACAAGTCTTTTGATCTCTAGTTTTTCTATGCTTTTCTTTCTAATTTTATTCATAGTAATTCATTTTATTTCAATCTTTTTTTTTTTGGCCAATGATATCATAAATTTTGACTTTATTGATTATCTCAAAATCACTAAAAATCTAGATTTGTAGGAGGCCACTTTCTTTTTTAGTTTGGTCGATGAAAGTTAAAAATCCAAGATTATCGATTTGTCGATTAAATCTTGATTTAAACGAGACCAACTTGATTTTTTATTCCGATGTTATTTTGGTCGATGAAAGTTAAAAAATCTAAGATTATCGATTTGTCGATTAAATCTTGATTTAAACGAGACCAATTTTATTTCGATGTTATTTTGGTCGATGAAAGTTAAAAAATCTAAGATTATCGATTGTTGATTAAATCTTGATTTAAACGAGACCAATTTTATTTCGATGTTATTTTGGTCGATGAAAGTTAAAAAAATCTAAGATTATCGATTTGTCGATTAAATCTTGATTTAAACGAGACCAACTTGTTTTTTTATTCCGATGTTATTTTGGTCGATGAAAGTTAAAAAATCTAAGATTATCGATTTGTCGATTAAATCTTGATTTAAACGAGACCAATTTTATTTCGATGTTATTTTGGTCGATGAAAGTTAAAAAAATCTAAGATTATCGATTTGTCGATTAAATCTTTATTTAAACGAGACCAACTTGATTTTTTATTCCGATGTTATTTTGGTCGATGAAAGTCAAAAATCTAAGATTATCGATTTATCGACTAAATCTTGATTTAGACGAGACTAGTGTCATTTTCATTCCGATTCTATTTTGATCGATGAAAGTCAAATGTCAAGATTGTCGATTTCCCGATTTAAATCTTGATTAAGACGAGATTAACCTTATTTTATTTCATAATCTTTATTTTAGGCCAATGACATACAAAAAATCTTGACCTTGATGATTTATTTTAAATCAATAAAGTCTTGATAAATGCGAGGCTACTTTTATTTATTTTTGTTGGTCAATGAAAGTCAAAATTTAAGATTGTCGATTTCTCGATTAAATCTTGATTTTCACGAGACCGATTTTATTTTTGATTTCGATTCTTTCTTTATTTTGGTCGATGACATAACAAACCTCATGGTTTGGTTGATTCCATTGAGTTGACAAAATTTTGATCAACATGAGACCACTTTCTTTTAGTCGATGAAAGTCAAGAATCATTGATTATCGATTTCTCGATTAAATCATGATTAAGACGAGACTATTTCTATTTTATTTCATCTAATATTTAATCACTGTCTAACGTGTTTAGTTCTCACTTTGCATTGATATCATGATTTTTATCTTATCTTATTCATGTATTATTGTATCATTGTATTTGCACTAATCTCTTTATCTTAGTAACTTATAGCTGTTATCTTTCCCCTATTTCAAAGGAAGGTGAAACATGTTGACTCCTAAAGTCATGACCTCCCACCTTAACCTAAGTAACCTCTTAGGAGAAAACTTCAATTTCTTGGCCTCATTAGAGCCATAGAAATTACAACTAGCATAAGGAGAGAGTTCCTCAACTCTTAGTGATATTCATCATAATGAATTTATCACTTCCCCTGCTAACCAGCCTTTAGCATAGAACCTTTAGCAAACATAATAAACATAATTTAAACAAGAGGCTCCCGTAGGGTACTACGGACGTTTAGGGTGCTAATACCTTCCCTAGGCGTAACCAACCCCCGAACCTTAGATCTCTTCCCCTTTAGGTTTTTCTAACGATCTTGAACCTTTCCTTTGGATAAATTAAAGTCGGTTGTTAAAGAAAAATGATGCAAATTAATTAATAATTTGTTATCCGATTTTCACCGCAACACCAGGCATGAAGAGTAATTTGCTCAGTATATGATAGTATGTCAAAAAGAACTACAAGGTAGTTATCGAAGACAAGATGATGAGAGTTCTCGACGCAGGTGGTAGGTTGATCTTGAAGGCTCCAATGTCTCAGAATAGGACCTTCAAGATTGAACTCAATGTGATGGAGCACAAGTGCCTAGCAACTGCAGCCAGTAGAGATGAGTGGTTATGGCATTTTCGACTATGTCATCTCAACTTCAATGACATCAGAGAGCTAAAGAGAAGAAATATGGTTTCAAGATTATCAGAAATAGACATTCCAAGTGAAGTCTGTAAAGAGTGTGTTCAGTCGAAACAACACAAGAATAACTTCAGCAAGGATGCAGGAAGGAAGTCGAAGGCAATTCTAGAAGTTATATACTCTGATGTATGTGGTCCTATCCAGGTGGATTCGATTGGTGGTAACAGATACTTTGACACGTTCATAGATGATTACAGTCGAAAACTGTGGACTTACCTCATCAAGAAGAAAAGTGATGTGATAAAGGTATTTGTCAGATTCAAATCTATGGTTGAAAGACAGAGTGGTCGTAAGCTGAAAATTCTGAGGACTGATGGTGGTGGAGAGTATGTGTCAAAAAATTTCGACGCATTATGTGAAAAAGAAGGGATTGTGCATGAGATGGTGCCACCCTACACTCCACGGCAAAATGGAATTGCAGAAAGAAAGAACAGAACCATCATGAACATGGTGAGAAGTATGTTGAATGGAAAACATCTACCCAAAGAATTATGGGGAGAAGCGGTTTTGACAGCAACATACATATTAAACAGATGTCCAACGAAGAAGCTTGAAGGAATCACACCAAAAGAATGTTGGTCTAGTGTCAAGCCGAGCCTCAATCACTTGAAGATGTTTGGATCTATAGCACATAGACATGTCCAGATCAGTTGAGAAAGAAGCTTGATGACAAGTTGAATCAGATGATCTTGAAAAGATATCATTCGACTGGAGGTTACAAGTTGTTCGACCTAGTGAATAAGCAGGTAGTGATTAGTAGGGACGTGATCATAGATGAGCTTAAAGAATGGGATTGGACTGAGAATATCAAGAAGGATTCAGTGAGAATCTCTTGTGAAGAACCAGTCATTGAAGTCGAAAGAGAAGTTCGACAGGAACAAGTCATAGATGAAGCAGGTCCAAGCATACCTCGACGAACAAGACACATGTCTGCCAGGTTGCAAGAATGTGTAATTACATCAGATGATGTGGTTGATGAAGAGGGTGAGCTAGTACACTATGTTTTCTATGCAGATGTCGAACCAGTCAATGCAGCTGAGGCGTTGAAAGATTCGAAGTGGGTAAAAGCAATGAATGAGGAGTTAGACTCCATCGAAGTTAACAACACCTGGTCACTTGTCGAATTGCCTCAAGGCAAGAAGGCAATTGATGTGAGGTAGGTTTACAAGGTGAAGGTGAATCCTAAAGGAGAAGTAACTCGACACAAGGCGAGACTTGTGGCGAAAGGATTTCTTCAGAAGGAAGGAATCGACTTCGACGAAGTGTTTGTGCCTGTTGCTAGGATCGAAACAATCAGGTTAGTTGTTGGTCAAGCAAATATGAACAATTGGCACACATGTCAAATGGACGTGAAATGTTCATTCCTTAATGGCCCCTTAGATGAAGAAGTTTATGTCGCACAACCAGCTGGGTATGTGAAACGAGGCGAAGAAAGAAAGGTGTACAGGCTGCATAAAGCCCTGTATGGACTTAAGTAAGCTCAAAGAGCTTGGAATAAGAAAATCGACAGCTTCTTAAGGGAGAAGGAATTTGTGAAGTGTACAACTAAGCATGGAGTATATGTAAGAAGAAGCAGTAGTGAATTGCTTATACTATGTCTCTATGTCGATGACTTATTGATAACAGGAAGTTGCAAGAAAGAGATCGAAGATTTCAAACATGACCTAAGTGAGGAGTTTGAAATGTCAGACTTGGGAAATCTATCATATCTCATTGGCATCGAATTCTACAAGACTAGTAGAGGTTTGATGATGCACCAAAGAAGATATGCAGGCGAAATACTCAAGAGATTTGAGATGCAAGATTGCAACCCAACTTCGACTCCAGCTGAGACCAGATTGCAACTGTCGAAGGATTCAGATGAAGATGATGTCGACCCATCCCAATATAGAAGACTTATTGGGTCACTTCGATACCTTTGTCACACAAGGCCTGACTTAGTATACAATGTGGGTATGATAAGTAGATTCATGCAGAAGCCAAAGGTATCACACCTAGAAGCGACGAAGAGGATACTGAGGTATCTAAAATAAACTCTCGACTACGACATTTTGTTTCCTGCAGCTGATGAAGGAAAAGAATGCAAGTTAGTGGGATACACTGACTCAAGTTGGTGTAGTGATGTTCAGGATCGAAAATCCACAGCTAGCTACGTGTTTATGTTAGGTGGTGCACCAGTTGCTTGGAGTTCGAGAAAGGAGCCAGCAGTGGCATTGTCATCATGTGAAGCATAGTACATAGCTGCTTCTCTTTATGCATGTCAAGCAACATGGATGGTAAACCTGGTCGAAGAGATTACAGGGAAGAGTGCAATTACCATGAAGATCGACAGCATGTCAGCTATCAACTTGGCGAAGAATCCAATAGCACACGGTCGAAGCAAGCACGTCGAAATTAAGTTCCATTATTTTCAAGAGCATGTAGCAGAAGGGAAGATTAACTTGGAACACTGCAGAACTGAGAATCAGATTGCAGATATCATGTCGAAGGGAGTGCAGGTCGAAGTTTTCAAAAGACTAAGAGCCATGATGAATATAGACAATTTAGACACAATGAATTAGGTGGTATGTTAAATATGTAATTCATTGTTTTAAAAAGATTATATTTGATTTCGATAGATCATATTTGATTTAGAAAGATTATATTAGATATTTTTGAGCTTTTATAGTTTGGGTTTTACCTTGAGATGCAAGTTAACCTAAATCTATAAATAGGGAGGAACCCTTATCATTGTAATAATCAAGTTTGATAATTCACATTTTGCAGCTGCAAGTGAATATTGAAAGTTTCCACAGTTTGTGGGCAGAAAGAATTTTGCAATTTTTCATCTTCTTCTCCAACGTTACTATTTCTCTTTTCTCAACTTTTTTCTTTTCATTGTCATTGTGTGATTGTTAACAATATTGAGATCAAGATTGAATAGGAGAATTCTCAAAAGGTTTTAGGTTAATTCCAACGATTCAAACGTTTTTCAAGAAACTTTTTGGTCATCGAGTACACTCATAGTAAAAAAATTAAAGCACATTTATATTGAAATTGTATCTGTATTTTTGAAATTTCACATTATTTAAATTTGAGTTATTGAATGTATAATTGGCGGTCTCTTTCAGTAGTCAAGTTAAAGACTAAAGTAAGAGAATTGAACTCATATTCATGTTAGACAAAAGAATGGATATTAAAGTTGTTTATATGTTGACAATGGAGCCTTCCAACAATGTCACTTTGATTTTTTAGATAATTATTTAACTTCATTTTGACTCTCTTTTTTATTATAGAATTTCTATTGTAACATTCATTTGTATGCTACGAGTAGTTTATGTGTCATGTGTTATTGACTTTACAAACTTGGCGTTGATTTCAAACATGTTTGCTTTGCATTGCCAATCTACCATTGTTCCTAAAACTCCTTTTAATTCTTGTATTGTGCGAAAGCACCGAATAATGGATAATATGACTAGGGCAAATCATGTGTATGATGTGTATATGATGAATGAGTATGTACAATTTTGGATCATCAATATTTTGGAGCCAAGATGAAAGGACATTTTTAAGTTGGGAGTTTTTATATAAATAACATTTTGTGTGAGACATATCACATACTCATCTAAAATTTTAAGGAGATATGTGTGTAAATTCTTTCACTTATAAATATCTAAATCTTTATTTTTCTAATGAATGTGAGACTTCTTCACATTTTATTTTTCAAAAATTTCAACTTACACTTGTGATAATAATAATAATAATAATAATAATAATAATAATAATAATAATAATAATAATAATAATAATAATAATAATAATAATAATAATAATAATAACAATAATAATAATAATAATCATAATAATAATAATAATAATAATAATAATAATAATAATCATAATAATAATAATAATAATAATAATAATCATAATAATCATAATAATAATAATAATCATCATAATAATCATCATAATCATAATAATAATAATCATCATAATAATAATAATAATAATAATAATAATAATAATAATAATAATAATAATAATAATAATAATAATAATAATAATAATAATAATAATAATAATAATAATAATAATAATAATAATAATAATAATAATAATAATAATAATAATAATAATAATAATAATAATAATAATAATAATAATAATAATAATAATAATAATAATAATAATAATAATAATAATAATAATAATAATAATAATAATAATAATAATAATAATAATAATAATAATAATAATAATAATAATAATAATAATAATAATAATAATAATAATAATAATAATAATAATAATAATAATAATAATAATAATAATAATAATAATAATAATAATAATAATAATAATAATAATAATAATAATAATAATAATAATAATAATAATAATAATAATAATAATAATAATAATAATAATAATAATAATAATAATAATAATAATAATAATAATAATAATAATAATAATAATAATAATAATAATAATAATAATAATAATAATAATAATAATAATAATAATAATAATAATAATAATAATAATAATAATAATAATAATAATAATAATAATAATAATAATAATAATAATAATAATAATAATAATAATAATAATAATAATAATAATAATAATAATAATAATAATAATAATAATAATAATAATAATAATAATAATAATAATAATAATAATAATAATAATAATAATAATAATAATAATAATAATAATAATAATAATAATAATAATAATAATAATAATAATAATAATAATAATAATAATAATAATAATAATAATAATAATAATAATAATAATAATAATAATAATAATAATAATAATAATAATAATAATAATAATAATAATAATAATAATAATAATAATAATAATAATAATAATAATAATAATAATAATAATAATAATAATAATAATAATAATAATAATAATAATAATAATAATAATAATAATAATAATAATAATAATAATAATAATAATAATAATAATAATAATAATAATAATAATAATAATAATAATAATAATAATAATAATAATAATAATAATAATAATAATAATAATAATAATAATAATAATAATAATAATAATAATAATAATAATAATAATAATAATAATAATAATAATAATAATAATAATAATAATAATAATAATAATAATAATAATAATAATAATAATAATAATAATAATAATAATAATAATAATAATAATAATAATAATAATAATAATAATAATAATAATAATAATAATAATAATAATAATAATAATAATAATAATAATAATAATAATAATAATAATAATAATAATAATAATAATAATAATAATAATAATAATAATAATAATAATAATAATAATAATAATAATAATAATAATAATAATAATAATATATGAAGGGTGATATGATTTCTGACATAGTGGTGAAGAACAATATGTCTTGGATTTTGAAGGAAATTTTGAATCACCGTGATTTGGTCCCCAGATTGCAAACTCTTTGGAATCACATGGTTGTTACAGGGGAGTATAGCGCTGCCAAAGTTTATAATTTGCTTGTTGAACCTGAACCTCGGGTTAATTGGAACTGTTTATTTTATGGTAACCTTGCGAGTCCAAGATCTAAAATGATTTTGTGGTTGGTCTGTCATGGTAGGATTTCTACTAAAGATCGATTATTCCGGTTCAACTTGATTGGCGATGAAAAATGTTGTTTCTGTACTGAGAAGGAGACTTTAGATCATTTATTTTTTGATTGCCGTAAGCTGAGTTTTATTTGGCACTATGTTTTGAAGTGGATGCATATTGTGCATACTCCGAGAAAGTGGAGTGATGATTTTTCTTGGTTTCTGCAAAAAGGAAAAGGCAAGGGATGGCGCTCTTCTATTTTCAAAATGGCTCTTGCTGAAACTCTTTATGGAGTTTGGAAGGTTAGAAATGAGGTGACTTTTGGTGGTAAAGTGAATATGAGGAATATAGGTGATACTATCATTGATGTGATCATTCAGAGAGGCTGGACTAGTCGTAAGATTAGGCCGCATATAGCCAACTTGATGATTCCTTGATTTTGTGGCTGCATCCGTGCGATCAGCCTTGTAACTGTATTTGAATTAATACATATCTTATTTATTCAAAAAAAAAAAAAAATAATAATAATAATAATAATAATAATAATAATAATAAGTTGTTGTTGTTGTTGTGGGTGATATTTGTGTATGTACCTTAAATATAAGTTGATGTTATGCTTCTTAAATTGTTATGTTTATTTGAGTTTAACTCTATGCGGAGTGCCTTATGTTGAGAACACTTGAAATGTTGTCAAATATTAAAGTGATGCTAATTTATATTATACGAAAATTGACTTTTAGTGACACTTACTAAAAGTTAAATATACGTAGGTAGAAGTCAACAAAAATTATTTTAATAACGCATCTTTTTCACGTCAATTATAAGAGGGTGTGGTCTGGCGAACGTTATTATAGCTTTTAGTTGCTGACAAAATTTTATTTATAGTAATTACAAAGAATTTCTTAATACACCACATGAGTTTCTTAGTCCCCGTACAAAATTCTTTTTTTGCTCTCTAATTTCGAGTGTGCACATCCGGACGCACCATTTTTTAAAAAAATATTGATTTGTTCCGGATATGCAAATCTAGAATTTTTTCTAATGTGCACAGCCGGAATAAATTTTTATAACTTCGCTCCAGAGCCTTCTGAAAAGTTAAGAATGAGGGGGGAGAAGACTCTGGAGCGAAGTTATAAGAATTTCTTCCGGATGTGCACATTAGAAAAAATTTCGGATTTGCACATCCGGAACAAATGAACGTTTTTAAAAAAAATAGTGCGTCCGAATGTGCACATCCGAAATCAGGTGACAAAAAAGAAATTTCGCACGGTGCCTAAGAAACTCATGTGGTGTATTAAGAAATCTTCTAATTATAATGACGTTCGCTATATGCTATCTTAGTTTTACGAGTATTAAACATTATACCTACGATTTTCTAGGTGTCATTAAAACTTATATAAATATAATTTTTTTTTTTAAATTTTATTTTATAAATATAAATTTTATTTCAAAAATACAATAAATTTTAAATTTTATTTTATAATATTATTAATATTAAAATAAAATTATTCATTAAAAATATACATTTTTAACAATAGCAAAACTAAATAACTAAAATAAAACATTTACACAAATTTTTATTAATTTCAAACATTATACATATTTCCTTTCATATTATACAACTCCGCAATCGAATCATCAAAAGTTTGTTTGGCCAAATGTCAAGTCCCGTAAAGACGGTCAATTACACATTATACAATCAAACATCCTTAAAGGATGTTGACAACTTTGCATTGTAAGTATGGAAAAATCAACTTTGGGAAGAGAGACGCCATAAGTAGTTGAAATCTTAAAGACATAACATACCTCAATAGTAGACCACCTTTAAAGCAGGGGAAACCAGAATCCTGAAACATCATGAAACAATAATTTAGAGCATGTATGGCAGAGTATTTCCTCTGAAACAAATGCACGGAGAAAATCATAATCGCTAGTCAAGAGTTATCATAATTTAACTGATTTAACTATTAATTCCTCTAACAAAAAAATCAAAGAATCATTAACATGTGATGCCTCTTAGTCATCTATAATATCAACATCCCTTTCACATCTCCTATCGAGTAACAAGCAATGTAAGAGATATTTAGATCGCATGAAAAGAGAATAATACTCACAGTTAGGAGTGGTCAACTTGAAAGCCCTGAAGCAGATATCATAAAGAGCTTCATTATCGAGAACCATACACTCGTCAGCATTCTCAACAACAGTATCAGAAACCTTAGGCGAAGGAAACACCAGAATTTAAGCATCATCCTATTAGGATACTCCTCTCTTATCTTCAATATCAACAGTGTTCCTATTCCAGATACTGAAATTACAAAAAAACCATTGATCTGATTTAATCTGGTTAAGATCATTGGTCAGTACAGTTCAGTTAAACTACCTCATGATTCAGGTTTTAAAAAAACCAATCACAATTCCCGGCTTTCTTTCTAACAACATCGAGAACCGAGTAAGAACGATAACTGTTAAAAAATAGAAAAAATTTGATCGCGATTTTCTGCAATAAATAGCATCATGATTCATGTCATATCCGTTACCATGAAAATCGATGTACTAACTAGAGGAAAAAGAAGTTACAAGATCAAAACAATTATACTCCATAAAGATTCTACAAGTATAATAATAATTAAGATCATAAATGAATTTTTAAAAAAGCTAAAAGAAGCACAAGCTGGAAGTTGACTAGTACCTTTTGGCTAAATGTGATTACCTATTGAGCAAGAATACGAGATAGCCTCGAGTCAAAATTAGAAACAAACAAAAGTAATCTATGACCAAATAATTCAATATTGCACCTTAAAAAGAACTATTAACACTGCCAACACAACCCATGAGAATCCATAAACCTGTGCAAGATAGAAAACATAAGCAATCATTGTGCAATAAACTATTAATTAGTTTCTATTAATTCTAGTTTTTTCTATTTTTAGCTTTAGTTTTCCTTGATTTTTGTTACTATGATAGATTTCATATTGTATGACTGGCAGGCTATGAAGCACGGATACTTCAAAAACTCAGCCGAATCGTATCCGATACGTACCGATACGCCGATACGCTCCGATACGGCGCCGATACGTATCGAAGGAGTATCGGAATTTATTTCTTAAAAAAAATAAATAAAAAAATTCCGATACGGCGGCGATACGTCACAGATACACCTCCGATACGTCACAGATACGTGACTTTTCAATTTTTAACCGATTCTTTTCTTTTTTAATGACTTTTTAATTTTTTAATGGTCATTCTTTAATACCTTATTTAATTTCTTCCAGAAACTTACCATTTTACAAGAATGGTTTAATTTCCCATCATTTCTTATTAATTTTCAGTATTTTTAATTAAATTCATATTAAATATAATTTTCTTTTTCACGTATCATTACCTATATTACCTATATTTATGCAAGAAACTTCTACAACTACTACTATTACTTTCTTCTTCTTCATACCTTCCTATTTTTTTTAATACAAAAATTTTATTATCAAAATATAATTATCACTTATATCCATCGCGTATCTTAAACGTATCGTATCTAGTCTTTTTCAATTTGTGACGTATCGCCGTATCGGATACGTATCGTATCTGATACTCGTATCGTGTCCGTGCTTCATAGCTGGCAGGCATTCATTAGAATGTCTATGCATTAGTCTATATAGTGCATATTATTGTTGTAATATGAATCATCAAAAAGGCAAACATATAAAATTTAAACATACCGTCAATGAAGTATCCATTCCTTTCACATCAAGCTTGTAGACAATCCCATATTGAAAAATGAAAAATCTTAGACTTGGTATGGTCTCTACTATCATAGAACTGAAGCTCCTGATAAGGCTTGGTTGTTGTTGGTTGTTGTTGTAGTCCTTGAAATTTATAAGTTCAAAAACATAGAAACTTGTTGAAATAAAACTCCCATATTGAAGGAATCGAGGCAAAGTTTGGATGCCTACAGTTCTATTGTAAAAGTAGAAGACCCACAATATAAACATAAAGTTGCCACTTTAGAACTAGAACAACATAAATAACACACATGTTCACTTACCACATCAATCATCATTCCAAAAGAAAGTAGCATTCCAACAAAGTAAATAAAATTGGTCAATTTTTGAGAACTTGAAATGCACATTAAGTAGAACAAATGATGTAATGTATGAAAATTTATCAATATTTTGTGGGAGTTTAACTACCAAGTGCTCAAATTATCAATGAGCATGATAAAATGTACAAAAGCAAGTAATACACTTCAAATAATGAATGAAAATAATTAATTACCAGATCTTTTTTTCACTAAGCTTCCCATCTTTCTTATCCCTTAACACCAATTTATGCCTTTCCTCCCGAGAATAAATCTGCCATGTTGATGTCTAGTCTATCACTTCAGTTGTTGCCTCACTCGTTATCTGCATTCACGACCAAATTTGGTTTCTCCCATTTTAATCTACAAATTAATATGAGAGGTCTTATTCACTCTCATCCCCTCTATCTTCATTCTCATTATCATTTTAGGGAATTTCCTATATATTAATTATAACTTTAATGATATCATCACTATCATCAGCTTCTTTTGGGAAAATAATCTTTCATAGCAATAGGAATAAACTCTTGCATTAAGAGACGATAATCATAACTTTTAAGACCAAATATCTTACGTTGTTTCACTTGCACACATCTTGGAACACTAGAAACACATTCATCATAAGATTTCATATTCTTTAGAACTTTCAAGAAAGATTCTTTCTCATTTGATGTCATTTGAAGACAAGCACTAGACAAATACTTTCTACCATTACTTTGATGCATCCTCGGGTGCAACTGACTTCTTATGTTCATGTCTATGTCTATAAGGTCATAATGGGCCTTATCATTATCCTTTGATTTCCTTTCTAAAATTAATAATGTCCCAACAATGTTATCACAAAATTATTTTTTCAATATGCATCACATCAAGATTATAACGAAGAACATTATATTTCTTATATGGAAATGTGAAAAAAATGCTCTTCTTTTTCCATGGGGATAACATCCCATTTTCACGATTTTCCTATTCTCTCAATGCAATATTTCCATTGGGTACCTCAGGAGGATCTCTAAACTCTTGGTTTACATTAAAATGTCCTCTATTGAATCTCCACTTATGATCGGGCTCTAACCAGCATCGATGACATATATAGGAAAATGTTCTACTATAACGCAACCACTTAGAGGTCGTGTCAAAACCACAACATGGACTAGCATATTGACCTTTAGTACTTCAACCTGACAAATTTTCATAAGCATGGAAATCATTGATAGTCCACATGATTGCAACACGCATTTGAAATGACCCTTTTTTACCTGCATCAAAAGTTTTGACCCCAATTTCCCATAATTCCTTTAATTCTTCCACAAGAGGCTACATATATACATCAATATAATTACCAGGGCCTTTTGGACCAAGAAAAGAGCGAGAGTATGAAATTTGATTGCTTCATACACATCCATGGAGGAAGATTATGTGGAATCAAGACAATAGGCCAAGTGTTGTGGGAAATTGTCATGGTTTTTAATGGATTAAAGCCATCAGAAGCTAAACCTAGTCGAACGTTTTGAGGGTCGCATGAAAAATCAGGATATCGACAATCAAAATCCTTCCAAACAAAAGAATATGATGGATGTCTCATAAGTCCATCTCTAGTTCGACTATCTTCATGCCATGTCATGGAAGAAGCCATTTTTTGTGACATAAAAAGTCTTTGTAATCTAAACTTAAAAGCAAACCAATGAAGAACCTTAGTCGATGTCTTTTTTCTACCTTTAACATCATCAGAGTTGACTTTCCATATTTAGATACCGCATGTAGGGAAAACATTAGTATGAGCCAAATCCTTCCAATACAATATACATTCATTAGGAAAAACATGGATTTTTTTTCATATGATAACCCTAACCCTGAAATTATTATTTTTGTCTCATAAAATGACTTTGGTAAAATATTTTCTTTTGGAAATGCATCATATAAAAACCCTGGCAACATTAAAAAGCTTTTGTTTGTCCATCCATTTAGGCACTTTAAGTGGTACAGGTGTACGATGAAGGATAGTTTTGTAAACTTAAAACCAAGATAAAGATTTTATTCTGCCTCATTCAACAACTTAAAGAACTTATCTAAATTATCACCCACTTTAGATTGTTGAACATTATGTTCATTTATGAATGCTTCTGGATCCACATCCTCCATATTTATACGTGTGTCATTATCATCACTATTGTATGCATTGCAAATGCATCATGAACAAATGGATTCATGTCATGATCAAATTTGTGTTGTACTTCAGATGCAATTGCAGGGTTTGAAGTGTTAACTTTCTCACCATGAAAGATCCAATGAATGTAACCTTTTAGAAAGCCTTGAGTGATTATGTGTTCATAAACATCCATAGGAGAATGCTTCTTGCAATTGATGTAACACCCAGTTTTTCTAATTTATTTATTTAATTAAATTTTGTATATTTAATTGTTTAAATTAACTTCTATATGCATTTTAATGATGTTTAATGGTTAGTATTCACATATGATGTTTTGGGTTGGGGGAGCATAGTTCTAGTTATTTAATTAAAGGTTTAATACCCTTTTTAGTCTTGTATCATAACCTCGAGGTTCATTTTGGTCCCTTAACTTTAAAAAGGTTCATATTGGTCCCTTAATTCTTCAAAATATTCCATATTGGTTCTTTTTGTCTAATTAGTGACAAATTTAGCAACTGATTTTTGAATAATTTTTGTCGCTATTAGGACAAAGAGGACTAATATGGAACATTTTGATGAGTTAAGGGACCAATATAGACCATTTTTAAGTTAAGGGACCAAAATGAACCCCGAGGTTAAGATACGGGACCAAAAAGGATATTAAACCTTAGTTAAATAATAGAATTGAAAAAATAGATAAGAATGAGGATTATTATTATTAAAATAAAATTAGAGTCAAAAGTGTATTTTGGTAAATAGAGGAATAAGTGATGGCATGGTGGGAATTATTAATTGATGAGGATTAGGTTTCTAATAAAAAGGAGTTAGTAGAGAGTTTTGGGGTTAGTACGTGAAAGCTAAATTTGGAAAAGAAGAGGGTATGAGAACAAGGGACTAGGAAGAACCTCCATTGTTAGAGCTTTAAGGTGTTTTTTCTGGAAATTCAAGGTATGGAAAATTACTCTGAATATGGTGTGGAATGCATGATTGAGTATAGGGAAGTCCTTAATCCCATTAGGTTTTCCCCTAATTTTTCCTTTTGGATGAATGATTGATGCACATGATTTGATTTCTATGATAGCATGAAATATGTGTTGTATTGTGTGAATTTCAAGTACTGATTTACCATGGAAATTGTATGTTCTTGTTAGTGGAGATGGCATGAGTTGTTGTTTATATGTGTGTTGTGATTTGATGAATAAAGCATGTAGAAAATATGATTAATCAAAGAAAATTCATGTTAATTGATAGATAGGTGATGTATTGATGTTAGGTATTTTTCCCCTGATGTTGTTGATCGATTTGAGGGATGGGAAAGGAAAATCAGAGTTATGCATTGAACTCCATGGCAAAAATGCAGTTTCTGCCTTCTGGTTCAGGGTGACGGATGTTGGTTACAGAATAGGGCAAGCAAGCAAAAATATTTATTTTCGAAAGAATTCCCTCCAGGATTTATGTCGTGTCCACAGAGATCGACTCAAGGCACGGAGGCATTAAGCTTCGACGCCTATTGAAGATTGTTAGCTCTTAAATCTATCTCTAGAATCCAAAAACTAACAGATAATCATCCCTAATCGAAGTTCGCGAAGGTTATCTCTAACGCAACTCAAACCCCGCGCTTAAAGCAAAAATCAGAGACAATCGCCAATATAGATTTGTAAAGCAAGTTTTATACAATTCCATGAGCGACAAATATACATGAGATCATAGTCAATACATATACAAAACCCAACAAATGAAGAAAACAAAAAGAAAAAGAGAAATGAACCAAACATCTCGCGGTTTGTCAGAGCCGGTCGACGATCAATCCACCCTGGTTCATCCGTATGCAAGCTCCATAGTTGTTTTCTAAGCTACCCTACTGAAAAATGAAGTTTGATGGAATTGGAGCAAGAATCCCCAAAACCATAACCTAAAAAATGCTAAAAAATGACTAAAATAGGCAAAATTGTGTTCCAGGGTTCGCCTAGCGAGCCCCCGTTTGCTAGAATACCTACAAAAATGAGATAAAATCAATTAAACTCAATGATATTTACAAGAAAATGCAATATACACACGAAAACGTAAAGTAAACGTATTTACACATAAAGTGGGGTTTATTCAACCAATTTTAACACAAAGTAACGATAAGTGCAACAAAAATTATATGCAAAAATAGGTATAATTTGCACTTATCAAACTCTCCCCAACTTACATAATTGTTTGTCCTCAAACAAGAATCAAACGACTCAACGAAACCGAGTGATAACCAAAGAATCACAAATCAACAAGTTTTGAAAAACGGAAACAAATGTATGGTTCAAATGAAAAACGGTACACACAAAGTAAATACTTACCACTAAACTATAACGATAACATAGTCACGAAACAAAAGCAAAGTACAAAAGTCATTCCAAAAATTCTAAAACAACACAAGTTCAAATGTGAATTACACCTAGCAAAAACAATCATCGGTAGATGAAAAACACAAAATAAGGTACTTATCACTCACACAACAATCATGCAAACAATAGACTAAATTATGCAACCATCCAAAAATTATATTGAACATACAAAGGCAAGAATCAAAAGGACTTTTCAAGGTTGTAACGTGGTTGGGTAAACAAACAAAGGGCAATTCCTAAAGCTAATCGAAACAAAAACTTGCATAAACCTAAGGGAGTGATCAACTCACAAAGACTTAAACACAAAATTCCAATTAACTTCTTCCAAAATCCCTAGTGTTACACAAAATACAATACTTATTTAGCACAATTATTTGAACTCTTTTTGTTTCCTTTCTCAAGGATTTTCTTTTTCTTTCTTTTTTTCTTTTCTTTTTCTTTGTCATATTCTTCTCTTTTTTCTTTTCTTTTTCTTCCTCATAGAAACCAACCAATGAGTAAACAACCATTCTCTCCCCAACTTGAATTCAACCACATCATCATGTGAATACTCCCTACTTTCTAAGGCAAGGCAAAAATTCATACAACAACACAAAGTTGAGGTCCAAGAAAAAACACAAAATCCAATCAAAAATAAGTGAACTAAACACTCATAGACAAGCATTAAGTTCAAATAAAACATGGATCAAAAAGCTCAAAGGGCTTACAAATGATCACACGCTCACAAGGTGAATGACTATTCGGCTAGGTAGTTGTGCTCAAAATGAAACAAAATGCCTTGATCCTTTTCATGCATTCATATAATCAATACAAACAAAAGATTAAGCATAATAAAATCCAGTTAAAACAAGAATGTTGGTACTCCGTGCATATATGAGCAATAGAAGGCTTCCTCACAAAAAGGTTGGGAACTAAAGTGATTCACACAAGAACAAGTATACAAAAGAATGAATGGCATGAAAGTTTGTAAAAAGCCTAAGTATCATGAATATGCTAAAGTCTAGAAAGCGATAAACACATACCTCGGACGTGTACTGTAACACCCCCAATCTATACCCCCAATTAAATAAAGCAGTAAAAGAAAATTCAAAATTTCATCAGAGTATATTTAAAATTCACAGCATAGACCGAGTGGCCACATCAATTTAGGGCAAACATACAACACCTGCTCATTAGAGATATGCAACAACTCAGATAGTAATACACCCACAATCTAATTACAGAATAAAAACAAAAAATCCGTAACTGAATATCAATATATATATATATATCATGAAAGTTTGTCATTCATCAAGTCATACATATACAATCCAAAAGGTACATCTACATAATACAAAATAATCACAAACGGCCTCCCTAACTACCCGGTGTCACATATCAGAGCCGACCGACAAAAGAATAAAGACCTAAGCTTCACAAAAAGACCTCCAGCAACTCTAATCTGCAATGCCTCATAGAGCATTATAAAACAGCAGAAGGGTGAGAAAAACAATCATAATATATTTGCATACAATTATATATAACACCAAAAATACACATATAAACGGTTCTCACCACAAATCATACGATAATTCAAATACAAAACAATACAATGTATATTTCATATTTCCATCACCAAGGTATACCAACCATGCACGATACAAGTATCACCAACACATGTCCATATATCAATTTATCAATTTTATCCACAAGTCCACACATAAACAAACCATTAATGATTTATACAAATGCAAGAGACCGACACAACGACTCAATGCATATGCACATGCGGTACCGACTTCCATCAATTCTCAACACCAGTTCACTCAGGAACTATTGGAATCATCGCTCGTTACTTAGTGTAACTCCCCGTCGGGCATACGATGTTCCCCATCGCTTTCGGCCCTCTTTGTATAAGGCTCATAACGTTTATGGATCGCTTTCGGTCCTCTTTGTATAAGGCTCACGATCCGATCGCTCACACCCCACATGGGCACACGATCGTCTATAACCATCGCTTTCGGTCCTCTTATTTTTCAGGCTCACGATCCAATCAAATCACTTTCAGTCCTCTTATTTTTTAGGCTCACGATGTTATAGCAGATTCCCTCTGGAATCAATCTGTCACTCAGGATGTCACAAGAATGCATATCATGATGCTCAACATACAATGACTCATGACATTCAAATGCACACACATATATGCAACCATCTCACTTAACATAAATCATGCTTTGCAATTCAAGCCCAAAACAATGCATTTATTTGCCATACGGCCACAAACCATCATCACACCATCTAAACACATGCATTTATATCATATAATCCACACACAAGTCATACAACTATATCTTAAGCATGTTGCGTAATAACGCCTCAAATACACATAGTTAAAACGGTAAAAGTCGACACACAACACATTTCCAGATTCCCGACATAATTAAATCAGCTAACAATCTCAAAACCATTACAATAATAAAGAACATTTCACAAGCTTTCTAACGCATCAAACCACGCCTCAAACCGACTCACGGATCAAAAGTTATAAGGAAAACAAATTGGGAAAAACTGTCACGTTCGCAGTGCGAAGCTCCTAGCGAGTCCTTCGCTTCTTCATTCGGGGTGCGAATGTCCCAGCGAACAGTGGCAGAAGCAAAATAGCCTTGAAAATTCCCAACGTTTTCAGTGCGAACCATCCAGCGAATGCTCGCTACCCCATTCGCAATGCGAATCCTCCAGCGAACAGTGGCAGAATGAAAAATAATACAACGTTCGCAGTGCGAACCTCACGCGAACGCTCGCCACTCCTTCGCTGGCCATTCGCAGTGCGAACCTGCGATTTCAGAAAAAACCAGCAGCGCACCAGATCATCCAAAAATGATATTTTCTCTAACAAAACATTTCCAAACCAACATATAACAATTAGAACATAACTCAATCATGGTAACAAGTATTCTACTACGTTTACACCGATTTTCGACCGTGAAACCATCGATTTCTCATTTCAACCTAGAATCCAAAACTAGGGAAAGACAATAGCATATGCAAACACATACATACATAATCATACACAAGCATAAGATAATCGAATTTCACACCCTTACCCGATTTAATCGCGTTCTAGAAAATCGGTTGATTGATTTCCAAGTTTTCTCAACTTCTCTCTTTTTTTCTTCTCTTCTCCTCTTGTTTTCTCCTTCTCTTATTTTTCTTACTATTTTTCTCTCTTTCTATTTTCTATTATATTCTAACTTAACAAAATAAATCAAAATGCCCAAAATACCCCTACACTCAAATATCTCGCAAATGTTCCCAAAACGCGATTAAATATATTCACGATGAAAAATAACATATTTTCACATAAAAGTCAGAAATAAAATAATATAATAATAAAATAATCAAAAACGACTCAATTAAATAAAAATACTAAAACTAGGGCGTTACAACTCTCCCCCACTTAGAAATTTTCGTCCTCGAAAATATACCTGAGACGAACAACTCTGGATACGACTCCCGCATCCGACTCTCCAACTCCCAAGTCAAATTGCCCTCAGCAGCGCCTCCCCACGCCACTTTCACAAGTGCAATATCCTTGCCTCTCAACCGCTTCACCTCGCGATCCAAAATCCTAACTGGTAAAGCCTCGACCGTAAGGTTCTCCCTTACCTCAACCTAATCCATCGGAATCACATGTGACGGATCCGGAACATACTTCCGAAGCTGTGAAACATGGAACACATCGTGCAAATTTGACAGATTCGGCGGCAAAGCCACCCTATAAGCCACAACACCCACTCTCGCGGATATCTGGTAAGGACCAATAAACCGAGAAGTAAGTTTCTTCGATTTCAATGCACGACCAACACCCGTAATCGGCGTAACCCTTAGAAATACATGATCGCCCTCTTGAAACTCAAGCTCCTTCCGTCTCCGATCATGATAACTCTTTTGTCTACTCTGAGAAGCCTTCATTTTCTCACGAATAAACTTCACCTTGTCTGTAGTCTGCTGTACCAACTCCAGTCCAACCACTGCTCTCTCGCCCGATTCATGCCAACACAACGGTGTCCGACATCTTCGTCCATATAATGCTTCAAACGGTGCCATTCCAATACTAGAATGAAAACTGTTATTATACGTGAATTCAATCAATGCAAGATAACTATCCCATGCACCACCTTGTTCCAAAACACACGCTCTCAACAAATCTTCCAACGACTGGATCGTTCTCTCTGTCTGTCCATCTGTCTGCGGATGATAAGCCAAACTCAATCTCAATTTAGAACCCAGTGCCTTCTGTAAACTTTCCCAAAATCTCGAGGTAAACCTTGGATCTCGATCCGAAACAATGCTCAATGGAACCCCATGCAACTTCACAATCACACTGATATAAATCTCAGCCAACCTCTCCAAAGAAAAACTGATGTCAATCGGCATGAAATGAGCCGATTTAGTCAGCCTATCAACAAACACCCAAATAGCATTATGCCCTCGCTGTGTATTCGGCAACCCTGTTACAAAATCCATGGAAATGCTATCCTACTTCCACTGAGGAATATCCAACGGTTGCAACAAACCACTAGGACTCAGATGTTCCACCTTTGATTTCTGACAAGTCAAACATGCATAAACAAACTGAGCCACATCTCTCTTCAATCCAGACCACCAGAAAATCTTTTTCAAATCTTGGTACATCTTATTCACTCCCAGATGTATACTCAAATTACTCCGGTGTCCTTCCTCCAAAATCATCCTTTTCAAATCCGCATCATCAGGAATACAAATTCTACCTCGGAACCTCAAAACACCATTAATATCCACTTTAAAATCACTATTCGCATCTTTTCTGCCAACCAACATCAAATCCACAAATTTCACATCCAGCTTCTGTTTCTCACTAACCGTCATCAGAAAATCATTAGTAATCGTTAGCATTCCAAGTCGTACGCTATCCGAAGTCACGTCACAAACCAAACTCAAATCTCTAAACGATTCCAAAAGTTCCCACTCCTTAACCATTAAAGCGGACATATGCAACGATTTCCGACTCAACGCATCGGCTACCACATTAGCTTTACCAGAATGGTAATTCAAGCCAAAGTCGTAGTCCTTCAAAAATTCCAACCATCTTCTCTGCCTCATGTTCAGTTCCTTCTGATCAAACAGATATTTCAAACTTTTGTGATCACTAAAGACTTCAAACCTTGCACCAAAAAGATAATGCCTCCAAATTTTCAATACAAAAACCACAGCCGCTAATTCCAAATCATGCGTCGGGTAATTCTTCTCATGCACTCTCAACTGCCTCGAAGCATAAGCCACAACCTTACCTTCTTGCATCAGAACACCACCAAGACCAATCAAAGACGCATCACAATACACCACAACTGGTTCATTAGGATTCGACAAAATCAAAATCGGAGCTGTCGTCAATCTTCTCTTCAGCTCATTAAAACTTTCCTCGCACCGAATATCCCAAATGAACGCTTGCCCTTTACAAGTCAACTGGGTCAAAGGAAGTGCTAGCTTAGAAAAACCTTCAATAAACCTTCGATAATATCCGGCCAAACCCAAAAAGCTTCGAATTTCAGTAACAGATCTCAGAGCCTCCCATTGTAGAACTGCTTCTACTTTAGATGGATCCATAGAAATACCATTACCTGAAATCACGTGCCCAAGAAAACTCACCTCCGACAACCAAAACTCACACTTGGACAACTTGGCAAAAAGCTTTCTTTCTTTCAAAACCTGCAAAACGATACGCAAATGCTCCGCGTGCTCCTCCCGAGACTTAGAATAAATCAAAATGTCATCAATAAACACAACAACAAATCGATCCAAATGCTCGTGAAAAATACGATTCATGTACTCCATGAACACACCTGGCGCATTAGAGACCCCGAACGGCATCACAGAATATTCATAATAACCGTAACGTGTCCTAAAGGTCGTCTTCTGAATATCTTCCTCTTTCACCCTAATCTGATGATACCCTGACCTCAAGTCAATCTTACTGAACACACACGCACCAGCTAACTGATTCATCAGATCATCAATTCTCGGAAGAGGATACTTATTCTTAATCGTCACCTTATTCAACTGGCGATAATCAATACACAACCGCATACTCCCATATTTCTTTTTCACCAATAAAACTGGAGCACCCCAAGGAGAAACGCTTGGTCTCATAAACCTCTTTTCCAACAACTCATTTAACTGCTTCTTTAACTCAACCAACTCAGATGCCGACATACGATAAGGTCCCATAGAAACAGGTCTAGTACCAGGAACTAGATCTATCAAAAACTCTACCTCTCTTTCTGGCGGCACATCTGAAATATCCTCAGGAAACACTTCCGGAAAATCACACACAACAGGAAACACATCAAGTGAAACTTGACTGTCCACAGTCAAAGATGCAAACAACCCAAACAACTGAGCTTCATCCGCCAAAAGTCTCTTCAACTCTTTGGTAGATAAGAAACTCGAGTCTTCGTCCCCCTCAAGAGAAGGAAACCTCACCAGCTTATGGTAACAATCAATATGAACTCGATTAAATTGCAACTAATTCATTCCCAGAACCACATCTAAACCCTCCAACGGTAAACACACCAAATCCATCTCAAAGTCTTTACCATAAATGGTCAAAGGATAACTTAAACAAACCAAAGAAGTAGTTACTGACCCCATTGCTGGAGTATCAATAACCATCTCACCACCCATCAAAGACAACACAAGATTCAAACGCTTCGCGCACTCAGACAAAATAAACGAATGAGTCGCTCCAGTATCAATAATAGCAGCTAAAGGAGTACTATTAATAAAATAAGTACCTCTGATCAGAGGATCTGCACTTGAAGTCTGAGATCCTGCCAAGGCAAACACTTTCCCACCAGATTGAGCCTGCTTCGGTTTCGGACACTTTGTACTAATATGACCAGGTTCACCACAGTTGAAACACTTCACCACATTCTTCCTTGCACAATCAGCTGCGACATGTCCTAAACCTCCACAATTAGAACACTTCCTCAAATCTTTCCTACATTCGGACTGACGATGTCCCACATCCCCACATCTATAACATCTCAGAGGACCAGACATTCCTCCTCCACTTGACCTCCTCTCAAAATTTCCCCTTTGCTTACCCTTATCAGCTGGTGTTACATAAGGACCACCACGGAACTGTTGCTTCCCTTTCCTCTCGCTCACACTCTTGTAGTGAGTAGAACGAGCCTTACTATCCTCCTCATAAATCCTACAACAATCCACCAAATCAGAAAACCTCTGAATCCTTTGATAACCAATGGCCTGCTTTATCTCAGGACGCAATCCGTTCTCAAACTTTACACACTTAGAAAATTCCGCGGTCGCTTCAGCATAATGAGGATAAAACTGCACAAGTTCCACAAACTTAGCAGTATAATCAACAACAGATATATTACCTTATTTTAACTCCAAGAACTCAATTTCCTTCTTTCCTCTTACATCTTCAGGAAAGTACTTCCTCAGAAACTCAATGCTAAACACAGCCCAAGTGATCTCTTCCTCTGCAGCTTCCAACACATGACGTGTACTAACCCACCAATCATCATCTTCTTCCAGTAACATGTGAGTATCCAGTCTCACCTTCTGATCCTCAGCACAATCCATCACTCAGAAAATCCTTTCAATCTCTTTCAGCCAAATCTGTGCACCATCAGGATCATATCTTCCTTTGAAGACAGACAGTTTGTTCTTCCTGAACTCATCATTACCCGCAGCATTCGGTGCACCCTGCATAGCCCAAGCCATAGCTTGCATAGCAGCAGCCAAAGCAGCGTCATTCCTACCAGCCATATTCAGTTCATTTCCAATAACAGAAACTATGGTTAAACAAAAAGCTCACTCCAAACACCAAGACCGACAAGGACTGACACAACTGACACGGACTGGCTCTAATACCACTTAATGTAACACCCCCAATCTATACCCCCAATTAAATAAAGCAGTAAAAGAAAATTCAAAATTTCATCAGAGTATATTTAAACTTCACAGCATAGACTGAGGGGCCACATCAATTTGGGGCAAACATACAACACCTGCTCATTAGAGATATGCAACAACTCAGATAGTAATACACCCACAATCCAATTACAGAATAAAAGCGGAAAATCCGTAACTGAATATCAATATATATATATATATATATATATATATATATATATATATCATAAAAGTTTGTCATTCATCAAGTCATACATATACAATCCAAAAGGTACATCTACATAATACAAAATAATCACAAACGGCCTCCCTAACTACCCGGTGTCACATATCAGAGCCGACCGACAAAAGAATGAAGACCTAAGCTTCACAAAAAGACCTCCAGCAACTCTAATCTGCAATGCCTCATAGAGCATTATAAAACAGCAGAAGGGTGAGAAAAACAATCATAATATATTTGCATACAATTATATATAACACCAAAAATACACATATAAACGATTCTCACCATAAATCATACGATAATTCAAATACAAAACAATACAATGTATATTTCATATTTCCATCACCAAGGTATACCAACCATGCACGATACAAGTATCACCAACACATGTCCATATATCAATTTATCAATTTTATCCACAAGTCCACACATAAACAAACCATTAATGATTTATACAAATGCAAGAGACTGACACAACGACTCTATGCATATGCACATGCGGTACCAACTTCCATCAATTCTCAACACCAGTTCACTCAGGAACTATTGGAATCATCGCTCGTTACTTAGTGTAACTCCCCGTCGGGCATACGATGTTCCCCATCGCTTTCGGTCCTCTTTGTATAAGGCTCATGACGTTTATGGATTGCTTTCGGTCCTCTTTGTATAAGGCTCACGATCCGATCGCTCACACCCCACATGGGCACACGATCGTCTATAACCATCGCTTTCGGTCCTCTTATTTTTAAGGCTCACGATCCAATCAAATCACTTTCAGTCCTCTTATTTTTTAGGCTCACGATGTTATAGCAGATTCCCTCTGGAATCAATCCGTCACTCAGGATGTCACAAGAATGCATATCATGATGCTCAACATACAATGACTCATGACATTCAAATGCACACACATATATGCAACCATCTCACTTAACATAAATCATGCTTTGCAATTCAAGCCCAAAACAATGCATTTATTTGCCATACGGCCACAAACCATCATCACACCATCTAAACACATGCATTTATATCATATAATCCGCACACAAGTCATACAACTATATCTCAAGCATGTTGCGTAATAACGCCTCAAATACACATAGTTAAAACGGTAAAAGTCGACACACAACACATTTCCAGATTCCCGACATAATTAAATCAGCTAACAATCTCAAAACCATTACAATAATAAATAACATTTCACAAGCTTTCTAACGCATCAAACCACGCCTCAAACCGACTCACGGATCAAAAGTTATAAGGAAAACAAATTGGGAAAAACTGTCACGTTCGCAGTGCGAAGCTCCTAGCGAGTCCTTCGCTTCTTCATTCGTAGTGCGAATGTCCCAGCGAACAGTGGCAGAAGCAAAATAGCCTAGAAAATTCCCAACGTTTGCAGTGCGAACCATCCAGCGAATGCTCGCTACCCCATTCGCAATGCGAATCCTCCAGCGAACAGTGGCAGAATGAAAAATAATACAACGTTCGCAGTGCGAACCTCACTCGAACGCTCGCCACTCTTTCGCTGGCCATTCGCAGTGCGAACCTGCGATTTCAGCAAAACCCAGCAGCACACCAGATCATCCAAAAATGATATTTTCTCTAACAAAACATTTCCAAACCAACATATAACAATTAGAACATAACTCAATCATGGTAACAAGTATTCTACTACGTTTACACCGATTTTCGACCGTGAAACCATCGATTTCTCATTTCAACCTAGAATCCAAAACTAGAGAAAGACAATAGCATATGCAAACACATACATACATAATCATACACAAGCATAAGATAATCGAATTTCACACCCTTACCCGATTTAATCGCGTTCTAGAAAGTCGGTTGATTGATTTCCAAGTTTTCTCAACTTCTCTTTTTTTTTCTTCTCTTCTCCTCTTCTTTTCTCCTTCTCTTCTTTTTCTTACTATTTTTCTCTCTTTCTATTTTTTATTATATTCTAACTTAACAAAATAAATCAAAATGCCTAAAATACCCCTACACTCAAATATCTCGCAAATGTTCCCAAAACGCGATAAAATATATTCACGATGAAAAATAACATATTTTCACATAAAAGTCAGAAATAAAATAATATAATAATAAAATAATAAAAAACGACTCAATTAAATAAAAATACTAAAACTGGGGCGTTACATGTACAAAGCTTAACAATATCATTACCATACATCCACAAGTTGAAACGATCAAACTTGAAACATCACCACAAATTTCCTCAAGCTACTCAAAACAAGCTCAAAGGCAAACACACAAACTATTAATATGAACAAACTGAAAAAACCAGCAAAAATTTCATTAAACAAGTTGTAAAGTGAAGATTGATAATTTTACGAACAATCCGAGTACAACTTGTTTAATGAAAGTTCACCACACTACCTAAGCTAAACAACAACAAAATAAAATAATACAACATGCTTGTTTTACGTCGTAAGCTCGACGCCTTTACGGTGCTTAGCTAGCAACTTCCTTCCTTCATGCCATGGTGATGCCTCACCGCGCAAACCAAAAGCAAGTGCCCTAACCAAACACTTAAACAAACGTTACGGGAACAAAATGTATACAACACTTGAACAAACATAATGGAAACAGACAATATATACGATATATACAAAACTAAAAAACAAAGAAACTATCGCAATGCGATTCAATATCAAAACCAATCCCCGGCAAGGACGCCATTTTGTTGGTTACAGAATAGGGCAAGCAAGGAAAAATATTTATTTTCGAAAGAATTCCCTCCGGGATTTATGTCGTGTCCACGGAGATCGGTTCGAGGGAAAGAATGTCGTTCGATAATCTCTCGCGTTAATAAGTTTGGATTAAAATGGTTTTAAACTTAAAAATAGAAAAGTAAACATTAAAACATAACAAGAAATTCATTATTCAGAGACAAGAAACTTATCAGGCGTGCACATAATCAACTCCTCATAAACTTAAACTTACCGACCAGTTATACTCGACCTACAATACTCCTCAATATCACCCAGCATCGCTCACAACAAAGGTTATATCTAACGCAAAGTTGAGGGAACAACCGTGTTACCATCACCGACACTCTCGCACACGACTCAAGACACGGAGGCATTAAGCTTCGACGCCTATTGAAGATTGTTAGCTCTTAAATCTATCTCTAGAATCCAGAAACTAACAGATAATCATCCCTAATCTAAGTTCGCGAAGGTTATCTCTAACGCAACTCAAACCCAGCGCATAAAGGAAAAATCAGAGACAATCACCAATAAAGATTTGTAAAGCAATTTTTATACAATGCCATGGGCGACAAATATACATGAGATCATAGTCAATACATATACAAAACCCAACAAATGAAGAAAACACAAAGAAAAAGAGAAATGAACCAAACATCTCGCGGTTTGTCAGAGCTGGTCGACGATCAATCCACCCTGGTTCATCCGTATGCAACTCCATAGTTGTTTTCTAAGCTACTCTACTGAAAAATGAAGTTTGATGGAATTGGAGCAAGAATCTCCAAAACTATAACCTAAAAAATGCTAAAAAAAATGAATAAAATAGGCAAAATTGTGTTCCAGGGTTCGCCTAGCGAGCCCCCATTCGCCTAGCGAACATAAACCGCCTAAGCTACTTCTAGAATTGTGTTTTTCACGCTTCCGGGCACTTTTCATTCGCCCCCGAGTTCGCCTAGCGAGCTCGCTCTCCTCCAGTTCGCCTAGTGAACATGACAGCAAACCAGAACTTGTTTTGATCATAACTTTTAAACCGTAACTCCGATTGACGCACGGTTTGAAGCGCTGGAAAGCTTATTCAATGCTCTATACAACAATGGCAAAATCCCATTGCTGGAATACCTACAAAAATGAGATAAAATCAATTAAAGTCAATGATATTTACAAGAAAATGCAATATACACACGAAAACGTAAAGTAAACGAATTTACACATAAAGTGGGGTTTATTCAACCAATTTTAACACAAAGTAACGATAAGTGCAACAAAACATATATACAAAAATAGGTATAATTTGCACTTATCAACGGACATCACCCTCATGTCTACCAGGTCGTCACAACTTTGAAGGCGCTAACTAGCGTCAACTGCCTGATGGATAGACCATCATGATCCTCATGCCCAATTTTGTGGGACGAGCGTAATAGGAATAACGGGTGAGGCAGTATGGGCGGCTGAAGGGAATCACCCTAGTGACAGGCAACTCGTCTTGTTGCAAGAATGAGTGTCGTTTGCTTAATTGCATTGAATCAAGTTGCTAGTTCTGATTTTTGAAGTTGTGTTGTGATTATGCTACTATTTGGTGGTATTTTAGTGTTGTTATTATTTATTGTAGAGTTAATCAATTATTGTGTATTGAGAACGATGTGGTACATAATTTTGGTGATTGTATGGTGATAATTTTGGTGATATTGCATGTTGTTGAAAATCATGCAACATGGTGTACGAAATTTGGTTCATCTGGCCTGGTTTTTGTAATGTGTATGTTCCCTAGTATGTGATGAGTGTGGGAACATTGTCGATGTGTTGTTTATTCTAATGTCTGTTTACTGGTGTGCAAAGTAATGGCTGAAAGAAAAGAGCGAGTGATTGTTGATTCTTTGGAAGCAATGGCTCAAGCGCTGCAGGTTAGCAGAATCAGGGTGTAGATGATGGATTCTATGGATTAGGGAAGTTTCAGAGAAATAATCTGCCAACCTTCAAGGGAAAATATGATCCAGAGGGTGCACAGATATGAATCAAAGAGATTGAGGGTATTTTTCGAGTGATGGCTTGCACTGAAGTTCGAAAGGTGCAGTTCGGTACTCATATGTTGTTAGAGGAGATCGAAGACTGGTAGGATAATGCACATCAGAGACTGGAGGTTGTTGGTATTGAAATTATTTGGGCTATGTTCAATGCTGAACTTTTGGAGAAGTATTTTCTAGAGGATGTGCACAGTAAGAAGGAGACCACGTTCCTCAAACCAAAGCAGGGAAATATGACCATTGTTGAGTATGCTGCTAAGTTCGAAGAGGTGGTGAAGTTTTGTCCACACTACAATGGTGCGGTTCTTGTGGGGTCTAAGTGTATCTAGTTTGAAAGTGGATTACGTCCCGAGATTAAGCAAGGTATTAGATATCAGGAGATTCGTCAATTTCCTATGCTGGTGAATAAGTGTAGGATATATGATAAGGGTGGAATGGATCGTTTTTGCTCACTAAAAGAGCCTTACTTAGAAGAAAGGGAAGAATTGGTATCACAGAAAACCATATAGTGCTCCAGGTGACAAAAGGAAGCAGAAGGATTTAGATGAGAAAAGGCCAAGTGAGGGAGAGACTCCCACTTCTATCAAATTCTTTAAGTGTGGGGTCACGAGTCATCGTGCCAATGATTGCAATAATTTTAAGAATAGATGCTTCGAGTGAGGGAAAACTAGACATCTTATTGCTAATTGTAAGAGTAATAGTCTGACTTGCTCCGACTGTGGGGAGCCATGTCATATGGTACTCATTTCCATAAACCCAAGAAGGCTCAATTTAGAGAGAATTTTTTTGCTTTGACTGGGTCAGAAACTACTAGCTCATATTGATTAATTTAATGTATGTGTTTTATTAATGGTATTCTGTTTATTGCTACTATTGACACGGGTTCAATGCATAATTTTTTTTCACTTGATTGTGCTGAGAGGTTAGGTTTAAAATTTTCTTCTACGGTTGGAAGTATGGTTATCGATACCCCAGCTAATGGTTCGGTGACTACTTCGTTGATGTGCTTGAGTTGTATGCTGACTATTTATGGTAAGAGTTATAAGGTGAACTTAGTCTATCTGCCATTAAACAAACTCGATGTTATCCATGAAATGAATTGGATGGAGTTCAACCTTGTTCATATCAACTGTTTCAACAAGTCGGTATCATTTCCATAGTTCATTAAAGATGAATAAGTATTTGTCTCTGCTAAGCAAGTGGGTGATTCCTTAAAGGATGATGTTGAGTTGTTTATGATATTAGCTTCTATGAAGGTTGAAATCAAAGTTGTGATTGGTGAACTGCCAGTAGTGTGCAATTTCCCTGAAGTTTTCCCTGATGATATCAGCAATTTGCTACCGAAGTGTGAGGTTGAGCTTGCTATAGACTTAGTACTTATTACTAATCACGTGTCGATGGCTCCGTATAGAATGTTTGCTTCAGAGTTGAGTGAACTGAAAAAATAATTGGAAGAGTTGCTTGAAAAGAAGTTTGTTCGGCCAAGTATTTCGACGTGGGGAATGTCAGTGTTAGTGAAAAATAAGGATGGTAACATGAGGTTGTCTGTTGACTATCGACGACTTGAAAAATAAGGATGGTGCTTAAGTGTTCAGTAAAATTGATTTGTGGTCGAGTTATTGATGACACTCTGTCATTGCATGTTTTTGGTCGAAGAAACGGATCAAAATGAGTTAAAGAGGAGCAAAAATGAATAATAAAGACCAAAGAAATATGCAAAATGACTAAGTATGAAGAAATAAGGATTCAGTGAAAATCAGATGGAAAAAGGAGCAAAAAACATGCATTTACTGGAATAATTACGCGCAGCTCTCGCGCGTGATAGAAAAGTAAAGTCAGCATTATGCGTGCGATGCAAGCTATCATGCGCGTGATAGGTCATTTTTTGGGCCTGTTCTCACACGTTTTGAAATGATTTCACTGATATAAAAGGGAGTTTTTGGCATCTTTTCAAGGCTTCTACGATTTTAGACTGAAACTGATGGTAAAGAGCACCAAGAGGGTGATTTTGAGAGCATTGGAAGCCATTAGAGGTCTTCAAGGATTTTTCGATGCAATCTTCATCTATTCAATTGGTATTTGATTGTATCATTATGAGTATCTAAACATCTCTAAGTTAGGTTTCGTTTGATGATCTTATTTTGAACTTGTTGATACATATGTTTAATTTGTCATTGCATGAATAATTGGAATTATATTTCTATTCAAATGCTTATTTTTTTAATGCTTTTTATGTGAGATACACTTTTAATTTGATCTTGGGCACATAAGGAATACTGATCATTAGTCTATGTGTTGGAACTAGGGAAATTGTTATACTTAAGCTGGTTAAATAGGGATAGGAGACCCCGAGTAATGGCAGTTAAATTAACATTCTGTTGCATCGTCTAATTTCACTTTCGCTGGTTGAATAGGAATAGGAGACCCCGAGTGGTAATTAGTGAACTATACACCAAGGTATTGGGTATAGTGGTTGTGTTAATTCGCTGTGGAAATATAATAACTTTCTCATTCATGTAATGCATTAGACATCAATAGGGGAAAATAAGGGATTCTATACAAAAACCCGATTGCTTTCATATTATTTCAGAACAAGTTTTATTTTCATGCATTCAAACTTAACACCCCCCCCCAATTATTACTTTATATAATTGCATAACTATTGTCTTATTAAATAGCAGTCCCTGTGGAATCAATATCTTTTTATTAGTGTGACACTATCGGTACACTTGCCGAGAAGTCATCAAGTTTTTGGCGCTTTTGCTGGGGATTTTTGATAATTTCAACAAGGAAACGTTTTTGCCATGTTTTATTTACTTTGTTTTTTGTTTCTTTATTTTATCGTTAATTGTTTAATTACACTACTACTAAGGTATTTCTTATTTGTGTATGTGCAGCTCAAGATTGACATTGACACATTTGATCTAGAAATTGAAAGGACTACATGTGCCATCAAGAGAGCGGTTGATTTGAAAGAAGGTTACAACACTACATCTGAACAACATTGAGAATAACCTTGAGCTATTGTTTTATTAATGTTATTGCATATGTTCTTAAGATTTCTTATCTTTGTATATATTAGAAATCTTAAGAGTTAAAAACCTTTGTGATTGTTGTACAACTACTATACTTGTGATTGAACATCAAGTATAGTTGTTACCTTTTCTACTAAACTGTTTATTTAAAGTAGAGGAAGTCTCTTGCAAGGTTGCTTAAGCGGTGGAGTCTCTTTTTAGTGTGATTGAGCAAAAGTCTCTTGCAGGATTGCTTGAGCAAAAGTCTCTTTCTGGTTTGATTAAGCAGTTGAAGTCTCTTGTTGAGACAAGGGGACTGGACTACTCTTAGTCTAGGAGAGGAACTAGGATAAAAATTTTGTGTTGTTTTACTATTGCTTCTGAATTTTATTATTTCGCTGCTACTATTATTTTGATTTTAGACTCTGAACTTGTTCAGATTCTAAAGCTAAGTTTTCATAAGCAAAAAATAATAATAACATACACAATTCAACCCCTTTTTCTTGTGTATTTTTTCACCTTCAATTGGTATCACAGTCTAGTTTGTGCTAAACACTTTTCAGTGGTATAGTAAAAGATCCTGAGAAAAATACTTGTTCCATCATGTTTGGTACATCTGGAACGACCGGTGGTGGTGGTATACCCTATGACTATGTAACAACCCATATAATATATATCTAGAATAATATTACACAAGCGTTATTATTTGGTACTGAAACAATGATAAGTGCCTATTAGCATCATTTACACACTTGACCATTTACAAAACAATAAAGGCAACATATGGTACAAGATATGGAAAGTGCCAATAATAAAAATCTAAGATCTAAGTACAATATATGTCATTGTACAAGATACACAGCGGAAGATCACAATAAACTGCATCCCTTGAAACATCAATGCACAGCTCCTCTTGTATATACTAAACCTGCAAACAATAACTTAAAAACAACAATAATATTGGGGTGAGATAATAATCTCAGTGAGTTCCCTATCTTATGGGTCCACTAGGCTCTACAAGGTTCTAATTAAATCCTAACTCAAGTCTTCAAAAGCTAAAGACTTAAGCAACTAGGGGATTTTTGCATTGTATGAAAACATGTACACTTGAGTTCATAAACTCAAACAATCACTAGCTCGGAGACATACCAAGGCATTTTTCCCTAGAAAGCCCTATGTCTAGGGTTATCGACACAGGTTATGGATCCTTGTATCATAAGTATCTTTCCCCTTCAAGCCCTCTCTCTAAGATTATCAACACGGGTCACAGACACTTATCTCATAGGTATCTTTCCCCGGAAAGCCCTGTGCCTAGGGTTATCGACACGGGTCATGGATACATACATCTCTTACTCAAGCGTACGCATGGATTTCAGATTCTAAGGGATAAAATCTACATTAAGAATCGTTGCTTCCTATGGAACTCCAAACTCATTTCAAGCCTTTCCCCCGTATGGGACTCTAACCCATTTTGGGTTCCATCATTCCTGGGTTTTTACCCTAGTCTTCAAGTATGGGTACATCCATCCCAATCTTGCTCTACATAAGTATCATAACTTGGGATGACCCAATCAAGGGGACTGTTTCCGACTACGTGACTAGGTAGAAACACAACGTGATTGTATTCGACAATCACAAGGTGATCACATCCACCATATTATCATAACAAACATATCATGTTCCATACAAAGCATATTAGTTCATGACTATACTATAATTCTAGCAATTACTTATCCGCGACACACACCAAGGTACCCTTGCGTCCAAGCATCGCCATCTAAGTCAATTTCCATAACCTATTATCTCACTAATTCATTTGCCTAGTTATATCCTAGGTTTCCTCACTCATCTTCATAATGTTTTAAGCATTTTATTTCACAATCACAACATTAATTCAATATATACATCATACATGTAACACATATAGTAGCATAGCATGTCAAACATAATCAACCATAAGTAATTCACATACAACCTTAAGTCATATAAATCGTTACTATCCTCTACCAAGCATCCTTGGTTAGTTCATGGTCTCACATCACCATTTAATGGCTCAATGGATTATCCTTCTAATGCTTCAAGTCCCATATCAATCAGGTTCTCGATTCTTGAATTATGGTGGAAACAAGAATCATATTATTCACATTCACTTAGATTTCCTCTCTATCCTATCAATCAATTACATAAACCTGTGTTTCTACTTCACTATCACATAGAGCATTGGAATAACTTTCCAACTCTTCTGACCATGCGCTAATCAGAGTTACGGTTCTCGAGTTATGGCGAAAACAAGAAGCGCACTATTTTTCTCAGTTCAGGGGAGTTCTCTAAGCGAACCTGACTTCGCTAAGCAAACTAAGTTAGAAGCAGAATCCCCTATTTTTTGCTAAGCGAGCTGCAATGAGGTTGGTCAGTGTCTGGGTGCATTTTAGGTGATAAAAACACCAAGAATCATAATTTTAAGACCCCCAATGACCCAAAACATCATGAAATCAAAGATAACAACAATTATAACAATGGGAACAAGAACAAGAACCATTTCATCAACATGACAACATAAGAATCATATCAAGAACATGGTAAAATCATTGTTCATGGCACTTTTTCATGATCAAGAGCAACACTTATCATACTATCATGGATTTCACTAACTATTCTACAATTCTAACACAAACCCTAATTCCTAAAATCTTAAAGTTCTAACTAGAACTCACCTCTAGCACATGGAGATGATGAAGATGATGGATAAGATGAGATAATGATGATGAGTTCTTCTTTAAGCTTCTTCTTCCTTCTTTCTTCCTTTCTCTTCTTTCTTCTTCCTTTTTCCCTTTCTCTTTCTCTTTCTCTTTTCTTCTCTCCTCTTTCCTCTCTTCCATGTTTTCTTCCTTTTTCCTTTCCTCACTTTTATTCTCTTTCTTATCCACCACACACATACATATATAATATAATATTAAGGAAAGAGAGGAAATATCTTAAATGATATTTATCTTCTAGTACCAATTAACCAATTAATAGTGTTACCAAAATGTTCCCTCTTATACTTATTGATAATGGTCATTTCCTTTTAATAATAGTTGATCTCTTCAGAGTCCACTGGTTACTCTATTGGCCTCAAATGACAACATTTAGAGCACTTATGAGCTCTAATTGTTCTAACTGATAATAGATAGAGTACATAGGAACTCATTTGGTCTCAACTGACAACTAATTAAGCATTTAAGGGGATATGGGATAAGCAATCTTTTGAACCATGAAATGGAACTGAATGGAGATGAGACTATGATGAAATCTAAAACATTTGCTTTGAAGTCAATTGCTCAAAGATCTGGTGGTAAAGTCGCCAGACCCTTAAAAGTCTGGAAATCAAAAGAAGCTTCTGCTGAAGATGTTTCTGATGGTGACTCTGATGATGAGAAAATGGCCTTTATCATCAGGAGATTTCAACATCTTACAAAAAGGAACAAGAGATTCTCTGGTAGAAGAAATGGCTTCATAGGATCTAGTTCAAAAGACAAATTAGATGATCAAAAGAATTGATTTAACTGCAAGAAATATGGTCATTTCAAAGTTGATTGTCTTGATCTGCATAAAGAAAGACCAAAGAAATGAAACTTCCAAAAGGACGGCTTCAAAAGTAAATTCAAGAAGAGTCTCATGGAAACATGGGATGAACTTGATAATGAAGATGGTTCAGATGAAGATGAGGGAGAAGAAAATATGGCACTAATGTCTCTCACATCCTCAGACATAGAATATGAATCAAATTTTGATTCAGCGTCTGACGAAGAAGGCAAGGTATTTTCTAATTTATCTCATTTAATCTAATCTCTTTTATTCAAGAACTCACGAGTCGTTGCCAATACAAGGCAAGACACATGAAAACGTTGAAAAAGTAATGTGATCTTCTGAAAGAAGAACTAAAAACTTATCAGGATAAAATTGAATCTTTGGAAAAAGATCACATTGCTCGAGTAAATAAAGTATCTATAAAACCTTGAGTGAGCATGAAATGGCTCTTCAATATTTTATCATAACATATCTTGAGAGAACAAAACTTGCTTCCATGATATAAGGAGTAAGTAAAAGAAAAGGAAAGGGTTTGGGTTACAATGAGAAATATGTTAATTCAAAAGCTCAACTCTTGGAAAAACCCTCGAATGCTTCTTCTTCAAGTAGTGCTCAAACAGTGCTAAAAAACTTATTATCTGTCCGCTTCTGATAAACGTAAAATTCTAAACCAATCAGAGCCCAAGATAACATAATCAAAGGTTCTGAACAAATTAGTACCTAAGACTACAAACGTCAAAGGTCCTAAAGAAATCAGAACCTATCATTCATAAATCGAAGGTTCTAAAGAATCTAGAACCAAAAAATCTAAAACAAAAGGTTTGAAAGTATCAAAACCTAAAACTTGTGGATCAAAGATTCTGAAGGGTTCAGAAGCCAAAGTCAAAACTTATCCAAGACAAAAAATTTATAGGCAAAAAGTTTGGAATGAGTCTTAACCTTTTTATCAAGCAAAGGCTTAAAATAAAAGGAAAATTAACATAACTAACAAAAGAGAACCCATAAATTATGGGTGCCTAAATTTAAGATTGTGTTTGTTGCAGATATGCCTAAAGGGAGAAACATGGCAACAATCATGGTACCTTGACAGTGGCTGGTCACGTCGTATGACAGGAGAAAAGCTTATGTTCCAAACCCTGACTCAGAAAAAGGAAGGAAGTGTGGTGTTTAGAGGAGGACAGAAAGGCAAGATCATAGGTATGGGCACTATTGGTAACTACTTATTCTCTGTCAATAGTGTTTGGTTAATAAGTGGACTCAAACATAACATTCTGAGCATAAGTCAATTTTGCGACAGTGGTTATGAAGTTTTGTTTGATAAGAACTTCTGTTTAGTTATCAATGAGTCTGACAAATCCATTCTTTTCAAAGGTAAGAGGAACGGAAGTGTATATAAAATTAATCTTTCTGAATTGACTGATCAGGAGGTTATTCTCCTTATGTCAATGAATGATGAGAAATGGGTCTGGCATAGAAGGTTAGGTCATGCTAACTGGAGATTGATCTCCAAACTTAGACAGCTACAACTTGTTAAAGGGCTGTCGTATCTTGACTATCACTCAAATGCTCTATGTAGAGCATGTCAAGTAGGAAAGATTAACAAAACTTATTTCAAATCCAAAAACATTGTCTCGGCCTCTAGACCCTTAGAATTACTTCACATTGATTTATTTGGTCCTGTTGAGACTGCTTCAATCAATGGGAAGAAATATGGATTGGTCATCGTTGATAATTATAGCAGGTGGACTTGGGTTAAATTTCTTAGGTCCAAATATGAATCATATGAGGTATTCACCATCTTTTTCACACAAATTTAGTCTGAAAAATAATAAAAAAATTCAAAAATTCAGAAGTGATCATGGTGGTGAGTTTGAAAATGAGCCTTTTGAGATTTTTTTGTGAAAAGCATGGGATTATCCATGAGTTCTCTTCTCCTAGAAATCCATAGCAAAATGGGGTTGTAGAAATAAAGAAAATATAATTGCAAGAAATGGATAGAACCATGATCCATGAGAATCATCTTCATAAATACTTGTGGGTAGAAGCTATTGATACTTCTTCTTATGCTTGGTATAGGATCTATATCAGACCAATTCTGAACAAAACATCATATGAATTTTTTAAAGGAATAAATCTAAGTATATCTTATTTTCATCAGTTTGGTTGTTCATGCTACATTCTCAACAGTAAAGTCTATCTAAAGAAATTTAATGCTAAAGCTCAAAAAGGTATTTGTTTAGGATACTCTGAATGCTCTAAAGCATACAGGGTATATAACTCTGAAACCGAAATAGTTGAAGATTCTATACATGTCAAATTTGATGAAAAAGGGTCTGACTATGATATATTAGAGCCTGTTGAAAGCTTTGCAGATATTCAGGTTTCTGAAGAGCATCCAGAAGTTGTACCTTCAGAATTTATGAGCTCAGAAGTTGATGGGTCAGAAGCTAGTGAACCAGAAGTTGTTCCAATTATTGAAGCTCACCCAGAAGTTGCAAATTCTTAAGAATCCCAAGATGGTTCAGAAGTTATAACTCCACCCAAGAAGTCATTCAAATATAAAGCCTCTCATCCAGAAGAGCTAATCATTATGAATAAAGATGAACCCTTAACGACTAGATCATCTTTTTGAGATGAAATATCTATGCTAGGATTTATTTCCTTGATAGAGCCATCTTCTATAATGAAGCTTTGTTTGAGGATGGATAGATTATAGCTATGCAATAAGAGTTAAACCAGTTCTAGAGAAATGATGCTTGGGATCTGGTTCCCAGACTAAGTCAAAAGAACATTATTGGAACAAAATGGGTGTTCAGAAACAAACTGAATGAGCAAGGAGAAGTGGTAAGAAATAAGGATAGACTTGTAGCTCAAGGTTACAGTCAGCAAGAAGGTATAGATTTCTCTGAAACCTTTGAACATGTTGCAAGTTTAGAGGCAATTAAACTTCTTCTCTCTTATGCTTTTAACCATGATATTGTTTTATATCAAATGGATGTTAAGATTGCTTTCTTGAAATGAGTCATTTTTCAAGTGTTGTATGTCAAGCAAACCCCTGGGTTTGAGGACTCAGTCCACCCAGATTTTATTTTTAAACTAAAGAAATCACTTTATGGACTCAAATAAGCTCCTAGATCTTGGTATGAGAGATTGAGTAATTTCTTGTTAGAAATGATTTTAAGAAGGGGCTAGTTGACATTACACTGTTCAGAAAAACTCTGAATAAGGAAATCTTAATTGTCCAAGTTTATGTTGATGACATAATTTTTGGTTCTACTAATGCTTCTCTGTGCAAAGAATTTTCTAATAATATGCAGACTGAATTTGAGATGAGCATGATGGGAGAATTTAAATTCTTCTTGAGAATCCAAATAAATCAAAGTAAGGGTGAAACTTATGTTCATCAGTACAAGTAGACAAAGGAGCTTCTGAAGATGTTAAATCTTGAAGACTACAAGATTATAACAACTCATATGCATCCAACCTACAGTCTGAATAAGGAGGAAAGTACCTCCAAGGTGGATTAAAATGTGTATAGAAGTATTATCGGTTCCTTGCTTTACCTCACAGCTTCTAGGCCTGATATATTGTTCAGCGTGTTCCTATGTGCAAGATTTCAATCAGATTCTAGAGAAACTCACTTAGCGGTTGTTAAGAAAATCTTTAGGTATTTGAAAGGAACAATAAATTTGGTACTTCTTTATAAAAAATCCCTAGATAATAAGCCGGATAGATTTTCTGATGCTGACTATGTCGGGGATAGAATTGAGAGAAAATCCACTAGTGGAAACTGTCAATTCATAGGTGAAAACCTAATATCTTGGGCTAGTAATAGACAGACAAATATTGCTTTATCTATAGCAAAAGCAGAATACATATCTCCTGCTAAATGTTTTACACAGATATTCTTGATGAAATATCAAATAGAGGATTATCATATTTGTGAAAGCAGTACCCCTATTTTTGTGATAATACTGCTACTATTTGTCTGACAAAGAATCCATTTCAACACTTTATGATCAAGCATACTAAGATTAAACATCACTTCATTAGAGACTATATTCAGAAGGAGTTATATATATTCAATTCATTGATACTAATCATCATTGGGCTGACATATTTACAAAACCCTTAGCTATTAAGAGATTTGATTTTATCAAAAAGAATATTAACATGGTCTTTATTGGAGAATAATTCTTATTTCTGATTAGAGTATCAAAGTATGATGTTGCTCAGAAGTAGCTTCAATATGAGTCTGGGAAACTCCCTCTGATGAAAAGTGGCTTCTGAAAAATATCAGACTCTGAGACTCTGGATGTGGATTATTTGCTTCAAATTACATTTAAATGGAAAAGTCTTTTCTCTTCATGTGACACCTGTCCCGCTTAATAATTTCACATGCCTGATAATTGTCTTGCTTGCATAAGTGGCTGATGGTGTAAAATCCTTTGGGTAATGATGTGAAACCTCTTTGATTTCTGTGAATAATCCCCTTTGCCATTTTTTATTTGGCTCTTGATTTTGTGTACTCTGTTCTATTTGCTTTATATATGTTTTTTGTTCTCTAAAGATTATTTTTGAGTGGTCTTGAAGCAAAGACAATTGTCTTGCACCTTTTGACAATATTATTGACTATATCTTTGAGAACTTCATTCTTGTGTTTTCTTAGTTTGTCGCTACCTTCTCTATATTTATTTATCTTTTGTGATAATTTTTTCCTGTGATGGCCTCTATATCTAATCTTGGTATGGAAGACCAATTAGTAGTAATCATTGAAGAACTAATTGATTTTGAGGAATTGACGGCTCAAGGGCTTTATCTTCAAAGTATTCTCTCCCATAATGGTTGGGATGGTTTCTTTGATATGCTCTATGGTCCTACCTACCCAAATTTGGTAAAAGAATTCTAGGTTAATGCTTCCATCCATGAACTAAATCTAGAATATGCCATTTTTCTGTTGTATCTAGTGTTCCCATCATCATCACCCCTACCTTTATTGCTAACACAATAAACTATAAGTATGAAGTGTTGTTAAAGATATGTTGTTTTGGGAATCTTCTTTGCCTCATCATCTTATCTTTGACGATCTATCTGACCTATCTAAAGTCTCTAATCTTAACTCCAAGGCATTAGCCTGGTATCAGATTTTGATCTCGAAGTTTTTGCCAAAGAACAAGGATTTGGATTCCTTAGATATTGATGAAAAAGCTTTTCTGCATCTTCTCATCTCAAATTTAAAGATCAACCTTCCTCAAGTTTTTTTTATTATCTGAAGATGACTCTCATATCCTTTCACGAGGGAAAGTCATGTTTCATTCCTTATGGAAGGGTTCTTTCTGAACTCTTCATTCAACAAGGAGTAGAGAAAACTATGGTTGAGGTTGCTTCACAAATCTAGGGTGATAAGTTGAAGCTATAAAAAGCTTTGAAAGTTGTTGACCTGTTTAAGGTCAAGGTTGTCTCTATGGATGGATCTTCTTATTTTGTTTAGTGTTTTTTTTATCTTTTCTATTTTGTATGTTTTGTAGCTCAATCGTTTTATTGTTAATAAAATTATCTTTATTTGTGATTCTTCTATGTGTTGCTTACCGTGTTTCTGTCTGTCATGTTTCTTACTGATTAATTGATAAGCATTACCATTTTTAATGTACATCAAAAGGAGTTTATGACTATATTGGCAAAGAAATGGAAATATTGTTATTCATTCATGAGACATTACATGATCTAATTCTAAAGACTATTACATTTGTTCCCAGATTTGATCATTTGTCCCTTCATGTGTTTTCAAATAAGTCTTCTAATCCTCATCTCACTCCTTCTTTTTTAGAGTTTTTAGATTTGTTTCGATGGTCTTGCACTCTTCAGAGACTCCAGTGGATGTGCCTTCATCCTCTGCAGATATGGATTTGTGAGTCTTTGCTAACTTCTCAGCTTTCTTCTTTTCCTTTTTTACCTCCCTCCTTATCAGATAGCGCATCTCCTTTGCAAAACCTCTCTTGTCAACCTTGAATGACTTTCTTTTTCCCATTCTTGTGTCTACTAAGAAAAACTCTAGAGTTATATGACCTTGTTATTGTTTTTACCTATGCTCTTATACAGGTGTTTTTAGGCCAAAATCTCTTCAGTCTTGAAAACTGTGTTCTTTGAGTCATGTGCTTCCTTGATTTCTGTTCCTCAAAAACCATGTTGTCAGATTCTAACTTTGACCATCTTGAAAATCGTGGTACAACTGCTTATCAGTCACCACTTTATATTTTTATTATCTTTTTGTTGATGACAAAATGGGGAGAAATTCATGGGAGTATTTAAGAGGATAAAAGTATTTTGAATACTTTTATTTACCTGAACCATAATTATTATTTCTTTTATCTAAACATTATTTTATGCTATCAAGATAAGTTTAATTAACTTGAATAAGACTTGGGGGAGCTTGCAAAACCCAACCTTTAAACTATTAGACTCAGGGGGACCTTACAAATCTCAGACTCTGATGTTGTCAAGATAGTTAAACTGACCAACCATTATTCTTAAATACCTTTATTTGTCATCATCAAAAAGGGGGAGATTGTTGGAACAAAACTGTTCATATCCCTTGGGTTTTGATGATAACAAAGTATTTAAAGAACAATTGGGTATAAAAAAATATGTTCAAATGTGCAAGATCATAAGCTTAAAATTCAACTCTAAATTTACCCTAATAAAAGCATATGAAGAGAAGCAAAGTGACTCAAATTCTAAAAGATCAGACTCTAATGACTATGAACATGTATATCAGCTTCTGAAGGATCAGAATCTGATGACTATGAACATGTATATCAGCTTCTGAAGGATTAGAATCTAATCATGGTATCCCTACCTCTGGTGATAACTCAGACTCTGGAGACCTCAGCTAAAGGTGTTCAGCCTCTGATCTGTACTCTATCTCGAAAGTAGGCCATTCTTGTCAAAAGCCAGAGTTTGGAGAAAGTCGACTAGGGTTTTATTGTGCAAGGCTGAAGGAACGGTGATACGACCTCTCTTATGCAAGTCACCTTCCAACAACTCTTTTTCTACCTCTATAAAAGGGAGCTGAAGATTTGAAAGAAGGTTACAACACTACATCATAACAACATCGAGCATAACTTTGACCTATTATTTTATAATTATTATTGCATAAGTTCTTAAGATTTCTTATCTTTGTATATCTTAGAAATCTTAAGAGTTATGAACCTTTGTAGCTGTTCTACAACTGCTATACTTTAGATTAAACATCAAGTATAGTTGTTATCTTTTCTACTAAATTGTTTGTTTAAAGTAAAGGAAGTCTCTTGCAAGGTTACTTGAGCAATGAAGTCTCTTGCGTGTGTGCTTGAGAAGTGAAGTCTATATCGCGGCGCGAAAAATACTCGAGCGCACCGCACGATCGAAGACACGACAGAGTCTCCACCGAACTTTATTTATTCTAAAGGAAAGGGAAAATATCGATAAACCCCATAGGGAAGAAAAACGGGTAAGGGATTTGGTTATGCAAAGGGAAGGTATTAGCATCCCTCACATTCGTTGTCCTCAACGGGAACTGTTTTTATTGTTCTTTGCATGGATGGGAGTTATCATCTAAAGGTTACTTGTGGTTAGTTTTAATTAAGGAGGAAAATAAGTTTTTAATTAATATGATCGCCATTCAAACTCTCGTGCCTACGTATTCTCCTGGTGCAATGAGAAAATTAGAGTTTTGTAGTTCATGGTAGAAAATAAGTGTGTGTTGATTTATTTTAAAAAATAGTTATAATTGTATCCTAGAAGTGTTACGACATTAGTTGATCTGATCCTTGTTTCGATGCTCTAAGCTTTTATTCTGACTACTAAGGAACGAATTATAACAATTCTTTTATGAAAAAAGAAAAGAAATTTTGTTTTGAAAATTTTTTGTGTGATTGAAAAGAAAATAAAGAGTATCTTGAATTGAATTAAAGAGTTTCTTGAATGAGGAAAGTGTTGTTTGAACCAATATTATTTTGTTTGAAACCATAGGGTAGTGTATCTAAACCAAAGAGTGTGGCGTTAACCAATAGATGGTGATTAGCCAATGTAGAGTTGTAGGATTTTGCCTAGATCTGGGAATAAAAACCTATAAGAAAGCAGTGTTTACCTAAGCATTGGGTCTGATAAGGAAAACATGCATGAAGGGTGCTTACCTAAGCACTGGGTCTGATAAGGAAAGCATGCATGAAGGGGTTTGTCTAAGCACTAGGTCTGACAAGACAGACATGCATGAAAAAGCGTTTGTCTAAGCACTAGGTCTAACAAGACAAACAAAAAAGAAAAGGGGGGTCTGCCTAAGCATGAGACTAACAAGGCAGACATGCATGAGAGTGAGGGGTTTGCCTAAGCATTGGGTCTGACAAGGCAAAAATGCATGAAGAAGGGTATTTTAACCATGAGAGGTAATTAACCTAAAAAAATGTGTTTGGTTCATAGATGGGTATTTTAACCATAAGAAGGTGATTAACCCATAAAGGAGGTGATTAACCAAGAGAAGGTGATTAACCTCAAAAGTGTATGGATGTCAAAGGGTATAGTGGTTGGTCCAAAGAGAAAGATATCGTGGATGTTGATTATTGCAGTTTTGTCTGTGGGGAAGAAAGTATGAAAGTTATTTGATTTGAATTGTACTAAAGTCTATGGACGCAGGTGAATACTTTGAATAATTGAGACTTTCGTCCCGTATTCGAAATTACTCAGAACAAGGATAGGAATAATCCCTCTTATTTTTCCCCGTTGCTTAAGGCTCGTGGCACATAATTCGCATCATAACTGACAAGTGTCTAAAGAAATAGAATATTCTTTTTGTTTTTGAAAAGGAAGTGTCTGCTTGAAGGATGAAACTCAACCATGATCAAGGTCTTGATTTCCTTCTGTCTTTAGAGTCTTGAAAATGAAATCTTGAATTGGCTTGATGAATCAGATGCAATGCAAGTGTAAAGGTCCCAGTTCAATCAAGTGATCACAGGGCTTATGATCACTCAATTGAATGTGAGTCCTAAGGGGATGATGTAATTGTTCAGGACAAGTCCAAAACAAATAATCAATTGATCAAAGATAACTTTGATTAAATAATTAATCAGGGACATGATCATAATCCTAATCAAATCTAATCTAACAAAAAAAACTATTCGTTAATGTGTACTTTTTCATGCATTTATTTAGTGTATGAAAAATATGTGGTAAAAGAATTAAAAGAAGAAAAAAAGTATAACAATAATTAAATGAAATAAAATATGTCTGCAGTTGGGGTGTATGGACCAGGGGGAAGATAGGAGGAAGGTTGTTGGGTACATGAAATTAGAGGCCCACGTTGCATTATTGTTGTTATTTGAACTCAAAAGGAGGTGCCTTAGTTGTAGTAGTGTACAAGGAGCGAAGCCCTTTGGGCTTGGAATGGAAGGCCCACGAAGGTGAGGGAGAAGAGTGAAGGGAGTGCTCATATCACTCTCATTCATGTGTCTTTAATTAGCCTAACCTCTCCCTGTCCCTCTCTCAATCGTGCCTCCCACCATAAATCGCTCCAGAGTGGCGGAGCAGCCTAGAATCCCCTCAAATAACCACCAATATGTTCCGATTGTCTTCCTTTTTCCCCTTATCATGTTTGTTTCATCAAATCCTCATTGAATCCACGAAATATTAGGATGCTAATTCAAGAACCCTAACAAGGTATAAAACAACTATAAATCTAAAAGCAAACTAAGAAAATAGAGATAAAAGATAACTTTGATTTTTCCTTGATTGATTCATTCTAAGAAATATTACACTTAATATAGAACTCTTAGAGCATCATAACCATACATGTCGCATAATCTTAAAACTCTAGGAACATTTTAGAAATATTTAAAATAACAACTAATTTATCAAAATATAAAATAAGCTATTACTATTATAACCCTCTATCATTGTCGCCGGGTTCACTTGAACCTTGTCCTCAAGGTTCTAAATAGCACTATAGTGAAACAAGTTTTCTTCCTAAGAACATTGATGATGAGAGTAGAAGAGATTAGAGTAAATAAATGTGAGTGGAGAGAGGCTAGGTATACTGTAGTGTGGAACAGCTAGTGACGGGTGGGACTGTGTTGATAGCATGGGGTGTTGGAAAAAAAAGTTATTGAGAACAGTAGCATATGAGGAAGGTAATTAATTAAAATAGATAGTTATGCAGGCACGTGAGACCCACCTGAGGGATGACAAATATTAATTTTCTTTTCTTTTTTTCTTCTTCTTTTCTTTCTCTTTCCATCCCTTTTTTTCTATCACGTCTCTTTTCCCTTTACTTTTTCCATTTCTCTTTTTTTTTCCTCTACCATTTCTTTCTCTTTCTTCTCTCTATCATTCTCACTTTTTTTTTCTTCTTCTATTTCTCTTCCCTTTCTACTTCTTCTTTCCTCCTTGTTTTTTTTTTCCTGTTTTTTTAAATATTCAAACAAAATAAAAGAAAGAAAAACTATAAAACTTTTAGAAAAAATTACAAATCATTGAAAATCTTGTGGTTCTGGCGGTGGTCGCGACCGTATCAATGGTGGTTGTGAGAAAGGTGACGAATTCAGTGGCTTAGGTTATGGTGAAAACGTTGTTGTTATTGCCATAGATGATGTTCTCTTTTCCGGTGACAAAGTTGTTTTCGCATGTGGCATTGTTCTCTTTTGTAATGATGGATCTGTCTTTGCGGGAGAAAACGACGGAAATGTCGTCGGAGAAGGCGACGGAAATTTCGTCGGAGAAAATGAATTAACAGTCACCGCCACCGGAGATGCTCCCTGAGTTGTCACCGGAGATGATTTTGGTGAATCAGACACTTTTTCGATTACTTCTTTTTCTTCAGTTTGATTTTCTGTAGTTCTCTGAACAACCAATTTTTCTTGAAACTTTTTGAATGAATCAAAGAGTTTTTTTTAACTGTCTTTGCAAGCAAGTTGTGAGGATTTGATTTGCTCATCAATATTTTTTTTTTGTTGACATATTTCTCTTCAATAGCTCTCTTTTCATTGTTGTATTTTTCTTCTGCTTGCAACAATTTCTGAAAACATTATTGAATAATTTCGGTATCTTTTAATGCATTCACAGAATAAGAATGAAGATCATTAGGTTGTTGTTGATATGGATGGTATGAGTTGGATAATGGTGGATTTTTTGTGTGTATGTTTATGTGTGTTGTAGCTGTCGTGGTGGTATATGATGGTTGTTGGTGTGAAATGGAATTTGCTACGTATTGTTGTTCATGTCAATGATGTACTGTTGATGGATATGTGATGAATACCCATGATTTAAATACAAACTTGGTGATGAAGATGCAATATGAGTGTTGATATAAAAAGGTGTAAAAATTTCCCATAGAAAAGATGGGAATGAGGAAGTGATTGGAGATGTAAAATAGGGGTTTGTGGGATAGGTAGGAGGAATGCTCCATTGATGATAATCCATAGGAGGATTTTAGTACATGGATGAAAGCACCAATTGTTAGGATGCTAATTCAAGAACCCTAATAAGATATGAAAATAACTATAAATCTAAAAGCAAACTAAGAAAATAGAGATAAAAAATCTTTGATTTTTCCTTGATTGATTCATTCTAAGAAATATTACACTTAATATAGAACTCTTAGAGCATCATAACCATACATGTGGCATAATCTTAAAACTCTAGGAACATTTTAGAAATATTTAAAATAACAACTAATTTACCAAAATATAAAATAAGCTATTACTATTATAACCCTCTATTACCAAATCACCAGAAACAGTTCAATAACCTTAACCTACACAAAGTAAAATTAAATGCATATGGAGGGGAATCAAGCCACGCCACCTTGGGGATTTGATTCCCCTCAGTGAAGGCTACATGTTAGTATCATTATTTTGTTAGATTAATTATTTAATTAATCAAATGGATTTAAATAATTAATTATTAATTAATTATAATATGGTCAATTGTTATTAAAAACTAATTATTTATGAATTATTTGATTGGGTTTTGTGCCTGAATGGACCATGATGGGTTGGATCATTCAGTTAAGCCCAATGAGAGGTCTCTGCCCTCAGCCGTTTAGCTATTTAAGTGTTGCCCCATTAGACAATAAACATACTCTGAAAACCCTAAACGGCAATGAGGGTAGTAATCTTTTCATAATCACTCTTACCATAGACAACTTCTCCAATTCTACAAGGTACACCGTTCCTATAATATTTTATTATTCTTTGATATACTAGTATGCTATAATTTGTATCTATCAATTTAATTAAACTTTTATCAATTAGTATCAGAGCCAGTTAGATACGTTTTATAGCTCTTGTCACTAAATTTAAAAAGTGAATATACAATTGTTCTCTCATTATTCTTAATGTTTTCCAACACTTATTTTGATATATGCTATAAAACTCAAATAATCTCACGACCCAATTTTTCCAAAGGCGGTGTCGTGTATGACTTGGTTCTTATGGCTAAAGTTTTTTATTTTATTTAATTGCAAAATTTGATGATGAGAAGTTTATTACTTAAATTTTCTTAAAGTCGTGGATTGACGAGGGAGAAAAACCCATGTTGTACATATTCCTAATTTCTGCATCCTAGAAACAAACTTAATTCCAAACTTAATCAGATATTAACATACATTTTAACTACATGGTCAGATTTTATATCAAATAATATTTGTGGGAAATCTTAGTAAAAATAAAATAATAATAATCAACAGAAATTACTCAAATTTTTTACTGTCTTTATAGCTATTGTGTAGATCATATATTAATCATAATTCTTGATTTTGATTTGGTGATAATGAAATCATTTATGTATTTGGAATTATGATTAGCCGATTTGAAGTATATGTCAAATGATTGATCAATTTTATATTTTATGAATTTAGAATAACTTATAAGTTAAATTGTACCCAAAATCTTTTGCATAATCAATTTTTAAAATTTTGATATCACCCTTTTAATTTTTAGAATTGTAATTTTATTTGAATGCTATAAATATATGATATCAATTAATTTGAGAATTGTACATAAATTTTAAATAATATGTTATTAATTTCGTAAATTCTATTATCAGATATTATAGAATAAAAATATTGCATTTATTATATAAATTAGAGGTTGTCTTATTATTGTTTACATGTTCATTAAAATAAAATATTTATTTTAAACAATTCTTAAGTTGTATTATCCTTGTATCGTATATTTGTATCAAATTAAAATAGAATATTGTGTTTTGATATAATGAATTATTGTTGATTTATGAGTTTTTGAGATAACAATACAATACTCTACAAATCATCACAGACTCAAAGAATCTACAAAAGGATGCAAGACACTCTCTTTAAGGTTAGTCGAAATTGAAGTATTATTTTAAATATCTTGTGACATATTATATAGATGCATATAAGGAGAAATTTATGTCTAATATTATTTTATCCTTTGAGAATTAAAAAATATACATTTATATAAAGTGAAATTAATTTTCAGAATATTCTGAATTAAAAACTCCTAATTTATTGTCACAAATTTATTTCTTATTATATACTCAAATAAATATATAAATAAATAAATATCTAATTTTATGAGTATATTTGAAATCCGATTATTTTGAAAGTTTTATTCTAGATAATTAAATAATAACCTTTAATATGTATAACTGTAATCTCATCTATCGTGGATACAATTGTACAAATTTTATTTAGTTAAATAATTAAATTTATTTTAATTATAATAAATATTATATTGATAATAGTTATACCCTATCGGTGTGTTATTATTAATATAATTTATTATTGTTCAATGTACTTGTGATTTATGATTAAGTAAATTATGGTTCGAGTATCCTATCGGTATTAGAATTTTGTTTGTGACATAATATTTGTACATTGTTATATTTCTTATTTAAAATTGTTGAAAGTATTATTTGAGAAATAAGAAATTAATTTAAAGACATGTAATACTTTATTAAATCCAATAATTTTTATTTAATTTTTTTTAAATGGATTTCAATTCTCTTTATATTATGTAAGTGATGGACATACCCTATCGGTGTGACGTTACTTGACATGATTATTGTGTGATAGAGAAAATAGTTGAATATTTATTTAAATTTTTTTCAAAACTCTTAATCTTAGTTCAACTATTATTCTCTATCAAGTGGGAGAATTTAACATGTCAATTGTATAGAAATGATAATCAAATATTTCTTTAATATAATATTATTTTATGGAGACTTATATTAAGGATATTATAGTTTTATGTTATTGATGGAAGTTTATGACTATTGATGTTATATCCTCAATAATAGTTAAGTTTAAGTCTCATATTTTTCCGCTGCATATAACATAATATAATTCTTAAATGTGTGTTGTTATCATTGTAGCATTTGAGTTTTGAGTAAGTTATTAATATGTTGTATATAATCCTATATTCTATGTAAAGTTATATGGATTTGATCTCACTCAAATGTTGGTAAATCTTTTATATAACCATCGTACTCCTTCATGTGAAATTATCTAAACAATGATATATTCTATTTACATGCAAAATATGTGGTTGAGTTTATAAAACTCTAATTATAATATATTATACAACCACTTTTCTCTATAGTTTTGCAATAAAATAAAATTAGTATCTCATTGTATAATCAGAGTATTTAATACAAGTGGACTCTGGTAAATCTTTATTCTATTGGATCAGTGGGAGTGCATGTGCACTTAATTATATAATCTAAAAATTTTAGATAATTATTCTCATAGTGTCATATATTCTTGCGCGCACTGTAAATATGACATATTCTAAAAGGACTTCAAAATAAGAAATAATTAAAAGAAGTCTTATTCTGATATACTGATTGATCGTGAACGCTGGATCAGATCCTGTAGAATCAGGCCGCCAAGTGCGTCAGGGATGCTGGTCGTATGGAGAGGAGGGGGTGTACCTGCAAGGTACTCCGACGCTCAAGTAAGAAAGGGTCGGAGAAAAGGGACAAGTACAAAGTATGAGTTCTCAAGGTGAATATTGGATACCTGACCCTCTCAAGCGAGAGGGTTTATATAGAGCCCCCAGTGCGTGGTCAATGGTCCTATTTTTGGAGCGAAATAACCATTTTCCCCAAAGAATAGGTAACTACCCAAACTAGTCGTTATGTCGGGCAGGGTGTCCAAAACTAGCCATTATGTCAGGCATAGGCATAGTTCCGGGCACCTGCCCACAGCTGTTCGGGGAGTAATGAAGCCGTGCGTAACGGGCAGTAGTTCCGGGGAGGAACGTTGTATTCCTTGCCCGGTTGGAGGGGCAGAAAGGTAACTTTTGCCCCTCTGTGGATTGGACTTAGGCAATTTGGGCCGCTCTGGAGCAGAGGCGGATTGGGCCATGTCTAGCCATCGGTCCAATCCAGAACAGGAGCCCCCTAAGTCGTTGCTTCCGAGCATGGGAGTGATGACTTAAGGACTGCTCGTTGCTCCGTGGAGCCAGTATGGAGTCGTCGTTTGAAGACGAGGAGGATTGTCTCAAAGTGCTCGTGGCTCCCTGTATCCGTGAGGTTCGTGGTCGTGACCTCGTTGCCCGGTGTTCGGGGAGACTAAGGGTCAGATAGAATTGGAAACGTTAGGACGCCACGTGTGCCTAGAGCTCCGTGTAGCAGTTAATAGGCAATGATGGCTAGTGGGTAGTCATCATGGCCTACGAGCGCGTGTTCGAACGTGCCCCTTTGTATAAAAAGGGGAAAATCGTTCCATTTGGAACTTTTCAGTCTGATTTCTCTTTGCTCCCTTCAGTACTCTTGCCTGTAACCGCATTCCGTCTACTCCGACCACTGTGTCAAGCTTTGAGCAGCTTCTTTCTTCTACTTAAATCAAGTAAGTGCTCCGATCCTTTGCTTGTTCTACTTCTGTTAGTTGTTAATGGTAGATTGCATGCGGTTAGGGTTAGCTTTAGAGGACAAAATGAGTGAGTTTCCGGCGATTGTTGGTGGTGGACGGTGGTTGTGCCATTTTTCTACCTCTAACATGTCACCGGAGTTAGTAGTATGTTTCAGCGAGGAGGGTGGTTCACGGTGATGTTGTGGTAGCTATGTACGCGTGATCACCGTGTTTGTTCATTGTCCGAGTGGGTGATGAGTTTTCCGGTAGAACATTCCCAGATTCCGGTGAAGCTTCAAACGAAAACTGGGTGCGGGGAAGCTCTTCGCCCTGGGATAATTAGTTTCGAGCATCTCCTCGCGGGGAGGTTTCAGCTTTCCTTATGATGTTGGGGCTTAGGCCGGGGGCGTTGTCCTTAGCCCTTTGCGCGCCCTTTCACTTGACTTAGCAATGGAAGGGTGGATTTGATTTGCTGTCTAATTCACTTTCTTCTCTACTTTTCAGGTGATTATAATGGGGATGGGGACAGAGAGAAGTTATTATAGATACATCCGAGGAAGAAACGGGCTCTGAAGATAATAGCAGCTCGACGGCCTCTAGTTCGGCGACTTTGAGTTCTTCCAGCCATGTCGGGGAGGAGGAAGAGTTGGACGTCATGGACGAGGACGTCGACGGGTTCTCCGTAGGGGAGTGGGAGGTTGCCGAACCTGCCGAGCATGCGTCCACTTTCGCAAAGTCCTTGGTGGATGTTTTCACGGAGGTAGGACCGGAGGGAGAGTGGAATGTGCACTTCCCTTCCCTAGACGATCGTGTCTGTACACACTTCGGGGACCGTTTTACCATGTATGAATACGCTTTCAAGGAGTTGGGCTTGAGGTTGCCTTTTACTGATTTTCAACAGTCCGTGTTCGAGCATTTGAAGTTAGCCCCTACACAACTGCATCCTAATTCGCTGGCCTTCATCCGGGCCTTCGAATTGGTATGCGAGCATCTCTCCCTGGGGGCTACTCTCCCTCTGTTCTTCACCGTTTTCCATCTCCAAAGGAAGCTGTCGGGGAGGAAGTACGGCTGGGTCTCTTTGAAGCAGCCCCGCAAGCTGTTCAAGCCATTTTCAGAGTCTATCCGGACATTCAAGGAACGGTACTACGTCGTTGAGCCCGTGTTCGAGGTTGCCCAGGACAGTACATATGTCTGGGAGATCGAAGTTAACGTGGACGGGAACGAGCTGCACGACGAGGAGGGGAGGTTTATCGGGCGGAGACTCTACAAGTTCCATTTCCATTGGGCACCAGATCATTTTGCTAAGAAACCAAACGACTATGTCTTCCAACCGAGCGATCTACTCGGGCAGGACGCCGCGGCGTATGAGGCACTGGTGAAGTGGGTCAACTCCTTCCGGCTTGCTGAGTGCTGGACGAGCAAGGGCAGTCCGATCTTCGAGGCAGATGAGAGGCAGAGAGTTGAGCGTAGATTCATTAATATTAAGGCATTGCTGGAGTACAAGACTCCTGTGGATGCCGAGAAGCTACTTGGTAGTCTTAGTTATTTAGATTTTGTTTGTGTAATTTCTTTTCCTCGTATCTAACATGCTCGTATTTTGTCTGTGCAGGTGAGATGCCTCAGGCCCACGACAGAGTTGTGAGGAATGCTCTTGCAAGGAACAAGGCCAAGGCAGCCCCTCCGAAGTCTCGGTTTGCTGGTGCCCGTGTTCCTCCTCCCGTGCAGTCTCCTGCGGAGACCTCTTCTTCTCCTACTTTTGCTCCCTGGGGGTCTCCTCTTCCTTTGACCGGTCGACCCAAGCAGCAAAGGTTTAATGACATTGTGGATCTTACTCGGGCGTCGGAGAAGGGGAAGTTCGAGCTTCCTCCTTGCATCCATGACCATAAGTTCTTCAAGGGGAACTCTCTGATTGTGCCTCGGGCGGAGTCTCTTCGCTTGGAAAATATGGATCGCCCGAGCAAGAGGGCGTTGGTGGCCCAGGACGCTTCTGCCTTGGTCAGGATGTTGGAGATGGCAGTTGTGTATGCCGAAGGGGATTCGGCGACTGAGGCCGAACTTACGGCTGCTCGTGCTACCATGGCATCCCTCAAGGAAGAAGCTAAGGGTGCCGACGATGCTCGGAAGAAAGCTGAGGAGGAGGTAGCTCATTTGAAGGAGGAGAACTCGAAGCTGGCGGCGGAGAAGAAAGCTGTCGAGGAGCTGATCAGGGAGCTGAGGGCGGTCATTGCCCCGGGTGTCGACGAGTCGGACGATGTGAAAGAATTGAAGACTAGATCTGAGTTGGTTGCTCACATGCTGCTGGCCGAAGACGATGGTATTGCCGTCGCGAAGGAGTCTTTCAAAAATGCCATGGCTCAATTGCGGGTGGTGAACTCTGAGCTCGATTTTTCTGTTGAGGGTACTCACTACCTGGCGCATGTAGAGGATGACCGTATTGTCGTGCCCAACGGTCTCCTTGAAGGTACCCCCGAGGATCAGCCCGCAGAGGACAGGGACCCCAGCCATAGCCTGCCGAGCATGCGGATGAGTGAGGAATTTGTATTTTTGATGTTGTTGTAATCTATCCGGCCTGCGTGCCATAGAATTGCTTGTAATTTATTTTGGGGGGGGTGTGGCCCCCGTTTCATGTAACTAAGTACAATCGTGGCCCTTGCGGCCACTTATTATGTTTAATTCTGTTGTTTGTAAGAATTTACTTGCTTTTATTTTTTTGCTAAGTATCGTATTCAAGCTCGTTGTAAATGTATATCTGCCCGTGATTAGGAGTATTTGACTTGCGCAAATATTTTAGGGGGATTTCTCATTGCAGATGTGTTCGACAGTGAGGGGAACTGGTTGAACAGCCGGGGAATGTCCTGGCGAGGTGCGGAGCTCAGGTCGCGTTTAAGGCCTGAGTTCACAGCGTGAACGTCTCATTACGAGCTGGGGTTCGGCCAGTCATGGTACTTTGACGACAGCGATGCTCAATTGAGGTCCGCCGTCGAGCAGTTACCTGGCTCATTACTGAGCGAGGTTCTGCTTTATTCGTATGCGATGCTTGTACCTAGACGTGCATAGTGGTTGGTAGCTGACATTCGTCATTGTGACGGGTCGAACCGAGGATTTAGCTGTAGTATTGTTTTAGCTTTTCAGCGTTCCATGGTCGAGCGAGTTCTTCCTCGGAGAGATGTTCTAGATAGTAGGCCCCATTTTTCGTTTTTGCTCGGACGCGATAGGGTCCTTCCCAGTTGGCTGCTAGTTTGCCTTCGCGAGAGTCTTTGTGGTTTCTTCTTAGAACAAGGCTTCCCACGTCGAACTCTCACCGTATCACCTTGGTGTTGTGCCTGATGGTAATTTTTTATTTTAGTGAGGCTTCGCGAAGAGCTGCCCCGATTCGGATTTCCTCGACGAGGTATAGCTCTTCTCTCAACGATTCGTCGTTCATCTCCTCGTCTAGGGGCGACTCTGTCTGCCTAGAGGGCACGTGAACTTCGACGAGAATTACAGCCTCGGTCCCGTATGCTAAACGGAAAGGTGTTTCCCCGGTTGTTGAGTGCGGAGTTGTGCGGTATGCCCACAGTACGCTGTGCAGTTCCTTGACCCATGCCTTCTTTGTTTCATCCAGCCTTCGCTTGAGGCCTCGGAGGATAACTCGGTTGGCTGCTTCAGCCTGCCCATTTGTTTGAGGGTACTCCACGGATGCGAAGTGCTGCTTCATGCCTAGTTGGGCGACGAAGTCTTGGAACTTCCTGTCCGTGAATTGCGTCCCGTTGTCCGTTACTATCGCTTGGTGAATACCGAAATGTGCAAGGATGTTTCGTTTGTAGAAACGCAGGATGTTGAGGGCAGTTATTTTGGCTAGAGCTTCTGCTTCTATCCATTTTGTGAAATAGTCCACGCCCACTATGAGGTACTTGTTCTGACTTGATCCCACCACGAAGGGTCCTAGGATGTCTAGGCCCCACCAGGCGAATGGCCACGGGGATGACATAGCCTTGAGCTCGTTAGGCGGAGCTAGGTGCATGTCCCTGTGCCGTTGGCATTTATCGTATTTCTTCACGTGTTCTTTCGCGTCGTTTTGCATGGTCGGCCAGTAGTAGCCTGCCCGGAGAGTCTTTCGAGCAAGGGATCTTCCGCCGAGATGTTGGGCGTTGATTCCCTCATGGATTTCACGCAGGATGTGTATGACCATTTCCTCTTCGACATATTTGAGCAGCGGAATGGAGAATCCTCGTCTGTAGAGTTTATCTTCAACCAGGACATAAGAGCAGGCTCTTCGCCTGACTATGCTGGCCTCTTTTGGGTCGAAAGGAAGTTCGTCTTTGACGAGATAGTTGTAGACTGGGGTCATCCAACAATTGTTGTCGCTGATCACCTGCACGTCGAGTGTCGCAGAGGCCTTCTCGATGCTGGGTCGAGGAAGTACTTCCTGTATGACGGATTTGTTTCCGCCTTTCTTCTTTGTGCTGGCTAGTTTGGATAGCACGTCAGCTCGCACGTTATGTTCGCGGGGAACGTGTTTCACCTCCACTGTTGTGAACTTTGCCATCTTCTTCTTGACCAGGGCCAAGTATTCGATCAGGTTGTCGTTTTTGGCTTGGTATTCTCCCCGGACCTGGAGGGCCACGAGTTGTGAATCCGTGCAAATGACGACTTCTTCTGTGCCCAGGTCTTTGGCAAGGCGTAGCCCCGCGAGGAAGGCCTCGTATTCAGCCTGGTTATTGGAGGTTGGGAAGGACAAGGTGAGTGAAACTTCAACAATGATTCCTTCGTCGTTCTCCAGTATGATACCCGCATCGCTCCCTGTCGAGCTCGAGGCACCGTCAACGAAAATGGTCCATTTGTGCGCTTCGCTCGCGGGGGAGTCTGCGAATGTCATTTCTGCGACGAAGTCGGCCAGAGCTTGGGCCTTGAGGGCTTTTCTGCCTTCGTACTGGATGTCAAATTCGAACAGTTCTAGCGACCATTTGAGCATTCGGCCGGCTATATCTGGTCGTCCGAGCAGCTGCTTTATGGGATGATCTGTTCGAATCACGATCGTGTGAGCCAGGAAGTAATGTCTTAATCTTCTGGCTGCATTGATGAGGGCCAACGCCACCTTCTCTATCTGTTGGTATCTTAACTCTGGTCCTTACAGCGCTTTGCTAGTGAAATATATGGGTTTCTGCCCGTCAGGTGTCTCGCGGATGAGAGCAGCACTCACTCTTCGGTTGCTACGGCCAGGAATAGGTACAACGTTTCGCCGTTGTCCGGGCGAGAGAGGATCGGTGGCTCTGAGAGTGCCCGTTTCAGATGGATAAGGGCCTTGTCGCACTCCTCGGTCCATTCGAATGCTGCCTCTTTGCGGAGGAGTTTAAAGAACGGTAGGGCGTGCTGGGCGGACTTGGCCATGAAACGGATAGTGACGCGAGCATCCCGTTGAGGGACTGGATGGAATTTTGAACTTGGGCGTAGGAAACTCGGAGAATGCCCGACATTTATCGGGATTGGGTTCGATTCCTCGTTCCGTTAAGTAGAAGCTGAGGAATTTGCCTGCCCTGACACCGAACGTGCATTTCTCCGATTTAAAATGCATTTTGTATTTCTTGGCCTGTTCGAAGACCTTTCTCAAGTGGGCGGTATGATCGGTTTCCTCGTGGGATTTTACGATCATGTGGTCTATGTAGACTTCGAGCATGTCGCCTATTTCTCCCCGAAACACTTTGTTCATCATTCGTTGGTACGTTGCTCCGGCGTTCTTCAGGCCGAAGGACATTACATTGTAGTAATAGTTGCCCGATTCGGTCATGAAGGCCGTATATTTTTTGTCGGACATTGCCATTGGGATTTGATTGTAGCCCGAGTAGGCGTCCATGAACGATAAAAGTTTAAAACTAGCAGAATTATCAACAAGTTTATCAATATTGGGGAGGGGGTAGGCATCCTTCGGGCATGCCTTATTGAGATCGGTATAATCAATGCACATGCGCCATTTTCCATTAGATTTTTTAACTAATACAACTTGGACAGCCAAGTTGTGTACTTGGCTTCCGAAATAAATTTGGCCTCGAGGAGGTCCTTTACATCTTTTTCAGCAGCCTCCGTTTTCTCCAGAGACTGCTTCCTCCTACGTTGTGCTACGGCCTTGACGGTCGGGTCGATGGTCAGCTGGTGACAAGCGATGGATGGATCCAAGTCGGGCATTTCGGCGGCGCTTCATGCGAAGAGGTCGGCATTCTCTCTGAGGCATGCTTTGAGCTGCTTCCTCGCAATGTCGGGCAGGTCTGCTCCAATCTTTACTCCCCGTTGGGGGTCTTCGCCTAACAGAACTACCTCGAAGTTACCATTTGGGATTGGGCACATCGGATGGGAGCTAATGTTGGGTGACGCGGACGGGCTGGCTGAAGCTGCTCGTTCCTCTTGTTGGTCCTCGGGGAAGCGACTGTCGAGGTCGATAGAGTCGACCTGGGGCAGAGGTTTGGCCTCCTCGGAGCTGCTTGGCAGTGCTGGCTTGCTCGACACTTTTGGCTTGGGCGCAATGGTGTTGAGTCCCTTTGTAGCTGCTTCGAAACACCGTCGGGTAGCTTCTATATCGCCGTGGAGGGTGGCGACCATCCCTTTAAAAGTGTAATACTTCATCTTCAGGTGGACGGTTGAGGGCACTGCTACCAACTCGGCTAGAGTTGGCCTTCCAAAAATGCATTAGTAAAGTGACGGGCAGTCGATTACCATAAACTGCACCTTGATGGATCTGGCCGTCCCAGTTGATCCGAAGGTTACGATCAGTTCGACGTATCCCCACGGCTTGGTCGCAGACCCGTTGAATCCCTGTAAATCGGACCCTATGTAGGGGGTAAGGTGCGATTCATCTAGCTAAAGTGTTGAAAACAGCTGGGAGTACATGATGTCTACCGAGCTGCCCCGATCGACGAGTATTCTGCGAACGTCGAAGTTCGCCATCCGGGCTCTGACGAGCAATGGTATGCTTGAGTTCGGGGAGCCGCCGAGGAGTTTCTCCCAGTAGAAGGAGATGGGGACGGATCCCTTCTGGGTCCGATCAAGCATGGTCACTTTGTTGGAGCTTGTGTTGATTAGGTGTTCGAACTTCCGTTTTACGGAGCCCACAGTGACTTTGCTGAAACCCTCGCCAGAGATGACCATGGTGGAGGGAAATGTCTCCCACAGGCTGTGGGCCGCGAAATATGCAGGGGCGCTGAGTCCGTCCGAGACGTTGAAGTCCTCGGGTCGCGATATGGACATAGCGACCTGTACATTGGCGTCTTTTGAGGAGGGTACCTCCTCCTCGACCTTCTTGGACTCCTGGGCGTCCTGCTGAGGAGTGTCCTTCTTCTTCGCGAACTGCTTCAGGTGGTCATCCCTGATCAGTATCTCAATGGCATCCTTCAGATGGATGCAGTCCTCCATAGTATGGCTGTGACTTTTATGGAAACGGCAGTATTTTGATTTGTCCATGTTTGGTATGTTCGGCAGTTGTTTGGGGAAGCGGACCCCAGCCTGTTTGAACTCCGAATTGGCACATTCGGACAAAATCTTTTCCCTGGAAATGGTCAGGAGAGTGTAGTCATGGAAGCGCCCGGAGGGTCCCTTGCCGTCGCGGGAGTCCCGTGGGCGGTCCTCGTGCCTCCGTTCACCCCCACAAGATGTCGAGGCTTTATCTCCTTTGGAGGCCCGAGCGTTCTCCTGGCGGCGTGATGCTCGGACGTTACAGGCCGTAATCTTCTATTCGTACTGAATATGAGATTGGGCTTTGAGGAGGAGGGCGTCTAAGTTCCTCGGTGGCGTGAGGCCAATGGCTTTAGAGAACTCGGAGTCTGGGCGGACCCCTTGTTCGAGCAGAAACTTCTTCATTTTATCTGTCATCGGGACCTGAACTACTTCCTTGTTGAACCTCTCGATATATGCGCGGAGAGGTTCGTCTTTCCCCTGGATTATGGCTCTAAGAGAGGCCTCACTTTTGGGGTGGCAGCGAGATGCTGTGAAGTGCCACGAGAACATCCTGCCCAGCTGTCTCCATGAGGTAATGGACTCTTCGGGCAGTTGCTTATACCATGTCATCCCTCCCTTTCAGAGTGTGGTCGGGAACAATCTGCATTTGATGGCGCCCCGTACGCCGCGGTAGTCTAACAGCGCATCGATGTTCTCGATGTGCTCGTCGAGGCCGGTGGTCCCGTCGTACGTGCCAAGTGACGGGGGTTTCTCCAAGCCTTTTGGGAGACGGGTAGCAAAGATCTCCTGGGACAATGGACCGTGAGGCTCGTCATCGTCACTAGAACTGGTGTATGATGCAGACCGAACGGGATGCTCGCGACGTCGGTTCCTTCGCGGAGAAGGTGAGCGGTTCCTTCGAGGAGAAGGTGAGCGGTTCCTTCGAGGAGAAGGTGATCGGTTCCTTCGCGGGGAAGGTGAGCAGTCCCGTCCTTTAGACTTGATCGAGGGAGATTGCTCGTTCCTCCGAGTCCTCTTGTGGTCATGAGCGTGCTGGTCACGCGGGGAGATCTGGTCGTGCTTCCGGGCTACGCGAGGATCAGGTTCTTGGCGCAGTCTTCGGTCGATTTCTCTTCGGGGCTGCGGACTTCTTGATCGTCGCTGGTTCCTCTGCGTAGGAGGGGACCTCAGATGGTGGGACTCTTTTAGTGCCCCGATCCTCTCGTTCTGCTGCAGGATCAGGGTGTGGGTTTTGTTGATCGCCTCCAGCAGGGCTGCCACGGCCGGGTCGGCGTTGGGCAGAACAGGAACAGGCTAGACATCAAGTGATGGTTGGTCGTTGTTGCGATTAGCAGGGGTAGGGGAAGGAGAAGTAGTGGCTCCGTCCTTAAGGAAACGGGAATCTCGAAGGAGAGATGAGCCATCAACGTCAGATTTGTTGACGGGGAGGATGGTGGTTTGGAGAGCATCCTTGGTGCGATCTTGGGAGGCCATGATCGTGATGATGTTTGAGAATTATTTTGATCTTCGGTTTCTGAGGAAAGAAAGATGGGGAGAACAAAATTCCCATAGACGGCGCCACTGATCATAAAGGCTAGATCAGATCCTGTAGAATCAGGCCGCCAAGTGCGTCAGGGATGCTGGTCGTATGGAGAGGAGGGGGTGTACCTGCAAGGTACTCCGACGCTCAAGTAAGAAAGGGTCAGAGAAAAGGGGCAAGTACAAAGTATGAGTTCTCAAGGTGAATATTGGATACCTGACCCTCTCAAGCGAGAGGGTTTATATAGAGCCCCCAGCGCGTGGCCAACGGTCCTATTTTCGGGGCGAAATAACCGTTTTCCCCAAAGAATAAGTAACTACCCAAACTAGCCGTTATGTCGGGCAGGGTGTCCAAAACTAGCCGTTATGTCAAGCATAGGCATAGTTCCGGGCACCTGCCCACAGCTGTTCGGGGAGTAATGAAGCCGTGCGTAACAGGCAGTAGTTCCGGGGAGGAACGTTGTATTCCTTGCCCGGTTGGAGGGGCAGAAAGGTAACTTTTGCCCCTCTGTGGATTGGACTTAGGCAATTTGGGGCGCTCCGGAGCAGAGGCGGATTGGGCCATGTCTAGCCATCGGTCCAATCCATAACACTGATATATATATATATATATCAACTATCTACCCATTACTAAGAGGTTGCACAAACTGACCAAATTGCCCTTTTCCCAAAATAAAATTACACTAACACAAGGTTATTTTAATAACTACCAAAATCAACCAAAATCTATAGTTGCTTTTCCCAAATGGATGCCAAGTGTCGTTCATCCTTTGGCTATCCTAAAAAAATAGCTTTTCCCTCTTTTCATTTCTCTCTCTCTCTCAATTCAAACTTTTTCCTACACTTCTCTCTCACCTGTTTTGTCTCATCTCTCATTCCTCTCAAACCCTAACCGCCGCCCCATTTCTTCATCCTCTCTGTTTCTTTCTTCTTCCTTCTTTTTCCTAAAACCCTACACTACACTGCAGAGTTCGTCGGTTGCGTATCGCTGGATTTTGGCACAGCTTGATTTCATCTCCCTTACAGTAAGTTAATCTCTTTCTCTGAAGCTACTTTGTTCTTCTCGTGGAAAGCTTTTTTGATAACTTCTTATTTTCTATTTTAGGGTTTGTTCTCCGGGAGCTTCCTACTGCCAGGTTCTTGATTTTACATTCTTTTGTTTTGAATGCATCTTTTCACTGTCTTTGTAAGCCAATGCTAATTACGCTCTTAATGGTGTAGGTATAATCCAGTGGGAAGATCATTTTATTCCCCTGATTTAGGTAGAAGGCAGCCTTTGGGTGAGGGGCTGGAAAGTTGGAGGGGATTTTATCAAAGTATTCGTCCTACTCAAATGGGACTGTCTTTGAACATTGATGCGTATAGTCATTGGTGTAGCTTATATACTTTGTACTTCTTTCTGTCGATTCTTCATTCTATTGTTTGCTTCATCATTTTTGCCATTTAATAAATATGCTTCATCTATTGTTTGCTGGAGAGGTGATTTAAGAAATACACTCTTAATATTTTCTTTACAATTTTACTTTATTACCTCCTTGGTATCAAAATCTTAACCTTCTCCCTCCCTTATGTTGCACAGCTTTTTAGTAAAGTGGATACCTTGTATGTGGAGATATCAGATGTGCTTGAACAATTGGAAACAAAGGTTTTGTCTCCTGGTGTTGGAAATGAGTTGTCAGATGCCTATGACATTCATAACCACATACTTGATCTAAAAAACATTGCTAAAAGAAAAAATGGACTATCATGTGAGTAGATTAATTTTATGGTACATAGTGTTGGAGAGGAAAGGGTTGTTTGTGAATATGCTAATTCTTACAGTTTTCTGATGAATGAATATACTTGTATGTATCTAAGTTCCTGATCAATTTCCTTTTTTTTTCCATGTATGTGCAAGTACAGACTTTGCTAAAATCCGAAAATGTGACTACTGTAAAGAGACTATTAAGGTACTAAAGAATTTATGTTCTTAGGGCATACCGTTTTTTCACTCTGGTGATGAGATACTCCGCTCAAAGTCACTGGATCGAGATTCATACAATTCTGGGGATTGGTTCAACAGGTATTCTCTATATATTCAATTTCTGCTATGCATATTAACTATCACTGTTACTGTTTTAGCCTTGCCAAAATTAGTATCATCTATATCTTTATAGTGGTTACTCTGTTATTTTTACAGATTTAGTGTTACTTAGTAATCTGCTACCTTTTGCACCTAACTTCACCTTTAATCTCACAATTCCAGGCTTGACTTTACATACAATTCCAATAATTGGGGAGTTGGTCTTCCTCCACGGGAGAAAAACGAAAAAAAACTGGCCATTGTAAGCATTTCAACATTTCATTATCACCTTTTCTCAAATATTGAAATTTATGGTCTGTATAGCATTATCATTTTATAAATATTGAAATAACAATTCGATAACTTGAAATTTATGGCATCTATAACATTGACATTTTTCTTCCACAATAACTAAAAGGTTGGATATACTTGTTCTGCAATTGTTACAGCCCTGTTACATCAACAAACTCCCAAGAACATATATTCTGCATTTCTAATTCATCTTATGTATATATCATTTCCAAACCAGGAATCTTTCTGCAACACTATCGGAACATATGACCGATTGACTTTTCCTTTTCCCAGCCATTTTTAACTCTGCTATGTTTTGAAGAATGTCTTGCATTCCTAATGCCAAGGTATCAATCTCATCCTCACTTCATTTTCAATTTTATCTGCATTATTATTTTGGTAGTATTGAATCAAGGATGTGGTTAGTATTTAATCAACCATTCTTACTAACACCAACGTTCATTGAATTTCTAATACATAATGCATGATTTTTAAGTTGGGATGTTTTTTCTCCCTGTAATTTTAAGTAATAATGATGATACTTAAATAACTAAAACAACATCAGCTTAACAAAGTGTAATTTTAAATTGGTGGATTTTTTGTTTATCTTTAGTGTTTTGGTATGTTTTAGAGAAAACTTTAAATCTAATTTCATTTTACATGTTTTTCATATGACAGGGAAATTATCACAGTCAAGCATCATATAAAGAAGTTGATTTTTAAAGCATTTGAATAGTGGAGCAAGGTTTGTTCACTGCTATTTTAAAACAACACATGACATAGATTGTTGATACATGGTTTTGTGAAATATATTTTTCTAATTGTTACTAACCTTTGATTGTATGGGAAATATTATAGTTTAACTTTTTTATTGCAGAATCACTTTGGTCTGAGATTTATTTGACAATGCTACCTCAATTAGTTTCAAAATGCAGGGAAGTTTGGAATAGTAAAAGATAGCATTACCTCTGTATCCATAAAAATTTGTTCACATCTAATTTGGTAGCATGTTTAATGTAACAGCCTGGTAGATATCTTTATCATGCTCACTATGGAATGCAAAGAGAGGCAGTGCTATATGGAATGATTCGTGTCGCGTCGAGGTGATGTCGGTGTTTGAGTTTATGCGTCGAAGCCGGTGTTGATGCAATTTGTGGTTGATTCACTGTTGTTGATGTTGTTTGATGTGGTTTAATCGCAAAGAGCAGAGAATGTTACCGTCGGGAAACTACTCAGGTTACATTTGTTAAGCAGTTGGCTAATTTGTTTTACCAAGTCACTATATCCTAAGCCATTTGCGGTTTTGGCTTCATAATTGGGCATGCTAAACATTTAACAAGTATCACTTTGTGAAGGTGTTGAAGAATGAATTGCGGCCATTAAATCAAAGTGACAAGTTGAACAATCAAAGTTGATCAAAGATAAGTTTATTAGACAATAAGAAAGCAGTAAGATTTGAGTTTTATATTGTGTAATTAGTATTACCGTATGTAGTATAGGGACCATTTCTGTAATTGTAAGATTTGTGTAATTGGTGTAATTGGTATATTGTGTAATTGGTATACGGACCATTTTTATAGGGACCATTTCAGTAAGATTTGTGTAATTGGTGTAATTGGTATACCGTATGTAGTAGATTTGAGCTATTGGTGAAACATTTGTAATATGTTTATTAAAAATGTTGACTGTTTAGTTTGTGTGTTTTTAATGTTATTTATGCTTGTGTTCACGGGACACTATCACCACAATACCTTTTTTTCTATTGGGCTATCGTTTCAGATTTTATCATTATTATTATACTAATTAAAAACTCATTTTCCATTCCCTTAATTATAATTGATTTATATTATTATTCTTATTATATTTTTGGCCCATTTCTTATATTAGATAACCTTTATTATTTTTAAACCCTATTTTTATGCATATTACATCACCATCTTTCTATTTATCCTTTATTTTTTATTAATGATATTGTATCTCATATTGATCAATAAAAAATCAAGTTCATAATTATTTAATATCTCAATTTATATTTTTCCGTTTTAAACCTAACTACAAACACTCGTGCGAACGCACGGGTCTCATATATATATATATATATATATATATGGGTTATACTAATGCACACTCATGTAAGTGTGCATTAACAACATACACCTTAGTGTATTTTTGTGTGGGACCCACCAATTTTGGGTGGGACCCACATTAGAAAGATGAAGAAAAAAAATATAAAGAAAATAGATGTAGTATATTTTTGTATAGCTGTCGCTCCCGAAAAGATTCGCATCCAACGGTACAAACGCGAGAGTGGCGCAAAAGACACAGAGTCGCCAGCAAAGTGTATTTATCCCAAGAGAGGGAAAGGAAACACTGCATAAACCTGAAATAAGGGAAAGAGCATGGTCTCACGACCAAGAGAAAGGGTACGGGAGTCGGTTACGCGAAGGGAAGATGTTAGCACCCAACACATCCATCGTACTCGATGGGATCCACGCTTGCTGTCTGCATCAAAGGGCGTCGTCATCTGGAACTCCACTGCTACTGGACCGAAGAAGGAACGAGAACGGGAAAGAACGGAGAAACGAAGGAGAAAAGAAAAGGAAGTGACTCGATAGGACGGTATCGTTGTCCTAGGCCTACGTACTCCCTCAGTGCAATGGGAAAGTCAGAGTCAACGTAGTTCGGACGGGAACTGTGGGGGAAGGTTGCTCGCCAAGACAATCGCTGTCTTGTGCCTACGTATCCTCAATCGGACGAGAGAGAGGAATCAGAGCTGACGTAGTTCGTGGATACGACCACGGGTAGGTAAGTGTTTTTTATGTGAGCGACGAGCTCTTTTCTGAAAATGAAGTTTGAAACCCAACAATCCCGAAGGATAAAAAGATTTGAATTGGTTTTGTGTTTTTTAGACAGAAGTGTCTTTTAAGTTGTTTCGTAACTTGCATTGAACCCAAGTCTTGAATACAGGAATGAATACTTTCGCGCATCGTCCCCAACAGGACAAACACTAGGTATCCTAGAAGAATGAGAGAAAGCCCCTCACTCCCCACTTCCCACATAGAAGGCTCAAGCGCAATACACGTTAACTTTTACTACGTGTCTTGAAGAAGTTTTGAGATGAGAAGAGAGACGACACAAAGGAAACTCTAAAGGGGAACTAAGAGTCCTAATGTTATCATGCATGGAGGTCCTATGGTTAGTGAGGTTTAGGAGAGACGACTACCTAACCTAATGCTAATCCTACTCCAAGCTTAATCAAAAATTAAGTTGAACTAGGTAGCTCTAACGGGGGAGAGTCCAAGACTTAAACAAGTCTTGAGACTCGAGGGATGAAAAGAGTGAAAGAGAAGGAGAAGAAAGAGAAGTGAAACACAAGTGTGAAAGTTGAAAGATAAAGGAAGAAAGTAAAATGTGGAATCATATCCACACTCAAACAACTTACCATTTGCCCCTGAAAGTGTTAGAAGTATTCACATATGACAAAATGAAACTCAAACAAGCATAAGGCAATAAAGAAACAAGTTCTAAGGTAAATCAAACATCAAGTTCAGAACCTAATGATCCTACTGACCTCTAATATTAGTCATGCACAGTTAGTCCAAAAGGAAAAGGGAGGAGCCATTCAAGTATCATTCAAGTCATTAAAGAAGGAGTGAGATGAAAAGAAGTGATCATGTGAAGCAACCAAGTCAAATTCCACAAAATAAACCAAGTCCAGAAATGACACAATCCTAAACATGTGCCTAAACATGATCTTCAAACATCATTCAAGTCATACAAACACTTTCACAATCAATTAAGAAGCAAAGAAGAAGAAGTGAAGTGAAGTGAAACATGATTCATACTTGTGAAACAAGTGACCTAAGGTGCAAGGCAAACATCAAACATGCAAAAATGAGATTCACATATCACAACCAGAATTCAATTAACATGCTATCAATCCTCAAACAAGACCTCAAATTATGGCACAAGTTCCTTCATGATCAAGCAAACCAAACATGAAGCATATATTCACAAATTGGACAAGTTAAAGTTCATGCTTCAAAGAAATAACAAACATGCCTCAAAAATTATGTCATTCAGTATTCAAACATCTCAAACATGTACAATTAACATATCAAAGCCACAAACAATGAATCAGAACCAATGTCAATCAACAATTAGGTCAAAGCATCATTAGAGTTTCATACATTCATGCTCAAAGCAACACATCAAAAGTCATCCAAACAAGACCTAAAAATCAACCCAAAAATCTCAAACATACCTCAACATGTTATGAACACAATCCAAAAAGAATCAGGATCAAACCACTTTTGAAATGAGAGAAATAAATGATGCAATATGAAGTATGCAATATGAAATGCAAATGAGAAAAATTAATTTGGAAAATTAACATTTAATGCAAAAATAATAAAAAAAATGTGAAAAATTAATTTTATGAATGAGTATGCATGATGAATTTTTTTGGAGTTTTTTGGTATATGCAAGTATTTTTAAAAATTAATTATGAAATGGTATGCAAAATAGAAAATGAAAATGAAATGAAATGAAGCCAGGGGTGTATCAGCAATTAAAAAGACACAAGACTTCAGTTTTAAGGCGCATTGGGCCAGAGAGTTGGGAGGTGCGAAAAGCAAAAATCCTGAGCCCAAAACTAAATCAGCATGAAGTTCAAATAAATAAACGAAATAAGAAAAGGGGAAGGAAAAAAAACGTATCGCAGCAACACATGCATCTCTCATCAATTGGTCACAATTTTATTAGTCATATAAGACAAAAAGACAAAACCCAACGAATCAGCAAGTGCCATGCATTCACCTTCTTCATGCATTCACGAGAAACAAAACAGTAGCAGCCCTAAAAACACGATAAACACCATGGATCCATGCCATCTTCAACCATGAATACCTACCTCGATTCTCAACCAAAACTCGCAAAATAAAGCACCAAAATGAAGTACAGAGAACAAAGATCATCCTTAAACCAAAAGTTTTCAAAACACACCTTCAAGAACAGAGATAAATTGATCTAAAGTCACGGATTCAAAAACGGTTTCAAACAATCAACAATGTCAACAACCTCAAACCCAAATAAACAAACAATGCCATCATTTCAGGCTCTCCAGAATGCAATGAATAGATCTGTCATGTGATTCTAAGAGAGGTCTAGAGAAGTTTACCAAGTGGAGAAAAGTCCACTGCTCCTTCAACCTTATGCAAGAAAACCTTGAGCAAAATGCTTTATCTAACTTCTGTCAGCTCCTTTATGCTCCAATAGTGAAGAATGCCAAGAGAAAGGGAAAAAACTTGATGAAGAAGATGGTTCGAAAATGCAAGTTAGCTTGAGAGTCTTGAGTATTCCAGATCTGAACTTCTTCCAAATGTGTGTCCCCAACATCATCTCTCCTTTTCCATCTAACCCGTTTCATACTCGCCATCACCGATAACCTCACCTCAACGAATCCTACTCCATAAAACCTCGTTCTCGCCAATTAACAAACGCAAAAAAAAAACAGAGCACATGAACGAAAATACACAGCACCAGATTAAACGCAAATACCAGAATATACAGACAAGCACAAGAACGAGCCAATCACAAATACTAAAACATATGAACAAGCATAAAATCAAGCCAATCACACAAATGGAACTCATAACGGAATTACCGAGTTTACGCCGATGAAAGAACGCTGTAATAGGTATGAAATCCCCTCGATCTAGCTTCTGCTTTCTTCTGCTTGCTTCAATCTTTGCATTGTTGTTGTGAGCTTATGAATCTCTTCTGCTTCTTTTTATTTCTGCAATTCTGAGATGATGCTGGATCGTGAATTATTGTGATTGATTCCTGAAATGGCTGTGTTGCATTCTTGTTGTGTCACTATTTGCAGGTCGTTGGATATGATGATGAAGGTCTGTGAGGTTTGCGATTTATTTGAAGAACGATGAAGCTGAGATGTAACGTGGTGTTGTTGAAGTCGTGATGCTCTTGATTTTTCTGCAAGTTTCTGTGAATTGAAGTTTTCAATGATTTGTTGAGGACTGTGAGAGTAGCAATTGTCAGGAATGCGTGACGTTTTTGGTAGTAAAAGAGTGAAAAAATGCTGATGAAGAATGATGGTTTGGCAATTGGTTCGTCGGGTTTTCAAAAGGTGAATTCCACTAGTTACGGATCTGTTGTCCCTTTTTTTTTAGAAATTGTGAGGGTAATTTGGATATTTGGATTCAATTCTGTTAGAAACTTCTTCTCCACTCTGTAACAAACTTCTGGTGGGACCTCTAATTGCATTTTTCTTCTGTTATGACTCCTTTTTGGTGAAATTCTGTCACGAGCTTTTTACGTACTTCATTTTTCCTTGCGCGTGTATGGCTTATTTGGAATTTGGACTTACTCTCTTTTCTATTACACAATGACCTTTTGATAAGTCTCTTGGTTACTCGGTCACGCGCATACCATTTTTTATGCTTGTGCTACATGGTGCTCCTCAAGGAGGGTAAGTGATTTGGCAATAGAAGATGGATACGAATCAAAAACTAATTTAAAAATAAAAATGGGTTTTGGTATTTAGAAAGAAAAATAGTTAATAATTCTAAAGACATGGATATTGGTTTTTAGAAGTAGATTTAAAGTGGTTTATGGACAATGAATTTAATTAGATTAGAATGGATTTGAAAAGAAAAAAATGGTTTTAAAATGGATATGGATTAGAATTCTAAAATGGACATCAAAATGGTTTTAAAGTGGGTTAGAAAAATGGTTAAGTGGATTGAAAATGGATATTGGAAAGTAATATGGATATAATTGGATAATGTAAATAAAAATGGATTATAAATGGATTAGAAATGGATATTAACAATTGGATAATGAATAATGGGTATTGAAATGAAATGGATATGAATTAAAATGGATATTAAATGAAATGGATATGAACTAAAAAGAGTGGTTTTGGACATGCGAATGGATATTTGGAAATGTGGATATGATAAAATGGATTTAGAAAGCAGAAATGGTTTATGAATAAAAGGAAAGGTAAGTGGATAAAAAATGAAAATGGTTGATGGATTAAAAACAATGAGTTTGGATATGGATTATGGATAGAAAATGGCTAACCAAATGAATTCAAACCAATCACCAACTTTCCACAAGCCTCTGACAAAATGGCCACAGTTACCACTGAATAATCTGGCCACTCACATGATCCACTGAAGAATCTCAACTGATAACTATCCACCAGCTCAACTATAAATAAGAACTCCAATTCTCCCTGGTATACTAATAGATCTCGAAGAAGATGATTTGAACTGAGAAGAAATTAAAACCTGATTCACACCAATGAACCTCTGACTCAAAGCCTTTGATGAATCCTCTGAATAAGAAAACCTCTGCACCTCCAAATACTAATAACAAGAAAACCCCTCGATCCCATGTCTTAGGAACCCAATGCAAATGATATGAATATGAATATGACCTAGAGATGAAAAAATGAGAAAGAAACATAAGCCAGAAAAAGGTAGGGCAAATTTTGGGGTGCTACAGCTGCCCCTATTCAATCGACTTGGACCTGAAAGGACGATAGCAACGGCTTTCAGACATTCAAGGTAGAAGGTGATTGAATACAAAAAGAACCCGGAAATTTGCAAACTGTGCCAAGGAGAGACGACTCCACTGGGGAACAAGCAATAAATGTTGCACCATCACAACACGTACGAGTGTTGGAAACCAATACAGACGATGTATTGAAATGTCTTGAAATAAACACGGACGAGTGTTAGCTATGTTGGGGGATAAAGTGAAACAAACTCTCCCAGGTTATGTCATCTCTACTGATAAAGAGAACTGACAAAGGAATCTCGAAATATGCCATCCCTGCTGATAAAGGGAACTGGTGAAGAAATCTTCAAAATAATGCTATCTCTGCTGATAAAGAGAATTAGCAAAATAAATGCCATCCCTGCTGATAAAGGGAACTGGCGAAGAATTTTCTCCAAGATAATAACTTCACTAGGGATGAGAGAAATCCAAACAGACAAATCTGCGGGGAAGACAGCTCAACATCGTCAAGGAATTGACGAAGATAACACATTGTCATAGGGATGACAGGAAGAAGATGAAACCCAAGAAACACCTCGTCAAAGGGTTGACGCGAAGAAAACCTAACCGAAGAGAACGCATTGTCATAGGGATGACAGGAAAAAGATGAAACCCATAGAAAGAAAAGTGAACCCCAGAACCGCACCGATTATTTATCCAAAGAACCACATTGTCATAGAGATGACACATTGTCATAGGGATGACAGCAAGAAAATTCCACCGTAGGGATACATCGTCATAGGGATAACGGAAAGAGAATGAAAATTCCACTGTAGGAATACATCGTCATGGGGATGACGGAAAGAAGATGAAACCCAAGAAAAGATCTCGTCAAGGGGTTGACGGGAAGAAACTGAACATATCCGAAGGTACGAAACCTGAGCTCGGAACACATCGTCAAAGGGGTTGACGGGAAGAAACTGAAAACATCCGAAGGTATGCAACCTGAGCTCGGAACACATCGTCAAAGGGTTGACGGGAAGGAACTGTCTGCTGAGGAATGGCTTGGCATTCTCTCCGGGGATATGTCACTGTCTGACTGAAAATTGATTCGGGCTTCTGCACAAGGTACCCAAATCTGGCTTATGCTTCGCATGCATATGTTTGAATTTTCTTTCTATGGCGTAATGCTCCATACGAAATGGAAATGCTACGCGTTTTGAGGATGAAATGCAAAATGCTTACTACATGCAAAACGACCCCTCCAGCAAAATAAATGCTGAAGAGAAGAGGCCAACTCCGCTGGGGATGACGAACTGAACTGTCTCCGAGGTTACGAACCCTGTCGAGGAAGTCGCACTGACCGGCCTTCCTGATATAACCATCGCTGAAGATGAAACCCGAAGAGAACTCCCACTCCGTTGGGGATTACGAATAAACCTTCTGAAGATGGATCCCAAATATCTGTTACGGAAGAGGTGTCAATAACCATTGGACTCTGAATCTGGTGGGGATGTCAACCACTGTTGATCAAGCCATTGAGATGACTACCATCTGCTTGGGGAATGAAGTCAATAACAGCGAACCTGCTGGAGAATATCATTGAACTTAGCCTGTAGTCGGGGAAACGCCCTTAACCTGCTGGGGAAGACCAGCCACCACCAACAACTCTGCTTGGAGAATAATGGTTGACGACATCAACTCTGCTAGGGGACAACATTGAGCTTACTCCTCTGCTGGAGACTTACTTTCTACCCTTACTCTGTTGGGGAGAGAAACTCTACTGGGGACGTCACGTGTCGACCATCAACATGAACCTTGCAGATGTGATATGACCAAAAGATGCCCTGATACAGCATAGCCCATAAAGGAACCTGTCTTCGAGAAGTCTCATGAAGATCTTATATATCTTGCCCCATGATCTTGATTAACCATTCTCCTGAGAAAAACCCTTTTGCTTTTGGGGTGACCGGCCCCAGCCTTGAAGTGATTTTGCCCTTGACTGGCAGATCTGTGAATGAGTAACTCTGACTGACTGACCTTCGAGAGATTTATCGAATCTCGGCCTGATTGCCCCAGATTGGCTGAATCTTGGAATGAATTGCCCATTTGATATGAATTGCCCCTGCTCAACGGAGTACTCGGGCACTTTGCATCTTATCTTGATCAATCCTTCCATTGCAGAAACTTTCCTGAGTCAAGTACTTACTCGCAAGTAAAACACTTCGTTTCGAAAATGACAATTTTAATGCAATGCATATGACAGTTTTGAAATCCAATTCTGTTCACTGGAAAAAATTTGTTACATATAGTGAATGAATCACTAATTAAAGTGTCATTGATACCAACATGAATGGTAAGAAGATCCTTTTAGGAGTCAGGTTCGACGCGATCTTTATCGAAGTATGCTTTCGAAACAACCTTGTTTCAATTAGGTCTTTTAAAGGTTGTAACGTGGCCTGGTTCACGGTTCGAGAAAGAAAGGATATAAGGCTCAAAGTTTTGTTTTAACCCACCCATTCTCCTTAATGTTCTCCAGTCCTACGTTCAGCTAACTCGACACAAGCGCTCTCCTTTCAAAACGGTTATTGAAGGGTAGGAGGATAGAAGGACCCATATAGTTTTCGGAGTGATAGCCACCCCTTTTGCCTTTGGTGTCTGTATTCACACGACCTGTTCTTTATTTGAGGATTTTTCTTTTTTCCATTTTTCGCTTTTTATTCTTTTATTTTCCCTGATTTTGCCTGGACGAATTCTTTTGATTTTTTTTCGATTTTGAAGTCCAGCGGGATGCCCTAACTTTTGCCTAAGTCACTTGATTTCAAGTTTCGACTTTGCGGGCTTTCTTTTTTCTTCTTTTTTTCTCTTTTTTTTTTTTGAACAAATCGTGTGACACTGGCTTGTCTGACTTGTTTGCAAGGGTTGTGACTGCCTCACTCTCCGGTTGGTGAGGGATAACCGCTGTGGTTTGATCCTCGAATGGGACACTCCTTATGAAATTTGAACGCTCGGTCAAATTAACTGACACCTACCCTGCCCCAGGTTAAGATTGAGGGTTTTTTCGTCTTCAGGAAGAAACTCCTACTTCTAGGCTCAAAGGGGTTGACAAGGGATTATCTTCCTTATATCTCCGGTGTTTAGGGATTTGAAACAATGCCTGTACATCATCAGCAAGGTTTTGTCCCAAAAGCATACCATCAGAAGTTCTGCGTCTTTGAATTTCATCATCCTCCCCCAGATCCTGCTTAAACAAGGGTTAGATATCAATAAAGAAAAAATGAGTGAACACAAATGGATTTAAACAAAACATGCATATTCATTTCATTATCATTATCAACTGAAACAGACGAGTTTTACAAATGAGTTTGCACTTTAACAGAAAAGAAACTACAAATGCAAAGAAATGACATGATCTAAAAGATTGCCAGCTTCGGGGAACTGGGCTTTCCAAGCTTGACTTGCTACTGAACTAGCCATCTTCAGAATTGCTCATCGAAGTCAGTCTGATAAAAACTTGCACCACTGCTCTCGGTGTCTTCTTCCATAACCAGAACTGATGAACCCATATAACTTGATGAAGGAGAATCGTGGATCTGAATACCCTGAGGCGTGAATGAGAACCTGTTGGAGTCAAGAAGTGTCTGGACCTTACTCCTAAGCACTTTACAATCTTCAGTTGAATGCCCCTGTGCCCCAGCATGATAATCACAACGGGCGTTGACATCAAAACCTGGTGGATACGGAAAAGGTACTGGCTTTACCCCCTTTGGCACTATAAGTCCACCTCTGATTAAATCTAGCAACATCTGACTCAACGACATTGGCAACTGAGTGAAATGCCTCTCTGGCTTCCTAGGTCTTTGGCGGTCGTGCTGACGCGGCTGACAGCGATATGACCGTTGATTCTGAGATCCAGAAGATTACTGACTCTGAACAGTTGATGCATCTGAATATTGATGATTAGATGGTGGATGTTCCCAGATGGAATTACTTTCTTCCTCCCATTCCTCTTGAGAACTGACAACTGATTCACTTTCACTAGCCGGGAAGTTCGAGGCGCCTTGGATTTTTCCACACTTGATACCGAACTCAACGCGTTCTCCAAGTATTACCAAGTCAGAGAATTTTAATACAGTAATCAACTTATCAAAGTATGGTCCTTGCAAAGTATCCTTGAACATATTAACCAATTCTCTTTCCAAAAGTGGTGGTTGAACGCGAGCAGCTAACTCTCTCCATCTCTGAGCATACTCTCTGAATGATTCGTTATCTGCTTTAGATAAACCTCGCAACTGCAGGCGGCTAGGAGCCATGTCAAGATTATAATTGTACTGCTTTACAAAGGCATTGGCTAGATCTGACCATGATCGGATGCTACCACTTTCCAACTGCATATACCAACTCAAAGATGCCCCACTCAGACTGTCCTGGAAACAGTGAATCATGAGCTTATCATTATAGACATGTGAGGTCATTCTTCGGCTAAACATCACCAAATGTAGCTTCGGACAGCTATCCCCTTTGTATTTCTCAAAATTCGACATCTCAAATTTTGGAGGTAACACAAGGTCGGGCACCAAACACATGCTCGCAGCATTCAGATCAAGAGTATCACGCTTCATTAGGGCATCAAGCTTCTCTTCCAACACACGGCATCTTTCATCAAACTGAACAGCCCGTGGGTCCTTAGGCTTCATCTTTGGAACTACCCCTTGGAAATCTGGCACAGAGAAGACAAAGCTTTGATAGTCTGTGGCATTAAGAGAAGAAGAATGCCCATCTCGGATGATGGTACGCTCCTGTATAGCTTGATTCTCGGCAGGGATTTGCACAGGCTGAGCTTGAGCAACATTGTTCACTGGAGGTGGAATGATATTCCCAGTCACAGAAGTCCTCTGAACATCGGCTTCTCCCCTATTCATGGCTGCCATAGCTTCCACAAGTTGGTCTAACTGACTCTTCATCAGTTCAACATCGGCCCTAGTTACAAACTGATTCTGTTCCCCTGAATTCACGACGATCTCCCCAAAAGCTGACTCAAGTCCGATGAGAAAGTCTAGAAATCAACTGCGGTTCAGACAAAGGATGGATGAGCTCTCTGATCAGGCCGGAGACAGATATGAAAAAATGATGCAAGATGCAAATGCAAATGCAATATGAATGCAGCAGACATGGGATTGAAGCTTCTACACATTCTGAATAACTACTGTGCTGCAGACTGAATAAGCTCAAAGGTCTGCTCTGAAGAGAATACAGAATACCGGAATAACCAGAATACCAGAATAATCAGAATACCAGGCTGATAAGTCCACACTGATAAGAGAACCAGAATACCAGGTAGGATGAAAGTCAAGGTTACCTGCAAACCTATAAACAAACCGCCCCTCTCACATGTGGGTACTAGGATGTTCAGTATCCCGGGCTCTCAGGTCGAGAAATGATGATACGTTCACCATTTCTGGTTTGGCATCATCATCAATCGAGGAGGCCTCAACTGATTCTCCAAAAATGAAAGATCCTCAGCTTCAGAGGTTTGAGAAGCAATAGCACATTCAGCCCGAAGGATACAATGCTAACGCCAATCAAAGAGGTCGTCTGCTAATTCACTTTCAAAAAGAAGGGTCCTATGGCGAGTTCCCAGCATTGGGTCCTCGGATCGAGAGTGTGCAATGGGTTTGCCACAGAAAGTGGGCTGCCACTGTCACATCCCGGGAGGAGTGCCGCAACTGAGTCCTCGGGAATGGTCTCCAGAGTCGACAATCCCTCAAGAGAATACCTACTGGCCTGTACCAACGCACAGTAGCAGGTAGCTCCTGATAGAACCTCGTCTGGTTGTGGGTCTCATGAACAACAATACATGGCCACCCCCATGCAAGCGTCATGACTATCCACTCTAAAACCTGTGTGTATGCTCGAGCCTGGGTAGTGAGCTCATCTCTCAAAACATTCCAACCCTCCAAACAGAAAACCAGCCAGTACAGCACAGTAATATCCAGTATGATAATAATAAAATGCAATGCAATGCAGTAAAAGCTGTAAAAAACGGTAAAGCAAATAACATAGCAAATACAGTAATATACAACAAAGCAAAGCACCACAAAACAAACACCCAACGAAAACAAACAGACAAGCGCTAGGATCGACTCGCTAAAGGGGAAGGACCAGCATAGGTCAACCAGAGTCCCCAGCAGAGTCGCCAGCTGTCGCTCCCGAAAGATTCGCATCCAACGGTACAAACGCGAGAGTGGCGCAAAAGACACAGAGTCGCCAGCAAAGTGTATTTATCCCAAGAGAGGGAAAGGAAACACTGCATAAACCTTAAATAAGGGAAAGAGCATGGCCTCACAACCAAGAGAAAGGGTACGGGAGTCGGTTACGCGAAGGAAAGATGTTAGCACCCAACACGTCCATTGTACTCGATGGGATCCACGCTTGCTGTCTGCATCAAAGGGCGTCGTCATCTGGAACTCCACTGCTACTGGACCGAAGAAGGAACGAGAACGGGAAAGAACGGAGAAACGAAGGAGAAAAGAAAAGGAAGTGACTCGATAGGACGGTATCGTTGTCCTAGGCCTACGTACTCCCTCAGTGCAATGGGAAAGTCAGAGTCAACGTAGTTCGGACGGGAACTGTGGGGGAAGGTTGCTCGCCAAGACAATCGCTGTCTTGTGCCTACGTATCCTCAATCGGACGAGAGAGAGGAATCAGAGCTGACGTAGTTCGTGGATACGACCACGGGTAGGTAAGTGTTTTTTATGTGAGCGACGAGCTCTTTTCTGAAAATGAAGTTTGAAACCCAACAATCCCGAAGGATAAAAAGATTTGAATTGGTTTTGTGTTTTTTAGACAGAAGTGTCTTTTAAGTTGTTTCGTAACTTGCATTGAACCCAAGTCTTGAATACAGGAACGAATACTTTCGCGCATCGTCCCCAACAGGACAAACACTAGGTATCCTAGAAGAATGAGAGGAAGCCCCTCACTCCCCATTTCCCACATAGAAGGCTCAAGCGCAATACACGTTAACTTTTACTACGTGTCTTGAAGAAGTTTTGAGATGAGAAGAGAGACGACACAAAGGAAACTCTAAAGGGGAACTAAGAGTCCTAATGTTATCATGCATGGAGGTCCTATGGTTAGTGAGGTTTAGGAGAGACGACTACCTAACCTAATGCTAATCCTACTCCAAGCTTAATCAAAAATTAAGTTGAACTAGGTAGCTCTAACGGGGGAGAGTCCAAGACTTAAACAAGTCTTGAGACTCGAGGGATGAAAAGAGTGAAAGAGAAGGAGAAGAAAGAGAAGTGAAACACAAGTGGCCTAAGCTCACTTCAAACACAAGTGTGAAAGTTGAAAGATAAAGGAAGAAAGTAAAATGTGGAATCATATCCACACTCAAACAACTTACCATTTGCCCCTGAAAGTGTTAGAAGTATTCACATATGACAAAATGAAACTCAAACAAGCATAAGGCAATAATGAAACAAGTTCTAAGGTAAATCAAACATCAAGTTCAGAACCTAATGATCCTACTGACCTCTAATATTAGTCATGCACAGTTAGTCCAAAAGGAAAAGGGAGGAGTCATTCAAGTATCATTCAAGTCATTAAAGAAGGAGTGAGATGAAAAGAAGTGATCATGTGAAGCAACCAAGTCAAATTCCACAAAATAAACCAAGTCCAGAAATGACACAATCCTAAACATGTGCCTAAACATAATCTTCAAACATCATTCAAGTCATACAAACACTTTCACAATCAATTAAGAAGCAAAGAAGAAGAAGTGAAGTGAAGTGAAACATGATTCATACTTGTGAAACAAGTGACCTAAGGTGCAAGGCAAACATCAAACATGCAAAAATGAGATTCACATATCACAACCAGAAGTCAATTAACATGCTATCAATCCTCAAACAAGACCTCAAATTATGGCACAAGTGCCATCATGATCAAGCAAACCAAACATGAAGCATATATTCATAAATTGGACAAGTTAAAGTTCATGCTTCAAAGAAATAACAAACATGCCTCAAAAATTATGTCATTCAGTATTCAAACATCTCAAACATGTACAATTAACATATCAAAGCCACAAACAATGAATCAGAACCAATGTCAATCAACAATTAGGTCAAAGCATCATTAGAGTTTCATACATTCATGCTCAAAGCAACACATCAAAATTCATCCAAACAGGACCTAAAAATCAACCCAAAAATCTCAAACATACCTCAACATGTTATGAACGCAATCCAAAAAGAATCAGGATCAAACCACTTTTCAAATGAGAGAAATAAATGATGCAATATGAAGTATGCAATATGAAATGCAAATGAGAAAAATTAATTTGGAAAATTAACATTTAATGCAATTTTAAATCAAAAATAATAAAAAAAATGTGAAAAATTAATTTTATGAATGAGTATGCATGATGAATTTTTTTGGAGTTTTTTGGTATATGCAAGTATTTTTAAAAATTAATTATGAAATGGTATGCAAAATAGAAAATGAAAATGAAATGAAATGAAGCCAGGGGTGTATCAGCAATTAAAAAGACATAAGACTTCAGTTTTAAGGCGCATTGGGCCAGAGAGTTGGGAGGTGCGAAAAGCAAAAATGCTGAGCCCAAAACTAAATCAGCATGAAGTTCAAATAAATAAACGAAATAAGAAAAGGGGAAGGAAAAAAAACGTAACGCAGCAACACATGCATCTCTCATCAATTGGTCACAATTTTATTAGTCATATAAGACAAAAAGACAAAACCCAACGAATCAGCAAGTGCCACGCATTCACCTTCTTCATGCATTCACGAGAAACAAAACAGTAGCAGCCCTAAAAACACGATAAACACCATGGATCCATGCCATCTTCAACCATGAATACCTACCTCGATTCTCAACCAAAACTCGCAAAATAAAGCACCAAAATGAAGTACAGAGAACAAAGATCATCCTTAAACCAAAAGTTTTCAAAACACACCTTCAAGAACAGAGATAAATTGATCTAAAGTCACGGATTCAAAAACGGTTTCAAATAATCAACAATGTCAACAACCTCAAACCCAAATAAACAAACAATGCCATCATTTCAGGCTCTCCAGAATGCAATGAATAGATCTGTCATGTGATTCTAAGAGAGGTCTAGAGAAGTTTACCAAGTGGAGAAAAGTCCACTGCTCCTTCAACCTTATGCAAGAAAACCTTGAGCAAAATGCTTTATCTAACTTCTGTCAGCTCCTTTATGCTCCAATAGTGAAGAATGCCAAGAGAAAGGGAAAAAACTTGATGAAGAAGATGGTTCGAAAATGCAAGTTAGCTTGAGAGTCTTGAGTATTCCAGATCTGAACTTCTTCCAAATGTGTGTCCCCAACATCATCTCTCCTTTTCCATCTAACCCGTTTCATACTCGCCATCACCGATAACTCACCTCAACGAATCCTACTCCATGAAACCTCGTTCTCGCCAATTAACAAACGCAAAAAAAACAGAGCACGTGAACGAAAATACATAGCACCAGATTAAACGCAAATACCAGAATATACAGACAAGCACAAGAACGAGCCAATCACAAATACTAAAACATATGAACAAGCATAAAATCAAGCCAATCACACAAATGGAACTCAGAACGGAATTACCGAGTTTACGCCGATGAAAGAACACTACAATAGGTATGAAATCCCCTCGATCTAGCTTCTGCTTTCTTCTGCTTGCTTCAATCTTTGCATTGTTGTTGTGAGCTTATGAATCTCTTCTGCTTCTTTTTATTTCTGCAATTCTGAGATGATGCTGGATCGTGAATTATTGTGATTGATTCCTGAAATGGTTGTGTTGCATTCTTGTTGCGTCACTATTTGCAGGTCGTTGGATATGATGATGAAGGTCTGTGAGGTTTGCGATTTATTTGAAGAACGATGAAGCTGAGATGTAACGTGGTGTTGTTGAAGTCGTGATGCTCTTGATTTTTCTGCAAGTTTCTGTGAATTGAAGTTTTCAACGATTTGTTGAGGACTGTGAGAATAGCAATTGTCAGGAATGCGTGAGGTTTTTGGTAGTAAAAGAGTGAAAAAATGCTGATGAAGAATGATGGTTTGGCAATTGGTTCGTCGGGTTTTCAAAAGGTGAATTCCACTAGTTACGGATCTGCTGTCCCTTTTTTTTTTAGAAATTGTGAGGGTAATTTGGATATTTGGATTCAATTCTGTTAGAAACTTCTTCTCCACTCTGTAACAAACTTCTGGTGGGACCTCTAATTGCATTTTTCTTCTGTTATGACTCCTTTTTGGTGAAATTCTGTCACGAGCTTTTTACGTACTTCATTTTTCCTTGCGCGTGTATGGCTTATTTGGAATTTGGACTTACTCTCCTTTTCTTTTCCCCAATCCCTTTTCTTTTATTTTCTTTCATATCCTTTGGTTCTCACCCTTCTCTTTCCCTCTTTAGAACACTCTTAGAAAGCAATATTCTTAGCAAACATCCTTACACATAGACAAGCAAATGGTTCCCATCGAGTACGATGGATGTGAGGGGTGCTAATACCTTCCCCTCGCATAACCGGCTTCCGAACCCGTAATTTGGTTGCGAGACCATCTTATCCTTTCCTTCTTTGGGTTTTCTCGATGTTTTCCCTTCCCCTCATGGGATAAATAAAGTTCGATGGCGACTCTTCTGTTTCTTTCCTTTTTCGCCTCCGGTTGACTATTTTTCGAGTAGCGCCAATAGGTCCCACCAATTTTGGGTGTATGTTATATATATAGGAAACGTATCATATGAGAACATAAGAATGAATCTCAACCATTAGATTTTAAAATAAATGGTGGAGATTATGTGTCAGTTTTTTTTCTCTTTCCGCCATCATTTATTTTAATAATGAAGGAGAGAGAAAAATAAAAATCACACATAATCTCCACCATTTATTTTAAAATCTAATGATTCAGATTCATTCTCATGTTCTTATATAAAAATGGCATTCTCATAAGATATGAACCATATATATATATATATATATATATATATATATATATATATATATATATATATATATATATATATATATATATATTATTCTCTTAATCTCAGGAAACATCATAATTTGATGTTTAGTTCGATATTGAAAAGACACAATAATGTTTTAGCATGCAATAATATTGTGTTATTTTATCTTCAATAGTCCATATTTGTCCGGTCATAATATGAAAGTACAAGTAAATATCAATATTCCTATCGAGTATGATATTGTGTTATGAAGGTACTTATGATTAAATGTAATTACTCTTGTAATAGGGTATCCCTATATATAATTACTATTCTTAGACCTATGTGGATATTCTATGACCTATAATTTAAAACTCATTAGTATAATCACTAACCATAGACTTATACACATGAGTAAGTCTTATGATATTTTGGGTTAGTGGGAGTTTATCATTAGCATATTCATATGCTTGGGCCATTCTTTATAACATAGTACTCTTAACTTAAATATGTTACTCTAAATTCAGAATTCTTTATATAAAGTTGTGAGTTTTATATGTATGATTTGTCTTCCCTATCGGATACAATTTCTGCAACGTTGAAATTTACTTCTTTCGTATTGATTAGTGTTTTGACCATTATTGATATTCTAATATTAAAATCAATATTTTTTTAATAATTGATTATGTCATCCAAGTGGGAGATTGTTAGATTAATTATTTAATTAATCAAATGGATTTAAATAATCAATTATTAATTAATTATAGTATGGTCAATTATTATTAAATGCTAATTATTTATGAATTATTTGATTGGGTTTTGTGCCTGAATGAACCATGATGGGTTGGATCATTCAATTAAGCCCAATGAGAGGTCCCTGCCCTCAGTCGTTTAGCTATTTAAGTGTCGCCTCATTAGACAATTAACATACTCTGAAAACCCTAAACGGCAATGAGGGTAGTAATCTTTTCATAATCACTCTTATCATCGACAACTTCTTCAATCTACAAGGTACACCGTTCCTATAATATTTTATTATTCTTTGATATAATAGTATGCTATAATTTGTATCTATCGATTTAATTAAACTTTTATCATATTTAAAAAAGAGAAGGCGAAGTGAATCCTTCCTTCAAGGATGAGACTCGCCCTGGGAACCTATTGAGGTTGAAGTTGAAGGATATAGAAGACCAGAGATGAATATTTAGGTTAACTTTCGAATTCCTTGCTTTGCAGTTTCATATCTTCTTCATCTTCATTGAATGTAGTCTGTAGGAATTGAATTCGTGTTGTTGTTGTTGATTTGAGTGGAGTGGAGTGTATAGAGTAAAGTGGCTAAGCTCAATAGTAGCAAATTTCAAGGTGAAGCTTGCTTAACAATAGAGTAACTAGAGCTTTGGTGTGGTGAGGGAGAAGATGAATTGCAGAGAGAGTGATGAGTTCTGAGGGTAAAGTTGCATAATGAAAAAGGTTGAATGAAATTAAAGATGGATTTGTGATTATATAGATAATTAGAGTGTAACTGCTTTAGGGAAATTGGGGCAGAGTTTGTTGAAGGTTAGGGCAGGGGTTAAAGTTAGTCGAATTCAAGAGCAAAGTGGTTAGAGAATTAACATAGTTAAGTTATTTGAATTTTGGAAGTTATTGAAGTTAGGAGTTGAATTGGAAGTTAGGAGAAATGGTTAGTAGGAAGTTATTTATGATTTGAACTTGATAGTTAGTTGATATGAAGAAAACCAGTTAAGAATTAACAATCAGTTATAATAGTTATGTTAAAAAATGTTAGTGAGAGTTAGTGATGAAAAGTTAGTTAGGTGTTATGTTAATTGATTTTTCATTAAACTGTTAATTGTTGATGTTATTGTTGCGTTGCAAAGGTACGGGTACTGGTACGGAATATGTCATTTTTAAAACAACCAAGGTACGGGTACACGAGTATAAATTCATATGTACTCCGATTTCTCTCAGCGGAAGATAGAGAACTTGGTTGTGCAAGGAGTTTCAATGCAATAGATTGAAGTTAGAGATTTAATATCCATAAGTTATCCATCATTCCTTTGGTTTCAAGATCCACCGACCTTGCAACAGATCAAATTGGCCAAACTATACATTAGCACTTAAAAAGCCCATTAAAAAAAGGCTAAGACTATTCCATTAAAAGAAGAAAAAAAATTGAGTTCGCGCACCCAATATGTATGGAATATGTACCGCTGGAGTACCGACTTAAAAAACAATAAATAAAAAATAAGTACGGTGTCGATACGTATCATATGAGCACCGTACGCGTACCAGTACTCGATACCGGTACTTTGCCTAAAATGGAGTACCCATGCTTCACAGTGTTATTGCTAGCTGGACTAGAGCTTGTCATTTTAGTTGATGACAGTTAGAGTTATTTAATTTGGTTAGAAGTATTAGTGGAATGTTAGCAATGTGTGAATTGAACTTGTTAGAATAATGTTAGCAAAACAAATTATTGAACTATGTGAGTTATTGGTAGTTAGAAGAAAATTTAGAGTAGTTATGTTTGAATTATTAATAGAACATGTTAGACCTGTAATGAAAATAAGAAATTAGTATTAGAGCTCTTAGTGAATTGAAGTTAGGTTAGTTAGCAATGAATTGAATCACTATAAAGTTTGTTTAATTTGAACTGTTGTAGTGAACTATCGTGGAAAGTAGTTTGAAATGATGTGAAAATTAATGTTACTTGAATCGTTAAATGAATTTGGATTGATTAGATGAATGTTGATTTGTTAGAATTGTTGGGAAATGATTAGTTGATTGTTATGATTGTTAGTTGGTTTATTGATTAACTAGTGGGATACCCGTGCGGACGCACGGGTTCCGCTGCGGACCTTTGAAATTGGACCAATATATTTTGACATGGAAAATTTTAAATTCACAATTTTTAAAGGATTGTGTTAATAAAAAAAATGTAATATCAAATATTGATAAGTCACAAAAGGTTAGACAGAAAAAAAATTCAAATTATAAAGATAAAGATGTTAGGTATATGAAGCCATTAAGAAAAATAAAAAACCACAGAAGAAAATAAAATATTTACTATAAATTGTAAAAAGGGTAGTAGACTGCGGAATTGTCACAAGTTAGGTTATGAAATTCAAATAATAAATAGAAAATATTCAAATTTAATTAAAAAAAAATAACATAAAGTAGTAAAAGATAAAAATATAAGTGAATCAAAGATAAAAAATCGTCATTGCGTTTACACGGTACTCGTGTACTACCCGTGCGTTCACAATAATTTTGGTCTGACTTCCCGTGCATTCACACAGTACTGTGTGTTATCCGTGAGTTCACACGATACTGATGTGTTACCCGTGCATTTGGTCTGGTTACCCGTGCGTTCACACGGTATTGGTGTATTATCCGTGCGTTCACACGGTACTGGTGTATTACCCGTACGTTCACACTTATTTTGGTCTGGTTACCCGTGCGCTCATACGGTACTGGTGTGACACGTGCGTTCGCACGATACCGGTGTGGTACACATGCTTGTGTTTTTAAAATATAATTAAAATGTTAATAAGAAAAACAATATTACTTTACGAAACTTGTGCGTCCGCACGGGTTCTGGTGCGGACTGCGCATACGTCACCAGTTAGGTTATGAAGAAAAAAAACGAAAAAAGTAATATTTTTGTTTTGACACTATTTAGAAATAAATTTGAATAAATAGTAAAGATGATTTCGTTTAAAAATAAATTGAAATGAAAATAATAAGTTTTGTTTTGAAATTATTTATAAAAATATTATAATCAATAGTAAAGTTTTTCCCGTTTGTAAAAATATGAGAATGAATATTTTTATTGTGTGACAATGTTTATAAAAAAATTGAATCAAAAAATGTATGTTATTTCGTTTAAAAGAATTAAAATGTTTCCCGAAATAAATTATGTATTTTTTTCCCGTTTATAAAAATTAATTGTTTTTTGAAAGTATTTATAAATATATTTGAATAAATGGTTAAGTTTTTCCCAATTATAAAAATATTTAAATTACAATATTATTTTTGTTTTGACATAAGTTATAATTATATTTGAATCAAAAGTAAAGTTTTTTCCGTTTATAAAAAAAGTTTATAAGAATAATATTAAATTTACGTTTAAATAGTAATAAATGTAGGAGATGAAATGTAAACCAAAATATGTAAAATAATATGATTTCAAAATAAACAAATGTTTCCACGATTACTAACAAAATATACCCTGGCAACGCCATAAGAGCTTGCTCAGTTTAAGGTATTGGAGAAGTATATAACAGAGCTCAAAGCAGGCGCAGAAAAAGAAGTATATAGCAGCAAAAAGAACAAAGTTCATTTGGACGGAAAAAAGCCAACTGCATAATCCATAACCAAAATTCATAACAGTTAAACTCTAACAGGTATAACAGAATTGCCATAACAAAACTCCTTCCTAACTATGTAACAAAGGACATGAGTTATCTCATTTTCTCTTCCTCCACTAACCCCCATATTAGTGACTCTATCTCTTTCTCCAAACTGCTTATCTCATTTTCCTTCTTCGTCTGAAATTTCAGTTTCTCCCTGCAGACATGAGTTATCAATCAGTTCTCCATCTCATTACACACATTGTTATATTTATCGACACGTATGTAATCACATATTTAAACGAATTCAAATATAATCGGCTTATAGGAAACCGCTCTGTCCAAAAAGGAAGCCACGCACCCACAAATCACATGTATGACCTGCAACACAAAATCACAGCAGCAAAATTTTTTCCCAAAACGATACCAAAACGTGAAAACGGCATTGAACGGTAAAACCTCACCTCATTATAAATAGACTCCATCCTCTCCATTTTTGTCCAAACTTCACAGCCCAAAAATATTCATGTTCTCAAAACAATTAATTTTATATGCAGTTTATATAAATTTCAAATAAAAATAATAATATAGTTTGTTGTAGTTTTTTTGCATACTCAGTATATGAAATCAACTAAAAATAAAATCAGTATCATGTATCATAACAAAAACAGAACTTTTTATGCATACTCAAGTATTGTCATAATGGGCAGATAAGATATTTCTTCTAGCATGGCCAACATCAAAACCGCACCGGTTTCGCCGATTAATTCCAACCATCTGCACAAAGCCAAAATTCTGCAGAACATCAACTAACACGATTCAATTTATTTTTCGATTCTTAATTCAACACTTATTCCAATTTTCAAGAAAAAACTAATCAAATTCATGATTCTTATTACATACTTGCAGAAATTCTGCTATCACACAAATATATAAAATTTTCTTCTTCCTGCTAACAATTGCAGCTCACATAAACCATAACACACGACTGCAACAACAGTACCTTTGCAAGCAATTCAAAGAAGAGACGAGTTTTCGCCATTACCGCAACACAATCAGAATCACGCCGACGCAACTGCGGAAATCAACAAAACATAACAAATTCAATTTAACAAAGAAGAAACAAAATCACAACAATTTTTTGCAAACCTGTTATAACAAAACAGAAATTCACAGCAGTCAATCACAAATTCAATCGAATTTCATCAATTTCTATTGTTTTCAAACTCTTATGGTTTCAATTTTCTTACAGGAACTCACCTTTTGCAATATCTTTTTTTCAGGAACAATTAACACAGCTTTTTTTTCCAGGAAGAAGAGCCTGTAACAATTGCAAAATAATAATAACAATTACAGCAGAGAAATCCTAGAAAGAAGCAGCAGCAATTCGTTTTGCCATTACCACAACAACAGTCTGAAAATGAATTTCTGCAACGAATTCAATTTCCATCAACAACAGCAAGTACAAATCAAAACCGAAACTTTGCCGACACGCGAAATTGACAAAAATCCGAAGCAAAACAACATTACCTGCAGCGAATCAATCACAATTGTAATGCCACAACCGTAATGATTGTAATGCCGCAAACCCAATTGTAATTTCGCATCTGCAATGGAAGCAATCCCTGAAAAGATAACTATCACATAGATTGTTACAACTTACAATTATCAAAAAATACAATAATGGTTTTATCACATGATCAAAATTACAAACAAAGGACTTGGAAAATGTTAGTATACATTCAAACTTATCTTAAAAGAGAATACATTACAGTAACTTACCATATTGAAATTATATCGATGAAGGCAATAACTTCTAATGTGAATGTGTTCAACGCTGCCCAAATAACAGTGATGTCAATGTACATACATAAGAATACATGATAAGTGTTATTAGATAAACTTCAAATAATACCTCCCATAGCCTTTCTGTGGGAATAGCCTCGTCTAGCATTGCAGCACCAGGAGGCTCTGTCTCAGTGGGAATAGCCTCGTCAAGATCCTTAAAGTCATTGGTTTCTGAATATGCTTCTTCAGAACTCATAAGATAACCACATGTATCAAAATATAGCTCATCAGGATCCTCAAATTCAAAATTGAAATTCAGAGGATTCTCATTATGAAAACCAGAAAAATCAGAACCAACAACTTCATTAAGAAAAACCAGAAAATGATACCCAAAAAAATGGAGAAATAAAACTTACACTTATAAATTCAATTTCCATCTTGTGTAGATCCACAATCTGAAAACAGATATGGCCTTTTCAGTTTCTGGTAGGGCTTCGTAAGAGATTTTGTTGAGAACAGATATGGGTTTTTCGGATTTATACAGTTGAACTTTACATTCACCTTCATTATCTGACAAACCAAACATAAACTAATAAGAATCATAACAATTAGTTCAGTATTAGTTAAAAAACCTAAACAGATCATATACAATAGAATAAGTTAATAACAAAACCTAAATTGAAAATGTCAAAGAGAAACCTTTTCGAATCAGACCACCACCACCCACCACCACACTCGTCGTCGAAAACCCGCTGCGATGACCCCAGATCTAAATGTATCTTAATAGGGATCTTCCACAACTCTTTGCGGACGTTGATATCGTTGATGAGTTTGAAAGGTATGGCCATTGTTGAAAAGTTTGTAGACGGTGTCCCATCTCATGATGTCGGAGAGGCGAAGTTGGACGGATATGGAGGATTGGAAGACAATGAGATAAGGAGAAGAGAAAGAGAGTTCAGAACAATATCCTTTGCTTGTAGGAGTAGTTGAAATGAGTCGTTCAAGGCATTGATTAGTGGGTTTGCAGAGCTACAGTGCAAAAATAAATTCAAAATTATAAATATTGATTGAGACAGTTTGGTTCATGTTGTAATACATACCATAAATACGTTAGATGAAATAAGCAAATTGAAGTAAAGTTATGGTTAGAGTTGGTTTTAGTTACGTAAGGGCAACCAAAAGACCACTTTTGAGCCAAATTGGGTTACGTGGAAGATGGTAGATGGGGGTAGAATGGGTCTTTCCAGAGCCTTAGATTTTCTTATATAGTAAGATTAGTTATATTATATTAAATAGACTAATTGTTAGGTGGTGTGTTAATTGGTTTTGAAATTAGTACAAGTTAAGTGAATGACTATGATTGTTTTAATTGCTTGAACGGTTATGTCATACATCTTTGGATTGGCTGTTATGGGGTTTAAACTATATTGGATGCTTGAACTATTATGTAACATTGCATTGCTATGAAACTTAAACTGCCATGGAGCTTTTTGAATCAATGGAATGGTTATCCAAGTGTTAGTAGTCACACTTACAGTTAGTGATTTAGTTAGGATGGAAACCAATTAGTTTAGTTAAATGATGATTGGTCATGTTATGATTCTAGGCTAATTGGAATGTTATGCAAATTGGTGTGAGAATTAATTTGGATGATTGAATTATGTTTATGAGTTTGTGCTGGCCTTGTTCAATCTTTCTAATGTGCATGATGATTTTTCCTTGTTGCGGGACTAAGGTGCATGGTAGAACGAGACTTTATTTGGTATTTTGGACATGAAAAGGTTCCACACATCATGCCATACCAAGATGGGAGTTTTGGACAACATCAAGAATTATGAAGAAAATTGAAGACCTTGGAGGGCTTGGAGGATCACAAAATGGGATGTCTTATGAATGAAGAAAAAGTAGAATTAGGTAGTTTGACTTTGGTCAAGTATTTGACTAAAAAGTCAACAGTTGAGCAAAAGTCAACTCTAGGTCAATTGTGTATTGTTATATAGAATTTTGATTTAGATTTTTTTTGTAATATATTTTGATGCTTTTGATATGAAAATGGATCCTTAATTTGTAACATGTGACTTGTTTTCCAAGCCATGTTCTTTCCCTCCAAAATTGAATTTGTTTGAATATTTGAATCTTGAACTCTTGAACTTGAATTTGAATTTGAATTGCACTTGACTGCTTTGAATCCAAAACAAATATCCAAACAACTAATACGTGAAAAAGTCCATAAAGAAATTGGTCAACAAGAGTCAACCTCCTATGGTTGACCTTGACCAGAGTCAAACTTACAAGTGATTCAAAATCAATTAATCATGATGCAATCCACATAATCAAAAACTTAGCCCCACATTAAGGCTTCTCATAAGACTTAGTCCAAGAGATAAGCCTCCCAAGTCAATTGTAACATCAATAATTCATAGGTTTGATTCCCAAATATAGCATAGAAAAACCCTAGCCCATGGAGCTTGATAGGTTACTTGACAAACCTCAATGTTTGGTATAAATAAAAAGAACTTTGAGTCAATGGTGTTACTTCAAAAATGTATGTGTAGATGCATGATCTAGATGACTAGGGCATGAACATGTAGATGAACTAGTGATCACGAGCCAGATAAAAATGGAAAGAAGTAAGACAAATTTTGGGGTATGACAGTCTTTTTCTAGTGTGATTGAGCAGAAGTCTCTTGCAGGATTGTTTGAGCAGAAGTCTCTTTCTGGTTTTATTAAGCATTTGAAGTCTCTTTCTGGTTTAATTGAGCAAAGTTGTAATCAGTTAGATTATAGTGAAAATCTCTTGTTGAGACAATGGGACTGGACTACTCTTAATTTAGGAGAGGAACCAGGATAAACTTTGTGTGTTGTTTTACTCTTGCTTCTGAACTTTATTATTCCGCTGCTACTATTATTCTGAGTTCAAACTCTGAACTTGTTCAGATTTTGAAGTTAAGTTTTCAGAAGCGAAAAATAAATAACATACATAATTTAACCCCCTTCTTGTGTACTTTTATCACCTTCATTTCCAACTACAATCGCACAGTCACTTCTATTCCTTCTCTCCTTCGTACACTCTTTTTTTCTCTCTCTCTCTTTGCATTTGTTATGTTTGTTGCTTACTGCATTTATTTGCTGCTAATTGCATTTGCTATGTTTGTTAGCTGTAGAAGATAGAGAGTATATTACATATTTTAAAACATGCTTGCATGTTTATTCCTTTGATTTGATAAACACTGGTATGGATAGGTAAAGTGTAATAATCCCTATTTTTATAAACCTCATTATCTTCGCTCTTTAATTTTATTACTCTAATAAAGTTTTCTCTCATTTGTGTCTGTTGGTTCTTGGATTGGCTAGAATTTTGGTAAAACAAAGGTGTTCAATGTTGATGTCACATGGCTGATGTCTTAACATTGAGTCTTAACATTTGTTTATGTTAAGGATTTAAGTTGGTTGTCTGATGTCACGTGCGATGTTATGACATCAGGTCTGCAGAAGATTAATAACATCAGGTTTAGTGATGTTGTTAGGGTTTGCATTTTAGCTGGATATTGGGAGAGCTGTTAGTCTCATTGGATGCGGATATCTTGGGATAGATATTCTCTGTTGCATAGAGATTTGATGCAGATTTGTAGGGAGGTTTAAAGACTGAGATTTAAAAAGATTTTGGGGATAAAATATGTTTTGAAGATTCAGTTTTAAATGACAAATCAGGTCAGATATTGTAGCAGGTCCAAGCCCAATTCAGATAGCTATATAAAGCGCATCAACCAAAGGAAGACGACACAGAAAATAGACAGAAGATAGAAAGCTTTGACTGGAGGTTAAGCATTGTCTTTGTTCGAGTATTGTGTTAACTATTCAAGAGTGAATTGGTGAGTGTAATATGTCCTCTCTAGAGCTGTGAAGCAAGAGAGTTTTGTAACTTGATCAAAGCTATGAAGCAGGATCAAGGTGTTTCTCAAAGTGTTTGATCTTTGAGAGGTTTTAGGGATTGAGTAGTGTTCTCATACCTAAGTGGGCTCTTAGGTAGAAAGTTCATTAGTAGGAATTAAGTTTAGGAGATTGTCAACGAGGTTGTTAAGTCTGTAAATTAATTCTACAAGTAGTGAATTTCATCCCTGGCTTGGTCGCCTCCAGATTAAGTTGTTGAATTGAATTGGGTAAACAATTCTGTGTGTTTCTCTTATTGTTTTTACATTGTCCATTGCAGAGTGTGTTGTTGTGACATCACACGTAACATCACATATCTGGTACCAGAATTTCAATTGGTATCAGAGCAGGCATCCTGTCTGTCTCTAGGTGAGATCTAGGGAAGTTACTTTCTGGTGTAAAGATGGACAAAGAAGTTGGAGGATTTGTCAACAGACCCCCTATTTTGGATGGCTCGAATTATGATTATTGGAAACCAAGGATGATTACCTTTTTGAAATCCTTGGACAGCAGGGCTTGGAAGGCTATCATAAAAGAATGGAAAGCACCTGTTGTGTTTGAAAAAGATGATGCTAGGAAAGATAAAGAGGGCACCTCAAAGCTGAAGCCTGAAGAAGAATGGACCAAGGAAGAAGATGAGCTTGCCCTTGGTAACTCTAAAGCCCTAAATGTTATCTTCAATGGAGTTGATAAGAACATCTTCAGGTTGATTAACTCATGTGAAGTTGCTAAGGAAGCATGGGATATTTTGAAGGCTACACATGAAGGAACATCTAGAGTTAAGATGTCAAGACTTCAGCTTCTAACATCAAAGTTTGAAAGTCTGAAGATAAAGGAAGATGAGACTATCCATGACTTCCACATGAGTATTCTTGAGCTGTCCAATGCATCCAGTGCTCTTGGAGAAAAGATGTCAGAAGAAAAGCTTGTAAGGAAAATCCTTAGGTCCCTTCCTAAGAGGTACAAGATGAAGGTGACTGCAATCGAAGAAGCTCAAGACATCATCAAAATGAGGGTTGATAAGCTTATTGGATCTCTTCAAACATTTGAGCTAGGGTTAAGTGAAGAAGAACCTGAGAAGAAGTCCAAGAGTATAGCCTTAGTTTCCAGTTCTGATGAAGCCAAGAAAGGGAAAGAGGATGATTCTCAAGAGGAGCTGTCTCAGGCTATTGTTATGCTGGGAAGACAGTTTAATAAGGTTTTCAAGAGGATGAATCAGAACCACAAACCTAATGTCAAGAACATCTCCTCTGACATCAGCAAGTCAAAGGAGAAGGATGAAGAGAAGACTGCTCAAGACAAAGGGATTCAATGCTTTGAGTGTGAAGGTTATGGACATGTTAAGAAAGAATGCCCCACATTCCTGAAGAAGCAGAAGAAAGGCATGATAGTATCTTGGTCAGACTCTGACAGTGAAAGTGAAGGAGAGTCAGCCAAACATGTCAAAACTTTAACTGGAACAGTTGTTTCTGATGGTGACTCAAGTGACGAGGAACTGACTTTTGAGGAGTTAGCATCCACTTATCAAGAACTTTGTCTGAAGAGTGCAGAAATCTGTCAAGAAAGTGAAAAACAGAAGAAACAGATTATTCAGCTTGAGACTGCTAAAGCTGATTTGGAAAATGAAGTCTTATTAGTCAAAGCTCATCTTGATCATATGACCAAATCTGTTAGGATACTAAACTTTGGTACAGACACACTTGATAAGATCCTTCAGACAGAAAAGGTTGCTGGAGATAAGTCAGGCATAGGATTTGTGGTTGAGGAAAAGGTATCTGCTGAAGCAAGCACTTTAGGAACCAAGAAAGAGATGTCTCAACCAATGTCTCAACAGCACACACAGAGACAGGATCCTAAACCTAAGCAGGTTGCTCATCCACAACCTCAAAATGTTGGGAAGAGGCATGCTCATGGTCCTCATCAAAGGAAGGCACATGTTTCTGGAGCTAGGCAGTATATGCCTCCACAATATCATAAGAGCATGCAGGCTTCTAGGTTCAAACAGAACATGTTCCATCAGATGTCTCAACATCAGGGAAACATGTATGGCTATGGATATAATAATGTTGTGCCTTATTATTATGGAAGAAGGAAGCCTCATCACCATAGAAGACAGCCAAAAGGACAGCATCTTTACCATAGAAGACAGTCAAACTATGGGAGAAGAAGACAACATTATGGGTGGCAGCCACCGCAGTATCATCATCAAGGTGGCAGAAGGTTTAACCACTTCAGAGAAGACAGAGTTAGGTGCTTTTACTGTGGCAGATTTAGACACATGCAGTTTTCTTGTTTCAAGCTACATGGTTATCCCAAGTCTAACCCTTAACCCAGACAGAAGGATAACAGGCCCAAGGTTGTTAAGCAGTGGGTTCCTAAAGAAGAGGTTAAGTATCTTTTGGCTCACTTTTCAGATAGACACTCTGCTATGGATGGTTGGTACTTTGACAGTGGTTGTTCAAAGCACATGACTGGTTTCAAAAACCAATTGGTGAATGTCAATTCTTGCTCCTCAATTGATGTTACTTTTGGTAATGGAGAGAAAGGGGTGGTACAAGGTGTTGGAAAAGTGAAGTGTCATGATGGACCTGATCTTGACAATGTGCTACTTGTCAAAGGTTTGAGTGCTAACCTGATTAGCATAAGTCAGCTCTGTGATGATGGATATAAGGTCAGCTACACCAAAGATGAGTGTGTGATGACAAATGAGCAGAATGAGGTAGTGATGAAGGGAATAAGATCCAGAGATAATTGCTATCAATAGGTACCTCAAGTGGACAGCTTATCTGGTGATGTTAAGGTTGATGTTGTAACATCAGATTGTGACAACAGTTGTGAAAGTCTGCTGAAAGGTCAATTAGGGTTAATTAATCTTAATGAGAATCCTTTTAAAATTTTAAAAGGAAAGTTAATTTGGAGGGAGAAACTCATTGATTGGGCTTTAAGGAATACACAAAATCAGGCGCCATATCTTAGACCATCATTCCCTATTGTAGCAATATCACGTTTCATCAAAGCTCATATCTCCCGACTTTTCATCTCCTTCAACAAGAAGAATCATCTGTCTCTGAACCTATACTGCTTCAAGGGAACCATGTCAAAATAGATGTCTTCTCCATCAAAGAAATCTGCCTCACAGAGTTCCTCATGAGAGAATGTTAGGGTTTCTACAGAAGAGGGGACTGCAGAAGAAGCGTTGAATGTAGAACCCATCTCTATGATGCTCCCAGAGTCAGGTAAATCTAGACCTTCTAAACTTGTTTCAAAAAGGGCTGCGACTATCTTTAGAGATAATGAAACAAAGAAGCTTGTTAATAGTATTCTGTTTAGTGATAAAACAGCACCTAGGTTATCCACTTCTCAAACTGTTGAAGAAAAGGTAGATGTTGACAAAAGCTTAGGTCAGATTGTCGATAAGATCTTTGAGAAAGGGCTTTCTATAAAGGGTATATCTAGACCACTGAGGCAAATGTCTGCTGAACATTCTGAAAGGGAAAAGGAGGACTTGCAAAGTGCCGCTACAAATCTTCATAGACTTGCTATGTCTGTTATTGAGGATTCTGAAGTGGGAGTGGAAGAAGATGATGTGCACGAGGAAGCTAATGTTAAGGGGGATGTTAGAACATCACCTGTTGAAACTACTCCTGGTGAAGAAAAGAATGAGGATGTGATCAATGTGGTTGATTTATCTGATGATGAAGTCATTGGAAAAGTTGTTCCAAGTATTACTAAGAGACTGAAGACAAGGAAAGGAAAGACTGTTGAATCCTCTCCAAAGAAGTCTTCTGAAGGCAAGAAGAAAACTGCTGTTGTTGGTCCTACAAAACCTTGGAGCAAGGTTGCTACATCCTCCAAAAAGAGGAAGATAAGGGAAGATTCTGATTCTGACTTTGATGTTGAGGATGATGCTCATGACATCACACCTGTCAGAAGAACAATTTTGAAGAGAATCTTTGACAAAGTCCTTGAAGTACCAGTTGACAACATTTCCTTTCATTATGCCAGCAGTGCATCAATGTGGAAATTTGTATGTCAGAGAAGACTCGCCCTAGAGAGGGAGCTTAGGAAAGAAGCTACAGAAACTGAAGATGGTGGAGATGGTGCCAGCTCTGATGAAGACTAGTTTCCTTGCTGCTTTTTCTAGATAGTAGTTTAGTTTTATTGTTTTTGATTCTGCACTTGATGTGCCTAATATGTAATTTGAATATTGTGCATGTTTATGCACTATTTATGTTTTTATGTTATATGATTTGTCTTGTCTTGCATGCTGACTTTAGACTGACAATGAGAGCTTGTTTAGGACTAACTATAGTGAGTAGGACTTACATGTTGAGGTTTGTTCAATTGTGCCTAAAAAGGGGGAGAGTTAGCCAAGAGTTAGTCAAGGTGTTGCAATGCCAAGAAGAAGAATTAGTCATTGTGCAGCTAAGGAGTGCAGCTAGTGTGATGCTGAAATGCAAATATTGAGGGGGAGTTTGCTCTATGTTGAACAGTTACTGGTATGCTGATTCTTGCTTTGAGGGGGAGCTTGCCCTATGCTGCTGATTAGTGTTTGAAGTTGGTGCAGCTGTTTGAAGAAATGTTGTTGCGAAGTTTGTTTTAAAAAATTTTCTGCTGCTAAAGTCTCTGATGGTGCAGGGATTGTTTTAGCCAAAATTAGCCAAAGGGGGAGATTGTTGGTTCTTGGATTGGCTAGAATTTTGGTAAAACAAAGGTGTTCAATGTTGATGTCACATGAGTGATGTCTTAACATTGAGTCTTAACATTGGTTTATGTTAAGGATTTAAGTTGGTTGTCTGATGTCACATGCGATGTTATGACATCAGGTCTGCAGAAGATTAATAACATCAGGTTTAGTGATGTTGTTAGGGTTTGCGTTTTAGCTGGATATTGGGAGAGCTGTTAGTCTCATTGGATGCGGATATCTTGGGATAGATATTCTCTGTTGCATAGATATTTGATGCAGATTTGTAGGGAGGTTTAAAGACTGAGATTTAAAAAGATTTTGGGGATAAAATATGTTTTGAAGATTCAGTTTTAAATGACAAATCAGGTCAGATATTGTAGCAGGTCCAAACCCAAATCAGATAGCTATATAAAGCGCATCAACCAAAGGAAGACGACACAGAAAGTAGATAGAAGATAGAAAGCTTTGACTGGAGGTTAAGCATTGTCTTTGTTCGAGTATTGTGTTAACTATTCAAGAGTGAATTGGTGAGTGTAATCTGTCCTCTCTAGAGCTGTGAAGCAAGAGAGTTTTGTAACTTGATCAAAGCTGTGAAGCAGGATCAAGGTGTTTCTCAAAGTGTTTGATCTTTGAGAGGTTTTAGGGATTGAGTAGTGTTCTCATACCTAAGTGGGCTCTTAGGTAGAAAGTTCATTAGTAGGAATTAAGTTTAGGAGATTGTCAACGAGGTTGTTGAGTCTTTAAATTAATTCTACAAGTAGTGAATTTCATCCCTGGCTTGGTCGCCCCCAGATTAAGTTGTTGAATTGAACTGGGTAAACAATTATGTGTGTTTCTCTTGTTGTTTTTACATTGTCCATTACAGAGTGTGTTGTTGTGACATCACACGTAACATCACATATCTGGTACCAGAATTTCAGTGTCTACTTGCATTTCTTTATGGGGCCCCAGGTTTGTAAATGAGTATCAAGTTTGAATCCATTGTCTTGTTGTGGTAGAGGGAGTGAGGCGAGGAAGAATGATTGTGAACTCTTTTTGCATTTCTGGATTTACATTTTTCCCTTTCTTTTTGTGTGTATTTTGAAATTAAGGATTGATAAAGTCAAACTGATATGAATTTCTATTTACTTTATTTTTTTAATAATATTATTTAGTCATTATCACTAATAACTTGGGAAAAATAAACTATTTGGGTCATTGCAATGTTGAGATTTAGGCCTCATAAGTATATACTGAAGGGAAATCGCGATCTAAAATGCAGCGGAAATTAAAATATTTCCTTTAGTGATCCTTACGAATGGTCATGATTAGTGATAGAAACGGTTACCTCTTGTGGCGATGAAACATTTGATGTTGAATCGAATGAGTGATCACGAGCGTTGAATGATGAACATAGCCTCTACTCAGTATACACAAACAGATTCCTTCAGTCTCAGTGTTAGCTACCACGATTGAAGGCTTTGAGTGAGTGAGTGAGTGAGTGAGAGAGAGAGAGAGAGAGAGAGAGAGAGAGAGAGAGAAGGAAAATACGGTTAGGGTTTCACAGACCAAATTTTCATCAAGTGTGAATGCTTCCGCACAAGGGTTCTATTTATAGAACCACTTGTATAGACTGCAAGCTAAAAAGCCCACTTAAGTGCACTCGCACCATATCTTATGGTGCACCGTGTATCACTTAAGTGTGTGGTACCTTACCATATTTTGTATTCTAATTAAGTGCACCGTACCTTACGGTGTTCTACATTTACTTAAGTGCATCGTATCTTACGACGTTCCTTATTTACTCTATCTCTTATCAATCTGTCCTTATGCGTGTGACCCTGTAGGTTTTTGTGACGTTGTCAATTATATTAAATCACACATTTAACATAATAAACACTGAGCGGTATCTAGCAACACATCACTTCTACCCAAGACACGAAAATGCCATGTGATCTAACAAAACCTTTTGTGATAATACTTGTGTGTACAATTAACCTTTTGTCCTTATATATATATTGAACACAAGGCATATATTGTGTCATCATTGTCCAGTTCAATATTGGGTCCTTATACATTTATCCTCTTATGCAAGATGGGTAAATTCCATATAGGTCACTCATGTCCCTCAGCATGCTTTGTGGAGTACCCATCAATTATCTTTATGGTCATCCAGTTACAAACAATGTTAGATCAGCAATAAAGTACTCGACTCTACATCTAGGGTCCATAGTGGTTTCGGGTAGAAGGGTGGTATACACCACTATCACCATGAGAGTAACTTATGATCCTTTGCATAACATTTTATGTATCACTCTCATAGCGGGTTAATCCAGTATAAATATTACTCCTAATATTCATACCTACGTTAAGACTTGATAACTCCTTATCCATGATCCATGAGATGTGATCATTAGTCTATCTACATAATAGTCTTAATGCTTTAAGGTTATTCCACTCCACGTTAAAGCGCGTCTGCGGATACTTTAAGAATAATGTCCTTATGTTTAATGGGATCTCATGATTAAGTCACACTTAATATTTCATTAAACGAACTAACTATTCTAGGGAGTTTATTATCTTGGAAAAACAAACATAATAAAGATATGTCTTTTATTATTAATAAGTAATTCAATACTGAAAGCTCAAATAATTTGGACAATATTTTGGTAAAACTCAGTGCTGAAGAAGATGTTCCAATATGAAGACCAAAGCTGAAGAATTCTGCCAAAGAACAAAGATGTCAAAAAAGATGCCTAAACTTGAAGACTCAACATCTTGGACTGCTATAACAAATTGTTTTAAATCTGTTTTAAATCTTTTCCAAAATCCTAGGCGCGTTCAGCAGTGGATCAAGGAAAGATTTGAAGCCCAAATGAAGACTATAAAAGAAGACTTAGTCCTAGGGTTTATACCCCTTTAATATACCTTTTGTAACCTATTTCTCTTGTGTAAAAATAAGGGTTTAGAGTTTTGAGAGTCATTGGCTCTCTAGGTTTGTAAGTCTCCCTTTGTATCATTTGATGCACAGTGGTAGACATAGGTATCGCACAGATCCATAAGCTTTTAGGTATTGGATTGTGTATTGTTCTTGGATGAAGCTTTGAAGCAAATCCAAGTTAGCGTGTTGGTCAAGTATGCTTGACAGAATTCTGTATTGACAGGGATGGTTTAGATATCACAAATTGTGATTAGGGGAAGTGAGTGGTGATTCTCATATCAAAGAGGGTGTTCTTTGGTAATGATTTCATTGGGTAGTATTTAGGAGATAAAGTTGTAAATAGGGGAGTTTAACTCTATAAGTTTACTACAGATAGTGGAGTCTTCTTCCTAGATTGGTATCCCCCAGATGTAGGTGAGTTGCACCGAACTGGGTCATCATATTCTGTGTTGTTTATTATTCTATAATTTACAATTCAGTATTGATTAATATGTTGGAACAGAGGTCGTAACATCTGTGATTCTACAGTTACTGATATTCAAGGTATCAGTATGCTATTATGTTCTTGTTTAAATAATTATGCAGAACAATGTCTTGACATGTGTTAGGACATCTGATGTCTGCTATGCCAGAATTTCAATTGGCATCAGAGCGGGCATCCTATTTGTTTCTGGATGAGAGCTTTGGGAGATACTTTCTAGCGTTTAAACAAAGAGGAGTTTTGAAGATTAGATCAATCAACTCAGACATACTCAAGGGTATTAATGGATGGGATGGATGTTCTGGATCGAAGGTAACAACCTGGTGGTTGTTCATATTGCTGAGGGGTTCTACAACAACTGCAGAAGAAGTGGCTAGTTCTCTTGTTGGGATGTCTTATAAGATGTTCTGACATCTTATTAGGGCAAGCTGAATTTGTTCCTTGGTGGTTTCGCTGCATATATTTCTGATGGAAGAGCTCTGGAATTTATAGGGTTCTAGAGTTGTTACTGAAGACAGATGGTGGAAGATCTCAATCGTCGGCCTCTATATTTGAAGATATCTGCATTTTGTTATTCCAAATTCAGGAGCGATAGAATGGAGAGAGTTGTTGGAAGATGTGTGTTATGGTGACTTGGTACTTGGAAGCTTGATTCCATGGTGCAGTTTGAAGTCAGTTGAAGAGGAGGGGAGTTGAGTTTAGGTTTATCAAGTTCTTGCTCTAGGAGTTTGATAAATTATTGTTCGGCTAAGTTGTCAAAGATACTTGAGAATTCTCTCAAGTCCACTCATAAAGGCGTCTCAGTCATGCATTTTGAGTCTTCTAGTTATTCTTCTAACTAGATGGTGTTTCTGTGAAACACAAACTTGAAGAAAGTGGAGGTGATTTATTTTCACTATCCAAAATAGCAAGGAAGGATTCATCTCTCTTAATCCTAAGGATGGATCCAATCTAAATGGAGTTTTCAAAACTGTTGAGGTGAATAGAGTTCATTCAGAGAGAATCTTAATTACTTGAGTCAAGGGTGGTAGCCTTGGTATCTCAACAATTTGTTTGTCAAGGAAGATACTTGTAAAAGATTGAATACTTGATAAGTGTTCATGATGTGATCTGTTGGAGTATGGTTTCAACAGTGAAGCAGGGTTATTGAACAAGGATTTAAGATCAATTGCTATTTGTGATATTCACAAGTATTTAATTGATTATCCTCATATGTAAAGTTCAAGATTGCTGATGTTCAACACGATGTTGGAACATCTCTTCATTTGGTTTGTGAAAAATTATGGGAGGGGTACTGCATAAGCTTTTGGATCTATTTCTCTTGGGTGTTGACCTAAGAATCTGCTTCAGTTGGTGTGGCAGAAGCATCTGATCTCTGGAAAGTTTCCTGGCAAAAAACTGGTCTAGAAAATGGTGATGTGGAAGTTGAAGAATAAGACATCATAATCTTGATGGATAGTTCTTGGATCAATTTATTTTTGATCTAGGAGTATTGGAGTGCAGCAGGTGTGTTCATGTTGTTACTAGAAGCATCTGGTGTTTATCTGGAAAGTGTCCTGGCAAGAGACTTGTCCAGAATGGAGTACTGGTGATGGCACAGCTTGGATCAGTTTATTTCTGATCTAGGTACTTAGGAGCATGGGATCTTGCTCATCTTGGAGGTTAAGGTTAAGTGGCAGTTATCTCTGGCTTTCTATAGACTGCTCTACTAAGGAAAGTGACATTCTTTGGTATGGCTATGGTGTAGTCTAGGAGTACTTTTTCTTTTGAAGAATCAAACGTGGCAGGTGTGAATTCTTTGAAGTTTCAGAACAGATATTCATCAAGGTGTGAGCTTGTTTGGAATACCTGTGATAAGATTAAGCAGGATGGAGGTTGTCTACTCAAACTTGGTTGTTGAATCAAGTCTATGAGAGCATGAAACTCTTGTTCTGTAATAGGGAGGAGGTTCTTCTAAGTGGCAGAAGGAGGAGCTGAATTCAGCAGGTGGATGTCATATCATAATGTTTTGACATCAAGCTTAATATCAGGATCTCAGCTGGTGATGTGGCACATCAGCTTAAGATAAGTTGATCTACAAGATAATGGAAGTTATGGATGCTTCAAAAAGGTCTATCTCATGCAGTTTGCGGGAGCTGTGGAAGGAGAAGATGTTACATGTTTAAGGCTTGGTGGATCCAAGATGTCTTGCTATGGAGCAAGTAGTTCATGTAACTTGAGGATCAGATTTCATTGGTTGATCAGTGTATCTTGTGGGAGTTCTGAAAAAGGGTGAGATCAGTCAAAAGGTAGCATTTGGTTGGTTTCATATTTGAATTCAAGAAGGATGAGGCAATCAAAAGTGGCATTTGGTGGTTCTCATGTGTGCATTCAAGCAGGGTGCTTGGAACTAATTACTCTTGGGCAAAAGGGTAGTTGGTTGAAGACGTGAGGAGGTTCTGGTTCAGGTCTATCTTAGAGCTTGTGGTAGAGATTCTAGGTTGATGATGTAAAATTTCCTTTTTTGGTGGATGAGAGTTTATTTCTCTCTTTGGTTGCTGGAGTTCTTATTGATCAAGCTGGTGGCGCAGTGTTGTTTGAAGATCTTTAGTTGGATTACTATGCAGATAGTAAGTCCAATGGTGGAACATATCTAGAACCATGTTAGTTGGTGTCTATGATATGTGAAGAATGTCTAAACTGATGTTAGAACATCTTCTGGGTTAGTTATCCTTGGAGAAGGATTCTAAATTCTGTGAGGAACTTGTTACTTACATCGTTTCTCAGAAGTATTCCAGATTATCATATGGGAAAATGATGAAGGAATGAATCTCTTGGGTTATGGGGTATCTATCCAATTAGTTGGCCTTGCTAAGGTCAGTAGAAAAGCTTGTGAAGGGGATACCGCCCCTGCTACGAGTCATGCTAGAGAGAAGTGGATCAGTTTGGCAAGCTGAGAAGTTCTGGAGCATGTATACGATATCTGACATCGTTAAGAAGATAACAAACTAAGAGGTAAGGTATCTCTTATTCCAGGTTAATTGGATTTTGTCTCAAGGAACATGGAGGTTTGTACAGGAGATTCAAGAGGAATACGTGTGGTGTATAGACGGGTTCAAGAAGAGAGAGATCAATGGTGTGTTTGGTCTCAATCCAAGAGTTTGTTGATTTAGGATGTTGATCCTAATGTGATCTCACGGGAAGCATGATAGTGTTCATGTGTGAGTGATTATTGTTTCTTGTCAGAAGAAGCAATAAGTGCAGTTGATGATTATGTTCAGTAGGTGGGTTGGACAAAGGGTGCGCTCTTGAAGAAATGAAGATGCATCTTATGTTTTCCATTCATCAACATAAGTGTTCATTGGAGGAACACTGGTTATCTTAGATAGGGGTGTCGCAACTCTAAAAAACAACCAGCGGAAAAACAGAATAGAAGAGTCACCACTGAAAGTTATTTATCCCGATGCAGGGAAAGGAAACGGTCGAAGAAACCTCAAAAGGGAGAAGACATGGTCATCGCAACCATAGTCCATGTTCGGGAGTCAGTTACGCGAGAGGAAGGTATTAGCACCCCCTTGCGTCCATCGTACTCGATGGGATCCACGCTTATTGTCTAATCAAAGGGTGGGTTATCTAAAGCCTACTGCTAATGGAAACAGAAAGGGAAAAACAAAAACGAACTCGCAAGGATTATCGTAATCCTATGCCTACGTATCCTCGTGGACGAATGAAGAATCAAAGTCAACATAGTTCGACAGACTACACACTAATGGGAGAAGGTTGCTCGCCAAGACATCGCCTTCTTGTGCCTACGTATCCTCAATCGGACGAGAGAGAGGAAATCAGAGCGTCTGTAGTTCGTGGTAACGACCACACAATGATTAAGTGTTTTTTATGAGCGACGTGCTCTTTTCTGAAAATGATTTGAAACCCAACAATCCCGAAGGATAAAAATGATTTGAACTTGGTTTGTGTTTTTTAGACAGAAGTGGATTAAAGCTAGTTTGAAACTCACATTGCACTAAAGTCTATGACATATGAGCGAATGCGTCGTATGGTCGCCCCCAATGGGACGTATGCTAAACACTCTAGAAAAGTGAAGGGAGACCCCCTCATTCTTCATTTCCCATGTACTTAAGGCTCGTGGCGCACGATACTCGTTGTATTTATTAAGTGTTTTGAACTTGTTTTTGAGATGAGACGAGAAGACTCAAAGGTTGAAAAGAAAACAACTAGGGGAAACTCCATCCTAGAAGTTATCATGCAATGGTGGCCCTATAGTTGAGGTAAAAAGGGGAATTCTACCTAATATTAGCATGCAAAGAGATAGACCTAAGGTTAAGGTTTAAAGGGATTATCCTAATTGTTATCATGTAAAGGATTGAAAACCTAATGTCTCTCCTATCTCAAACTTAATCGGAAATTAAGTCGAGATAGGAATCCTAAGGGATCATGTGAACAAACACATGTAAACATTATCAATCACAAAAAGGACGATGTCCTGATCTCAACCAAGGAAGTTGAGTGACTCTTCGTCAACAAGGAAAGAATGGTGTCGTGATCTCAACTATAAGGAAGTTGAGTGACTCTCCATCAACAAGGAAAGAACGGTGTTGTGATTCAACTATAAGGAAGTTGAGTGACTCTCCATTCTCCAAAAGAAAACAAAAGACAAGGAAATAAACCAAAAATAGTAGCAACAGCAGCGCTCCTACACCTGTACAGCAGTAAAATCTAGAAAACTCACCAAACAACATTTAGCAGCTCATGTATTTAGCACATAACAGGTGTAAAAAGCAACAGGCAGCATGAATGCACAATTAACAACATGTTAAAATCCAGAACAGCAGGTGTGAAAGGCCAGGCAACATGTGTATACGAACACTCAAACACTACACCAAGCAAGCAACAATTGAAAATGAGCAAGCATAGCATGGAAAATCAAGCATAGAGATTGCAAGCATCAAGAATGAGCAACAATGGTCATGTTAACAATTCAAGAACAAGTGTGCTCAACAAAGTTGCACAGCTTAATCGTTCACCAAAACATCATGCATAAGCGAAATTGGACACAAGCAATGATCATGCATCACAAGTCCAGCAAGATAAGCTTTAATCAACAATCAACATGATTCAAATGTGTGTGCAACATGTTCATCACATCAAGAAAGCAACACCACAATCATAGATGTTCATCAACAAAACCAAAAGTCGTGTGTCGAAGAATCGCATTCAAACCATCACGTGAGGTGAAACAGCTCAAGAATAATCCACAAATCAACATCATATCAATCCATAAAGTTTAGAGATGTTAAGGAACCCAAACAAGTAAGAAAAAGCATGAAAAACACATTCTGTCCTAGTGGTAACCGATTACCCTAATTGAGGTAATCGGTTACTCTATTGAAAATTAGGCAGGGTAACCGATTACCCTGATTGAGTAATCTGTTACACTGATAGAAAATTGCCAAAAATGATAAAAATAGGCAGGGTAACCGATTACCCTGATTGAGTAATATGTTACTCTGACAGAAAATTGCCAAAAATGTGTAAATTAGGCAGGGTAACCGATTACCCTAATTGAGTAACGGATTACCACTGAGACAGTGGCAAAAAATCAATTCCCAAAATCACTTTTCAGTAGCAAATGACTTATGCAATCATCTAAATGAACATGTAATCAATTATGCACGAAATTCACATCAAATATCAGTAATCAAGCACAAATTTCATCAATCAAACATCAAGATCATGAGTCAAATCAAGCAAATGGATCAAATCACATTGAAAACCATGGATCTACATTGCATAAGTTGAAATTAAGCTAGATCAAGTATGGATCTGAAATTAACCAACCTACAAAGCGGAGAATTGCTTTGGTGAGTGTTGTAAACAAAAATTGATGAATCCAAGCAAGAAATCCAAGACCCTAGCAAGAAACTTCAAGATCCTAGCGAGAAACTTCAAGATCCAAGCAATGTGATGAACTTACTTCAAAATCACCTCAAATAAGCACTTCCAAAATTCGGATCTAGATCTAAATGAAAATCTACTATAGAATCAAGCAATGGAACAATGTGATGAAGGTTTTGCTCAAGAATTAACAAATTCCAATGAAGAATTTGTTAACTCTAATGAAAGAGTTTTGGAGTGAGGTTGAAGATGAAATGAAAAGTGAGAGAAACTTGAGAGAAAAATCTGAAAATTGAGAGTGAATGAGGGTGAATGAGAGTGAATGAGTGTGGTTTGGAGTAAATTGATTTAAATATGGATTAGGTTTGAAATCCAATTATGGTTTGGAGTGTGGGTTAGTAAAAGGAATGGGAATTAGGAGTGGAATTAGAAATGAGAGTGTTTGAATTTTGGAGGGAAATGGTGAAAGTTGTGAAAATGGAGCAATTCTAGATCCTTCTAACTGTTGCCCAAGGAAATCACATGATAGAAATTTGATTCAAATTCTGCAGTGCTGAAAAATGAACAAAATTTGCAAATTTTGCCTAGAGTAATCGATTACCCATATTATGGCAATCGATTACCCTATTCAAAAATTCAAATTTTGGCACCATAATGAGGGAAACTTGGAGAATCGCCTACTTCCACCTGTTCTGAGTTTTGTTAGGCCTCTGAAACTTGTCCCTTGATACTTCCACTGAACCATGCCTGAAATATGCTGTGAATTTTCTTTCACACTCGAAATAACCTGTTAAAAAATAATTGCTTGGTGCCGAACCGCTGAATAAAAGAAAATGTCAAAGCCTCTAACAGTCAAATTATCCAATGAGCAAAATAAATGCTTGAAATGACTTTGAAAGCTATCTGCTAAGCTCTAAACACTGCTGAAATAACATAGGACCTGATGACACCCTGAGCTGCTGGAAAATACCTTGATCCCATGTCTAGGAGAACCATGCAAATACAGAAATGACGATGCAAATGAAAGGAAGCATAAGCCAGTTAGAGTTAGAAACATGAGGGCAAATTTTTGGGTGCTACAGCTGCCCCTATTCAATCAACTTGGACATGAAGGTGTGAATAGCGATGCCTCTCAGACATTCAAGGTAGAAGAGGATTGAATGCCAAAATAACCACCTAAATTTGTAATCTGCCAAGGAGGGGACGACTCCGCTGGGGAACAAGTAATAAGAGGTATAAAACCATAAACACGGACGGGTGTCAAAAATCAAAGGAGGTGAACAAAAAAGAGTGCTGAAGAGATTACTACGAGTCTATAAAATCTAGTATCAATACGGACGAGTATTGATGAAACTGAAACAAACACGGACGAGTGTTGGAAGAACACGAACGAGTGTCTGGGATCAATACGAACGAGTATTAGAGATCTGAAGACAAACACGGATGAGCGTTGACTGCGCTGGGGATAAACACAGACGAGTGCTGGAAAAAATGCAGACGAGCGTTAAAGAGGTTAGAATTAACATAGACGAGTGTCTAAGATCAATACGGACGAAGTATTGAAGGAAAGAATTCAAACACGGACGAGTGTCTAAGATCAATACGGACGAAGTATTGAATGAAAGAATTCAAACACGGACGAGTGTTGAAAGAACACAGATGAATTTCTAAAATCGATACGGATGAAGTATCGAAGAAAAGGATTCAAACACGGACAGGTGTTGAAAAACACGGACGAGTGTCTAATATTAATACGGACAAAGTATTTAAGAGAAAGAATTCAAACACATACGAGTGTTGAAGAACACAGACGAATGTCTAAGGTCAATACGGATAAAGTATTGAAGAGAAAGAATTCAAACACTGACGAGTGTTGAAGAACACGGACGAGTGTCTAAGATCAATACGGACGAAGTATTGAAGAGAAAGAATTCAAACACGGACGAGTGTCTAAGATCAATACAGACGAAGTATTGAAGAGAAAGAATTCAAACACGGACGAGTGTTGAAGAACACAAACAAGTGTTTAAAATCAATATGGACGAAGTATTGAAGAAATGAATCAAACACGGACGAGTGTCTAAAATCAATACGGACGAAGTATTGCAGAAAAGGATTCAAACACGGACGGGTGTTGAAAGAACACGGACGAGTGTCTAAGATCAATATGGACGAAGTATTGAGGAAATGAATCAAACATGGACGAGTGTTGAAAGAACACGGATGAGTGTCTAAGATAAATACGGACAAAGTATTGAAGAAATGAATCAAACACGGACGAGTGTTGAAAGAACACGGACGAGTGTCTAAAATCAATACGGATGAAATATTGCAGAAAAAGGATTCAAACACGAATGGGTGTTGAAAAAACACAGATGAGTGTCTAAGATCAATACGGACGAAGTATTGAGGAAATGAATCAAACACGAACGAGTGTTGAAAGAACACGGACGAGTGTCTAAGATCAATACGGACGAAGTATTGAAGAAATGAATCAAACACGGACGCGTGTTGATAGAACACGGACGAGTGTCTAAAATCAATACAGACAAAGTATTGCAGAAAAGGATTCAAACACGAACGGGTGTTGAAAGAACACGGACGAGTGTCTAAGATAAATACGGACGAAGTATTGAGGAAATGAATCAAACACGGACAAGTGTTGAAAGAACACGGACGAGTGTCTAAGATTAATACGGATGAAGTATTAAGGAAATAAATCAAACATGGACGAGTGTTGAAAGAACATACTGATACAGGACTAACGCTAAACAATCTGAGGGGATAATTTAATAGACTACCTAGACGAAGGGGTAAAAAGAAAAGAAACCACATACTAACGATTCTGATAGACAACTCTGCAGGGGAACACCAGATAAGCTCTCTGGATGACCAAATCCATTGCTTGGGGAATAAAGTTGAACGATATCTCTTGAGTTACTATGTTCTCTGCTAGGGAAACGTCTGGAAAAGGTGAACTCAAACCTGGCTTATGCTTCGAATGCATATGTTTAAATTTTTCTATGGCGTAATACTCCATACGAGATTGAAATACTACGCGTTTGGAGGATGCAATGCAAATGATGCTCATGTTATGCAAAAGAGGCCCCTCAGTAAAATAAATGCTGAAAAACAAAGGCAACTCCACTAGGGATGACAAACTGAATTGTTCTCAGGGTCACAAACCGCGCTGAGGAAGACAAATCTTATGGCCTTCCTGATCAAAACCTCCACTAAAGATAAGACCCAAAACGAGCTTCCACCCCTCTAGGGATCGTAAACATCACCTATTGAAGATAAAACTCAAAGAAAGATCCACTCTGCCGAGGATTAAGAGCAACGCCTGCAGGGAAATCGTCCCAATAATCCGATACAGAAAAGTACCAATGACGATTAGGCCTGGAATTTGCAGGAGACATCAACCACTGCTGACCTGCCTGTCGAGGGAATCAACATCAGACCCTGCTTGGAGAGAGAAGTCAACGGTACCACACCTGCTGGGGAATGTCATTGAGTTTCTGTTATGGAAATAAGTTTTAACCTTATTCCAGTAGGGATAAGAGCACAGTGTTGCCGACAAAATTACACTTCCTGACCCGATGACAAAAGTAGACACCACTCCTCTATGGGGAGTATAAAATCTCTGCCGGGGGAGAGGCGTCAGACAAGTCTTCTATTGGAGATGCAACACTATCATGTCTGGTACGACCGACTTCTGAATACTCGTTGGGGAGTAATATACCAATTCGACCGGGGAAAGCAATCCTCTACACTCTTACTAGGGAGAAAAAAATTCTCAATGCTCTGTTGAGGATGCTAGATCTTCTATGTTTGAGAGAGAGAGAGGGAGAGAGACTCTACTGAGGAGAAGAGATCTTGCCATCCTGCAACACATAACAAACAAAAGAATGTTCTATCTATAAAAATGGCCACTCCAGCAAAATAAATTTTGAAGGGACGAGGCCAACTCCGTTGGGGATAACACACTGAACCGTCTCTAGGGTCATAAACTCTGCTCGAGAACCCAACCAAACCTCCATTCTGAAGGAAAGTAAGCATAACAAACGCCTGCTGGGGAACCATCCCAGGAATCTGCTGAAGAGAAGTACCAATGACAATTGACTTTTGACCTGCTGGGGAATACCAACCACCACCAATAAATCTGCTTGGGGGGAACGACGATTGAAGATATCAGCTCTGCTAGGGGACACCAATGGACTTAATCCTCTTTTGGAGACCTGCATTCTACCCTCACTCCGTTGGGGAGACGGAAGCCACCTTACCACGAACTTGGGAAGCACGGACCCAACACTCTTAACTTGTACGGGGAGTATGAACTCCTGTTGAAGGGAAATAAACTTCACCAACCTGGTTATGGGAGAGCAAACTTTTGAACTCTTGCTGGGGAGGCTAATAAGAATTTTCATCATGCTCTACCCTGAATGATAAACTTTAGCCATCTCTACTGGGGACGAATAGCGATTCTCACACCTCGTTGGGAAAAGATACCTTCTGGCGCCTTGCTGGGGAAGAGAAACCCATATTGGGAACTACTTTGGCGCTTCACGTTTCTGCTGATCAACCGCATGCTGATTATCATAAGCGAACAATGGCTCATTTAGCTCTCCACTTGTCTCAGACCACATGGTCTACTGGGAGAGATCGTCTCAATAGGGTTTTACAGAAAACCTGGCATTCAAAATGCCCCAGGGTCTTCAGACTCTTGGAGAGATTTATCACATCTCGACGTAACTGCCCCAGACTGCGTAATCTATGAAGGAATTTTCCCCGAGAGGATTCGTAATGACTTGAAATATTTTTCCCCAGTATTTTGAATCTTGAAGAGGTGTTTTTTATTAAACGTCTTCTGGAGAGGATAACTCATCATGCTCTTGAGGTGGCCTGCCTTGATACGAGCCTTGAAGTGAATTAGCCCCTGACTGGCTGATCTCTGAAGGAGTGCCTCTGACTGACTGACCTTCGAGAGGTTTGTTGAAGCTCGACCTGATTTCCCTAAACTAAATGAATCTTGGAATGGATTACCCATTTGATATGACTTACCCCTGCTCAACGGAGTACTCAGGCACTTTGCATCTTAACTTGATCAATCTTTCAATTGCAGAAACTTACCTGATGTCAAGTGCTTACCCACAAGTAAAACCGACCATTTTGAAAATGACAATTTGAATGCAATGCATATGACAGTTTTGAAATCCAAGTTTGTTCACTAGAATGACGTCGTGACATGTAGTGAACGAATCACTGATCAGAATGTCACATTGATACCAACATGAATGGTAAAAAAAACCTTTTAGGAGTCAGCTTTGACTCAATCTTTACCGAAGTACGCTTTCGAAATAACCCTGTTTCAATTAGGTCTTTTGAAGGTTGTAACGTGGCCTGGTTCACGGTTTTGAGAAAGAAAGGATATAAAGCTCAAAGTTTTATTTTAACCCACCCATTCTCCTTGATGTTCTCCAATCCTACATTCAGCTAACTTGGCACAAGCGCTCACCTTTCAAAAAGGTTAATGAATGGTAGGGGATAGAAGGAACCCACACAATTTTCGAAGTGACTGTCATCCCTTTTGTATTTGGTGTCTGTGGTCACACGATTTGTTCTTTGCTCGAGGATTTTCTTTTTGTAATCCTTTTCGCTTTTCGTTCTTTTGTTTTTTATTTTTGCCTGGATTGATTCTTTTTTAATTCTTCGATATTGAAGTCTAGCGGGATGCCCTAATTTTTGCCTAAGTCACTCGTTTTCAAATTTCGACTTAGTGGGCTTTCTTTCTCCTTTTTCTCTTTTTTTTTATAACAAATTATATGACATTAGCTTGTCTTAATTTCTCCGAAAGGGTTGTGACTGCTTCACTCTTCGGTTGGCGAGGGATAACCATTGTGGGTTTGTAAGGTACGACCTTAGGTAATGGATCCTTAGATGCATATTCCTTTTGAAATTTGAACGCTCGGTCAAATTAACTGACACATACCCTTCCCCAGGTAAAGATTGAGGGTTTTTCATTTTTAGAAAGAAACTCCTACTTCTAGGCTCAACGGGGTTGACAAAGGATTATCTTCCTTATATCTCCGGTGTTTAGGGATTTGAAACAATGTATGTACATCATCAACGGGGTTTTATTCAAAAGCATACAATCAGAAGTTTGTGTCTTTCTATTTTGTCATCCTCCCTCGGATCCTGCTTAAACAAGCATATGATATCGATAAAAAAGTATGAGTGAACACAAGTGGATTTAATCAAAACATGCATATTCATTTCATTATCATTATCATTTTCAAAACAAACAAGTTTTACAAATGAGTTTGCACTTTAACAGAAAAGAAACTACAAATGCAAAGAAATGACATGATCTAAAAGATTGCCAGCTTCGGAGAACTGGGCTTTCTAAGCTTGATTTGCTACTGAGCTAGCCATCTTTGAAATTACTTATCGAAGTCAGTCTGATGATCATCTGCACAACTACTATGGGTGCCTTCTTCCATGACCTGGACTGATGAACCCAATTAACTGGATGAAGGAGAATTATTGATTTGAATACCCTGAGGCATGAATGAGAACATATTAGAGTCAAGCAGAGTCTGAACCTTGCTCTTGAGTACCTTAGTCTTCATTTGAATGCCCATATGCCCCAACATGGTAGTCACAACGAGCGTTGACATCAAAACCTGACGGGTATGGAGGAATCACTGGATCTATCTCCTTCAGCACTATCAATCCACCTTTGATCAAATCTGGAAATATCTGACTGTACGACATTGGCAACTGAGTGAAATGCCTCTCTGACTTCCTTGGTCTTTGTCGGGCGTGCTGACACGGCTGACGACCGTATGACCGTTGATTCTGAGGTGGTCCTTAATTTGGAGAAGGATATTGTCCCTGATATGGAGAAAGATAGTGTCCTTATGGAGAAAATGGCATCTGATATAGAGACCCAGAAGATTATTGATTCTTCTGATGGTAGCTCTGTTGCTGATACTGATTTGGGCGCTTCTCTCGTTTAGGCACTTTCATCCTTAGACTTGGCTTAGGAACAGGCAACAGTTGCTGACGTGGAGATTCTAAGACCAAGGACTGCAAGATATGCCCTTGACTTGATGTAGCTTCAGGAGAGAAAACAGGGATATCCACTTCTTTTGCAGCAGCAGGAGTAAGACCACCTTGTACGCTCATGCCGCTCGGTGTGAACTCAATTGTCTTTGAATCAATCAAATCCTGGAAAACATGCTGAAAGGCCCTACATTTTTCCACATTATGCCCCGGCGCACCAGAGTGGAAATCATAATGGGCTCTTGCATCGTAATCGGGTGGGGGCTTACCACCAAGAGAATTCATCGTCTGAAGTTTAACCAATTGGAGCTAAAGTAGATGCCTCAACAGCTGATCATAAGGCATAAGAAGCAGATCAAAGATTTTGTCAGACTTCTTCGGCCTCTGCGCGTACTTCTTAATCTTGGGATTGTCTTGGGAAATAGGAGATAACTGCTGCGGGGAAATTCTGGAACCTCAGGTTGTGCAGAAAATCTGCGAGGCACATCACTCTTTGGGAGAGATCCCACAGGCAAGGGAGGAATAACAATTTCTGTTGCAACCTCAGGCATGAGATTGCCTTCCTTTCTTACCACATTTCTCACGACTTCCATAATCAGGCTTATCTGAGTCTTCAATTGATGGACCTCTTCCTTCAACAATTTTTGTCCCTGTGACAAAGCCTGTATGTCCACCATGAACTGCCTCATTTGGCCGCAGACTTCCCTCAACTCCGCTTGAATTTGCTTCATGATTAACTTCTGACTGGCTTCTTTGAAAAGTTGAGTCTGAAATTCTGAAGAAAACCAGGTCAGGATAAGAATAACCAGCCTCGGTCACCTGCTATGCAAATGAATATGGAAATGCAATGCGAATGCCATGTTCGAACATTTCCAAGGGATCTGTCTGCTTTAATTCAAGTTTTTCACGGAAGAACCACAAGAAATAGATGGAAATGCTCAACAGCGAGTCTCAAAGTTAATATCCTTGGAAATACAAGAACATGTATGTCAGAATGTAAACATGTTATGATAATATGGATGCAGAGACATGGGATCAAGGCTTCCACAAATTCTGAATAACGGTTGTGTTGCTGACTGGATAAGTTCAAAATTCTGCTCGTACGAGAATACCAGAATAACATGAATAACCAGAATACAGGATTACCAGGCTGATAAGTTCCCACTGATAAGAAAACCAGAATACCAGGTGAGATGAAGGTCACAGTTTCCTGCAAAACCCATCCCCTCTCACATATGGGTTTTAGTCTTGGATACGGCATCCTAGAAGGTCCTTAGTATCACAGACTCTTAGGTCGAGAAATGATGATACGATCACCATTTCTGGTTTGGCATCACCATCAATCGAGGAGGCCGCAACTGACTTCCCAATGAACGGTCTCCAGAGTCATAAACTTTCTAAGTCAATAATCTATCGTCTGCCTCAACGCGCAAGATAGAGTATCTCCAAAGAAAACCTCATCTGAATTTGGAATTTTCGTGTACACTAAGTCTGGCCAGACGTCACACAAGCCACACTACTTTTCACTCTAATCCTAAGTGTATACTCAAGCCTAGGAATTGGGCTTATCTCTCATGGAACCAACCCACCCAACAGCACAACAGCAAAAGAGCAATATGATAGCAATAATCAAATGCGATAAATGCGGTAAAATACAGTAATATACAAAAAATAATGCACAGAAATAAACACCCAATGAAATAAAAACAGACAAGCGCTAGGATTGACTCGCATAGGGAACCAGAGTCCCCAGCAGAGTCGCCAGATGTCGCAACTGCGAAAAACAACCGCTGGAAAAATAGAACAGAAGAGTCACCACCGAACGTTATTTATCCCGACGCAGGGAAAGGAAACGATCGAATAAACCTCAAAAGGGAGAAGACATAGTCATCGCAACCATAGTCTGAGTTAGGGAGTCGGTTACGCGAGAGGAAGTTATTAGCACCCCCCTCGCGTCCATCGTACTCGATGGGATCCATGCTTGTTGTCTAATCAAAGGGTGAGCTATCTAAAGCCTGCTGCTAACCGAAAACAGGAAGGGAAAAACAAAAACAGACTCACAAGGATTATCGCAATCCTATGCCTACGTATCTTTGTGGACGAACGAAGAATCAGAGTCAACGTAGTTCGATGGACTATGCACTAATGAGGGAAGGTTGCTCGCCAAGACATCGTCGTCTTGTGCCTACGTATCCTTAATCGGATGAGAAAGAGGAAATCAGAGCGTCCGTAGTTCGTGGTAACGAACACACAATGATTAAGTGTTTTTTATGAGCGACATGCTCTTTTCTGAAAATGATTTGAAACCCAACAATCCCGAAGGATAAAAATGATTTGAACTTGGTTTGTGTTTTTTAGACAGAAGTGGATTTAAATTAGTTTAAAACTCGCATTGCACTAAAGTCTATGACATAGGAGCGAATGCGTCGCATGGTCGCCCCCAACGGGACGTATGCTAAACACTCTAGAAAAGTGAAGGGAGGCCCTCATTCTTCATTTTCCATGTACTTAAGGCTCGTGGCGCACAATACTCGTTGTATTTGTTAAGTGTTTTGAACTTGTTTTTGAGATGAGAAGAGAAGACTCAAAGGTTGAAAAGAAAACAACTAGGGGAAACTCCATTCTAGAAGTTATCATGCAATGGTGGCCCTATAGTTGAGGTAAGAAGGGGAATTCTACCTAATGTTAACATGCAAAGAGATAGACCTAAGGTTAAGTTTTAAAGGGATTATCCTAATTGTTATCATGCAAAGGATTGAAAACCTAATGTCTCTCCTACCTCAAGCTTAATCAGAAATTAAGTCGAGCTAGGAATCCTAAGGGATCATGTGAACAAACACAAGTAAACATTATGCTAAACAATCACAAAAAGGACGATGTCGTGATCTCAACCAAGGAAGTTGAGTAACTCTTCGTCAACAAGGAAAGAATAGTGTTGTGATCTCAACTATAAGGAAGTTGAGTGACTCTCCATCAACAAGGAATGAACGGTGTCGTGACCTCAACTATAAGGAAGTTGAATGACTCTCCATTCTCAAAAAGAAAGCAAAAGACAATGCAATAAACCAAAAACAGCAGCAACAACAGCGTTCCTGCACCTGTACAGCAGTAAAATCTAGCAAACACACCAAACAACATTTAACAACTCTTGTATTTAGCACATAACAGGTGTAAAAAGCAACAGGCAGCATGAATGCACAATTAACAGCATGTTAAAATCCAGAATAGCTGGTGTGAAAGGTCGGGCAACATGTGTATACGAACACTCAAACACTACACCAAGCAAGCAACAATTGAAAATGAGCAAGCATAGCAGGGCAAATCAAGTATAGAGATTGCAAGTATCAAGAATGGGCAACAATGGTCATGTTAACAATTCAAGAACAAGTGTGCTCAACAAAGTTGCACAACTTAATCGTTCACCAAAACATCATGCATAAGCGAAATCGGACACAAGTAACGATCATGCATCACAAGTCCAGTAAGTTAAGCTTTAATCAACAATCAACATGATTCAAATGTGTGTGCAACATATTTATCACATCAAGAAAGCAACACCACAATCATAGATGTTCATCAACAAAACCAAAAGTCGCGTGTCGAAGAATCGCATTCAAACCATCACGTGAGGTGAAACAGCTCAAGAATAATCCACATATCAACATCATATCAATCCATGAAGTTTAGAGATGTTAAGGAACCCAAACAAGCAAGAAAAAACATGAAAAACACATTATGTCCCAGTGGTAACCGATTACCCTAATTGAGGTAATCGGTTACTCTATTGAAAATTGGCCAAAAATGTTAAAATTGGGCAGGGTAACCGATTACCCTGATTGAGTAATCTGTTACTCTGACAGAAAATTGCCAAAATTGTGAAAATTAGGCAGGGTAACCGATTACCCTAATTGAGTAACCAATTACCACTGAGACAGTGGCAAAAAATCAATTCCCAAAATCACTTTTCAGTAGCAAATGACTTATGCAATCATCCAAATGAACATGTAATCAATTATGCAGGAAACTCACATCAAATATCAGTAATCAAACACAAATTTCATCAATCAAACAACAAGATCATGAATAAAATCAAGCAAATGGATCAAATCACATTGAAAACCATGGATCTACATTGCATAAGTTGAAATTAAGCTAGATCAAGTATGGATCTGAAATTAACCAACCTACAAAGCGGAGAATTGCTTTGGTGAGTGTTATAAACGAAAATTGATGAATCCAAGCAAGAAATCCAAGATCCTAGCAAGAAACTTCAAGATCCTAGCAAGAAACTTCAAGATCCAAGCAATGTGATGAACTTACTTCAAAATCACCTCAAATAAGCACTTCCAAAATTCGGATCTAGATCTAAACGAAAATCTACTGTAGAATCAAGCAATGGAACAATGTGATGAAGGTTTTCCTCAAGAATTAACAAATTCCAATGAAGAATTTGTTAACTCTAATGAAAGAGCTTTGGAGTGAGGTTGAAGATGAAGTGAAAAGTGAGAGAAACTTGAGAGAAAAATCTGAAAATTGAGAGTGAATGAGGGTGAATAAGATTGAATAAGTGTGGTTTGGAGTAAATTGATTTAAATATGGATTAGGTTTGGAATCCAATTGTGGTTTAGAGTGTGGGTTAGTAAGAGGAATGGGAATTATGAGTGGAATTAGGAGTGTGAGTGTTTGAAATTTTGAGGGAAATGGTGAAAATTGTGAAAATGGAGCAATTCTAGATCCTTCTAACTGATGCCCAAGGAAATCACATGATAGAAATTTGACTCAAATTCTGCTTTGCTAAAAAATGAACAAAATTTGCAAATTTCGCCTAGAATAATCAATTACCCATATTATGGTAATCGATTACCCTATTCAAAAATTCAAATTTTAGCGTTATAATGAGGGAAACTTAGAGAATCGCCTACTTTCACCTGTTCTGAGCTTTGTTAGGCCTCTGAAACTTGTCCATTGATACTGCCACTGAACCATGCCTGAAATATGCTGTGAATTTTCTTTGGAATCGGCAATCTAAGGTATGGGGAGTATTGCCTTTCATTGTTTTCTATATAGGAATTCGATGTGTTTAAAGCTGATTTTGAGGTTTGTGTGGGTTTATGGGGTTTATGAATAGATTGATGATTTAAGGGTATTTTTATGGATTAATGATAGATTATTAAGGGTTTAATGAAATCGGATGAAAGTAAGCCTTCGAGGCTAAACCTTCTGTTGATGATATATGGGATCTTGTATAGAAAGGGATTTATGGGAATTATGAGAATCTTTGGGGTTTGTGAAGGTTTATGTGATTTTAAGGTTTGGGATAGTGTAATTAATTAACCTAATAGTCGTAGGTTTTGTGCCTTTGTTGCCGTAATGCCTTGGGATTGTTTTGGGGTAAAGGGGGGCTGGAATCGCAAAGGTTTTTGGGTTTGTTATGCTACTGATGTGTAGCAGCGATTTCCTGAAATCGCGAGTTCGCAAAGCGAACTATTCCTTCGCAAGGCAAACACTCGCCCCGGACTCGCAAAGCGAGCAGCGCAGCAAATGCGCGATGATTTGTTTAATGATACTGGGATGAATTCTGAAATATGACTTATAGCTTGCAAAGCGAACTTCCAAGCGAATGGCTTCGCAAAGCTAGTAGAGGGTAGCGAAGAGGGACAGAATGGGGTCTCTCTGGTTTTTGTATGGGATTTTGGGGTTCGCTGGCAGCTCGCTAGGCGAACACCCCAGCGAACGAGTTCGCAAAGCGAACATCCTGGCGAACGTCTGCTGTTTCGCGAAATTGTTCTAAGATTTTTGTGTTGTTTTGGTGTTTTGAGCTGTGATTATTCTAATGAATTACCATGATGTATATTGATGATTATGAGTTATGTATATATGATGTTTGATGATTAATAGATGATATGAATTACCATGAGTATATTGACGATTATGAGTTGTGTATATTTGACGTTTGATGACTATTCGATGATATGAATTACCATGACGTATATTGATGATTATGAGTTGTTTATACATGATGTTTGATGATTAATTTAAGGTATGAATTACCACGAGTATGTTGATGAGTAAATGATGACGCGAATGACCATGAGTGATATTGGTGATTATGAGATGATGATTTGTGATGTTTGACGAATATATGATGACAAGATTAACATGAGAATTGATGAATGATGATGCACATAATGATTTTATTGATGATGATGATTAATGGCGTTGTGTATTATGCATTCATAGCATTTCAGTGATGATGTTAGACTCCGGTCTATTGTGGCTTCAATCCCATTGTGTGGATGTGAGGTAATTTTGACGTGCTCCGGTTCTTGTGTGGAACCGATCCTAATGACGGGGATCTTTGGAGGGTGATGGCCTAGTGTCCATCGACTGTGACGATTGGTACCACATGCATGAGTCTTGTTGTGCATTTAATTTAATTGGCATTGGTTTGATGTGTGATATCGTGATGTTGGATATGTTCCTTGTGATGACCCTGATGATGTTGTATATGATGATGACGCCATTTTATGCATATCCTATTTTTATATTGATTATAATGAATTGTGATTACTCACCCTGCCTGTTTGAATGTTGTCTCCACATGGGTAACATGCAGGTGATCAGGCTTAGCTGTGTATGCCTCCGAGGACTTTTGGAGTTTATTTTACTTTTGGTCGATGTAGAGGGTCTTGCTCTGATAGTGTAACATCGGGTTGGGTCATTGAGTCAAAACATATTATGTTGACATTTTATTGTTATTTGATTATTAGGGTTTTTATTTTAAAACCTTTTTGATGTTGGATTATTGTGGTTATGGTGGTTCCGCTGCTATTTGATGGCTTTTTGATTATTTTGAGGAAAACCCATTATTTACGGAGCAAATGTTTTATTTTGAGATTATTGAGAAATATGCACCCTTTTGAGGTGATTTTACTCTGATAATTTGTGTATTTTGTCGTGTATTTTTGTGGGGTAGAAAAGGGTATTACATTAGTGGTATCAGAGCCTGGTTGGTCCATCCGGCCAGGTTGTCTAATGTTGTCTATTCCCTAGTGTGCGGCATGTGTGTGAAAACACTGTCGATGCTTGTTTTGTTTTCCATTTGCAGGTTGGGAATGAAATAAGTGGGGGAGAAGATGATGCTTCTCCAAGATGCTTCAAGTGTGGATCGATGGCTAAATGCGGTGTTGGATGCTACGATTGTTTAGTAAAGATAGTTTGTACCGCCTCATGATAGTCGACTGTTATTGACAAATTGAGGAACGGATCACCCTTAATCTCTTGTTGATAATAGACGGGATCATGTTGGATGGGATAGACGTGTCTTGCGAGCTTAAGTGATGTGGGCAGTGAATTGTTTGGAGTTAAGCCAAGTGCTTACAGATGGTTTTGATGAGTCGATGCAGGATGGTACTGAGATGTTTATGCTGAGGGTAACTTTGAGTATTAGTGAAGGTGGAGAAGTGGGTGTTTTGCCTTTTGTTTGTGAAATTTCGGAAGTGTTTCCTGATGACGTAAGTGATTTGCCTCTAGAGCGTGAGGTAGAGGTTGCGGCGGATTTGATACCAGGTACGAGTCCGGTGTCAATGGCTCCTTATCGGATGTCTGCGTCTGAGTTAGGAGAATTGAAGAAATAATTAGAAGAGTTACTTGGGATGAAGTTGTTCAAATGAGTGTTCTCTGTGGGTGTTCATGTACTGCCGGTGAAGAAGAAAGATGGTACTATGAGGTTGTGTGTGTGGATTATAGACGATTGAATAAAGTGACGACCAAGGATAAGTATCCACCTCCGAAGATTGATAATTTGACGGATAAATTGGTGGGCGCTTGTGTTTTAGCAAGATTGATTTGAAGTCTAGTTATCATCAGATTTATGTTAAGCCTGATGATATTCCGAAGACAGCTTTCGGGACGAGGTATGGTGTTCATGGAGTATATGAATTAGATTTTTCACGAGTATTTGGATAAGTTTGTGGTGGTGTTTATCAATGATATCTTGATATATTCTAGATTTGAAGAAGAACATGCTGAGCATTTGAGAATTGTGTTGCAAGTACTGAAGAAGAAGAAGTTGTATGCAAGGTTGTCCAAGTGTGAGTTTTGGTTGAAGGAAGTGAGTTTTCTTGGCCATGTGATTTCAAGTGGCGGGATTGCTGTTGATCCCTCTAAAAATTGACGCTGTGTTACAGTGGGAGACTCCGAAGTCTGCTATCGAGATACGAAGTTTTCTGGGATTGGCGGGTTATTACCGCAAGTTTATCGAAGGCTTTTCTAAGTTGGCATTACCTTTGACTCAGTTGACTCGAAAAGGTCAAGCTTTTGTGTGGGATATAGCTTGTGAAGAGAGTTTTGTGGAATTAAATGAGAGATTGACGACCACTCCAGTATTGATTTTTCCTAATCCGAGCGAATCTTTTGTAGTGTATGGTGATGCGTCGAAGATGGGTCTTGGTGGAGTATTGATGCAGAATGGACAAGTTGTTGCCTATGCTTCGAGACAATTGAGAGTTCATGAGAGGAATAATCCTACGCATGACTTAGAGTTGGCCGTCGTGGTGTTTGTGTTGAAGATCTGGAGACTTATCTGTTTGGCTCTAAATTTGAAGTGTTCAGTGATCATAAAAGTCTGAAGTACTTATTTGATAAGAAATAATTGAATATGAGGCAGAGGAGGTGGTTAGAGCTGTTGAAGGATTTCGATTTTGATTTGAGTTATCGTCCGGGCAGAGCAAATGTAGTGGCCGACGCGTTGAGCAGAAAGTCACTACATATGTTGATGCTTATAGCGAGAGAATTTGAATTAATCGAACAATTTCGAGGTTTGAGTTTGGTGCGTGAAGAGACTCCCGACAGTGTGAAGTTAGGAATGTTGAAGCTGGCAAGTGGTATTTTGGAGGAAATCATAGTGGGTCAGCAAGTGGATTTGAAGTTTGTGGACCAATATACGTTAATTAACCAAGTTGACAGAGGTGAATTCCGGATTGATGAGAATGGTGTGGTGAGGTTTTGAGATAGAGAGTGTGTTCCAGATGTTCCCGAAATCGAGAAAGGTATTCTGTGAAGAAGGATATTCCTGAGTTCGTTTATGCTTGTTTGATTTGTCAAAAGTCGAAGATCGAACATCAGAAGTCGTTGGGTATGATGCAACCGTTGAATATCATAGAATGGAAATGGGATAGCATTTCCATGGATTTTGTGTTGGGGTTGCCGAGAACGGCTAAGGGAAAGGATTCAATTTGGGTGATCGTGGATAGATTAACTAAATCGGCTCATTTCTTGCCGATGAAGATTAATCATTCTATGCAGAAGTTAGCTGAGATGTACATTGAGGAGATTGTGAAGTTGCATGGTATACCTTCGAGTATTGTGTCGGATAGAGATCCGAGATTTACATCGAGGTTCTGGAAAAGTTTGCAAGATGCTTTGGGTACTAAGTTGAGGATGAGTTATGCCTATCATCTGCAGAAGGATGGTCATACAGAAAAGACTATCCAATCCTTAGAGGATTTGCTAAGGGCCTGTGTGTTGGATCACGGAGGATCTTGAGATAGCCATTACCGTTGATTGAGTTCACGTACAATAATAGTTTTCATGCTAGTATTGGAATGACACCCTATTAGGCTTTGTATGGGAGAAGGTGTAGGACTCCTTTGTGCTAGTATGAGTCAGGTGAAAGTGTTGTACTCGGACCTGAGATTGTGCAAGAGACGACCGAGAAGATTAAGATGATCCAAGAAAGGATGAGAGTGTCACAGAGTCGCCAGAAGAGCTACCATGATAAGAGAAGGAAGATACTTGAATTCCAAGAGGGAGATCACGTTTTTTAAGGGTGACGCCAGTGACTGGTGCGAGTCGAGCTTTGAAGTCTAGGAAGCTCACTCCACGTTTTGTTGGTCCATATCAAATCTTGCAGAGGATAGGAAAGGTAGCCTATCGGATTGCTTTACCACTGTCACTTGCGAATTTGCATGACGTGTTCCATGTGTCTCAGTTGAGAAAGTACATTCTGGATCCGTCGCATGTGATTCAGATGGATGATGTACAAGTGATGGATAACCTAACAGTGGAAGCATTACCTGTGCGGATTAACGGTCGAGAGATGAAGCAGCTGCGGGGTAAAGACATAGCTTTGGTGAAGGTGTTGTGGGGTAGACCGGCTGGCGAAAGTTGGACTTGGGAACGCGAAGATCAGATGAGGGAGTTGTATCTGACTCTATTTCTTTGAGGTCATTTTCGAGGGCGAAAATTCTTTAAGTGGGGGAGAGTTGTAACACCCCAAATTTGTAAGAATATTTATTTAATTTATTTAAATATAATATTCATGTTTTTAGTTAATTTTGGTGGTTTGCATTGATGTTGGTGTTTTCGTGGAGTTTTGGTTATTTATTTAAATAATAGTATATAATATAGAATATATTGTATTATTATTTATTTAAATAATATTAGAAGGATTAAGGGTAAATTGGACTTTTAAGGAGGAGTTAGTGAGGGTAATATTGGGAAAGCCCATTTTAGAGGCCCAAAGGTTAGGTTTTATAAAAAGGAGAATTTGAGAATATGATTCATTTTCTTAGACCGTGAAAAGAAGGGAAAAAGGCCAGAGCCCTGAGAAAAGAGGGAAAAGCTTAGGATTCGAGAAGGTTTCCACGAACTCAAGGGAAAAGGCTTGGAATTGGCAATCTAAGGTATGGGGAGTATTGCCTTTCATTGTTTTCAATATAGAAATTCGACGTGTTTAAAGCTGATTTTGAGGTTTATGTGGGTTTGTAGGGTTTATGAATAGATTGATGATTTAAGGGTATTTTTGTGGATTAATGATGGATTATTAAGGGTTGAATGGAATCAGATGAAAGTAAGCCTTCGAGGCTAAACCTTATGTTAATGATATGTGGGATCTTGTATAGAAAGGGATTTATGGGAATTATGAGAATCTTTGGGGTTTGTGAAGGTTTATGTGATTTTGAGGTTTGGGATAGTGTAATTAATCGACCTAATAGTCGTTGATTTTGTGCCTTTGTTGTCGTAATGCCTTAGGATTGTTTTGGGGATGTTTTGGGGTAAAGGGGGGCTGGAATCGCAAAGGTTTTTGGGTCTGTTATGCTACTGATGTGTAGCAGAGATTTCCTGAAATTGCGAGTTCGTGAAGCGAACTATTCCTTCGCAAGGCGAACACTCGCCCCAGACTCGCAAAGCGAGCAGCGCAGGGAATGCGCAATGATATGTTTGATGATACTGGGATGAATTCTGAAATGTGACTTGTAGCTCGCAAAGCGAACATCCAAGCGAATGGCTTCGCAAAGCGAATAGAGGGTAGCGAGGAGGGATAGAATAGGGTCTCTCTGGTTTTTGTATGGGATTTTGGGGTTCGCTAGCAGCTCGCTAGGCAAACACCCCAGCGAACGAGTTCGCAAAGCGAACTGTTGTACCCCAAATTCTTCCCTTAGATACATTGATTCTTCTGCATAACATCTTAGGTCAATCATTCGTGCATAACTAACCACTTCATTTTAGACTTTGTTTGCTAGTTTCATTTGTGAAAGTAGGTGCTCATACAGAGGGTTCAAAGTCATGGAAGGTGTGTGTATGTTCGTGGAGATTTTGGGTTTTGCAAGTTCTTTGTGTTGATTATGGTGGAGGGGCCAGGAAGAAATGTGTTTGAGTTGTGATTTAAACTGAAGAAGGATGTCTTACTTGGCTTGCTTAAGATTCAGATAATTATTTTGCTGTTCAAGGTCATCATTGTGCCTCGCGCTTAGTACAAGAGTATGGATCAATTCAAGATATGGGTGTAGAATATAAGATCGTATTAAAGTTCTAATCTCAAGGATTCACTCTAATATTCAAATTCAAGCCAAATCCAAAATTCAATCCTAATTGGATTCATAAGTTTCAAAACTACAAGTTCTGCTGTCAGCAGTTTGCAACTTAAACCTTAATTTGAAGTAATGATAGGAGGATCATGCTAAATCCATGGCCCCACCTTCAATATGTCCTACTCACGTTACTGCTAAATTCAAAGTTCCTGCTGAATGCAATGATCAATCTGAACCTGAGTTTGATTATCGCCAAGCGTACTACCAATTAGTATGATCAAGGTAACATTTTACAACAAGCAATAATATTATGCTAAGATTGGCTTTGCTGTTTATAAGTAAATACAAAGTACAAGCTATGCTTCATTAAAAAAAAATCACTAAGAGATACGGAGCCTGGTCAAGGGACGGTCCTACATGTGATGCCATGTTCTATCAGTTTGGCTAGGTATGTTTAACAAGCTATGATCATTACGGTCGCACTTTTACACAAGTGGAGAATAGTAGTCCCAAAAGGAAGTTAATGATACGTTGATATTGATGTCTATGACTTGATGGACGGTGGCTAATGCTAAAACACATATAACTCCTAATATCTCTTCAAAATCCTGTTGCTAGAAAATAGACGGCACGGCCCTACAGCTTGCTTGTGTCTGCCCGAGCTTGTCGAAGAGTTGGTAAAGCACCTGGAAATGAAAGAAAACTGGAGGATTACAAGATATTCTTCACGATTCCATACAAATTAAATTGACAATGTCGAGCACTATAAGAAACTGAGCATGGATATGGACCGTTACCTACAGATTTGACAAAGTAGTTGGTTCCTTTACATCCCGGGCTTTGAGCATGTTGGTGTTAGAGAATAACGAAGCCCCCGTCGTATATTGGAGCTGGGAGATATCGTCAGCTCTTAGAAGAACAAGCTCGCTGAAGTCCGTAGCTACACCAAATTGGCCGTACCACACCCTGCAAATAAAGACGCTAAGGGAGCCTGGCTGTCTCCGACCTGAACAATTCAAACCAGAAAATCAAACAAGGACAGTGGTGCTAAGGCATTCAGGAAGTGCAAAGTACCAGTGCATGTAAAGTTAGCTTCAACACCATTTGAGTTGCTCTAAATCAAAGTCGAACTTCGAGCGAGCTTTAAACTTCGACGAAACAGGGTCTTCCAAATTTATTAAGACACGAAAGAGTTGTTACTAAGACGTATTGTCTTGAAGGAGCGACTTTCGATTCCGTGAACGAGAACTCACAATATCACTAACCTGCATGAGAAAGAGAAATACAAAAAGCAAAACTCAAAGAGAGGATAATGCCATATACACATATCCAAGTTACAGTACTCCTTGAATCTAAGCATTTCCAAGCAACAACCAAGTGTTCCACAGAATTTAGCAAAGTTAAGAGCAAACTTACTTTGGTCCAGGGGATTTCGCTGCTGAAAACCCGAGGTACCGAGAGTGCCAATTCAAAATCCACCCTCAATCATAATGTCCTTTGATTCACACCAACTTATGTTCTCTGCAACCACCAACAGTTCAGTAAGTTTTCTTGCGGAAAATATGTTCTCGTTAGAACTTACATGGTTGCGAGCAAACCTGAGTTTAAACCATCCAGAAGCATATCACATGAACGAGAAAATGCCATTGCGACTCGTACAACCGCAGCAGGATCAAGCTTGACACTGCAACCAAAAAGGCTGACAGAAGTGGCAAAGACCACTGCCTTAAGTTGTCAAAGATGCGACAGCTTTACCACAAGTTCGGATGGAAATCTCCAATTCACCTTCTCAAATCAGGAGCCTGCATACAGATATGGAAAATTTGCTTGCAATAAGTTTTACAAACAGCAAAGATATAGAAGAGAATGCAAGCTTAGAGTAACCTGCAAAATTCAGGAGTCATGTATTGCGACGCAAAGGAGAGATATTCGAAATACAAGTTCAAGCCAACCATTTTCTGTTTGTCCAAATCAGCAGAAGTCTCGTGTTGCTGACTCAGAGTGATCTGCATTTAAACATCAAGGCAGTTATTAACACAATCAATGTGTGGGAAATCAAAACAACTCAAATATTCACAAGACAATTTTGGAATTTCTTTCCAAAACACAGAGAAACGTGTTCAGAACCAATTTTAAAAAAAACCTTCCTAATTGGCCTCATAGTATCTTGTTAGAATCAGAAAGGATTCATCATTTTCTAAAAAGAAATTAGGGGCAACACCGTAAATAGGCGCTACCAGCAAAATCTCCAAAAACCGGAATTGGACAACATTCAAAACTATCAAGATTTGAACGCAGCAAAACTTTCCAAACTTTCCAAATAGAAAATATCAGGGAATTAAAGCTATTGAAAACCAAAATCGTCAAATCATATCGTATCAGTCCCTTCAAAACCCTTCAACATTTTCAAATCAAGGCACAAACAAATCGTATCACAATCAAGAGAGATTAAACACACATTAAAACCTTCCATCTTCATCATTGGCCATTACTATAAGAGGGGTCACTTGGCATCAGAAGAGGGGACGGAAAAAAATCAGAGAGAAATCCATACGAAGAAGAGACGAAAGAAAGAAATTACAAACCAACAGTCACACGCGTAATCGCAACTATTTCCAAACCCACAAATACAGACTCAGAAGCGCAGTGGCTCATCATCGTCTCCGAGATCGCAACAGCAAAGAAGCCAAACGACACATTTCATAAATCAAGCAAAAAGGTAAAAATAAAAGAGAATCATCCCTGAGACAGAGCCGTGAAGTTGTCCGCCACCATCGCCGGCCTTCCTCTCTTTTTATTTTTCCGCTTTTACTTTAAATTCTGCATCTTGTAACATGTAATCACCATCAATCTAATGAGAATGGGGGCGGGGACCATGGGAAAGGGGTTTTTGATTGTTCGGTCGTGAGAAATCGAGAGAGAAAATGAAAGTGAGCGGCGGCGATTAGGGTTCATAAACCCTAATTGTTGAGAGAACTGAGAGGAATCGTGAGAGTGGCGAGAGAGAAGATTGAGATCGTATGGCTGCCCCTCCGTTTCTCTTAACCTTTTTTTTTATGATCAAAATCCTTTTCTTTTAATTAAAAAAACAATTAGAACTGTTTTTATAAAAAAATATAACTCAACCTTTTTTTTTTTTTTGATAACTACTAAAAGAAGAACTTTTATAATAAGAACTCTCATTCTCTAAAACAATAATTTTTTTTTACAAACTCCTATTAACTTCTTTTAATAAACTAAAACTAAAATAATCTTTTTTAAAATCCTTAACTTTTTGTAATTTAAATAATTCTAAATATTAAAACCTTTCTTTAAGAAAAAAAATCTAAATTAATGCAACCCTTTTTTTTTGTACAATTAAGTTTAGATAAGTAAAACCTTTTTTATTTTAATATTAAATTAATTAACCTTTTATAAGAAAATTCTAACTAAAATCAACATTTTTTCATAATAAACTTTAAAATCAACTTTTTCAATCAACTCTTTTTCTTAAAAATCAACTCGCTAGACTTGCGCTTGAGTGAATCGCTTGTGTGTGTTATTTTATGGTTATTTTTACTTAATGTTAAATGTTTACTTGCTATTTGTCTAAACCCTTTTCAAAAATACTAAAAAAAACTCGATCCAACGTCGAGCCACTTTTCTGCCTATGTAAGTCGAGTGCCTTCGGGCCTCGCATTCAACCTTTTCGGTCACCATACACTTTTGCTAGCCCACTTTGCTAGTATGCACAACTAATCTTAAGTTTGGGTCCCTCGACATTCCAAAGGAAAGGTTATTTATAATTGACTAAACCGTCATAGGATTAACGCTTTAGAACCCTTGGCCGTAGGATTCGGAGTCGCCGTACTCCACGTCTCGCCGTAGACACTTAGAATCTTAGCCTTAGGATCGGAGTCGCCGAACTCCAAGTAAATGCTCCGCCGCGAACATTTACAATCCTACCCCGCTTGAACCATCCTACAACTTTAGAGTCGCCGCACTCTATGTAAGGTCTTGCCCAAGACTTTACTTCCCCTTGGAACCTTGACCCCGTCAAGGAGTTCCTCTTTGCAGAACTACGCATACTCTGATTCTACTCCCGAGGATACGTAGGCATAAGGTGCGATACCTTATCGAGTATACTTAGATACTAACCCCTAGGGTTTCAACCTTTAGCATAGCACCCTTAGCAAGCGATTGAGAGATAACATAATACTAATGAGAGGTTCCCGTAGAGTACTACGGACGTTTAGGATGCTAATACCTTCCCTAGGCGTAACCAACCCCCGAACCTTAGATCTTTAGGTTTTTTTTCGCTTTTGAACCTTTCCTTTGGATAAATCAAAGACGGTGGTGAACATTTAAAGAAATGTGATCCTAGTTCATTAATAACTATGGTATCCAATTCTCACCGCAACAGAAATGGCGACTTCACTGGGGAATCGAGGGTTTCCCCTATCTTGTTTTTCTTATGTTATCTTTCTTTATTATATTTGCTTGTTATCTGTTGTGCGGGGTTGCTTATGTGGTGAGACAAAGTCCTACACCCGGACTAGAGTGACAATTATGATAGGAACGGTGAGAATTCAAGGATACTTTGAGGGAGTCGATTCCTGAAAAAGTTGAATTGAGACTTCACCACTCAGTCTAGGCCCTCTCGAATTTAATTTTGTCCAACGAGTCAATTCGTGAAGACGCTATTATTTCGAACTAAAGGCCATCGAGACTGGGGACCGTAGTTACCCTTAACCCAACTTGGCCTATTAGGATGTAGTGCGGGGACTATGCGGGAGTCTATTTCTGCAATAGTCGCTACGCGATACTACACTCGGACGAGATTCTCTTGAGAATATTATTGACTACCAAGTGATCTGGAAAATCGATAATATCCGAAAGATGGATTGTAGACTCTGGGAACTTTTAGAACCCGTTCGGCAGGTACACTTGAAACCATAGTACATACTTTATGGGAGGGTAGACCCTTGGCTCCATGATGTGACCTTTCAAACCTAGGACCCTTTTGCTTGTGTGTGCTTTGTGTTGTGTGCCCTGTGTGTTGCATACATTCATAAGCATCATATCATAAAGATTCATGGAACTTGACTATATTTATAACCTTTGTAGGGATACTATGGATACCGAAAGAAGGAACACAAAGAAGTACACTCTTCAGATTCCTAACTTGGATGATCTAAGGAGGTTAGGAGCTTTGGTAAAAGATGAGGATAGTTTCAGAGGCAAATATGGAAGACTTTTATATGTGATGAATACAAAGGTTGATGAAGGACTACTTTCTACCTTACTCCAGTTCTATGACCCGCTGTATCACTGCTTCACCTTTCCAGATTATCAGCTGGTACCTACACTTGAAGAGTACTCTCAAATAATTGGGTTACCTATTCAGGATAAGTATCCTTTCCCTATCTTCGCAAATAAACCTGATGAAAAAGAAATCGCTAAACATACCCACCTGGATTTAGCTGACATTCAAGCCAATATGGTTTCAAAAGGAGGAACTTCCGGTTTTACTACGGACTTTCTGGTGGCCAAAGCCCGACACTATGCCACTCAACAGAATAAGAACGCTTTCGAAGCGGTTTTCGCTTTACTCATCTATGGTGTTTTCCTATTTCCAAGTTTCAAAAATTTTGTGGACCTCAATGCCATTAAAATTTTCTTGAAGAAGAATCCTGTACCGACCTTGTTAGCTGAAGCCTACTATTCTGTTCATTCAAGGAGCGCTCGTGGGAAGGGAATGATTACTTGCTGTGTCCCTCTATTGTACAAGTGGTTTATTTCGCACTTGCCCAAAGCACATGACTTTTGGGATATCAATAAGGGCTGGTGGTCGCAAAAGATAATGTCTCTCACCCATTCTGACATCGTCTGGTATAGCCATGTTTATGATAAGGTGGTCATCATAGACAGTTGTGGGAATTTCGGTAATGTACCTCTCCTCAGCATTAATGGATTAATCAGCTATAATCCGGTCTTGGCCCGCAGACAGTTGGGTTTCCCTCTGAAAGACAAGCCTGCCAGCGCCCATGTGGAAGCCATCTACTTTGAAGGAGAAAAATTAAGTAAGGAGTTAAGAGATCAGGTTTTGGACGCATGGGGTCAAAAGATCAAGAAGGACAAGAGTAATCTAGGGAAGCCTAATTGTGTTTCTTTAGAACCCTATCTCCAATGGGTCCGGAAAAGAGCTATCGAGTGGAAGATGCCTTATAAGCGCCAAGATCCAATGGTTCTAAAGGCGAGGCCGGTCTTATACTTCTCATCTGACGCGGAAAAGTTGAAAATTGCTGTGGAAAAGTCCCAGCAAATGGAGGAGGCTTGGAAGAACAAGTATCAGATAGTTGTGGAGGAAAATGCGGAGCTTCAACAGCAACTCAAAGCAAAGGATGAGGAAATCACTTCTTACAAAAAGAGGAAAACACAAGAAGAGTTACCTTCCTCTAGCTCCCAATCAACACATCAGAATTCGGTCGTCAACAAGCTCATTTTGGAGAATAGTCAGAAGGAGGCAGAAATCAGGAAGCTCAAGACAAGGCTTTTTGGAGAATCTCCTTAGATCTTTCTTTATTAGCTTTTATTTAGCTTTTTCGTTACGAATCTGGAAAAGTGTGCTGTTGCTTTATAATAAATTTCTGTTTTAATTTACAGTTTCATCTTTCGGTATCCCAGACATTAATTTCTTTTTGTAACCGACTTTTATGATTAATAAAATGCGTGTTTCATTATCCCACGATGATTATAAATAGTCGAGTTTCCATGAATCTTGTTGCATAGCATTTGCATTTTGCATCTCTCTCTATCAAGGAGCTTGAAATCTTGTATTGCAGGCATTGTATGATGGATTACGGAAAAAAGGGAGTTGTGCCGTACACCTTCGAAGTTACGGATATTGAACAACTGAGGGAACTAGGAGATCAGATCAAGGATCCCGAGGCGTTCGCTGAGAAGTATGGAAATATCCTCCCATTGTTGCAGACTCGAGTAGCCGCTGGTTTATTGGAAACGTTGGTTCAACTTTACAGCTTGATTTACCATTGCTTTATCTTCCAAGATTTCCAGCTGATGCCTACGTTGGAAGAATACTCCGCTCTGTTGGGGATCCCCGTCAAAGACTCACCTCCGTTCTCTGGTGGAGAGGGGAGACCCAGCCAGGAAGACATCGCAAGAGCAACCTGCATAAAGTTGTTAGAGATCCAAACTCATATGACGTTCAGAGGAGGAATTGATGGCTTACCGGCCCAATTCTTGTTCGAGAAGGCTCGTCATTTTGCTAGTGTAGGGAACACTGGAGCGTTCGAGCACACCTTCGCGTTGCTGACCTACGGTTTGTTCTTGTTTCCGAATGTTGAAGACTTTGTCGACGTCCATGCCATAAAGATTTTTATGCTCAAAAATCCAGTTCCGACGTTGTTAGCCGATGCTTACCACGCTATTCACTCGAAGAACCTGAAGGGAGAAGGTCGGATTACTTGTTGCACCGCTATCCTCTATAGGTGGTTTATTTCGCACCTACCGAGGTCTACTAATTTTTGGGACGTGAAAGATGGTTCAGAATGGTCTGTGAAGCTCATGGCTCTTACTCACTTGGATGTCGTTTGGCATGACCCGATGTATGGAGGAATCCCCATGATTCATAGCTGTGGAGATTTTCCCAACGTACCTCTTCTTGGTACAAAGGGATGTATCAACTATAATCCTGTGCTCGCCCGTCGTCAACTGGGGCACCCAATGGAAGAAGTACCTGATCCGGAGAATCTGACAAGACTTTTTCTTCATAAAGGAGAAAACCTGAATTTGAAAACTGGAATTGTGTTTGCTTGGCGTCACATCAATCGACAAGGGATGACGGTAACAACAAATCCAGATTGCTCAGTTACTGAAGAATGTCTAGCATGGGCGCGTGAAAGGGCTCTGACCTTGAGTATGCCTTATCCCCGTCCCAAGCCTCCTGTGGTCCAATCGGATGAAGTTTTGAAGCTGAAGGCTGAAATAGAGAAGCTTACCCTGGACAAAGCAAGGATGCAGGACCAGATCGACAGGCTGATGGAAGAACTTTGCAGAAGACAAGGGGCATCATCCAGTGGATTAGACTCCTAGTTCCTTTTGTGTTATGTTGCCTATGTAATAAAACTCTGGAGGTGTACCAGCCCTTGAAATTTTAAATAAAATGTTTATTTGCAATATCTACAATGAACGTAATACGGTTTTAGTTCCTTGATAGTTGCATTGCATTCGCATTCCATATCAGCTGCATGTGCATGTTTTTTTTTTTCTTATGTCCTTTGTTTTCCTCTTCAGTCTCGTCACCCTGAGTCCTCTGCACCGATACAACACTAGAGCTCAAGCTCGAAGAAGGATTATGGAACACAATCAGGAGCTTGATCGTGTCAGTAACGAGTTGGAAGACCTACGCGGGAATGTAGGACAGATTATGGAAGTGCTGAATGTCATACGTGCGAAGATGGATACCCAAGCCACCGTTGTCTCTGAGATTACCAACACAGTTGTGGATGCTCAACCTACTGCTGTTACTACTACAAATATACCCCCGTACGGCTTACCGCTCGGATTCGTGCCTCCACCAACCGTCGGTCCTGTCGTTCAACAAGTGCACCAGGCCATTCCTGTAATCACTGAAGCTCCTCAGGTGACCCCTACATTTGCTCCAGCTGCTGTGCACACTCGTGTACAACCTTATTTTAATGAGAATCAGCAAGTTTATGATGGCCCTGACATGTCTGAAGATGGGGACGAGAACCATGAGAAACTCAGGGAGAATATGGTTACTCTTGACAAGAGATTAAGGGCAGTAGAAGGTGATCAAGTATTTGGCACTCTCGCCAGAGAAGCATGTCTGGTATCTGGTTTGGTCATCCCTCAGAAATTCAAGACTCCGAAATTCGACCTGTATGATGGAACCACGTGCCCAAAGAGCCACTTAATCATGTATTATCGAAAAATGGCTGCGCACGTCAAAAATGATAAGCTAATGATCCATTGTTTTCAGGATAGTTTGAAGGGTGTTTCATCAAAGTGGTATATGAGTTTAGATCAGTCTCGCGTGAAGTGTTTTCAAGATGTGTCAGATGCTTTTGTCAAGCATTACAAGTATAACATCGATCTAGCCCCTGATCGAAGGCAACTCCTAAACATGTCACAGAAGAACACTGAATCGTTTAAGGAATATGCCCAGAGGTGGAGGGAAGTTGCTTCACAGGTAGAACCCCCCTTGTCTGATAAAGAGCTAGCTGAGTGGTTTGTCGACACAGTTCGCCCAGAATTCTTTGAAAGGATGGTCGGGAGCATAACGGCCAATTTCTCTGACATTGTTGCTGTAGGTGTGAGAATAGAAGCTGGTATGAAAAGTGGGAAGATGCCTACCCCTGCTAGTAGCCCAAGTGCCAATAAGGACCATGTTAGAAAAGTTTTCAGTAGTCCTCACAAAAAGAAAGAAGGTGAGACCAATGCTGTGATGACTGACGGAAAGAGAAGTCAACCTCGGAAACATCAACCAGTTTTTAATCCACAACAAGGTTACCCTGTCCAGTTTGCACAACAACCCTATGTGGCCGCTGTCACCCCTACCTACCAGACGATTCAACCAGCTCCGGTCTACCAACCTTTTGTTAATCAACAGCCTCCTGCGTATCAACAGCCTCCTGCATATCAGCCAGTCCCTGCATATCAGCCAGTCCCTGCGTATCAGCCGATTCCCGCTTATCAGCCAGCCCAAACTCCACCAAAGTATCAACGAGCACCCGACGCTCCCAATTATCAACGAGCGCACAACGCTCCTCGTCAGAATACTCCAGCCAGAAGACCTCACCGACCTCATCCTCCCATCCCGATGACCTATACAGAGTTGTACCCTTCTTTGGTCCAGAAAGGCTTGATAACTACCAGAGCTTTGGGTCCACCTCCAAATCCACTTCCACCTAACTATAATCCCAATGCCCACTGTTTGTATCATGAAGGAGCTCCCGGCCACGATTTGGAAGATTGTTATGCCCTGAAGAATCTTGTCAGAGATTTAATAGAAAGGAAGATTTTAGCCTTCGACGACGCTCAGCCGAATGTTAAGAGTAACCCTTTACCCAATCACGGAAGTGCCAACGCTATTGAAGAAGCATCTGAGGAAAACCCAATTCTGGATGTGACAGAGATTAAAACCCCTCTCCAAGTTTTTCATTCAAAGTTGTTTGAAGCCGGTATCGTGAAGGTTTGCCATAGAGATTGTGAAGATTGTGAGACTAGTGTCCGGGGATGTCAGACGGTTCAAGATGATATTCAGACTCTGATCAACGATGGTTTCTTACGGGTGAGTGGTAAGCATAAGAAGAATGAGGTCGCTGTGGTTGAGCCTATATTCAATCTACCAGACCAAAGTGTCAAAGTTCCCATTTTTAACTTGCCTGAATCAAGTCCTACAGTGGTTGTTTCCAGCAAGCCAAAGCCAATCTTCAACATACCGAACTCTGCTACTACAGTTTTAGTTGGGTCACCAAAGACTGTGATTATTCAAAAGCCTTGCCCTTCCCCTCTCAAAGATTTTACATCAGTACCCTGGAAATACGGTAAGGATTTCAGAAAGGTTTGTCCGAAAGAAGAAATGAAGAGTGCTGACAGAGAAGTAACTAATATAGCTGGGGCAAGCAGGATGACACGGAGTGGTCGTATTTACACACCCCATTTCAGTGAAGCTCCACCAAAAGAAACAGTCACGACCGTTCCTGCCAACAACAAGGGCAAAGAACAAGAAATCGTTACTAATGACGAAGACGCTGAGTTCTTGAGAATCATCAAAAGAAGTGATTATAAAGTTGTTGACCAGCTCCATCATACTCCTTCAAAAATCTCTATTTTGTCTTTGTTGATGCATTCACCTGCTCACCGAGCTTCATTGCAGAAATTGTTAGCTCAGGCTCATGTTGCACAAGACATCACCACTGGCCAATTTGATAGCGTGATTGCTAACATTACTGCTTGTAACACCCTCAGTTTCAGTAACGAGGAGATGCCGAGAGAAGGTCGGAGCCATAATCGAGCTTTGCATGTATCTGTGAAATGTCAGGAAGATACGCTGGCAAGAGTGCTTGTAGACACTGGTTCTTCCTTAAATGTGATACCCAAGAGGACTCTTAACAAGTTGGCTTACAAAGGGGCAGAATTGAGACCTACATCTCTTATAGTCAAAGCTTTCGATGGCTCCCGAAGGACTGTAATGGGAGAAGTTGATTTACCAATCTTGGTGGGACCACATGTTTTCAATATTACCTTCCAGGTGTTGGATATTAACCCCGGTTATAGTTGCCTACTTGGAAGACCCTGGATCCATGCCGCCGGTGCCGTAACTTCGACCCTACATCAAAGAATGAAGTTCGTGATTGATGATAAACTGGTAATCGTTCATGGTGAAGAAGACCTTATGGTCAGTAATTTGTCTTCATTTCGCTATATAGAGGCTGATGAGGATGCCTTGGAAACTTCTTTCCAAGCACTCGAGATATCAAACGCTGTTATGTTGGAAGTTGAGGAAACAACTGGTAAGGGTAATCCATCTTTCGCATCTTTCAAGAGCATCAAGTCTACCATTGAAGAAGGTGTGCCTGAAGGTTGGGGCCAGATCATAGAAGCTACAGCAAATCCAGATCATCAAGGGTTGGGTTACAAACCAACTAAAGATCAACAATCAACATCTGTCGCCAGTTACCCGAGAACAATTCGTGAAGTGTTCATCAGCGGAGGTTATCAAGTTAACGCTATTGGAGATAATCATGAAGATGGAGACTCAAGTGACTTTGTGTTCAAAAATGCTGCTGCTCTTAACAATTGGGAAGCAGTAGAAATCCCAGTGATCATTCCTTTGTCAAAGTAACTTGTCACCTTTTATTTTGTTATTTTAATAAATCCATAGCTCCGCCCAAGGCTATTGGATCATGTTTGTGGGCCACCATTTCCACTTTCGAATAAATATCAATGAATGCATTTTATCATTTGTGTTTGTGTTATTCATGAGTCATTACTTTAAGAAATTGGCAATAAGTAAAAAGGTTTAATCTGCACTGTCCTTTGTGCATCTTAATAAGACAAATTATTTTAAAACTTGCAGATTGAATTTAAATCACATTGAATCCGATGACCCTATCGTTATCCCTAACTTTGACTCACCCATCTATCACGCTGAGGACGAGGATGAAGAAGATCTCGAAGTTCCCAATGAACTGGTCAAGTGGGCAGAGTATGAGTACACTGAACTTCAACCACACAAAGAGCAAGTGGTCTTGATTAATATCGGCTCCGAAGAAGACAAGAAAGAAGTTAAGATTGGTACTACACTGGGGGCAGATGTCAGACAGAGATTGGTCAAGTTACTAGGAGAGTATGTGGACGTATTCGCCTGGTCATATCAAGACATGCCTGGCCTAGACACAGATATCGTTGTTCACAAATTGCCACTTAAACCAGAGTGCCCACCTGTAAAGCAGAAGCTTCGGAAGACTAGACCCGACATGGCTCTGAAGATTCGAGATGAGGTTAAGAGACAACTTGATGCAGGTTTCCTGACAGTAGCGAGATATCCAGAGTGGTTAGCCAACATTGTACCGGTGCCAAAAAAGGACGGTAAAGTTAGAATGTGTGTGGATTACAGGGATTTGAACAAAGCAAGCCCAAAGGACGATTTTCCTTTGCCGCACATCGATACACTTGTGGATAACACGGCCCGTTTCGGAGTGTTCTCTTTTATGGATGGTTTTTCCGGTTACAATCAGATCAAGATGGACCCTGCAGATAGAGAAAAGACTGCTTTCATTACTCCGTGGGGTACTTATTGTTATAAAGTCATGCCTTTCGGTCTGAAGAACGCCGGGGCAACATATCAAAGAGCGATGGTCGCTCTCTTTCATGACATGATGCATAAAGAGATCGAGGTATATGTGGATGATATGATCGCCAAATCCCAGAATGAAGAAGACCATTTGGATCATTTGTTGAAACTGTTTGAACGATTAAGGAAATATCAATTGAAGTTGAATCCCGCTAAGTGTACTTTTGGTGTCAGATCTGGGAAGTTGCTTGGATTTATTGTTAGCCAAAGAGGAATTGAAGTGGATCCCGATAAGGTTAGAGCTATCCAGGAGATGCCTGCTCCACAAACTGAATTGCAAGTCAGAGGATTTCTTGGGCGTCTGAACTACATCTCCAGATTCATTTCTAATATGACGGCTACCTGTGAACCATTATTCAAACTACTCCGTAAAGATCAGACCATTGAATGGAATGCTGATTGTCAGCAAGCATTTGAGAAGATCAAGGGTTATTTGCGAGAACCTCCTATTTTGATTCCTCCTGTGCCTGGACGACCTCTGTTTATGTATCTGACTGTTCTTGAGAAGTCCATGGGTTGCGTCTTGGGGCAACATGATGAGACTGGACGAAAAGAACACGCCATTTACTATTTAAGTAAGAAGTTCACGGACTGTGAAAGCCGGTATTCGCTGTTGGAAAAAGCTTGTTGCGCGCTGGCATGGGCCGCTAGACGTCTTAGACAATATATGATCTGTCATACCACCCTGTTGATATCAAAAATGGATCCCATAAAGTATATTTTTGAGAAGCCTGCTCAGACTGGAAGATTGGCACGTTGGCATATGTTATTATCTGAATATGACATACAGTATGTGACTCAGAAGGCTATTAAAGGAAGCATTCTATCGGACTATCTTGCTGACCAACCGGTTGAAGACTATGAACCTCTGAAGTTTGACTTTCCTGACGAAGACATCATGTTGGTAAAAGATTATGAAGAGCCCGGTCCCGATGAAGGTCCTGAGCCAGGCTCCCGTTGGAAGATGATGTTTGATGGCTCCTCCAATTATAGTGGACATGGCATAGGCGCAGTTTTGGAGAACCCAGATGGTGGATACACCCCATTCACAGCAAGGTTGGATTTTGAATGTACAAACAATATCGCAGAGTATGAAGCATGTATTCTAGGTCTTGAAGCAGCTATCGACCTCCGGATCAAAATCCTCGAGGTAATTGGGGATTCAGCTCTAGTGATCTATCAAGTCAAGGGTGAATGGGAAACTCGAGACGAGAAGTTAATTCCCTACCGAGCTTACATTGTGGATATAATCCAATACTTCGATGAAGTCACTTTCCGACATGTTCCGAGATCTGAAAATCACGTGGCTGATGCTTTAGCCATGCTAGCCTCAATGTGGAAGGTCAGATTTGTTAATGAAGCTACTCTCATTCGAATCGAGCGAAAGACTGAGCCTGCCTACTGTCAGCTAGTGGAAGAAGAAACTGACGACAAACCCTGGTTCCATGACATTAAGAACTACTTGCTGAAGCAAGAATATCCTGCTGACGCTACAAACCTTGACAGGAAGACTCTAAGAAGACTGGCATCCAAGTTCTTTATCAGTAATGATGTATTGTATAAGAGGAACTACGATATGGTCCTACTTAGATGTGTTGATAAACATGAAGCAGATCTGTTACTTCAAGAGATTCATGAGGGGACATTCGGGACTCACGCCAACGGCTATGCTATGTCAAAGAAACTTCTGAGAGCTGGGTATTATTGGTTAACTATGGAGTCTGATTGCATACAATATGCCAGAAAATGCCACAAGTGTCAGGTCCATGCAGACAAAATGCATGTGTCCCCAACACAATTGAATGTCTTATCGTCGCCATGGCCGTTTTCAATGTGGGGCATCGACATGATTGGGGCAATAGAACCTAAAGCATCCAATGGTCACCGTTTCATTCTGGTCGCTATCGACTATTTCACTAAGTGGGTAGAGGCCGCTTCTTATGCCAATGTGACCAAGCAGGTGGTAGCCCGCTTCATCAAGAACAACATTATCTGCCGTTATGGGATGCCAAGCCGAATCATAACAGACAATGGAACCAATCTGAACAACAAGACTATGAAGGAGTTATGTGAAACTTTCAAGATTACTCACCACAATTCCTCTCCTTACCGTCCTAAGATGAATGGGGCCGTGGAAGCTGCAAACAAGAACATCAAGAAGATTCTGAGGAAGATGGTGAAGACATACAAAGACTGGCACGAAATGCTACCTTTCGCATTGCATGGATACAGAACCTCAGTGCGAACCTCAACAGGGGCTACCCCTTTCTCGCTAGTTTATGGAATGGATGCAGTCCTCCCGTTTGAAGTAGAGTTACCATCTTTAAGGGTAATGAGGGAAGCCAAACTGGATGAGGCAGAGTGGATCCAAGAAAGACTTGACCATTTGAATCTCATTGACGAAAGGCGCTTAACTGCGATGTGCCATGGTCAGTTATACCAGAAACGGATGAAGAGAGCCTTTGACAAGAAGGTTCGAGTCAGGGAGTTCCGAGAAGGAGAACTGGTACTTAAGAAGATTCTGCCTGTTCATAAAGATATGCGTGGAAAATGGGCACCCAATTATGAAGGCCCATTTGTCGTGAAGACAGTCTTCTCAGGAGGATCGTTGATGCTCACCACAATGGATGGGGAAGAGCTTGCCCATCCAGTCAATTCTGATGCCGTCCGGAAGTATTATGCATGAAGAGTCCGCCGTGACCAGAACCTAGTTTGGGGGTCTTAGTTGTAGGTTTAATAAGTGGCGTGGGATTCAATGTAACCTTACGCTATTGCCAATTTCAATTGTAACGCTCCTTGAAGCTTTTCACTGTGTACAACTATTATTTTGAATAAAATCAGACTGTTACTTTTGTCTCTTTGTTTTGACCTATTCATTGATGATAATTTTGAAAGTGGGAAATTTTCAAACTTAACTTTTTCCGAAATTTCCGGTAAGATAAATTGCTTTGACTCATGAAATGATCCGAAGGAAGTCATTGCTCCCCAGCAAGTCGTCACTGCAGGAATTCACGACGATTCCCCAGTGAATCATTGTTTTAGGCAAGAATGGCATATCAGTACAAGAATGCAGCATCTGGTTGACTCAAAGATCCCCAGTGAACTTCCTCGATCATCAATCTTCGTTAATAAAGCAGTGGATATTTATTTTATCCCCATCCAAAGTCTCTATGAATACGAGCGATCCGTGCCCAATGGATCTTTCTCATACTAATAATCGGATTCATCTTGACGGTCCTCTAAGTGAAGTCATGAGGTCGTGTCCCCAAGTGGAGCGCTATTTCCCCAGAGAAGTTTGGACTTTGAAGTTCAACTATTGGATTCCATCTTTGGATTCCTATACAAACTTGACAGACGCATCTTTCGTGCAGAGGATGGTCGGGCTTCCTCGTTGTTTTCTTTCACCTCTTGTTTTTGTCTATTTTGTCAGCATGAGCATAAGCATCGCATGGCATCGTTTGCATTCGCCTCCGCGCGTGTTTTCTTTGTTTGTTTCTTGTCGCTTTATCTTGATCTTTGGTTGTGTTTGCGCCAGTTTGGGTTCGTCTGATCTCTCCAAGTAGGTCGTCAGCCTTAGGCAGAAATCGCTAGTTATTTCCAAGTTCCCCCACAGAGTTCTACCCTCGTGGATGATGGTTATTTCAGTTATCTTTTGCCTTGCTTGGATAAGATAAAATCGTCGTTTGAGTTCGTTTCTCAATGACAGGTCTTGTTTGACCGTTTCATTCTGGTTTGATCCTAGATTGAACTTTGGTCTGGGACAACTTGCCTTCCAGGCGCCTAGCAAAGTCAAGCGTGCACCTTGCTGTGTACATTTTGAGTCGTTGTGCTTTACATTTTAATTTTGCGTTTTTTGGCGTTGAGCCGCCGTGCTCCTTGTTTCCTTTTTGGTGTCGAGCCGCCGCGCTCCTTGTTTTCTTTTTGGCGTCGAGCCGCCGTGCTCCTTGTTTTCTTTTTTGGTATCGAGCCGCCGCGCTCCTTGTTTTGCTTTTCTGTTTCGAGCCGCCGCGCTCCTTGTCTTTCCTTTTGGTTTCGAGCCGCCGCGCTCCTTGTTTTTCTTTTTTGTGTCGAGCCGCCGCGCTCCTGGTTTTGCTTTTCTGTTTCGAGCCGCCGCGCTCCTTGTTTTTCTTTTTTGGTTTCGAGCCGCCGCGCTCCTTGTCTTTCTGTTTTGGTTTCGAGCCGCCGAGCTCCATGCTTTTTTTGTTTCGAGCCGCCGCGCTCCTTGTTGTGTTTTTGTTTTGAGCCGCCGAGCTCCATGTTATTTTTCTTAGTGGTGTGTAAGTCCCGTGCAACGATAGTCACAGGGCGTCCTCCCTACGAAGTCCATTTACTTGGCATATATGGGTCTTTTTTTTATATAACCCTGTTCTTTCCCTTGGAGGTTTCGGAAGATCCCGTTTGATCTCTTCATTTGAAGAGATTTCCAGGCTTTATTTGTTTTTGTTCGCAGGATCCTACCGCCGTGTAGGTCCTATCTTATCTTTTCGTATCTTGGATATCAACTGGTCACGCTTGAACCTGCTGGGTCGTCGCTTTCAGAGTCCCCAATGTTGTCTTCTTTTCCCCAGTGCGTCTGGTCGTCCCCAGTGAGTTTGTTGCTCATTGAGTTCGTTTTCCGCTCGGTGTTCGCTTTCGTTTTCGTCTGCATCTTGCGTTTTTTATCATTCCATCATTCTCATCATGCTAGAGTTCATGGCATGTCAGCATTAGGTCTAGCTTTATCCATAGCATTGCATGATCATTGCATCTAAGGGCAAAATTTTCGGTTATCTGTATTTGAATATCTTTCACCATGACCTAATGACGATTTTTCATCGTTCATGTCATCCGGTGAAAATATTTAAATAGGGGCAACTGTTGTACCCCAAATTCTTCCCTTAGATACATTGATTCTTCTGCATAACATCTTAGGTCAATCATTCGTGCATAACTAACCACTTCATTTTAGACTTTGTTTGCTAGTTTCATTTGTGAAAGTAGGTGCTCATACAGAGGGTTCAAAGTCATGGAAGGTGTGTGTATGTTCGTGGAGATTTTGGGTTTTGCAAGTTCTTTGTGTTGATTATGGTGGAGGGGCCAGGAAGAAATGTGTTTGAGTTGTGATTTAAACTGAAGAAGGATGTCTTACTTGGCTTGCTTAAGATTCAGATAATTATTTTGCTGTTCAAGGTCATCATTGTGCCTCGCGCTTAGTACAAGAGTATGGATCAATTCAAGATATGGGTGTAGAATATAAGATCGTATTAAAGTTCTAATCTCAAGGATTCACTCTAATATTCAAATTCAAGCCAAATCCAAAATTCAATCCTAATTGGATTCATAAGTTTCAAAACTACAAGTTCTGCTGTCAGCAGTTTGCAACTTAAACCTTAATTTGAAGTAATGATAGGAGGATCATGCTAAATCCATGGCCCCACCTTCAATATGTCCTACTCACGTTACTGCTAAATTCAAAGTTCCTGCTGAATGCAATGATCAATCTGAACCTGAGTTTGATTATCGCCAAGCGTACTACCAATTAGTATGATCAAGGTAACATTTTACAACAAGCAATAATATTATGCTAAGATTGGCTTTGCTGTTTATAAGTAAATACAAAGTACAAGCTATGCTTCATTAAAAAAAAATCACTAAGAGATACGGAGCCTGGTCAAGGGACGGTCCTACATGTGATGCCATGTTCTATCAGTTTGGCTAGGTATGTTTAACAAGCTATGATCATTACGGTCGCACTTTTACACAAGTGGAGAATAGTAGTCCCAAAAGGAAGTTAATGATACGTTGATATTGATGTCTATGACTTGATGGACGGTGGCTAATGCTAAAACACATATAACTCCTAATATCTCTTCAAAATCCTGTTGCTAGAAAATAGACGGCACGGCCCTACAGCTTGCTTGTGTCTGCCCGAGCTTGTCGAAGAGTTGGTAAAGCACCTGGAAATGAAAGAAAACTGGAGGATTACAAGATATTCTTCACGATTCCATACAAATTAAATTGACAATGTCGAGCACTATAAGAAACTGAGCATGGATATGGACCGTTACCTACAGATTTGACAAAGTAGTTGGTTCCTTTACATCCCGGGCTTTGAGCATGTTGGTGTTAGAGAATAACGAAGCCCCCGTCGTATATTGGAGCTGGGAGATATCGTCAGCTCTTAGAAGAACAAGCTCGCTGAAGTCCGTAGCTACACCAAATTGGCCGTACCACACCCTGCAAATAAAGACGCTAAGGGAGCCTGGCTGTCTCCGACCTGAACAATTCAAACCAGAAAATCAAACAAGGACAGTGGTGCTAAGGCATTCAGGAAGTGCAAAGTACCAGTGCATGTAAAGTTAGCTTCAACACCATTTGAGTTGCTCTAAATCAAAGTCGAACTTCGAGCGAGCTTTAAACTTCGACGAAACAGGGTCTTCCAAATTTATTAAGACACGAAAGAGTTGTTACTAAGACGTATTGTCTTGAAGGAGCGACTTTCGATTCCGTGAACGAGAACTCACAATATCACTAACCTGCATGAGAAAGAGAAATACAAAAAGCAAAACTCAAAGAGAGGATAATGCCATATACACATATCCAAGTTACAGTACTCCTTGAATCTAAGCATTTCCAAGCAACAACCAAGTGTTCCACAGAATTTAGCAAAGTTAAGAGCAAACTTACTTTGGTCCAGGGGATTTCGCTGCTGAAAACCCGAGGTACCGAGAGTGCCAATTCAAAATCCACCCTCAATCATAATGTCCTTTGATTCACACCAACTTATGTTCTCTGCAACCACCAACAGTTCAGTAAGTTTTCTTGCGGAAAATATGTTCTCGTTAGAACTTACATGGTTGCGAGCAAACCTGAGTTTAAACCATCCAGAAGCATATCACATGAACGAGAAAATGCCATTGCGACTCGTACAACCGCAGCAGGATCAAGCTTGACACTGCAACCAAAAAGGCTGACAGAAGTGGCAAAGACCACTGCCTTAAGTTGTCAAAGATGCGACAGCTTTACCACAAGTTCGGATGGAAATCTCCAATTCACCTTCTCAAATCAGGAGCCTGCATACAGATATGGAAAATTTGCTTGCAATAAGTTTTACAAACAGCAAAGATATAGAAGAGAATGCAAGCTTAGAGTAACCTGCAAAATTCAGGAGTCATGTATTGCGACGCAAAGGAGAGATATTCGAAATACAAGTTCAAGCCAACCATTTTCTGTTTGTCCAAATCAGCAGAAGTCTCGTGTTGCTGACTCAGAGTGATCTGCATTTAAACATCAAGGCAGTTATTAACACAATCAATGTGTGGGAAATCAAAACAACTCAAATATTCACAAGACAATTTTGGAATTTCTTTCCAAAACACAGAGAAACGTGTTCAGAACCAATTTTAAAAAAAACCTTCCTAATTGGCCTCATAGTATCTTGTTAGAATCAGAAAGGATTCATCATTTTCTAAAAAGAAATTAGGGGCAACACCGTAAATAGGCGCTACCAGCAAAATCTCCAAAAACCGGAATTGGACAACATTCAAAACTATCAAGATTTGAACGCAGCAAAACTTTCCAAACTTTCCAAATAGAAAATATCAGGGAATTAAAGCTATTGAAAACCAAAATCGTCAAATCATATCGTATCAGTCCCTTCAAAACCCTTCAACATTTTCAAATCAAGGCACAAACAAATCGTATCACAATCAAGAGAGATTAAACACACATTAAAACCTTCCATCTTCATCATTGGCCATTACTATAAGAGGGGTCACTTGGCATCAGAAGAGGGGACGGAAAAAAATCAGAGAGAAATCCATACGAAGAAGAGACGAAAGAAAGAAATTACAAACCAACAGTCACACGCGTAATCGCAACTATTTCCAAACCCACAAATACAGACTCAGAAGCGCAGTGGCTCATCATCGTCTCCGAGATCGCAACAGCAAAGAAGCCAAACGACACATTTCATAAATCAAGCAAAAAGGTAAAAATAAAAGAGAATCATCCCTGAGACAGAGCCGTGAAGTTGTCCGCCACCATCGCCGGCCTTCCTCTCTTTTTATTTTTCCGCTTTTACTTTAAATTCTGCATCTTGTAACATGTAATCACCATCAATCTAATGAGAATGGGGGCGGGGACCATGGGAAAGGGGTTTTTGATTGTTCGGTCGTGAGAAATCGAGAGAGAAAATGAAAGTGAGCGGCGGCGATTAGGGTTCATAAACCCTAATTGTTGAGAGAACTGAGAGGAATCGTGAGAGTGGCGAGAGAGAAGATTGAGATCGTATGGCTGCCCCTCCGTTTCTCTTAACCTTTTTTTTTATGATCAAAATCCTTTTCTTTTAATTAAAAAAACAATTAGAACTGTTTTTATAAAAAAATATAACTCAACCTTTTTTTTTTTTTTGATAACTACTAAAAGAAGAACTTTTATAATAAGAACTCTCATTCTCTAAAACAATAATTTTTTTTTACAAACTCCTATTAACTTCTTTTAATAAACTAAAACTAAAATAATCTTTTTTAAAATCCTTAACTTTTTGTAATTTAAATAATTCTAAATATTAAAACCTTTCTTTAAGAAAAAAAATCTAAATTAATGCAACCCTTTTTTTTTGTACAATTAAGTTTAGATAAGTAAAACCTTTTTTATTTTAATATTAAATTAATTAACCTTTTATAAGAAAATTCTAACTAAAATCAACATTTTTTCATAATAAACTTTAAAATCAACTTTTTCAATCAACTCTTTTTCTTAAAAATCAACTCGCTAGACTTGCGCTTGAGTGAATCGCTTGTGTGTGTTATTTTATGGTTATTTTTACTTAATGTTAAATGTTTACTTGCTATTTGTCTAAACCCTTTTCAAAAATACTAAAAAAAACTCGATCCAACGTCGAGCCACTTTTCTGCCTATGTAAGTCGAGTGCCTTCGGGCCTCGCATTCAACCTTTTCGGTCACCATACACTTTTGCTAGCCCACTTTGCTAGTATGCACAACTAATCTTAAGTTTGGGTCCCTCGACATTCCAAAGGAAAGGTTATTTATAATTGACTAAACCGTCATAGGATTAACGCTTTAGAACCCTTGGCCGTAGGATTCGGAGTCGCCGTACTCCACGTCTCGCCGTAGACACTTAGAATCTTAGCCTTAGGATCGGAGTCGCCGAACTCCAAGTAAATGCTCCGCCGCGAACATTTACAATCCTACCCCGCTTGAACCATCCTACAACTTTAGAGTCGCCGCACTCTATGTAAGGTCTTGCCCAAGACTTTACTTCCCCTTGGAACCTTGACCCCGTCAAGGAGTTCCTCTTTGCAGAACTACGCATACTCTGATTCTACTCCCGAGGATACGTAGGCATAAGGTGCGATACCTTATCGAGTATACTTAGATACTAACCCCTAGGGTTTCAACCTTTAGCATAGCACCCTTAGCAAGCGATTGAGAGATAACATAATACTAATGAGAGGTTCCCGTAGAGTACTACGGACGTTTAGGATGCTAATACCTTCCCTAGGCGTAACCAACCCCCGAACCTTAGATCTTTAGGTTTTTTTTCGCTTTTGAACCTTTCCTTTGGATAAATCAAAGACGGTGGTGAACATTTAAAGAAATGTGATCCTAGTTCATTAATAACTATGGTATCCAATTCTCACCGCAACACGAACATCCTGGCGAACCTCTGCTATTTCGTGAAATTGTTCTATGATTTTTGTGTTGTTTTGGTGTTTTGAGCTGTGATTATTCTAATGAATTACCATGATGTATATTGATGATTATGAGCTGTGTATATATGATGTTTGATGATTAATTGATGATATGAATTACCATGAGTATATTGACGATTATGAGCTGTGTATATTTGATGTTTGATGACTATTCGATAATATGAATTACCATGACGTATATTGATGATTATGAGTTGTTTATACATGATGTTTGATGATTAATTGAAGGTATGAATTACCACGAGTATGTTGATGAGTAAATGATGGCGCGAATGACCATGAGTGATATTGGTGATTATGAGATGATGATTTGTGATGTTTGACGAATATATGATGACAAGATTAACATGAGAATTGATGAATAATGATGAACATAATGATTTTATTGATGATGATGATTAATAACGTTGTGTATCATGCATTCATAGCATTTCAGTGATGATGTTAGACTCCGTTCTATTGTGGCTTCAATCCCATTGTGTGGATGTGAGGTAATTTTGACATGCTCCGGTTCTTGTGTGGAACCGATCCTAATGACGGGGATCTTTGGAGGGTGATGGCCTAGTGTCCATCGACTGTGACGATTGGTACCACATGCATGAGTCTTGTTGTGCATTGCATTTAAATGGCATTGGTTTGATGTGTGATATCGTGATGTTGGATATGTTCCTTGTGATGACCCTGATGATGTTGTATATGATGATGACGCCATTTTATGCATATCCTATTTTTATATTGATTATAATGAATTGTGATTACTCACCCTGCCTATTTGAATGTTGTCTCCACGTGGGTAACGTGCAGGTGATCAGGCTTAGCTGTGGATGCCTCTGAGGACTTTTGGAGTTTATTTTGCTTTTGGTCGATGTAGAGGGTCTTGCTCTGATAGTGTAACATCGGGTTGGGTCATTGAGTCAGAACATATTATGTTGACATTTTTTTGTTATTTGATTATTAGGGTTTTTATTTTAAAACCTTTTTGATGTTGGATTATTATGGTTATGGTGGTTCCGCTGCTATTTGATGGCTTTTTTATTATTTTGAGGAAACCCCGTTGTTTACGGAGCAAATGTTTTATTTTGAGATTATTGAGAAATGTGCACCCTTCTGAGGTGATTTTACTCTGATAATTTGTGTATTTTGCCGTGTATTTTTGTGGGGTAGAAAAGGGTGTTACAGGAAGCATAAGCCAGTTAGAGTTAGAAACATGAGGGCAAACTTTGCGGTGCTACAAAGGGGAGTTGCTCCTTGATCTAAGATGTATTATTGCAGAGGTGCAGTTCAGAATCAAGTTTGTTTGGGGGTCAAGCAAGCTGTAATGAGGTTTCAAGAAGGATGTCTTGACATTATACTGCTGTTGCAGGTCCTGGGGAACTTGACAGTTCAAGGTGGATTCTACCATTACTGGTTAGTTGTGATTGATAAGAAAATGATGTGAAGCCCTGATCAAATTAGAAGAAAAGTGTGTCTGATGTCAGGACACTGTTTAGGACATGCTCTCTATTGGGTCATTATGGACGGTGTACCTTGGACAGTGGAAAACTTGCGCATGGAAAACATGCTCTTCGGTTTTTGCAAAATCTTTGGACGGTGTTCTTTATAGGAGAAACAGTCAAAGCATTCCTGGCTGGTGCACTCTTGTTGTTGGAGAAGTTTCATTCGCTATAAATGTCCTTATTGAATTTACCTGTGGTTCATTAATTCTTATGAAGACCGCTAAGGTATTTATAGGAAAGCCTTGGTCACTTTTGTCTCAAGATGTGTATCTATGATGTGGTCTCATGGCATTATTCAGAATTATGCCTTGGTTGTGGTGAGCCTGGGTTGGCTTGGGACATTTTTTTGTCAATTTTTGGCAAAAAAGGGGGAGAAAGGTTCGAGCCTTAGTCTCTTTCTATTTTGTGTCTTGTGTCCTGAGTTAAGATATATACCTAGGAATTTCAGGAGTCTCCAATCTCTTGGGTGTGTATGTGGATGTGTACTTCTAGATACCTCATTGTTTCAGGGGGAGTCACATCAGTACTCTAATCATAGCCGACACTCAGGGTGAAGAGACGTTAGGAACATCCTGGTTTTATAGTACAAAGAGTTTTAGCCAAAATTTGCCAAAAGGGGGAGATTGAAAGCTCAAATAATTTGGACAAAATTTTGGTAAAACTTAGTGTTGAATAAGATGTTCCCACGTGAAGACCAAAGCTGAAGAATTCTGCCAAAGAACAAAGATGTCGAAGAAGATGCCTAAACTTGAAGACTGAACATCCTGGGTTGCTATAACAGATTGTTTTAAATCTGTTTCAAATCTTTTCCAAAATCCTAGGCGCGCTCAGCAGTGGATCAAGGAAAGATTTGAAGCCCAACTGAAGACTATAAAAGAAGACTTAGTCCTAGGGTTTATACACCTTGAATATACCTTTTGTAACCTAGTTCTCTTGTGTAAAAATAAAGGTTTAGGGTTTTGAGAGTCGTTGGCTCTCTAGGATTGTAAGTCTCCCTTTGTATCGTTTGATGCACTGTGGTAGACATAGGTATCACACAGATCCATAAGCCTTTAAGTATTGGATTGTGTATTGTTCTTGGATGAAGCTTTGAAGCAAATCCAAGTCAGCGTGTTGGTCAAGTATGCTTGACAGAATTATGTATTGACAGGGATAGTTTAGATATCACAGATTGTGATTAGGGGAAGTGAGTGGTGATTCTCATATTAAAGAGGGTGTTCTTGTGTAAAGATTTCATTGGGTAATACTTTGGAGATAAAGTTGTAAACGGGGGAGTTTAACTTTATAAGTTTACTACAGATAGTGGAGTCTTCTTCCTGGATTGGTATCCCCCAGATGTAGGTGAGTTGCACCGAACTGGGTCATCATATTCTGTGTTGTTTATCATTCTGCAATTTACAATTCAGTATTGATTAACATATTGGAACAGATGTCACTATGTGTGGTTGTATACAAGTTGGGGAGAAGATGTTGGTTGCTAAGAGGTTGAGAAAAAAAAAGTTTGAGAAAGAAAGAAAAGAAAAAGTGAAAAAGAAAAAGATAAAAAAATGGGAAAAAGAATTGAAAAAAGAAAAAAAAAATTGAATAATGTTGTGCTAATACGTTGTGTGAAATGGTGTAACAATTTGGAAAAGAGAAACAGGTGATTGGAATTTGTGAGTGCTTGAGATTGTGAGAAATGATCACTCTCGTTTAATTAGGCAGGTTTTTGTTTCTTTTACCTTAAGAAAAACAATTGTTTGTTACCCAAGTCACATTACAACCCTTAAAGCCCTTGTGATTTTTGCTTTTATACTGTTCAATATGAGTTTTTTCTTGATGAATGCATAATTTAACTTGTTGTTAGCTTGATTGTTAGGTGAGAGTTAAGCCCTTCATGTTTTTGTTATTCATCTACTGATGAAGTGTGTGCTAGGTGTGATTCATTTTTTAACATTGTATTGTCTTAGAATTTTTTACATGTGTTTTGTATTTAAAAGTTGTTTCGTTTTCATGTTATCGTTGTAGTTTAGCGGTAAGCATTGTTTTGCATGTACTTTTGATATTTGTACCATACGTATGTTTTACGTTTGTAAAAACTTGTTGAGCATGATTTCATGATTATTGCTTTTGTTTCTTTGAGTTGATTGATTCTTGTTTGAGGACAAACAAGTTTAAGTTGGGGAGAGTTGATAAGTGTTAAAATTTACTAATATTGAGTGTAAATAATTGGCACTTATTGGCTTAATTCAACCAATAAATCTCAACTTTTGTGCATATGTTGTATAGTTTACATTATAGTGTATATATTGCTTATCGTGTAAATATCATTTATTTTAATTGTGTTTTCTCATTTTTGTAGGTATACAAGCAATGATATTTTGTCATTGTCTTATAGAGCATTGAATAAGCATTCCAACGCTTCCGACCGCGTCGGAGTTACGGTTCAAAAGTTATGGTCGAAACAAGTGCTGGTTTGTTGTCATGTTCGCTGTACGAACTAGAGGCGAGCGAATTCGCCAAGAGTTCACACTGCGAACTCAAGGCGAATAAAAATTGCCCAGAACCGTGGAAAACACTGTTTTGACAGTAGTTAAGGCGACATATGTTCGCTGGGTGAACGAGACTTCGCTAAGCGAACATGGAAACCCATTTTTGCCTATTTAAGTCATTTTTCAGCATTTTCTAGGTTATGTTGTTGGGAACTTTTTACCCCAACTTCATCAAACACACTCTTGAGTAGATTTAGCGTAGAAACAATATATGGAGTGTATATCTTGACGATCCGGAGTCGAATCTACTTCAAGCGGAGTTGACAAACCATGAGATTTGTGTTATTCTTCCTTCCTCTCTATGTATTTTTCATTTGTTGGGGTTTTGTATGTAAGTTTATCTTGATTGTATGTATATTTATGGATATTTGTATAAAATCTCTTTTACAACTCTTTAGAGATGTCATCTTTGATTTTTTACTTAATGGGTTTGGATTGCTATAGACATATATAGTTCGAACTCTATCTAAAATGAACATCTGTTAGATTTTAAACTCTAGACATAAATTTAGGTCTAATATTCACGTGGGTATCGATTCTTAATGCTCCGTGTTGTCGAGTTGCGTGAGACATCACCGATGAGGCAATGCGGTTGTTCTCTCAACTTTGCATTAGACATAACCTCTGTTATGAGCGATACGTGATGATATTGACGAGTGATTTAAGTGGCGTGCATTTGATCCATAGATTTTTTAGTGCTTGATGGGTAGATTCAAATACAACTCCTGGCGAGTTTTCTCATGTCTTAAGAATGTATTTATTTTATTGTTTTATGTTTTTTCTTTTGCACTTTTATCCCAAACCATTTAAACCCAAGCTTAGAGATGTAGGGATTGTCGAACGACATTCTTTCCCTCTCACCGATCCATGTGGAGACGACATAAATCCCTGAGAGAATTTTTTCGAAAATAATATTTTTGCTTGCCGTTTTACCGCTCCAACAAAATGGCGCCGTTGTCGGGGATTGGTTTTGATATTGAATTGCATTGCGATAGTTTCTATATTTCTAAGCTTTAATTGTCTATATTGTATATATGCTCGTACAAATACTTGTTTTGCTTTTGTTTCCCATCCTTGTATATAACTGTTTTCCATTGTGTTTGTTCATGTGTTGTATATATTTTATTTCCGTAACGTTTGTTCAAGTGTTTGGTTAGGACACTTTCTTCAGGTTGGCGCTTTGACAAAGCATTGGCATGTCTGTGAGGAAGTTACAAGCAAAACACAATAAAGGCGTCGAGCTAACGACGTGAAACAAACGTTTGTTAGGAGGCAACCCAATGGTTTTTGAGTTAGTATAACTTTATGTTTATTTAGTTTGATTCAAATTTGTTACATTGTTAGGAAATTTTTGTGTTTTTTTCACAAGCTTTATTTTTTATTAGCTTGAGGATGCATTTTGTGATTGTTCAAGTTCGATTGTTTCAACAAGAAAATGTTATGGTGAAAGAGTGTTGTAATAAACCACAAGTAGAAAAACTAGAATTTTTGAGTTATTGTCGTGTTCGCCCTGAGTTCGTTGTGCGAACCTGGGGCAAATGAGTTTGCTAGGCAAATAATTGTTCGCACTGCGAATATGACAGATTCAGGAATGGTGAAATTTTTAAAGGAGTTACATGGCTAAGGTTTGTGTTTATCGCTTTCTAGAACATACCATGATTAGGAAACTTTTCATTTGTACAATTTTCATGTCATTCATTCTTTTGCCATACTTGTTCAGTTTTGAATCACTTTAGAACTAAACCCTTTTTGTAAGGAGCTTTCTATTGTTTACTATATGCAGGAGACCAACATTCTTGTTTAACTTGGTTTTAATATGTTTAATCTTATATTTGTGTTGATTTGTATGATAACACTAAAATGATCAAGGCATTTTGTTTGATTTTGAGCATAACCACTTGACCAAATAGTTAATCTACCTTGTGAGTGAGTGAGAATTTGCTTACCACCTTTGAGCCTTTGTTAGAATCCATGTTGGTGTTAAGTTCAATTTTGTATGGATTCTAATACTTTTTCTTGAACTATAAAGATGACTTGTTATTTGAGTTTTTTTACCCCTGTCTAATAAGTTTGAGAGCATTCATATCACTATGTGTGGTTGTATTCAAGTTGGGGAGAAGATGTTGGTTGCTAAGAGGTTGAGAAAAAGAAAAAGTTTGAGAAAGAAAGAAAAGAAAAAGTGAAAAAAGAAAAAGATAAAAAAAAAGGGGGAAAAGAATTGAAAAAAGAAAAAAAATGAATAATGTTGTGCTAATACGTTGCGTGAAATGGTGTAATAATTTGGAAAAGAGAAACAGGTGATTGGAATTTGTGAGTGCTTGAGATTGTGAGAGATGATCACTCTCGTTTGATAAGGCAAGTTTTTGTTTCTTTTACCTTGAAAAAAATAATTGTTTGTTACCCAAGTCACATTACAACCCTTAAAGCCCTTGTGATTTTTGCTTTTATAATGTTCAATATGAGTTTTTCCTTGATGAATGGATAATTTAACTTGTTGTTAGCTTGATTGTTAGGTGAGAGTTAAGCCCTTCATGTTTTTGTTATTCATCTACCGATGAAGTGTGTGCTAGGTGTGATTCATTTTTTAACATTGTATTGTCTTAGAATTTTTGACATGTGTTTTGTATTTAAAAGTTGTTTCGTTTTCATGTTATCGTTGTAGTTTAGCGGTAAGCATTGCTTTGCATGTACTTTTGATATTTGTACCATACGTATGTTTTGCGTTTGTAAAAACTTATTGAGCATGATTTCTTGATTATTGCTTTTGTTTCTTTGAGTTGATTGATTCTTGTTTGAGGAGAAACAAGTTTAAGTTGGGGAGAGTTGATAAGTGCTAAAATGTACTGATATTGAGTGTAAATAATTGGCACTTATTGACTTAATTCAACCAATAAATCTCAACTTTTGTGCATATGTTATATAGTTTACATTATAGTGTATATATTGCTTATCGTGTAAATATCATTGATTTTAATTGTTTTTCTCTCATTTTTGTAGGTATACAAGCAATAATATTTTGTCATTGTCTTATAGAGCATTGAATAAGCATTCCAACGCTTCCGACCGCGCCGGAGTTACGGTTCAAAAGTTATGGTCGAAACAAGTGCTGGTTTGATGTCATGTTCGCTGTGCAAACTAGAGGCGAGCGAATTCGCCAAGAGTTCGCACTGCGAACTCAAGGCGAATAAAAATTGCCCAGAACCATGGAAAACACTGTTTTGGCAGTAGTTAAGACGACATATGTTCGCTGGGTGAACGAGACTTCGCTAAGCGAACACGAAAACCCATTTTGGCCTATTTAAGTCATTTTTCAGCATTTTCTAGGTTATGTTGTTGGGAACTTTTTACCCCAACTTCATCAAACACACTTTTGAGTAGATTTAGCATAGAAACAACATATGGAGTGTATATCTTGACGATCGAGAGTCGAATATACTTTAATCAGAGTTGACAAACCATGAGATTTGTGTTATTCTTCCTTCCTCTCTATGTATTTTTCATTTGTTGGGGTTTTGTATGTAAGTTTATCTTGATTATATGTATATTTATGGATCTTTGTATAAAATCTCTTTTACAACTCTTTAGAGATATCATCTTTGATTTTTTACTTAATGGGTTTGGATTGCTATAGACATATACGGTTCAAACTCGATCTAAGATAAACATCTGTTAGATTCTAAACTCTAGACATAGATTTAAGTCTAATATTAACGTGGGTATCGATTCTTAATGCTCTGTGTTGTCGAGTTGCGTGAGACATCACTGATGAGGGGATACAGTTGTTCTCTCAACTTTGCGTTAGACATAACCTCTGTTGTGTGCGATACATGATGATATTGACGAGTGATTTAGGTGGCGTGCATTTGATCCATAGATTTTTTAGTGCTTGATGGGTAGATTGAAATACAACTCCTGACGATTTTTCTCATGCCTTAAGAATGTATTTATTTTATTGTTTTGTTTTTTTCCTTTTGCACTTTTATCCTAAACCATTTAAATCCAAGCTTAGAGATGTAGAGATTGTCGAATTACATTCTTTCCCTCGCACCGATCCCTATGGAGGCGACATAAATCCCGGAGGGAATTCTTTTGAAAATAATATTTTCTTCTTGTCGCTTTACCGCTCCAAAAGCGGGTAGGAGTCAATTTTCATAGGAGCTTTGGCTTTGGAAAACCTCAGCCTCGCTTCGTTCAAAGCATCTTGAACAAGATCCTTGAAAAGAAAACATTGTGAGGTTTTATGCCCTAGAAAGTTGTGATATTTACAGAAACCTCGTTTCTTTCTTTGTTCTAATAGCACTACTTTTGCATCTGCTGGCACTAAAATCTGGCCATATGCAACCAATAAGTTAAAAATTTCATCGCATTTGGTCACGTCGAATGTATAAGTTCTCTTAGGGAATTTATCATTTTTCTCAGGTTCAGAAGGATTCTTTCCATTTGCAGGTGTAAGCAGCTTACACATATATGGAGGACCTAATTTTAATTCAACCATGTCGGCCTTGTTTTCTTTGACATTATTATATTCATCATCTGACGTCAAGTCATTATCTTCCATATAGACATATGCCACTCGTTCCTTCTTACCTTTATTTACTTTGGCCTTCTCAGCCTTTAATCATTCGAGCTGTCGAAATCTATTAGCTAGTTGGGCCATATCTCTTAGATACTGTGTATCTAACTTTTTCCTAATGGAATAATCCAATCCCTTAACGGCCAATTCGACTAGTTCATGTTCAGGCACTTAAGTGAAACACCTTGTTTTCAATAGCCGGAAACGGTTCAAGTAATCATCTATTGACTCAGCAAACTTTTGCTTCACACTCGACAATTCTTTCAACCTAATCTTAGATTGCCCCATATAAAATTCCTTGTGGAATAACCTTTCTAAACGAGTCCAATCATTGATGGAATAGTGAGGAAGGGTTGTAAACCATGTAAAGGCGTTCTTTGTAAGAAAACTAGGAAAACATCTCATCCTTAAGTTCTCATTATTTTCTATGTCCCATGCCTCAGTTAGATGTCGAGCAATATGCTCGACTATATATTCATTGGTATCACCAGAGAACTTTGTGAATTTATGGACTTTCCATCCCCTTAGAAGTTCTGTTTGTAATACATATTCTAATAAGAGAGGTGTATAATTTGGCATTTGTAAGCCCATATTTACACCACTCTACGCCATTATCCTTTCAACCATGGTTGCATGATTATTTTCCCCCACCAAGTTATCCTGTCGAACTTGCTGAACCACTTGTTTTACATCTTGATTTCGATTAACTATCAAAACTTGTGGACCTTCAGCCTCCCTAGGCCTTGCTTGTTCGAGCACATAGGGTATAAATTGTTGCCCCTGATTCACAGTGTTTTCGTCAAGGACTACCGTCTCATTTCAAATTGGCCCGGCCACTTGAGGTTGTACTATGGGTCGAACTTCCGCCAAAGGTGTGCCAAAGAAATCAACAATTTGATTCATTTGAGTTGCCAATTCTTGGTAAATGTATCGCCCCTATTTATTTAATTAATTTTTGGTGAATAAAATGTGTGATTTCATGTGTTGTTTGATGATTTGATATGTTAGAGGGACCCTTGGTGTAGGGTGGTAGCCTTAGAATATAGAATTCCAGGTGTTGGCGGGGTATATGTCCTTTAGTTAGGGGTATGGAGAGATGATAGAAGTGAGTAGAATAATTTAGAGTTGTTTTGGCGATTAAAAATAATGTTTTATTTATTTTATTGTATTAATTAGTGATTAATAAAATAAATAGTATGTGTAGTGTGTAACGGTCCGTTTTTAATATTTCCTTTTTCCGTGCTTTTTGGTGTTAATTGGTCGAGTCTTTATTTTTAATTGAGCAATATTTATGTTAATTGCTAATTGGTGTGATTATATGTTATTTTTGCACATTGTGTATTTTTACCGTTTTTGAGAGTTGCGGGGAAAATTGGAATAGAGGGTATTTGACATATTTCATAATTAATAGTATTAGTTAATAATAGTTAGTTTAGATATTTATTAGAAATGTTTAGAATTTTTAAGTTAAGAAAATATAAAAGAAAATAGTTAGTATAAGTTTAGAAAAGTTAGTAAGAATTTCCAAAAGAGAAGAAAAAGAGAGAAGAAGAAAAGAGAAAAGAAAGAAGAAAAGAGAGGAAAACTTGTGAAGGAAGAAACCAATCTCCCGACTTTTTAGAACACGATTAAATCGGGTAAGGGTGCGAAACTCGGTTATTATATCATTGTGTATGATTATATACGTTTTGTGTGGATGTTTTGGATTGGTTTTCCATATGTTTCCGTTTATGCCGTATTGGACGAAATCGTTAGAAACCGATGTTTTTACGGTCGAAAAGTCGTATAAATACATGTGTTGGTTGGTTATATGTATGTGAGTTTCTGTTTAAAGTCTCATGAAGTTTGGATATGTTTCGGTTAGTTTCCGCTATGTTTCCGTTATTTTGTCCGTTTAGGTCGAATTGTAGGAAGTCGATAGGAACCAATGTTTTCACGGTTAGAATTCGAAATAAATTACGTAGTTGTATCGAGTAAGGTTAGGTCGTCATATGTCGTGATTTTTATTCGATTTGATGATGTTTGAAAATTCTGGTTTTTGGAAGGTTGAAATTTAATCGAAAAATCGAACGTCGTAGAAATTTCGTTTATGTGTTCTAAAATGTTCTTATGTATTTGGTGGTTGCGCGTATATGTTTGTTTCGGTGAAAATGTTCGATTTAGTCGAGTTTTCGGGCAAAAGGAAAAATGGCAGCAAAGGTGTATTTTGAGAAATTCTGATTTTTGAGAAAAACAGGGCTATGCATCGATACATAAGCTATGTATCGATACGAAATTGATTATGTATCGATACATAACCCTTATGCATCGATACATACTGTGAAAATTGGGAAAAACAGCATTTTCACTACAGCATGTGTCGACACATGCGTGCTATGTATCGATACATGTGGCTTTTTGTATCGATACATAAGCCTATGTATCGATACATACTGTGCTGAACCATGAAAATCTGGTTTTTCGGGGAAACTTCGGAAATTCATATCTCTTGAACCGTAAGGCGGTTTTAACCCTCGTTTGAAGCGTTAGAAAGCTAACGAGATGCTCTTTCTAGGAAAAATAGTTTTGGGGTCTGAACTTGGTCCAATTGGTACAGTTTTTACGAACCGTTTCGTTGTGTCGGGCGTCCGGTTTATGTTTCGCGTTATTTTGAAATATTCATATCTTGTTAACCGTTTATCGTATTTAAGAGTTCTTTATACCGAATCGAAGCTATCGATGAGTACTTGTTGATGATGGTAGAAAATATTATTTTTGGCCGACTTTTAGCCGACTTTTCCGAGAAACCGTAAAATGGAATTTTTGAGTTATTTTCTATATTGTGCGATAGAATGTGATATGTTATGAGATGGTTTGTGTGATGATTCTTTGATGGTATATTGGTGTTTGTGGCCATTTTTGGGCAATTGGGTGCATTACTTTATATGTACTTGAAATGCATGATTTAATGTATGAGCTTTGATTGCCATGGGTCATTATATGACATGCATCATGTGTTAGACATTGTAGATCCCTTTGTGGGTGTAAACAATGCATGAAGACATTGTAGATCCCTTTGTGGGTGTAAACAATGCATGTTGAATTGTAGATCCCTTATGGGTGTAAGCAATTGTTGTATTGATCGTGTGCCTATTATAAAGGACTAAAAACGATCCATAACGTCGTATGCTTGGTGATAAGTGGTAGCGACGGGGAACATCGTATGCCCGACGGGGAGTTACCCTAAGTAACGAGCGATGATTCCAAGAGTTCCTGGGGGACTAATGGTACCGCATGCATAGAGTCGTTGTGTCGGTCTCTGTGCATTTGCATAATTCATTACATGAATGTTTATGTGTTGAATTTTGAGAAGGAATTGTTATGCATTGTGTTAATGTATAGGCTTATGTGATTGATGTGTGAAATGGGGTTAATATGTCTTGTATTGTTTATAAGTATCATATTTGTATGGTGAGAATAATTGTGCATATTTTGCTAAGTGTTATATAATGATATGCAAGTATATTATAATCCTGTTTCTCACCCTTCTGCTGTTTTATAATGCTCTATGAGGCATTGCAGATTAGATGTTGGAGTCTTTTGCGAAGATTAGTGTCTTCGTCTTTTTGTCGTTCCGTCGGCTCTGATATGTAACACGGGTAGTCGGGGTTCGAGTGTAGATGTTTCTTTTGGCCTGTATCTAGTGGCTTTGTATGAACATGTATATGACATACTTATCTTTTGTGATGACATCAGTTATGGATGTTCCGCTTTAATTCTGTAACTGAATGATGGTATTTTGGAACTGAGTTCCTATGTTTATATGGCTATCAGGTTGTTATATATCTATATGAGCAGTTTGTTTTAGTTCACGTTGGTGTGGCATCTCTGGCTATATCATGATAAATTATTCTTTGCTCTGATGTTTTATTTATAAGAATAGTTTATTCCGATTTTTGTACGGGGTATAGAAGGGGTGTTACATTAAGTGGTATCAGAGCCAATGTTTGGTTTGTCCGACCAGGTTGTCGTGTCGGTTGTGTCTGGTTGGTCTGTTGCACTCTGTGGAGTGGTTGTTTAACCATAATTTGCTATCATTGGGAATGTTCAGATTATGGCGGCAAGACGTGACGCTGCTATGACTGCGGCCATGCAAGCTATGGCGCAAGCGATGCAGAATTTACCCAATGCTGCGGCGGACGAGGAGTCGCGTAGTATGGATAAGTTTCAGAAGAATAACCCACCGAGCTTCGAAGGTACTCATGATCCTGAGGGAGCACAGATTTGGCTGAAGAAGATTGAGAAGATCTTCCGTTTCATTAGGTGTTCCGAGGAACAGAAAGTGCAGTATGGTACTCATGTGCTGGAAAAGGAGGCTGAGGACTGGTGGATAAATGCTTCTCAGAGGTTTAAGGAGGATGAAATTGTGGTTACTTGGGCTGTGTTCAAAGATGCTTTTCTGGAGAAGTATTTTCCGGAAGATGAGAGAGGTAAAAAGGAAATTGAATTTCTTGAACTGAAGCAGGATAATTCCTCTGTTGCGGATTATGCTGCTAAGTTTGAAGAACTGGTGAAATTTTGTCCCAATTATAATACGGCTGGTTCGGAGAGGTCTAAGTGTCTGAAATTTGTGAATGGCTTGAGGCCAGAAATCAAGCAAGGTATCGGTTATTAGGAGATAAGACAGTTTTCAGTGTTGGTGAACAAGAGTCGGATTTTTGATGAGGATAGCAAAGCACGTGCTACTCATTACAAGAATCTGAATGATAAGAAAGGAAAGGGGCAGTTCAGAGGTAGGCCTTATGTGACTTCTGTTGATAGGGGGAAACAGAAGGCTACTTTTGATAGAAAGCCGAGTGGAGGAGGAATGAATTCTTCTATGAAATGTTACAATTGTGGTGGTTTAGGTCATCGTATATCGGAATGTAAGAGGAATATGAATAATATGAATAGGTGTGCTAATTGTGGGTTGAAGGGTCATGTGGCTGCTGATTGTAGGAGGAATGCAATCAAGTGTTATAATTGTGGGGAGAATGGTCACTATAGTATAAAGTGCACGAAACCAAGACAAGCTCAAGCGGGCGGAAAGGTGTTTGCATTGGCGGGGACTCAAACTACGAATGCAGACCGTTTGATTAAAGGTACATGCTTTATTAATAGTACACCTTTAGTTGCTGTTATTGATACGGGAGCGACTCATTCGTTTATTTCGTCTGAGTGCGCGAAGCGTTTGAATCTTGCGTTAACTTTGATGGGTGCTGAAATGGTTATTGAGACTCCTGCTTCAGGGTCGGTAAATACATCTTTGGTGTGTATGAGTTGTCCTTTAACCATGTATGGTAAAGACTTTGTTATGGATTTAGTATGTTTGTCGTTGGTGGGATTAGACGTGATCTTGGGTATGAACTGGTTGCAATTTAATCGAGTTCATATAGATTGCTATCACAAATTAGTAAGGTTTCCTTCTATGGAAGATGATGAATTTGAGAGTTTCCTATCCACTAAAGAGTTGAAGAAACTTTTAGCGGACGAAGCTCAATTGTTTGGTTTGTTTGCATCATTGTCGGTGGAGAGTAAAGTTGAGCTTGATGTGTTTCCAGTGGTGTGTGAATTTCCAGAAGTATTTCCGGAAGATATTACGGATGTACCGCCGAAAAGAGAAGTTGAATTTTCTATTGATCTAGTTCCGGGTACTAGACCGATTTCGATGGCACCGTATCGTATGTCGGCATCGGAATTGGTAGAATTGAAAAAGCAATTGAATGACTTGTTGGACAAGAAGTTTGTAAGGCCAAGTGTTTCTCCTTGGGGTGCTCCGGTATTGTTGGTAAAGAAGAAGGACGGGAGTATGCGGTTATGCATTGATTATCGACAGTTGAACAAAGTGACAATTAAGAACAAATATCCGCTTCCAAGGATCGATGATTTGATGGACCAATTGGTTGATGCGAATGTTTTTAGCAAGATTGATTTGAGATCAGGATACCACCAGATTTGTGTGAAAGGAGAGGATATTCAAAAGACGGCCTTTAGGACACGGTATGGTCATTACGAATACTCCGTGATGCCATTCGGGGTTTCTAACGCGCCGGGTGTGTTTATGGAATACATGAATCGTATTTTTCATGAACAGTTGGATCGTTTTGTGGTTGTGTTCATCGATGATATTTTGATTTACTCTAAGTCTCAAGAGGAGCATGAAGAGCATTTGAGAATTGTGTTGCAAATTTTGAAAGAGAAACAATTGTATGCTAAGTTGTCAAAATGTGAATTTTGGCTGTCGGAAGTAAGTTTCCTTGGACATGTTATTTCCGGTAGTGGTATTAGTGTTGATCCATCCAAGATAGATGTGGTGATGCAATGGGAGGCTCCTAGGTCGGTTACGGAGATTCGAAGCTTTTTAGGCTTGGCAGGTTATTATCGGAGGTTTATTGAGGGATTTTCGAAATTGGCACTTCCTTTGACGCAATTGACTTGTAAAGGAAAGGCTTTCATTTGGGATATTCATTGTGAAGAGAGTTTCAATGAGCTAAAGAGAAGGTTGACAACGACTCCGATCTTGATTTTGCCTAATCCTAATGAACCATTTGTTGTGTATTGTGATGCTTCATTGAAGGGTTTAGGTGGTGTTTTGATGCAAGATGGAAAAGTTGTGGCATATGCTTCTAGACAATTGAGAGTGCATGAAAAGAATTATCCTACGCATGACTTGGAGTTAGCGGCCGTGGTGTTTGTTTTGAAAATATGGAGGCATTATCTTTATGGTGCGAGATTTGAAGTTTTTAGTGATCACAAGAACTTGAAATATTTATTTGATCAAAAAGAGTTGAACATGAGACAAAGGAGGTGGCTAGAACTTTTAAAGGATTATGATTTTGGTTTGAATTACCATCCGGGTAAGGCAAACGTGGTGGCCGATGCTTTAAGTCGGAGGTTGTTACATATGTCCGCATTGATGATGAAAGAATGGGAACTTTTGGAGGATTTTAGAGACTTGAGTTTAGTTTGTGAAATGACGCCGAGAAGTGTGAGACTTGGTATGCTACATGTTACAAATGATTTTCTTGCAACGGTAGGTGAAAAGCAAAAGTTGGACTTGAAATTCGTTGATTTGATGTTGAATGAGAATGAAGATTTCAAAGTTGATAATTTTGGAGTTTTGAGATTCCGTGGTCGTATTTGTATTCCCGATGATGTGGAGTTGAAAAAGATGATATTGGAAGAAGGGCACCGAAGTAACTTAAGTATTCATCCGGGAGCGAACAAAATGTATCAAGATTTGAGAAAAATCTTTTGGTGGTCCGGATTAAAGAGGGACGTTGCTCAATTTGTGTATGCATGCTTAACTTGTCAAAAGTCTAAGGTGGAACATCAAAAACCGAGTGGATTTATGCAACTGTTGGATATTCCGGAATGGAAATGGGATAGTATATCGATGGATTTTGTTACGGGATTGCCGAATACGCAAAGAGGTCATAATGCTATTTGGGTAATTGTTGATAGGCTTACTAAATCTGCTCACTTTATTCCAATTGATATTAGTTATCCTTTGGAGAAGTTAGCCGAGATTTATATTCTTGTGGTGGTGAAGTTACATGGAGTTCCTAAGAGTATTGTATCGGATAGAGATCCTAGGTTTACATCGAGGTTTTGGGAGAGTTTACAAAAGGCTTTGGGTTCTAAGCTAAGATTGAGTTCGGCTTACCATCCGCAAACGGACGGTCAAACCGAGAGGACGATTCAATCGTTGGAGGATTTATTGCGTGCTTGTGTACTTGAGCAAGGTGGTGCTTGGGATGGTTATTTGGCGTTGATTGAATTCACTTACAATAACAGTTTTCATTCGAGTATAAGTATGGCACCATTTGAGGCTTTGTATGGTCGGAGATGTCGAACACCTTTGTGTTGGCATGAAACCGGCGAGAGGACGATAGTTGGACCGGAAATGGTACAACAAACAACGGAGAAAGTGAAGTTTATTCGGGAGAAGATGAAAGCTTCTCAAAGTAGACAAAAGAGCTATCATGACAAGAGAAGGAAAGATCTTGAATTTCAAGAAGGCGACCATGTGTTTTTGAGAGTTACACCGGTTACGGGTGTGGGTCGTGCTCTGAAGTCGAAGAAGTTGACTTCTCGTTTTATTGGTCCATATCAGATATCCGAAAGAGTTGGTGCAGTGGCTTACAGGATAGCATTGCCACCGAATCTTTCGAATCTACATGATGTTTTCCATGTTTCACAGCTACGGAAGTATGTTCCAGATCCGTCTCATGTGATTCCGATGGATGAGGTTGAGGTAAGAGATAATCTTACGGTTGAGGTTTTACCGGTGAGGATTTTAGATCGCGAGTTGAAAAGGTTAAGAGGCAAGGAGATTGCACTTGTGAAAGTGGCGTGGGGAGGCGCTGCTGAGGGCAATTTGACTTGGGAATTGGAAAGTCGGATGCGGGAATCGTATCCGGAGTTGTTTGGATCAGGTAATATTTTCGAGGACGAAAATTTCTCAAGTGGGGGAGAGTTGTAACGGTCCGTTTTTAATATTTCCTTTTTCCGTGCTTTTTGGTGTTAATTGGTCGAGTCTTTATTTTTAATTGAGCAATATTTATGTTAATTGCTAATTGGTGTGATTATATGTTATTTTTGCACATTGTGTATTTTTACCGTTTTTGAGAGTTGCGGGGAAAATTGGAATAGAGGGTATTTGACATATTTCATAATTAATAGTATTAGTTAATAATAGTTAGTTTAGATATTTATTAGAAATGTTTAGAATTTTTAAGTTAAGAAAATATAAAAGAAAATAGTTAGTATAAGTTTAGAAAAGTTAGTAAGAATTTCCAAAAGAGAAGAAAAAGAGAGAAGAAGAAAAGAGAAAAGAAAGAAGAAAAGAGAGGAAAACTTGTGAAGGAAGAAACCAATCTCCCGACTTTCTAGAACACGATTAAATCGGGTAAGGGTGCGAAACTCGGTTATTATATCATTGTGTATGATTATATACGTTTTGTGTGGATGTTTTGGATTGGTTTTCCATATGTTTCCGTTTATGCCGTATTGGACGAAATCGTTAGAAACCGATGTTTTTACGGTCGAAAAGTCGTATAAATACATGTGTTGGTTGGTTATATGTATGTGAGTTTCTGTTTAAAGTCTCATGAAGTTTGGATATGTTTCGGTTAGTTTCCGCTATGTTTCCGTTATTTTGTCCGTTTAGGTCGAATTGTAGGAAGTCGATAGGAACCAATGTTTTCACGGTTAGAATTCGAAATAAATTACGTAGTTGTATCGAGTAAGGTTAGGTCGTCATATGTCGTGATTTTTATTCGATTTGATGATGTTTGAAAATTCTGGTTTTTGGAAGGTTGAAATTTAATCGAAAAATCGAACGTCGTAGAAATTTCGTTTATGTGTTCTAAAATGTTCTTATGTATTTGGTGGTTGCGCGTATATGTTTGTTTCGGTGAAAATGTTCGATTTAGTCGAGTTTTCGGGCAAAAGGAAAAATGGCAGCAAAGGTGTATTTTGAGAAATTCTGATTTTTGAGAAAAACAGGGCTATGCATCGATACATAAGCTATGTATCGATACGAAATGGATTATGTATCGATACATAACCCTTATGCATCGATACATACTGTGAAAATTGGGAAAAACAGCATTTTCACTACAGCATGTGTCGACACATGCGTGCTATGTATCGATACATGTGGCTTTTTGTATCGATACATAAGCCTATGTATCGATACATACTGTGCTGAACCATGAAAATCTGGTTTTTCGGGGAAACTTCGGAAATTCATATCTCTTGAACCGTAAGGCGGTTTTAACCCTCGTTTGAAGCGTTAGAAAGCTAACGAGATGCTCTTTCTAGGAAAAATAGTTTTGGGGTCTGAACTTGGTCCAATTGGTACAGTTTTTACGAACCGTTTCGTTGTGTCGGGCGTCCGGTTTATGTTTCGCGTTATTTTGAAATATTCATATCTTGTTAACCGTTTATCGTATTTAAGAGTTCTTTATACCGAATCGAAGCTATCGATGAGTACTTGTTGATGATGGTAGAAAATATTATTTTTGGCCGACTTTTAGCCGACTTTTCCGAGAAACCGTAAAATGGAATTTTTGAGTTATTTTCTATATTGTGCGATAGAATGTGATATGTTATGAGATGGTTTGTGTGATGATTCTTTGATGGTATATTGGTGTTTGTGGCCATTTTTGGGCAATTGGGTGCATTACTTTATATGTACTTGAAATGCATGATTTAATGTATGAGCTTTGATTGCCATGGGTCATTATATGACATGCATCATGTGTTAGACATTGTAGATCCCTTTGTGGGTGTAAACAATGCATGAAGACATTGTAGATCCCTTTGTGGGTGTAAACAATGCATGTTGAATTGTAGATCCCTTATGGGTGTAAGCAATTGTTGTATTGATCGTGTGCCTATTATAAAGGACTAAAAACGATCCATAACGTCGTATGCTTGGTGATAAGTGGTAGCGACGGGGAACATCGTATGCCCGACGGGGAGTTACCCTAAGTAACGAGCGGTGATTCCAAGAGTTCCTGGGGGACTAATGGTACCGCATGCATAGAGTCGTTGTGTCGGTCTCTGTGCATTTGCATAATTCATTACATGAATGTTTATGTGTTGAATTTTGAGAAGGAATTGTTATGCATTGTGTTAATGTATAGGCTTATGTGATTGATGTGTGAAATGGGGTTAATATGTCTTGTATTGTTTATAAGTATCATATTTGTATGGTGAGAATAATTGTGCATATTTTGCTAAGTGTTATATAATGATATGCAAGTATATTATAATCCTGTTTCTCACCCTTCTGCTGTTTTATAATGCTCTATGAGGCATTGCAGATTAGATGTTGGAGTCTTTTGCGAAGATTAGTGTCTTCGTCTTTTTGTCGTTTTGTCGGCTCTGATATGTAACACGGGTAGTCGGGGTTCGAGTGTAGATGTTTCTTTTGGCCTGTATCTAGTGGCTTTGTATGAACATGTATATGACATACTTATCTTTTGTGATGACATCAGTTATGGATGTTCCGCTTTAATTCTGTAACTGAATGATGGTATTTTGGAACTGAGTTCCTATGTTTATATGGCTATCAGGTTGTTATATATCTATATGAGCAGTTTATTTTAGTTCACGTTGGTGTGGCATCTCTGGCTATATCATGATAAATTATTCTTTGCTCTGATGTTTTATTTATAAGAATAGTTTATTCCGATTTTTGTACGGGGTATAGAAGGGGTGTTACATAGTGATTTTAGGGACAATGAGGTAATTACATGAGGGTAAGTTGGGGTAAATAAGAGAAATCATATTTTGAGAATAATTTTATTAGAAGAAAGGAAAAAAAAATTGGGAGAATGGGGATTAGTTTTGCATTCTATGTAAACTTGTGGGAAGATAGCAGAGAAAGAAGCTAGGGAGAGAAAGGAGAAACATAGTAAAAACACTGTTGCTAGAAGTTAAAGAGATCATTGCTAGGAGTAACAAGGTAAGGGTGGAATTTCCTTTTGTATAAGGGATTTGCATGATAACATGTGGGTGGGTGTTTGATTTCTCTTTGATTGAATTCCTTTTCTATGCTATGAATTATGCAATTGTGTGATAATGTTGTTATGATGTGTGTTTGCATGATTGGTGTGTTGAGTGGATGTTGGGATGTTGGGTGTTGGTGGGAATTAGAGTGTGAAACTCAAATATATGATTTTTATGAAAATTGGAGGGTTTCAGACTGATTTAAAACTGATTTTCATACCAAAAAATAGAAGAAAAGTGCTTCTGTCATAGTGGTAATCGGTTACCACTTTTGGTGTAACCGGTTATACCTGAGCAACTTTTATAAAAAGTGATTTTTTCATAGGTGTAACTGGTTACAGGTTTTAGGGTAACCGATTACACTGTCCAAAAAGAATGCAACTGGGCAATTTTTAAACGGTGTAACCCTCTACTGGATTTGGTGTAACCGGTTACACTGGGGATGTTTAGCCATTGTTTTTATCAAGTGGTAACCAATTACCTATTTTGGTGTAACCAGTTAAACTTTTAAAAATTCATAACTTAAGTTTCGAGTGTCCGTTTGAGGTGTCGTTTGAAGCGTTGAAAAGTTTACGCAACAAACTTTATTTTAAAAATAGTTTAAGTAACTGGAAATGATTTTTTAATGGTGCATAATGGTGTTGGATGATATGCGGTGTGTATGTTGCGGTGTGACATTGTATGCAAATGATGTGTTATTACTTGCTATACTACTATGATGCTATTATTGAATGCTTATAGTATATGTTTGGTGTTTAGTGGCCAATTTTAGTGTGGTATAATGATTAAGGTGAATATCATTGTACATGTTGTTGCATGTCTTTTATGAATCATGTATCATGGTGTTTGGACGGTGGTCCACTTTTAGTGAGCCTCAATCCTATGGTGGGGATTAGGTGTGAGTAGCCGATTCCAGGTGGGAATAAGTGAAGCATTATCTATGGTGATGGCAATGATTTTTTGTGTGCTCTGATCCTATGGTGGGGATCAGGATCGAATAAACCTGAGAGTTCACAATTGGTACCACATGCATTAAGTCATGAGTTGAGTCTCTTTGCATTTGCATACTTGTTGTATTATGATATCTGGATTGTGCGGATTATGATTTGTGGAGTGGGTGATTATGTATGTGAAGATGGTGTGCTTACATATTATTATTTAAATTTCTTTATATGATTGTGATTTCTCACCCTTTCTGTTTGAATGTTGTCTTTACATGGGCATCGTGCAGATAATCTGCAGTAGAGGCGTGAATGTGAGTAGAAGAGAGTGCTTTTCTTTATGCATTTGTTGAGTTAGCATCTGCTCTGATATGTAACACTAGGGGATGGAACACTGTTTCTTTATTTTGTGTTAATGGATATTGTTATGAGTATTTCCTATGTCTTATAATTTTTATAACGACATTATGTTATGGTTGCGTCTTGAATAATTAAACTAATCAGTTGTTTGATGTTTTCCGCTACTAAAATAATATTGGAGTTCAAACTTGTTTATTATTATTATTATTATTATTATTATTATTATTATAAAATTTAATATGTGTTACATATCCAATTGCATGAGCTGATAGAAGTTGAAGTAGCATCCTGATTGTTTTGGTTTTTAAATTACTCTGATTTTTATTTATAAAATTACGTGGAGAAAATTAGGGTGTTACAGTAACTCTGATTCGTATTCCAAATCAATGGATTAATATATGGTATCCCATTTGTTGGGTGAGAGTATTGACCATATCATGGTTACTCTAGTCCAATTGTTGTCTCATTGCCATCATAGAATTCGTAGTGAACGTTGACATTGCTAGGGAACCAAATCCCATTTCTAATTGGGGTTGTATGGTTTGACCATGGTTACCCATGGCCGAGCCAGATGCCAGTATTAGTGAATACACATTTGCAGCATTGTCAGCAAATGTCGAAGGGTTCGTTGGAGGTTTTCCATCATAGATGTTGGCACACCATAGGATTGTTCACTCCCAGACATGGGCATTGTAAAATTTGTGGCAAATGGTCTAAAATCCATTGCCATGTTTGGTATAGGAGTCACTGGGTAACTCTGCGTAGTCGAAGGGGAAAATTATCCCTTCTTGTGCAATTGATGGCATAACCGTCGTTGACGGTGTGACCATCGTGCTAACAATAGAAGGGATTGGCTCAGTCAAACTTGCAGCGACCGTGCCTGCCCCCATTCTATTGGATGTCTATTCTCCATTATTGTTTCTGGGAGAAACCACTATTCTAGTGTACTTCCTTGTTGTTTTCCTAACTTCTATGTTGGTTATCTTACCACTCCTCAATCTGATGCACACTCACACTTTTAGAAGTTTCTTTAAACGATGAAGTATAAAGACAATTTTCAGAAAACAAAAATAAAAATTCACACGAAAATGGTTCCACCAGGTGTGCCAATTTGTTTACCATGAATTTTAGTAAACAAAACAAATTTCAATTAATACTTAAGGGATTAAAGTCTAAAAGATCCCAAGACATATTTGTGTGAATCATAACTTTTGAACAATAAATTGATATCAAAACCGAAATGCAGTGTTTGAGAAATAATGACTTAAATTGACTGAAATCAAAATGTAAAGAACTTAAAAATAAAATGACTAAAGATAATTTAAAATGTAGAAAATGTCTTGAACATAAAAAGACTTGAATTCATAAAAGTGGAACGCATACGTACATTCTTCACTCGTTTCTCGATCACACAAATACTTAGAGTTTTGAAAACTTTTTGACAAGTGTCCCACTAAAAGTGAGTGTCATACCCCAAATTTTAATCCTAGATTTCATCATCATTCTAGGAGCATCATGCATTGCATTGATAACCTAATCTTGTACAAGTTATTTTTCTTTGTTTATTTCATCTGTGAATTAGGGTTTTGAACCAAGAGAATCAAGAGGATCTTTATTTGATCAGTTAATGTCTTAGATTGATCATCGACCTACCAATGTCAAGAAACTCAAGAGTTGACCAGTCAAAGGATTATGGGACCTTCGACATCTCAGGTAACATGCCACTAAGGGTTTTGTTTCAACTCTGCAATTAATGTGTACCAAAAATCTAAGGTAACATGCCGCTAAAGGTTTTGTTTAATGGTAACTGGGAAAAAAGTTACTAATTCTTATCACGTTCGTATTCAGATTAGGGAAAGAGCCAGAGAAAGCATGCGTAATATCATAAATGGTGAAAAATGTTGATACCTGTGAATTAAAAATAAGTGTTTTCTCTTCATGGAGAGAAGGCTCATGAATGTTCAATTGATTCCCAGTAAGAGTAGGCATAACAATGGATTCAACCGATGGAACCTTTTGGTTGGAAGTTGATTTGGAAGTCATCTGAATGAGTAGAGTATGAAGTTTTTTGCAGAAGAAAATTTGAAAATTTCGTATAAGATGGAGAAGGCTAGAAGAAAATAAAAGATTAGAAGAAGAATACTATTTATAGTTTTGGAGGGAAAAATTGTTTGTTTTCTTTAAAAGAAAAAATAAAACCAGACTTTTTGACAAGTGTCCGACTAAAAGTGAGTGTCATACCCCAAATTTTGACCCTAGATTTCATCATTATTTTAGGAGCATCATGCATTGCATTGCTAACCTAACCTTGTACAAGTTGTTTTTCTTTGTTTATTTCATCTGTGAATTAGGGTTTTGGACCAAGAGAATCAAGAGAATCTTTATTTGATCAGTCAATGTCTTAGATTGATCATCAACCTACCAATGTCAAGAAACTCAAGAGTTGACCAGTCAAAGGATTATGGGACCTTCGACATCTCAAGGTAACATGCCACTAAGGGTTTTGTTTCAACTCTGCAATTAATGTGTACCGAAAATCTAAGGTAACATGCCACTAAGGGTTTTGTTTGATGGTAACTGGGAAAAAAGTTACTAATTCTTATCACGTTCGTATTCAGATTAGGGAAAGATCCAGAGAAAGCATGCGTAATATCATAAATGGTGAAAAGGATTAATACTTGTGAATTCCAAATAAGTGATTTCTCTTCATGGAGAGGAGGCTCATAAACATTCAATTAATTCCCAGTGAGAGTAAGCATAATAATGGATTCAACTAATGGAACCTTTTGGTTGGAAGTTGATTTGGAAGTCATCTGAATGAGTAGAGTTTGAAGTTTTTTGCAGAAGAAAATTTGAAATTTTCGTATAAGATGAAGAAGGCTGGAAGAAAATAAAAGATTAGAAGAAGAAGACTATTTATAGTTTTGGAGGAAAAAATTGTTCATTTTCTTTAAAAGAAAAAATAAAACCAGACTTTTTGACAAGTGTCCCACTAAAAGTGAGTGTCATACCCCCAAATTTTGACCCTAGATTTCATCATCATTCTAGGAGCATCATGTATTGCATTGCTAACCTAACCTTGTACAAGTTATTTTTCTTTGTTTATTTCATCTGTGAATTAGGGTTTTGAACCAAGAGAATCAAGAAGATCTTTATTTGATCAGTCAATGTCTTGGATTGATCATCAACCTACCAATGTCAAGAAACTCAAGAGTTGACTAGTCAAAGGATTATGGGACCTTCGACATCTCAAGCCCTAACTTGTTCAACATTTATCAAGGATCTCCTCTCATCAATAATCAAATGCAAGACCACATTTAAGCAAGATCATCAAGCCCTAAGTCATCTGGTGCACCTAAATTAGGTTTTGACTGAAATTGGCCCTAGGTTGACTTTTGGACCAAGGCATGATATCACACCTCAAGACATGGTTAAGAGGTCTCAAGTACTTCATCATAGTCCCTTCATATGTTTGGATTGGTTCAAGGAGCTCAATTCATTGATAATTGAAGAATTTTGGTTAAATTGAGAAAAGTCAACTGTCGGTCAAAGTCAAAGTTTGATTTTTGGAATTTTTGGTCAAACATGAATTCCACAAGTCAAGAATCATGAGGATATGTGAATTTTATCATGACTAATCAAGAAAATCAAGGAAAATATCAAAGGATTCAAAGTTGTGAAAACTAGAGTTTTGGAATTTTTTCTAAGTTACAAAATCCTATGATTTTTACCTTACTTTATAAGGTTGTAACTTCTTCCTCAAGTATCCAATAAAAACACTTGAGAGCTACTGTAAAATAGGGTATTTGACAATGCAAGTTGGTGAAATAATGAACTCAAAAGCTCTTATCATTTAGAAGATATGGGTGGCCAAAGTAGAGGTTTCGTCATGATCAAGTCATGGCAAAACAACCCAGAATTTTAAGTGTCAAAAGTGTAAACTTCCAATTTTCATGGCCAGTTTTCTCCATAATTCGATATGATTCAAAGAAAGTTTAAAACATCAAGGTTGTAGTATTTTGTCCCCTATTTCCATTGATACCAAGAACCAGAACGTTGGAGGCTCGAGCAGGAAGTTATGGTGTGTGCAAGAAGCCATGCTGAAGCTATTTCACTAGACAGATTTTTGATGCCATGACCAACTTGTCTTGCCACCCATTGACCAAAGCAAGACAAGTCCCTTTCAAAATGATAAATTCAGGTATCATGCATGCTACAAAAGGCCAAAAAACCCCACCACCAAGATTTGCCTCATTTGATGCTACCAAAAATGAGAAAAAATAAAGCATTTTTTGCCTTTTTATGTTTATATTTATGCCAAAGCTTGTTGGATAAGTTTGATTCACCCAAGGTTTTCAAATAAAAAGGATAGAAAGTAGTGTTTAAAGAGGGGGAGGGTTATCAGAAAAAAGATCCAAAAGTTTTGAACAAAAAAAAGTCTTGAACCATTGTTGAAAACTTCCATTTTTCACTCACTCCATTAACAACCTTCCAACAAATTTCACTCTTATCATAACCATCTCACAAAAAATTTAACACCACACTCTTATTTTCATAAATAGAGGCTTATTGTTATCATCCTCAAGGACCACAACTCAACTTGGAGCTTGGAGCGTTTTCACCATTGTTGCACTCTTCCTAAGGACTAACAAGACTCAAGAAACCTCTCTTTCATTTCTGTAGCTCCATTTGAAGAAGCATTGGACTTTCTCCAATAAGTAACATTTTCACACTTTGATACCTTTGTTCATGCATCATTCTTGGTTACTTATTGAAGCAAAAATGTAGTCCATACCGTGTTAGTTATATTCTTGCTACTGTATGTATTATACCATGTTCATGCATTGAGCTTTTATGGTTTGAAACCTTATGGTTTAGATCTGTTTTTTACCTTGGTATGCCCTAGACAATGAGTTTTAGGATGTGATAATAATACCACTGGAATCTTGGGATTTTTCCAAGTAATTTTCTTTTTTATGTCTTTCAATTTCTTTCCAAAAACCTCTCTGGGTCTTTCTGATGTTCTTCCAGAAGCGACCTTTGCTTCTGATGTTTTTACAAAAACCTCTTTAGGTCCTTCTGATGTTTTTCCAGAAATGACTTTTGCTTCTGATATTTTTCCAGAAACCTCTTTAGGTCTTTCTGATGTTCTTCCAGAAGCGGCCTTTGCTTCTGACGTTTTTTCAGAAACCTCTTTGGGTCTTTCTGATGTTCTTCCAGAAGCGACCTTTGCTTCTGATGTTTTTCCAAAAACCTCTTTGGGTCTTTCTGATGTTCTTCCAGAAATGAATTTTGCTTCTGATTTTTTTTTTCAGAAACCTCATTGTGTTTTTCTGATGTTTTTCCAGAAACCCCTTTCTTTTTCATTTTTCTTCACAACTTTGAAAGGTCATAACTTTGTGCTCCCTAAGCCTTTTTGATCCACTTTTTTTGCAATGTGTTCATAATTTTGCATATTTTATGATGGTGTGAAGAAATTACATAATTGATTAAGTTTTCATTCACTTATGCTTATTCTAAGTAGGCACCTTTTTAGGTTTGTTTCAGGGTTTCAAATGCATTTCTTTGGTTAATTCTTTGATTTTTCTTGATCACCATTCCTTGTTTGAATTTTGAATATTATCCATGTTTAAGTAATGCTTTGACTTATTCATGTCTTGTTGAATTTTATCCATGTTTAAGTAATGCTTTGACTTATACATGTTTTGTTTGAACTTTAAATTGTATCCATGTTTAAGTAATACTTTGACTTATTCATGTCTTGTGAACTTCTCCATGTTTAAGTAATGCTTTGACTTATTCGTGTCTTGTGAACCTTCTCCATGTTTAAGTAATGCTTTGACTTATACATGCTTGTTTGAATCTTACCTTTATCATTTGCAATTGGTATCATACTTCTTCATCTTATCCATGTTCACCCTTTTGTTCGTGTGTACTTTGAACTTTATCCCCAAGTGATGTTAGCTTACTAGCCTTCATCCTTCTTTTTTCTCTTTGGTTTCTAATTCCAAAGGAAAGGTTTTCCCTGTTGATTGCCATGTCACATTTAGGATAGCTTAGTGCACCTTTTTCCTTCTCTTTTATCCTAGCCTTAAGATTAGAGTTGCCTAACTCTTTGTGAGTGTCATTGCTATGGACAATTCCTTACTTTTTATCCTAGCCTTAGGATTAGAGTCGCCGCACTCTATGTAAGTGTCCTGCCATAGACACTTCCTACCCGTTTATCCTAGCCTTAGGATTAGAGTTGCCGCACTCTATGTAAGTGTTCTGCCATGGACACTTACCTCATTTTTATCCTAGCTTTAGGATTAGAGTTGCCACACTCTATGTAAGTATCCTGCCATAGACACTTACCTTCCCTTTTATCCTAGCCTTAAAATTTGAGTCGGCACACTCTATGTAAGTGTCTTACCATGGACACTTCTTTCCCTTTTATCATAGCCTTAGGATTTGAGTCGCCGCACTCTATGTAAGTGTCTTGCCATAGACACTTATTTCCCTTTTATCCTAGCCTTAGGATTTGATTCGCGATACTCTATGTAAGTGTCTTGCCATAGACATTTCTTTCCCGTTTAACCTAGCCTTAGGATTAGAGTCGCCGCACTCTATGTAAGTGTCTTGCCATATACACATACCTCCCCCTTGGAACCTTGACCACAATCAAGAGTTCCTCACCCTTAGTAAGGTGAACTACGAATGCTCTGATTCCATCCTAGTCAGGATACGTAGGCACGAGATGCGATGTCTTGGCGAGCATACATAGTAAATACCTTAGGTCTTTCCCTTAGCACTTACCTAATAGCAAACAATAGCACAAATACTAACAAGATATTCCTGTGGAGTACTAGAGATAATTAGAATGCTAACACCTTCCCTAGGTATAACCAACCCCTGAACCTTAGATTCTCTTAGCTTTGTTTTTACATAGCGTACTTAGGGTTTTCTTCGATCCTTACCCTTTCCTTTGGATAAATCAAAGCTCGGTGGTGAATATTCAAAAATTTGTGATTCAAGTTAATTCAATAGCTTGATATCCGATTCTCACCGCAACAGTGAGAAAGTGGGAAGTTGGATTTTATGCATGACCCACGTCTTTTCTAGGAACTTGGAGCCATGATGGCTCTTCTGAACCTACACGTCTCGAAGATACGTTATAGGGAGTAGCCATGATGCTAATGACGTCAACGCACAATTTTGAATAATGGCGGAACTTCAAAAACACCATCTGTCTCTCAAAAAATGAATCGAATGTGGCATTTTTTAGGGGCACTTTGTTAGCTAAGAAATTCCAAAAGGGAAATTCGACAAAAGAATTAGCTGAGAATTCTGCAAATACATGGCAAGGTTAAAAGGTATTTCGACCATAAACTTTGGAAGAAGAGACAACAACATTTGACATTGAAGAATCTGGTTTGGTACTTTGTGGAATTTTCAAGAGATTGGGTCACTCATCAAATTCGACAAATCGAAGGAGTTCGACTAGAAGTAGATTCAAATTTCAAACTAAGATAATTGTATTTTAATCTTATCCAAAATGTCAAGGACACGTGAAGAACAACCGGAGGCTAGTTAAGCATGCAAAGATGACGCATTGGACGGAAAGACATTTGAACATTGGAAGACCATTAGTTTCGTAGCATTATATATAGGAATTCTAGTGTTAGGATTCAGGGGTGTGTTTACCGTGAAAATTGGCAAACAACCGCTGGTCTACCAAATCAATGATAAATTAGGTAACTTGCAGGATCGACCATACAGAATCCTAGGACATGTGCTAAATGATTTAATACAATATTTGGAAAAAGATGAACACTTCGACAGTACCCATAGTTTAAATAATGTTTACTTCGAAAATATTAAAGAAAATGTAATGCAGGGAATTGATCGAAGGTGCGTTAGAAAATAACTTGCGAAAGTAAAAGATAAACTTCTGGGCAAAAACTAACTGAATTGTATTAAATGAAAAATATGGTGTTACATCAAATGTACATTTCTCACACACTCTTTTCTCTACACGCTGGTGTTGCGGTGAGAATCGGATAACAAGCTATTAGTTAACTTGCATCACATTTCTTTGAATTCACCACCGACTTTGATTTATCCAAAGGAAAGGTTCAAGATTGAGAAAACCTAAAGGGGGGAGATTTAAGGTTCGGGGGTTGGTTATACTAAGGGAAGGTATTGGCATCCTAAACATTCGTAGTACTCTACGGGAACCTCTTGTTTAGTTTGTGTTATGTTATGATTGCTTGCTAAGTTATCTGCTAAAGTATAGGTAGAAACCGAAGGATAAAGGTAAAGACCTAAGAGTATGTACACTAAGTTTGCTCGCCAAGACGTCGCATCTTGTGCCTACGTATCTGACTAAAGAATCAGAGCAACCGTAGTTCACCTAGCTAAGGGTGAAGGAGGAACCATTGACTATGGCTAAAGTTCCAAGGGGAAATGAGTATGAGCTCATTTAGAGTTTTAAGAAACTCTCTAAGTCTAAGTTATGATGGGGAAAAGTGGATACTCAATGTGATGAGTCCCACATAGAGTCCGTAAACTCTATCCTATTGCTAAGTTATAACTCAATGGCTCTTATGAGGCCAAGAAAAGAGAAAGGCTCTTATGAGGCCAAGGTGGGATGATTTGATTATTGACTTATGAGTCAACTAAGGAGGATTTTCCTTTGGAATAGTATTGAGGATGTGTCAAATGAAACAGGCAACCACAATCATAACAGAATAGTGGTTCACAAGACTTTATCAGAAAATATTTACAAGTCTCACCAAAGAGAGAAATAAAAAGTCAGTGTTCAAAGAAATTAAAAAATTGACAAGAAATAGAAATAAAAATGGTCTAGTCTTAATCATAGTTTATCAATAAAATTGACAACCATGATTCTTGACGTTCATCGACCAAAAAGGTGAATGAAACTGAAATAAAAGAGAATGTGGTCTCATATTGATCAAAGTTTTGTCGCTTTAATGAGATCAACCAAACCATGAAGTTTGTTATATCATCGACCAAAATAAAGATAATGAAATCGAAATGAAAATAAAGTTGGTCTCGTCTTAATCAAGATTTAATCGAGAAATCGATAATCTTTTGATTTTTTTACTTTCATCGACCAAATAAAAGGAAAATGAAAATGTGACCTCATATTTATCAAAACTTTTAGTGATTTAAAATAAATCAAAAAGTCATGATTTTTTATATCATTGGCCCACAGTAAGATAGAAAATCAAATAGAAATTAGAATAACAAAAGGTATTAAGATGAACTAGGGTAGAAAAAGAAAAGAAATATATATATATATATATATATATATATATATCACTATCCTTCTTAAAAAGACTTTTTAGAATCAAAAAGGAAATCTATAAAAGAAATTATTTAAAACAAATTAAATAAAATAAAATAAAAAGAAGGGGGGTAACACTGAAATGGGTGTTTGTGTAGAAGAAATCATGTGGGCTTGAAAATAAACCCATCATTCTCCTATAGCTCGGTTATGAAAAGAAGTATACAGGCTTCAAAAGCCCAATTCACCTCCGGCCAACGGGGTAAGAACAAAATCTCAGCACTCAAACGTGCTCCGTTCATTTCAACGCAACATAGGGAATGGATAGAGCCAAGCTAAACCAAATCACCATCAGTTTTCAACATAGGCCATGTTATTAAATAGAAAAATATCAAAAGAGATCATAAAACCAAATCAAACAAAAGTAAAGACAAACTAGGGTCAGGGATATGAAACGCTTTGCTCTGAAGAGGGAAACAAACTCTCTTCATCATCACGTATCAACGAGGCAAACGAGGGTGTTCGAACAGCTCAAAGAAACTACTCAGAATCCGATCGAATTCACCATCGCGCGGAATCTCGCTTTCCACTTGTTTCAAGTCACACGACCCATCACGCTTCAACCGTGCCAAAGATCCCTTGTTACTCGGTTTCGATTCAGGTTAGAGAGTTTTTGTTCGATTTCGTTGTTCATTTCGTCTCTACTTCTTCATCTGTTATGAATTTGAAAGGGTTTTAAGGATGTTGTGTTCGAGGACTTTTTCAGTTGAGTTGTTTTCGATTTGGTTTGAGAAAAGAGGCCATAAAGGTTGGGGAATGGTGTCGAAGTTTGTAGGAGAGGTTGCGACAATGATTGAAGGCAAGAGATGGGAAGAAAAGGGGTCTGTGAGGGATGGTTCTCAAGAGGTTCCAAGAGAGTCCAAGTATTAAAGGTTGTTTTATTCAAGAAAAAAATGAGGGGTGTTTTGAAGGTGATTTACAGATTTTGGGGTTGAGGATTATGAAAGAAAATTCATCGTTGAGGATTGGGTTCGGATGTTCTGTGTAGTTGTAAACTGAATGGGTGAGTTTGTTTTTTGGTAAAGGTTTGTGATGTTTTGAAGGATTTTAGGTGAACGAGGGATTCTCCCCGCTTCAGGTTCGTTTCCCCCCTCCCTTTGTGTTCAAGTCAGTTTTTTTTATAATCTCCTCCTTTTCTATCTTTACTTGAGTTGTTATTATCAAGTGCAGAAGGTTGCAGTGGTAATGCTGTTGCATCTGATATGTAGCAGGGTCAATGGTTTTGTTTCAGTAATAGCAGCATAACAGTCTTTGTCTCCTTGTAAGCAGTGGCGCAGGGTGTTGCACGTAACGGGTGTGGTGCAGTGTTTGTACGAGTTCGCAAATTGTATGCAGGTCTTTGTTGTAAAAATGGGGCAATGCATGTGCGAAGATTATGGCAAGGGTGGTAGCGTGTTGCTCATGAAAGGTAGCAAGGCACAATATGATTTTTTGGCTTGGAGTGTAGTGACATGTACACTTATTGATTTTTTTGTAATTTTGGTTATAATATAAGGTGGGTCAATGGGCTTAGAAATAAAAGTTGTAAATGGGTCATTATTGTAAACACTGAAAATGAAAAGAAATTGTGTATGGGTTTATGAACAAAATGTGAAGTGTATTAATTTGAATTGGGTAATTAGATAATGAGGAATATATGAATAAAATGCAATTTGGATTTAGAAATGGATTTAAGAGAGAGAAATTGATTTTTATGGATATGGATAAAAAGAAAATTTGGATAATTGGATAAGAAAAATGGTTTAGAAAAGTAGATTAAATTGGAAATGAGATGTAGGATTGGATCAAGAAATGAAAATGGATAATGAAAATGGGTTGAACAATGGGTAAGGAATGAGCTTTTACAATATGTCTCCACAACACTTGCAACCCTGACAAATGAACTTGAATGTCACCACTCGAACAACATCACAACCTTGAATCCTCCTTAAAAGTGCTCTCGACTGAGCAACAAAACTGACAAATCCTTGATTCAATGACAAAAACCTGCACCACATAATCAACACTTACAAACAACTTGAAATGCACCAACTGTCTTGACCTTTGATGTAACAACAAACAATTTGAATTGGTATGAAACCCTGGATTTCTCAAAAAGAACAAACTAGCAAGATAAAGGTTAGTTAAAAATGCATAGATGATTGATTCTAAATGCAAATGCAAGATGTTATGACATCTAAGGGGTAAAATTTTGGGTACAACAGTTGCCCCTATTTAAATAGCTTTACCGGATGGCACGTGGAATGGAAATCCTCGGGACATCAAGATGAAAGATATTTAAATATAGCAAACCGAAAATTTTGCCCTTAGATGGCATGCAGATGCTAAGGACAAGTAACAGTCATGTAAATGCAGACATGCCATGAACTTCTAGTATGATGATATGATGCCATGATAGTGCAAAGGTGCAGACAAACAAGACACCAAAGGATAAAGAGCAAACAACCACAGGTGAGCTTCACTGGGGAAGGATGAAGGTTAGCATCCACGAGGAAAACTCACTAGGGATGCAGGCTAACCAACAAAAGAGACTCACCGGGGAGACTCTAAGGAAATTTTGGGGATAGAAAAGTAAAACTAAGGGGAAACCTTTACAGGTCCTTACTGGAGATAGGAGCCAGAAAGGTATTCTCCACTGGGGAAAGATCCAGGGAGATGGACGACAGGTTCATATGTGACCAGACGACACTAGGGAAATAGAGACATATTCTTTCTGGGCATGAAACCAGAAAGAAGACATGATCTCTACTGGGGGACCAATTTGAAGTAAAGGATAGACATCCAAATACAAGGTTTTCTGGGGATTTCTTATACTGAAGAGTTCAAATGGGATCTTCAAGAAAAACCAGAAAAGACAGATACAAACTCTGCATGTGCCAAATGATGATCAGTCATAAGGACTTTCAAAGAGATATTGGTAATGACTGAACTTCTGCTGAGAACCAGATTAAAGTGCCAACAAGGATTGGACTCAGAAGTGACATGCAAAGAGATACTGATAATGACTGAACTTCTGCTAGGAACCAGATTAAAGTGCCAACAACGATTGGACTCATAAGTGATATGTCAGTATACATCCATTTGGGTTGGACTTTGGGTACCAGTATGAGCTGGATTTTAAATTTCGGTTTAGGTTCATATTTGACATGAGTTCAAACAACGGGTTCACATCTGACTCAAAGTTTAGGTTCACATCTGACCTGGTTTCAAACAACGGGTTCACATCTAACTCGAAGTTTAGATCGTCAACAAGGGCTGACGGCAAGGAACAAAAAAGGGATCACATCATCAAGAAGTTTGATGGCAAAAAAACCAAAGCAGGGATCACATCATCAAGAAGCTTGATGGCAAGGAAATAATACATATCCGAGGGTATGAAACCTGAACTCGGAATACCTCATCAAATAGATTGACGGCAAGGAAATAATACATATCCGAGGGTATGAAACCTGAACTCGGAACACCTCATCAAATAGATTGACGGCAAGAAAATAAAACATATCCGAGGGTATGAAACCTGAACTCGGAACACCTCATCAAATAGATTGACGACAAGGAAATAATATATATCCGAGGGTATAAAACCTGAACTCGGAACACCTCATTAAATAGATTGACGGTAAGAAAATATAACATATCCGAGGGTATGAAACCTGAACTCAGAACACCTCATCAAATAGATTGACGGCAAGGAAATAATACATATCCGAGGGTATAAAACCTAAACTCGAAACACCTCATCAAATAGATTGACGGCAAGGAAATAAACATATCCGAGGGTATGAAACCTGAGCTCGGAACACCTCATCAAACGGATTGATGGCAAGAAATACCTCAAATAGGGATCACATCAAACGGGTTGATGGAAAGCGATCGACTGAAGGTAACATCATTGGTAACTGTAGAAGTATGAATAAAACCAAGGACGGATAAGCTTCTCGTGAGAGAGATTTTCACTTATCGTTGTAGAGGTAATGATAGCAAAACAAGCTTCTCAAGGAGATTGCCACTTGTTGTTGAGTATAAATTCCAAAGAGATGTTGATATTACAATACTGCTAGAGGAATAATTTTGTCTTCAATGAGGATCGGTAGAAGAATCTTCTGCGAGACACAGTGCGAAATAAATGCACGTTCAAGATGGGCTTAGAAACCACACCTGCCAGGGATCAAAGTTCAATCTAGGAACAAGCTAGAAAGAAACGGTCAAACAAGACTCCAATTGAGGGATGAACTCAAATGGGGACTTATCTTATCCACATGTGGAAAAGATAAATGAACCAACCATCATCCACGAGAATCAAACTCTGTGGGGAATTCTGAAAGAATGGGCACTTTATGCCTAAGTCTGACAACTCTATTGGAGAGAAAAGATAAACCCAGTCACTTGGGGAGATAAACGCCATAGTGAACAACACCGATGAACACCAGGATGATAGCAAAATGCTAAGATGCTATGCATATGAGTGCTTATTCCATGCTTATGCTTATGCTGACAAAACAAATAAAAGGAAACGAGAATGAAGATGAAATAAACATCTCGACAAGGATACCCAGCCAAACTCATCTGATTGAACCATTACTGGGGATGAATAAGTAGGATCATCAGATCTACTTCACTGGGAAAAGAGTATTCCACATGAGGTATAGCATCATGACTTCACTAGGATTGCCATCATGAGCGTGATTTCCTTACTGGAGGAAGATCCATGGAGATTAGCCAAGCGCGACCGAAGTAACAATTTACTGGGAAGCTGGCAAAGGATATCACAAGAACAGGGTAGTTCTGCATCCTGACTTACATGATGATCACCATAATAAACAACAGCTCTTGCAATAGGTAATCTTCAAAACTTCTCTGCCCCAGATTACATGGTATGTTAGGAGAAAATACCAAGAGGATTTTACAGAAGAATCGGCATACGAAATGCCTCAATATCTTTAAACTCTTAAGTTCGCGAATCTCAGCGTAACTGCCCTAGATTAACGATGTTTGCACAACAAAGTCTTTGAACTTGCTCTTCAGACTGGTTAGTCTATGAAGGAAGTGCCCCAGACCAATTAACCTTTTAGAGATTTACCGAATCTTGACCTGATTGCCCCTGATTAATGGTATTCGCGATATAAAGCCCTCTAAACTGTGGTAGAAGTAACTGGGGAACAAACCTGCCCCTGTTTAACGGTATTCGCAATACAAAATCCTTTAGACTGTGGTAGAAACAACTGGGGAACAAACTTGCCCTTGTTGGTAGGTCACTGGAGTCCAAACTTTTCATAAGGTGACCTCAAGAAGGCTTGCTCCAATATCCTGAATTTGAAGAGTTTCTACCCCTGATTTAGTAGCTCTTGAGATGCTGGATCTATGGAGGAGATGCCCCAAACTGAGCCCTTTATCAAGTCAAATTCCCTAGCTGGCTGTATTTGTTGGAATTTCTTTGATATTGAATTGTTTTGCAAACAAGTATTGTTCATTAAAAAATTGGCAATTTCAATGCATCATTCATGCAAGCTTTTGAAAACAAAGTTTATTGATGAAACACACGCGATGGAATGATTAAATAAAAATAAAGGTGGATCTAGTCATTGTCAGATGAAGTGATCAACACGCGTAATTAGCAAAGATTATTAGGAGTCAGGTTAATCAACCTTGCTGTAGTATGCTTTCAAAACAACCTTGCCTCAATTAGGTCTTTCAAGGGTTGTAACGTGGCTTGGTTCATGGTTTATGAAACAAAAGATAAAGGCTCAAAGTTTATTTGTACCCATCCTATCTTCGTGATGAACTCTAATCCTATACTCAGCTAACTTAAGCTACACATTCACGTACCTATAGACTAGGAATGAATTGATGATAGTTGATGATGGTTCAGACACCTTGGTAGTCAATACTCCCTTGCAGAATTTGGTTATCCTTTATTATTGAGGTTTTGAGACATTTTCTTGTCTTCACTGAGGTTTTGAGACCTCTTCTTTGTCTTCGCTGAGATTTTGAGACTTCTCTTTGTCTTGATTGTTGTACGAACCTTCTTGTATAAGGCAAAGTTTTGGGCTTCCCATCTTTCTTGGCTTTTTCCTTGAAAGGGACTCGGCTCAACCTTCGATTAAGGATTTCTCAACGATCCTTCCTTATTTGTCGCTTTGGGAACAACTTGTACAACATTTATTCACTTGATTAGAGAGAGCTGACTGATGTCTTGCATGAAGCGCTTGCTTTCGAATGCGTAACTAATTTGAACTGAGAACTACCCTGCCCCAAGGTTGAGATTTAAGGGTTTTTTGTATAAGGAAAGAAAACTCATACTTCTAGGCTCGAAGGGTTAATGAGGGATTATCTTCCTTATTTCTCCAGTGTTTAGGAATTGAAATAATGCCTTACATCCTCGGCAAGGTTTAATTAGAAGCATACCACAACAGTTACGTATATAATGTTTTCATCATCCTCCCTAATCTTTGCTTGAACAAAAGTTTGGAAAAAAATTTGTCTGTTTTTGTTTTTGTTTTATGACAGTAAAAGAAAGAGAATGAGTGAATACGAATGAACTTAATCAAAAGATGCATAAACACTTTATTAATCTTGCCAATTTGAAAGTACAACAAAGCTTATAAGAAAAAATAGATTCAAACATGCAAAGAAAGAAAAACAACAAAATGCTAAAACAGCCAAAAGTTTGCTAGCTTCGGGGAACTGGAATTTCTTTCTTGATTTGCCAAACTGAGATAGTCATCTTCAGAGTTGATTGTCGAGATCCGTCTAAGAATCATCTTCACATATACTCTCAGAAATTTCTTCCATCTCAGAGTTTGATGAAGCCGCCTGATTAGGTGAAGGATTGTTGATTTGAATGCCTTGAGGTGTGAATGAAAACATCTTGGAGTCAAGCAAAGTCTGAACCTTGTCTCTGAGTACCTTACAGTCTTCAGTTGCATGCCCCTGTGCCCCAGCATGGTAGTCACATCGGGCATTGGCGTCAAAGCCTGGCGGATATGAAGAAGGCACTGGATCTATCTCCTTTGGCACTATCAATCCACCTTTGATTAAATCTGGAAAGAATTGACTGTATGGTATTGGCAATAGAGTGAAATTCCTCTTTGGCTTCCTCGGCCTTTGTCGTGCATGCTGACGCGGCTGACGGTGGTAGGACCCTTGACATTGAGGTCTTTGATTCGGAGAAGAATATTGTCCTTGAGGAGAGAATGATGTCTGACGCTGAGACCCAAAAGATTGCTGACTCTGAACACTTGAGTTGCATGAACGCTGAGGCTGAAGTGTCAGAGCTTCCCAAGTGGAATTACTTTCTTTCTCCCATTCTTCTTGAGAACTGACAATTGATTCACTCTCACTAGCTGGGATGTTAGAGATACCTCCGATTTTTTCGTTCTTGAGAGCGCTCTCAATGCGCTCTCCAGCTTTTACCAAATCAAAGAAGTTTGATGTCACCATGCTAAACAGCTTTTCTCGGTACGGGCCTTACAAGGTATCCACGAACTAATCAACCAATTCCTTATCTAAGAGTGGTGGTTGAACGCGAGCAGCTACTTCTCTCCACCTCTAAGCATATCCTCTGAAGGATTCATTGTCTTCTTGAGATAAGTCTAGCAAATGCAGGCGGCTGAGAGCCAAGTCAAGATTGTAGTTGTATTGCTTAACAAAGGCATTGGATAGGTCTGACCATGATTGGATGTTGCAACTCTCTAGCTGCATGTACCAATTCAATGATGCCCCACTCAGACTGTCTTGGAAACAGTGGATCATAAGTTTGTCGTTACGGACATGTGAAGTCATTCTTCTGCAAAACATCACCAAATGCTGCTTCGGACAGCTATCCCCTTTGTACTTCTCAAACTTTGGTGTCTTGAACTTAGGAGGTATCACAAGGTCGGGTACCAAACACATGTTCAGAGCATTCAGATCAGCAGAGTCACGATCCTTAAGTGTATCAAGCTTCTTCTCCAAAGCACGACAGTTTTCCATTATCTCAACATATCGTGGATCCTTGATTTTCACCACAGGGACTAACTCTTGGGAATTTAACTCAGAGAAAGGGAAACTGCGGTATTCCATGGCCTCAACTGAAGATGAACGTCTATCTTGGACAATGGCACGCTCTTGTATAACCTGATTCTCAACAGGAATCTGCACAGGTTGAGCTTGGGCAACATCGTTCACAGAAGTCCTTTGAATGCTGTCATCTTTCTTTGCCAAGGCTGTCACAATCTGATCCAACTGGTTTCTCAACAAGTCGAAATCTGCTTTGGTCACAAACTGGTTCTGCTCTTCTGAGTTCATGATCCTTCAAAAGCTACTTCAAGTCTAATGATGGCTTCAGGAAGTCAACTGCTGGGTTGTAGATAAAGGATGGATGAGACTCAAGGCTGAGAAAATGCAAATGCAATGCAAATATGATGACATGCGCATGCAATGCAAATGCAAGATAAATGGTTTCAAGGAACTCAAAAGCGAGTTGCAAACTTTTTGAAAAGCTGAAAAATTCCCATTTTTTAACTATGATCTTATTGATCCTTGCAAAGGAAAGAACGTCTGAGTTCCTTGAAACCAAAAGGGTCGTTATGGGTGTATGCAAAAACACACAGGCACAAACATATGTACAAAGCACACAATGCCTAGGTTTAGGGGTCACATGAGCGGAGCCAATGGTCTACCCATCCCAATAGGTGTGTACTATGGGTTTATCATCTGTAGAGCAGGGTTCTAAGAAGTTTCCAGAGTCGACAATCCATCTTTCAGATATTATCGACTTCCCAAATGACTCGGTAATCAATAATATTCTCAAGAGAATCTCGTCTGAGTGTAGTATCGTGTGACAACCATTTCAGAAATAGACTCCCTCATGGTCACTGCACTACATCCTAAAAAGGCTTAAGTGGGGTTTGGAAATAACTACAGTTCTCAGTATCGATGGCACCTACATCGAGAGTAGCACGTTTTCACGAATGAACTCATTCAACATGACTAAACTCTCAAGAGGGCCTAAACTGAGTGATGGTGTCTCAAGTCAACTTTTTCAGGAATCGACTCCCTCAAAGCCTCCTTGAATATACCATCGTCCTATCATAAGTGCACTCAAATCCGGGTTAGGATTAATCTCACCATTCAAAAGCACCACCCTGCACACAGAAGAATCCAAGCAAGTATGCAGATATATACAGATATATACAAATATAGCAAATAAGCATAAACAACACAAGCAAAAACAAGGTGGGCTTACCCCTCAAAAATCTTATCCCCAGTGAGGTCGCCATTTCTGTTGCGGTGAGAATCGGATAACAAGCTATTAGTTAACTTGCATCACATTTTTTTGAATTCACCACCGACTTTGATTTATTCAAAGGAAAGGTTCAGGATCGAGAAAACCTAAAGGGGGAGATTTAAGGTTCGGGGGTTGGTTATACTAAGGGAAGGTATTAGCATCCTAAACATCCGTAGTACTCTACGGGAGCCTCTTGTTTAGTTTGTGTTATGTTATGTTTGCTTGCTAAGTTATCTGCTAAAGTAAAGGTAGAAACCTAAGGATAAAGGTAAAGACCTAAGAGTATGTACACTAAGTTTGCTCGCCAAGACGTCGCATCTTGTGCCTACGTATCTGACTAAAGAATCAGAGCAACCGTAGTTCACCTAACTAAGGGTGAAGGAGGAACCATTGACTATGGCCAAAGTTCCAAGGGGAAATGAGTATGAGCTCATTTAGAGTTTTAAGAAACTCCCTAAGTCTAAGTTATGATGGGGAAAAGTGGATACTCAATGTGATGAGTCCCACATAGAGTCCATAAACTCTATCTTATTGCTAAGTTATGACTCAATGGCTCTTATGAGGCCAAGAAAAGAGAAAGGCTCTTATGAGGCCAAGGTGGGATGATTTGGTTATTGACTTATGAGTCAACTGAGGAGGACTTTCCTTTGGAATAGTATTGAGGATGTGTCAAATGAAACAGGCAACCACAATCATAACAGAATAGTTGTCCACAAGACTTTATCAGAAAATATTTACAAGTCTCACCAAAGAGAGAAATAAAAAGTCACTATTCAAAGAAATTAAAAAATTGACAAGAAATAGAAATAAAAATGGTCTAGTCTTAATCATAGTTTATCAATAAAATTGACAACCATGATTCTTGACGTTCATCGACCAAAAAGGTGAATGGAATTGAAATAAAAGAGAATGTGGTCTCATATTGATCAAAGTTTTATCGCTTTAATGAGATCAACCAAACCATGAAGTTTGTTATATCATCGACCAAAATAAAGATAATGAAATCGAAATGAAAATAAAGTTGGTCTCGTCTTAATCAAGATTTAATCGAGAAATCGATAATCTTTTGATTTTTTGACTTTCATCGACCAAATAAAAGGAAAATGAAAATGTGACCTCATATTTATCAAAACTTTTAGTGATTTGAAATAAATCAAAAAATCGTGATTTTTTTATATCATTGGCCCACAGTAAGATAGAAAATCAAATAGAAATTAGAATGACAAAAGGTATTAAGATGAACTAGGGTAGAAAAAGAAAAGAAAAAAATATATAAATCACTATCCTTCTTAAAAAAACTTTTTAGAATCAAATAGGGAAATCTAGAAAAGAAATTATTTAAAACAAATTAAATTAAATTAAATAAAAAGAAGAGGGGGGGGGGGGGGGGGGGGTAACACTGAAATGGGTGTTTGTGTAGAAGAAATCATGTGGGCTTGAAAATAAACCCATCATTCTCCTATAGCTCGGTTATGAAAAGAAGTATACGGGCTTCAAAAGCCCAATTCATCTCCGGCCAACGGGGTAAGAACAAAATCTCAGCACTCAAACATGCTCCGTTCATTTAACGCAACATAGGGAATGGATATAGCCAAGCTAAACCAAATCACCATCAGTTTTCAACATAGGCCATGTTATTAAATAGAAAAAATCAAAAGAGATCATAAAACCAAATCAAACAAAAGTAAAGACAAACTAGGGTCACGGATATGAGACGCTTTGCTCAGAAGAGGAAAACAAACTCTCTTCATCATCGCGTATCAACGAGGTAAACCAGGATGTTTGAACAGCTCAAAGAAACTGCTCAGAATCCGATCGGATTCATCATCGCGCAAAATCTCGCTTTCCACTTGTTTCAAATCACACGACCCATCCCGCTTCAACCGTGTCAAAGATCCCTTGTTACTTGGTTTCGATTCAGGTTAGAGGGTTTTGGTTTGATTTCGTTGTTCATTCCGTCTCTACTTCTTCATCTGTTCTGAATTTGAAAGGGTTTGAAGGATGTTGTGTTCGAGGACTTTTTTCAGTTGAGTTGTTTTCGATTTGGTTGGAGAAAAGAGGTCATAAAGGTTGGGGAATGATGTCGAAGTTTGTAGGAGAGGTTGCGACAATGATTGAAGGCAAGAGACGGGAAGAAAAAGGGTCTGTGAGGGATGGTTCTCAAGAGGTTCCAAGAGAGTCTAAGTATTAAAGGTTGTTTTATACAAGAAAACAATGAGGGGTGTTTTGAAGGTGATTTACAGATTTTGGGGTTGAGGATTATGAAAGAAAATTCATCGTTGAAGATTGGGTTCGGATGTTCTGTGTAGTTATAAACTGAATGGGTGAGTTTGTTTTTTGGTAAAGGTTTGTGATGTTTTGAAGGATTTTAGGTGAACGAGGGATTCTCCCCGCTTCAGGTTCGTTTCCCCCCTCCCTTTGTGTTCAAGTCAGTTTTTTTTATAATCTCCTCCTTTTCTATCTTTACTTGAGTTGCTATTATCAAGTGCAGAAGGTTGCAGTGGTAATGCTATTGCATCTGATATGTAGCAGGGTCAATGGTTTTGTTTCAGTAATAGCAGCATAACAGTCTTTGTCTCCTTGTAAGCAGTGGCGCAGGGTGTTGCACGTAACGGGTGTGGTGCAGTGTTTGTACGAGTTCGTAAATTATATGCAGGTCTTTGTTGTACAAATGGGGCAATGCGTGTGCGAAGATTATGGCAAGGGTGGTAGCGTGTTGCTCATGAAAGGTAGCAAGGCACAGTATGATTTTTTGGCTTGGAGTGTAGTGACATGTACACTTATTGATTTTTTTGTAATTTTGGTTATAATATAAGGTGGGTCAATGGGCTTAGAAATAAAAGTTGTAAATGGGTCATTATTGTAAACACTAAAAATGAAAAGAAATTGTGTATGGGTTTATGAACAAAATGTGAAGTGTATTAATTTGAATTGGGTAATTGGATAATGAGGAATGTATGAATAAAATACAATTTGGATTTAGAAATGGATTTAAGAGAAAGAAATGGATTTTTATGGATATGGATAAAAAGAAAATTTGGATAATTGGATAAGAAAAATGGTTTATGAAAGTAGATTAAATTGGAAATGAGATGTAGGATTGGATCAAGAATTGAAAATGGATAATGAAAATGGGTTGAACAATGGGTAAGGAATGAGGTTTTGCAATATGTCTCCACAACACTTGCAACCCTGACAAATGAACTTGAATGTCACCACTCGAACAACATCACAACCTTGAATCCTCCTTAAAAGTGCTCTCGACTGAGCAACAAAACTGGCAAATCCTTGATTCAATGACAAAAACCTGCACCACACAATCAACACTTACAAACAACTTGAAATACACCAACTGTCTTGACCTTTGAAGTAACAACAAATAATTTGAATTGGCATGAAACCCTGGATTTCTCAAAAAGAACAAACTAGCAAGATAAAGGTTAGTTAAAAATGCATAGATGATTGATTCTAAATGCAAATGCAAGATGTTATGACATCTAAGGGATTTGTGCAAACTTGAACACACACAAATCCTAGCACTAAGACTTGCTATTTATACTAATAAAAAATAACTAACACTAACGGCCTACAAACTAGAGCAAGACAAATGACATTTTGCATGTCTTCGTCTTCTAAATGTGCTCCACGTGTCTTCTGCCAGTAATAGGATAAGAACAAAGTTCCATCCCTTATTTGAATTCAAATCTTGAATTGAACGTCATCAGTAATGCTTCCGTCGAACAATATTCCCAAATCGCTAGAAATATTTCTAAGTCCACAAAATACTCCTTTTTTGCATAAGGACCCCTTCGACAAGAACTCCAGGAAATATTATTCCAGTCGAAGTTTTCCAAGTCTTCCCTGAAATCCTATTTCCTTGATTAATTCCCTTAATCCAATACTAGGCGTCGAAATTAGGAGCTAACAAATTGCCCCGCAAAAATGTCACTTTTGACACCATTGAAGAAAAAGGCATTTTTTGATAATGCTATTCGACGCCTCATTTAGTCCTTGCGAGGTTTCAACGTTACTTATGGTTCCAACGTCACAAAACTGTTCACCTTCCCTTTAGCAGGCCTATGCGTCATAGTCGTCATTACAATTTCTGACACGTCTCCTTAAGACACACGAGAATCTCCATCATCATCATGTTTACTAGAGTATAGGAAATCATGGGGGTAGGCAATAACTACCACCGTCTCATCAAAGCTTCTCAGAGGGACACGTATCCCACTCGCCCGTGAGCATTATGATTTGATAACCGTTTCCACTTCACTGCGCTATAAATAGCTTTCTCTTAATACTTTTCCCTCTTTTACACTCTCTGAACCTCAAAAATCACTTTCGAATTCCAATTCTCAACTCTTACACACCCAGATTCTTTCTCCTTCCAACTTGAGCAACAATGGCTTCCTCAACTCGGCCTAACAAAGAATCAAACAAGAACACCAAATAGTCCACAAAAATCACCAAGGAAACTACCCAGGGAATGAAGCTTCCAATGAAAATCTCGGACCTTCCTCCTTTATCTACGATTCCAGGCCCAGTAATGGTGGGTAACTAGCAGTATATCCCAGAACCACGCACTGAAGAACAAAGAAGAATTTACAATTCCCAGGTGCTTGTTCATATCACTGTCTCTAGAAAAAACCCATGCTTTGCTTGGGTCACTGTCTGCTCTTGCTATTAACTTTAGCAAAATTAAAACATTTTTTCCCACTTATCATAAGTGTAAACCTATAGGTCAGGCTAAGAAACCTATGGTCGAGGAAACCAACCCTGATGATGAGTCCCGTCTTTCGACGGGTGAAACCATAAATTTAAGGTACATGAATAATTACTTTAGGGTTTTTCGAGCCACCCCCTCGTTCAAGGATCATACTGATTACTTGAACTGGCTAGAGAAATTAGAAAAAGTTAAGTCCCAAGACTGGAAAGATATGGGCATCTACGATCTTATCGTGTTGTCGAAAACATGACCTGTCTACTGTTCGACAATGTTAGTTTCCTCCCTTTACTTACGAGATAGCACCCACCATAATTTCCATCTCCCCTGCGGGATGATGACTTTACCCTCCTCGACGTAGCTGCTATCACTGGGCTTAAACCACATGGAAACACCTATGTCCCGAATCTAGAATCTGATGATCCCATAGTTTTTTCGACATCTAGGGTTGTGTATTTGACCCACATATCTCATTACCACGACAACGAAACCCATACAATCTCTGATGTGGAGCATATAACCTTTTTAGCTTTATGGCTATCCCACTGTGTATTTTGCTCGAAGTCATTCCAAGTGGCCAAAAAATTTCTCACTCTGGCCAATCAAATTCACAATGGTCACAATGTCTGTCTGAGTGAAATGATATTGGCTAACATGTACGAATCGTTGAGTGATAGTGCTGCTCAACTTAAAGATCTGGGTGAAAAAGGAAACCTCATTCTCTCTGGTTCCTTTTGGTTATTGCAACTCTGGCTTAATGCCTCATTCGAAGCAAGCTTTTCTCACAAAAACTGCATTGACGAAGATGCTGAAGAGATAAAGAACAGGAGGGTCGATGGGACCCGCTTGGCACAACTGACCCCCAGCGATGATGGAAAACCCCTTCGACCAACCTTCTTAAGCTACGTTATGATGTTTGCGAAACGTCATGATTTCACACCAAACATGACCCCATTTGATGCAAGGAAGTATGGTCCAGAATGGTTCACTCGACCATTCCCAGACCCGATCAAAGCCCAGGAAACAAAGTCCCTTTTGATTTGGGAAGCTTTCCTAATTCCCCGGTTGATATCCCTTAGGCAGAATCTGTCGAAAAGTCAGGTTACCTTGATCACATACCAACCAAATCTGGTTGCTCGACAGTTTGGGCTGGTCCAGGCGCTCCCCAAGTGTATCTATGATCAAAAAGCTGATCTCCTCCTCTATCATGCAGTCACACTGAGGCAGAAACACTCCTCTGAATAACCTGGTATGCGGGCAAGGCACATCTTATCCCCATTGGCTTCGAGCCAAGTTATCTCTGCACCCAAGAATTTGGCGAATGGTGGTCAACATATTATGCTAAAGAATTCTATGCTCCCACATTCACTGAACATTTTAATAAGGCTTTCCTCTCTGTGTAGGAAAAAGTTAAGAAAGGTACTTTGACGCATATCAAGGAGATCCAAGCATTCAAGAAGTACTTTGAAACTGTTTATCGACCAGATGATCTTAGTCGAACCGTCTGTGAGGCAGCTGTTACTTTGAAGGATTTTTTTTTAAAGAAAATGGAGATTTTGAAAATGCCTTCATACGTTCCTCCCGAGAAACGATACGAAATGACTTTCAATATGTATCCCCCTAAATTTCCTCGACTGCCGAGTGCTGATTTTAGAGTGGCCCTTGCCCCTCCATTTCCAGACTGATTCATCTGTGGGAATTCTATCAAAATCTTTCGCCAACAATCAAAGCCAAATGCCCAGTGGGTGGTTCTGACTAAACATACACTAGACAGTTTCAAAAGGCATCTTCATATTGGGATCGAAGATGTTCGCATTGAATCTGAAATATATGAAGGTGTGGAATGGGAGGTTCTTCGAACTAGATTTTCTCCATTTAGTTGTTTACTTTCATGCTTGTAATAACTTGTTTGATTTTTTAGCTATGAAGGTTCAACCTAGGAGACCAGCAGCTAAAAAGCCGGTCGAAGTGAAAATATAAGGAAGCAGCAATGCAGCAAAGGTAACCTTATTTTACTTGTTCATTCTTTATTATGTGATGTCATACTTCTAACACTTCGATGCTTCTATTTGATAGGGATCTCGAAAACCACCTCCTACTCCTAAAAAACACAAGAAAATTGCAGCTATTATGCTAGTTCACTCGGATGATGATGATTTGTCCCTCGACACCGACCAACCTCTCAGGAAAAGGAAACGACCCAAGATTGCTGAAGCCCTAGGGCAAACTCAGGCGAAGGTTGCTAAAATTACAGAAAAACCTACTGCCTTTACAGTCTTGGAGCCTACTCTTGAGGAAATATCAAAGGTGGTCGCAACACATCCTGAGAGCGATAACTCCAGCCCTAGGGTCGAAGGTTCTAAGGTATATCCATAATTTGCTTTAAACTTTTATTTTTTACTTACCTCTTTTATTTGACTGACTCCTGCTTCAATTTGATTTCTTTTCCCAGAGTGATGCAGGTACTTCTACAAATCCACCGACCAAGTCTGCCTCTGCAACAACTCTTCTCAATAGTGCTGGCGAACCCACCTATCATCCTGGCACCCCAAAGGATTCATAAAATAGCTCAATGAACGAAATCAATCAGACGTTCGCAGAGGAGCATGAGACTTCGCCACCAAAGACCACTACACAACACTCTCAAACTAGTGATTCTGAACGCGAAGGTGACAAGATAAGGAAACCCAAGCAGAGGTGAACAAGGATGTTATGGTGGTGGATGATGATAAAGCTGGTGCTGATAATATGTCTGAGGATGGTTCACCAAAGGTGGAAAACCTAGGTGGCAGTGGCCAGGATGGCGTTGATCCAGACCGTGTTGATTATGATGGCGAAATGGAAGAGGAGGACGGAAAGGAAGATTAGTCGATGTTCCATAATGCACCTGGTGAAGATGATGATAATCTCGAAGAGGAAGAACATGATGATGGAAATAAAGGTGGTGGTGAAACTGACCAAGGACAAACCCATGACCAGACTAACCCTGTTCCCAAGGCCGATGTTGCTCCTGAAAGCACAAAAGCCTTGACTGGAATGCCTGCGACTCTTTCCCCAGAGGAACTTGCTGCTTTACGACAAAATAAGCCTCTTGAGTATCTGAAGGCGATGCTCAGCGGATGAGGGAGTTCTTATGAGAAAAGCCTCAGTGCTTCGACAGCTTCTGAAGACCAACCTTCCAACAAGCCTGCAGATGAAGCACTCTTGAAGATTAAGGAGAAAATCTTCAAAGTCGACCTTTTCAAACTCTTGGGGTCTGACCCACTGCCCAGCTCTCATTGAAGAAACTTCTTAAACAAGTAAACATTTAAACTGCTTCTCTTGAAGTTAGCAATATTGTCCTGGAGCTAGGCATCATGATCGAACAAATTGTTGCTGACCTTAACCGGCTACCCCAAATTTCGAAGGACATTGACGAAAAAGCTGGATCTGAGGCAACTGCATGGGATGATGCTGGAGAGTAGACTAATAAAGTGACGGAGTTGGAGAAGATTAAAGAGCAGAATAAGCTCAAGATCAAAATTCATTACCGTAATATTGCCTCTTGGGAATCCCTGATAAAGGAATTGCAGAATAAAAGCTCTGAAGCCAAGAAATGCAAGGCTGATCTTTTGGCATTCGATGACTCCAAAATGACTAAGGAGCTAGACCTTGGACTATCATTCCTTGAAAAAGCCCAGAAGTTAGAAGCAGAACTTGTGACACTTAGGTCCCATAAGTCTTTATGCGAAAAACGCCTCGAGCTTCAAAAGTCGGAATATCTCTAGATGAAAGCCACCCTTCCATTTTAGATTTGATTGACTTTAATTTTTAAATACAATGGTTGTTAGCCATTCGAGGCCTTTTATTGTAATGAATTGAGCCATTCTGGCATTATTTTATTTACCATGTTGGCTTCGACCATTTTGTATGTGATTATTCTTTAGCTATTTTTATTTCTTTAAGTGCAGGCTTGTACTTTTTCAAATACTTCTCGTTTACTCTCAAGATTCTTTTGTCTTCATCTAACTCTTCGATATCAGAAGCACCATTCGAAAATACTTGTATGATTTGAAAAGGGACTTCCCATTTAGGGGACCATTTCCCCAAGGCTCTGTCTTTTCGATCCATAGGCAGGATTATTTTCCAAACCAACTCTTCAGGTGAAAACATTTTAACTTTGACTTTCTTATTATAAGACTTCTGTATTCTCTTCTTCTATCTTTTCAATAACTATAAAGCATTGAGTCTTTCCTCATCTAAGTCAACTAATTCATCCAACATCATGTTCCAATATGACTCAGATGGGATCTCATGATGCCTCTGAATTCCTGTCGACTGAAGGTAAATCTCAACTGGTAACACCGCATCATGACCAAAAGTTAGTCGAAATGGTGTGGAATTAGTAGCTTCTTTGGGGGAGGTTCGACATGCCCAGAGAACTTGGTCTAAAGTCTTGTGCCAATTTATAGTCTTTTTTCCCACATGTTTCTTAATTAAACTAATCACCACTTTGTTTGCTGCTTCGACCTGACCATTAGCCTGAGCATAATAAGGTGTGGAGGTTAATAATTTGAAACCCATTTCTTTAGAAAATTCTTGCATCTTTAGACCAGTGAATACTAATCCTTGATCTGTTGTAATGGTTTATGGGATTCCAAACCTATAGATAATGTATTTTTTGATGAATTCGATTACGTCTTCTTGGCCAACATTTGGCAATGGTATATCTTCGATCCATTTCGTAAAATAGTCAATGCCTACCAAAATATACCTTTGATTTTTAGATGACGCTGGTCGAATTTCCCCAACCAAATCCAAAGCCCAACCTCTAAAGGGCCATGGCTTGACTATAGAGTGTAATTCACTTGCAGGAACATGTTGTATGCCTGCGTGCACTTGGCACTCTTGGCATCCCTTAGCGAATTCGATTCAATCTTTCAACATAGTAGGCCAATACATCCCTTGTCGAAACAAAAGCCATTTCATCTTATGGCCTACCTGATGAGCCCCACACACCCCACTATGGATAGCCGAAAGGGCTAGATACGCCTCTGACTCTCTAAGGCATTTAAGTAAAACTCCCTCATCAGTCTTTTTAAATAATTCATTACCCAAAATAACATAACTTAAAGCTTAATACCCGATTTTTCGTTCTGTGGACACCGTTGGGTTTTGCAGATACTCCACTATTGGTTTTCTCTAGTCTTCGTCCGTCAAGCTATCTATTGCTAAGATTTCGAAGTTCTCTTTATCAGCGTACCCTAGCTTTGTTGTTTCCAAATCTGATGGGGATAATCTGGCTGACACAACTCTTCCTTTGACTTCGATTGCATCTTGTAATTTTTCTTTCGAAATTTTGTACCCAGAAGCAATTTGAGCCAAGTCATTAGGCACTTGATTCTCCAGTCGAGGTATGTGTCGAATGCTCACCACTTCAAACCTTTTCAATAATCGATTGGCTATTACAAAGTACATAATGAGATTTTTTTAACACACTTGTACTCCTTTGTGATTTGTTTTATGACTAACCCTGAGTCTCCCATTATTTCGACTCGGGTTACCCCCAATTCCAACAATATCTTAAGTCCGACTATTAAAGCCTCATATTCAGCCTCATTATTCGAACAAAGACCTTCGACTTTATACTTGAATTTTGTTGGAATTTTATTAGGAGAAATAATCAAGACTCTCACGCTTGTACCATATTTATGACTAGAACCATCGAAATACAATTTCCAAGGTTCGAGCTCAAGATAGTTTAACGTATTTTTGTTTATAGAGTGGTCGACGATGAAGTCTGCTACCACTTGTCCCTTAACAACCTTCAGAGGCATATAAGTTAGGGAATATTCAGTTAAAGCTAATGCCCATCTACCAATTCGTCCGTGCAAAATTGGTTTAGACAACATATGTTTAATGATATCAAAATGAGACGAAACATAAACATCAATTGATTTTATATAATGCTTCAACTTTGTACAAGAAAAATACAAGCATAAACACAAATTTTCAATAATGCTATACCTAGTTTTAGCATCATTCCAAACCCTACTAAGGTAGTAAATGGCTCTCTCGACACCATTTTCATCCTCTTGAGCCAACATGCTCCCTAAAGTTTTGTCCGACGCAGATATGTACAATCTCATACTCCTATTTCTACAAGGTGGTGCTAGAATTGGAGGGTGACTCAAGTACTCCTTGATTTTGTCAAAAGCTTCTTGCTGAGCTTTCCCCCATTCGAATCCTTCATTGTTTAATCAAAGCAGAGGTGAGAAGGATTGAGTTTTTCCGCTAAGGTTCGAGATGAATCTCCTTAAGAAATTGATTTTGCCCAACAGTGACTGTAATTCCTTCTTTGTTGATGCCATTTTCGCCTCCATAATGGCCTTGGTCATATTCTAGTTTATTTCGATTCCCTTTTTGTGGACCACAAAGCCTAAGAAATCCCCTACCTGCACACAAAAAACACATTCGAGAGGATTCATTTTCAGACCATGTCTCCTCAGCCTTTCAAAAGATTGTCGAAGATGGTCAATATGATTCTTCCCTGAAACGAACTTAACAATAATATCACCAATATAAATTTACATAAAAGTATCTATATAATCATGGAAGATCGAGTTCATCACTCTTTGGTATGTTGCCCCAGCATTCTTTAGACCAAAAGGCATGACTACCCACTCATAGGTGCCTAGGGCTCCAGGGCATCGAAACGCCGTCTTTGGGACATCCTCTTCAACAATGAATATTTAATTATACCCAGACTACCCATTGAGCATACTAAGGTATTCATGGCATGCGGCAGAATCGACTAACATTTCTGCCACAGGCATTGAGTATTCGTCCTTTGGGGTTGTAGCGTTTAAATCTCTAAAATCTATACACACCCTCAAGGTACCATTCTTTTTAATAATAGGCACAATATTTGCTAACCATTCGACATACCTGGCTGTGCAAATGAATTTGCAATGAAGAAGTCTTTCGACCTCCTCCTTGATCTTCGAGAGAATTGTCGGTGCGAACCGCCTTGGATTCTACTTGATTGGCTTCTTCCCAGGCTTAATTGGTAGCTTCAATTCGACTAGATCTCTACTTAAACTAGGCATTTCGTCGTAATCCTATGCAAAGCAGTCTTTGAACTCCTTTAACAATTGGATCACTTCGACCTTGAGTTGTGGGCTGATATTGGCGCTGATGTATGTTGGCCTTTTCGTTGCCACCTCTCCCAAGTCGATTTCTTCCAACAAATATTGCGCTAGCATTTTAATTGGCTGCCAATGGATCCTTCTCGAAACCCAAAGGCTCGTCATCGTAGATGGCGTCAAGCCTCTGGCCTTGTACTTCATCTTGAACCTTATTCGATGGTTCTGGATCGAAGTCCTTACCAGGACCTTCTTGGTGTAATCTTTTGTTGGCTTCGACAACCATATGTTTTACTTCAGCCTCTAGGGCCGTTTGTAGTTTATTTTCGGCTATATAAGCCGAAATCCTTTTAAGTGCTTCGAACTCAGTCATCATCACAGAATTCGCTTCCCTATCCTGTTGGGTCGACTCTAGACGTCCCTTCGTATGCAAGGTCGTCTTCTCCCACGACCTCGCGATCCCATTAAAAGCCATTTGTGGGGTGCAAGTACAACAAACAATATGCGTTGTCATCTGGAGTAAATGCAAAGTTGGTCGGGTTGCATGGAGCAATGTTGGCCATGTGCTTTTCGAAATGGCGCCTGTCGACATGATTGATTGCAACCTTGAAATAACCTTGGTATGCTTCAATGTTCTCCACAATGTCGTCTGGGCACCATTAATGGTCCTCTGATGCATGGATGAAGGTACGACCCCTATCCCATGTATCCATTCACGACCAAGTAACAAGTTGTAATTGGCCTTTGTTTCGACAACCATAAATATGGTCGGTCTCGTAACAGTTCCTATGGTCAGATCGACCTGAATCATCCCCAAAGTAGTACCCACATTTCCTTCATAGTTGGAGAGTACCATATTATGGGGCTTGGTATCGGTGTCGAATTTTCCGACTTTCCGCAGCATCAAGTGTGGCATTAGGTTCACCGTCGCACCACAATCCACTAAGATTTTGTTGATAGGAACGTCTTCAATCTTTCTTGTAATAAATAAAGGCTTCAAATGACTCTTCATTGCCTCGTCTGGGCATTCGAAGAATGCATTCTGTTCCTCGACACAACCATTGTTCATCATGTAATAACACACAGGTTTATGTGCAGCCATTTCGATTTCGGTGTTATTATCCATTCCTTCGACCTCAGTTATCTGGTCGAATTCTCTAGGAAACACTGATACCACATTCACTATGATATCCAAAGATTGCTCTGAACCTGAGTCGAAATTGTCAGTAAGCATCTCATCCTCAACAATTTCTCGATCACACTTTTCTTTGGCCTCTTCTTCCTGTGTGACAAATAACTTCCTTCCCACCGGCATCTTTTTGACAGGCTTTGGCTCCTCCTTGTATACCTTTTTGGTCGGTGCGTGGGTACTTGACTCCGTCTTTGCCCCAACCTCTCTTTGAGCCTTTTTTCCTCTCTGTTTCCTTCTCCATTGTGATCTGGACATGGGATTCTTTCCTTTATAATTTTCTGAAATGTAGGCTGACTGCTTCGAAGTCTGGAATTCTCTGCGTATGCCATTGATGAGCCTCTATCTACGTCGAAGCTTTGCCATTTTCTGCTGGCTTTTTCCTCTGTTTTCGTTTAGTCTTGTTCACTTTCCATTAGAGAGCTCCGCAAACGGATTGAAAGTGGTGGATCTTGCACCTGGGACTCTAGGCTTAGCCTGTTCCTGCTTTGAAGAAGATCTCCTCGGGTCGAAACCTCGTTGACCATGAAAGGCTCTTTCTTCACGTCTTTCTTTGGCTTTCCTGACTCATTCGAGATTTTGGGATGCTTTTTTATCAAACACAACACTGCATCAAGGACACAACATCACTTCTGATTTTTTCCTTTGGCATCTACGGAGGAAATTCATTAGAGTCTCATCTTGCTTTGGATATGCTATTTTGTTATGCTCCTCCTATCGACGCTCCTCATCGACTTCCATGAGGGTTTCTTGTGAGATTTCCACCATGTTGATATCCATGTTGACATCATCAGTGATGTCCAACTTGTGTAACTTCATTTGAAGGCCTTCAGAAGCCTTGTCCATTCGTATAAAACCATCAACAGTTTCCTTTGTTATCATCATTAAATTGGAATCCTCAGCGATTCTTCCATTGGAGTCTTCAGTGACTCCCAAATCGAAACCATCAGTAGTTTCTTTGGTGGAGCCTTGAGCAACATCACAAGCAAAATTCTTCATAAACTCCTAGTCGAGATCCTCAGTAATTCTGACCATAACAACCTCATTGTTGAAGTCCTCAGTGACTTCGACCATGTTGACAGTGTTGTCGAGATCTTTAGTGACCTCGATCACGTTGACTTCAGCTGGCTTTGTGTAATGGGCGTCAACTACTTGCAAAGGATCAGAGTCAATCTTCATCTGATTCTTCGACTTCTCTCCAAATTTGAGTCTTCCCTCTTGGATAACATTTTGAACAAGATCTTTGAAAAGAAAACATTGAGAAGTTTTATGACCCAAGAAATTATGATACTTACAAACACCTATCTTTTTCCTTTGTTCTAAAGGAGGCATTTTAGCACCAGAAGGCACTATCATTTGACCATCCTTAACTAACAAATCAAAAATTTCGTCACACTTGGTAACGTCAAAAGTGTAAGTTTTCTTAGGAAATTTATCGCTTTTTTCTGGTTCGACAAGGTTCTTTCCGTTCGAAGGGGCTAAGACCTTACAAGAGTAAGGTGAACCTTGTTTCAATTCAGCAAGGTCAATCTCACCCTCATCGAAACTCACTGGCTCATTATAAGGTTTTTCGTCCTCTTCATTAAATTCGTCGTAGGCAATTCTTTTATTCTTATTTGCTCTAACCTTCTCTTCTTTCAGGCGTTCTAGTTGTCGAACCCTGTCAACCAACTGGGTCATGTCCCTCAAGTATTGGGTATCTAGTTTCTTCCTAATGGAATTATCCAGGCCCCCAGCGGTCATTTCAACCAACTCATGTTCTGGTACTTGTGTAAAACATATAGCTTTAAGCAGTCGGAATCTGTTCAAATAATCATCTATTGGCTCAGTAAATTTTTGGTTTATACTAGCCAATTCCTTTAGACTGGTCTTAGTTTGTCCCATATAGATCTGCTCATGAAATAAACGTTCCAACTGAGTCCAATTATGGATCGAATTTAGTGGCAAGGTTGTGAACTATGTGAAGGCATTCTTTGTGAGAGAACTTGGGAAATATTTTACCCTAAGGTTCTCATTATTCGAAATCTCTCGGCTTTTATCAAATACCTAGCCACATGTTCGACAGTGGATTTAGTGGTATCCCTAGAATATTTAGTGAATTTAAGAACTTTCTTTCTAGGGGGTAAATCTGATTGAAGGATATATTCTGACAACAATGATGTATAATTTGGCCTTTGAAGACTAAAATTTACTTCATTCCGTGCCATAATCCTTTCGACCATGGCTGCTAAATTATTATCTGCCGCCACGTCGTTACGTCGAATTTGCTGTACGATATTGTCAGCATTCTGGTTTCTATTTACCAAAACTACCCTCGGTTCCTCCCCTACAGGAATTTGTGGTTTATTCCTAGGGAGTTCGACTCTAGGTCGTTCGACTATTCCCTGGTTTGCTAGATTCGCCTGGGGTATGTTTCCTGGGGTTTGTTGGGTCTTCTTCGAAAACTACCCCTTGGTTTTCCGTCATATACTCCCTTGGTGGATGTCGAGGAGGGTTTGACACACCAAAGAAATCCGCAAGGCGCGTCATCTGCGGTGCCATTTGCTGATTAGTTTGGGTGATATTTTGAATGAGAGGCTGAAAAATTTCTCCCATAGTTTGGGACATCATTTGGACCATTTGATGGTTACTCTCATCCATTTGCTGCCTTAAATATGCTGTCGAACTATTTATCAAGTTTGACATTCAGGTTGAATATCCAATTCCTAAAGATTGGCTATTTCGACCCATATTAACCCCAGATCCTGACCCTTATAACAACGACGTTACTATGGATTCCAAAAATACTGGAGGGGCATTCTCTAAGTTTACCATCATCGAAGTTGGCATTCCAAAAGGCGGGTCTCAACTAGGTAAAGGCATCGAAAATCCAAGGGGGGAATTGTTGGAAACTAGAAGATCCAACCGGTGGGGGAGTCCTTGGCGGTCCCTTTGATCCGACATAATTTAGAATGGGTTGAGTATGGGAAATCGAATGCGTAGGGATCGAACTCGTCATGGACGATATTGTTTCAGAAATAGGCGTTGAAACTGTTGGTCCTCCAGTCAAAGAACCTGGGGGTGGTTCTACATTAATACTGGGCGTTGTTTGAGGATTCGAACTATTTGGCTGAGTGTTTGAATTATTTGGCCGGTTTGTATTTGCCATTTTCCTCGTGTATCTTTTCCTTGGTCTATCCTCGTTGGTGGTGGCTACTTTACCACTTCTTAATAACATGCAACGAAGTTTTCGAAAGAGAAAAGACAATCGAATGCAAAACTATAAATTTTAAAAATGCAGAAAATTTATTTTCAAAATTTACTTAGCACCGTCCCACTGGGCGTGCCAATTTGTTTACTGTGAAAATTGGTAAACAACCGCTGGTCTACCAAATCAATGATAAATTGGGTAACTTGCAGGATCGACCATACAGAATCCTAGGACATGTGCTAAATGATTTAAAACAATATTTGGAAAAAGATGAACACTTCGACAGTACCCACAGTTTAAATAATGTTTACTTCGAAAATATTAAAGAAAATGTAATGCAGGGAAATGATCGAAGGTGCGTTGGAAAATAACTTGCGAAAGTAAAAGATAAACTTCTAGGCAAAAACTAACTGAATTGTATTAAATGAAAAATATGGTGTTACATCAAACATATATTTCTCACACACTCGTTTCTCTACACGCAGGTACTTTGAGTAATTGAGAAATTTGTACAAACTTGAACACACATAAATCCTAGCACTAAGACTTGCTATTTATCCTAATAGAAAATAACTACCACTAACGACCTACAAACTGGAGCAAGACAAATGACATTCTGCATGTCTTCGTCTTTTAAACACGCTCCACGTGTCTTCTACTAGTAATAGGATAAGAACAAAGTTCCCTCACTTATTTGAATTCAAATCTTGAATCGAACGTCATCAGTAATGCTTCCGTCAAACAATATTCCCAAATCGCTATAAATATTTCTAAGTCCACAAAATACTTATTTTTTGCACAAGGACCCCTTCGACAAGAACGCCAGAAAATACTATTTTAGTCGAAGTTTTCCAAGTCTTCCCTAAAATCTTATTTCCTTGATTAATTCCCTTAATCCAATACTAGGCGTCGAAATTAGGAGCTAACAGGGTGACAAAAATCATTATAAACATCAATATACACTCAAAGTACCCATACGCAAACGAGAAACGAGTTTTTTTTGAAGAAATGTACTTGCCTACTATTTTTACCCTTATGCAAATAATTTTCTTTTCTATTTAAGTTACTTTTACTTGTTTTATTTATTATACAAGTAACTAGTTTCTACCATGTCGAAATTAGTTAATGCATTTACTTTCAAAACTACTTTTCGATAATAGTTAGCATTTGATGCAAATAATCTAACAGTATTAAATGCACACATTCTTTCCCCTGAAACTTTGCACAAACTTATCCCAAAATTTGCTAGTTTGATCCTTAGAGCAACAATTTAAAATTTAGTGATTATTTACCAAAAACACCGATAAATGTATATATATGATTACTTTAGAGAGTAAAAGAATGAAGTAATTGTACCAATTTTTTAATCTAATACAATCTACTTTATACTTTATACAATCTGCTTTATACTTTGGACTCTTATGTTAAAAATTATTTTCACTATCCTCCTCCTCTCTTTAGTGCCATTTTGTGTCCAATACAACTCACTTTGTTACGATTACTTTCAATAGCCCCATCCTCTCTATAGGTTGAATTTGTTTTAAACCCCATTTGAAGTTGTCTCCTCTCTTGAGTGTCATTTTGTGTCCAATACAACTCACTTTGTTAGTATTACTTTCAATAGCCCCATCTTCTACCTAGTTTGATTTTGTTTTAAACACTATGAGAAGTTGTCTCTAGCATCTAGTGGTGTAGTTTTGCTTACCTTTTCTTACATTTTCCATTTACATAAAAAAAAACCAATGAATTGTGCCTAATTTCTGGTCTAAATTAAAACATTGCTCATTGTAAAGAAACAATATCTGTGGGCTCTAGTTACTACCTTGTTTCCCAAGACAATATAGAACCAAACCAACGTGTACCTTTCTTGACCCCAAACAAGCTTTTATACTTGAAAAAAAAAACCAAGACGACGTCGTTTTTGCCTAAACCACTTGACATTATCTCCCTTATGTTGTGCTACCCGACACCTCCAAATATCACCATCATTTTATCGTATCTCGTATTTGTTTTTTCAGATCTAATAATCGTGAATTAAAATTTTATTTATACTTCAACTTCGACCTAGATAATACTATTGTTCCTCATTCATATCATGATTTTTTCAAGAATTGGACGCTCTCTCTCGCGTTCTTCTCGCGTTAAAGTAAGTTTTTTGGTTCTTTTTGTCTTCATTCGGTTCAATTCACACAATATTCTAACTTTGATGATTCTTTTTCATTCGGTTGTGTAGAATTTGTTGCACGGTGATACGAGATTGGGGGCGTTTTCTGGAGTTCCGCGAATCGATGCCTATTCTGAGGGTGTTGAAGGGGGATTAGGGTTTTTCAGGGGTTTCGTATCTTCTACAGTCACTCGCAATAATGGTTTTGTTTCTAATTTGTCTGATTTTAAATCCGTTGCTGCAAACCCTAGGCTTCTTCGCTTGTTTTCCAGCGAAGCCCCAAAGAAGAAGAGTAAGTTAGGGTTCTATTGTTGTTATGTGTTAATGTTAATGTATGCTTTCGATTCTGATTAGTATTTTTGTTTTTTTTGGCAGATTATGAAAACTTTTATCCTAAGGGACAGAAGGAAGTACCTAAGGGGAATGACAAAAAGAATGAGTCTAAAGGTGATGAAATGAAATATTGGTTATATACTTTGTTTTTATTGTGAATTGGGAAACTGTAACGGAAAATTATTTGAGAAATGTGGTCATAGCTGATGTGATGAGCAATGTGTTACTCATGGAGCTTTTTGTTATACTATGGTATATTTTTATAAGTGGATTTTTGTCTAGACTTTTTTTGTTTTCTTAGTAGCATTTATTATACATCAAGTGGCATTCTCCTTGCCCCTATTCGGCATTCTAATAGTTATTGTTGGATTCAAACTTAAATGAAGACTTTATACTATATGGTTGAGTTTGGGTTCTGAAGAACATATTTCAATCCCAACTATATGCTCTCACTCACTAGTGTTTTTGGTTTATACTGGTTTAGTTTTGAGGTACTTATTTATGTGTGTTGGGAATTAATCTTGCATCTGCATTTCAGTTTGTCTTGCAATAAATGGTAACCACCAGAAACATCTGACACTTGAATTCATGCTTTGATTTCAGAGGATTCCAAGTCAAACACAGAGGATCAAGGAGGTTTTCAAGAAGCCTTCATGAAGCAATTTCAAAGTTTTCTCACCCCATTGTTGGTGATGGGCCTATTTCTTTCATCCTTTTCTTTTGGTCCTCGTGAGCAGCAGCAGGTAACCATAACTTCAAACTTGTTTGGGGCTATTAATTTTCTTGTGCCGATGAAGTTGGTTCGAGTTGAGAATGTGTGCAATCTATGAATATCACCATTCCATTTTACGGATGCAATGGTTTCTAATGCACAAGAAATGAATCTTGTGCTGCTAGGCACATTATGCAACTATAAGCTTCATTCTTTGGGTGAATGGGGGAAATGGTGAGTTCAAGAGATTATGTTAATTAGATGTGAGTTTTACATGGTATAATATAGGAGGGCTTCAGGGATTTTATGTGACATAAAAGAAGGTGCCACTCAAGTTGAAGGAAAATTTTTATCGGATTGCGGTAAGACCTACGATGTTGTACGAGTCTGAATGTTGGGCGATTAAGAATCAAAATGAGAATATAGTGTAGCAGAGATGAGAATGTTGCAATGGATGTCTGGTAAGACTAGACATATTAGGATTAGAAATGAAAGTATTAGAGTGATGGGGTAACACCTATATAGAAAAGATGGTGGAAAATAGACTTAGGTGGTTTGGGTATGTAGAGAGAGAACTTGTAGATTCTGTGGTTAGGAGAGTAGATAAGATGGAGAGGATTCAAACAACTAGAGGTAGAGGAAGACTTAGAAAAACTATAAGAGAAGTTAGTTATTAAGAAAGATTTGGAGATTAACGATTTGGATAGAAACATGGTCCTCGATAGAATATTATGGAGAAAGTTGATCCATGTAGTCGATCCCACTTAGTGGGATAAGGCTTGATTGTTGTTGTAGCTAGAAGTTATTGTTTGACTGCAATTTTATAATTGAAAAGTGAATATATATGACACGAGCTTTGTGCTGCTGTGATTGACAACTTTTATTGAAGGTCCATTAAACAAGAATACTATTAGGATTATTAGAATATACATGTAAGGGCACTATTGTAATATAATAACTGTTAGTTAGGTGTGAGCTGTCAACAGCTAGAGGTAGTTAGAATTCTGTTACAGTTGTGTAACAGAATTAGTTAGGAAACCAATGATTCAAGGGCTGCTATATATACACCCTAATCATTCCTATTGTAACAAACAAACTCATAATGAAATAACAGTCTCTCTCTCTCTCTCTCTCTCTCTCTCTGTTTCTATCTTCTGTTATCTCTTCTTCTTCTTGATTCTTAGTTTCTAACATGGTATCAGAGCTTCTGATCTTTGGAGCTTGTTCAGCCTGTCTCTTTTTGCGCCATGGCTACACTTTCTATTTCGCAATCATCAACATCAAATTGCTGCAACAAACCTTCAAACAGAAAATTTCTGTGAAATTGGATGATTCTAACTACCGTCAACAGGTAGAAGGCGTTTTGCGAGGCACGAAGATGGTGAAATTCGTTGTTTCACCTCAAATTCCTGAGCGATTCCTTTCAATTGCTGATCGCGACTCAGGAATTGAAAACCCCAGCTTCATCGCTTGGGAAGAACAAGACGCATTGTTGTGTACGTGGCTTCTGTCCACAATCTCTGATTCTCTTCTCTCACGATTTGTGCTACTGCGCCATTCATGGCAGGTATGGGAAGAAGTTCATTCCTACTGCCACACGCAGATGAAAACACGTTCCAGGCAGTTAAGGTCTGAGTTGCGATCCCTGTCAAAGGGAACACACACCATTTCTGAGTTTCTAACTCGTGGTCGCACCATTATTGACACCTTGATGTCAATTGGTGATCCTGTTCTGCATCGTGATCAAGTTGAGCTTATTCTAGAAGCTCTTCGCTCTGAATTTGATTCAGTGGTGGCTACTGTTAATACTAGACCTGAGTTTGTGTCACTTGATGAGCTTGAGTCTTTTCTCCTTGCCCAAGAATCACGCATTGAAAAGACAAAGAAAGAGGTTACTGAAGCTGTTTCAGTCAATCTTACACAAGGCAATGCTCCACCTAATCCCTCTGCTCCTGCTGAATCTATTGATCCAACTCAATTTGACACTTCTAATGGTGGTTTTGGTGGACGTCAGAGTCGGTCTCGTGGCAGAGGCCAACGTGGTGGACGTTTTCGTGGCCGTGGCAATGGTGCACGCCATGGCTACAGAGGTATAGTTCAGTGTCAAATCTGCCATAAGACTGGACATGATGCAAGTTATTGCTACTTTCGTCACAGCTAGGATGTTTATGGTTATTCTCCTACTCATGCACACTTTGGCATACCTCAGTCCAATGTGTGGATTCATCCTGGATACATGGCACCCAGTTCTCAATTTTATCTTGCTCCTAGACCTGACAATCCTTCTGTTCAACCTCAGTTTGCAACACCAAGACCTTAGGCGCTTGTAGCTGGCACTTGATTACACTCCTTTTTACAATCAGAACTGGTACCCTGACTCTGGAGCTACTCATCATGTTACTCCTAATGCTTCCAACCTAGTGGAATCTATTTTCCTTCCTGGATTTGATCAGATTCATGTAGGAAATGGGCAAGGTTTGGCTATCACATCTCTTGGTCCTATGACTTTTTCTTCCAATTTATGTCCTGATAAGTCTCTCAAACTTAATAATCTTCTCTTAGTACCTTCAATCACTAAGAATTTAGTAAGTGTCAGTCAATTTGCCAAAGATAATCATGTCTTCTTTGAATTTCATGCTGATGTTTGTTTTGTAAAATGCCAGGCTACCTCTAAGGTGTTGCTGAAGGGCTCACTTGGTAGTGATGGACTTTACAAGTTTGACAGCTTTCCTCACTCTGCATCAGCTTCACAAGTGCTTAGTGTTGCTCATCAACCAGCAAGTCCTTCTGTTTCATCTTTTCACTTAGGCTCTAGTCTTAATTCTCATGCTCAATGTAATAATGTTCATGGCTCTAGCTCTAGTTTGTATCAAATATGGCATCAAAAATTAGGGCATCCTAGTCATGATACTTTAAAGCATGTACTTCAACTTCGTAATATTCACATTCCAAATAAAGCACTTACAGATTTTTGCAATGCTTGCTGTTTGGGTAAAGTTCATAGATTACTCTCTGTTGCTTCTACTGCTGTCTATACTAAACCTTTAGAATTGATTTTCTGTGATCTTTGGGGACCCTCCCCTGTTACCTTTTCTTGTGGTTTTACCTACTTTCTTACATGTGTTGATGCTTATAGCAGGTATACATGGGTGTACCCTCTCAAATTAAAGTCTCACACACTTAACACATTTGTTCAGTTCAAAGCACTTGTTGAACTACAACTTAATCTTAAGATTAAGGATGTTCAAACTGATGGTGGTGGTGAATTCATGCCTCTCACCCATTTTCTGACCTCTCATGGCATCATACACAGAGTTACATTCCCCCATACTCATCATCAGAATGGTTCTGTGGAAAGAAAGCATAGGCATATTGTTGAAACTGGTTTGACACTTTTAGCTCAAGCCAAATTGCCTCTTTATTTCTGGGATCATGCCTTTCTCACAGCTACTTACCTTATCAACAGACTTCCTTCACCCACCTTGGCAAATGTCTCTCCTTTCTTTCTTATCTACTTTAAATATCCTGATTACAATTTTTTGAAACCTTTTGGTTGTTCTTGTTTTCCTCATTTCAGGCCTTATAACTCCAACAAATTTGCAATGCATTCTACAGAGTGTGTGTTTCTTGGCTATTCCTCATCCCACAAAGGCTATAAATGTATGGATTCTAGTGGCAAAATCTTTATCTCTAAGGATGCCTTGTTTAATGAAATCAGATTTCCCTTTCCTGAGTTGTTTCCTTCAAGTCACGCTGCATCTCCTACTGTTTCAGCTGGTTCACCTCAGTTTGGATCCTCTTTGCCTAGGCCTTTGCAGGTTCATCCACCCACACAACATTTATCACCTATGCCAACTACTAGTCATTCACCTTCTAACTCACCAAGCTCTCATGGTTTGGTTAACTCCAATTCTTCACCTATACCTGCCGTGCCTAGTCAACCTGATTCACTCAATATAAACACCTCTACACCTACATCTCTATCCCTCATTCAATACCTAGTTCTGGTGAACTTTCTCAGCCTATGCCTATCACCTTTGTCCCTTTTGCTTCTCAGCCTGTTTCTCTGTCTCAGGCCACTATGGATTCTTCTACATCTCATCCTGACTCCTCTCAGTCTGTGTCAGAAAGTTCCTCTTCTCCTTCACCCATTGGTTCTACTGAATCCTCACCTTTACCCTCTCTACCTCAAAACACCCATCCAATGGTCACCAGGGCCAAAAATGCTATTGTTCAACCAAGACTGCATCCGACACTTCTGCTTACACATCTTGAACCAACATCTTATAAGCAGGCTATGGCTGCTCCTGAATGGCTGGCTGCTATGAAATCCGAGTATGAGGCATTGATGAAAAACAATACCTGGACACTTGTTCCCTCACCAGCTCACAGAAAACCTATTGGTTGCAAGTGGGTTTTTAGGGTAAAGGAAAATCCAGATGGCTCTATAAATAAGTACAAGGCTAGATTGGTGGCAAAAGGGTTTCACCAAGTTGAAGGGTTTGATTATACTAAAACTTTTTCTCCAGTTGTCAAACCCATCATTGTCAGGGCTGTGTTAACTCTGGCTATATCTCATAAGTGGGCTATTCAACAATTGGATGTTAATAATGCCTTCCTAAATGGCATTCTTAATGAAGAGGTTTATATGGTGCAGCCTCCTGGGTTTGTACAAGGTGATTCTAGCATGGTTTGCAAGTTACACAAGGCCCTTTATGGCCTTAAGCAGGCCCCTAGAGCCTGGTTTGATAGGCTCAAAGGTGCACTTCTTTCACTTGGGTTTATTGCATGCAAATGTGATCCATCCTTATTCATCCTGCATTCTACTAAGAGTTTTACACTTATCTTAGTATATGTGGATGATATCATTATTACTGGCTCCTCCCAACAATTCATCCAATCCTTGGTGTCCTAGCTCAATCTTTCCTTCTCCCTAAAGGATTTGGGACAACTTGACTATTTTCTTAGAATAGAGGTGCATCATCTTGCTAATGGCTCTCTACTATTGTCCCAAGGAAAATATGTGAGGGATCTATTGACCAGAACAAATATGCTTGCAGCCAAGGGTATTGCTTCTCCCATGGCATCTAGCCCTAAACTATCTAAAGTTGGGTCTGCTCAAGTAAGTGATCCAACTTACTTCAGGTCTGTTGTAGGAGCTCTTCAGTATGCTACAGTTACTAGGCCTGAAATTTCCTATGCTGTCAATAAGGTGTGTCAGTTTTTGTCTAATCCCTTAGAGGATCATTGGAAGGCAGTTAAAAGAATTCTGAGGTACTTGTAGGGCACCTCTAACCATGGTCTTCTTCTGGCTCCTGCAAATCTCAGCACCCTCATTACAATTACAGGTTTCTGTGATGCTGACTGGACATCTGACCCTGATGATAGGAGATCTACATCAGGAGCATGTTTATTTCTAGGCCCTAACCTTGTTTCTTGGTGGGCAAAGAAGCAGACCCTAGTTGCCAGATCTAGTGCTGAGGCAGAGTATAGGAGTCTTGCACATGCTACTGCTGAGATATTATGGCTTCAGTCACTACTCTTTGAACTCAAAGTCAAGCATCAGACTCCAAGGGTTTTATGTGATAATCTGAGTGCAGTGGCCTTGGCTCACAATCCAGTTCTGCATTCCAGAACTAAGCACATGGAGCTAGACATTTTCTTTGTAAGAGAGAAAGTTATCAACAAGAGTCTCATTGTCACTCCATTCCAGCCTCAGATCAATGGGCTGATGTTCTGACAAAGCCTCTATCTACCAACAGATTTGTTCTTCTAAGAGACAAACTTAGGGTTCTTGACAAGTTCACACTTGATCAACCTTTCTAAGTTTGAGGGGGGAATATTAGAATATACATGTAAGGACACTATTGTAATATAATAACTGTTAGTTAGGTGTGAGCTGTCAACTGCTAGAGGTAGTTAGAATTCTGTTACAGTTGTGTAACAGAATTAGTTAGGAAACCAATGATTCAAGCGCTGCTATATATACACCCTAATCATTCCTATTGTAACAAACAAACTCATAATGAAATAACAGTTTCTCTCTCTCTGTTTCTATCTTCTGTTATCTCTTCTTCTTCTTCTTTATTCTTAGTTTCTAACAAGGATGTGTTTGAGGTTTTTTATTATCCATTTTTTTGCTAGCGTCTGTTTACAAGTCTCAAACTAGCTTGGCTTTAAACAATTAATAACATTTCACTATATTTTATTTGTCCCGAGGGTGCCTTTGTATGATAATTAGCGCGCGGCTGTGATTGATAGCTTTTATTGTGATTGATAGCTTTTATTGAAGGTCCATTAAACAAGAGTTCTATTAGGATATATTTGAGGATTTTATTATCCACTTTTTGGCTAGCATCTGGTTGCAAGTCTCAAACTAGCTTAGTTTTGAACAATTAATGACATTTCACTATATTTTATGTGTCCCGAGGGGGCCTTCATATGATAATTAGCGTGTGAGCCATTTGGGTGATAATTACAATGTAAACTGAACTACATGCCCTGTGACAATGTGACAACTCTTCATCATTGTCTGGCTTTTGTAGCTTATTTAGTTATTATCATATTACTAATGAAGATAAGAATTTGATTCTCTGCAGATTAGCTTTCAGGAGTTTAAAAATAAGCTTTTGGAACCAGGATTAGTGGACCATATTGTTGTCTCCAACAAATCAGTTGCCAAAGTATATGTAAGGAACTCTCCCCGTGATCAAACTGACAGCGAAGTACTCCAAGGAAACCTTCCTGCAAAGGGCTCTAGTGGCCACTATAAATATTATTTCAATATTGGAAGTGTCGAGTCTTTTGAGGAGAAGTTAGAGGAAGTGCAAGAAACACTAGGCGTGGACCCTCACGATTATGTACCTGTTACATATTCTTCTGAACTGGTTTGGTACCAGGAGTTGATGAGGTTTGCTCCAACCTTGTTACTTTTGGGAACTATCTTGTATATGGGAAGGAGAATGCAAGGTGGATTTGGTGTTGGTGGCGGCGGCGGCGGTAAAGGTGCTCGTGGAATATTTAACATTGGAAAAGCACATGTTACTAAAGTAGACAAAAATGCCAAAAACAAGGTTAGTAACTTATTCTTCTATAAATAACGGAAAATGTTTTTCATATTTGTTTTTAACAACATTTTTTCTAGTTGACCACTGCCTTTCCCATTCTCACTTTTTCTTTAGGGTGCTGTGGTGGTGAATAGCTTGAGTGATAAGTTCATTTAAGAGAATATTTTTCTTATTTGAATTCATTTTGTTCAGGTCTATTTTAAAGATGTCGCTGGCTGTGATGAGGCAAAACAAGAAATTATGGAGTTTGTGCACTTTCTCAAGAATCCTAAGAAGTACGAAGAGCTTGGTGCCAAAATTCCAAAAGGTGCTCTTCTGGTCGGTCCCCCAGGCACAGGAAAAACCCTTTTAGCAAAAGCAACTGCAGGGGAGTCTGGTGTGCCATTTCTTTCTATATCTGGTTCCGATTTCATGGAAATGTTTGTCGGTGTTGGACCGTCAAGGGTGAGAAACTTGTTTCAAGAAGCAAGGCAGTGTGCTCCCAGTATAGTATTTATTGATGAGATTGATGCAATTGGGCGGAAAAGGGGCCGTGGAGGTTTCTCTGGTTCAAATGATGAGCGTGAAAGTACTTTAAATCAATTGTTGGTGGAGATGGATGGTTTTGGAACCACTGCTGGAGTTGTTGTGCTAGCAGGTACAAATAGACCTGATATATTAGACAATGCCCTACTTAGGCCTGGGCGTTTTGACCGTCAGATAACAATTGATGTACCCGACATTAAAGGTCGTGACCAGATTTTTCAAATTTACTTGAAAACGATCAAACTTGACCACGAGCCCTCATATTATTCTCAAAGGCTTGCAGCCCTTACTCCAGGTTTTGCTGGAGCAGACATTGCTAATGTTTGCAATGAAGCTGCACTGATTGCTGCAAGAACTGATGAAGCACAAGTCACAATGGATCATTTCGAGGCAGCTATTGATAGGATCATTGGTGGTTTGGAGAAAAAGAACAAGGTAGGCTTTTAAAAGCTCGTTTGTTGTTTTTTATATGAAAAAACACCTTTTTAAAATAAGAACTAAATATTTGCAGGGCCTGGCTTGTTAAGCTGTTTAAAACTATCAGATAATGAAAACATGAACAATTTTTTTTTTAATATTTGAGAAGCTATTTTGACTGAAAATTATAGTGATATTATTAACTTTTGAATAAAAAAGTGCCTTTTTGTTATTGTAACTTCAAGAAATATTGCCTCTGTTTTATGCAAAATATCACAAATATTTTTACAATTACTCACTCAAGCCATCTTTTCAAAATTTCTTTATCTAATATGAAGAAATAGTTTATATTACGTTGTAGTTCAAGACATCATGATGATGAAAATTATATGCTACAATGACCTTAAAATTATTAGAATTGTCCACTTTCCTTTTTTTTTTCTTTCAATTATTGATTATAGTCTCTAAAAATACTCATGTTTCATATCTAGGTAATAAGTAAGCTGGAAAGGCGTACTGTTGCTTACCATGAAGCAGGTCATGCTGTTACAGGTTGGTTCTTGGAACATACTGATCCATTGTTGAAAGTAACTATTGTTCCTCGTGGAACAGCAGCTCTTGGGTTTGCGCAGTATGTTCCTAATGAGAATCTTCTCAAGACTAAGGAGCAGCTTTTTGATATGACTTGTATGACCCTTGGTGGCCGGGCTGCCGAGAAGGTTGTTTCATCATTTCTCATTTAGTTTACTCACCTTTTTTCTTTAATCCATTGCTTTACCATGATTAATGGAGACAGAAATGATGGTTTCTGTCCCTTTTTACGGCAGGTTCTCATTGGGACAATCTCTACTGGAGCACAAAATGACTTAGAGAAAGTGACCAAGATGACTTATGCCCAAGTAGCCGTCTATGGTTTCAGCGAAAAAGTGGGTCTCCTCTCTTTCCCTCAAAGAGAGGACTCGATGGAGATGACCAAACCATACAGCAGCAAAACTGGTGCAATAATTGATACCGAAGTCCGAGAATGGGTGAACAAAGCATATGAACGAACCATACAGCTTATAGAGGAACACAAGGTGAAAGTAGCCCAAATTGCAGAGTTGTTGCTTGAAAAAGAAGTACTTCACCAAGAAGACTTGCTTCGAATCTTGGGCGAGCGGCCCTTCAAAAGTGCTGAGCCCACTCATTATGATAGATTTAAGCTAGGGTTTCAAGATGAGGAGAAAGTTGTTGAAACCACAGTAAATGAAGCCAAGGATGATGGTGGCTCACCTCTAGAGCCAGAGGTAGTTCCCACATAGCTGAGTTTATGTTTGTTACCATTGTACATGAAATTGACAATCTTATTCCGCCATTTTGCTGATATGGACTAAACTTGTATGATAATTGCATAATAAAAATATTGTTTCTGATTTTTTTTCTCAAATATATGTTTTCCTAAATATTTTGCTGATTTTTTTCTTCTTAAATACATGTTTTCCTAAATATTTTGATGATTTTAAAGATGTTTGTCTCTGTATAAGAGTAACGGCTTATAGTTAAAAGACACTTGCTTGGACAAATGTATTTTATTTTATTTTTGTTTACCCATTTTATTTTTCTGAAGAATACTCATGTTTCCAACTGAACTAAGTTTTTCTTTTCTTTTTGCTAATGCCAACTTTTGCTCTTATGGGACTTTAAGGGCACATATTAATGATAATTTTTGCGGAATTATTCATTTGAAATGCCTGTATTTAATTTTTTAAAATTATGAACATTGTTTTAGATTTTAATCCAGATACACCGATGGTGTAAAACAAGTTGTCATCCAATGAGAATATATATCACAATATCATCCAATGAGAATATACATTACTATCTCATATTATACAAATAATTAAAAATTTTTAATCTGATTTGGAGGGATCCATGATAATGTAAAAATAATTACACTTTCAATGTATTATTCCTTTTCTCTTGTTTTAATCGATTCAAATTTTTATTTTATTTAGGGTTAATACCTCTTTTGCTTCCTGTCATATGAGCGAAATCTCAAAAACAATTCTATAAAAAAAAACACAGATTCTCTCATTGTCATTTTAAGATTCTCTTTGTTTAGTCCTTGAGTGGATTTGATCACTTAAAACGCTTATGTGACAAGGACATGTTGGCATTTTTTGTTTTGAGTCAGGTTCCACGTCACATTTTTTATTTTTTAAATTTCATGTAGCATTTTAAAATTTTTTTATTATTTTTTTTAGATTAATTTTTAATTCTATTTTTTTTTGTATTATTTTTTATTTTTAATTTAATTCTATTTTTATTGCAATTATTATTTAAAAAATTATTTTATTTGGGCCAAGCATATATTCAAAATTTTTTAGCCCAAGTATTTTTCCATTTAAAATCCATTACACAAGTATCTAATATAAACACTATTTTTTCCTGCATCAAACGATGTGGGACAACTATCCTTCTCTTCATCATCAATTTTTCACTTGCAGTATCACTGTTTTTTATTCAATATGCCATTCATCATTTTATATCCACTAAGCTCAACCATACAAATAAGCCGCACCCATTATCTAGTAGCAACACCTTTCTGCAGAAAACTCACCAACAGAACCTTCAACACAGACAACAATAATCTATCAGGTTCTTTTCCAACATTTATCTTCCAACTTGGTTCACTTTATTTCCTTGATCTTTCTTCTAACAAGATCAAGACAAGCTTTTAAAACTTAGAAATTTAGCTACACTGGACCTTTCATACAACAACTTATCAATCAATGGGAATGTGGCACATGATGATATTCTTTTTACTCCCAAACTAAATGTTCTAAATCCAGTCAGTAAAAAGCCCGACTTACATCCAAATCCAGCATGTAGAAGTCTAGTTTTTTCAATTCACTAGAACTTTTTAAGAGTGGAATTTGGATTTGTTTTTGGGCGCGAAATCGTCATTGTTCCACTCATGTTTTGGAAGAAATGGAAGGTAAGTTATTTGAAAGTTCAAGACAAAATTCTTTGTTAGATATTCCCTTGTATGCATCTTGAATATGAAAGTCACAGAGGACACTATAGAATGCAATTAACATAATAGCATTAATTCAATGGAAAAAAGAGAGAAATTCAAGAAGTAGAAAAATGCAAGTGTGCTTTGTATTAAATTTCCAACTCTGCTTAACTATGTTGAGATACCTAAATTATGTTGTGGACACTATAGAATGGAACTGTCATTCTGAACCAAATCCACCAGTCACTATCCCTATTTGTTTTGTGTAGAAGATGGATTTATTCTAACTCAACAGGAGTGAGTTTGTGCAATGGTATCAATGATTTTGGAAGAAGCCAAGAACCTTTGTCGAAGCTGAATGCTCAACTAGCATTAAATTTAAATGCTTTTTACATAGTATAGATAAGAATAGATCCAGTTTTTCAATTGATATTTTGTATGTTAATGTCATTTCAGTAATGATTTCAATGATACTCAAAGTATAATACTATGCATTCAAGTATAATACCATGTATGTCACTGTGCTGCTACTTTTTAATATTAGAATAGTCGCGTGAATTTTTTCAGATAAGCAAGAGTCCCACATTGTTTGGGACAAAAATGATATCAGTGTTTATATTAGAAGAATGGTTCATTGCATTAAAAGTGAAAGCATACATGGGCCTAGAAGAGTGGAGATGATAATGGGCTTATATGTATTTGATCTTGGCCCAAATAAAATAATTTTAAAATAATAATTACAATAAAAATAAAATTAAATTAAAAATATAAAATAATATGAAAAAAATAGAATTAAAAATTAATCTAAAAAAAATAATAAAAAAAATTAAAAATGCCACATGAAATTTAAAAAATAAAAAATAATAAAAAATGTGACGTGGAAGCTGACTCTAATAAAAAATGCCAACATGTCATTGCCACATAAGCATTTTAAGTGACCAGATCCACTCAAGGACTAAAAGAAGGAAATCTTAAAATGACAAAGGAGAATCTGTGTTTTTTATACAGGTTATTTTTGGAATTTCGCCCATATGACAGAGGGCAAAAGAGGTATTAACCGTTTTATTTATTTTCTTTGATCCATGTATCAAATAGTAATACCCATTAGAAACTTACACATACCATTATATATAACCATTAGAAACTTACACACACCACTATATATGTTAGGGTTTGAATCCTGTATTTTGAATTTAGAATCAATTTTAAATTTCAAAATTATTAAATAGATACAAATAATATTATCAAATGATTAAATATTGGTCAGCTATTCAAGAAAACTAAAGTACCACATTGGTCATCTTTAAATTTTTTTATCAAACATAATACTCAGTTAGGGTTTAGGGTTTAATTCACTTTATCTAAATTTAATTTTATCAAAATTAGTTTTATCAAAATTAATTCTTACCACCACTTAAATAAAAATACTCTTACTTTTTAGATATGTTTTGTGAGAGCTTAAAGGAAACTCCAACAACACCCAAATTGTAGTCCCAATATAACTTATGCTTGCATGTTAGTAGACCTTTTTAAAAAAAAAATTTCTATTGAATATTTTTAATTCAAATATCATTACTTATCCCTAAACTTTTACTTGCCAAAAGAAAATATCAACATAATGCAATTACTGTGAACATAAGTATTAAGTACACCCTCCGTCCCATATTATAAGCAAAAATTACTTTTTAAATATATTGAATAATTAATGTATCTGATCTATATATATAGACCAAATACATTAATTATTCAATATATTTAAAAAGTAAATTTTTCTTATAATCTGGAACGAGTAGTATTCTTTTTATGTTAAAAATACACTAAAATTTGTTATATATATATATATATAAAGAAAATAAGAAAATATTAATTTTTGTATATGACTTCTAAAAAAAAATACTACCAAAAAGTACGGAGTAATATCCACAATATTGATTTTACTGCTTTGTTTTACTTTTAAAAATTCGTATTTTTACACTAAAATGTTATCCATTTATAGATGGGATCTCAATCGCAGCTAGGTCTAGAAGAAAATTATATAAATAAATAAATAAATAAATAAATAAATAAATAAATAAATAAATAAATATATATATATATATATATATATATATATATATATATATATATATATATATATATATATATATATATATATATATATATATATTCTATCTTTCATACACATAATGACTTGAGCGTTGATGTAAGATCCATAATTTTAAAGTAATTATAAGTATCCGGAAGGATTAATAAGATAGTTGAAATTTTTCGATCGTTAATTCAAATAATTGTCAAATGATTATTTTGAATCCTGTATTTTGAATTTAGAATCAATTTTAAATTTCAAAATTATTAAATAGATACAAATAATATTATCAAATGATTAAATATTGGTCAGCTATTCAAGAAAACTAAAGTACCACATTGGTCATCTTTAAATTTTTTTATCAAACATAATACTCAGTTAGGATTTAGGGTTTAATTCACTTTATCTAAATTTAATTTTATCAAAATTAGTTTTATCAAAATTAATTCTTACCACCACTTAAATAAAAATACTCTTACTTTTTAGATATGTTTTGTGGGAGCTTAAAGGAAACTCCAACAACACCCAAATTGTAGTCCCAATATAACTTATGCTTGCATGTTAGTAGACCTTTTAAAAAAAAAAAATTCTATTGAATATTTTTAATTCAAATATCATTACTTATCCCTAAACTTTTACTTGCCAAAAGAAAATATCAACATAATGCAATTATTGTGAACATAAGTATTAAGTACACTCTCCGTCCCATATTATAAGCAAAAATTACTTTTTAAATATATTGAATAATTAATGTATCTGATCTATATATATAGACCAAATACATTAATTATTCAATATATTTAAAAAGTAAATTTTTCTTATAATATGGAACGGAATAGTATTCTTTTTATGTTAAAAATACACTAAAATTTGTTATATATATATATAAAGAAAATAAGAAAATATTAATTTTTGTATATGAATTCTAAAAAAAAATACTGCCAAAAAGTACGGAGTACTATCCACAATATTGATTTTACTGCTTTGTTTTACTTTTAAAAATTCGTATTTTTAAACTAAAATGTTATCCATTTATAGATGGGATCTCAATCGCAGCTAGGTCTAGAAGAAAATTATATATATATATATATATATATATATATATATATATATATATATATATATATATATATTCTATCTTTCATACACATAGTGACTTGAGCGTTGATGTAAGATCCATAATTTTAAAGTAATTATAAGTATCCGGAAGGATTAATAAGATAGTTAGAGATTTTTCGATCGTTAATTCAAATAATTGTCTAAATAATACAAAGTTATTGAGATCGTGTTGGAGTGCTACCAAAACTCTAGAAATATTGGCACAATGTTCATATAGTTTTTAACTATCTATGTAAAATATTTTTATTTTGTATTTCCTTCGTCTCATAATGAGTGATCCAGTTGACGTTTCACACAGATTAAGAAAAAGGAATAAATGAAAGAGAGAGAATGATATTTTTACAAAAGTACCCTTATTATGTATTGAGAATGATGAAAATAATACTCCCTCAGTTCCTTTTTAATTGTCATTTTTTTGACTTTTTACGTCTACCAAGAAATTCAATAATTGTTGTTACTTTTTAAATAATGACTTTTCTTTTGCCTATAATATCCCTAACTTTTAATTATTTTAGCATACCTTTTTCTCTCTCTCCATAATAAATAGTTATGGGTAATTTTGACAAAACTATAATAATGACTACCTTGAGCACTTTAATCAGGTATGATCAGCAACTTTAATTATACTAAATCGCGGCTAAGTCCAGGAATTTCATCATAGTCCCAGGCAAAGCAATCTGTGAAATCCTTGAGCACTTTGATTTTTTATGATTTCAAACATGGGGCGAGTTTGGCACTAATGTATGTCGACCTTTTCGTCGTCCCATCTGCCAAGTATATCTCTTTCAAAGTATCATGCGCCTGCATTTTCCTGGTCGAGATTGTTGTGTCTTTCTCGAACCCCAGAGGCTCATCATCATAGATGAAATCAAGCCTTTGACTTTCTCAAGTTGTTGTTTGGCCGATAGAGCCAGATTGGTTTGCTCGAGAGTTTTCATACTCAATGGCTTCAACAACCAATATTTGTTGAGACTCGGCCTCTAAGGCCATTAATATCTTGCTTTCTGCCACATAGTCCTAAATTCAAGCCAATGCACTCGACTAAATCATGATCTTCATCAGATTCAGACCATCAGTTGTACCCTATGATAATTGCATATTCCCAGGTAAACTCGTAGTGAGGATGTAGGTTCAGTGTGTAGTATACATCACGCCCTTCAAAGTTAAAGCCTTCTCCAGTAGATCGACATGGTAAAATGTTCACCAATTTCTGGTCAAAGTAAAGCCTGTTGATGTGATTGACACCTGTTCTGAAAAAACTTTGATCTGCTTTGATGTGTTCGATGATCCCATCAGGCTTCCAGATGGTTATCCTCTGATGTATAAACGAGGATACACATCCCACTCCATGAAACCACTCCCTACCTAACAGTAGGTTGTAGTTTTATTTTTTTGGCACCACCACAAATAATGTTGGCCTTGTGGTAGTCCCTACCACTACGTTGACTTGAATAACCCCTAAGGGCTTGATGGTTTTGCCATCATAGTTGGACAACACCATGTTGTTACAGGCTAAATCTGTGGTAAATTTGCCCATTTTCTCCAAGAGGGACTGAGGCATAAAATTGACAGACGCTCCACAATCGATCAAAACCTTGTTGATCCCTACACTATTTACCTTGGCCCTTATATACAAAGGCTTCAAGTGCTGCTGCATGGCCATGTCTGGCCTTTTAAAAATGGTGTGGTCTTCATCCACAGAGCCATCATTCATTACATAGTAACACAAAAGGTTGTGGGTAGCTAGCTCTTCATCAAAACCTTATTCCTCAACCACTTCTATGACCGTATCATATTCTAAGGGCAAAACATATATCATATTGCATATGATATCCAATTCCGGCTCAGACCCGGAGTCAAAGTTGTCTGTCTCCATGTCGACATTTTCAGCTACATTATCCTTTGTTACTTTATCCTTATTTATTGATGATAAAGGGGGAAACAACCTTGGTTTAACATGTCGTTGACTAGACTGACTTTTCTCGACATCTTGAACGCTATCACTCCCGCTGGAACTTCCAACTTCTCGTGCAACTTTATTCTTTCTCTGATGTCTCCTCCACTGAATCCTAATCATGAGGTTTTTTCCCATGTAGTTTTGCAAGGCATAAAATTACTTCTTCGAGACTTAAGAGTTATCTCTATATGAGGAACCAACACCAACATTGACAACCTTCCACTTGCCCCCATAAGTTGTTGATTTCCTAGAAGGGCGTAACCATTATCTAGGAGATGCATCTGCAGTGGGGACATAACTCTTACTTTGGAATTTTATTGGACCTTTTCCCTTACTAGTGAAAATTTCTTTGGGCTTATCTCGTTGGACAATCTTCTTAGCTTGGTAAGGGCTTATCCTCTCCAGCTCTTTAGCAGCTTCTTTGTCAAACACAGAGCTGAACCTGGGGCACAACATGACTTTTAAATCTTTCAACCTGCAACGATTCGAAAATTCAACCAATTCTTCTTCAGCTTTGGGGTAGACCTTTGCTGTTGATCTTCATAGTTTGCTTTGCTGTCTTCAGCCCCAACCCCGTCGACAATGTCGACCAACATGATGTCTATTGGCTTGACAAAGAGAGCCTCAACTTTCATTTCAACATCCTCTTCTAGCCGCAGTTTCTGCTTGTGTGTCTGCCATCCTTGAGAGCATTTTGCACCATATCCCTAAAAAGTACACATTGAGAAGTTTTATGACCCAAAAAATTATGGAATTTACAAAAACTTTTTTCCTTTCTATTCTAGTGGCGGGACCTTAGCCCCTTTTGTAACAATAATTTGTCTATCAGCAACCAGTAGATCAATTATTTCGTCACACTTAGTGACATCGAAGGTATACCTTTTAACAACGAACTTTTCATTTTTGGGTTTGACGGGGTTCTTCCCATTTAGGGGCTTTAACAACTTGCATGTGTAAGGAGGCCCTGGATTTAGTTCTGCCACATTAACCTCATGATCCTCTGCATACTCATACTCCGAGTTAGATGAGTTCCATATGTTGTCGACTTTGACATAGGCCACTTTCTTTTTATTAAACTTAAAGGTTCTAACTTTTTTAGCCTTCAATTGTTCGACTTGTCTAACTCTATCGGCCAACTGGGCCATGTCTCTTAAGTATTAAGTGTCTAACTTCTTCCTAGTGGAGTAGTCGAGACCCTTTGCTGCCAGTTCGACTAACTCATGTTCTGCCACTTGCGTAAAACATCTCTCTTTCAAGGTTCCAAACCTATTGAGGTAATCATCGATACTTTTCGAGCCACCTTTCGCCTTACACTGGCCAATTCCTTGAGACTAATCTTACATTGTCCCATGTAAATTTGTTCGTGGAATGCCCTTTCTAATTGGGCCTGAGTAAAGGTGGACTTTGGGGGAAGGGTGGTGAACCATGTAAAAGTGTTCTTAGTCAATGAGTTAGGAAAATGCTTGATTTTTAGATTCTCATTGTTGGACAAATCACCAGCCTCAGCCTGGTATCGAGCGACGTGTTCGACGGTGGATTCATTGGTATCTCCGGATAACTTGGTGAATTTTGGAACTTTCCAACCCCTAGGAAAGTTAGTTTGCCTTACATACTCAGACAATAGGGATATGTAGTTTGGTATGGGGAGACCCACATTGAGGCCATTTTGGACCAAAACGCATTCGACAATGTTAGTGATATTATCCTGCACTCCTACATTGTCTTGTTGGGCTTATCTAAGGACTTAGTTAGCATCTTGGTTTCGTTGAACCAGGACCATGTTGAGATCTTCCGGCCCTTGATGGTTTTTGACAACTTTATTTTCTAAGGGATCAGCCCCTTGAGGAATATTAGGCAATGAAGTCGGTGGCGCGCCAAAGAAATCAACAGTCCTACCCATTTTGTGAGCTAATTGTTGATAACTTCTATTCGTGTTTTCTACTAGTGGGCTAAACACATTGCCTATTTGTTGTGCAATTATATGGACCATATCGTGCTTTCTTTCATCCATTAACTGTCTCATGACCCAAAGATAGTTATTGGTCAAGGAACAAAGCACATGGGGAGGAAAATACCATATACCTCCTGGTGGTTGTCCTAGTTAGCCGAAGTTGCCCATAGTGGACGCTGAAGTCAAATACGGATGAAAGGGCAATGATGTTGCCATCGCGTTTTCTGAATACACTGACGTACTAGGGTGCATGCTTGTCATCATTGTAGTTTGCACACCATACAGTTGTTCCTTCTGAGGTAACGAGAAACTTAAATAAGGAGGCATTTGGTCTTCCAAGTTCCGTAATTCCTTAGAAAAGGTTGGTGTGCCTAACGCTTGTGGTGATAAAACCCCCACATCTGGAGATATGGACTACACCACTACTTAGCTTGCTGCAGTGGGCATTTCCTTGACAGAGGTTGGAGCCTCGGAACTGCCGACACTAGTAACCGTCAATTGTCCTTCTGAGTTTGGAGTATTACTCTGGGAAGGGGTTTAATTTTTACGAGACATTTTGGAAAGTTGCTTACCACTCCCCAGGTTCATACAACACAATACCTCACAGATAGAGAAACACTGCAAAGAAAATAACGTAAGACGCCTCTTTTCTGCAAAAATATTCGCACAAAATGGCTCCACTAGGCATGCCAATTTGTTTACCATTGTTTTTGGTAAACAATCACGAGTTTAGAAAGTCCCTAAGACTAACTCAAAAAATCTCCAAATCAATTAATGCAAATGGTTTGTGTGAACACACATGTATGTGGATCGAACGCAGTCGTCGCGTGAACAAAAACGACATAGAAAAGTACTTTAACTAAAGTCATGTTGTGATAAAGGACAAGGTAAAATCACTACTATGGAAAACACATATAATGACGGTTGCGAAACACATAATGATAGTTTCACGTCCACTGTTAGGTAGCGTGTGCTTGTATGTATGTTGGTTTCCACAACGGACGAGTGACCGTGATTATAAGTTAGGTAGCGTTCTATTTATAACAATGGTTAAATCAAACAACCATTGTGAAATAATTTTTAGGTCCCAGTTTCGAATCCAAGCAACACCATTCTTGGCTTTTATTCTTCTGGATAACGCGCATTACTTATAACGGTTGAGTTAAAAACCATTGTGATATAATTTGTTTTTTTATATAGATTTTTCAATTTTACAGTATTCCCAAAATTTAAACCTGAATATTTCTGAATCGTATCAGACCAGAAACAACAATATAACCATTTGTGAATTAGACAAAAAATTGTATTACATCAACGACACAATTCTATTAAGAACCAAAAATTGTATATTACATCAAAATTAAAATGGCACAAAATAACCTACAATGTACACATCATTACAGCAAATAATAATATCTTGTTTTCTTGGTGTCTTGACTTTAAAACCTTTAATTTCAAATAATAATATTTGTTAGAAAATAACATCATTAGAAATTATTACATACTGTCGCGGCGCAAAAAATACCCGTGCACGTCGCACACTCTGAATAACAACAGAGTCGTCACTGATCTTTATTTGTTCTAAAGGAAAGGGAAAATATCAAATAAAACCCGTTAGAGCTAAGGGAAATGATCGTCGCAACCAGATTGGGTTCGGGAGTCAGTTATGCAAGAGGAAGATATTAGTACCCCTCACATTTGTTGTACTCAACGAGACCCATTTAAAGGGGCGGAGTCAAAAATTATGAGTAGTGGGGTCAATATATATATATATATATATATATATATATATATATATATATATATATATATATATAGATTAAAATTATTATTTTTTAAAAGATCAACAACATGGTCGGCGCAATGCAAGTGTAGTATAGGTTACAACCTTAGGCCACAAATTCAAGAAAATTTATTTATTTATTTTTTAATTATTAAAACAATACATTTTACTGCTATTTTTTAAAACAAATGTAAAATCATAATTTATTTTCAAATTATAATTTTATACTGATTTTTTCAAAAACTCAATATAAAATTTATTTTTGTAAGCCTAGTTTTTAAATTAGCACAAGGTCTCAAATTTAATGGACTGGTCCTCAAAAAGAGAGTAGAAATTGAAAGATATTTTGCGGTGAGAGAAAGAGGAATACATGTATGATTTGTCTATGCTTGAAAAGAGTGAAATAGGATTGAATAGAAATAGAGAAAGGAATGAAAATGAATTATTTTTATTTTATTAAATGCATTTATTTTATTAAATAAAATATTTTTTCAAAAAACTAAATAAAAAGGGCAAGCAAAAAGTATTAGTTGAAGTTTTAAATTTAATGGGATATTAAGAACAAAAACACTACAAGAAATTTGACATTTACCGACTGCAAAGATCCGTTGGTAAAGTTCCAAAAACCGATGGTAAAGGTCAAGAAAACCTATACCAACGGACATTTGCTTCCGTCAAGTATAATTCCCTATACCAACGACAATTTTCCGTCCCAATATCATATACCAACGAAAATTTTCAACCGTTGCACAAAATATTGGGGCTATAGCAACGACTAATTATACTAGTTAATAACTTTTTCATCCATGTATTTCCGTTGGTATAGGACGAAATTAGCTGATGGTATGTCTTTTTTTTACAAATATTTTTTCAATAATTAATAATTTTATTATTATTATTATTATTATTATTATTATTTCTTTTTAATTATTAATATATTTTCAATAATTAATATTTTTTTTATTATTATTTATTTTTAATAATTAATATTTTTTAATAATCAAATTTTGACAATACTTTCTATATGCACCATACAAAATTTAAATCAACATCAAATCAAATTTCAATTATATTACCAAAATATCAAGTCTTACAAACATATCAAAATAACAATGTAACGTCAATTATATAATAACAACCATCAAATAGATTCTACGAAGAAAAAAAACATAAAACATATATAAGATAAAATCAGTTTCTAATCTTCCTTTCTTCCATCTTCATCAGTGCATGGATTTCGAGAATTTGTCTGGCTTGGGACACTAGAAGCATCTGTAGCCTATTGAAAATAAAATAAAATAAGTTACAAACTCAACTTAATAAATATTTTCATAATATTCGAAATATGAACTCGATGAGTAAAATATAATATACCTGTCTTGCAACTTGTAAAATAACATTCAAATCTTCTAGAGTTAATCGATTTTGTATCACTGACATCATATTTTCCATAAACACATTTGTCCTCTCTTGACTTTCTCGCATTTTCTTAATTTCATCCCTCAACTCTTGGTTTTCAGACAAAGAAGCTTTTGATTTTTTAGGTTTGGGAATATTGCCTATACAACGCACACGTCCCCTCTTTTCAGGTCCTTTTACTTGGGAATAAACGTCATCCTTCCAAGGCATATGACTTTGTGTCTTTTGGACCGATTGAGAAGTTTCAACATCATTATTATGTTTGTTTAGTTCTTCCTGAAATATTATAATAGATGTAAATGCAGAAATCAAGAAGTTTTGTTTAATAATATTGTATGAAAAAAACTTCATTGTATTCTGAACTGGTCTAAAATGCAAGGTTGTCTTCTATGACACGACAATGAATACCCACTCAAACTAAAATTAAAACATAAACCAAACTATGAGACTTAGTACAGTATTAAGAACATTGTACAGTATTAATAAATCCTTCTAACTAAAATTAAAATTAATTATGCAAATCCTTCTAACAATGTAACAATCTCATTATATTTGGTTAAATTCTTCACAATATATCTAATAAATCTATGAGACATGGTACAGTATTAAGAACAATATTAATAACAATATTAAGAACATTGTACAATATTAATAAATCTATGAGACTTGGGGCAGAAATGCAAAAATGCCACCAAACTGATCTGCACTATTTAATAAATCTATTAGATATGGTACAATATTAAGAACATTTTTGCATTTGCATGTCGCTTACACTTTAAAATTTTGGCTTATTATTTTGACATAAGATTCTTATGAATAACTAAGCAAACATTTAAATCCAATTCCAGTAATGCAGACATGGTACAATATTAATAAATCTATGAGACATGGTGCAGAAATGCAGAAATGCCACCAAACCGATATGCACTATTTAATAAATCTATGAGACATGGTACAATATTAAGAACATTTTTGCATTTGCATGTCTCTTACACGTTAAAATTTTGGCTTATTATCTTGACATAAGATTCTTATGAATAACTAAGCAAACAAGCAAACATTTAAATCCAATTCCAGTAATATCACACATTAATTCAATACTAGTCACAAAATCAAAAAGGCATGAATAAAAGAAAATCTTACAATCAATCTTGCAGCCTTTTCATTAACAACTGAACCATTTTTACGAGTACGAGTATCAATGTAAATCTCTTTACGTGTGGACGACACTCCTTTGGCCTTTTTTTTTTTCAAATACCAAACAAACAATTTATAAATAATTTGTTGGCAAAACAGCACCAGAGGTCCTTTAAGTTATTTAATGCTACCACTTAAGTCCTTTAAGATTTTTTTTGTAACGGTTGGGTACTTAACGTTTTAAAAAGTTTGCACCGTCACCCTTTTTTGAAATTTTCATTAAAAAAAGGCATATGTGGCAAAAACGAAGCTTAGGTGGCATTTATGTGGTATTTTATTTTATTTTTTATTTATTTATTAATTCCATGTGGATTTTAATTTAATTTTTAATTTTTTTAATTTTTTTTAATTTTTTTTAATTTTTTTTAATTTTTTTAAATTTTTTTTATAATTTTTTTTATAATTTTTATTTATTTGTACACCAGTTAAGACTGGAAGGACCTGATTGTTACATTTTAAAAACATATGGGACGTGAGTGTTACACTACTTTTTTTAATGCAAGTTACAAAATGTGCAAACTGATTAAGATTTTCTAGAAATACTCATTTTTTTAGAAATACTGATTTTTTAGTTTGGTTTAAGAAGAGTCATTCTCCCTCTGATTCTTGACATATAAAAAAATTATTTTTTTAAATTAATTGAAGAATATGTGTATTTTGATTATACCTAGTTTATCAATGAATTTAAATTTTTTTTTATATTAAAGATTAAAAGTAATTTTTTTATATTAAAGATTAAAAGGAGTACTACCTTAGTCCTATTATTTATTTAATAATTAATATATTTATCTATTATACAATCCAAATACATTATATTAGATATTCAATAAATCAAAAAAGTATAAACTTCTTCTTATATATAGAACTAAAGGGAGTATTATTCCCATGTTAATTAAAATTAATTTTATTTTAATATTAACTATTTTTTAATTCTAGTATTTCAGTATACTATTTGCTTCAGTGTCAACTTCAAAATTTAATTTGACCAAAATTTTGATAAATATATTTTCCTCTCTATTATTTATATTTCTAATTTATTAAATTAATCAATTGATAATATAAGTGAATTTCAATGATTTTCTCATAATGCTTTTAAACTAGACTACAAGCATCCAATATTAAAAGTATTTATATAAGTTTAATTAACTGTAGTTAACTCCTTTAACAATTCTCTTAACACTTAACTAACATATAATATAAATTTTCAAAAAGTAAAAAGAAGATCTACACAACAACGAATAAAGGTTTTCATTCATTCTTACTTGTTTTCCGCTGCTCCAAACTGGTTTTTATAATGTCATCACATTTTATAACTTGCATTAAAAAAAATAGTGTAACACTCACGCCCCATATATTTTTAAAATATAACAATCAGGTCCTTCCAGTCTTAACTGGTGTAAAAATAAATAAAAATTAAAAAAAATAAAAAAAATTAAAAAAAAAATAAAAAAAAAATTAAAAAAAATTATTTTTTTTTAAAAATAAATTTAAAAAAAAATTTAAAATTAAATTAAAATCCACGTGGAATAAATAAATAAATAAATAATAAAATAAAATGCCACATAACTGCCACCTAAGCTTCGTTTTTGCCACATATGCATTTTTTAAATGAAAATTCCAAAAAAGGGTGACGGTGCAAACTTTTTAAAACGTTAAGGACCCAACCGTTACAAAAAAATCTTAAAGGACTTAAGTGGTAATATTAAATAACTTAAAGGACTAAAAGTGCTGTTTTGCCTAATTTGTTTTATAAATACAATTTACTCAATTAAAAGTTCAAATATTAACAAACCTTTTCATAGATCAATTTTGGGAGACTTTTTGTACCCATACAATGAATATCTTCATATTTAGCACGATTCTGACTATTAATTTTACTCACTTTCTACAATTGATATAACATAATGTTAGTTGAAAGAAGAAACCAAGTTCAAATAACTTATAATATGACAAAATCTCTTTTCAATTTAACTTACTTGTGCTTCTTCAGAAAACCAATGATGAACCAATTCCCAATATTGATCTGGATCAACTCGACGATCTGGTATAAAGGATGCAACTTCTTCTTCCGTTTTACTTGGATCAAATGCCTTTGCTTTTAAATCACACTTCCATTGTTTCCACTTAATATTCATCTCAAATTTCAACATTTGTCTTGTAGTGTCATTCATAGGAGGAATGAACTCAAATATGGTATAAACAAAAAGAGATGTGTTAAGTAAATAAAACATTAATGATTAAGAAAATTTTGGTTCATCATGATTTAAATATAAAGTTGCATATATAATACCTCTATTTGTGCCAACATTTCATCTTTTTCCGTGTCCGACATATCTTTCCAAGATTTGTATTTAATAAAAGTATATTGTTTCCTCCGAACCAAACTCCCTATGAAACGAGTAAGAGTCGTACCTTCAGGACCAACGGGCCGACCATACTTGTCCAAATTACCAATTATGCAGCTCTCAGTGTCAATTTCCCATACATCTAACATTCTTGTTGGGCCTCTCTTTTTTTTAGGTTGAACATCTACAAGTAAAACATAAGACATTAAAACATAATTCAAATCTCTATTAATTTGTAGGTCTTCTGTTTCTACATAAGAACATAAGAACATAAGAACATCTATATATAATTCAAACCTTTATTAATTTGTAGGTCTTCTGTTTCTACATAAGAACTTAAGAACATAAGAACACCTATATATAATTCAAACAATAAAATTTAATAATAATTACAACGTGTTTCCAAGAAATTCGAGAGTATTGGTTCTCTCCCTTTTAGAATTCGAGATCTTGGTCTCTCCCTCCCAAATATAATTTCTTTCTAATTTTTTTCAACACTATCAAAACATGGTGATGTGTCATTTGTGAGTGGAAAACATTCTAGAATACTCTAATTGATTACTCTATAACTGTCTAACCTATATAGCTAGCTCAATTATCTTGAATGAAATAACTTTTCTCTCTCTATTCTCAACTTAACTCTCCATAATCATTCTCAATTTTGAGTTTTACTTCTCAGAGTACTAAGTTTTACACAACAATAAGGGTAGAAAGATGTACATGTTCAAAAGAAGAAAGGCACGTTTGAAGTACTCAAAACTTGCGATATCATTTATTGCTAGTTGAAAATCCTTAATTTGATTCAGAACATATTGATATCATCTGTTCAATTAGAACATACTAGTCATCACTCTAAAACTACCACATGTTGGAAAATTAACTAAAAAGTTAAAACCATCCATACTTGTATAGATCTTTTGAGCAATTATTTAATCTATTGATTTTGATTCTATTGAAGTCTATATGCGACTTTCTTTTCATTGTCTTTCTTTTATGGCGCACGCCGCACGGGTATTGAAAGGGTAGTAAGAAGGGTGGGTATGGAAAGGGTAGTTAAAACAACTTAGTTAGTAGTAGTGTAGAGATCAAATTTAGGGGCGCGAGTTCGATTCCACAACATCTTGCTTGTTCATCCTATAAAAAGGTGAATTCAGGACACTAGGCCCGTTGACAAAAAAAATTGGAATTAGGATATTAGAAGATACTACCCGTCTATTCATCTAGCTTGTTGTCTGCACAATATCCTTTTTTCCTCTTGTATGGGTATAGGATACTTGAGAAAATCGAGCGATTTCATGATGTGTTATGTGATTTCACCAATACTTTGTTAAATTAGCTATTAGAAATAGCGAAGCATTATAAACTTTAAGCAATACAATCGACTATATGTTGCCATGATGTTGTCAATCTAGTTGCTTCTCATGAGGGGTTCTCAATTTTGCTATAACCTTATGAAATCTTACCAATATTTAAGCATAATTGTTCATTACACGAAGCCTTTTATATGTTTCACTACTCATTTGATGTTTAATAAATGTTTCATCACTTTTTACATTTCCTTCAATCATTATGAGCGAGTCTGATCTGTATAACAATGGCTAGAGCTCTTAGCTCATCTACTATTAGTTAGTTAATCCGTTATCTACTATTTATGTGAAAATTGCACTGAATCTTCCCTAAAATCCAAATTCTCATCTCAATATACAAGACAACATTATCAATAACAACAACCTATTACGGCAAACTGATAAGGCTAAACACCAAATTAGTACTCACTCCTAAACAAACTTTCACGCTTTGAACTAGGAGCATTCTTACAAGTGGAGACAAATCAGAAATCAGATGAAAAAGATGGTGAAAAATAAGTGCCTTCAATCCCAGAGTGAAAGATTCTAAATCTAAACCAATACATATAATTGTTCATAGGTGTGAGATCGTACACATTCAAAACCAAATTTTGAAATAAAAAAATTAAGAGATAGGAAATTTGTTCTTACCTGAGAAGGGGTGAAACTTTTCGGTGTCTGATTTGGAAGAAGGAAATTGTTGAGCAAAAAGAGGAGAAACCCTGGTTTTGAAGCGCTTGAGAAGTAGAGAAGAAACCCTTGGTTTCTGAACTTTATCTTTCTCTTAAGTATTTTATCCATTATTTTGTTTTATTAATTGAAAAAAATATTAAAAAGGTGATAAAATGGGCGCTAAGTTGAGCGCTCTTTTACTTTAATTTTTTATTTTTACTTCAGACCCTATACCAACGGCTTGTTTGTAATTCTGGTCTCTAAATGTTATTTATACCAACGTCTTTTTTTACGGTCACTAAAGGTGCCCGTTGGTATATGGCAAATTTCTTGTAGTGAAAGTAACATTATTCAAAATTTATCTAATAAAAGGGGGTCACTATAGAAGTTTTTTTTAGTTTATAGTATATTAAATATATAATTATTATTTATAATACTAAAAACTAGTATTATAATTATGATAGTGGAGGCATAGGCCCACTCTTTCCATCACATAGCTTTGTCTCTGCCCATTTAGTTAATCATGCAAATGAGTGTTAGCGTGATATTTACTTGAAATCTTCTACTTATTGAGCGAGAAAAAGAGAGAAAATATTTTAAGGATTTTTTTATTATTGTGCCTGACAAGATTTCAAAGTCTTGCTCTTATGTATCTCCAGGTGTGATGGAGAACTCAAGGCTACGTAGTTCTTTGTAGAAAAATATTGTTTGTTGATTGCTTTTAAAGAGTGTTGCTTAGATCACATTTGAGCGGTTAAACCTTTACTTGTTGCTCGCTCTAGGAGGATGAAGTCTTTATTTGTTTCACGTCGAAATGGATAAAGCTTACTCGTTTTTGAAAAAGATTTTCGAAGTCGCGCAAGGGCGAAAAACAAGTAGTTTGATGGTTTGAGATGGGTTTTATGTGGAGACAATATTCGAAAAGAGAGCTCTACAGCAGTAATAAAATACACGAAAAGGAAGAAGTTTATACCCAATCACTCACATTTTTCATCTAAAAGTTGTTACGAAAACGTGTGTAGAATTAAGTTAAAGTTCATTAATGGAAGACAATTATTCCTACAACGAGGTCTACAGTAGTGTCCAAATAACCGGAGACTGAGGAAGGTCTAAACCCAATCAGTCCTTTTTCTTCCAAGTTATTGTGAAAGATTTAATTTCTTTTGATAAAAAGCGTATTAATTTTGAAAAGGTGACAAGTACTTTAGCACCAGGCTCTATAGACACTATTCGAATACTCAGGGAAAACATGAGCATATATACGATATATCTTTTTTATTGATGACTAAAGATAAAAAGTGGATATTAGATCAAGCGAATGGACACACAATTTATATCATTTCTAAATAAAATATTCATCAAAATATTACCATTATCATACGTGTCATGGAAAAAGGTACTATTTAAAAAAACAAAATACCATAAATATAAAAGGAGAAACAATCTACCATATAAGAACAAACTATGTTCTGGAAATTCCCTAATTACCCTTCTGTTACTACAAACTGCCACGTGGACGCCTTCAACTTCTTCCTTCAGACACGTCTGATTGTTTTCTAAAACTCCCTTTCTCCTTCCTATTCTTTTCATTATTTTAATGTTGCTACTGGGAAACTCATTTAATGCTCTGCACCTATACATTTTCCTTTTGCATTTGTCAAACCCCTACATCAATTTTTTTACTATTATTTAATATTATTTTGGAAGATTTGCAATTGAAATGTCATATCAGCTCATATTTTGTGATATCTTCAATACAAATGTTGTCCTTTTATTTTGAACTCTCATAACATTGCTTCCGTCATTTTCTTCTCCCTGCATTTCAAACCCATTTTACTCTACTGTTCATCCATTTTTCTTTTTCTTCCTTCCATCTTTCATGGCGACTATGTTGTTATTGATTTTTGTTGTTGTTGTTGTTGTTGTTGTTGCAGGTTTTGAGAAATTAGATCTGGTTGATCTAAATCGTTTCATCAACAAGTTGTTAAGAAGATACATGGGTTTGGATTTTAATTTGTTTGCGTTTCATGGTTTCTGATTATCTGAGAAGTTAGATCTGTAGTTTGATTATGTGAATCTAAGTTTTTACTCTTATTTTGCAGTAAGTTCAGATTACTTGTAAGAGAAAATCTAATACCGAACAAAACAACAACCTCCACCGTGCTCTGCATCACGATCCACCACCCTTGCCTCATCACTGTCGCATTGTTGTTTTCGTTGGAGTGAGTGTGTTCCTCTTTTCCATTTTTTCTTTTCATGTGATGTTTGTTGTTGTTGTTTTACGTTTGTGTGGATTTGTTTTTGTTTGATTTGTTTCAGAGAGAGATAACATGAAAAAGAGTTGAGATTTTGATTTGCTATAAATTTTTTAAAAAAATGTTGTTGTTGTTGTTACAGGCTGCAGGAAGAAGATGAGGAAGAGAAACAAGTTTTGTTTTTTTTACTAATTCTCCCTGCCACGTGTCAGGTAGGGAGTTGAGATTTTTTTCCGACATAAATTAATCGGTTTTGCAAGGCCAAATGCTTAGTTACATGCTTAGCAAAGCTCAAATCAAATCCAGGCCAAATGTTTTATGGTGTTACAAGCACAAGCTTGAACTAAGCAGGTTTATTTTATTTTTATATGTAATTGACGATGAATCAATGTCATATTTGTTTGTTAAAATTTAATTAAACTTGATTAAAATGATTTTGAATGCATGCAGTCATATAAAAAAAGTGCCAAGCAGATTAGGAAAAATGATGCAACATGGGCTTTGGGATCCTGAGAAAGTTGATGCATTTTCATTGTTTGCAAAAATTGGGGAAATAACTTATTGTTTATATAAGGATTCTGAAAACGTTCTTGGTAGGGGTGGTAAAGCGGGCGGCCTGCCCCGTTTAGACCTACCCCATTTAAGCCCGTCCAAAAACGGGGCGGGGCGGGGCGGACCAACTTAGGCGTCCGAGCTCAAAAGTCAAGCCCGCCTCGTTTACTAACGAGTTGGCGGGCCGGCCCGCCAATTTTTTTTTCCAATTTGATTTACTACATAATTTACAAAATTGTTAATCATTACCAAAGATGCCTACAAATTTTAACAATGCATAGTAAAACTTTAACAAGTCTTAATGTAAATGTTATATTCTTCAACATAAACAAACAACGTAACTATAATACCAGAAACTTAAAACGAACACACTAAAACCCCAATAATCAAAACTTTATTATCATAATGAGAAACAAACCCCTCTGTGCAAAACTTACCCTATAGCTTTAGAACCCGACTTCAATGACAACGAGTAATAGAAAATAGAAAAAAAATACATTCTCTATGTTTTGCAATAAAGACTTTTCCTACTATGAGCAGAAATAAAGAACGATGCAGAGACCAATTAATGTCTTCAAAATGAGGTGTTTGTCGTTATGTGAAAAATAAATATTAGGGTTTGAATAAATGAGAGTTGTTTTAAAAGTATGTCTACTACATACTACGTTAATATTGTTTTAATTCCAAGTAAAAATAATAATTTTTTTAACAAAATGCCCGTGGGCAAAACCCACCCCGCTCCGCTCTCGGCCCGTTTTAAAAATGGGTTAGGCAGGGCGGGCCAACTTAAGACACCGAGCCGAAAACCTCGCCCTGACCCGTAAAAAATGGTGGGCTAAACGGGCATACCCGACGGGCCTAACCCGTTTTGCCACCCCTAGTTCTTGGCAACACTTTGAGATGTGCATTCTTCAGGTATCTTACACTTCATAATAATTTAATATCTTATCCTTTCGAGGATGTATTTTTTCCCGACATATATGAATCAGTTTTGCCATTATCTTTCTTTTAGGATTTTGAGGCATTACAACCTAATCTACTGGCAGAACAATAAAGACGGGGGAGGGAGGAGGGTTGGTTGTTTTGCTTTTATGCTATTTATCCTCACTAATGAGTTTGTACACAATGGTGATGGTAAGGAAGCATGTTCACAATTCTTATTTTTAGCCTTTATTTTTTGCAAAAACGATAATAATTCACTTGGTTAAATTGTTAGAGTTCTTATAGACTATAATTATATAGCCCTCTTCTATTTATCTTATTTTTTCTCTTAATAAATTTGATTTAAATATTTTTACGTTTGCTTTTCACAAGCATTAAATCTTCAATGGCAAAGAATTGGGGTGCTTACTTGCTTCGAGTGCACTTCAATGTTAAAACAAATTGATTATATCTTCTGTTTAGAATTTATATTGTAATGATTTAACAATTTTTGTTATAATTTCTTTCTTCCAATAGATTAACAATTTGTAAAGTATTGGTTTATAATAGTGATAAAACATTAATGTGAATTATTGTGTAAACAATGAGTTATTTTGAATAATTTTCATTTTGAATAATTTCTTTCCTTATTAGTTTATTATTATTATTATCTATTATTAATTATTTTTATTAATGTTTATTTTGTGCAAATTTGATAGATGTGATCTATCACTCTCTCATCAGCCATTCTAACTTCTCATTCTTCTATATATATTTTTTTAAAATGTAATAAAGGGATAAAGTTGTAGTCATTGAAGAGTTTAAAGTAGTAGTCGTGGGAGTGACAATAGAAAGCAACAAATTTTGTCATCATACACTCATTCATTTGAATAATTTAAATAATAATAATTTTTTTTGGATATTTCATCCTCAATAATTTCTTTCTATTATCAACTTTTCTTTGATTATTTATGGTGTTTTTCTGTTGAATATTTTGGACATTGTTTCTATAAAGATTAATAATAATAATTCATAGTCAGAAAAAAAGTAAGTTTTTTTTAAATATTATTTGTAATAATTTAAAATAGTTTATTATTTTATTTATATATTTTAAAATTAATATATAAATAAATTTATGATCATTATAACACTTAATTTTTAATAAAATTTAATATTTTATTAAGATAACTATAAATGAATATTAATTTGTATTTAATATAGTATTTAATTTAATGTGGTCACCTTGTCTTGGAGATTGATATTTGTGTTGATTGCATTAAAATTAGGGGTGGCAAACGGGCATGTCCGTCCCGTTTAGGCCTGCCCCGCAAATGCCCGCAAAAAAACGAGGCGGGGCGGGGCGGTCATAGTTGAGGATACGAGCATAAAACTTAGGCCCACCCCGCAAAAAAGTGAGGGCGGGGCGGAGAAAACCCGCGGGCACTACACCTTTTAAGCTTAAAATTACAAAATTTTATGTAAATGCTCGTTCCCGCAAAATCCCGCGAAGAAAATGGGGCGGGGCGGGGCGGACACATTAGAGGGTGAGGGCCTAAATCCTTGGCCAACCCCGCATTAAAGTGCGGGTAAAACGGGCATGCCCAACGGGTCGGGCCCGTTTTGCCACCCCTAATTAAAACACTTGAAGCTACTATCACCTAATACAATCTTGAGTTTCGTTTTAATGATGGTAAAAGTCTCACTCTTTTATGTGCCAAAAGTCACACTCTTCATTAATGTACATCAATTCATAGACTGTAGGCTATTTTATAGATGAATCTATGAGGGAATGAATTTTATATGTAGAGTGGAATAGAAAAAAAGTACAAAGGTCACACTCTTCAATGCACATCAATGCAACCTAGGTTGCAGACTATTTTATAGATTATAAATATGCATAACAACACATTATTAATTTAATTATAATCAATAATTTAATTACTTATCAAAATATCATTATTAATTTGAGAAAAAAATTATTTTTTGATGATGAAACAATCAAATTTTAAATTATTCTAAGTATTTCACTAATTAAATATAATTTTAAAATTATTTTTTGTCTCAAATTATAAATTATTTTAAATATTTTCCACAAATTAAGATGTGTGATTAATTTTGTATAAAAAATCAATTTTTTTATATTATTATAATATCGTCTTTCATTAACAATAGCTCTAGCAATTTTAAATAGAAAAAATCTTACATTAATTAACATAAATATAATAGATTTGTCAGATTAAATGTTGACAACACATTGTCACAAATTTGGTAATCCATTTAAATACATATTTGATTGAGTTTTGACATGTACTATTTTATTTTCTATTTAGCTCCCTTGATTTCAAATTAAATTACAAACCATTTAAATGCATTAACCAAGTTATTGGTTTCCTATAAATGAAAAAAAAAGCAATTGATTGTTCAATAATATTTTAGTACATAAATTCATTATAAATGATTTAAGGTTTAATTATATTTAATTATATTTATGATTTAAATATAAACTTATAAATTAATTAAAAAATTTCTACAATTTATTTTTTCATTGAAAGTGAAATGAAAGAATTTTTACATTTGTAATTAATATTATGTTTTTATGTGCCAAATATTTTCAATCTATTTATATTGGATCAACTTTGTACATAAATGATTTTAGTCTTATGCTGTTAATTTATGTTGGAGAAAACTTTGTACACAAGTGGCTCCACCGATCTCCCAATTACAAAATTTTTACACCCTGTTATATTACTTTTCATTGATACCTACTAAAACATTGTACACCAGTAGTGGCTGCAGATTGCAAGCTTTGCCATTTATTAAAATCTAATATTCTGATATCTACTAAAATATGATAAAAAAGTTTAGTTTTATATGCAACATCTCTAAGCGGTCTTATCCAATCTGCTTCAGTTATAGCTAAACAAAATTCAGTTTTGGCCAACATCAGACAACTATGTTTTGTAATTTTGCCGGATTCGAAGTACATCATTTTTAATTAAATAACTAGCGGGATACTCGTGCTATCGCATGAGTCCTGTCTGTATTCACATGCTATGTTGCGAAAATCACTTGTCAATCCTGTAATTTTTTTTTTCAGATTCTAAATTTTTTACAGTGTAACCAATTTAATAGGTTAATAAATCTAACAACAATAGTACGTATAAATTACAAATTACAAAATTAACACTTCCAACACATGGAATTCAAAAATATATAGTAATATCATTCAATACACAACATGTGACTCGAACATGGTACTTGTTAGAGTTTTACTCTCTTCATCCTACACTTTGTGTGAATGAAGGTGTTGCAATGGAATCTTCACTTTGTGAAGCTGAAGATGAAAAAAAAACAGAATGCAACAGTGATATGAAAATTATCTTATCTTCTTATTCACCAATAGTGAAATGTAATACAAATATATATAAGGTGACTCAACACTAGATGCTGAGCTGGCACAGAGTATCAAAACAAAATTAGTTACACAAAAAATAATTGCCTACAGTAGGTGCACCATAATGCTGCTACACTATATTCCTAACGCCCCCCTCAAACTGAAGTGTGGGAAGGCTGCTGCACCACCACCTTAAGTTTGGTCCTGATATCCTGAAAAAGTGTTGTTCCAAGAGGTTTAGTAAGGGTATCAGCTAGTTGACATCGTGCAGGAACATGTTGGATTTGCAACTTCCCAGCCACCACGCATTCTCGGACAACGTGAATATCTAATTCAATGTGCCTCGTTCGGGCATGAAGAACAAGATTGTGGGACAGCAGAATAGTGCTTAAGTTGTCACAAAGTAAGGTCGGTGGGATGAATAGGAATACGAAGTTCTGACAGAAGAGATTCTAGCCAAAGAAGCTCAGATGTAGTGTGTGCCAATGCACGATACTCTGTTTCTGTACTAGACCGAGCAACTAGGGACTGTTTCTTTGAGCTCCAAGATACCAAATTTGGCCCAAAGAATATGCAGGAACCGGACGTAGACCTTCTGTCATCTGGATCACTAGCCCAATCAGAATCAATATAGGCTCGAAGTGAGAACTTTGAGGTAGAAAGGGAGGGAGCTAACATGAGACCATGCTTGATGGTACCACTTAAATACCGCATAAGTCTTCTTACAACAACCTAATGTGTATCAAGAGGACATGGCATGAATTGGCAAGCTTTGTTCACAACAAAGGATATGTCAGGCCTGGTGAGGGTAAGATATTGGAGAGCACCTACCATTGACCTGTACAAATGAGGATCAAAAAATTGATTGGTACCATGAATTCTTAACTTGCAACTGCTTAACATTGGAGTAAGAATGTAACGCCCCATTTTTATTTTAATTATTATTTGTAAAATAATTATGAGTCGGTGTGGTTGATGGTGTGATTTGACATGTTTCGTGGTATTTTAAGTACCTGTAGTAAGGAGTAGTAGCCTTAAGGATGAGCCTTCAGGGAAGTGAAGGTGTGTGACCAAAAACGTAGAGATTGGTGGTGTGGAGAGTAAAGTTAATTAGACTATTTTATTTCGCATTTGTTCGGTTAATATGTAAATGGATGTTAAGCTGGATTATATTATTGTTGGGAATTATTACTACTATTTTAATTAGATGGGAGCAGTAATAATAATAATAATATAATGAAATGAAATAAACTAGAGTATTAGATGTGTAGAAGTTGGAAGGATAAGATGGTAATTATATAAGGATAAGTAAGGGTAAAGGAGGTAAACCACAGTTGAGGGACTTTATAAAGAGAATTGGAGAATAAGGGGATCAGTTTTTGGTCATACATTGAATTGAGAAGAGAAAGGAAGAAAGAGGTTAGGGCAAGAAGAGAGGAGAACTCCATTAGAGAAAGGGAAAGCTCATCAAATCCAAGGTAAGGGTGGGAATTCTTTAATCTCTTAAGGGGTTGATGATGTATGTATTTGGGTAGAAAACCGTTAGGTTGAATTCATGTGAATGTTGAATGTTTGTTGATAGGTAGTTTGGGGTTTTGATGGGGTTTGATGAGAGAAAGATGAGTTCTAATGAGTTAGGAGGTTAAGATTTGTCATGATGTTATCTATAAAATAATGCATGTTATTGTTGCTAAATATTGCTGAGACTGGACGTGATTTTTGTGCACTATGAGGACTGCTTTGGGGAGGAAATTGGGTCTGGTGTAGCAGAAAATTGGATTGCAGAAAATATGTTACGCGCTCGTAGCGCCGGGCGGTGGAATTGTAGCGCCGGGCGGTGATCAGGAGGAACAGCATGGAACGCTACTGGATTTTGTTGGAATTGAGGGAGGGTTACGCCTGTACGCTGCTGGGAGGTGCAAAGAGGCGCAACAATGCTGCTTGTGCGATTTTTGTTGTTTCTTTGTTGTTTTCTTGTTGTTTCGCGTGGTTTCCTGTTGCTTCGTTGATGATTTCTTTAGGTGATGTATTTTGGAGGATTGTTATGAATATGTATGTTCAAATAGGTGTATGTGTGTTGTTGTGAAATAATGAGTTGAGTATTGATGATATGCTATGTTTATGCATTTGTTTCGTTGTTGCATGTTGTCGTTGAAGGTGCATAGCATGTTGCATGAGTTGAGGGATGACGTGTGCCCATGTGGGGTGTGAGCATTTATCCAGATTCCTTATAATGAAATTGGTGTTGTTGTTGTTGAGGTGATTGTGTGCCCATGTGGGGTGTGAGCAATCACGATTGTTGTGTGCCCATGTGGGGTGTGAGCGACTAAATAGACGTTCCGACGAGAATTGTGATCATGAAACAGGGATCGAAATTGGTACCACATGCATTGAGTCTAGTTGGCGTCTCATTGCATTTTGTATTAGTTGTGTTGCATTATGATTTGCTTGGTTATCTGTGTGTGTGTTGGAGAGTGTGATGTTTGTTGATAGTTGTGATATGGGTGAATTACTTGATGATTTATACTTTTATATTTATATCATCTTCTTCTTTTGTTGATTTGAGAATCTCACCCCTTCTGTGTTGGTGACGCTTTATACGGCATCCTGCAGATAATCAGGAGTAGTGTGGAGTCGTGGTCGGTGAAGACGAGGTGCTTCACTTTAGTGGTGTCTGCTCTGATATGTAATATTGGGAGTCGGGAACGCTTTTATACTATTTTTTTTGTTGAAGAATTATTAGTTGTTTTTCTGATATGAAAACTATTTTCTTTATTAATTGAAATCGTTATATTTTGTTGATTGAAATGAATAATTTTCCGCTGCGTAATAAAGGTTATTTTGTTGGATTAAAGTTGTGTGATTTCTGAAAATTTCATTTATATGTTACATGTCTATTTATGAGCAAATGATAAGTTAGAAGTAACATCCTTTAGTTCTGTTTTGTATTGTTTTACTCTGATTATTTTAATTAAACAGTGCGGGGAAATTTAGGGTGTTACAAGGAACACCTTTGGCATTGTCCATCTTTGCTCTGGTGAGAAGATCCTTGATATACTTGGACTGACTTAGAAATATAGAGCCATTGTTACAGAATTCCACTTCAATACCTAGAAAATAGCTAGGCCTCCCCAACCTTTTTAAAGCAAACTCATGATGTAACTTGTTAATTAATGTGTGTATAAGATCAGTACTAGACACAGTGATGAGTATATCATCCACATAAACCAGAGCATACAAAGTGACACCAAGCTTGGAATATACAAAAAGAGAACTATTACATTTAGAAGTGTTAAATTCAAAGTGTAGTAGAGCTTTGGTCAGTTTCTCATACCAGGCCCTTGGGGCCTATTTGAGACCATAGATAGCTTTATGAAGTTTGCACACAATATTTTTATCAGAGCTCACAAAGCCAGGTGGTTGAGTCATGTATACTTCGTCATGTAGAATACCATTGAGGAAAACATTATTCACATCTATCCGCTGAATATCCCATTTGTGTGTGATAACAAGAGTCAGAATCACCCTAATAGTAGTAGGTTTGACCACTGGAGAAAATGTTTCAGTGTAGTCAAAGCCTTGCTCTTAATGGAAACACTTTGCCATAAGTTTGGATTTATATTTGTGGATAGTTCCATCAGCATTTTCTTTGATCTTGAATACCCACCTACAACCTACAACTTTTCTGTGAGGAGGAAGTGTGGTTAGTGTCCATGTGTTATTAGTTTGGAGGACATTGTATTCATCTGTCATGGCCTTAACCCACTCGGGCTTGTTCAAGGCTTGTTTGACACTGGTTGGTTCTGATTCAGAATGAACTAGAAAAACCTTAGATTTTGACTTACCAGTTTTGGCTCTAGTCAACATGGGATGAGAATTTTCAGGTGGGGGAACTCTAGGCAGACTTGTACCAATTGAGGGAGATTGAGATGATTCAGAAATAGGAATACATGATGATAAAGTAAGTTCATTTGAACAGAATGTGGTATTTGTCTCTTGAGTGGAGGGAGACTCTTGAAGAGGACTTGATTGTAATGGAATGGGATGAGTTTCAATAGCAGGAGAATTGTTAGAAGAGGACACTTCTTGGTAGTTACCCTCACCGTAACCAGAAGTCTCAGAGCTAGGGTTCTATTTCTCAGTTACTATTAAATTTTGTTGTGTACCCTTAGCAGCTGTGATTTCTATAGGAGAACGCACATTATGGCTAGTAGGGCTGAACACATGACTGGTGGACAGAATAGGAAGACTATGTCTTATAGCAGACTTGGTTAGGTTTTGGCTTTGGCCAGGCTGTTGTGTAGCAGAGTCAGTAGACCTATGACTTTGAACAGGCTGGACATGGCTAGATTGTGTATTATTAGACTTATGTACAGTTGTAGACTTTTGTCCTTGGTGAGAGGAGTGAGTAGCAGGACCTATACTGCTTAAGTGATGAGGATTTTTAGATTGAGATGACTGATGCTCACTAGAGTCACCTATTAAAGCTGGATTCAAGTGTGTAGCAGGATCAATATTGGGATGACTTGAGGGAACATTGATAAGACCAAGGGAGCCTGATGTAGGGCTGGACATATTACTTGTATGTTGAGATTTTGTAAAGAAAGTCTTGGAAGTGGGATGAAACAAGTGAGGAAATGGAAAAATGTGTTCATTGAAAGTGACATCCTTGGAAAAATACACTTTACCATCTTTATTCAGACACCTAAAACCTTTATGTTGGGGAGATGGACCTAGATACACACATTCTTGGCTTCTAAATTACAGTTTGTGTTTATTGTAAGGTCTGAGAAAGGGAAAACAAGAACACCCAAACACTTTCATTGTAGAATAGTCTGGATCTTTGCCATACAAAGCATGAAAAAGGGAATGGAAGTTTGGTAAAGTGGAAGTAGGAAGCCTATTAATAATGTGAACTGAGGTGGAAAAACTATAATCCTAATATTCAGTGGGTAAAGAGGCATGAACAAGTAGGGTAAGACCCATCTCAACAATTTGCCTATGTTTTCTCTATACTGTCCTATTTTGATGGGAAGTATGAGGGCAAGTTATCCTATGTGTGATCCCTAACTCTGCCAGGAACTTAGTGAAACTTCTAAACTCTCCTCCAAAATCAGATTGGACAGAATTGATTGAAACATTGAATTGTGTTTGCACAAATGCTGAAAAAAATTTGAAGGCATGTAAAGCCTTAGACTTTTGTTTAAGCATGTACAACCATGTGTACCTGGTGTGACCATCAACAAATGCTATGTAATACCTATAGCCAGAGCTAGAAAGACCCCATAGATCAGTGTATGTCATATGAAAAGGTTTATGGTAAACTGTTGTAGTTAGGGGAGCATGTAATTTATGTGCTTTGCCAATGTTACAAGAAGTACAAAATGACTGCCTAGTTTTATTAGTAGAATCAATATTACACAATTTGAGTATGGAAGCAACAAAATTAAAATTGGCATGACCAAGCCTATGATGCCACAAGATGCTAGTATTACAATTGTCTATACTAGAAGAATTAGAATTAGAGACAACATAACTATGTACACCAGTAAAAGGAACAGATTTGCTGACATGATTGAGGGATCTTTTGAGATTGATAAGCAGCTGAGGAAAGCAATATAAGCCACTGGCATCTAGGACTCCTTTAATAATCACTTGTCTAGAAGCCTGTGATTTGATATAACACTTGTCAGGTAGAAACTCAAATATAACATTATTATCACTAGAGAACTTTGAAACAGACAGTAAGTTTCTAGTTATGGAGCGTACAAGTAAGACATTAGCAAGAGTTATCACACACGATGGATTAATTCTAGATTGAAAATGAGAGGATCCTATAGCTTGTATAGTTAGAGTTTGATCATTTCCTACATAAACTTTATTGGTTCCTACATAAGGCTTTGTATTTTGTAAGAGACAAGCATAAGGTGTAAGGTGATGAGAGGCACCTGAATCTGCAAACAAAGCTTAGGATTCTAGCTCAGATGGTAGTTGGTATTATTGAGTGTATGCTGAAGGTCTGCTTGTGGTGGCAATCATTGCAATAGTTTGAGAATTCTGTGAACCTTCAGAGCTGGCTTCTTGCTTGTGAGAGGTATTGTTCTTGTTGCTAGTTGCTCTATTTGAGACATTACTTGAGGTGGATGGCATGAAATTTTCATCAAACCTGTGCTAGCAAGTAGTTACTTCATGGCCATATTTGCCACACAACTGACATGTTGGGCGATTACCAGGTGTATATCTGCCTCTTCCTCTGATTCTCCCACGATTGAACCTCCCTCTGCCATGACTTACAGAGTAAGCTCCTCTGGAGCTATGAGCTTCTTGAGTTGTATGTACCACATTCGCGGCAACAGTTGTAGCTGCTAATTCTTCACAAAACTTATCCAATTGTGCTTCTTGCACATAAAGGAAAGCTTCAACATCACGAAGAGTAGGTGGTGAAGGACATCCATACATATGCATAACAAAGGAGTTATACTCCTCAAGAAGGCCTTGAAGGATTGAATCAACCTGATCCTGTTCAGTAATGGAGTCACCAATAGCTAACAATGAATTTGCTATAGCTTTGATGCGTAAAACATACTCAGTTATGGATTTTGTACCCTTCTTGGTGGATTTAAGTTCAACTAGCAGTTGTCTATCCCTAGCCTTCATTTGAGCATTGAAAAATTGGCGAATCTTGTCCCAAACCTCATAAGAGTGTTTACACGCAAGAACACGTGGTAGGACAGAATCAGAAATCGTTGATAATAGCCAAATAATCAACGCTTGATCTTGCACAATCCAAGATTCATAGTCATAAAAAATAATACCTGCAATGAGATCTTGCTCAAGCTTGAACTTCTATGAAACCTGAGGATTGACGACGAACTTGTGCATTTTCTGAGAGAGAATCACACCTTCAACTTGTTGATTCCAAAGAAGGTAATTATTTTCCTGTAGCTTGATCGAGAGCTTTGGTCCGAAACCATTCGAGGACTTGTTCCCAGCAAAGCCACTAAAGTATTCTTGAGATTACGCAAGGTCCTTAACCACCGATTCTTGATTTTCTTCAGACACCATTGTTGAGCTTGAATCACGAACTTTGACGAATATGAATCACGGGCCGAAGAAATTGAGCGAAAGGTAGACCAAACTTGATCGAGTAGGAAAGCGTGGACGATCGATCATGCAAATGATACCATGTTAGATTTTTACTGTCTTCATCCTACACTTTATGTGGATGGAGGTGCTGCAATGGAAGCTTCACTTTGTGAAGCTGAAGATGAAAAGAAAACATAATGCAACAGTGATATGAAAATTATCTTATCTTCTTATTCACCAATAGTGAAATGTAATACAAATATATACATGGTGACTCAGCACTAGATGCTGAGCTGGCAGAGAGTATCAAAACAGAATTAGTTACACCAAAAATAATAGCATACAGTAGGTGCACCATAATGCTGCTACACCATATTCCTAACCGTACTTCATCGATGCAACAATAATAATTTCCTAGTAGAATTTTTCATTCCTATAGTAGCATGAGTAAATATATCAAACTTAATTCAATGTATGAAAAATAAAATTCACATGATCAGTCTACAACTGGTATCTTATAGATTTAATATATGGACATTAAAATGATCAGTCTACAGCTGGTATGTCATAGATACGTTCACGTCTACCCGTGGCTTATGCCTCCAATTCCAGTAATTACCAAAACTGAAACTACAACTCTGAAATAATATCCGTGCTATCGCACGGGTCCCGTCTTTATTCACACGCTACATTGCGAAATATCACTTGTCAAACATCCAAACTTTTTTCAGACTCTAAAATTTTTACAGCGTAACCAACTTAATGGGTTGATAAATCCAACAACAATATTTATATCAACATCTAGACTTTTTCCCGTTTAAAAAAAAATTATTTTAACTTATTTCCGTATATAAATTTATTTACGTCAACAGGTAGACTTTTTCCGCTTATAAGCGCCTTGAACCTATGTGACAATTTATAAAGCAATTTTTTATTTATTCATGTTAAAAACAATTGTTTTAATACTTCAATTTTTCGCCTTTATAAAAATATTTGTAACTTATTCTCATTTATACAAATAATTGTATAAATAGTTGAATTTATTATGTTTATAAAATTATTTTTAACTTATTTCCGTTTATAAAAACTGATCGTACCTGGATCAGACAGTGATGGAGGCCAACGGCATCTGGAACGACAGCTCCGGCGATGGTGAGAGACGGTGGGGGGGTGTACCTGCAGGGTACTCCGACGCTCAAGTGAGAGAGTGTACAGAATATCGGCAAATACAAGAAGAGAGAATGGTAGGAAGAAAAGTGTCTAACCTGACCCTCTCAAATGAGAGGGTATTTATAGAGAGCCCCCAGCGCGGGGCCAACGGTTACCTGCAATGGGCTGGATCAACTAGGCCCACTCCAAGTAACTGCTAGGGCTTACATGTAGTAGTGAAGACCAGCACGTGGTCTTCGCCCTAGAGTAACTGCTCTTAGATTTCCGGAAGTAGGGCAGACGAATCTTTCGGAAGTGGGAGGTTACTTGGAACGTGTCCACGCGGGGTGGACCGTTGGGTGCTCCTCTGAGGGAGGAGCCTCGTGTGGTCGAGGAGACGTGAATCCTGTATACTCCTCCCGGGGAGGAGCCTTATGCGTCGAGGAGTGACGATGCCTCGTGGAACGGACATGGCCTCGCGGGGAGGAGCCATGGTCGTCAAGGAGCGTTGTATAGCATTCTCGCGGGGAGAGATTAGCTTGTCGAGGAGTCACATATCAGCGGGGGTGGGACGTCCTCGACTCCTATTGTCCAAGGTGCCCGACATTGCCTGAGTGCCCGGCGAGACAGTGGCTGACACGTGGCAGTCGCGTGTCCGCAGAGGGACCTTGCCTTATTGGGCCTCCCCAGGTAGTATGGGTTGGGCCTGCTCGACTGTTGGGCAGCCTCGGCCCAGTCCAGAACAGGAGCCCCCCAAGTCGTTGCTTTGAGGCATCAGAGTAATGACTTAAGGCTTACTGGCATGTTGGGGACACCCCCAAGAGAGGAACCGAGGAAGCCATTTTTGTGGTCGACGTACGTACGGTCGCACATAAGTCGGGCATCATTCAGTCGCGTTTGGCCGACACGCCGGGGAAATGAGGAGTTTCAGATTTAAAGCGTTGGGAAAACTGGAACGACACGCGTGGGAAGATGCGCAGCTGCATGCGTGCCATGTGTCGCCTGCCATTATTGCCTAGGGGGCTAGGGCGGCTGGCTAGGGTAGTGCACTTGAGTGCCCTAGGCCCCTCGAGTCCCGCGAGAATCGCCTATAAAAGGCTGCTCCCCTCGTTCATTTTTCACTTTTTCCTTTCTCTCTCAAGAATCCTTCTCCTTTTCTCTCTACACTCTCCCGTTGCCGGTCGCCGCCGTCAGCCGCCGGATACTCCGTGCCTGAAACCTACAACAGTCGCTCTCTGCCGTAAAGCTGCCGGAAACTCTGTGCCGGAACCCTAAACCGCTACTCTCAAGGTACTTGCTCCGAAATTGATCTTTTTCTTACATTTCTCTTCAATTTCATCTAGTATATGGCATTTCCTTGATGAACTGATGATGTTCTCACGGGAAATGAGAGGATTCCTAGCGAATACGGCGGGAATTTTTAGTTGTTGAGAGAGGGGGTGCCAAGAACTTCACCCGCTCTCGTTGAATATTTCGGGGACTAGGGATGAACATGTCGGGGACCCGTTGAATGTCTCGGGGTCCTCGATAGTTACTCATTTCATTTGCGTCGCGGGGACACGGGGGGCAGAATCATCCGGGGAGACGACGAGTTCCCCGGCGAACATGCCGATCCTCGGTTCCTTAAGTCGGGGGACCGAGAGAGCCTTGCCCCTTCCTCGCCCATTCGCTTGAACAGCGGTGGAGGGGTGAATTTGATACGACCCATCGAATTCACCGTTTTCTTCTGCTTTTCAGGTAAATGGACAATTTGTCTGTGAAGGTGGCCGTAGGATCATTCGAAGAAGACGACGACCAACCCGACTCCCCCATGGCTCACATGGCTTTCGCACGGGAACGCCCGCTCGAAGAGTGGGTCTGTAAAGAAGCCCTGGAGATGTCGTCAATCTTCGCCTACAAAGACGTGGACGACGCGTTCTGCACTGTCGAGCACAGGCTCATCGGTTCGGACAAATCTTGGAAGGTCTTCCATCCAGAGGAGCATCATTGGATATGCCAGCCTTATCGGGGAATGCGAATCCCATTGTATGAATTTATGTTTAACCAGGAGGGGTGGAGGTTGCCCTTCACGGACTTACAAGAGGGAATCTTCTCCTGGTTGCAGCTGGCCCCAATTCATTCGAACTCCTTGGCTTTTATCCGGGCCTTCGAGCTTGTCTGTAAGCATTTAGCAATCGTCCCGACGACATCCCTCTTTTTCTGGATATTCCATCTACAGAGGTCGTCATCAGGTGGACGACATGGATGGGTGTCCTTCAAGCAGAGCAAAGCACTGTTTCATACATACTTAGACTCCATCCGGGACTTCAAGTTCCGTTATTATTTCGTGAAGCCGGTCACCGTCGGGGCCGTATACTCGCTGTACCAGAAAGTCACTCGTGACGTCGACGGTGTCTTCGAGGAGGTTCTAGAGCCGAGGTTCCCCCTATACTGGACGGAGGAACACTTCAAGAAGGGGGTCGACAAATATAAGGTGAAGCATAGTCAGCTGGTCGTCGAGGACCGGGAAGCTTACGACAAGATCGTCGCATTCGTCGAGAGCTTCAACGAGGCTCAGCACGAAACGTTGGACGGCCAGCCCATAATGGGAGCAGATGGGCAGGTGAAGAAACAGCGTCGTCTGATCAACACCCGTGTTCTGCTCGAGACCTTCTCCGACGAAGAGGCCATCGAGTTGTTAGGTGGTGAAAACATCCACGATCTAAGCATTCCTCGCATCTGAATTCCTTTCATTCTTTGCCTTACTAACATTTTCTTTCTTTTTGCAGGAAAAATGGCCAGAGCCGAGGAAAGATTCAAAAAATTGAAGGCGAAGAGGGCTAGGGAAGAGCAGCTTCGGGTGGAGGCGTCTCGCTCGAAAGGTCAAGACGTCGCTCCTTCCGGGGTCATGCCTGAGGGTGGTTCCTCGGCCACCATGCCCGAAGGTTCAAGTCAGTCTCAGCCTGCTGCCATTGTGTCCGAGATTTCAGAGAGGCGGACACCTCCTGCTGGGAGCCAGTCTCCAGGTACTCAAGGAACGCCAAAGCGGCAACGGGTTTTGAGCGTGGAGATCGTCGACCTAGGCCACGAAGACAGTCCCCCACCTCCTCCAAGGTTTGAGCTTCCACCATGCCATCAAAAGCCTCGCTTTTTCTCCGAAGTCATCTATCCCCGTGTCCCTCCCTCTGAAGTCGAAGCTGTGCTGGGAGCTGCCGCTGAGGCGAGGAGGAAGACGATCTTCGAGGATTTGTCCGCGGTCATGCGGCTTTGCTCGACCGCCATTCTCCTGAACGAAGAGACTCGCCATGCTGCTGAGTTTTCTCGACTGCAAGAGAAGCTCGAGAAATTGGATGCTGAGATGCTCGAACTGCGCAATGAGTTAAAGGAGTGCAGGGACCTAAACAAAGAACAAGGCGAGCAGCAGCAGCGGGCTGAGAGGAAGCTGAAGGAAGTCGAGAAGAAGGAGAAAGGCCACCTTGCCCGAATCGCCGAGCTGGAGGCGGAGGAGAAGTGGCTCAAGGAGAGGATCGCCGAGTTGGAGGATGCTGTGCGACCGGCCGAAGGCGAAACCGAGGAGGACAGGCTCCTAACCACTCGAGCAGCGCTGGTGGCTCAACTCAGGAAACTCGAGCAAGATCTCCGACTATCTGAGGACGATGCTCTCGAGACTACGGGCATAGGGTTCAGAAACGCAGTGGCACAACTCCAGGTCCTGAACCCCGACCTGGTGACCGACGGGGCGGACGTTGACTTCGAGGTGGTCGACGGCCGGATAGTGCCGCCCGGGCAAGGAGAGGACGCCAATGAGGGAGGTGGGCCGGACGCCACCGAGACTGCTGCAGAGTAGGGACATAGTTTGTTGGCCTGCGTGCCATTTTGTTTTTGCCCGGCTTGTGGGCTTATTTGATGTACTTTTCGCACAATGGTTATTTTGCCCGCTTTGTGGGGTTATACGTGTAATATTCGTACAATGGGCTTTGTCCGATTTTCATACTTCGTTGTGCCTCTTTATTAATTTTGCTTGTGTGTGATATTTTATGCATTACTTATTTTTGTCTAAGTAGTTGATACCACTGGCGCCTTGGGCTTGTGCTCGACTTTGATGATGCTCGACTGCAAAGAGAGCTTATTCGAGTGGTTAGGGGTTGTACTCCGACCTTCGACGAGGCTAAGAGAGCGGTCGATGTCTTAGCTTCGCGGCGTGAACTTCCCATCGTGAGCTAGGTGTTCTGCCTATTTGGTACATTGACGAAGGAGCTCGGTTGAGGTCTCCTCGCCGGGCCAAAAAGTCTCACGTACACACTTCATGGTTTTTGGCCGTCGTGTATTATATAGAGGTGTCGCCCATGTACCGTTGCGCGCCCCCGTGGTCGCGACGTTGTACTGTCCCGGGCAGTTTCTAACTGTAGTATTGCTTGAGCTTCTCAGCATTCCATGTTCGAGCAAGTTGTTCCCCGTGTAGGCTCTCGAGGTAATAAGCACCCATCCCTGTCTTAGCATTGACGCGGTACGGGCCCTCCCAGTTTGCGGCCAGCTTTCCTTCGCGCGAATCTTTTTGATTTCTTCGCAGGACAAGACTGCCTACTTGGAAGTCTCGTCTGATAACTTTGTCATTATAACGCAAAGTTATTTTCTGTTTCAAAGAGGCTTTTAGGAGGGAAGCGCCGGTCCTTATCTCTTCGACAAGGTCGAGTTCCTCTCGCAGGGCTTCGTCGTTCGTTTCATCGTCGAGGGGAGCTTCGGTTCTCCTCGAGGGTTCCTGGATCTCGACGGGGATAACCGCTTCGGTTCCATACGTTAGGCGAAATGGGGTCTCCCCGGTCGTGGAGTGTGGGGTCGTTCGATACGCCCAGAGGACGCTGTGCAACTCCTCGACCCACCGTTGTTTGGCCTCGCCGAGTCGTCGCTTAAGTCCCCGGAGTATCACTCTATTTGCTGCTTCGGCTTGCCCGTTAGTTTGAGGGTGTTCGACCGACGTGAAGTGCTGCTTTGTGCCTAATTTGGTGACGAAGTCTTGGAAGTTCCTGTCGGTGAACTGTGTCCCGTTGTCCGTGACGATGGCTTGGGGCATCCCGAATCGGGCGAGGATGTTTCTTTTGTAGAAATGGAGTATGTTGAAAGCAGTGATTTTGGCCAGTGCCTCGGCCTCAATCCACTTCGTAAAGTAATCCACCTCGACTATGAGGTACTTGTTTTGGTATGACCCTATGACGAAGGGTCCGAGGATATCCATTCCCCACCATGCAAATAGCCACGGGGACGACAATGACTTAAGCTCGTTTGGAGGAGCGAGGCGCATGTCTCCGTGTCTTTGGCAGCGGTCACATTTCTTAACGTGCTCCTTTGCATCATGTTGCATAGTGGGCCAATAATACCCTGCTCGGAGTGCCTTTCGGGCTAAGGACCTTCCGCCGAGGTGTTGGGCATTGATTCCTTCGTGAATTTCTTGGAGGATCCCCGAAACTTTGCCTTCTTCGACACACCAAAGTAAGGGAATGGAGAATCCTCGACGGTATAGTTTACCTTCGACGACGGTATACACACATGCCCGCCTCTTGACTATCCCTGCTTCTTTAGGATCGTCAGGCAGTTTGCCTGTCGTCAAGTATTCGTGAACTGGGGTCATTCAACAGTTGGCGTCTCCGATTGCGTTGACTTCCGTGGTCGGTGCGGTTTTGGATATGCTCGGTTGGGTCAGTATCTCCTGGATAACTGATTTGTTCCCTCCTTTTTTCTTAGTGCTCGTAAGCTTGGAAAACACGTATGCCCGAGTGTTGTGCTCGCGCGGGATGTGAGCTACTTCCGCGGAGACAAATTTATTCAACTTTTCTTGCACCAAGGTGAAGTACTCGATGAGACTGTCGTTTTTAGCCTGGAACTCTCCTCGGACCTGTGATGCCACGAGCTGGGAGTCTGTAAAGATTTTGACCTCTTTTGCGCCGAGGTCTTCTGCAAGCCGCAGTCCCGCGAGGAAGGCCTCGTATTTGGCTTGGTTGTTCAATGTCTTGAAAGACAGTTCAAGGGAGACCTCTATCAGGATGCCCTGCTCGTTTTCCAGGATAATGCCCGCTCCGCTTCCCTTCGCGCTGGAGGCCCCGTCGACGTAAATCGTCCACTTCTGGGAGCCATTGGTCGAGGATTCAGCGACGATCATTTCCGCTATGAAGTCGGCCAGTACTTGGGCTTTCAGGGTTTTTCTTCCTTCGTATCGAAGGTCAAACTCGGACAGTTCGAGAGACCACCGGAGCATCCTCCCCGCCATATATGGCCGACTGAGGAGCTGTCGGATGAGCTGCTCTGTTCTTACCATGATTGTGTGGGCCAGGAAGTAATGACGTAATCGTCAGGCTGCAGATACGAGGGCCAAGGCGACCTTTTCAATCTGTTGGTATTTGAGCTCGGGGCCCTGAAGGGATCTGCTCATGAAATAAATCGGTTTCTGTCTGTCGGGAGTCTCCCGTATAAGGACAGCGCTCACTGCCTCGCCGCTGACGGCCAGGTACAAGAAAAGTGTTTCCCCGGTATCTGGTCGGGATAAGACCGGGGGTTGAGACAAGACTTGCTTTAGATGGAGGAGGGCTTGCTCGCATTCTTCACTCCATTCAAATGTCGCCTTCTGCCGGAGGAGCTTGAAGAAGGGGAGTGCGTACTGCGCGGATTTAGCTATGAAACGGGAGAGAGACGTCAGCATTCCGTTAAGCGACTGGATCGACTTCTTCGAGTTCGGCGCGGGGATTTCGGAAAATGCCCTACATTTGTCAGGGTTCGCCTCGATGCCCCTCTCCGTGAGGTAGAAGTCGAGGAATTTCCCTGCACGAACACCGAAGGTGCATTTGTCGGGGTTGAACCTCATGCGACATTTTCTCGCCGTGTCGAACACTTTCTGGAGATGAGCGGCATGGTCGATTTCCTCCACGGATTTGATGATCATGTCGTCCAAATAAACCTCGAGCACGTCGCCGATATCTGCCCGGAAGACTTTGTTCATCATCCGTTGGTAGGTGGCGCCCGCATTTTTCAAGCCGAAGGGCATTACGTTATAGTAGTAATTGCCCGACTCGGTCATGAAGGCTGTATGCCGTTTGTCGGCCTCGTCCATGGGGATTTGGTTGTACCCCGAATAAGCGTCCATAAAAGATAGTAATTTAAATCCTGCAGAATTATCGACCAGTTGGTCGATGTTAGGTAAGGGACAAGAGTCCTTCGGGCATGCCCGGTTAAGATCCGTGTAGTCAACGTACATCCTCCATTTTCCATTACTTTTCTTAACGAGTACAACATTTGAGAGCCAAGTTGTGTACTTGGCCTCGGAAATAAAATTTGCCTCTAGGAGGTCTTTTACAGCTTTTTCAGCAGCCTCCATTTTTTTCGGAGACTGCCTACGTCTACGTTGAGCTACGACCCTAGCGGCCGGATCTATAGTCAGCTGATGACATGCTACTTCGGGGTCCAGTCCGGGCATCTCTGCAGCACTCCAAGCGAACAAATCTGCATTTTCTCAGAGACACGCCTTCAGTTGCCTTTTCGCTAGGTCGGGGAGTCCGGAGCCGATCTTCACGCTTCGGTCTGGGTTGTCGCCGAGTGGAACCAGCTCGAAATCTCCATCTGGGACGGGGCGCGTTGGGTGGAGAGGCTGCCCGTTGACTTCAAGTGGGAGATCCTCGCCATCAGCTTCCCCCTGCTCCCCGGGAAATCGGCTGTCCAGGTCGACCGCACTGACCGGCGGTAGGGGAGCCTGCACGACGTCTGAAGGTGTCTCGGCCTGAGTCTTGGATTTGATGCCGCCGATGACGCTCAGACCCCTGATTGCTGAGTCGAAACATCTTCTGGCTGCGTTGATGTCTCAGTGGAGGGTGACCACACGTCCGCGCTTCGTGTAGTATTTCATCTTCAGGGGGACCGTTGATGGTACTACCGTTAGCTCCGCCAACGTGGTCCTCCCCATTATACAGTTGTAGAGGGACGGGCAATCCACCACTAAGAAACGCGTCTTCACCTGTCGGGCAGTTTCCTCAATCCCGAAGGTGACCATCAATTCCACGAAACCCCACGGTCTGGTGGTCGCGCCGTTGAAACCTTGTAAGTCTGATCCTACGTACGGGGACAAGTGTTGCTTGGTCAGCTGGAGGGTCTCGAAAAGGTGGACGTACATGATGTCCAGCGAGCTCCCCTGGTCGACCAAAATTCTGTGGACGTCGAAGTTATCCATCTGTGCCCGGATCAGGAGGGGGATGTTTGCGTTCGGTGCCCCGCCGGGAAGTTCCTCGAGGTAGAAGGTAATCGGATTTGATCGTCCTTTAACCCTCTCGAGTGTAGGAGCTCGAGGGGTTATTGCCTCCAGCTCGTCAAACTTCCTCTTTATTGACCCCACGGTCAAGCGGTCAGGGGCTCCGCCCGATATGACCAGGGCTTGGGGGAAAGACTCCCAAGTGCTTCGGGCACTTATCGAGTCTTCAGCCGGGAAGTTCTTCCACATGTCTCGGACAGCTTCAGGGCTGTCGAGTTCTCCCAAAAAACCGAAGTCTTCCGGTCGCGTGATGCTCAATGCGACTTGCAGCTATCCGTTATTGGGGGAGGGAGTTGACTCCTCGACATTCTGAGCCTCCTGGCCGCTGGGGCGGGAGGGCTCTTGCTGTTTGGCGTACTTCTTCAGGTACCCTTCTTTAATCAGCATTTCGATAGCGTCCTTGAGGTGGACGCAATCTTCAGTAACGTGCCCGTGACTGTGATGAAACCGGCAATACTTGGACTTGTCAGCATTTGGTTTGGCAGCCGTCAGTTTCGGGAAGCGGATTCCCCCTTTGACGAACTCCGAGTTGGCACAGTTGCTGAAAATGCGCGAGCGGGACACGTTCAGTGGTGTGTAATCTTTGAAAAGGCCAGACGGTCCCCGTGATTCGCTGGGCTCTTTGGTCCGGGCTTCTTTTTTTCTTTCTCCGCCTCGCCTGGGTGGAGGGGAGTCTCCTCTTCTCCTGTCTCCACCTCGCCTGGGTGGAGGGGAGTCTTCTTCCTTATTGCCGCGGGGGCCTTCTCTGCGCCTCGAGTCGAGGGTAATTTACGCAGCCTCAGCTTCCTCGAACTCAATATGCGACTGAGCCCTCTCGAGGAGGCCTTCAAAGCTGCGGGGATGGTGCAGCCCGACGAATTCTGTGAACTTGGATCCTATCCTCAAACCCTTGATGATGAGGTACATTTTGATGTGGTCGGTCACATGGATCTCGACTGCCTCTTTGTTGAACCTCTCTATGTAGCTCCGGAGAGGTTCATCCTTCCCCTGAAAGATGGCTTCTAGGGAGGCTATTGTCTTCGGATGTCGACGAGACGCCGTAAAGTGTTTCCGAAAGCGTTCCCTCAGGACCCTCCACGACGTAATTGACTCGGAAGCTAGGTTTTTATACCAAGCCATGGCCACTTTCCGAAGAGTCGTAGGGAATAGTCGACATTTGATGGCGCCGGAGACGTTCCTGAAATCGAGGAGAGCTTCGAAACTCTCAACATGGTCATCAGGATCGGACGTCCCGTCATAGGTTCCTAAGGATGGGGGTCTCTCCAGGCCCTTAGGGATAAGGGCGTCCATAATGTGCCTGGCCAGAGGGGTCCGGTAGTCGTCGTCCTCGCTTGCTCCTGGGGACACGGATGGGGAGTGTCGCCCATGAACATGGTGACGTCTCGGGGAGTGATCTCTTGGACGTCCTCTGGGATCCTTGGTTTCCGACTTGCTCCTTTTGTTTTTCGAGGACCGAACAGGTCCCTTAGGTGGCGGGGAGCGGTGGCATTTCTGAGGCTGTTCCGGCTGTGAACGCTCTAAGCGTGGCCTGCGACCTCTGGGAACCGGGAAAGGGCTTCGCGATTCCCCCGGGGATGGTGAACGTCTTGGAAGTGACGGTGGTCGGTGCCTTCGCGGGGAGGATCGACCACGACTTTTCTCCAGTGCCTCGATCCGGACGTTCTGGTTGAAGATCATCTGGTTGGTCTGATTGACCAACGCAAACAGGGCGGCGGTGCTCGGATCCACATTTGGCGGCGGGTCCATGGGCTGAAAGACGGGCTGGAGGACTGTTTCCTGTCCATCTTGGTGAGCTGTCTCGTACTCCACTTCGTCGGAAGATGGGGAGGCGGTGAGTCCATCTCTGACGTCGTTCTCCACGACGGGTCGGGAAGCGTTGTTGTCGACGTGGTTGCCAGTAGTGAGCTGGGCAATGACGTTGTCTAAGGCTTGATTCGCTGACGGGTTGGCCATGATAGTTGTTGAACGGAGAAAGCTTTGGTTTATCGAACAGAAAAATGGGGAAGCTTATGTTGTTCCCATAGACGGCGCCACTGATCGTACCTGGATCAGACAGTGATGGAGGTCAACGGCGTCTGGAACGGCAGCTTCGGCGATGGTGAGACACAATGGGGGATGTACCTGCAGGGTACTCCGACGCTCAAGTGAGAGAGTGTACAGAATATCGGCAAATACAAGAAGAGAGAATGGTAGGAAGAAAAGTGTCTAACCTGACCCTCTCAAATGAGAAGGTATTTATAGAGAGCCCCCAGCGCGGGGCCAACGGTTACCTGCAATGGGCTGGATCAACTAGGCCCACTCCAAGTAACTGCTAGGGCTTACGTGTAGTAGTGAAGACCAGCACGTGGTCTTCACCCTAGAGTAACTGCTCCTAGATTTCTGGAAGTAGGGCAGACCGAATCTTTCGGAAGTGGGAGGTTAGTTGGAACGTGTCCACGCGGGGTGGACCGTTGGGTGCTCCTCTGAGGGAGGAGCCTCGTGTGGTCGAGGAGACGTGAATCCTGTATACTCCTCCCGGGGAGGAGCCTTATGCGTCGAGGAGGGACGATGCCTCGTGGAACGGACATGGCCTCGCGGGGAGGAGCCATGGTCGTCGAGGAGCGTTGCATAGCATTCTCGCGGGGAGAGATTAGCTTGTCGAGGAGTCACATATCAGCGGGGGTGGGACGTCCTCGACTCCTATTGTCCAAGGTGCCCGACATTGCCTGAGTGCCCGGCGAGACAGTGGCTGGCACGTGGCAGTCGCGTGTCCGCAGAGGGACCTTACCTTATTGGGCCTCCCCAGGTAGTATGGGTTGAGCCTGCTCGACTGTTGGGCAGCCTCGGCCCAGTCCAGAACAAAAACAATTGTAACTTATTCAGTTTATAAAAATGATTGTATCAATACATTTTTATCTTTTATCATTAATTTTTTATGATTACCATTTATCATTAAATTTTCATGACTACCATTTAACATTTTTTTTATTATGATTACAATTCTAAAGTTAATTTGAAAAAATTCTAATAAGTTTTAGTTATCTTATAAGTTTAAAAATAATGATATCAATTAGTATAATTTTTCCCCGCTTATAAGTGGGTTTAACCCGTGTGACAATTTATAAAAATATTTTTAACTTCTGCTTATTAAAACCAATTGTATTAATATTTGAATTTTTTCCTTTATAAAAATAAAATAGTGTGTTGTGTAGATTTAATAGAATACAGTTTAAATAGGAAATGTACTCACGTATTCCACTGTAAAAATATTTGTAACTTATTCCCGTTTATAAAAAAATTTATAACTTACTCTCATTTATAAAAACTAGCAAGATACCCGTGCGTCCGCACGGGTAAATTTATTTAATACGGTATAAAATATATTTAGATATTAGTGTAAATTTGAAATAAAAATAAAAGAATTTGAAAAAAAAATAAAATTTTCATATTTAAAAATAAAAATTTATCTCACAATTAAAGGCGGTTAAAATAAAATAGATATTGTCCTGATAATGACCCGTGAAATAAAAAGTTAGTGTCGAGCACAATTATTGAGTGATATTTAATTTGTTACAATATAAAATATGTTTAAAAACATATATCAATTTATAATGTGTTGCTTAATTGTAAAATGAACAATGATCATACAAACTCAATTGTATTAAATAATCGTATAAAAAAGAGACCCGTGAGATGTTGAAAGAAAAAAATTCACATTTGAAAATTTAAAAAGCTTCGCTCTTAAATAAAGACAATTTTTTATTAAAATAAAATAGATACTGTCCTGATAATGATTTGTGAAATGAAAAGTTAGTTGCGTGCACTCTTATTGAATGCTATCCAATAAATTTCAAATGAGTTACTTAATTATAAAACAAACAATAATTAGATAAATTATGAATATTTTTTATATATAATAATTATAAAATAATTATGCTTTTATTTTAAATAAATTTTGTGTTTTAAAAATTAAACATTTTTTTGTGTTCTTTTTTATTAAATTAAAAGAGGTTCAAAATTTGTTATTTATGCTTAAAAAAATAAAATAAGAAAAAAAAAATGGAGAGAAAAAATTAAAATGATCGTGAGAAAGTGTGAGAAAAAAAGTGAGGGAAATTTAAAATTTGAATGAAGAAAAGAAAAGGAAGAGTGAGAAACTTAAAAGTAAAAAGTAAGAAATGAATGATTTGAAATTGGACATGTGACATGGTCTAATAAGGGATGAGAATGATAAAATGTGAACATTAGTTGATTACTTAAATATCCTTTTGTTAGTGTAAAAAATTTATAATGAAAAGGATAATTTAGAGAGTTCATACAATTGATTTTTAATGGATTGATAGTTGATAGTTGATAATTTTATCACCGGTAAACTTTTTCTCGTTTATAAGCGCCTTAAACTTGTGTGTCCATTTATAAAAATATTCGTAACTTATTTCCGTTTGTAAAAATTATTGTATCGATAGTTGAATTTTCCTGTTTATAAAATTATTTGTAACTTATTTCTATTTATAAAAATAATTATAACTTATTCTCATTTATAAAAATAATTGTATCAATAGTTGAATTTTTCTGTATATAAACATAATTGTATCAATAGTTAAAAACATTACAATCTAGTTTTTCTATGTCAGTAAATTTTTACCATTTTTTTTCATGATTACCATTATCATTTTTTATCGTAATTATCATTATAAAATGTTTGAAAAGATTTTGTTTTATTTTAGTTTTTTTATAAGTTGAAAAAACAATTTCAATTAATAAATTAAACATATTTGGAGAATAAAATAATGGTAAGATATTTTTCTTCTTTATTTAAATAAATCATAAGCTACTATATTATTAAAAATAATTATATCCACAATCAATTACAATATTAAATAATTAATTTAATATTTATGAGTGTAGATATTAATAGGTAAATAAAAAATTAGATATAATTCAATTCATAATTTATAATTCAATTCAACTTTTAATTGATACTTTAATAATAATAATAACAATTAAAAAGAAAATATGATAAAAAAATAGGAACATAGGATGGTTGGTTTGAGTAAAAAGGAAGAGTTGGTTTTCAAAATTTTGCAAGTTCAATCATGCTTTAATTATAAAAAAAAATTAACAAATAAAACTAATCAAGTATTAAACTTTATAAGGAAAGAGAAAATACAAAAATCTCTCTTTGTTCTAAGAATATCAAATAATTATAAGTAGGTAAATCAAAAAATAATAATTTAACATTTATTAGTGTAGATATCAGTAGTTAAATAAAAAATTGCGAGGAAGAGAAAAAAAAACCATAAATAAAAACAGCTCTAGTGCATTTAATTTTCTATGGCCATTTAATCTTTCAAGATCATTTTTTACTAATATAAATTTATTATTGATAATATCAAATCCTATCAAAATCAAATATTGAAACAATATTATAATTTTTTATTTAAATACAATTATTAATGATTAATAATGATTAGATACATTAAACAATAAAGACACATTTAAAAAACAAATTTTTGTAACAATTTTTAAGAATAAATGCTAATATTTTCGTATAAAATATTATAAACACTAAATTTTAAAAATAAGTTTTTTCATTTCTCTCTTTAATAATTATAAAGTTATTAATTACTATATTTATTTCTTTAATGCATAAATTTAGTTATGTTAACGTATTTTTAATTGATAAGTATAATTTTAATATTATTTATTTATAATAATATAATATCAAAATAGTATTCTTTAATATTAAAAGTTATTCCAATTTTTTATTAAAAATAATTGTATAATATTACAATTTATTATGAATCTAAAATTACATAAAAATAAAATAAATTAATAGTACATTTATTACAATTAATTAAATTTAAATATTAAAATAGAAATTGGAAAAAAATGATTAAGGAAGATCAATGTAATTTCCAAAATTTAGGATTATAGGTAAACAAAAATTATTATAATAATCATAAGTGAATTTATTAATTAATTTAAAAATATATAAATAAAATAATAAATTAATTTAAATTACTATAAATAAAATGTAACAATAAAAGTTACTATAAGTAAAAATTGTGAGGAAAAGTAAAAAACCATAAATAAAAACATTTATATTAATGGTCCTCAAAGGTATTGAACCCATTATTTTTTGGGTCAAACACCAATGTCTTACCAATAGGCCAAACATTCATTTTGTTCAAAGTTTAGCATAAAAAATATATATTGTTAACGTTAATATTAATAAAACATTAATATTATAATTAATGTTATAAACATTATTTAATAAATTAAAATTATTATATGATTAAACTGACGTTAATTAAAAATAATTTAATTAAAATTATTTATTAAAAACTTAAATAGTAATATACTTTAAAACATATATATTTATTAAAAAATTTATACGTTACTATTAATTTTTAAATTTTTAATATTCTGTAAATTTTTGTGTAAATTTTATTTATAACTATAAATTTTTTACTTTAATATAATTTTATAATTTTACTGTAAAAATAATTTAATATGATTAAACTGAAGTTAAATAAAAATAATTTAATAAAAATAATTTAAAATAGTTTATTAAAAACTTTAATATTAATATACTTTAAAACATATATATTTATTTATATTTATTAAAAAATGTATACATTAATATTAATTTTTAAATTTTTAATATTCTATAAATTTTAGTGTAAATTTTATTTATAACTATACATTTATAACACTTTAATATACTAAAACTGAATTAATATTTTAATATTTATAATAGTAATATATAATACTGTAAAGTTTTATTAATAATAGTTAGTAATATATAATACTGTAACGTTTTACTAACTAACATATATAATAAAAAATATATAATCCTGTAACTAATATATAGTTAGTAATATATAATTATACTAACTAACTAGCATATATAATAGTAATATATAATACTGTAACATTTTATTAATAATTAATATTTATTAAATGCTAAGTAATATATAATTTTGATGCATATAAATAAACAAAAAAAAAATTAACTAAGTGGTAAGGTTTAGTAGTTGAATTCAAAAGGTCATGGTTTCAAATAAGTGATTAAAAACAATGTCATTCACAATTAGTTTCAAATAATTGTCAACTTTTTTTTTGGAAATCTCATCCGGCCTTGCGACCGACTAATCCACACTTAGTTTCAAATAATTGTCAACTTAATATATGCTACTTATGTGGTTTTGTGGAACAAAAATTGTTTAAAAACAATATCATCCACAAATAAGTGTAGTTTTGCTTATGTAAAGAGAAATATGCAAGAACTACAAAATTACTTACAATTGTACTGCGACAATATTTTTTTCTCACATTGACAAAAACCAAAAAATCGACATAACCGGTCGTCTATATTCTTCTTTAGAGGCAAATTATTTATTCTTTCAGGATTAATAATAGTTTATAAATCCTTTTTCATAGTTTATAATAGATAAAATAACCCAATGCAGCAACAACATAGAAACCATCATTCAGAATAAAAACAATAATTCCTTGGCTGAAAGACTATCAAATAAATAATTTTTCACAATACTCAAATGTATATCTTGGAAAATTTGGATGATTAAACTTCTTTAAAATATAAGTTTTCGTTGGAAAGCATGATAATTTTCATGTAAAGAATTTCAGAAACAGGGTTGGTTGAATAGGCTTTTTACCATTACAAAAAACATATTATTTATGAATTAATATGGGCCCGTTTGTTTCGGCTTTTTTTAAAAATGATTTTTATAGTGTAACATAATTTTGTGGAAAAAAAATTTACAAAGAAATTTTTTATAAAAACTTCAAATGAAAATTTAGTTTGAATAGTTATTCTTAAAATGTTATTTTAGGTATTTCATCATTTTATCGAAACTTTTTTTGGATATCAAAATTTCAAAAAATCACTTAATTTTGAAGCTATTTCAAATAGCTTTTCATAAAAATCATTTTTGAAATACAACTTTTTGAAAAAATTGTGATTTTGACTATGTTTTGATATTCAATAATGTATATTTACTTTATAGAATGTCAAAATTAGTCTTTTAATTTATAAAAAACAAATTTAAAAAAACTTGTAATATTTTGAAAACCATTTTTGTAGTATCCATTTTCAAAAATACAAAGAAAAAATATCTATTTTTTAAAAGTTAAAACAAACTGACCCTATATCTTTAAAAAAAGATTAATACCTCACATATTTAAACTAAGGGATAGAAGATGCTCACAACTCCAATCAATTTTAAATCCAGAGACCTTTGTAATTTGCAAGAGTAGCCTAAAAGTTGATAATCCAAAACAAAACAATGACAAATACAAAAACGTCTGTGAATTAGGGGCAGTTTGTTTTAGCTTTAAAAAAAATGGATTTTTTTTTTGTATTTTTGAAAATGGAATTTACAAAAACATTTTTCAAAATATTACAAGTTTTTTTAAATTTGTTTTTTATAAATTAAAAGACTAATTTTGATATTCTATAACATTAATATACATTATTGAAATTCAAAACATAGTCAAAATCACAATTTTTTCAAAAAGTCATATTTCAAAAATGATTTTTATGAAAAACTATTTGAAATAGCTCCAAAATTAAGTGATTTTTTGAAATTTTGATATCCAAATTTTTTTTCAATAAAATGATGAAATACCTAAAATAACATTTTAAGAATAACTATTCAAACCAAATTTGTATTTGGAGCTTTTATGAAAAGTTTCTTTGTAAATTTTTTTTCACAAAATTATGTTACATTATTAAAATCATTTTTTAAAAAAACCAAAACAAACGGGCCTTTAATACCCCTATCATTTGCAAGTCCAGACCTCCATCAGACTTGGATGTATCCTCCAAAAAAACAATACTTGGATGTATCCTTCAGACTTCTCTAGTAATGCTGCTTCAATTCAAATTGCAGTCACAAAAAAGATTAGATTAAGCAATGTAGATAGCCAAACATAATGTGTTCTAAAAGATAAAAAAATGTAAATATTATAATCAATTAAAACATTTCACTTCTACATTATCATCATCATCCAAAAAACATGTCATGAACTATATAATACTACGAGTTCTTAATCGACTTTCAAAATGAAACATTAATGAAATTCTATTTCCAACACTCTCATCAAACTCTCGAACTCTCATTACTGTCATCAATCTCAGAAACAACTTCCACATTAGAAAAACCCAATAGAAATCATATCATAAAAACAAAACAAAACAAAAAATGCTATTAGTTCATTAAAAGCAAATGCAGCCAATGCGGATGCGGACAAATTTACGATTGCGGGCCGAGAACCCCAGAAACAATGATATGATGACTCATGATAACAAATTTCAAACCAAAAACTAAGATCAGATTAGTATTACACCCAGATCTATTAGCGATTGAATTCTGCTAGCAACATCTTCTTGAAGACACTTTTTACCATTTTGTTCAGTAACATGAAAAAGCTGAAAATCATCAACAGAAAGGAAAAAAACATTTTTTTAATGAAAAATCAATGGTGATTAATTAATTAATTAATTGATGAGAAATTAAGAATTATTATACCATCCATGAACCATTCTCCATCAGATGAAATATAAGCTCTTCTAACAATAAAATTAACCAAAAATTAAGACCTTAGAGCATTTAAATTTCAAACATTTATCAAAGTGGTTGATCTTTGTTGCGGTGAGAATCGAATATCAACCTATTAATTAACTTGAATCACACATCTTTTAAATTCACCACCGAGCTTTGATTTATCTAAAGGTAAGGGTAAAGATCAGAAACCCTAATTGCAATGTAGAAACAATGCAAGAGATCTAGGTTCGGGGGGTTGGTTATACCTAGGGAAGGTGTTAGCACCCTAAGTATCTGTAGTACTCTACAGGAATCTCTTGTTTGTATTTGTGTTATGCTATGTTTGCTTGCTAAGGGAAAGGTGCTAAGGTAAATACCTAAGGGTATATACACTAAGTATGCTCGCCAAGACGTCGCATCTCGTGCCTACGTATCCTGACTAAGATGGAATCAGAGCATTCGTAGTTCACCTAACTAGGGGTGAGGAACTCTTGACTATGGTCAAGGTTCCAAGGGGAAATGAGTATTCATAATCATGATACTCGCATAGAGTTATAAGTCTAAGTTGAAAGACTAACCTAAAAGTTGACTTTAAACAAAGTCAAAATGGGAAGACGAGTACACATCATAATGGTACCCACATAGAGTTTAAAAACTCCAAACATATACTCTAAGTTATGAAACAAAATGGCTCCAAAAAGACTAAGAGGGGAAAGTAAGTATCTATGATGATAGTACTTACATAGGGTTCAAAAACCCTAACCTAAAACCAAGTCAAAAAAGGGAAGAAATGACTCTAATAAGGCCAAGGGAGATGGTGATCCTAAGGAGGTCAAGGAAAAGGAAGATGAAATGACTAAACCAACTAAGATGAAAGGACTAAACCAACTAAGAATATGACTTATGAGTTAAAGATTGAACCTTCCTTTGGAATAGGATGAGTCACAAATGGTAATAAATGACAAATGCAAGATTAAATGCAAAACACATATTACAATATACATCAAAGGTTAAATTCACAAAACAAAATGATTAGAAAAATAAAACCTAATTAAGTTAAGGATAAACACAATGAAAACCTAACTAAAATTAATTAAAACTAAATAAATAGTACTAATTAAACCTAAGGGAAATAATTACCTAATTAATTAATCAAACTAAATTAAAATAAAAAACTAAAACATTCGATGACTAAGACCTAATTAGAAAAAAAATTAATTAAAAAAATTAATCTAAATTAGTCCTAATCAAGAACTAAACACCTAGTCTAACCCTAAATTAAATAGATAAAAAAACCTAAGTTAACTTAAACTAAACCAAAATAGGTTAATAAATAAAAAATAAAATAATAAAAAGGAACAGAGGTGCAACTAGCAAAAAGTTGAACTCAGAAAAACCCATATGGGCTCCCAGGAGGTGTGAACAACAAAACCTAACCAGGCCCAAAAACAAATAAACCCGAATAATCCAGTGGGGCGCCTTTGAATGGTCTCTATCAAAGACCTCTTCTAACATTCATCAGATCTAAGATCCGATCACCAGAAATAACCACAACAATAATTAATAGAGGGATCACGATGTACCCTCAATAATATGCCACACCTGATCCAAGGAAAGTGGGAAACTAGTGACACTTGTCACCGGTGTAGTTGAACACGCAAGGTAGACAAACAAAAACATAAAACAGGGAACATGAAGAGAAACAAGCTCATTTCTTCACTTTTTCTCTCTCTACTTAAGTACTTAAAAAAAAAGAAGAACCTTCACCGAAAAAAAGATACTCGCCGGAGAAGATGAAGACGCGGTGAAAACCGCCGTCTTCTCCGGCGAACCACTGTCCAAATACAAAACCCTACATCAACCCCCCTCAACTTTTCTTCCTCAATCCAAAATCAAGCCCAGATCTTCCTAATTCCTAACACAAATTAAAAATCGAACCATTCCCAAACTAAACCCTAGTTTTAAAACTCAAAGGAAACAGGCTAATCAACTCAAAATAAGCAACTACACTACTCAGAGGTCAACAAATGATGCAAAATCAAGCAAACAGAATCTAACTTTAAGGAGAAACGGGATTTAGAAGATACCTCTTGAGGAACTTTTCCAAGTGAGCTTCTGAAGACATTCAGGTAACTTGCTCCAACATCCTCCTCTGTTTATCTTGAACTCTTCTCCTTCTGTGTGTGAACTGTGGTTTAGCTCAAAGTTTTATAGAGCTTCAATGAGAATCTCTAAAAACTTGTAGTAAAAGAGCTTTTCTGAGTAGGGTGATTAGGAAAAAAATGGTTTTAGAACTTTTGGCTGCGCCAGGGTTTTATTTTCTCTAAGTTGAAACAATGAATAGTGCTATCCTTATATAGTTTATGGCCGGACATCGGTTCGGGCTGGTTCAGTTTCGGGCCCAAACCACCAAACCGTTCTTAACCTCGGGTGCAAAATTCAGGCCCAAATTCCGACCGGTTCTATTTCGGTTTCATCGGGTTCGGGTTTAATCGAATTCGGTTAGTAAATTCGGTTTTTTTCGGGTAGTTGGGCCAATTTAAAATTTAAGCCCAATTTTAAATTTGGTAGGTTTTTTGAGTCCGTTTGACCTAAATATTAATTTTTTTTATTGATCTATATAATTATTTATTATTTTATTGCCCAGAATCAACTTTTCTTTTTAAAAAAAAAAAAAAAAAAAATTATTAATAAGTAATTGACGTTATTTAGCGCTTTAAATCTTTATAAAAATTAAGCTATTTAAAATTTCTAAATAACATAAATCACAAATTAAATAAAAGTTAAAATACATTATCACCACAAATTTAAAATACATTATCTTCTAAAGTCTAAATCCACCAATTTCTATGGTCTTTGTTCTATGTCATTCCACCTTGACTTGTAACAACAGAGTGCAACAACATGAGAGTGAATTTATTGATCATCTTAAACTCCTACAGATCTTTAATTTAACTCATCAACTTGAAAAATAAAATGGACTCAAAACAATGATAGAACTAAATTAATATTGAAGAAAACAAATACATAAAGAAAACAATGACATAACTAAATCAATAAACAAAAATAATCACAAATCCAACTCAAAGCACAAGAAATCAAGTAAATCGTCCAAAACTAAAACTACATCCTTAAGATTCACAGATCCAACTCAAAGCACAAACACTAACATACCGAAACGCTACAATGAAACCAAACACCTGTAAATGAAATAAAAACCCAACAATAATAGTGATTAAAAGAATAAAACCAAAGAGGAATGGGCGTTTTTCATTCTTGGATTAAATATTTAACAGATACATTAATCATAAATTTAAACAAATCAAACCTAAATCATAAAAACTGTAGTAATCATAAATAACAACCACTAACCTTTTGAATATTGAGATATGTGTAGAAATCATATTTTTTTAGCCTTGAATCCATTTATTTCCTGGGAAGAAAGTTAAGGGATGAAAGAATGCTTGATTGAGATAAGGAGATAAAATATTTAAGAGATAAAAGCAAACCTTGGTGTGGAAGAGGCGTCGGTGAGATGAAGATGGGAAAGCAACAAATGTGTAGATAAATGCATGATAGAGAATAGAGGTAAAAAAGAAGATAAAGACTCAAACGGCACAAGGAGAGAAAGGGTGGGAGGCAAAGATAAATTTAGGGTTTTTAGATGTGGTGATAAAATAAAGGTGAAGTAGGTTTGGACTGGGTAAAATTTTAAATGGGTTGGGCCTAGTTGAATAAAGAGAAGACCATGAAAGATTAATAAGTCTGGTCGGTTTCGGATACCGATGGGCCTTAAAATACAAACCGGCCCGACCGAGTTAATCCATCTAAATCCATTATGCTCCACCCGCCGACCCGTGGATCCGATCCGATTCGACCCACTTACTCAAAAAACACATGGGCAAGGTCGGGTTCGGTCGGTTGGAATTTTTCTGTCCAGCCCTAATATAGTTGATCAACATTAGGTTTTTTCTTTGAAAACTTGCTGATGAAGAATGAGGTACGAAGGTACAAACACTACTCTGAAATTGGTGGAACGTGTAGTGTAAGAGCCTTAGAGAATGTCCTCTTAGTATTTTTTTGGTAGTGCACTAAAATTAGGTCCCACATGCCTTGTTAAAGTTTCTTACTTTTTGTTTGTGGACCCTTGTTTCATATCACAATACTGTTAGAGTTAGGTGTTGCATTGAACTCGTGACTTGCCATATAACCAAAAAGGCTAGTGAAACATTGTTCTTGTGAAAAATTTTTGAACATTAGAAAATAACAGAAATTGTTCTGAACATGTTTTTCTTGAAAGATTGAGCTGGCCTTTTTTATGAAGTTGGATTGTCTTGTTCTTGAATTGTGAATGGATATTACTTAGAAATGACTTTGGTGACATTATTTGGAGTGAATTAAATGTGAGTGTGATGTAAACTGCCTGGCTTGTATAGCATGAACTTGTTTGTATGGGAATTTATTTTGGATTTTGGACACAGACTGGTTTTGAGAGCTTGATAACTGTTTTCTTTTGATGACACGTGAGCAGGTTTGGACTTGACATTGTTCTCCTCAGCTGAATTCATGAAGAAATACCACAGGGGCATCATTTAATCAAACTTTGATAGGCACAGTATAATTCACCATTCGAGGACCCCACACAAGTTTTGGGTCAAGTTTTAGTGAATCACCATCCATATCAGTGTAAGCATTTTCTGAGTTGTGTGGTTTTGTAATGAACAGTGCAGAAAAAATTTGAACTTGATGGTTGTTTTTTGTTGTTTGAAGTGATGCTTGGAGGAGGCTTGACATGAACACCATGAGTCACAAACTGCTACTAGACTTTGAGGCTTACTTGTATGCCGCTAATGAAGGTTAGTATGGCTGTTCATCTTTGATGTTTCTTTTGGGTTAGGAGCTATTTATGTTTGACTGGGAATCTTTGTGAAAATGTTTTGTCTTGTGTTACTTTGAAAACATGACTCTATATGGTATGAATATGTGATCCTTTTGAATGAAATTGAATAACATGAGATGGTTGGTGAATATGACATGCTTCAGATGAATTGATGACTTGAAAATGTTTGGAACTTGGATGAGAATAGTTGAAGTGTGGTTCATGGTTTTGGTTTATGTTTGAAACAAAATTAATTTGGTTTATGAATGGAATGTGTGAATTTGGGACTATTTGGTTGATAATTTGAACTGTTCTTTTGTTTGAAAAGAAATTTGGATAGGCATTTGGAAAGTTTATGAATTTGAAATGATTATGGTTTGTGTAGGTAGCTTGGAAGCATGAGCTATGGCTAAGAAGCTTGGCGACTGACTTGAAGCAGGAAGTGTAGTTGAATTGGTGGCTCCATTGCTTGAACAGGTCTTAAAGTCAAAAGAACTTTGGTTGATGAAGTTTTCGTACTTGCACGTATTACGACTCATGTTGTGATACAAGGCTCAAGGGCGAATGGTTCATGGCTGCTGTCATTAAAGTGATGAAGTTACCACTCTTGGTCTTTAATAAGCCTCACTCTTCTTTATGCACGAGGAACAATATATCAGGGTTCTCTTCCACTGATGGTTGGATCCTATAGTGTACATGGCTCCTTAGTTTTTATCGCCAGCAGCTACGGAGATCCGGTTTAGCAGCATCCGTAGGTGTAGTTTCTATGGGCAACTCTTCCATTAGGTTCTGTAAATTTCCCTGTAATTTCTTTATAAATGAAAGGAAACTCCTCCCTAAGTCTATTGATGAGATACTGGGCAAAAGGTATAAACTAGCATGGCAACCCTTGTTTATGGAATTTCCAAGTTCATGTGAGAATCATTCATTGAATTCAGGAAAACTTGTTTCATGATGCTTCTAGGATGCATGTAGTAACGACATCCTTTGAGATATAACACAACTTAGGTTGTATCAAACCAAAAAATTGTAGTTGGAACAAATGACATTTATTGAACTTCTTTGTTATCAAACTCCTGTAACTAGACATTTGGGTTAATACAATAAATCACTTATTCTTATCAACAATGAATCTTGGAAGATTTTAAATTCCTTCTTTGTTATCACCAAAATAAACTCATGATCAAACGTTGAAGTACTTGGTCAAACTTGATTGGATATTAACAAAAATTGTAGTTTTGAATAATGAAGTATTTGAAATTCTCTTCTTATCCAAAACAACCTTATGACTCAAAACATGTCAAAACTAACTTGAAATCTTGAACAAGGGCCTTCATGGAATTTATTAGAATGCACTCAACTTGCCATGAAATGAAACAACATAACTTTGACATTGAATTTAGTTCTTGAAAGAACTTGTAATTTGAAATTTAGAGTTTTCAAATCTTGGAGCGAACTTGTCACCAATCACAAAAATTATTCCTAAAGTGGCCTTGATAATGTACATTTTCAGAACATACAAATCTTGTTCTTGGATTCCAACTTGGATTCTATGAGCTTGCAAATAAAAACTCAACCTTTGCACTTACGACCAAAAATCTCAATGGCCTTGAATCTCTTTATCAAATAAGAAGACACACAAAACACTCCAATTACTCAAAAACTTCATCTTGACCCATTAGTGTCTTGAACCAGGCATAGGTGAAAATTCTTTGGAATTCATACTTCTCCCCAATGATTAGTAGTAAGCCAAAAATGCCTTAGGCTTCCTGATTCTCAAATTTTGCAGCCAACCACACCTTTATGACCAAAATTCATCTTGCCAATCCATTTGCTTCCTACATCCATGGAGAGAAACCCCTTGATAGCATGAGAACTTGCTTGACTGAGGACCTATCCAAAACCTTGATTGATCCATCCATTAAGCTTTACAGCAACCCTAATTTAACAGAAACATAACAAAACCAAAACCTGGCAAAATCGGTTAGTTATGCAATATGGTTGACTTAAGGTGATGTGCAAAAAGTATGACATCTAAAGGGTAAAATTTGGGGTATGACAGTTGCCCCTATTTAAATATCTTCACCAGATGACGTGAGCGATGATGATCCTCACGAAATCATGGTGAAATGTATTTAAATGTAGCAAACCGAAAATTTTGCCCTTAGATGCAATGCTATGCTAAGGACGATAGAAACTATGCAAATGCTAACATGCCATGAACTCTAATATGATGATATGATGTCATGATAATGCAAGATGCGAACAAAACGGGAAACAGGTTAACAAACCAAGGGTAACAACTCAATGGGGATGACCAGGAGAACACTTGGGAAGCTGAAACGAAACTGGGGGAAGCCTAAAGTGATCAAACAACAGGTTCAGATATGACCTCACCACTTTAGAAGCGAAAATACCCACTGGAGATAGAACCAAGCCAGATGGTCTCCATGGGGGAATATCTAGAGAGGTTAACCCACAGGTTTAGATGCGACCGGATGACTTCGGGGATAGCAAAAAGGGGAGACAACTCTTTACTGGGGATGAAACCAGAAAGAAAATATGATCCACTGGGGATCAAGTTGAAACAAAAGGATAGACACCCAACAAAAAAGATTTTATGGGGATTTCCTATACTGAAGAATTCAAACGGGATCTTCAAGAAAGAAAAACCAGAAAAGACAGAGACAAAAACGGACTCTACATGCGCCAAAATGTGGTGACCACACGGGGCTTTCGAGGGATACTGGTAACGACCAATCTTCCGGTGCCAATGATGATTGGAATTAGAAAACATGCCAGTAATCATTGGACTTAGGATACTGATAATGATCAGACTTTCAACAAATGCCAGTGAACACTAGACTTTTACGGGGATATTGGTAATGACCAAACCTCTAATAATGATAAGATTGTAAGATGCCAATAATGATTGGACTTTGAAAGAGGGAAAACAATTATGACTGACCAATTATGATTGGATTTAAACAATGCCAGTAATCACTGGACTTAGATACCAATAATGATTGGATGAAACAATGTCAGTAAATGTTGGACTTAAGATATCAATAATGATTGACTTTTGAGGTAATGCTAGTGAATACTGGACTTAGAGTACCAATGAAAACATGTCTTTAAACGATGCCAGTAATCACTGGACTCACACAATACCAATAATGATTGGATTTTTAAAAATACACCAGTGAAAATTGGATTCATACGATACCGATGATAATCGATATTTGGACAATGCCAATAAATACTGGACTTTTCAATACCAATAATGACTTAGTAAAAAAACATTCCAGTAAACACTGGACTTAACGATACCGATGATGATCGATACTAAAACATGCCAGTAAACATTGGACTTTTACAAATACCAATAATGATTGGCCTAATGGCAGAGGTTAAACAACAAATAGGACATTATCGGGGTTACATAGTGATGACTAAACTCCTGGGGAAAATGGATAATAGTCAAATGACGCATGCCGGTGATAACCGGATGCAAGCAGGACACGGATGACAATCCACAAACTCAAAAGAGATACTTACCTTAAACAGGTTAAGGTAAAAGAAGTAAAGACCCAAAAGAAACACACCAAATGATAAGATGCACGTGATATGGTATGATGCGAATGCTCAATGATATGCGAGAGTCAACTCTGACAAGAGGCGAAGAGACTGGGGAAAAGGGGAAATGGATAACATATCCACTTCAACAAGCCACACTGAATCTGAAGAGAACAGCCACTCAGGGGTCTAATAAGACATATTCTTTCTTCACCTGAGGAGGTAAAGACTTTCCACATTCAACAAACATCTGTGGAAGATACTGGGGAGAAGTCCTTTGTATCATGGTAATCAGTTATCACTGAAGCATCCAATCTAAGAGGCATCACCAGTTAAGCTTGCTTCATTGGGGAATTACATGCCAGATGGTTTAGCAGTACTTTCGTCACAACAAGACCTACTGGGGCATGTGATTTTACTGAATCGTCCCAAAATCCAAAGCAGATTATGTTTTCATTGTGTTTTCACAAAAGATTTGTTATTTATTTCAAAAAATTTCCGCTTTCAAAACCATTATTAATAAATAAATGAAGTTTTGCATAACAAGGAAAGAGTAGAGAAATGATAAATATCCAACAAATGAATGGTTCAAAAATATGATTTTATTAGAATGGCAACTTGAAAATGGCAAAGTTCCACGGAACATTACAATTAGGAAATGGCAATAAGACAAAGGTTACATTGTATTCAATGACCACTACTATCCCTAATGACTAAGAATCCTCCAAAGCTTCGTTGCTAATGAGAGCGATGTGCTTGAACTTCTGCTTGAATTTCTTGGTATTGGTGACAACCCTTCTGACATAGTGAAACGCCTTTTGTCCCTAACGTTTTCCTGGATCGCCCTTTCGGGTTTTCAATCCACCGGGACACTCATTTTTGCCTAGGCCGCCCTTTAGGGTTTTCAACCTAGCGAGCTCTTTCTTTTTATTTAATCCCTAACTTTTGCCTGAGTCTCCTTCATAGGTTATGACCCACCGGGATACCTTTTTCTTGCCTAAGTCTCCATTTTTGGTTTTCGACTTAGCGGGCTTTTTAGGCGTAATATTTTCTTATTGCGTCAACATTTATAGGGTGTGAGAGTTGTTCACCATCCATCATTGTAAGAATTAAGGAACCTCCTGAGAATACAGTCTTTACCATAAATGGGCCTTCATAATTAGGCTCCCATTTTCCACGTATATCCCTTTGAGATGGGAGATCCTTTTGAGTAGGAGTTCCCCTTCTTGGAATTCACGAACACGGACCTTCTTATCAAATGCCCATTTCATCCTCTTTTGATACAAATGACCATGACACATCGTAGTCAAACGTTTCTCATTGATGAGGTTCAGCTGATCATATCTTTCTTGGACACACTATGCTTCATCAAGCTTAGTCTCCATCAGAATTCTCAAAGATGGTATCTCTACTTCAATGGGAAGAACAACATCCATCCCATACACCAAAGAAAATGGGGTTTCCCCTATCGAAGTACGAACCAAAGTTTTATATCCATACAAGGCAAATGGTAACATCTCATGCCAATCCTTATAAGTCTTGACCATTTTCTGCAGGATCTTCTTGATATTCTTGTTAACAGCTTCGACAACTTCATTCATCTTGGGACGGTAAGGTGAAGAATTATGATGATCAATCTTGAAGTTATCACACAATTCCTTCATCGTCTTGTTGTTCAAATTTGTTCCATTATCTATTATGATTCTATTTGGAATTCCATAACGACAGATAATTTGGTTCTTGATGAAGTGCGCAACCACTTGCTTGGTTACGTTGGTGTAGGAGGCAGACTCAACCCACTTTGTGAAGTAGTCAATAGCCACTAAGATGAACTGATGACCATTAGAAGCTTTTGGTTCAATTGTCCCAATCATGTCAATTCCCCACATAGAGAACGACCAAGGTGATTACAACACATTCAACAATGTTGGAGGTACATGCACCTTGTCAGCATAAATTTGGCATTTGTGGCATTTTCTGGCATATTGGATGCAACCAGTCTCCATAGTTAACCAATAATATCCAGCCCTCAAGATCTTCTTAACCATGGCATGCCCATTGGCGTGAGTGCCAAATGCTCATTCGTGAATGTCTTGAATTAACAAGCCTGCTTCTCGTTTGTCAACACATATTAGCAAAACCATGTCATGATTCCTTTTGTATAGCACGTCATTACTGAGGAAAAATTTGGACGACAACCTCCTCAAAGTCTTCCTGTCAAGAGTTGAAGCATTAGCAGGGTATTCTTGGTTCTTCAAATAATTTCTGATGTCATGAAACCAGGGTTTCCCATCCACCCCTTCTTCAACCAACTAGCAGTAGACGAGCTCGGTCTTGCACTCAATTCTGATCAGTGGTGCCTCATTAAAAAATCTGACCTTCCACATTGAAGCTACCATGGCTAAAGCATCAGCTATGTGGTTTTTCTGATCGCGAAACTTGGCGAAAAGTGATCTCATCAAAGTATTGGATCATCTCCATAATATAAGCACGATATGGGACCAACTTCTCATCTCTAGTTTCCCATTCACCTTTGACTTGATAGATAACCAGGGCAGAATCTCCACTGACCTCCAAAATCTTGATTCTGAGATCAATAGTCGCTTCCAACCCTAGAATGCACGCTTCATATTCAGCAACATTATTTGTACATTCAAAATCTAACTTTGCTGTAAACGGGGTATAACCACTATCAGGGTTCATCAACACAACACTTATACCATGCCCACTGTAGTTTGAAGATCTGTCAAACATCATTTTCCAATGAGAACCAGGTTCAGGACCTTCACCAGGACCTGGCTCTTTACAGTCTTTCTTTATCAACATAATATCTTCATCTGGGAAATCAAACTTGAGGGGTTCATAATCCTCCATCGGCTGATCTGCAAGGCAATCTGATAGGACACTTCCCTTGATAGACTTCTGAGTGATGTACTGAATATCATATTCTGATAAGAGCATGTGCCAACGGGCAAGTCTTCCAGTTTGAGCAGGCTTTTCAAAGACATACTTTATTGGGTCCATTTTTGAGATCAATAAAGTAGTATGACATATCAGGTATTACCTCAAACGCATGGTGGCCCATGCTAAAGCACATCAAGTATTTTCCAAAAGTGAATATCGACTTTCATAATCAGTAAACTTCTTGCTTAAGTAGTAAATGGCATGCTCTTTACGCCCAGATTCATCATGTTGACCCAACACACAACCCATTGATCCTTCCAGTACAGTCAGATACATGAAGAGGGGTTTCCCTGGAACAGGTGGGGACCAAGATTAGTGGTTCTTGCAAATAACTCTTGATTTTATCAAAGGCCTGCTGGCAGTCGGAATTCCACTCTACAGTTTAGTCTTTGCGAAGCAGCTTGAAGATAAGCTCACAAGTGAGAGTCATATTGGAGATAAGCCTGGAGATGTAATTCAAATGACCAAGGAAACCTCTTACTTGAGACTCAGTTCATGGAGCTGGCATCTCTTGGATAGCTCACACTTTATCAGGGTCTACCTCAATCCCTCGTTGACTAACGATAAAACCGAGCAACTTTCCTGATCTAACACCGAAGGTACATTTGGCAGGGTTCAACCTCAATTGATATTTCTGGAGTATTTTGAACAGTTTCAGAAGGTGATCCAAATGGTCTTCCTCACTCTGGGATTTACCAATTATATCATCAACATACACCTTAATCTCTTTATGCATTATATCGTGGAAAAGAGTTACCATATCTCTTTGATATATTGCCCCTGCATTTTTTAAGCCAAAGGGCATGACCTTGTAGCAATAAATCCCCCAAGGAGTGCTGAACGTGGTTTTTTTCCATGTCGACAGGGTCCATTCTAATCTGGTTGTAACTGGAGAAACCATCCATAAAGGAGAAAACTGCAAAACGGCCCGTATTATCCACGAGAGTGTCAATAAGCGGCAGAGGGAAATTGTTCTTAGGACTTGCCTTGTTAAGATCCCGATAATCCACACACATTCACACTTTGCCATTATTTTTCATCACAGGCATAATGTTAGCTACCCACTCAGGGTATTTTGAGGCTGCCAGAAATCCTGCGTCAAGTTGTCTTTTGACCTCATCCCTGATCTTGAGAGCCATGTGTATATGGGTATTTTTCGACGCCATTAAATGATTTGAGATTTTAGTATTTTTAACAGACTATTGTTATTCGCAGCTGGAAGTATAAATTGAAGAAGATATTTGAAATATAAGATTTTGACATTTCGACACTGCTGGAGAGGTGTGTTGTTTCGACATGAAGTTTGAAATTTGAATGTAAAAGGGCGTTACCTTTGGCAGATTACGCGTGGAGCAAATCTGATGGAGAAAAGACATGCAAGAAGCCATGTGTCGTATTTTTAGGAAGTAGCTGTTATTAGCAGTTATTTTATTTGTATATAAATAGGATAGTTGTGATAGGAATCAGTGTATTCCAAACTTTGTACAAATTACCACAATTACTCAAAGTAACCGTGTGAGAGAAACGAGTGTTCTGGAAAATGTATGTATGGAAAACACCAGTTTACATTTATGCACTTTAATAAAATTCCAAGTTTTTCTTCATTTCTTTACATTCAAGTCATTTCCTTTACTTCAACAATTTATTTTATTCCTCGTTTAAACTTATCTTCAATTACCTTTTCGCCATATTATACCTTTATTCTCTTAGTCGAAAAAACCATTAAAAGAAACCTTAGCAAATACAAAACGAATACATTCCTATTCAAATCAAAGACACTTTCAAAAGCACTTTGTCCTAGGATTTGTGTGGTTGGTCCTGTTAGTTAACTAATTTCCATAAATTAGGAAACCAGAGATTGTTCGCCAAATTTACTAGCGAACAAAAATTGGCACGCCCAGTGGGACCTAGTGCATTTGTTTAGTTTGTCTTTCGTTCTTATAGCAAATTCTTAGAAGAAAAAGTTTTATTTCGTTGTATGATTCTAAGGAGTGGCAAGTTAGCCGTGAACAACGAAGAAAGACCAAAAAGAACAAGAACAAGAAGAATGGCGAATCAAAACGCGCCTAATAATCAAAATGTTAACAACCCAACGCCTATTCCTTCGACAGGAGAACATACAACGTCAGTTTCTGTATCAGAGGCGATACCATCACTAACGGGGTCGACACCAGCGTTTTCGGCATCCCAAAACGCGCCTAGTGTCTCTACAGTTGGACCCCAAATGCCTCATATGACCCCTCCTCCTTTAGGGGGTGTTCATAGGCCATTTGCGACGAATTTTTCAATGCCTCCACATAATAGAGAACAACCTTATGGAATGCCAACAACTGTGATGGCAAGTTTGCATAATGCGTCATCATTATACTCTGATCCTTTGGTTAATGTTACTTCACCCCTACAAGGATCAGGGTCTGGTGCGAACCACATAGGCAGAATGGGTCAGCCTGTGTCAACGGGATACCAAACTTATATGCCTGCAATCACTAACAATTCTGCACAAATAATTAGGCAACAAATGGACGAAAGCAACCATGATATGGTGCAGATGCTAACACAACAAATGGGGGCTGTGTTTAATCCTTTAATACAAAATACCACCCAAACGAACCAGTTATTAGCAGCGCAAATAACGCGCATTGCTGACTTCTTTGGTGTTCCTCAAACCCAACCAAGGGAACAAATAGTTCAGAATCCCAGAGTAGTTGTCGAAGAGGAAACCACAATAAACTAGAGGCCAGCGAATGTTCCTCAAGTAAACCCTAGAAACCAAGAGGTAGTGGTCAAACAACCTCATGTCGAAATTCCTATCCAACAAGAGCCTAGAAGGGTGTTAGTCCATAGAGACCAAGATGCTGATGATGTTGTGCAACAATTGCATCATAACAACATGCCAACAGAAAATAATTTAGCTGCCATGGTCGAAAGGATTATGGCCAGAAATGGTGTGAATGTGGGGCTGCAAAGGCCCAGTTATACATCCCCATTGTCTGAGTATATTTTGCAACAAGAATTACCCCCAAGATAGAAAGTCCCCACGTTTACCAAATTCTCAGGGGATACTAGCAAATCCACTGTCGAACATGTGGCTCGTTACTTGATCGAAGCAGGAGAAATTACATGCAATGAAAATTTAAAAATGAAATATTTTCCAAGTTCTTTAACAAAAAATGATTTTACTTGGTTCACGTCTTTGCCTGCAAATTCGATCCATACGTGGGTTCAGTTAGAAAGGCTGTTCCATGAACAATTTTACATGGGACAAACGAAAATAAGTTTGAAGGAGTTGGCTAGTGTTAAAAGAAAATTCTCTGAGCCAATTGACGATTATTTAAATAGGTTTAGATTACTCAAGGCGAGATGTTTCACACAAGTGCCTGAGCATGAATTAGTCAAAATGGCAGCAGGTGGTCTTGACTATTCAATTAGAAAGAAATTAGATACTCAATATCTGAGGGATATGGCACAATTGGCGGATAGGGTGAGACAGGTCGAACGTTTAAAAGCCGAAAAAGCTAGAGTAACTAAAAATAAGAAAGAAAGAGTGGCTTATGTGGGGGTATGTCAAGAAGATGATGATGACGAGAGCGAATCATTTAGTTTCGACGAACAAGAAGTCGACTTAGCAGAATTGAAACAGGATCCGCCATACTCCTATAAAGTATTGGCTCCATCGAATGGAAAAAACCCAGTCGAACCTGAAAAGAATGATAAGTTTCCTAAAAGGACTTATACATTCGACGTCACTAAGTGTGACGAAATATTTGACTTGTTGGTTAAAGATGGCCAAATGATAGTGCCACCTGGCACCAAAGTACCTCCTATAGAACAACAGAAAAAGAGAGGTTTTTGTAAGTACCATAATTTTTTAGGTCATAAAACATCTCAATGTTTCCTTTTCAGGGATCTGGTGCAAAATGCCATTCGTGACGGAAGATTGAAGTTCGGCGACAAGTCGAAGCCACAAATGAAGATTAATTCAAATCCGATGCAGATGGTCGAAGCCCACTATGCTGAACCATCCACAGTGAACGTGGTGGAGGTCGAAGAGGGTTCTGAATGCAGCTTTGAAATGATAGAAGCCACTGAAGGTTTCGACACAAATGCGAACATGGTAGAGATCGCTGAGATCCCTACAGATGAAAGTGATGTGGAGGAAATATCCAAAGACTTCATCAATAAACCAGTGATGATCAAGGTTACTGAATACCTTGGCGAAGGAAGTTTGAAGAATTTCATCAACAAGGAGGCCACTGAAGGCCTCAACAAAGTGAACAAGGATGAAACCACTGAGGGTTTCAACAATGCAAAGAATGGCGAAACTACTGAAAGTTCCGTCGAGAAAGAGAAGGAGGCCACTGAGGGTCTCAACTTTATAAAGAATGACGAAACTACGGAAGGTTTTGTCGAATACAAGAATAAGGCTACTGAGGGCCTTAATGGAGACAACATAGAGTTTGGCGATACTTTCGACCAAGCCAATACTGAGGTTGGCGAAGGTATCTCTAAGGTTAATGCAAAGACTACTGATGGTCCTGCGAAGCCAACTGTTTATGGGATTCTACAAAGGATAATGGAGGATCCCAGAGAGAAATATGTTGGTTTCTATTGTCAACATGACATTAAGAAGCCATCTCCAAAAGGAGATAAAAAAGAGGGCCAGGGAGATTTCGACTTGGCAAAGAAGAAGCATGAAATTGAGGAGGGGCTCACTCTAAAGATGAACAAGTTAAGTATTGGAGATGGGCAAACAGCCAATGTTAATATGGTGGAGGTATCCCAGAAAGCTCCAATGCAGACTGATGAAGCGCGCCATAGAGAGGAATATCAAAAAGTGGCGTATCCTTAAGAGGAAGAGAATCTGATTGAGTTCCTTCAAAGGTGTCAGAAGAAAAAATATGAGGTTATGCTGTGCCCCCACTGTAGCGCTGTGTTCGACAAGAAGGCAGCAGATAATCTGGAGGGAATGGAAAAAGCAAAAAGGAAAGGAAACTGGGGGGCAGTTCCACCTCCTAGAACGGAGAGGTTCGACCCAAGGCGAAATGATCAAAACCAGCAAAAGTTTGGAGGAAGGCACCCAAATACCTTCAAACCCACCAACAAAGCTCCTAGTGATAAGTGGGTTCAACCAATCAGGGAGGCCCAGGGACAGAGAAAGTGGAAAATTTTTGAAGTTCAGAGGGGTTCTTCATTGGCTGGCAAGAAAGAAGGCGAAAGGCCAAAACCAAGGCCTTATCCCTCAGAGAATTATAAAGGCAAGAATCCTATGTCGAAGTCCCAATGGAGGCGATTCCAAAGACAAAAAAGGGCGGAAAATGAAGCTGCTGAAAAAGGGGTTGCTGAGAACGTTGCTGTCGAAAGAAGCAAACCAGAGTCAAGTAGTAATGCCGAAGTGGTGAATCGAAAAGAGGAATCTTACAGCAACAATTCCTGCAATGCAATTGAACCAGTACCATCTAAAGAAAAAGTGGGAGAGGATGACGAAATGACTGACGACTTCAGGTCTGAGTCAGACGTGTCTCTCGACATCGTATGCAACGTGGTCTCTGTCCTTCCAAAAGAATACGACCAAGTCATGGAGGTCGAAGAAGAAGAGGATGTTATGGAGAGTGAAGTTATAGGGCACAGACCAGTATGTTACTATATTATGAATAACGACTGTGTCGAGGAACAAAATGCCTTTTTCGAAAGGCCAGATGACTCCATGCGTGGCCACCTCAAGCCTCTATTTATAAAGGGGAAAGTGGAGAACGTGGGAGTGAACAAAATCCTGGTTGATGGAGGGGCTGCAGTTAACTTAATGCCCCATTATATGTTGAAGAGGATAGGGAAAGATGAGTCTGATGCAAAGCCCCACAACATGGTATTATCAAACTATGAAGGCAAAGTGGGAACCACTTTGGGTGTTATCCAAGTGGATTTAACTGTTGGGACTATAACTAGACCAACGATGTTCATGGTCATAGCCTCAAAGGCTAATTATAATTTACTTCTGGGTAGAGAATGGATCCATGGCGTGGGTGCTGTGCCCTCGTCGATGCATCATCGTATAGCTATTTGGCGAGCTGATGGAATTGTCGAAAACATAGAGGCGGATCAAAGCTATTTCATGGATGAGGTAAACCATGTGGATCGATGCAGCTTCGACAAACACTTGGCCCATATAGCTCCATGCAGTCCAGCAACTTTCGACCTGATGGCAACTGATAATGTTTTCTGTTCGTTGTATCTCCACCCCACATATGGTTTCCAATGGGATATGGAAGTGGTCGATGAGGCAAACTATGTCTTTGGGACTGCACATATAGAGCCAACCGGCTGGGGAGGTGAGTTTGGTGACGATGAGTGAGTCAGCAGCGCTCGAAAAGATTACGGCTTATATAGCCGAAAATAAACTCAAGGCGGCTCTTGAAGCCGAAGTAAAATACATGGCTGTCGAAGCCAATAGAAATGATTTCAACAAACAATGTCCTCAGAGGGACATTGAAGAGGATCTGTTCAATGCAGAAGTTGGCGAATGGCAACATCAAAAGTTAGACGCCATTTATGATGACGAACCCTTGGGGTTTGAAAAGGATTCAGCTTCAACAGACATGAAGATGGTGGCGCAGGATCCATTGGAAGAAGTCGATTTAGGACTGGGGGCAGAAAAAAGGCCAACCTACATAAGTGCCAAGATGAACCCTCAGTTAAAAGTCGAAATAGTCCAACTGCTGAAAGAATTTAAAGATTGTTTCGCGTGGGACTACAACGAAATGCCTGGGCTCGACAGGAGTTTGGTCGAATTGAAGTTGCCTATAATAGCAGGAAAGAAACCTGTGAAGCAAACTCCCAGACGCTTCGCACCAGAAATTTTGTCGAAGATCAAAGAGGAGGTCGAAAGACTTCTGAAATGTAAATTCATCCGCACAACGAGGTATGTCGAATGGATTGCAAATATTGTTCCTGTAATAAAGAAAAATGGCAAATTAAGGGTATGCATTAACTTTCGAGATTTGAATTCAGCTACCCCTAAGGACGAATATCCTATGCCAGTGGCAGAAATGCTTATAGATTCTGCTGCAGGCCATGAGTATCTGAGTATGTTAGATGGATACTCTGGCTATAATCAAATTTTTATTGCTGAAGAAGATGTCCCTAAGACAACATTTCGTTGTCCTGGAGCCATAGGCACCTACGAATGGGTGGTAATGCCCTTTGGTTTAAAAAATGCTGGGGCAACTTATCAGCGAACCATGAATTCAAGTTTTCATGATTTTATTGAAACTTTCATGCAAATCTATATAGATGACATTGTAATTAAGTCTGTTTCAGGAGAAAATCATGTAGACCATCTTCGACAGTCCTTTGAAAGGATGAGGAAGTTTGGTTTAAAAATGAACCCTCTCAAATGTGCTTTTGGTGTGCAGGCGGGGGATTTCCTTGGCTTTGTGGTCCATAAGAAGGGGATCGAAATCAATGAAAACAAAGCCAAAGCAATAATGGAGGCGAAAGCGCCATCGACAAAAAAGGAGTTGCAGTCTCTGCTTGGGAAGATCAACTTTCTCAGAAGGTTCATCTCCAACCTTAGTGGAAAAACGCAAGCCTTCTCTCCTCTACTTCGACTGAAGAAGGAAGATTTTGCATGGGGGCAGGATCAACAAGCTGCGTTTGACAAAATCAAGGAATATTTGACCCATCCCCCAATCTTAATGTCTCCTTGTAGAAGTAAAAGTATGAGGTTGTATATAGCGGCATCAGATAGGACATTAGGAAGTATATTATGTCAAGAGGATGAAAATGGCGTCGAAAGAGCCATCTACTACCTCAGTAGAGTCTTAAATGATGCCGAAACTAGGTATAGTGTAATAGAAAAGCTATGTCTGTGTGTTTACTTTTCATGTATGAAGTTAAAACACTATATAAAGCCAGTCAATGTATATATTTCTTCTTATTTTGATGTAATAAAGAATATGTTATCAAAATCAATTTTACATAGTCGAATTGGGAAATGGGCTTTGGCATTGACTGAATATTCCTTAAAATATTTGACGTTGAAGGCTGTTAAGGGACAAGTGGTGGCTGACTTTATAGCTGACCATGCCATAAATGAAGATTATGTTGAATATGTCAAAATGGAGCCATGGAAACTATACTTTGACGGTTCCAGTCATAAGAATGGAACTGGTATTGGGATATTGATTATTTCTCCTAATAGAATTCCAACAAAATTCAAGTACAAAGTCGAAGACTTATGTTCGAACAATGAAGCAGAATATGAAGCTTTGATAACTGGACTTGAAATTTTATTGGAATTGGGGGCAACTAGAGTCGAAATAATGGGAGACTCTGAGTTGGTAATAAAGCAAGTGACCAAGGAGTACAAGTGTGTTAACGAAAATTTAATTATGTACTTCGTAATAGCTAACATGCTCTTGAAGAAATTCGACAATGTAACCATTAGACATATTCCTCGAATGGAAAATCAAGTGGCGAATGATTTGGCACAACTCGCATCTGGTTATAAAGTGTCGAAAGAAAAATTGGAAAAGGCCATTGAAGTAAGAGGAAGAGTTGTATCAACTAAGTTGTCCCCATCAGATTTGGAGACAATAAAGTTAGGGTATGGTGACGAAGAGAGTTTTGAGATATTTAATATAGACGATTCAAGGGTTGAAGATTGGAGAAAGCCCATTAAGGATTATTTACAAGACCTAAATCAGAAAGTCGAAAGAAAAGTTAAGTACAGAGCGTTAAGTTATGTGCTTTTTGGAAATGAGTTGTTTAAAAAGACTTCGGAGGGAGTTTTGTTAAAATGTTTGGGCGAAGATGAAGCTTTTATAGCTCTGTCGAATATGCACAGTGGAGCATGTGGTGCGCATCAAGCAGGCCATAAAATGAAATGCTTGTTATTTTGACAAGGAATGTATTGGCCAACAATGTTGAAGGACTGTGTCGAATTTGCAAAAGGTTGCCAGGAATGTCAGGTACATGCAGGAATACCACACGTTCCTGCAAGTGAGTTACATTCTATTGTGAAGCCTTGACCATTTAAGGGTTGGGCTTTAGATTTAATTGGAGAAATTCGACCAGCGTCTTCGAAAGGCCAAAGGTACATTTTGGTTGGAGTAGATTATTTCACAAAATGGATAGAAGCCATACCTTTGGTAAATGTTGATCAAGAAGCAGTCATAGAATTCATTCGAAAGCATATCATCTATAGATATGGGATACCTGAGACAATAACAACAGATCAAGGATCTGTGTTTACTGGGAAGAATATGCAAACATTTGCAAAAGAAACAGGATTTAAGCTTCTCACTTCAACACCTTATTACGCTCAAGCAAATGGACAAGTCGAAGCAGCAAATAAGGTTGTAATAAGTTTGATTAAAAAGCACGTGGGGACAAAGCCTAAGAATTGGCATAAGACTTTGGATCAAATTTTGTGGGCTTGTCGAACGTCCCCTAAAGAAGCAACAAATACTACTCCATTTAGATTGACATATGGACATGATGCAGTTTTACCAGTTGAGGTTTATTTACAGTCGATTCGAATTCAGAGGCATCATGAAATTCCATCAGATACATATTGGAGTATGATGATGGACGAGTTAGTTAATTTGGACGAAGAAAGATTAAATGCACTGTATTTATCGAAAAGACAAAAAGAAAGAGTCGAAAAGTTTTACAATAAGAAAGTGAAATATAAGACTTTCCTAATTGGTAATTTAGTTTGGAAAGTAATTCTTCCCATGGATCGAAAAGGCAGGTTAATGGGAAAATGATCCCCTAAGTGGGAATGGCCTTTTCAGATTCTGAGAGTTTTTTCAAATGGCGCTTATGAAATTGAGGAGTTAAAGAAATATAAAAGAGTATTTAAAATAAATGGGAAGTATTTAAAGAAATACAAGCCTATACTGCAGGAAATTAAAATAACAATGGAATAAGTTGCATAAACAAGAAAGTGGTGAAATTCGCCAAACAAATGGCATATATGTCATTACAAATAAAATTGGCCTTAAAAGGCTAAATTACAACATCAATTTAGGAAAAGATTTCTTCAGTTGGTCGAACTTGTTCTTCTGGATTTGAAGTCGACACTCACAGAGGGCTTTGTTTGTCGAAAGTTCTTCAATCTCTTGACTTAGTTTTTGGGCTCTGTCAGCATGATGCAAACCCACTGTCAACTCTTGATTAATTTCATTTTGTTTGGGTTGCTGTAGTGCTTTTTTGCGTTTCTTCTCTCGAGAGATTTTCTTTTGAAGTGCAGCTATCTTTTTCTCCCATTTTTGGATTTTATTGTCGCACGCAGCAGTCTCTTTTTTATGTTGTTCAGAAAGTTATTCTAATTCAGAGACTTTGTTGGTAGATACAGCAACAGCATCCCATTCAGCAAGTTGAGTCTCAGATTTATTTGTGATTTTCTATGAATAATCTCTGAAGCGATGGAAGTCTACTATTGTCAGGTCAATCATGGTGGTCAGGTCCACCACAAAGTTGCTTACTTCAACAGGGGATTCCAAAACATTAACTTGCTTCAGAATCTTTTTCAAGTCGAAGTGGGCGGCTGGATCATCTTCCAAAGTTTTGAATAAGTCCACATCCATAATTTTTTCCTTAATTTCAGCCATTATAGCATCTATGGACTTGACGCCAGAAATTGTCCCAGAGGTAGTCGAAATGCTGTAAGAGGAGTCATAGAAGGTGTGACGAGCGTTCAGCATGGCCCTTAGATATTCTAATGGTTTTTGCACTTTCATGTTCTCAAGTTCTTCACGAGAGAAGTTAGTCGAACCAGTCCCTAACGAACTAGTTTTTGTTTGGTCAAGATGTTGTTGGGTGCTCTGTTCTGGTTCTGGTTTGGTACTTTGCTTCTTCGTCTCATCATTTTCTTCTTCATTATCTTTTTCCTCTTCGTCTGTTTCTTTTTTGGCCTCAGTTTCAGTTTCAGCATCTTCATCCTCGTTTTCTTCATTTGGTTTTGGATGAGGGGGAGAATTGTCGTCAGAAGGGTTATCCATGGACATGGTTTCAAATGCTGCTTCAGTTTGTCATTCCATGGTATCATCCTTAGGACTTGTTTCTTCCTGAATTTTGTCTGGATGAGGATTCTCGTGCTGAGGAGTCTTCTGGGTTTGTTCGACCTCAGTTGCTGACTCTTTGGTCGAATCCTTTAGGGATGTGTTTGTTGCACTAGTGGGATTGTAGGTTGGATCGCTGCTAGTTTTTGGGAGCACTTGTACCATGGGGTTTCCATGAATGTCGAATTGAGTCTGTAAAATGAATTAAAATTAGATAGAAAAAGAACTATACAGGATAAAAATTCCAGTAGTCGAAAGTTGGAACATACCTGAGGGATAGCAGTGTTGAGGCTGGAGTTTCCACTTTCAGCAGGTTTTGGTTGAGATTCCAAAATTGGGTTGCTGGGAGGAGTTTTCTTTGAGGTTCTGGCAGTGGAGGATCTTTGGGAAGGAGTTTTTGTAGTCTTTTTTCTTTTCAAAGGTTGATTGTGTTCTGGGGATTGGTCACCAGATTCTTCACTAGGGACTTTTGTTTCTTGTGTTTTTCTTTTTGGTGTTGGAGGAGGCTTTCGACTTACCTGAACATAACAATAGAACTTTATTAGTTTTTGGAAAAAATGGAGGAAAGATTAATACAGAAGGAGGAGGTTGTACTTTCGCCACAGGTTTTTTGGTGGTTGTGTTTTGAGGATCTTCTTCCATCCTTGCTGACGCACCTTCGACAGCTGCTTTCTTGGTAGGAATTCTCACTGCTAAGAAAAGGAGAGAAAAGTTAGATATAAATGTAAGAAAAGATACGTGGAAAGTAAATTTAGAATGTCGAAAAAACGTTCCCATTTAATACCTTCAAGAATGGGAGTTTCCACGCGAACGTGTTCTATGTCAATATGAAGGTGACCTTTGAAATTGTCCAATGTGTACTTAGTCGAAACCACTCGCTCAGCACGTTTTTTATAATGTTGTCGAAGCAGTTTCATTGAATCCCCACAAATGAACCAATCTGGAAATGGAGGGCTTAAAGCCACACCAAATTCAGCAGAAGGTAGAGGGGGAAACTTTGGTGGATAAAGATTGAAAGCCAGTTCATAACGTTGTTCTGGTAGAACGTATGAAGACAATTTTAAACTATCTAGTTTTTCTGTAAATTTTTGTTTTAAAGTGACGGCTGCTTAGCTTATGGTTCGACTAAGTTCATCAGGTCTATAGATAGTTTCAAAGTATTTTTGAAATGCTTGCACTTCTTTGATGTGTCTTGAAATACCTTTTTTGGTCTTGTCCTGCACAAGGGCAAAAGCTTTGGTTAGCTGAATATTAAAGGAAGATACGTCGAAGAATTTGTGGGTGTAGTAATCTTTTCACCATTCGTCAAACTCTTGGGTACATAGAAAAGATGGTCGAAAGACCACTGGTTGGATTTCAACCGAGTCAGAATACTTGGCTGACAATGCTGCACTTTTCTCTTCATTATGGAAGGTGTTGTAAAAAATGAGGGAGCCTTTTCGTGGAAAAAGTGGCTTTGGTTTTAGTTGTATCAATCCAAATTGTCGAGAGACAAGATTTGGTTGGTAAACTACCAAAGTAATCTTCGACTTGCCAGGGTTAAGCTTGGAAGTTAAAAGTCTGGGTGTTAGGAAAGACTCCCAAACATTAAGGAAATCGTCTTCATCTTTTTTCATTTCTACGGGTAACTGTCTGGTGAACCATTCTGGACCAATCGTCCTGTTGGCGAAAGGGGCCATGCTGGGGCTGAAGTTGTGACGTTTGGCAAACATCATAACATAACTGGTAAAAGCTTGTCGAAGGCTGATTCCTTCGTCAGTAGGTGTCAGTTGTACCAGCCTGGGTCATTCGACATCTCTGTCTTTCACTTTATCTTCATTTACGAAGTTCTTGAGGGGGACAAAAGCTTCGAAGGTGGCATTGAGCCACAATTGGAGGAGCCAAAATGGCCCAGAAAGGAGAAGATTGCCTTTGTTTTTCACGGTCTTAAGAAAAGTGACACTTTCGCTCAAAGACGCATAAAGATTCGCTAAAATCATTTCGCTTAAACATAATTTGCTTCCTGCATGAAGTTGGTTAGCTATGGTAATGTAACGCTTGGCTACCTGAAGAGATATGGAGCAAAAGACATATCTTGATAACCATAGGGCTAAGAAGGCTATGTGCTCTTGGTTGGAGACTTCTTCAGATTGCTTGTCATGATAGTTAGCAATGTATGCATTGAAGGTAGCTTTATTGGTGTCGAATCCTATGGAATCGTCACAATGGGTGTTAGGATTGTAATCTATCCCTAAAGGGCTGAGACCAGTAATAGCAGCCATGTCGAAAAGAGTGGGAGTGATCATTCCACAAGGAAGGTGGAAAGTGTTATAGGTGCTATCCCAAAAATAAAGGGAGGCTAAGAGCATGTTGGGGCAGTAACCTGGGCCAAATTTCGACAACTGGATTAAGTCGAAAATTCCTAATTCTTTCCAGAATTGTGCTTTAATTTTTTCAACTTTGGCTAACCAAGCTAGATAATCAGAAGGGTCTTTCGACAAAGGGCAAGACCTAAAGATTCTAGCATGATTCAAATAAGTTAGGTTAAGATCTTCATCAGCGATCGAATCTTGATTTGCGTTATCAAGGGTTTCTTCTACAAGATTTGTTTCAACAGGTTTAGGCTTTGCACCAGCAGCAATGGGTTTGTAATGGTGGTAGGTAGGAAAAAATTCTTTCATTCTTACTGGGTCTGCGTTTGGGTTTGGTAATGGACCTAGCATTGCATGACATGAACCAGAAATAAGAATAGGGATGAGTACCTAGGAGAGATAGATGTTTTCTTTCTCTTTCTCATTTGGTGGCTCAGGAACATATTGCTGGTTGCCTACAATTTTTGGTCCAGCTATTCTGTGTGCAGGTGGTAAAGATTTGGAACCTTTGGAGTTCTTGCTTGTAGAAGGAGATGTGGGAGTAGCCATTGTTGAAGAAAGAGTTGCAGAAAAAATGAAGAAACGAAAGAAATCTTTTGAAGAAGAAGGAATTCTAAAAGGTTAAAAGAAAAGGGTTTTTGATGTATTTATAGGTGATAAAAGACTGAAACGTTTAAGTTTTGGAGGGTTTTTTATCGTGGCCCACGTGGCAGTTTTTTCATGGAATAAGTGAGGCGGTGGCAGTTGAATTACCTAGGACGTGCTAGGGTTTAGGCAATGATGTTGTTGGTTGTCAGAAACGTGGGCTGAGTTGATGTTTTGATAAAGTGTAATGATGGTTTTAGGGTCAGAATTGTCAAATCATGGAAACAGTTGACTTGCTGAGTCATTAAGGTGCCGAATAAATATTGGCAACAAATGCTTTTTCTCTTAGATTGCTCGAAAAATCATTTATTGGGGGGCAATTTGTATATGGGTATTTTTCGACGCCATTAAATGATTTGAGATTTTAGTATTTTTGACAGACTATTGTTATTCGCAGCTGGAAGTATAAATTGAAGAAGATATTTGAAATATAAGATTTCAACATTTCGACACTGCTGGAGAGGTGTGTTGTTTCGACATGAAGTTTGAAATTTGAATGTAAAAGGGCGTTACCTTTGGCAGATTACGCGTGGAGCAAATCTGATGGAGAAAAGACATGCAAGAAGCCATGTGTCGTATTTTTAGGAAGTAGTTGTTATTAGCAGTTATTTTATTTGTATATAAATAGGATAGTTGTGATAGGAATTGGTGTGTTCCAAACTTTGTACAAATTACCACAATTACTCAAAGTAACCGTGTGAGAGAAACGAGTGTTCTGGAAAATGTATGTATGGAAAACACCAGTTTACATTTATGCACTTTAATAAAATTCCAAGTTTTTCTTCATTTCTTTACATTCAAGTCATTTCTTTACTTCAACAATTTATTTTATTCCTCGTTTAAACTTATCTTCAATTACCTTTTCGCCATATTATACCTTTATTCTCTTAGTCGAAAAAACCATTAAAAGAAACCTTAGAAAATACAAAACGAATACATTCCTATTCAAATCAAAGACACTTTCAAAAGCACTTTGTCCTAGGATTTGTGTGGTTGGTCCTGTTAGTTAACTAATTTCCATAAATTAGGAAACCAGAGATTGTTTGCCAAATTTACCAGCGAACACCATGTCAAGTCTACTTCTTCGAAGTTTCTGTTTCACTGGCGGGCACTCGGGCTTGAGTGGTAGTTATGAACTACTATGTCTGTATCCAAACTAGGCATATCCTGATAGGACCATGCAAACACATCCACATACTCTTTAAGAAGCTATACCAACCGTTGTCTGATCTCTGCCTCTAGCGTTGCCCCAATCTTGACTTCCTTCTTGTCCTCCTCGATACCAAGATTGATGGTGTCAACTTGTTCCTCATGTGGCTGAAGATCCGTGTACTCGTACTCACACATTTTTGCCAACTCATCTGGGACCTCATAGTCTTCCTCTCCCTCATCTTCAGCTTGGTAGATGGGTGAGTCAAAGTCAATGGTGAAAGTAGGGTCAGCGAATACAACAGGTTGTGGATTATTCTGCATGGTGGAGTGACTTATTTGATTAAAATGCATAAAATTAAATGCAAGAAGAACATTTTTGGTAGTTTTGAAAAAGATTGCCATTTTCCCTTAAAAGCAAAAACGGTAAATGAAAACAAAAGAGTTTAACAAAACATCTTCATTGATTAATAAAAGTTGAAAGCGATGGCCGATACAAAATAGTCCGATAGCTTTGGGCACGACTACAGAATTGAAAACAGGCAACAAAAACAAACATATTACTCTGGCACTGGGAACAACACAGGGATCTCAATAGCTTCTCAATTATCTAGTGCGGCGTCACACTGAAACACCAGATGGATGATATCCACATCTTCCTCGTCTTCTATCACGACATTGACCTGATATCCTTTACTGATGAACACTTTCTGGATTGTCTTTGGTCGCATTGTTGTAGAAGCAGATGCTTTATCACGAGTTGGTTTGTAACCCAACCCTTGATACTTTTCCCTTTCCTGCACTTCAATAACATTGCCCCAGCCTGCAGGAACACCTTCTTTCATGGAAGATTGGATACTCTTGAATGAAACAAAAGATGGATTACTCAGGACCATCGACTCTTCAATGTCCATAATGACGACATTGGCTATTTCAAGAGCTTGGAAAGAGGTTTCCAAAACATCCTCATTAGCCTCTATGTAGCGGAAGGAAGTAAAATTACTGACCATCAAGTCCTCTTCCCCATGTATGAGAACCAGCTTATCATCAATCACGAACTTCATTTTTTTGTGTAATGTTGAAGTTACAGCCCCAACTTCATGGATCCATGGCTTTCCAAGTAGGCAGCTGTAAGTAGGATTAATGTCCAACACTTGGAATGTGATGTTGAAAACATGCGGGCCAATTAAGATTGGTAGCTCAACTTCACCCATTACAGATCTTCGTGAGCCATCAAAAGCTTTGACAACCAGGGAGGTAGGTTTCATTTCAGCTCCTTTGTAAGCGAACTTTTCAAGTGTCCTCTTAGGTAAAACATTTAGAGAGGAGCCAGTGTTCACGAGGACTCTTGCCAAAGTGTCTTCTTGACATTTCACGGATCATGTAAAGCAAGATTGTGATTTTGGCCTTCTCTAGGTAACTCCTCCTTGCTAAAGCTGAGGGTGTTACAAGCAGTGATATTTGCAATTATACTGTCAAACTACTCGGTAGTGATATCTTGAGCAATATGGGCTTGGGCCAATATCTTCTGTAAAGCAACTCGGTGGGTAGGTGAATTCAACAACAAAGACAAGATTGAGATTTTAGAGGGAGTCTGGTGAAGCTGATCCACCACCTTATAGTCACTTATTTTGATGATCCTCAGAAACTCAACATCTTCTTCACTTGTAACCACTTCCTTTTCCTTGTCCTTGGCAGGCACAGTAGCAACAATTTCTTTGGGCGTGGTCTCTTTGAAGAGGGAAGTATAAATTCGACCACTTCGTGTCATCTTCCTAGCCCCAGCTATATTACTTACTTCCTCACTAGTAGTTCCCACCTCTTTCCTTGGAACCACATTTCCAGACTCTTTGTCAATTACAGTAGCTTCATATTTCCACGACATGGCTTTAGAATCTCTAAAATGAAAAGGAACAGGCGATCGAATGATTACCGCCCTGGGTTGATTGGCAGCAGGAGCAACAACAAATTCGGGTGTATTGAACACTGACTTTGGTTTATTGAAAATAGGGACCACAAAACCCGGCTTTGGCACATTAAAGATGGGTATTTTCTCTCTTGATTCTGGTAAATTGAATATGGGCTCAATTACCGCAACTTCCTCTTTCCTCACCTTACTGATTACTTGCCGAAAACCTTCGTCAATCAAGCTTTGAATATCATCTTGAACCAATTTGCATCCCTTGACACTGGCATCATAGTCTTCACAGTCATTGTGGCAAACCTTTACCAAACCAACTTCAAACAATTTTGAATGAAAAAACCTGATAGGAGTCTTAATCTTAGACGCATCCATAATAAACACCTCGTCAATTCCATCCTCGATAGCATTTACAGCCCCATGTGTAGGCAATGGGTTGCTTTTCACATTTGGCTGATTATCCCCAATGGACAGAATCTTCTTCTCTATTAAGCCCTTCACAATATATTTCAGTGCAAGGCATCCTTCTAGATCATGACCGGCGGCACCTTGGTGGAATGCATAGTGGTCATTAGGGTTATGAAATTGCATTGACTTTTCTGTAGGTGGGCCCAAGGGTCTAGTGGTGATCAAACCTTGTTAGACCAAAGAAGGGTAGAGCTCTGTGTAAGTCATTGGAATAGGAGGAAATGAAGGTTTTGTCACTTATTTTCGGTAAGGAGCATTTGATTGAGGGGCTGGTGGCCTCTATTGTTATTGGTAAGCTGAAGCACTGGGTGCTTATTGATAGCTGGGTTGTTGTTGATAAGTAGGCGGTTGTTGCGCAGGCTGATAATTTGGAGCTTGATGATTGAAAGTTGGGGTCACAGATGCCACATAAGTTTGTGGGGGCATACTGTACAGGGTATATTGGTTGTTGAACAAAACTTGGGTTAGATTGCTGTTGATAAACTTGTTGTTTCCAAACTTGATTCTTCTTTCTGCCTGCCATGACTGCATTTGTCTCCCCTTCTTTCTTTTTATGGAAATTACTGGGAGGTTTCCTGTTGTTGCTATTGGTTGAATTGCTTGAAGAACTAATCACCTTGCCACTCTTCAAACCAGCTTCCACTTTCACACCCACAACCACAATGTTAGCAAAATTGGCGATAACACTACTAATCATCCTTTCATAAAACTCAGGCTTCACAGTGTCTACGAACCAATCAACTAGTTCTTTCTTAGACAATGGAGGTTCTACTTGGGAAGCGATCTCCCTCCAGCATTGAGCATATTCTTTAAAGGACTCTGAGTTGTTATGAGACATACTTAAAAGCTGCCTACGATCTGGGGCCAAATCCATGTTATAATTGTAATGTTTCATAAAAGCATCTGACAGATCTTGAAAACTATGAATTCTAGATTGGTCCAAACCCATATACCATTTAGCAGAGGCTCCTTTCAAGCTATCCTGAAAACAGTGAATCATTAGCTTGTCATTATCCACATGTGCTGCCATTCTTCGGTAATACATAATCAAGTGCGACTTTGGGAACGCCGCGCCTGAATACTGGTCGAAGCTTAGAGTCTTGAACTTCGGTGGAATCACTAAACTAGATACCAAACACATATCTCTAGCATCGGTACTAAAGATGTTACTGCCTTCCATCGCTCTCATCTTTCTTTGAATGGTTTCCACACTTTCTTTTAGCTTTTCATGACGCTCATCCCCTTCTTCAGACACTTTGGAGAAATCATAAACCGGCGTTGGATTATGGAAAATGGGATGCACTTGAGTTTGCACAGCTGGCGGAGCAAAGGTTGGGATAGCTTGCGGATTCTCATGCCCCACAGGGACAGCCTGTTGTGTAGTTGCAGCAATTGGTGGAGGCACAAAACCAGGGGGTAATCCAAACGGTGGCACATCAGCAGTGTTGACATTTGTAGAAGGTTCCACAGTTGGGGTGACAATCTCAGAGACCACGGTGGTCTGAGTATCCATCTTTGCTCTAATAACTAGTAGGACTTCCATGATCTGTCCTACGCTTCCTCGTAAATCCTCCAATTCATTGTTGACTCTATCCAATTCAATGTTATGCTCAGACATCCTTTGACGAGCTTGGGTTCGAGTGTCGTATCTATGTCGGAGATTCAGGGTGACGATTTTTGAAGACAAGACGACGGGATGAGACACGACAGGAAAGAATGCACATGTTATGACATAAAAGAAAGATGAAAATGCAAATGCAAATAAAGCAATCAAGGAACTCAAAATTGAAATTTGTAAAAAATGTCGGACGGGGAACACGTTTTGAAGTCAAAAGGGAATCTCATTTCATTAATGATAAACTTTTAAGATTACAAAAAAAGATTACACCTTCAAAAGTCACATAAAATGAAAAGTACAAATAAAAGGAAACTAGGTCCTAGGTTATCTGACGAGACGATCCCTCTCCTCCAAGCAACTTCCTCGTGGGCCTTTTAATTTCTTCTTGCATCTTCGCCTTCTCAAGAACAAGCTTATCCACATATAGCTTCCATGCGCCCGAAGTAGGAGGAGTATTAGAATTGACAGCAGGCACTGATGGTACGCTAGGGGAAAATAAATCCCCTTGCGTCTTCCTCCTTTTGCTTATGGATCTTTTGAAGCTTTCTCATCTCATATTTGAGGATTTGATACTTGTTCTTCCAAGCATCCCTCTCTCCCTCTGCTTTAGCAAAATTAATTTTCAATTCTTCTTCATTGCTCATTAAAATCAAAACAGGGTCTCGGGGAACCATGAGAATAGGCTCATGACGGGGATATGGCATCTTCAAGTTGACAGCCCTTTCTTGCACCCATCGGGTATAAGACTCTGAAGCAGTGTACTCAAGCTTTCCCAAAGCAGTCATTCCTTTCTTGTGTACGTGACTCCAAGCGTGCACGATCTTCTCCTTGAGTGCGGGGTCCTCATTTTCCTTAATGGACACTCCTTCCAAATAGATATTGCTTGGCTTATCCTTCATAGGATAACCGTGCTGACGACGGGCTAAGGTCGGATTGTAGCTTATACACCCTTTTGTACCGAGAAGAGGCACGTTGGAGAAACCACCACAGTTGTCAATCATATCCTTCCCTTTAAGTGTCAGATTATACCACTCAATATCAATATGCGTGAGTGACATAATTTTCTGTGACCACAGAAGTCCATCCTTAAGATCCCAAAATGTTGCTGAGTGAGGCAAATGCGAAATAAACCACCTGTACAGCAAGGTAGCATAGCAAGTTACCATTCCTCCTCCATGAGAATTCCTTAGGTGCACGGAGTGGTAAGCATCGACGAGTAAAGTCGGGACTGGATTCCCAAGAATGAAGATCTTGATCGCATCCATGTCAACAAAGTCGTCGATGTTCGAAAAGAGAAAGAGTCTATATAGGAGCAGAGCCATAATAGATTCATAAGCACCCATGTTCTTTATACCAGCATAATACCGAGCTTTCTCCATCAGAAAATTAGCAGGTAACCCAGAAATTCCTCCTTTAGTAACCATATTGTCCTTAATGTCTGATAACTTGAGGTGAGTAGCTTCTGCAATATCTTTCCCACTAGGTGTGCCTTTCAAACCGGAGTAAGGGGAACTCAAAGAGATAGGAATCCCAACCAAGATAGAATATTCCTCTAGAGTAGGCATTAACTGGTAATCGGGGAAAGTGAAGCAATGGTATAATGGGTCATAAAACTGCACGAGAATGGAGAGCATCCCATCTACCATCTTGAATTTCATTAAAGAGAAAATCTTCCCATACTTGTCTCTGAATGTTGATGAATCCTTGATCAATTCCCTTAGCTTCTTCAAATTTTCCAACTTAGGACTTTTGAAGGTATACTTTTGCGTTCTTTTTCTTCCAAAATCCATCCTATAAGGTTTGCAAAACAAAATTGAGTTCCTTGAAGATGGCATGATGAAAGATGTATGAATGAATGTATGCAATGCAAGAAACACACATACACAGATAAACACATATACACATACATATATGCATCAAGCAAAAAAGGCCAAGGTTCAGAAATCACGAGCATGGAGCCATGGTCTACCCATCCCGAGAGATATGTATTATGGGTTTACGATCCACGGAACAGGGTTCTAAAAGTTCCCAGAGTCAACAACCCATCTTTCGGATATTATCGATTTCCCAATTACTTGGTAGTCAATAATATTCTCAAGAAATTCTCGTCTGAGTGTAGTACCGCGTATCAACCATTTCAGGATTACTCCCTCATAGCCATCGCACTAAATCCTAAAAGGCCAAGTGGGGTAACAAGGTAACTAAAGGTCATCAGCATCACGGGCTCCTAGGTCGAAAGTGGAAATGCATTCACGATAGCTCGTTCAACATATACCACCCTCAAGAAGGCCTCAACTGAGTGTGGAATCTCAAGTCAACTCCTTTGGGATTACTCCCTTGAAGTCTCCTTGACTATATCCACTATCCTATCATATGTGTACTCTCAAGTCCGGGTTAAGACTTATCCTCACCACTCATGGTAACAACCCTTCACAAAGAAAAACCCAACCAGATACAGATATACAGATATACAAGTATACAGGCAAGCAAACATATAAATAACACAAATATAAACAAGGTGGGCTTAACACTCTTAGCGGGAGATTCGCAGTCCCCAGTGAAGTCACCATTTCTGTTGCGGTGAGAATCAGATATCAAGCTATTAATTAACTTGAATCACACATCTTTGAAATTCACCACCGAGCTTTGATTTATCCAAAGGAAAGGGTAAAGATCAGAAACCCTAATTGCAATGTAAAAACAATGCAAGAGATCTAGGTTCGGGGTGTTGGTTATACCTAGGGAAGGTGTTAGCACCCTAAGTATCTGTAGTACTCTACAAGAACCTCTTGTTTGTATTTGTGTTATGCTATTTTTGCTTGCTAAGGGAAAGGTGCTAAGGTAAAGACCTAAGGGTATCTACACTAAGTATGCTCGCCAAGACGTCGCATCTCGTGCCTACGTATCCTGACTAGGATGGAATCAGAGAATTCGTAGTTCACCTAACTAGGGGTGAGGAACTCTTGACTATGGTCAAGGTTCCAAGGGGAAATGAGTATTCATAATCATGATACTCGCATAGAGTTAAAGAACTCTCTAAGTCTAAGTTGAAAGACTAACCTAAAAGTTGACTTTAAACAAAGTCAAAAGGGGAAGATGAGTACACATCATAATGGTACCCACATAGAGTTTAAAAACTCCAAACCTATACTCTAAGTTATGAAACAAAATGGCTCTAAAAAGACTAAGAGGGGGAAAGTAAGTATCTATGATGATAGTACTTACATAGGGCTCAAAAACCCTAACCTAAAACCAAGTCAAAAAAGGGAAGAAGTGGCTCTAATAAGGTCAAGGGAGATGGTGATCCTAAGGAGGTCAAGGAAAAGGAAGATGAAAGGATTAAACCAACTAAGAATATGACTTATGAGTCAAAGATTGAACCTTCCTTTGGAATAGGATGAGTCACAAATGGTAACAAATGACAAATGCAAGATTAAATGCAAAACACATATTACAATATACATCAAAGGTTAAATTCAAAAAACAAAATGATTAGAAAAATAAAACCTAATTAAGTTAATAAACACAATAAAAACCTTACTAAAATTAATTAAAACTAAATAAATAATACTAATTAAACCTAAGGGAAATAATTAACTAATTAATTAATCAAACCCAATTAAAATAAAAACTAAAACATTCGATGACTAAGACCTAATTAGAAAAAAATATTAATTAAATAAATTAATCTAAATTAGTCCTAATCAAGAACTAAACACCTAGTATAACCATAAATTAAATAGATAAAAAAAACCTAAGTTAACTTAAGCTAAATCAAAATAGGTTAATAAATAAAAAAAGAAAATAATAAAAAGGATCAGAGGTGCAACTAGCAAAAAGTTGAACTTAGAAAAACCCAGATGGGCTCCCAGGAGGTGTGAACAGCAAAACCTAACCAGGCCCAAAAACAAATAAACCTGAATAATCCAGTGGGGCGCCTTTGAATGGTCTCTATCAAAAACCTCTTCTAACATCCATCAGATCAAAGATCCATCACCAGAAATAACCACAACAACAGTTAATAGAGGGATCACGATGTTCCCTCAATAATATGCCACACATGATCCAAGGAAAGTGGGGAACTGGTGACACTTGTCACCGGTGTAGTCGAACACGCAAGGAGACAAACAAAAACATAAAACCGGGAACACGAAGAGAAACAAGCTCACTTCTTCACTCTTTCTCTCTCTACGTTGAGTACTTAAAACTAGAGGTGTCAAACAAGCCCTAAATGACAAAGCCCCAATAATTAGGCCCCTTGTTAGCCCCATATGTTTAGGCCCCTTACTAAATGAATATTTTCTTGGCCCCTTATTTTTAAGCCCCTTCATATTTTTGTTTTTAATGGACCTTAAGTGAAGGGCTCAAAATTCTAATTTATTTGAAATAAAAGATTCTATATTATAAATCCGATTTTTTTCTAAAACATATTTTTTCTTAAAACTGTTTTTTTCCTAAAACCGATTTTTTCCAAAAATAAAAAAAAAACCGATTTTTTCAGAAAATAAAAAAAAAACAGATTTTTTCCGAAAATAAAAAAATCGGTTTTTTCAGAAGGAAAAAAAGCAGATTATTTTTGAAAAAAAAAAAACCCGACTTTTTTTCGAAAAAATAAAAAACCGATTTTTTCCAAAAATTAAGAAAAACTATTTTTTTCAGAAAAAAAAACGATTTTTTCGAAGATAAAATAAAACTGATTTTTTCCAAAAATAAAAAAACCGATTTTTTCCGAAAATAGAAAAAAAAAAACGATTTTTTCCGAAAATGAAAAAAATCGATTTTTTCCGTAAATGAAAAAAGCCGATTTTTTTCGTAAATAAAACAATCGATCCGAAAATAAAAAACCCGATTTTTTCGGAAAATTAAAAAACCCGATTTTTTCTGTAAATTAAAAAACCCGATTTTTTTCAGAAAAAAATAAAAAACTGATTTTTTCCGAAAATTGAAAAAAATGTGATTTTTTCCGAAAATTAAAAAAAAACGATTTTTTTCGAAAATAATAAAAAACTAATTTTTTCCGAAAATAAAAAATCAGATTTATTCCGAAAATAAAAAATCAGATTTTTTCCGAAAAAAAAACAATTTTTTCGAAAATAAAAAAAACTCGATTTTTCCGAAAAAAAAAAAAAAACTGTTTTTTTCGAAAGTAAAATAACTCGATTTTTTCTGAAAATAAAAAAACCAAATTTTTCCGAAAATGAAAAAAATCGATTTTTTCCGTATATAAAAAAATCAATTTTTTTCGAAAATTAAAAAATCGATTTTTTCCGAAAATACAAAAAAAAAAACCGATTTTTTTCCGAAAATGAAAAAAAACCGATTTTTTTCGAATATAAAAAAATGACTTTTTCCAAAAGTGGAAAAAATTGATTTTTTTTTCCGAATATAAAAAAACCGATTTTTTTCAAAAATTAAAAAAACCGATTTTTTCTGAATATAAAAAAAACCGTTTTTTTCTGAAAATGAAAAAACCCGATTTTTTCCGAATATAAAAAAAAAATTGATTTTTTTCGAAAATGAAAAAAAAACCAATTTTTTTCAAAAATAAAAAAAAAATTGATTTTTTCGAAAATAAAATGAATTGATTTTTTCGTGAAAATAAAAAAAAATGATTTTTTCCAAAAATAAAAAAAAATGATTTTAAAAAAAAATTGATTGAAAAAATCTATTTTAAAAAAAAAAATCAAGTTTTAAAAATGTTGGGGCTTTGAGGCCCTACTTGAATTTTAGGGCCCTTAATTTAGGGGGCCTACATATTTTGGGGCTCATTTATTTTTAAAATTTTGGGCCCTTATATTTTTGGGGGCCTTGAAATTTAGGCCTCAGCCCCCTAAATTGACACCTCTACTTAAAACTAAAACAAGAACCTTCACCGGAAAAAAAATCTCGCCGGAGAAGATGAAGACGCGGCGGAAACCGCCGTCTTCTCCGGTGAACCACCGTCCAAATACAAAACCCTACATCAACCCCCCTCAACTTTTCTTCCTCAATCCAAAATCGAGCCCAGATATTCCTAATTCCTAACACGAATTAAAAATCGAACCATTCCCAAACTAAACCCTAGTTTTAAAACTCAAAGGAAATAGGCTAATCAACTCAAAATAAGCAACTACACTACTCAGAGGTCAACAAATGATGCAAAATCAAGCAAACAGAATCTAACTTTAAGGAGAAACGGGATTTAGAAGATACCTCTTGAGGAACATTTCCAAGTGAGCTTCTGAAGACACTCAGGTAACTTGCTCCAACATCCTCCTCTGTTTATCTTGAACTCTTCTCCTTCTGTGTGTGAACTGTGGTTTAGCTCAAAGTTTTCTAGAGCTTCAATGAGAATCTCTAAAAACTTGTAGTAAAAGAGCTTTTATGAGTAGGGTGATTAGGAAAAAAATGGTTTTAGAACTTTTGGCTGCGCTAGGGTTTTCTTTTCTCTGAGTTGAAACAATGAATAGTGCTCTCCTTATAACATTAGGTTTTTTCTTTGAAAACTTGCTGATGAAGAATGAGGTACGAAGGTACAGACACTACTCTGAAACTGGTGGAACGTGTAGTGTACGAGCCTCAGAGAATGTCCCCTTAGTATTTGTCTGGTAGTGCACTAAAATTAGGTCCCACATGCCTTGTTGAAGTTTCTTACTTTTTGTTTGTGGACCCTTGTTTCATATCACAATACTGTTAAAGTTAGGTGTTGCATTGAACTCGTGACTTGCCATATAACCAAAAAGCTAGTGAAACATTGTTCTTGTGAAACATTTTTGAACATTAGAAAATAACAGAAATTGTTCTGAACTTGTTTTTCTTGAAAGATTGAGCTGGCCTTTTTTATGAAGTTGGATTGTCTTGTTCTTGAATTGTGAATGGATATTACTTAGAACTGACTTTGGTGACATTATTTGGAGTGAATTGAATGTGAGTGTGATGTAAACTGCCTGGCTTGTATAGCATGAACTTGTTTGTATGGGAATTTATTTTGGATTTTGGACACAAACTGGTTTTGAGAGCTTGATAACTGTTTTCTTTTGATGACATGTGAGCAGGTTTGGACTTGACATTGTTCTCCTCGGCTGAATTCATGAAGAAACACCACAGGGGCATCATTCAATCAAACTTTGATAGGCACAATATAATCCACCATTCTAGGACCCCACACAAATTTTGGGTCAAGTTTTAGTGAATCACCATCCATATCAGTGTCAGCATTTTCTGAGCTGTGTGGTTTTGTAATGAACAGTTTAGAAAAAATTTGAACTTGATGGTTGTTTTTTGTTGTTTGAAGTGATGCTTGGAGGAGGCTTGACATGAACACCATGAGTCACAAACTGCCACTAGACTTTGAGGCTTACTTATATGTCGCTAATGAAGGTTAGTATGGTTGTTCATCTTTGATGTTTCTTTTGGGTTAGGAGTTGTTTTATGTTTGACTGGGAATCTTTGTGAAAATGTTTTGTCTTGTGTTACTTTGAAAACATGGCTCTATGTGGTATGAATATGTGATCCTTTTGAATGAAATTGAATAACATGAGATGGTTGGTGAATATGACATGATTCAAATGAATTGATGACTTGAAAATGTTTGGAACTTGGATGAGAATAGTTGAAGTGTGGTTCATGGTTTTGGTTTATGTTTGAAACAAAATTAATTTGGTTTATGACTGGAATGTGTGAGTTTGGGACTATTTGGTTGATAATTTGAACTGTTCTTTTGTTTGAAAAGAAATTTGGATAGTCATTTGGAAAGTTTATGAATTTGAAATGATTATGGTTTGTGTAGGTAGCTTGGAAGCGTGAGCTATGGCTAAGAAACTTAGCAACTGACTTGAAGCAGGAAGTGTAGTTGAATTGGTGGCTCCATTGCTTGAATATGTCTTAAAGTCTAAAGAACTTTGGTTGATGAAGTTTTCGTGCTTGCACGTATTACGGCTCATGTTATGGTACAAGGCTCAAGGGCGAATGGTTCATGGCTGCTGTCATTAAAGTGATGAAGTTACCACCACTCATGGCCTTCAATAAGCCTCACTCTTCTTCATGCACGAGGAACAATATATCAGGGCTCTCTTCCACTGATGGTTGGATCCTATAGTGTACATGGCTCCTTAGTTTTTATCGCCAGCAGCTACGGAGATCCGGTTTAGCAGCATCCGTAGGTGTAGTTTCTATGGGCAACTCTTCCATTAGGTTCTATAAATTTCCCTGTAATTTTTTTATAAATGAAAGGAAACTCCTCCCTAAGTCTATTGATGATATATTGGGCAAAAGGTATAAACTAGCATGGCAGCCCTTGTCTATGGAATTTCCAAGTTCATGTGAGAATCATTCATTGAATTCAGGAAAACTTGTTTCATGATGCTTCTGGGATGCATGTAGTAACGACATCCTTTGAGATATAACACAACTTAGGTTGTATCAAACCAAACAATTGTAGTTGGAACAAATGGCATTTATTGAACTTATGATCAAACATTGAAGTACTTGGTCAAACTTGATTGGATATTAACAAAAATTATAGTTTTGAATAATGAAGTATTTGAAATTCTCTTCTTATCCAAAACAACCTTGTGACTCAAAACATGTCAAAACTAACTTGAAATCTTGAACAAGGGCCTTCATGGAATTTCTTGGAATGCACTCAACTTGCCATGAAATGAACCAACCTAACTTTGACATTGAATTTAGTTCTTGAAAGAACTTGTAATTTGAAATTTAGAGTTTTCAAATCTTGGAGCAAACTTGTCACCAATCACAAAAATTATTCCTAAAGTGACCTTGATAATATACATTTTCAGAACATACAAATCTTGTTCTTGGATTCCAACTTGGATTCTATGAGCTTGCAAAGAAAAACTCAACCTTTGCACTTTCGACCAAAAATCACAATGGCCTTGAATCTCTTTATCAAATAAAAAGACACACAAAACGCTCCAATTACTCAAAAACTTCATCTTGACCCATTAATGTCTTGAACCAGACATAGGTGAAAATTCTTTGGAATTCATACTTCTCCCCAATGATCAACAGTATGCCAAAAATGCCTTAGGCTTTTTTATTCTCAAATTTTGCAGCCAACCACACCTTTATGACCAAAATTCATTTTGTCAATCCATTTGCTTCCTACATCCATGGAGAGAAACCCCTTGATAGCATGCGAACTTGCTTGACTGAGGACCTATCCAAAACCTTGATTGATCCATCCATTAAGCTTTACAACAACCCTAATTCAACAGAAACAGAACAAAACCAAAACCTGGCAAAATCGGTTAGCTATGCAATATGGTTAACTTAAGGTGATGTGCAAAAAGTATGACATCTAAAGGGTAAAATTTGGGGTATGACAATCTTCTTGAAGTATTATCCATGGTTACTCTACAACAACAACAGAAAATAGATTAACATACACAATAACTCCAATACCACCCTTTTTAATAGGAGGAACAAATAACAGATTCACATAAAACAAAATAACTACAACATTAACAAAATAAATTAAACCCTTTTAGCTCACAGGTTGGATCGACAGCAACCAAAAAATGTTGATGGAGCTCGACTGCATTCAAAGCCCCGGTGACAGATAGAGTAATAACTTGTTTAATCAAAGAGTTCTTGTCATTATGAATGAAAAGTGAAAACAAAAACTATATGAAAACACCCAAATTTTGAAGGCAATCGTTGTGATAGAAGAACATCGTAAAAATATTACCAATCCGGGCATAAATTCATAAATTAGAAGAAAGAAATATTCACCATAGTGAAAATGAAGCCCAGGCGGTATGAGGAAGCATGAGAGTTGTTTGATTTGTTTCGTGTTTGATGGTGGTGCAGCAGATCTGAAGCAGAGGTGGTGGTGATAGGAAGAGGAATAATGAAAAAGGGAAGAGTGATTGTTGTTGATGTTATTTTAATGAAGATGTGGGTTGTGGATGTACCCATGGTGTTTTGCTATCAGTACCCATTAATCCGATGTTTTGGAATGAAAAGATAGGTTGATTATTTAATTGGAATCTTTGGAATGCAGAGAGTTGTATGGGGAACAGGTAAAGTTGAGTGCATTGAGAATATTCAGCATATGTAGTAGAGATTAGCAGTAAAAAACTAATGATGGTTAGAAAAATAGTGGTGGCTTTACATCTTCTTTTTCCTAAACTTTTTAATTTTAACGTGATAAAAATTCTAATAATGACACATCAACATCATTAAATGCCAAAGCTCTAATATTGTAGCAATAATGCAATTAGTCCTTAATACCCTTATGTTTAAGTTAACTGACATATCTACTAAGTTTTGTATGTTTTCCAAGACACTTATTGTGTGTTTTGTATTTTACTGTATATGATTATCATATTACCTATTGCAATAGACTTTATCACTGTGACAGATTATGCATTAGTTCTTGTGTCGTCCTTTCTGCTACACATCCATTCATAGCAGGGGTATCTTGCTAGTACATGCCCAAGTGTAGCAACTATAAACCTTTTTAGCCAGCTGCTACAAGTAAGTTTTGAGGTTTACTTTTCTTGAATGTCGTGTACAGTACGGTTTAGGCTTCAGGCAGGCCCAGTCTTTCAGCAATTTTCGAGGGCAATAAAAAAAGTTCTTTATAGGTTCACGAACACGACCCGACAATCGATTTCCTACAACCCCATGGAATCTCATTCATTAAAATTGTATGGAAAAGAAAGAAATCAGATGAGACTTTCATTCTTACTATTCGTATTATCGTAAAGTAAGAAAGCAAATTTACTAATCAGTTTACTACATTTATATTTTTTTTAATAAATATTTTATACACAGGAAAAATTGTTGTTCTACTTAATATTTATATTTATATTTAAACTAAACTTTTTAAAGTTTTTTTTTTTAAATATATCGTTCATATCTATGGTATAAATATCATTTAATAAAATTTATTATGTATTGAATATTTATGAAAAATATTGATAAATTTAACATTTTATTCTAGAAATGAGTCAAATATTAATATTTCAAATTTCAAATTTATTTTCAAAAAAACGTTAATCATTTAAAATTTTATTGCTTAATTATGATATTTATGGATATCCCACAAAAGAGATATTTTTAATAACACTTACATAAATTAGGAGATTGTAAGAAAAAATATATATCTACAGGCAAAACTGAATTACTTAAACTGGGAAAATGAAGTAATTGATAATATAGAAAAACATATGAGACAAATATTTTTATACACGGAAAAAATTTAAATATTTTAGATCGAACTTTATTTTTATATATGAAAAAAAAAGTGTAGGGATGATCTAAATACTTTTATAATTGGGAATAAGTTTTTTATTCATCAAAATATTTTTATAAAAAGTATCAACCGGTGTCCGCAGTTATTGATTCTATCTTTTTTTAAAATATAAATTATATTTTTTATATTTATTAATTTTTATTAATCCTATTATTTTTTAAAAATTTTAAATATAAACAAATGCACGTCACCGACGGGTACCCGTGCGAAGGCACGGTATCCCGCTAATTATACTTAAAATTCAACAATGATAAATATGAACAGAGTCATATAAAAGACATCATCCAACTAATCATCTACATCAATGTATATAGGACAATTCACACAACATGCAACGACACAGCAGACAAAAATTAACACACACTCACAATTCTCCATGCAAGAGTGTTATCACTTAATAACATAAATATAAAGAATATCATAGTATAATCATTATTGCACACAGCATAGAATACACATAAAACTGCTCGCAATGTATGATAAGTTTCAGTGTCATATATAAAATTATAAGCACAAGCAGAAACCATCAACATTGCACTACAAAAATATACCACCAACGCATCACAATAAATTACTACATAAATTGACATAAAACCACACAATGACATGCCAAAATGACTATGTCTATGCTTCAAAACCGAATCCAAAATTAATCGCACGACACAAACCATTTTGTGTGGGTGTTTGCAGCAGCCGCGGTGGACCTGTTTATTGGCAGGAGTCTCATTCAATTCTCTGTGGTTTTTTCTTAAGTTTTGGTGCTGGTAGTTTTGGCTGGGGGTTAATTAGTATTGGTGTTGATCCTTGTGGCTGATATTTTGTTTACTTTTATCCTTTGAACTATGTAACTGTGAGCACTCCTTGTGCAATTTTAATCCAATTTGGCCTTTTCAAAAAAAAAAAAAAAATATCGCACGACACAAACTTCAAAAGAAAAAAAACCCAACCGCAGCACATATTCAACACGAAATAAAATGTAGGCGGAAAATAATACACAAACTTCAAGGCTTGTAGGAACATGAGACTAATTAGAGGCAGGTCTGATAGACATTATACATTGATGAATTATAATTCTGCTGTTAAGACTATTATTTTGCCTGACCCGAACTGCACCGATGTGCGTGTGAGGACGAATTGACTCTATGATTTGTATGCCCCTCCTGCTGTTGGGCCAATTTCGGTGGAGACACCGATGACGAATTTGACCGGCTTGAGAGAGGTCTCCACGAATCTAATCCATCTGCACACACCATACCGCATATTTCTTACACTTTTGCAGGTACCTCTCTTATGAAAATGTTGAAATATTAGATTAGATTTGATTTGATATGATTAGATTTAATATTTAGATATAATCTAAGTTGTGTTAGCCCAACTCATTATTTCCTTATTCTCTCTCTCTTCACTAAAAGTGCCTCACGCACTAACAAATTGGTATCCAGAGCTTCCGGTTATTGTTCTTGATCGAGTATTCAAGAACTTCAAGTCAGAGATCGTGTTTCCGAGGCAAGTGAATCAACCGATGCGAAGATGACTGGTGATAAGAGCATTCTGAATTTCCTTCCAATGCTTGACGGCAAGAATTGGATCCGATGGAAAAAACAGATGCAATCCTTATTTGGCTTCCATGATACCCTAGAAGTGGTTACCGGCGGTGTTCCTGTGTTGGCTGAAAATGCAACCGAAGAACAGAAAAAAGCCCACAACGAAGTCAAGAAGAAAAATTGCAAGGCTGCTTATTGCATTTAGACGGCGGCCGATGCTGCTAACTTCGACAAAATCTCTCATGCTGAAACAGCGAAGGAGGCATGGGATATTTTGGTGAAGTATTATGAAGGAGGTGAGAAATTCAAGGTTGTCAAGTTGCAAACCTTGCGTCGACAATATGAGTTGTTGTCGATGGGAGAAGACGAAAAAGTTGCAGAATATGTGTTGAAGGTTCAGAAACTCGTTCATCTCATGAAGGGTTGTGGCGAAACCATAACTGATAAGATGATAGTTGAGAAGGTAATGAGAACGTTGACCTCTCACTTTGATCATGTTATCGTAGCTATTCAAGAATCCAACAATCTTGAAACCCTAAAAGTGGAAGACTTGGTTAGTTCGTTGGAGGCGCATGAGATGAGGATTGTCGAAAGAAATGGAGTTCAGGATTCGATACAAGCACTACAGGCTCAGTCATGGAAAAGGAATGGTGGTTCCAATAAATTCAAAGGAAAGTCGACAAGACTTAAGGAAAGAAGTCTTGGTTGGTACAGGAAAGACAATGGATCGAAAAAAGGCAAGGATGAAGGAGCAAACCTTGCACGCCAAAATTTAGATGATTCTGAATGTGGTATGGTGGTTATGGCTGCAGTGGCAGATAACCATGTCGAATCCAAGATCTGGTTCCTCGACTCAGGCTGCTCAAATCACATGACTGGTCGAAAGGAGTGGTTGGCAGATTTTGATGAGTCGAAGAAGAGCAAGATAAAACTTGCTGATAAGAGTTCGTTGCAATCAGATGGTATTGACAACATAGTCTTTCAACTGAGTAATGGAGCGAAAGCTATGATCACAGATGTGTTCTATGTACCTAGAATGAAGTGCAATCTGTTAAGTGTTAGACAACTGGTCGAAAAAGGCTTCTCAGTTGTCATGAAAGATGGAGTTTTGAAATTGTTCGACACCCAGAACAATTTGGTCTTAAAATCTCCGTTGTCGAAGAACAGGACGTTTAAGACCATGATCAGTTCGACTGATGTACAATGTCTAAAAACTATTGTCAACCACAAGGATAGTTGGTTGTGGCATTTGAGGTTTGGACATTTGAACTTTCGATCACTCAATCAGCTGATTACTCAAGATATGGTATCTGGTATTCCAAGTCTTGAGATGCCTGACAAACTCTGTGAAGGATGTTTAGTCGGAAAGCAATCCAGAAATTCTTTCGTTTCGACTATGCCAATGAGATCATCCTGCATACTCGAAGTTTTACATTCAGATGTATGTGGTCCGTTCTAAGAACATACCATTGGTGGAAACAAATATTTTATTTCGTTTGTCGATGAGTTTAGTCGAAAGTTGTGGATCTATGTGATCAAGAGAAAGGATGAAGTATTTGAAATCTTTAAGAGATTCAAGATGCTTGTCGAAAACCAGAGTGTGAAGCGGATCAAAGTTCTGCGAACAGATGGAGGTGGCAAATACACTTTGAAGATGTTTGAAAAATTTTGTGCAGAACATGGTGTTGATCATGAGGTAACTACTCCTTATACTCCTCAACATAATGGAATTGCTGAAATAAGAAACAAAACCATATTGGATATGGCGAGATGTATGCTAAAGCAGAAGAATTTTCCAAAATCTTTATGGGGTGAAGCTGTTTCGACTACAGTTTATATCCTGAACAGGTTCCTACCAAGCAATTGAAGAACAAGGTTCCTGAAGAAGTGTGGAGTGGCAAACGTGTAACGCCCCAGTTTTGTGAGTTTTTATTTAATCGAGTCGTTTTGATTATTTTATTATTATATTATTTTATTTTTTACTTTTATTTGGAAATATGTTATTTTTCAATGTTGTGATATTTTATCGCGTTTTGGGAACGTTTGCGAGATATTTGAGTGTAGGGGTATTTTGGGCATTTCACTTTATTTTCCTTAAGTTAGTAAAATAGAAATAGAAAGAGAGAAAAATAGAGAGAAAGAAAAAGAGAAGAAAGAAAAGGAAAAGAAAAGAGAAAGAAAGAAGAAAAGAGAGAAAACTTGGAAAAAGAAGAAAACTAATCCACCCGACTTTTCAAACACGATTAAATCGGGTAAGGGTGCGAAACTTGATTATTATATACTTGTGTATGATTATGTATGGTTGTATTTGGTTGTTTTTGAGTTGAAATTGAATGTAGAACAAAAACTATAATATGTGGAATTGATTAGAATTTGATTAAATTGTGTCGGAAATCATGTTTTCAGGTCCCTTATTGTTGATACATGTTAGATACATGTTGTTAGGCATTGTATTGGTAATTTTTCTGGTGTATAGGTGAAAATTGGATTGATTTTGGGTTGAAAACGCAGAAAAAAATTCTGCAGAAAATTCGGGTTTTTCCACTGCCCATACGCGTATCACTCAAGGCAATACGCGTATGGAATTGAAGAAATGTGGGCAATACGCGTATGGAGCTTCATTTTCTCGGCCATCTGCCCATTTGCGTAATGGTACGTGTAAGGTTGAAGGCAATACGCGTATGAAACAAGGCACTACGCGTATTGGATTTTTAATGGGAATTTTGGGAAAAATGGGTCTCTGCCCATACGCGTATGACCTTGGGCAATACGCGTATGGAATGGGCGAGCCAGCTGGGCAATATGCGTTTGGCTCAGGGCAATACACGTATGAACAAAAGGTGTGTATTTTGGGTTCCAATTTTGTGTCCGAGGTCGTAACTTGTGTTCCGATTATCCGTTTGGAGTATTCTTGGTATCGTTGGAAAGCTATTGATCTGTTCTTTCTTATGATAATGATTTTGAGATTATTGGCCGATTTAATTATGTCAAGAATTTAGAATAGTGTCGTTTTATCGACTTTTGCCGTTTACATTGTGTGTAATTGATGTGTTATCATGCAATGTGCTGTTATAGGAAGTGAATGCATGCGATTAAATGTTGTGATGATGTTTTGTGGCCTTATGGCAAATAAATACATTATTTTGGGCTTGAGTGCAAAGCATGATTATTGTTGAATGAGGCGATTACGTATGTGTATGTGCATTTGAATGTTATGAGTCATTGTATGCTAAGCATCATGATATGCATGCTTGTGATGTTGTGTGCCCTTGTGGGGTGTGAGCGACGAATCGATTCCAGAGGGAATCCATTATAACATCGTGAGCCTTATACAAAGAGGACTGAAAGCGATGATTATAGACGATCGTGAGCCTTATACAAAGAGGACCGAAAGCGATCGGATCGTGAGCCTTATACAAAGAGGACTGAAAGCGATCCATAAACGTCGTGCGCCTTATACAAAAAGGACCGAAAGCGACGGGGAACATCGTATGCCCGACGGGGAGTTACATTATGTAACGAGCGATGGTTCCAATAGTTCCTGAGTGAACTGGTGTTGAGATGTTGATGTCGGTACCGCATTGCATTGCATAGAGTCGTTGTGTCGGTTTCTGTACATTTGCATTGAATCATGAATGGATTGATTTTTGTGGAATTGTGAATGGAATTGATGAGTTATATATATATATATATATATATATATATATATATATATATATATATATATATATATATATATATATATATATATATATATATATATATATATATATATATATATATATTTGTGTTGGTGAGAATATAATTGTGTTGGTAATAAATGCGAGAATACGTGTACTTTTGTGTTAATTTATAATTGTATGCAATTATATTATGATTGTGTTTCTCACCCCTTCTGCTGTTTTATAATGCTCTATGAGGCATTGCAGATTAGATTGCTGGAGGTCTTTTTATGAAGCTTAGGTCTTCATTCTTTTGTCGGTCGGCTCTGATATGTGACACCGGGTAGTCGGGGTGATCGAGTGTGATTATTTGTATTATGTATACACATGTTTTGGATTGTACTTGTGTGACTTTGTATATGACAGATACACTTTGTATGATGTATATATATGAGATTCAGTTGCAGATTTTCCGCTTTTATTCTATAACTGAATTGTGGGTGTTATGAACTGAGTTCCTTTGTTATGTGCTACCTGAATTGTTGCATATCTATATGAGCATGTGATTGTATTTTGTTTTAATTGATGTGACGCCTCCGTCTATGCCGTAAATTTTTAATTATACTCTGATTATTTGTTATTGCTTTATTATTTGGGGGTATAGATTGGGGGTGTTACATTAAGTGGTATCAAAGCCAGTCCGTGTCAGTTTGTGTCAGTCCTTGTTGGTGTTTGTGTTTGGGTGAACTGTTTGTTTAACCATAGTTGCTGTTATTGGAAATAAACAGAATATGGCTGGTAGGAACGACGCTGCTTTAGCTGCTGCGATGCAGGCTATGGCTTGGGCTGTGCAGGGTGCACCTCATGCTGCTGGAAATGATGAGTTCAGAAAGAATAAACCACTTGTCTTTAAAGGGAGACACGATCCTGATGGTGCTCAGATTTGGCTGAACGAGATTGAAAGGATTTTCCGAGTGATGGATTGTGCGGAGGATCAGAAGGTGAGACTGGGTACTCACATGTTACAGGAAGAGGCGGATGATTGGTGGGTCAGTACTCGTCGTGTGTTGGAAGCTGCAGAGGAAGAGATCACTTGGGCTTTGTTTAGTGTTGAGTTTCTGAGGAAGTATTTTCCCGAAGATGTAAGAGGAAAGAAGGAGATAGAGTTCCTGGAATTGAAACAAGGTAATATGTCTGTTGTTGATTATACTGTTAAGTTTGTGGAACTTGTGTAGTTTTATTCCCATTATGCTGAAGCGACCGCGGAGTTTTCTAAGTGTGTAAAGTTTGAGGGCGGATTGCGTCCTGAGATCAAGCAGGCAATCGGGTATCAAAGGATTAGGAGGTTTTCTGATTTGGTAGACTGTTGTAGGATTTATAAAGAAGATAGTAAAGCTCGTTCTACTCATTATAAGAGTGTGAGCGACAGGAAAGGGAAGCAACAGTTTCGTGGTGGTCCTTATGTGACACCAGCGGATAAGGGTAAGCAAAGGGGTACTTTTGATCGAAGTCCAAGTGGAGGAGGTATGTCTAATTCTTTGAGATGTTATAGATGTGGTGAATTGGGACACCATCAGTTCGAATGTAGGAAGAATTTGGAGAAGTGTTCCAATTGTAGAGGTGTAGGGCATGTCGCAGCTGATTGTAAAAGGAAGAATGTGGTAAAGTGTTTCAACTGTGGTGAAGCTGGTCACATTAGTACAAAGTGTCCGAAACTGAAGCAAGCTCCAGCAGGTGGGAAAGTGTTTGCGTTGGCGGGAACTCAGACTACAAGTGCAGACTGTCTGATCAGAGGTACTTGTTTTATTAATAGTACACCTTTAGTTGCTATTATTGATATTGGAGCGACTTATTCATTTATTTCGTCTGCGTGCGCGAAGCGTTTGAACTTTGTGTTGTCTTTGATGGGGGGTGAGATGGTTATTGATACTCCAGCAATGGGGTCAGTAACTACTTCTTTGGTTTGTTTGAGTTGTCCTTTGACCATTTATGGTAAAGACTTTAAGATGGATTTGGTGTGTTTGCCGTTGGAGGGTTTAGATGTGGTTCTGGGAATGAATTGGTTACAGTTCAATCGGGTTCATATTGATTGTTATCATAAGCTGGTAAGATTTCATTCTCTTGAGGAAGACGAGGACTCGAGTTTCTTATCTACCAAAGAGTTGAAGAAAATTTTGGCGGATGAAGCTCAGTTGTTTGGGTTGTTTGCATCGTTGACTGTGGATAGTCAAGTTTCACTTGATGTGTTTCCTGTTGTGTGTGATTTTCCGGAAGTGTTTCCTGAGGATATTTCTGATGTGCCGCCAGAGAGAGAGGTGGAGTTTTCCATAGATCTAGTTCCTGGTACTAGACATATGTCTATGGCACCATATCGAATGTCGGCATCTGAGTTGGTTGAGTTAAAGAAGCAGTTGAATGAATTGTTAGAAAAGAGGTTTGTGAGGCCAAGTGTGTCGCCTTGGGGTGCTCCAGTTTTATTGGTGAAAAAGAAAGATGGAAGTATGTGATTGTGTGTTGATTATCGCCAGCTGAATAAGGTGACGATTAAGAATAAGTATCCTCTTCCAAGGATTGATGATCTGATGGATCAGTTGGTTGGTGCGTGTGTGTTTAGTAAGATTGATTTGAGATCCGGGTATCATCAGATTAGGGTGAAAGAGGAAGATATTCAGAAGACGGCTTTTTGGACACGATACGGTCATTATGAATATTCTGTGATGCCGTTCGGGGTTTCTAATGCGCCAGGTGTGTTTATGGAGTACATGAATCGTATCTTCCACGAGCATTTGGATCGTTTTGTTGTAGTGTTTATTGATGATATCTTAATTTATTCTACGTCTCGGGAGGAGCACGCGGAGCATTTGCGTATTGTTTTGCAGGTTTTGAAGGAAAGGAAACTTTTTGCCAAATTATCAAAGTGCGAGTTCTGGTTGTCGGAGGTGAGTTTTCTTGGGCACGTAATTTCAGGTAATGGTATTGTAGTGGATCCATCTAAAGTAGATGCAGTGCTACAATGGGAGGCTCCTAGATCCGTTACTGAAATTCGAAGCTTCTTGGGGTTAGCCGGATATTATCGAAGGTTTATTGAAGGTTTTTCTAAGCGAGCACTTCCTTTGACCCAGTTGACTTGTAAAGGCAAAGCGTTCATTTGGGATATTCAGTGTGAGGAAAGTTTTAGTGAGCTAAAGAGAAGATTGATGACAGCTCCGATCTTGATTTTACCGAATCCTAATGAACCGTTTGTGGTCTATTGTGATGCGTCTTTGATTGGGTTAGGTGGAGTGTTGATGCAGGAAGGTAAGGTGGTGGCTTATGCTTCAAGGCAATTGAGGGTTCATGAGAAAAATTATCCTACTCATGATCTGGAATTAGCGGCTGTGGTCTTTGTGTTGAAAATTTGGAGGCATTATCTCTATGGTACAAGATTCGAAGTCTTTAGTGATCATAAGAGTTTGAAATATTTGTTTGATCAGAAAGAGTTGAATATGAGGCAACAGAGATGGTTGGAATTCTTGAAGGACTACGACTTTGGCTTGAATTACCTTCCTGGTAAAGCTAATGTGGTAGCCGATGCGTTAAGCCGGAAATCATTGCATATGTTCGCTTTGATGGTTAAAGAGTGGGAACTTTTGGAATCGTTTAGAGATTTGAGTTTGGTATGTGAGTTGACGTCGGATAGCGTGAGGCTTGGGATGTTGAGGGTTACTAATGATTTTCTGTTGACGGTTAGTGAGAAACAAAAGATGGACGTGAAATTTGTGGATTTGATGACGGTTGGAGAGAAAAGTGTGAATGAGGACTTTAAAGTGGACGATAAAGGTGTTTTGAGATTCCGAGGTAGAATTTGTATTCCGGACGATTCAGAGTTGAAAAGGATGATTTTGGAGGAAGGACACCGGAGTAATTTGAGTATACATCCGGGAGCTAATAAAATGTACCAAGATTTGAAGAAGATTTTCTGGTGGTCTGGATTAAAGAGAGATGTGGCTCAGTTTGTTTATGCATGTTTGACTTGTTAGAAATCAAAGGTAGAACATCTGAGGCCTACTGGTTTGTTGCAACCGTTGGATATTCCTGAGTGGAAATGGGACAACATTTCTATGGATTTTGTGACAGGGTTGCCGAATACTCAGCGAGGGCTTAATGCTATTTGGGTGGTTGTTGATAGGCTGACTAAATCGGCGCATTTCATTCCGATTGACATCAGTTTTTCTTTGGAGAGATTGGCTGAGATTTATATCAGTGTGATTGTGAAATTGCATGGTGTTCCGTTGAGCATTGTTTCTGATCGAGATCCTAGGTTTACCTCCATATTTTGGGAAAGTTTGCAAAAGGCTTTAGGATCTAAATTGAGGTTGAGTTCTGTTTATCATCCTCAAACGGATGGTCAGACCGAGAGAACGATTAGTCGTTGGAGGACTTGTTGAGAGCTTGTGTTCTTGAGCAAGGTGGTGTATGGGATAGTTATCTTGCATTGGTTGAATTCACGTATAATAACAGTTTCCATTCAAGTATAGGAATGGCACCTTTTGAAGAATTGTATGGACAAAGATGTCGAACACCTTTGTGTTGGCACGAATCTGGTGAGAGTTCGGTGGTTGGGCCGGAGTTAGTGCAACAGACTACGGAAAAGGTGAAGCTTATTCGTGAGAAAATGAAGGCTTCTCAGAGTAAGCAGAAAAGTTATCATGATCGACGAAGGAAAGATCTCGAGTTTCAAGAAGGCGATCATGTATTTCTGAGAGTTACACCGGTGACGGGCGTTGGTTGTGCATTGAAATCGAAGAAGCTTACTTCTCGGTTTATTGGTCCTTACCAGATATCCGCGAGAGTGGGTGCTATGGCTTATAGGGTGGCGTTGCCGCCGAATCTTTCGAATTTGAACGATGTGTTCCATGTTTCACAGCTTCGGAAGTATGTTCCGGATCCGTCACATGTGATTCCGATGGATGAGGTGGAGGTAAGGGAGAACCTTACGGTTGAGGCGTTACCAGTGAGGATTTTGGATCGCGAGTTAAAGCAGTTACGAGGCAAGGAGATTGCGCTTGTGAAAGTGGCGTGGGGAGGCGCTGCTGAGGGCAATTTGATTTGGGAGTTGGAGAGTAGGATGCGGGAGTCGTATCCAGAGTTGTTCGTCTCAAGTATATTTTCGAGGACGAAAATTTCTAAGTGGGGGAGAGTTGTAACGCCCCAGTTTTGTGAGTTTTTATTTAATCGAGTCGTTTTGATTATTTTATTATTATTTTATTTTATTTTCGACTTTTATTTGGAAATATGTTATTTTTCAATGTTGTGATATTTTATCGCGTTTTAGAAACATTTGCGAGATATTTGAGTGTAGGGGTATTTTGGGCATTTCACTTTATTTTCCTTAAGTTAGTAAAATAGAAATAGAAAGAGAGAAAAATAGAGAGAAAGAAAAAGAGAAGAAGGAAAAGGAAAAGAAAAGAGAAAGAAAGAAAGAAGAAAATAGAGAAAACTTGGAAAAAGAAGAAAACTAATCCACCCGACTTTTCAAACACGATTAAATCGGGTAAGGGTGCGAAACTTGATTATTATATACTTGTGTATGATTATGTATAGTTGTATTTGGTTGTTTTTGAGTTGAAATTGAATGTAGAACAAAAACCATAATATGTGGAATTGATTAGAATTCGATTAAATTGTATCGGAAATCATGTTTTCAGGTCCCTTATTGTTGATACATGTTAGATACATGTTGTTAGGCATTGTATTGATAATTTTTCTGGTGTATAGGTGAAAATTGGATTGATTTTGGGTTGAAAACGCAGAAAAAAATTCTGCAGAAAATTCTGGTTTTTCCACTGCCCATACGCGTATCACTCAAGGCAATACGCGTATTGGTCAAGGCAATACGCGTATGGCATTGAAGAAATGTGGGCAATACGTGTATGGAGCTTCATTTTCTCAGCCATCTGCCCATTTGCGTAATGGTACGCGTAAGGTTGAGGGCAATACGCGTATGAAGCAAGGCATTACGCGTATTGGATTTTTAATGAGAATTTTGGGAAAAATGGGTCTCTGCCCATACGCGTATGACCTTGGGCAATACGCGTATGGAATGGGCGAGCCAGCTGGGCAATACGCGTATGACCAGAAGGTGTGTATTTTGGGTTCCAATTTTGTGTCCGAGGTCGTAACTTGTGTTCCGATTATCCGTTTGGAGTATTCTTGGTATCGTTGGAAAGCTATTGAGCTGTTCTTTCTTATGATAATGATTTTGAGATTGTTGGCCGATTTAATTATGTCGGGAATTTGGAATAGTGTCATTTTATCGACTTTTACCATTTACATTGTGTGTAATTGATGTGTTATCATGCAATGTGCTGTTATAGGAAGTGAATGCATGCAATTAAATGTTGTGATGATGTTTTGTGGCCTTATGGCAAATAAATGCATAGTTTTGGGCTTGAGTGCAAAGCACGATTATTGTTGAATGAGGCGATTGCGTATGTGTATGTGCATTTGAATGTCATGAGTCATTGTATGCTAAGCATCATGATATGCATGCTTGTGATGTCGTGTGCCCTTGTGGGGTGTGAGCGACGAATCGATTCCAGAGGGAATCCGCTATAACATCGAGAGCCTTATACAAAGAGGACTGAAAGCGATGATTATAGACGATCGTGAGCCTTATACAAAGAGGACCGAAAGTGATCGGATCGTGAGCCTTATACAAAGAGGATTGAAAGCGATCCATAAACGTCGTGCGCCTTATACAAAGAGGACCGAAAGCGACGGGGAACATCGTATGCCCGACGGGGAGTTACATTATGTAACGAGCGATGGTTCTAATAGTTCCTGAGTGAACTGGTGTTGAGATGTTGATGTCGCTACTGCATTGCATTGCATAGAGTCGTTGTGTCGGTCTCTGTGCATTTGCATTGAATCATGAATGGATTGATTTTTGTGGAATTGTGAATGGAATTGATGAGTTATATATATATATTTGTGTTGGTGAGAATATAATTGTGTTGGTAATAAATGCGAGAATATGTGTACTTTTGTGTTAATTTATAATTGTATGCAATTATATTATGATTGTGTTTCTAACCCCTTCTGCTGTTTTATAATGCTTTGGGTTAAATATACAATCCCCCCTGCAATGTTAGCGATTTCTCATTTTAGCCCCTGGCAAAGTTTTTTTTTTAAAAACCCCCTCATCTTATTTAGATTCTCTCACTTAGGCCCCTGGCTACCACATTGCAGCAAAGATTCATTTCTATTGCTTGCGTGGCATGCCACATGGCATTTTTAATATTATTTTATTATTTTATTATTATTTTTATTATTTTTTATTTTTTTTAATTTTTTTTAATTTTTTTTAATTTTTTTAATTTTTTAATTTTTTTTTAATTTTGTTTAGTTTTTTTAATTTTTTTTTAATTTTTTTTTACTTTTTTGTTTTATTTTGTTTTATTTGTTTTATTTGTTTTTATTATAATTTTTATAAATTTTTTTTTTATTTCTTTTTCGTTTTTATTTATATATATATATATATATATTTTTTTTTTTTTTCGTTTTTGGACCTAATTTTTATTTTTAATTCTATTTTAAACAAATTGTTATTTTAAAAATTACACTAGTGCAGAAAAGACTTTTTACATCGGTTCTGGGTCCGATGTAAAGCTAAGCGATGTAGTAAATCAAAGACATTTTACATCGGGCCATAGTCCGATGTGAAAAATACATCTACTACATCGGTTGACTATTAAGTCTGATGTGAAATATGGGTTTAACTTTTTTTTATAGAAATAAATGCACATTTTACATCGGTTGCCTTCCTGGCCCGATGTAAAATGTATGTTTTTACATCGGTTGCCTTTCTGGCCCAATGTAAAATGTTTTTTTTTACATCGGTTTCCTTTTTGGCCCGATGTAAAATGTATGCTATCTCTCTTAAAATGTATGTTTTTACATCGGTTGCAAGGCGAAAAATAAATTAAAAAAAAAGAAAAAAAATTATAAAAATTATAATAAAAACAAATAAAACAAATAAAATAAAAAAATAATAATAATAATAAAAATAATAATAATAATAATAATAAAATAATATTAAAAATGCCACCTGGCATGCCACGCAAGCAAGAGAAAGGAATCTTTGCTGCAATGTGGCAGTCAGGGGTCTAAATGAGGGAATCTGGATATTAAGAGGGGGTGTTTAAAAAAAAAATTTTTACAGGGGCTAAAATGAGAATTCGCTAACATTGCAGGGGGTTTTGTATATTTAACTCTAATGCTTTATGAGACATTGCATATTAGATTGCTGAAGGTCTTTTTGTGAAGCTTAGGTCTTCATTCTTTTGTCGGTCGGCTCTGATATGTGACACCGGGTAGTCAGGGTGAGCGAGTGTGATTATTTGTATTATGTATACACATGTTTTGGATTGTACTTGTGTGACTTTGTATATGACAGATACACTTTGTATGATGTATATATATGAGATTCAGTTGCAGATTTTTCGCTTTTATTCTATAACTGAATTGTGGGTGTTAGGAACTGAGTTCCTTTGTTATGTGCTACTTGAATTGTTGCATATCTATATGAGCAGGTGATTGTATTTTGTTTTAATTGATGTGACGCCTCCGTCTATGCCGTAAACTTTTAATTATACTCTGATTATTTGTTATTGCTTTATTATTTGGGGGTATAGATTGGGGGTGTTACAAAACGACCATCAATGAGTCATCTGAAGGTGTTTGGCTCTATGTGTTACAAGCATGTTCCTGATGCAAGAAGAAGGAAGCTTGATGACAAGAGTGAACCTATGATTCTGGTAGGATATCATAAGACTAGTGCTTACAGGCTATTCAATCTAATTAATGAGAAGATTGTGTTGAGTAGAGATATTGTGATTGATGAAAATTCTTCCTGAGATTCCAATCGAAGTCGAAGTAGAAGCAGTTGCTGACATTCCCGATACAGAGGTTGTGGCTGAAACAAGCCAAAGACCTCGGCGAAATAGAGCTCCTCCAACAAGACTTCATGATTATGAAGTGACTGGTGATGATGAAGTCACATCAGATGGAGAATTAGTTCATTTTGCTTTACTTGTAGGTGCTGAACCAATAAACCATAACAAAGCTTTAAAAATTCAACAGTGGAAGTTAGCTATGGTCGAAGAGTTACAGGCAATTGAAAGAAACAACACATGGGAGTTAGTCAAATTGACAGCACATACAAAAGCTATCGAAGTAAAGTGGGTGTTCAAGTTGAAACACAATGTTGATGGGTCGATAGCAAGACATAAAGCAAGATTAGTAGCTCGAGGGTTTCTTCAAAGAGAAAGACTTGACTACTCTGAAGTATTTGCTCCAGTAGCAAGACTGGAGACTGTTCGACTAGTGGTAGCATTGGTATGTAACCAAGGTTGGTCGACATTTCACTTAGATGTGAAGTCAGCTTTTCTGAATGGTCTGTTAGACGAAGAGGTCTATGTCACACAACCTCCTGGGTTTGTGATTAAGAAGGAAGCGAGTAAAGTATATAAGTTGCACAAAGCGCTCTATGGCCTCAAGCAGGCACCTAGGGCATGGAACAAGAAGATCGACTCATACTTAGTCGAATTGGGATTTGTCAAATGCAAGTCTGAGTATGGTGTCTATGTTCAGGTTATAGCACAAGATATAACAATCATCTACTTATATGTCGATGACTTGTTGGTAATTGGAAATAGCTTGGAGAACTTGTCGAAGTTCAAAGAGCTGATGATGAAGGAATTTGAAATGTCGGATCTGGGAAAATTGTCTTATTTCCTAGGAATGGAATTTCAAATGCTGAAGCAAGGTATGGCGCTACATCAAAGGAAGTATGTCAAAGAGATACTCAAGAGATTCAGAATGGATGATTCGAATCATGCATCCTCACCTGTCGAACCAAACTTGAAGTTGGAGAAGCATGGAGAGGAAGACAAAGTTGATGTAACTTTGTTCAAACAAATAGTTGGATCTCTGAGATATGTGTGCAATAGTCGACCTGATATAGGTTTCGCAGTCGGATTAGTGAGCAGATTCATGGGTGAACCAAGAGTGTCACACATGAAAGCTGCAAGAAGAATTCTGAGATACTTAAAAAGAACAACAGATTTTAGAATTCTATTTCGACGAGATTCTGAAGGCAAAGAAGCAATAGTTAATTGCTTTTCAGATGCTGATTGGTATGGAGATAAGGAAGATCTAAGAAGTACAACTGGCTATTTCTTTCAAGTATTTGGTGCCCCAATCTTTTGGTGTTCGAAGAAGCAACCTGTGGTGGCATTGTCATCGTGTGAAGCTGAATATATTGTAGGATCCTAAGCTGCATGTCAAGCAATTTGGATCAGATCAGTACTTGAAGAAATGGAGGTCGAAGTGAAGAAACCTCTTGTGTTGCAAATCGACAACAAGTCAGCCATAAATCTGGCGAAGAATCCAGTTCTGCATGGAAGGAGTAAGCATATCGAAGCCAGATTTCACTTCTTGAGGGAAAAGTTAAATCGAGGTGAACTTGAAGTTAGGCATTGCTCAAGTGAAGCACAGTCGGCCAACATTTTCACCAAAGGATTAAAGATCGACAAATTCCTAAATTTGAGAAAGAAATTAGGAATAGTTTAGATCGACTATGACTAGCGTAGGCTCGACAACTTGGATTATGGGGGTGTGTTGAAATATTAGATTAGATTTGATTTGATATGATTAGATTTGATTAGATTTAATATTTAGATATAATCCAAGTTGTGTTAGCCCAAGCCCAATTAGGGTTGTATATAAATAGACCTAGCTTGTATCATTATTTACACAATTCAATAGTACAAATCATTATTTCTTTATTCTCTCTCTCTCTCTCTCTCTCTCTCTCTCCTCACTAAAAGTGCCTCACGCACTAACAGCGAACACCCGATATGAAGAATTACTCTAGGAGCTGCATAGTCGATGGTCTCTTGATGATGAGAGAGATAGTCTGATATATGCAATGTACCAACAACAACAAGAGATGATGGAGTACATGCAAGCATCAGGGGCTCAACGCCAAATTGAATTGGGAGTGACCCGTAAAACTCAAGCAAACATGGCGATGCAACTCTAGAACCAGCAAATGGCATATAATCAAATGATGAACAACTTTCAATTAGTGCAAGCAAATAAGGCAGACATACTAGGGAGCATGCGCTAGATGCAAGAGTCACAGGACTAGCTAGTAGCACAGCACCAACAGATGCAGGTACATCAGGGTGGTGGACACCGAGGCAGACGTCATCGTCGCCGAGGTGAGCAGTCAGATCAGAGCGGAGGCAGCCAACAATAGCTTATTTCCAGATTCTATCTTTCCTTCCTTCACTCTTTATGGGGTAAGTGTGGGGGAGGAACTGTACTATTTTTTTTTCTTTCTAGGTAGATTTATTGTTTTCTAGATTTCTTTATGCTATTAGGATTTTTATTATTTTATTTCTGTTCAATTGAGTCGTTGCATGTGCGGTCAAGTCTTTATTCGTGGTTTTAGGTATCTATTGATTTTCTCACTTTCTCGATCCATAACGAAATTTTTTTTGATTTTAAAATTCATTGCATCTTTTGAAAGTTTTAAGCTATAGATGAAATTGAGGTTGGATTGTGGAGACTTGGGAAAACTATACAAGATTGATATCGTTTTAACACCTTAATTCTCCCGATTATGGAGATCCATTTGAGTACTTGTTAAGTCATAGCCTTAATATATCACCCTTTAGTACTCCCTAAGTAGTTTATTTAGCAGTCAATACCATCCTAAGCACACACTAAGTAGGAAGCTGATGCAAATATGTGTATGATCTCAGGCTTAAAATGAAAATTAAGAAAAAATGAATGAAAAGAAGTTTTCCTTCTAAGTTAGGTGATCCTCACCCGACCACTTAGCCCAATGGTGAAAACTCTTTTATCTATTGATACTTAAGCCAATGTGTAAGAAAAATAAAAAATAATGATGATAATGAGATCATAGTCACTAACAGGTTATCCTACCATGAGTGTGTAAGGATAACGGACTTAATGTGATTGCGCTAGAATGAAAGATGACGGAAAAAGGGATGAGTAAGTTAGGCTTAGGCATAATGACATGATTCAGATTGGTTTAGGTATGAGGGAGGCTTAGGAACACACAACCGCATAATTGTGTTCCTACGATATCCTTAGTGTGTAAGCGAGTACCTATCAACACAATCTTAGCCGAAGTGGAGTTTGTAGCTTAGAATGAGTATCTATATGCATGTTTCTTATGAGTCCTGATACTGTCTGCTGCAAGTTTTTCAAATTCTTTTCATATGTGTAGTATTTTGCTTGAGGACAAGCAATGGTTCAAGTGTACGGGAGTTTGATAACACTGAAATTCACATAGTTTTTGACTCGATTCACATGCACGTTTTGTCTGTTTTATGCCTGTTTTACGCTTTTATATGGTGTTATGCGTGAATTATTTGTATGTTGCAGGTATGTGCTAAGTTGAGGATGGTACAAGAGAAAAAAGGCCAAAAATGATTTAAAAAAAGAGAGGAGGAAAATCCCAAGAATCACAAGTCAAAACCCATTGAAGGCGCAATCTGGGCTCATGGCGTTCGCCATGGGTACCAATGAACAAGTCCTCCTATTTTTAAGGAGATGGCGTTCGCCACCACCTGTGGCGTTCGCCATGGCCCTCGCCCCCAAGGAATCAACAACTTCTCCTCCTAAATTCTCTCTAACTCATCCCATGACTTCCCCAACTTCCTGGCCATGAGCTTCCATTCAGTTTACACACATTTCATTATATAAGACTTTGTTTTTAGGAATTTTTCATCCAAGTTTTCCTAGTTATTTGTTTAGGCATATATTTTAATTGTAAAAGCACTAATTGTTCACATCGAGGGATTAGTGCACTTGAATGCTGAAGAATTTGTATTGCTTGGATCGTTAATCTTGCCGCCATTATTATATGAAAAGTTTTCCCTTTTATTCAAGTCTTTCGCATTTACTTTCAGCATTGCTTTTATTCCAGTAAGTCTTTATACGTTTTCATTATTATTGTGTTTACATGCTTGTGTTGTTGAATCCAAATATAACCCGCTTAATTATCATATCTACAATGTTTATGAGTTGTATGTCTAATTTTAATAACATGAGTTACACGCACACTACGTCCGGCTAAATCCCTTGAGTCCGGTATGTGAGGAACGTAGTTCCGACGGGACTCGGTAATGATTTGGTGTAACTTTTTATAAATTGTTTTTCTGGTTTTGGTTTTTAATTTTAAATCTAAAAGGTTTTGCACGACCGTGAAAATATTAAGGTTTCAAGCCAATAACGCGACAGTGTGAGGCTCGTGCCAGATAGTAACAACTGGACATTAACTCCTAAACACCGCGACAACTCTTTAAGATTAATTAAGATTGCCTAAATTGAAACTTTGGTCTCCTTATTTTCCCTTTTTTTGAGTTTTAATCCCTCTATATTAAAATCCAGGATTTTGGTCTTTTTTTCAAGTTTTTTTTGGATTTTAGTCCCCAACCTTATTTAAGTGTCATTTTGCATGACATGGCAGTTGAATTGATGATGTGGGATGACTTAAGTGGTAAAAAATAATGTTTACATCATTCATAATTATTTTTTATTTTTATAATTTATAAAAATAAATAAATTAAAAAAATAAAATAAAATCTTAACTAAAGTTTCCTACAAGCTTCTAACACCCAGAAATCAAATATACCTATTGAAGTTTCTAAAATACAAATTTTTTGCCTAATACCAACTCTTAACAAAATAAATTCACAAATCAAGTAAAAAAGAAAAAATTAACCTAATTTATAAAATTGAACCAATCATAAAGGGTGATCGTACCTGATCAGAAAGTAGATTAGTGGCCAGCAAACGTCGTGAGCTCCGCTACTCCGGTGGTGATGAGACGGTGGGGGTGTACCTGCAAGGTACTCTGATGCTAAAGTCAGGAATAGAGCAAGCAAGTACAAAAAGTGAGAGTAAGAACTAGAATACCTGGCCCTCTCATGAGAGAGGGTATATATTGTGCCCTCAGCGCTGGGCCAACGGTCGTCTGCACTGGGTTTGGTTGCTATGCCCAATGCAGATAACTGTCAGGGCTTACGTGGCGTAGGGAAGACCAGCACGTGGTCTTCGCCCTGGAGTAACTGCCCCGAGATCTCTGAAAAGTGGGTAGACCAACTCTTTCGGAGGTGGGTAGTTACCTGATGACGTGTCCTCGCGGGAGGAGCACATGGAGCACTCGGGGAGGAAGCGTGTTCTCTCCCCGAGCCAAGAAGTCTCTGCCCGACATTAATGGGATCTAGACGTGCTCGACGAGAGAGAGAGGATCGGGCCTTAATGGGCCTTACACAGTATTGGGTTAGGCCTGCCCGACTGATGGGCAGGCGCCGGCCCAGTCCAGAACAGAAGCCCCCAAGTCGTTGCTCCGAAGTGTCAGAGTAATGACTTAAGGGTCAGCCCATTTGTCGAGGAAGTAGTAAGTGAAGTTCGTGCTCGAAGGACCGGGTTAGCGGTGGACGTCGGCGGCGCTGAATGGACGTCCATGGGTTACTCTTTGTCGGGGATGTACCCATTGGCATCTTGGCCGACCATGCAGGGGAGATGGAAAGAAGTAGACGCGTTGAGGCCGCGAGCACGTAGGGAGCTGAAACGGTGTACACGGGGATCCATGGTGCCACGTGGCGCAAGTCATCAATGCCTAGGGCGACTAGTAGTAGGGGCACTCAAGTGCCTAGGGACACCTTGAGTCCCGTGTTAGGACTATAAATAGGTGGCGAGTCCGTGTCATTTGCACGCTTCCACTTTCTCTGCTCCAAGCTTTTTCTCTTCCTCACTAGCTTTCGTCACCGTTCGTCACCATACCAGAAATTGACAACCGCCGTTCCAAGTAAGTTTCCGGCCCCTTCTCTCTGTTTAATGCTTTCTACGGTGGTTTCTCTAGTGAACTGATGAAGTTCACAGGGAGACCGCAGAGTTTCCGGCGAAAACGGCGGAACTTCCTTGAGTTTCCGATGAATATCCTGGGGTGCCGAGATGAATACCACAGGGAAGTAAGTTGAATGACTCGAGGACCTGATGAAGGTCTCGAGGAGGAGGGATGAGGTTCCCGGGGACTTTGAATGAATGCCCCAGGGATGTTGGATGAATGCCCCGAGGATGTCCAGGGGCATCCTCGGGCCTCCCGCTTCGCCCTTTCACTTGATTTGCGGTGGAAGGGTAGATTTGATTTTGGAAGTCAAATTCACCATGTTCCTCTGCTTTTCACGTAAAATGGTCGTGAGGCTCGCGGGCATTATCCAGATAGATACTGAACCCGATCTGGAGGAGCCTGTACGACAGCCCGGGGAGGAATTGATTCGTACGCCTGCGGACTGGGCAGGAGAAGAGCCCTTAAGAATCACGTTGCGGTTGGCCCTGACGACACTGATGCCTTCGCGATTGTCGAGGACATCGTCGTGGACGAACAAGCGAACTAGACGGTCTTTAAACCCAGAGAACATCGCATATGCTCGAGCTACTGGGGATTAAGGTTTCCCATGTATGAGTTCTCGTTCAAAGAGGTCGGCAACCGTCTCTCTTTCAATGATTTCCAATGGGGGGTGTTCGACTGGCTGTGTCTGGCGACCTCCCAGCTCCACCCTAATGTGATGGCCTTCATGCGGGTGTTCGAGCTCGTGTGTAAATATCTCGGCATCAGGGTCACTCTCCCTCTATTTTTTCATACTTTCTATCTGCAACGGTCAACCGACAATGGCCGACATAGTTGGGTCTCCTTGAAGCAGCCGAGGAAACTGTTCAAGTCGTATTTAGATTATGTTCGCTGCTTCAAGGACAAGTTTTACTATGTCATGCCCGCCATGCATAAAGCCGTGGGGTCACTCTACGACATCGTGACCGACGACACGGGGGAGAAAATATTTGAGTCTAAGTTCCCCCTGGAGTGGGAGGAGGCGCACTTCAAGAGTGGCACAGAGGCCTACATTGTGAAGCCCAGTGAATTGTGTGTCAAGGACAGAGAGGCGTTCACAAAGCTGGTCGAATATGTTGCTGGCTTTAGTCGGGCCAAATGTATAACCAGGGATGGGAGTTTCATCATTGACGCCCGAGGACAGGTCGTAACTGAGCCCCGTTTCATCAACACTAAAGCCTTCCTCGAATGTAAATCTAAAGACGAAGCCACGAGGTTTTTAGGTAGTAGCCCTTTGCTTCGCTCGGGCGTTCACCCCGTTCCATTTTCTTATGCTGACTTGTTTCTTGTTTCTTGTCGCAGGCCAAATGTCGAACGCAACTGAGCGCATCGTGAAGCTGGCAGCCACCCGGGGTGCAAAGAAAAGTAAGGGCCGAGTCAAAGAAATTATACAAACAACGGTGCTTGTCGAGGGGGAAGTGGCTCTTCTTCTCCTCAATGCAGTCAGAGGCCGTGTGCCGAGGGTCCTGTCCTCGTGGACCTCGAGGAGCCCGTGCCCACTAAGAAGTTCATGCTGCCTGCCTGCCACCTTCAGCAGGATTTCTTCGGAGGGAATCCCCCCGCTGTGGCCGAGGCTGAGGCGCAGGCGATTCAGGGGATTGAAAGAACGGCCAGGAGGAAAGCATTTGTCGAAGACATGGCGGCCATGGTGCGAATTTTTGAGACAGCCCTGGTTCTGAATGATGATACAAGCCCAACTTCCGAACTGCAAAGGCTGCAGGACAAGTACAACGCCCTCGAGAAGGAGAAGAACAAAGCTGAGAGTGACCTATTGGAGGCCAGAACGAGGTGCGAGAACCACGTGTGCGTCCTCCACGGGCTGAACGAGACAAATGCAGAGTTGAAGAGAACTCAAGAGGAACGAGACTGTCTACGAAACATGGTTGCCGAACTGGAGGATGCTGCTAATCCAACGGAGGATGAGACCGAGGAAGAGAGGCGCCTCGTCGATCGTGGTGCTCTGATCGCCAAGGTTCGGGAGCTCAAGCAAGACTGTTTAGAGGGCCTTGAGGTGGGATTCAAGAGTGTTGTGGCGCAGATTAAGGCTGAAAACCCAGAGGTCCAGCTTGCCCTTGAAAGAGTCATCTCGTTCCACCGTGTGGTCGACGACAATGTGGTCGTACCTAGGGAGGACGAAGATGGTGATGGGGAGACAGAGGCCCGGATCGAGGAGGAGATCGTTGTTTAAGTTTCTTTTGTTTGCTCGGCCTGTGTGCCACCTTCTTTAACTTTGTTTATTTCGGCCTGCGTGCCAAGATTTTGTATCAATTTCTGCCCGGCCTGTGCGCCAGGGGCTTATGAGATTTTTGTATGTACTTTGAACAATGGGCTTATGCCCGATTTGATGCATCGTTTTTTCTTATCTTGTGTGTGTGATGTTTGTGTGTTGATTATATGTCTATTTCGTTTTTGTCTAAGTATTGGGGATTTTCGCTCGACTTTGTAGATCCTCGACAGTGCAGGGAACTGGTCGAGTGGTCGGAGTTATATTCCGACCTTTAACGTGGTCTCAGCTTCATGGCGTAGGCTTCCCATCATGGGCTGGGTGCCCTGCCTAGCTGGTATGGCAATGGTGGAGCTCAGTTGACGGGTCCCTGTCGGATCAAGGGTCCTCGCGCACACATAACGCGGGCCCTTGTCTTCTTTTCTCAAAGAGGGGAGTCGCGCTTGTACCTTAGTACGCCCCCGTGGTCGCGACGTAGATGGGTCATGGGCAGTGTTTAACTGTAGTACTGTTTAAGCTTTTCAGTATTCCATGGTCGAGCAAGTTCCTCCCCGTGTATATTTTCGAGGTAATAGGCTCCTGTCCCCGCTTTTGCGCGGACGCGATAGGGTCCCTCCCAGTTTGCGGCGAGGTTGCCTTCACGCGAATCTTTCTGGTTCCTTCGTAGGATGAGGGTGCCTACCTGAAAATCACGTTTAATAACTTTGTTGTTATAACGTAAAGTTATCTTCTGCTTGAGTGAGGCTTCGCGGAGGGATGCACCCGACCTTATCTCTTCGACCAAGTTAAGCTCCTCCAGGAGGGCCTTGTCGTTCATCTCTTCGTCGAGGGGAGACTCAGTTCTTCTCGAGGGTTCCCTTATTTCCACTGGGATTACCGACTCAGTTTCGTATGTCAATCAGAAGGGGGTCTCCCCGGTAGAGGAGTGCGTGGTTGTTCTGTAGGCCCAGAGGACGCTGTGTAGCTCCTCGACCCACCTTTTCTTGGCGTCGCCCAGTCTTCGTTTTAGACCTCGCAGGATCACCCTGTTCGCGACTTCATCCTGACCGTTTGTTTGTGGGTGCTCGACCGAGGTGAAGTGTTGCTTCGTACCCATCTTCATGACGAAGTCCTGAAATTTCTTGTTCGTGAACCGTGTCCTATTATCTGTGACAATTTCTTGGGGCATGCCAAACCGGGCAAGTATGTTCCTCTTGTAAAAACGTAGTATGTTGTGGGCCGTGATTTTGGCCAGGGCTTCAGCTTCGATCAACTTAGTGAAATAGTCGACGCCGACGATCAGGTACTTGTTTTGGTATGACCGCATGATGAAGGGTTCGAGGATGTCCATCCCCCACCATGCAAACGACCACGGGGACGAGAGCATTTTGAGCTCACTGGGCGGGGCCAGGTGCATGTCCTTATGTCGTTGGCATCTATCGCACTTCTTAACGTGCTTTTTTGCATCCTGCTGCTTTGTGGACTAGTAGTACCCTGCTCATAACACTTTACAGGCTAGTGATCGTCCGCCAAGGTGCTACGCGTTGATCCCCTCATGGATCTCCTGGAGTATGCAGGGGACCATGGACTCCTCGACGCATATGAGGAGGGGGATCGAGAAGCCGCGTCGATACAACTTATCTTCGACAATCGTATAGGAGCAGGCACATCGCCTAATAACTCCGGCGTCTTTGGGGTCGTCAATTAGTTTGCCCGTGCTGAGGTACTCGTACACCGGGGTCATCCAGCTGTGGGCCTCTCCAATGGCGTTTATGTCAGCCGCGGGGACATTTTTCTCGATGCTCGGACGCGGGAGCACCTCCTGAATGATGGACTTGTTCCCGCCTTTCTTCTTTGTGCTTGCGATCTTCGATAGAACATCCGCTCGATATTGTGTTCGCGCGGGGCGTGATTTGTAACACCCTTCTCTACCCCACAAATATCGCAGCGGATTAAACATAAAATCATTAAATAAATCAGCATCACCTCAAAGGGTGCACATTTCTCAATAAAATCAAATCAACAAAAGTTTCTCCGTAAACAACGGGTTTTCCTCAACATAACTCAAAAATGCCTCAAAGGGAAGCAGATCCACCATAACCACAAAATCCCACCAAAGGGTTTTTGAAACAAAACCATAATCATCAAAATAACAACAAAATAATAGCCAAATAAAACTCAACATGGTTCGACTCAACGACCCAACCCGATGTTACACTATCAGAGCAAGACCCTCTACATCGACCAAAAGTAAATAATACTTCAAAAGTTCCTCAAAGCATCCACGGCTAATCCTGATCACCTGCACGTTGTCGCTCCCGGGATTTTCATTCAGGTACAAACGCGAAAGTGGCGGGAAGAAAGAAAGAGAGTCGCTAGCCAGACATTTTTATCCCAAAGAAAGGGAAAGGTAATGCTGCACAAACCCGGGAGAAAGGAAAGAACGAGGGCTCGCGAACCAAAGAGAAAGGGTAAGGGAGTCGGTTACGTGAAGGGAAGGTTATCGCACCCCTTCACGTCCGTCGTACTCGACGGGATCCACGCTTGAAGTACTGCTCAAAGGGTGATAAACGAAAAGGAACTGAGAGAGAACGAGAAACAAATGAGGGAAAATAAAAGAAGTGCTCGAATGGGCCCTACCCACTACCTACGTATCTCATCGGGAATATGAGAATCAGAGCGACGTAGTTCCCCTGACTAAGGGAAAACTGTTTTTGTGTTTTAGGGAACGACTAATGTTCTAGCTCAGGTGTTGCAGGCTCGCTGAATCGAGTGTGTTACCGTATTGCAAGAGGACGAGGAGAAGCACGTTCGTACGTTGAGAGTGAGTGAGATGAGAAGAGAATTCCCGAGGGAAAGACCTTTTTGTTTGTTTGAAGTGTTTTAGAAGTTTTTTATTTGAAGTGTTTTGCATAGGAGAGTGTACCTAAATCTTTTTCAATGGAATGCGCATCTCATACATCATTCCAAAATGAAATGATGATGAAGTACACTAAGTATGAGGAAGATCCTCAAACTTACTTCCAAAGTTAAAGGCTTAAGTACACTAGCCTATTCCCTTTATTAAATGTTTTTGTTGTTTTTAAATGAAGAAGTGTTTTTGAGTTTGTTTGTGAAATCACTTCATGTTAAAGACTTGTACATCATGCTAGAAAACCTACAACACATTCCAAGATGGAATGTATGCAAGCCCCCCCATGGAATAAGGCTCATGACACATGAAGATGTTTCAACCTTTATTAAGTGTTTTGAATTTGTTTTGAGATGAGAGAAGAGAGACTCAAAAGAAACAAAGGTAAAGACTAAAGGGGACTAAGACTCACCCTAATGTTATCATACTTGGATGTTCCTAATAGTTTAGTGTGGTTTAGAAACCTAAGTCTAAAAGAAGAGAGAAGAAGAGAGCAAGAGGTAGCATAACTCATTTCTAATATAGAAGATGAGTTATGAACCAAGAGGGAGAAGAAAGAAGTTGAACAAAGAAAGCATTGAAATGCTTTACACAAACACAAAAGAGAAAGCATTAAAGAGATAAGGGAAGAAGGTGTGTGTGGATGCACATCCACACACTCAACTTACCATTAGCCCCTACAAGCAAAGGTTAGCTAAACAATTGAATATGAAAGCATAAGTAAAAGAAGGAAGACAATTAAGCATCAAACTACTTATGAAATGAACTTATGAATCAAACAAAACCTAAACCTAAAAGGAAAGGACTCTAAGTGTTCAAGGACTTCTAAAGTCAGTAGCTATGTCTAATGATGTTCTATTAGGGTTAGGGTACCTAATGGGATCAAACTATGTCAAAAAGGTGCCAAAGAATTCATACAAGTTCAAGTTATGAATTAAAGAAGAAGTATGAATGTGTATGACATACAAACATGAATAAATGCATGAGTAAACCTCAAGATCAGAATTGAATGACATGTTATAATGCATATGGAAGTCAATGAATGAACATACAAAGCATGAGTGAAATTATTTAAGAAGATGAAACAAATAGAAGCAAACAATGTTCAAGTTCAAGTAAGAAAGGAAGAAACTTGTAACACAAGTCAAGGTTGAAAAAGAAGACGAAAATAAATGCAAATGGATGTAAGTTAGAATTAAACATCATATTTGGATTTCCTATAATGCCTATGAATGAGCATACAAGTTATGAGAATGGATGTTCAAATAGAAGAAGTTTGATGAAGAAGAAGTGAGAAGAAAAGAAACAAGTTTCACATAAGGAAAGAAGTAACTTGTAACACAAGTCAAAGTTGCAAACCAAAGATAAATGAACATGGATTATAGGTCAGTACCAAATGACATTTAAGATGCAATTAAAATGTAAGAATTAATCATATCAAGTACATATGCAAGTCACTTTGAAACTAGTTGAGAAAAGGGATGCAAATTAGGTCAAACATGAACAAGTAGACAAGTTATGGATGAATGACATTTGAATGCATGAAATGATTATGGGTCAGTATCATACTCAATATGAAATTCAAATAAAATGCATTAATAGGTATTGATGATTCACAAACAAGTCATGTTAAGCATTAGAAGAAAAGAGAAGCAAGTTTAGGTCAAAAGGATTCAAGTAATGACACAAATTGTAGCAATTATGTACAAGTTATGAGAGAGATGGAAGTAAATGACCTATAATCATGATATAAGATGACTTTTATTGTCAAAGAAATGACCTATAAAACATCTCAACAATCAATGCAAAGCAACTTGTTCAAACCAAACACAAAACTCCAAAACAATTCACTTAAGGATCCACATGTATTAGTGCACCTAAAATGAATTAAAACACATTAGAGAGGTTGGAAAAAAAATACAAGAATCATATCACATTAAGTACAACCATGTAGCAAGCACATTACAAAATTATAGGTCAAAACCCCTTAAGGATCACACTCAAATATGCTTCACAAGTTCACTAAGATCAATCAAGTACAATACATAAGCATCACCTCTAAACCCTAAGATAAAATGATCTTAAAAATAAAAAAAAATATGGATGAAATGTATCAAGACGTGCAATATGATCATACCAAATTCCATTCAAAAATTCAGAAAGAAACTAGTTCAATTAAAATGAAAATGAACCAAGTATCATGAAGAATGCACTTTAAAAGGAAAATAAAAGAAAATTGTGAAGATATGAGCTAAATCAATTAAAATCAGAATTAAAAATCATAGAAAATTAGTTAAATGTGTTCAGATGCCATGGGAATTTATTTGGAAGTTTTGGGAAGGTTTTGGTATTTTTAATAAAAAGGAATGGAACATGTATAAAACATTGAATGGAAAAGAGAAAGAAGTAGACTAAGGGGGTACAGCGTGAGTAAAATGCTAGTTTAAAAATAATTGGGCTCAAAATATGGGTGTGTAGATAGCAATTGGAAGAATCCAATCCAAAGGCACGTGTGTGTATGAGAATTAAGGTGGAACTTAGTCAAAAGTTTGACTCAATCTGAGCCTTAGGATCCAGTCAACACAAGATAATCAAGTAAGTAATTCAATCACATGGATCAGAATGCACACACATGCTAATAATGATGAACGCACGCACACCACACAAGTCAAGGTCAACATTCAGAGAGAGAGAGAGAGGCACGTGAGAGGCAACATCCTCATTAATGCGTTGGCAAGATAGGAAGCGTTGGATCAAAGGAAATCAACAGCTGTGACTTAAAGTTGGTAATGGCTAGGGTTTTGACCGGAACAAAAAAATAGGTGACCGGAGAAGACTTCCGGTAGTCCTCTCCGTTGAGTCTCCGACGAGGTTACATTTTCAGGTCATCAAGAAAACACGTGCCTTATATCAAAATGAAGTTGAAGTCAAGAGGAACACAAATCCACACTTAGTTTTCACAGATCATGCATGTATAGAGAGAATCGAGCACAAACATTTTGCCCTAGAATTTGAATCTAAGCACTTAAGGTGCCTATCACTAGCCAGATCAATCACATTACTTCTATTAAGCTATAATCAACATGAAACAAACTTAGAATTAGTGAATTAGTACAAGAAAAAAGTTGAGAAATAATGAACCTGAAACTTGAAGAAACCTTGAATCAGAAGAAAACCAGAGGTGATCTTTGAGTTCTTGCTTGAATAGAGAAAAATAAATGCTACTGAAATGTTGATTTCTGAAGAGAACAAAGAAATTCAACCTTGAGAAAGTGCTACACTTGATCCTGATTCAACTTGTTCTTGATCAAAGAGCAACAATGATGAACAATGGATGAAGCTTGGAGTGAAAATGTGGAGAACTCGTGTGAAAAGAGAGAGAGAGAGAGAGAGTTCAGAGAGAAACTTGAGAGCTTTGAGGTGTGAGAGTGAAAAATGAAGTGTCTTTGCAAATTATGTTAGGAAACTATTTATATGTGTGGTTAGGAGTTAACCATCTCAGTTGATGGTTAGAACTCAGGTTGAGTTAACTATGGTGTTAGAAGCAATGAGAGGGTGTGCTTGAGCAATCCAAAAATCAGAGGAACTCGTGTAGTGTTGTTGATGTAAGGATGATGATGGTTAAATGGATGATGGTGATGATGTTATGTTGTGTAGCCTGCAGCATGTTTGCTTTACAAGTCTCTCTCATTTCTTCTTTCATGTATGGAGCAAGTAAGCATGTATGGCATGTGAAGTATGTTGGTCCAAATGAAGTAAACAATAGTACATGAGTGCATAGAAGTGTTTGTGATGGTACTGAACCCAAAACCATGTACAAAACCTCCAAAGATCCATCAATGCATCAACGAAAATAGGGATGTTTGCAGATGAAGTTCTCTCAATGTAGTGCATGAAAATGGATGTTTTTGGTGGCTATGGACCAAGGATACATCATAGAACAAGTTTGTAGTTGAAACCAAAATGAAACAATACCATCAAAGCACTCAAAAATGACACTAAAGTCACTTCTTGTGGCTGAAGTTTTGGCAAGGCAAACCTGCATGCGTGCCTAACTCATGGGCCTATGAAATTCAGAGTGAGAGCCTTGTCTTGGAACCCTCATAACTCTTCATACATTGCTCAAATGAAAAAGTGATAAACATGAACATGGTAGAGGGCATGGAGAAGAACAACTTTGGTGTTCAACATTTTTTCATTTGGAGCCTTATTCATTGAGAAAATTGGCTTGACATTTGGCACACCACCTGTTTGATGAAATTATGGCCTGGAGGCCTGAACTTGCCTTGCCATGACTTGAAATTTGCCTTGATTTTGCTCTACTTTGATTGATCATAACTCCCCCAATTTTGATCCAATGGAAGAGTTCTTGGTATGGATTTGAAGCTTGGAATGTGATCTTTAATTGGCTCAACTTAGGCCTGAAGTTTGAAGCTTTTATCTTGAAGAAAGAATGCCTTGAAGTAGAGTGCAAAATGGTCCAAACTTGCCATTTTTAGAAACCTTAAGTTTCTATTTTGGGCAGTTTTGTGATTTCTTGATTTTTCCATGAACCTCTTGGATTTTCTTGATCAAATCTCCATCAATGAACATATTAGACTTGTGGAACATGAAATTGGCCTAAAAAAGTTAGGAGTTGACTTTTTCCTTTGCACAGTTGACTTTCTCCTGATTTCCTGATTCTCAAGCAACTGACCAATTGAAAACCTTCTGAAATGAACCAATAGGCAATTATCCATCCTTAGATACTTGACATCATGTAGAAAACATTGAGATCAAGTTTGAACCAAAATTTCATCAGGAGACTGCTTGAACTCAAAACCCTAATTTTGACTGCCTTTGTTAGGAGATGATGAACTGCCCAATCTTCTTGATGAATTCCCATCTTCCAATGACTTGTGGGATCAAATGGGATGTCATATGATATAAGAGACCCTTGAGGCTTGTTGGGAGACCTCTGGCTCTTGTTCTCTTGCTTTGGATGATCAATACTCTGAAATTAACTGATCACATGCCCTTTGCTGAACCAATGATGAATGTTTGATTTTTCTATGACTTGAATGTAATGCAATGCAATGAAAGTATATGCTAAATGATATGAAAGATGAGAGGGAAAATTTTGGGGTATTACACATGTTACCCACGTGGAGGCAACATTCAAACAGGCAGAGTGAGTAATACAATTCATTATAATCAATATAAAATAGGATATGCATAAAAATGGTGTCATCATCATATATAGCATCATCAGAGTCATCACAAGCAAACATCAAAGCACAACCTCATAAATCACAACAATATACCACATAAATGCAATGCACAACAAGACTCATGCATGTGGTACCAATCATCACAATCGATGGACACTTAGGCCATCACCCTCCAAAGATCCCCGTCATTAGGATCGGTTCCACACAAGAACCAGAGCACGTCATAAACTACTTCACATCCACTCAATGGGATGGAAGCCATAATAAACTGAAGTCTAACCTCATCATCACTGGACCAAAGTCCCAACATCATCATCAAACTATGCTATGAATGCATGATACACAACGTCAATAATCATCATCGTCAATAAAATCATTATGTGCATCATCATTCATCAAAATATCATGTTAATCATGTCATCAAATATACGTCAAAAAATCACGAAATCATCACGTCATAATCATCATTAACATCAATAACATCATGGTAAATCATAAAAAAAATCACAGCACCGAAACATCAGAACATCACAGAAATCATAAACAAAATTTTGCGAACAGCAGGGTTCGCTACTGAGTTCGCCTTGCGAACCTATTCGCTTTGGTGTTCGCTTTGTGAAGCTGCCAGCGAATCCCCATCCCCATAAAAAATCCAGAGAGTTCCTCCTTATGCCTCTCCTCGCTGCCTCTATTCGCTAGGCGAAGCCCTTCGCTGGGATGTTCGCCTTGCGAGCCCCAAAAGTCACCTCCCAGAGTCATCTCAGTACCATCACACACTCATCGCACCTTCACTGCGCTGCTCGCTTTGCAAGCCTAGGCGAACATTCGCCTTGCGAACTACCAATTTCTGCAATCGCTGCTACACATCAGTAGCACTTCAGTCCACCAAATCCCTACGGGTTCAACCTCAATTCTCCCCAAAACATCTCCAAAACAGTCCTAAAGAATCATGGCATTCAAAGGCATAAAACCTACAACATTTAGGTCGATTAATTCCACTATCCTAACTCAAAATCACATAAACCTTCACAAACTCTCAAGGTTCCCATAAACCCCATAAATCCCTTTCTCATACAAGATCCCACATATCATCGAAAGGTTTAGCCTCGAAGGCTTATTTTTACCCAAATCAATTCAACCCTCAATAATCCATCATCGATCCTCAGAAATACCCCTAAATCATCAATAACTCATAAACCCTTCAAAAACCCCAAAAACCTCAAAAATCCACTTTAAACACGCCACTTCCTATATTGAAAACAATGAAAGGCAATACTCCTCATACCTTAGATTGTTGATCCGAAGCTTTTGTCTATTGAGCCTTTGGAAACCTTCACGAATCCTTACCTTTTCCTTTTTCCTCAGAGCTCTGCACTTTCTCCTTATTTTCAGATCCAACAAAATGAATCCTATTCCTCCCAATTCCTTTTTGTTAAACCCTTGGGCTTCCAAAATGGGCTTTCCCCAATTTACCCTCACTAATCCTCCTCAAAAGTCCATCTCGCTCTTAATTCCTCTAATATTATTTTAAATTAATAATAATACTAATATATTCATATTATATACTATTATTTAATTAAAATAACCAAAACTCCACCAAAATACTGACATCGACACAAACCCCCAAAATTCACAGAAAATTCACAAATATTATATTTAAATAAATTAAATAAATATTATAATAAATTTGGGGTGTTACAACTCTCCCCCACTTACAGAATTTTTCGCCCTCCAAAATTACCTCAAAGAAATAGAGTCGGATACGACTCCCTCATCTGATCTTCGCGTTCCCAAGTCCAACTTTCTCCAGCTGGTCCGCCCCACAACACCTTCACCAAAGTTATGTCTTTACCCCGCAGTTGCTTCATTTCTCGACCGTCAATCCGCACAGGTAAAGCTTCCACTGTCAGATTATCCCTCACTTGTACATCATCCATCTGAATCACATGCGACGGATCCGGAATGTACTTCCTCAACTGAGACACATGGAACACGTCATGCAAATTCGCAAGTGACGACGGTAAAGAAATTCGATATGCTACCTCTCTTATCCTCTGCGAGATTTGATACAGACCAACAAAACGTGGGGTGAGCTTCCTAGACTTCAAAGCTCGACCCACACTAGTCATTGGCGTCACCCTCAAAAACACGTGATCTCCCTCTTGGAATTCCACTGGCGACTCTGCGACGCTCTCATCCTTGCTTGGATCATCTTAATCTTCTCGGTCGTCTCTTGTACAATCTCAGGTCCAAGTATAGCACTCTCTCCCGATTCATACCAGCACAAAGGAGTTCTACACCTCCTCCCATACAAAGCTTCATAGGGCGCCATTCCAATACTAGCATGAAAACTATTATTGTACGTGAACTCAATCAACAACAAATGGCTATCCCAAGATCCTCCATGATCCAACACACAAGCTCTCAACAAGTCCTCTAAGGATTGGATAGTCCTTTATGTCTGACCATCCATCTGCGAATGATAGGCAGAACTCATCCTTAACTTAGTACCCAAAGCCTCTTCCAAGCTCTTCCAGAACCTCGATGTAAATCTCGGATCTCTATCCGACACAATACTCGAAGGTATCCCATGTAACTTCACAATCTCCTCAATATACATCTCAGCCAACTTCTACATAGAATGATTAATCTTCATTGGCAAGAAATGAGTCGATTTAGTTAATCTATCCATGATCACCCAAATTGAATCATTTCCCTTAGTAGTCTTTGGCAATCCCACCATAAAATCCATGGAAATACTATCCCATTTCCATTCTGGAATCCTCAACGGCTGCATCATACCTAAAGGCTCCTGATGCTCAATCTTTGACTTCTGACAAGTCAAACACGCATAAACAAACTCCGCAACATCCTTCTTCATACCCAGCCACCAAAACAACTTTTTCAAATCTTGGTACATCTTCGTAGCACCGGGATGAATACTCAACCTACTCCAATGTCCTTCCTCAAGAATGCTCTTCTTAATATCTGGGATATCTGGAGCACACACCCTGTCTCTGAACATCATCACACCATTCTCGTCAATTCGGAATTCTCCTCTGTTCCCTTGGTTGATTAAAGTCAACTGGTCAACTAACTTTAAGTCAGATCGTTGTCCCTCTCTGATCTCTTCCAGAATACCACTAGTCAACTTCAACATTCCCAACTTCACACTGTCAGGAGTCTCTTCACACACCAAACTCAAATCTCGGAATTGCTTAATTAATTCCAATTCTTTCACCATAAGCATCAACATATGCAATGACTTTCTGCTCAATGCATCAGCCACTACATTTGCTTTGCCCGGATGATAACTCAAATCAAAATCAAAATCCTTCAACAGCTCTAACCACCTTCTCTGCCTCATATTAAATTCTTTCTGATCAAATAAGTACTTCAGACTTTTATGATCATTGATCACTTTAAACTTAGAGCCAAACAGATAATGTCTCCAAATCTTCAGCACAAACACCACAGCGGCCAATTCCAAGTCATGCGTAGGATAATTCCTTTCATGAACTCACAATTGTCTTGAAGCATAGGCAACAACTTGACCATTCTGCATCAGCACTCCACCAAGACCCATCTTCGACGCATCACAATACACCACAAATGATTCACTCGGATTAGGCAAAATCAGCACTGGAGCGGTCGTTAATCTCTTCTTCAATTCCACAAAAATCTCTTCACAAGCTACATCCCACACAAAAGCTTGACCCATTCGAGTCAACTGAGTTAAAGGTAATGCCAACTTAGAAAAGCCCTCGATAAACTTGCAGTAATAACCCGCCAATCCCAGAAAACTTCATATCTCAGTAGCAGACTTTGGAGTCTCCCACTATAACACAACATCAATCTTGGAAGGATCTACAACAATTCCACCACTCGAAATCACATGGCCAAGGAAACTCACTTCCTTCAACCAAAACTCACACTTCGACAGCTTTTCATACAACTTCTTTTACTTCAATACTTGCAACACTGTTCTCAAATGCTCAGCATGCTCTTCTTCTGACTTAGAATATATCAGGATATCATCGATGAAAACCACCATAAACTAATCCAGATACTCATGAAAAATCCTATTCATATACTCCATGAACACACCAGATGCATTGGACACACCAAACGACATCACAGTGTATTTATAGTGACCATACCTCGTTCTGAAAGCTGTCTTCGGAATGTCATCAGGCTTAACACGAATCTGATGGTAACTCGACCTTAAATCAATCTTTCTAAACACACAGGCACCTACTAACTGATCCATCAAAGTCGTCGATTCTCGGAAGTGGATACTTATTCTTGATAGTCACTTTATTCAACTGCCGATAATCAACACACAACCTCATACTTCTATCCTTCTTCTTCACTAACAACACAGGAGCATCCCACAGAGAAACTTTTTCTTCAATTCACTTAACTTAGAAGCTGACATCCGATAAGGAGCCATCGACACTGGACTCGAACATGGTATTAAGTCCACTACAAACTCTACTTCACACTCTGGAGGCAAATCACTGATGTCATCTGGAAACACATATGGAAATTCACATATAACAGGTAAGTCGACACTTGTAGCTTCATGATTAATCTGCATTGATGTAAACATTGCAAACACCAAGGCTTCATCTTCCACAAGTTCGTCTACTTGCTTCGCCGACAAGAACATCAACTCCCCACTATCACCAAACTCAGGAAACTCCACTGTCTTAGTATAATAATTGATATGAACATGGTTGAACTCCAACCAGTTCATTCCAAGGATTACATCGATTTGGTGCAAGGGTAAACACACCAAATCCATCACAAAACTCTTCCCAAAAATCGTCAAAGGACATCTCAAACACATAAAAGTAGTAGTAACAGAACCATTAGCAGGAGTCTCTATTAGCATACTACCATTCATATCAGACAACTTCAAACCCAACTTATTAGCACATTTAAGCGAAACAAAAGAATGAGTAGCACCAGTATCAATAATAGCAACCAACTCAACATCATAAATAAAACAAGTACCTCGAATCAGGTTGTCCTTCTCTGGCACTTCTACACAACTCAAAGCAAACACTCTGTCACTAGTCTGAGCAGCAATAGCCGTCTTCTTTGGTTTCTGACACTTGGTACTGATGTGACCCTTCTCACCACAATTGAAATAAGTTAGACCATTATCCTTGCAATCAGTAGCTCTATGACCCTTCTGGCCACACCTGTAGCACCTCAACACACTATTAGTAGAAACATCGCCATGGTGACCTTGCTCGCCACACCTATAACACTTCCCAGAAGCGGGAGCTGCTCCTCCACTTGTCTTTTTCCCATCTGAAGCCTTCTGCTTCTCTTTGTCAACTGAAGTCGTATAAGGTTTCCCCCTATACTGCCATTTCTTCTCACTCAACTGCTTGTAGTGAGCAGATCGAGCTCGGCTATCCTCATCGTAGATTCTGCTCTTATCCACCAACTCAGCATACTTGCGGATCTGTTGATACCCAATATCCTGCTTAATCTCTGGTCTCAGCCCATTCTTGAACTTGAGGCATTTGGACATCTCAGCATCAGCACGTTTGTAGTGAGGACAAAACTTCACCAGCTTCTCAAACTTCGCAGCATACTCTGCAATAGTCATATCTCCTTGCTTCAGCTCCAGGAATTCCACCTCTATCTTACCACGAGCATCCTCTGAATAATACTTTCCCAGAAATTCCTGCTTGAACACAGCCCAGGTTATCACAGTGCCAACATCTTCCAGTCTCTGACGGGTGTTATCCCATCAATCCTCAGCCTTCTCTAACAGCATATGAGTTCCAAACTGAACTTGCTGCGCATCCGTACATCCCATCCCTCGGAAGATCTTCTCGATCGCCTTTAACCACTTATGTGCACTTACTGGATCGTGAGTACCCTCAAACTCCAGCGGATTGTTCCTCTTGAACTCTCCCAAAGCACAAAACTCATCTGGAACTCCACCATTCAGATTGAGTTGCGCCACCATATTAGCAACTGATTCCAAAGCATCAGCAATAGTACGATCATTTCTTCTAGCCCTCCTGCACACCACCAACATGGTTAGAAGAACTAAAACATCGACAGTGTATACACACTTGTCGACCGACAGGAGACTGACATCACGTAAAAACCTGGCCGGACTGACCGACCTGCTCTGATACCACTAATGTAACACCCTTCTCTACCCCACAAATATCGCAGCGGATTAAACATAAAATTATTAAATAAATCAGCTTCACCTCAATGGGTGCATATTTCTTAATAAAATTAAATCAACAAAAGTTGCTCCGTAAATAACGGGTTTTCCTCAACATAACTCAAAAATGCCTCAAAGGCCAGCAGATCCACCATAACCACAAAATCCCACCAAAGGGTTTTTGAAACAAAACCATAATCATCAAAATAACAATAAAATAACAGCCAAATAAAACTCAACATGGTTCGACTCAACGACCCAACCCAATGTTACAATATCAGAGCAAGACCCTCTACATCGACCAAAAGCAAATAATACTTCAAAAGTTCCTCGAAGCATCCACGGCTAATCCTGATCACCTGCACATTACCCACATGGAGGCAACATTCAAACAGGCAGGGTGAGTAATACAATTCATTATAATTAATATAAAATAGGATATGCATAAAAATGGCGTCATCATCATATACATAATCATCAGAGTCATCACAGGCAAACATCAAAGCACGACCTCATAAATCACAACAATATGCCATATAAATGCAATGCACAACAAGACTCATGCATGTGGTGTAGCACCCCAAAATTTGCCCTCCTTACTTTATTACTAACTAGCTTATGTTTCATTTCATTTTTGCATTATCATGTGTGCATATCATTGGTTCTTAGCATGGGGTCAAGGTGCCTGAGGCATGTTCAAGAGGAGAAGATATTCTTCAAAGGGTCAAGCAAGAGAGTTCAAGTGGATTACTCTCTCCTAACCAGTGCAGAAATTAGGGTTTTGAGATTCTTGGATTTATTACTTCAATGGGCAAGCTCCTTGGGTTTTTATCATCACCAAATGGCATATCTTATCTTTGTTGGAGAGGATACACATCATATTCAGAGGAATTTGGATTTGGAGACTGTGCTATTTCCTCCTAGACTGAGGGTACCAAAACTAAGGTTTGCTATAAAGACAGTTTATTTCTGGTTTTTTGGGCAAGACTTGATTCCATGGTATTCCTTAGGTCCCTAAGTATCTAGGGATGGGAGGTTGTCCATCAGTTTGGTTCAGGAGAGATTTAATTGGCCAATGGATTGTAAATCAGGTGAATTGGGTAAAAGTCAATAGTGAGAGGAGAAGTCAACTGTGGAATTTTAAGGTTCTCTCCAAGGTTTTCAAGGTCTCACATACTCATATGGTCTTCAAGAGTCAAGTTTCATACCATTTATCAAGAATCAAGGGTTGGTACAAAAGTTACTAAATTTAGAAATGACCTATAATTTGAAAGTTTCCTTTTTGGGCAAGTTCCTGCACTGCATTCAACTTGACTTTTCATCATCAAAGATGCTTCAAATGAATTTTTCTCCAACATGAAAGTTGAATATCTTTTTCTCCACTTTCCAACAAGTACTAGTGGGTCTCCATATCATTTGTGAAACTCAACTTATGATCAAAAGGAGGCAAAGTGGTTTTAAGGGTTTCATTTTCACAATTTTTACATTTTGGGACATATGGACCTATAATTAATTCCATTGCTTCAAGGCACTTTTTAACATCAAAGGACACTCCTCAAGGGTCATTATAGGCTTTTGAATCAAGTGAATCCATGGTATATTTATCACTTATTCTCCATTATTCAAAATTGCCAAATTATTTAAAAATCATGAATCAAATTGTTTCAAGGCCCAAATCAAATTCAGGTGTGGTTAGCAATTTAAACATAAGTGATCCATCATGAAATATTTGGATATCCATGCATGGAAGGAGGTGTATCTCACATTATGTGATTTTCTAAAATCATCCAAAACTCTTTAGCAAAGGAATTTCCAAGGCCCAAACCATTATCAGTGAGAAACCCTAGAGTATTTAAACTCATTCATGCACTGGTTAGGTCAGAGACACATGATATTTGGAGGAGAAAAAGTTTCAACCCTAATTCTTGAATTCATTGAATCTCTCAATCCACAAGGAGTCTTCTCAAAATTTTTTCACAACATTCATCCTTGGGATCCCTAGAGTACAAATCGCCCATCTTTGGAAGCCGAAAGCAAGGATAAAGGGTTGCACCATCTCAGGTTAGTGATGATTTTCACGATCCCAAAACTCAGTTTTTAAATATGTATATTGATGTGTGATGTCCACTAGTTATTCTGATGTGTTTACTTTTGAATTTGGACGTGTGGATTGGTTGTAGCATGTATTTAAAGTTTGGAACCCTAACCTTTTTCTCTTCGTTTTTTATTGTGTGCTAATGGTTTGTGATTTTGGATGACATATTCGTGACCCTCATGAAATTCTGGACAAAATGGTATAGGCCTTTGCATTTTCTGGGTTGTTTTAGGTTGCAGGTGGCCGTGGACGGTGGCCGAAGCTAGGGCTCCGGCGACTGGTGTGGTGGTCCGGCGGTGAGGGGTCTGGACGAAGAAGATGAAATCCTCACCATTCATCCTTTTGATCCAACGGCCATTACGTTGCCACATTTTTTATTTTAAAGTTTTTATTTTAATGCTTACATGTTTATCACCCCAGGATAGCTACCGTGTTCCACCAATCATGTTATTTCATTTTGTTTACTTTTTATTTAGTTGACTCAACCACGTGCATTGGATGAATCGTATGGCTGAAATCATGACAACGCATTAAAATAGACATGTGCCTGGCACATGGGAGTCATATGGTATGCTGAACGATGTTGTGTACGCGTGTATTTGTAGTTACAGTGTGCGTGTTGATCATGACCGTTGATCATTATTACTATTTGATTTGTTTGACTGATGAGGAACGCAGGATCAATCCAAGGGCAGGTACGCAGTCAACATGGTTGACTGAGGTCCACACGTGGACATTTTTTTATTTTGTTTTTTCTGATGGACTCTTGGTGGTGGACTTGCTATTCACACATGCCCTTTTAAGCCCATTTACCATTCCAACGTATTTTTCTTGCTCATTGCACCCCCCTTGCATATTTCTTTCTATTTTATTTTTATTCAAATATTACATTTTCATTTTTATTTTTTTAAAATAGTTATATGCATTTAAAAATTCCAATAAAATTCATGCATCATTTTTATAATTTTATAAAATTTACACAAATTTTATTTTATTATTTTATTTTATTTTTATCATCTGAAATGTTTATTTGGTTTATTTTCTCTTGAATTTTTCATATCATGCATACTCAACTTTGTTTATTTTATTTCTCTGCATCCATAAAACATTTTCAATCCATTCTTTTTGAATTTATTAGATAACATTCTGAGATTCATTAAAATATTTTTCTATCATTTTTAAAACTATTTCATATTGCATTTTAATCTTCCTTTTTGGCACATTGAACCCTACTTCTCATCTGAGCTTTGCATAATTATTTGAGTGACTAACATCTTGAATTTTTGCAGGAATTTTTGATATGTTGTTTGCCTCTGGTTGAGCAATGTTGATATTTATTTTGGAAAATTTAGAAGTTTTTTCTCTAATTATTTGATTGCTTTCACTTGAGATCTTCTTGCATGCATATTTCTGATCATGCCTGAGTTTTTGTTTGAGAAGGCACTTGTGCCATTGCTTGGGGGTTTGTTTCTTTGATTTCTTAATTCATGTTTGGTTGTTATTGGTCACTTGATCGCCATTGTATGCCTTTGCTTGGGTTTCATCTATCTCATTTCTTTTACTTATGTCTGTTCTATACTAACCTTTTATGCAGGGACCGAGGTAAGTTGTTTAAGGGTGTGGATAATCATCCATATTCACCCTTACTCTTTCCTTCTCTCATCTTTTCATTTCTTTAGGTTTAGGTTGTCGTCAAACCTCACTAACCGTAGGCCATCCATGCATGATAACGTTAGGACTCTTAGTTCCCCTTAGAGTTTCCTTTGTGTCTTCTCTCTTCTCATCTCAAAACTTCTTGAAAACACTCAATAAGGATAAAGTGTATTGCGCACGAGCCTTAAGCGTGGGGAATGAGAAATGAGGGGCTTCCTCTCATCTTTCTAGAGTGCTTAGCGAGCGTCCTGTCTTGGGACGATGCGTTAAGTATTCGCCCCTATGCCCTAGACTTTGGTGCAATGCAACTTATGAACTAACTTAAGCCACTTCTGTCCTAAAAAATACAAACAAGCTTCAAACCTTTTTGTCCTTCGGGATTGTCAAACTAAAGGCTATTTTCAAAAAGGGCACGTTACTTTCCGTCTGAGACGCAAACAGGCATCGACCCTAACTGCCGGACGCGAACTCAACGTCGCTCATAAAAAACACAAAAAGAACTTGGTCCGAACTACGTTGACTCTGAATTCCCCATTGCACAAAGGGGGTACGTAGGCCTAGGACGTCGATGTCCTACCGAGTCTGTCTTTGTCTCCCCTTCCCCCGTCTTAGTACAACCCTAGATGATAGGATAACTCACCCTTAGATTAGACAACAAGCGTGGATCCCATCGAGTACGATGGACGCGTGGGGTGCTAGCACCTTCCCCTCGCGTAACCGACTCCCGAACCCAGGCTATGGTCGCGATGACCATTACTTTCCCTCTTCCTCAGGTTTGTGCGGTGTTCCCTTTCCCTCTCTTGGGATAAATTTACACGGCTGACGACTCTGTTTTCCGCGCCACTCTCGCGTTTGTACCTGGATGAAAATCCTGGGAGCGACAGCTGGCGACTCTGCTGGGGATCTGGTTGACCTATGTTGGTCCATCCCTAAGCGAGTCAATCCTAGCGCTTGCTTGTCTTTGTTCTCTTTGGGTGTTTTTGTTTTTGTTTTGCTTTATTTGCTGTATTTTATTTTTATCGCATTTTCTGCATTGCATTTCATTTTTATTACTGTCATACTGGATGCTGCTGTTTTGTGCTGACTGTTTCTGTTTTGCAGGTCGGGTTGTTTTGAGAGATAAGCCCAATACCCAGGCTTGAGTACACCCTAGGACTAGAGTGGAAAGTAGTGGGACCTACGTGCCCGCTTGGTACGTTTGTGTGTTCACGAAATTCACAACCAGACGAGGCTATCTTGGGACACATTCTGACGTGTGTGTCTTGCGCATGTTAGGGTGTCGATCTAGAGAGCTGTCGACTTTGGTGACCGATCATCGAGGACCTTAGTGGAAACATCCCTCTTTAGTGGTGACAGTGGCAGACCACATCCCGTGGCAAACCCATTCGCACCCGAGGGCCCACTTTGGAACTCGCATTGGATGGCCCCTATCTTTTGAAGAGAATCAGTGGAGGCACTCCTCGATTGACGATAGTACTGTACCCCGAGGGATGAATGTACTATTATTTCTCGACCTCAGTGCCAAAGCTGAGGACCTTCCGTTTTGGAGAATCAGTTGAGGCCTCCTCGATTGATGATGATGCTAAACCAGAAATGGTGAACGTATCATCATTTCTCGACCTGAGAGCCCGGGATACTGAACTTCCTAGTACCCACATGTGAGGGGGATGGGTGTTTGCAGGTTGCAGGTTGCAGGTAACCGAAACCTTCAACCTACCCTGTTTTCTGGATTTCTCATCAATGTCTGATTATTTGGGTTCCTGGTTATCTCAGTGGTTCAGAATTCTGGTTTTCTGGGTTGTGGTTCTCGTTCAGTTAACAGCACAACACCTCCAGCAGTGTTGCCTTGATCCCATGTTTGCATGAGCATATCATTTTCTTGCATTCTAACATGTTTGACATTTTTCAGGGCTTGCATCTTACTCTTGATTCCGATTTTCTGAGGTTACCTTGGCATGGATGTCCCGAGAAAGAAGATTGTTGCCTATTCGTTCCCAGATCCGACTTTGACATTGATTCACAAGTTGGTTAATATGGCTGGTCCCGGAGTTCTTACAGAGTTCAGTGGAGGGTATGGGAGACTTCTGAAGTTTATTTATAATATCTCCAAGTATGAGAAGGATGCCATTCATACACTTCTTCAGTTTTACGATCTGTCTTTGCGTTGCTTCACTTTCCCAGACTACATCTTGGCCCCAACGTTGGAGGAGTTCTCATTTATTTTGGGAATCCCTATCAGGCATGACATAGTATTCTTTTCTAAAGAACACCCCGGGGTAAAAGAAATGGCTGTTGCTCTTCATATTGGTGAATCCGTTCTGAGCAGTAATATTGAGGAAAAACAAGGAGCTAAGGGTTTCTTATTGAAGTTCTTGTTTGATCAAGCTTGCATACATGTTAAAGAGAAGAATTGGACTGCTTTCCAAGCTATTCTGGCTATGTGCATCTATGGGGTTGTCCTGTTTCCCAATGTTCCTGATCTGGTGGATATGCATGCTGTCAGAATCTTTATTTCAAAGAATCCTATACCTACCTTGCTAGGTGATGTGTATCATTCAGTTCACTACAAGAATGAAAATAGGCGGGGAAAAACTGTGAGTTGTTGTGCACCGCTCTTATCTACTTGGTTTCTGAGCCATCTCCCTGAAACTGGCGCCTTTATTGATACGGAAGATTCTCTGAAGTGGTCAAAGAGGTTAATGGGCTTGACTGCTGACAACATTGTTTGGTTCAATCATGACTTGCTAGGAATGGAGATTATTTGCAAGTGCGGAGAATTCCCTAATGTACCCTTGATAGGGAGAAAAGGTGGAATCAACTATAATCCTTCCCTTGTTATCAGGCAGTTTGGTTATCCTTTGAGAGGTCCACCTGAAGAGAGAGATATCAGAGAGTCCTTATTCTTCAATGGTATTGAGGATCAAGAGATGATGAGGAAGATTGTGAATGCTTGGAAACAGGTGACCAAGAAGGGTAAAACTTCATTCGGGAAATGTAATAACCGGGCTTTTCCTTCCTATAAAGAGTGGATTAAGAAGAGAGCAGAAGAGGAGCTTCTTCCCTTCCCGGTGGAACGACCTTTGTATCCTTTACTGATTGAACCTCCTACCACAGTTGAGATAGAGAAGTTTAACAAGTTGTGGGCTGAAAATGAAAAGCTGCGAGAAGAAAACAGAGAGCTGCTAAGAGAGATTCATCAGTTGAAACATGAGCGGGGTGAAGCTGTTCATACCACCAAGTTGAAGACAGAGCTTCTTGCTAAGGCAGAAAAAGAGCTAGCTGACATGGTCACATCCAGAAAAAGGATGAAAGAAGCTTTGGACGCTATCAGTAAGGTTCTCGAGTCTAAGAAGGAGGAATTAGACAAGGCTTTGCTGAAAATTCACAGGTTCAATGATCACCAAGAAACTGCAATGGCTGAGAATAAGAGAAAGGAAGACGATTATCTAGCTTAGATTGATCAGTTGAAGTTGACGCTCAAGAAAAAAGACGCTGAGATCCTGTCAGGGGTATTCAAGAGACAAGTAGTCGAGGATCGACTCAATGAAGCCATAGCCTCCATAGAGGAACTGAAGGTCCAAGCTGAAGTGAAGAAACCTAGACATGAGGGTCCTAGCATGGATGGTGTTTCTGGAGAAGACGCTTGGGAGTTGCATTGCCGATACTTGGAAGGGATTATACATAGAAGAGACGTTCTCATTCAAGAGCTAATTCAGAGACCAAAGCATCCCAACACCAAAAAGCTGTTCAAGGAAATTCAAGACTGGAGTAGAAAGCATAGTGGATGGGGGGGATTGACACTTGTGGACTTTGATGACATGCCGTAGTTTTCTATTCTCTTTTATTGTATTTGGATCACCACCAGGCTTGTTGGTTGGGACCTCTATGATTTTTGTGTTCAGACTTGTTATCTTGGATTCGTGATTGTTGACATTTGGTTTTCCTCTGGCTTTCTTAATATATGGGCCGAAGTTTCGTTCTATCTTGTTGTTAAAACTGGAATCAAGGGGTGGATCGCCCTGCGAATATTCAAACATGTTCATTTGCATTTGCATATTCATAATCATTTTGCATAATCATTTTGCATGACAGGTGTTTATCTCCGGTATTCTTATCTTGTTCTAATCTCAGGATTGCAGATCAACACATTCATCGGTATTCTACCAGACAAAATCAGAAGAGACTCATGGATCAGCTACAGAATGAGATCATTGAGATGCGGACTCGCATGAACCAATTCATGGAATTAATGCAAGGTGTTGCTCAAGGCCAAGAGCAGTTGAGGACTCTCGTTCAGCCACTGATTACAAGAAATGAGGAAGACAGTAATAATGTTCAGAAGGGCCCTACGGGCGGAGGTATTCCTGTTTCTGGTGTTGTGATCCCTCCGGGCGGAGCTGAGCATGCTGAGGGAGGTGGTATTGGTGCTGGCGCAGTTCATGGCCGTTAGTATGATGATGTTCAAGATGATGCATTTTCTCTGCCAGGTGGGGATGCTGGTCCCCAGATTGACAATGATCAGAGGCTCAGGTTGATTGAGGAACAACTAAGGGGTGTTGTGAATCAGGATTATGTGGGAATGGGTCTAGAGGATTTGGGGTTGGTTCCAGGCGTTGTTATTCCGCACATGTTTCAGACTCCCACTTTTGAGAAGTATAATGGTATGTCTTGTCCAAGGACCCACGTGAGAGCATACGCAAGTAAGATGGATGCGCATGCGAAGAATGAGAAGCTGATGAGGCATTGCTTCCAGGATAGCCTATCTGGGGCATCCCTGGAGTGGTATATGCAACTGGAAAGGAAAGATGTGCGAAGTTGGAGAGATCTGGCAGGAGCATTCATTAGACACTATCAATATAACACTGATATGGCTCCTAATCGAACACAGTTGCAGAACTTATCACAAAAGAACAATGAGAGTTTCAAAGAGTATGCCCAGAGGTGGCGAGAACTGGCAGTGAGGGTTCAGCCTCCCATGTTGGAACGTGAAATGATAACTATGTTTATGGCCACCTTGCAGGGTCATTACTATAAAAAGCTGGTACCGTGTATGACTGGAAAGTTTGCTGATTTGATCTTTGTAGGAGAGATGGTAGAAAGCGGAATTAAGGCGGGGAAAATTTCAGGCGGTGATGTGTCCTCATCTGGAGGAAGTAAGAAGCCTTATGCTAGTGGTTACAAGAAGAATGAGGGAGATACAAACTCTGTGTCATTATATCGTGGTAGAGAAGGACCTCGTCAGAACTTCAATCAGCAGGTGGCTTCTGTAACCATCCCTGCAGCACCTCAGCAGCCAGCAGCGTCTCAACAGCAAAATCAGGCTCCTCGCAGACCACAGCCTAGGCGGGATAGGCATCTTGACACTCCACCTCTTCCCTACGCTCAATTATTTCAGTACTTGTTAAAGCTACAGTTAATTCAGAAGAGAACATTGGCTCCACCTACTGGTAATCCACCTCCCGGCTATGACGCCAACGCCCACTGTGAGTTTCATTCTGGGGCACCCGGACATTATATTGAGAACTGTAGGGCTTTTAAGCATCAGGTTCAAGATTTGGTGGATTCCAAGGCCATCAATTTCTCCAATGACGTTCCAAATGTGAATCAGAACCCGATGCCGAACCACAGTGGGCCGGGGGTTAATGCCATTATTAAAGACTGTGAAGACTTGAGTTTGATTTCAGATGTGAACGAAGTCCAAACTCCCTTGGGTATGGTGAAGGAAAGACTGCTGAAGGGAGGGGTATTTCCCGATTGTGATGAAGGTTGTGTGAAATGTGTGTCGCAGCCAGGCGATTGTGATTTATTGAAAACAGGTATTCAGAAAATGATCAGTGAAGGGACGTTACAGTTTGACAGAGGTTGTAAGCAGAATAAAATTACTGACAGAGAGATTGACGTTGCCACAATAACGATTCCATTCAAGACAATAACTATATCAGCTCCGGCGAGACCAGCACCAGTCACTATCACTGTTCCTGGACCAGTCCCGTATGAGAGTACCAAGGCCATCCCATGGAACTATGGGGCCGAGGTGTTTGTTAATGGTAAGAAGCAGGAATTGGAAGAGACATCAGCTGTGAATACAGGGGTTGGAAATCTTGTTGAAGCAAGAGCTATCACTAGGAGTGGTAGAGTCTTTATTCCGTCCGAGAGTCAAGCTGGCAGTTCAAGACAAGACAAAGGTAAACAGATAATGGATGAGTCTGCACAGAGGCAGAAAGCAAATAATTCTATGACAAAGCCAGGTAGGGATACTTTCTCAGAAGACGTAGAAGAGTTTATGAGGTTGATCAGAAAAAGTGATTACAAGATTGTTGACCAACTTCACCAAACTCCATCGAAGATTTCCATTCTATCCTTACTGTTGTGCTCCGAGGCACACCGAAATGCATTGCTGAAGGTTCTGAATATGGCTTATGTACCGCAGGAAATATCTGTCAACCAATTAGAAGGGGTTGTGGCTCATGTGAATGCTGGTAATGGTTTGGGTTTCACCGATTTAGATCTGACTCCAGCTGGGAGGAATCACAACAACGCTCTGCATATTTCAGTGGAATGCCGTGGTTCCTTGATGTCACATGTGTTAGTTGATACTGGGTCGTCTTTGAATGTGCTACCGAAGAAGGCTTTGATGAAACTGGATACTTGTGGGTTGATTTGTACACCAAGTGACTTTGTGGTACGTGCTTTTGATGGCTCCAAGAGGTCAGTTTTTGGAGAGTTAGTTATGCTGATCAAGGTGGGTCCTGAGATTTTCAACACCACCTTTTACATAATGGATATTCAGCCTGCCTATAGTTGTTTGTTGGGCCGCCCATGGATCCATAGTGCTGGGACAGTAACTTCTACGCTGCATCAGAAGTTGAAGTATATGGTGGATGGCCACGTGGTGACTGTTTGTGGTGAAGAAGATATTATGGTGAGTCACCTATCGACCTTCAAGTATGTAGAGGTAGATGGTGAAGTACAGGAAACGTTGTGCCAAGCCTTCGAAGCTGTGAAAATTCCCGAGGAACCCCCAAAGGCAGTCAGTCAGCCTGAGGTGGTTGCCCAACCTGAAGTTGTCAGACAACCAGAGATTCCAATGTCCTCTTTCAAAGAGGCGCGTGCTATAGTTGAAGCTGGTGGTTCTCAGAAGTGGGGCAGTGTTATTGATGTTCAAAGAAAGCAAGATACTCATGGACTGGGTTACAAGCCACCTAGGCGTTCTGAAGAGCCTCCCAAGTTCTATGGTCCAGTCCGTTTCACCAGTGCTGGTGTTTTCTTCGACAGAGTCAATGCTATTGAAGGTGAAGGAGATAGTGATTGTGACATGGACGAGTGGATCCGTCCCTGCATTCCTAGTCAGAGTTTAGGCAACTGGTCCTCCGAGAAAGTTATCCAAGTGACGCGCTCGGAGTAATTTACTTTTGCTTTCTGTTATGTTGAGTCCTACGTTCTGCCCAAGACGTAGTGATATTTATTTGTAGGGCTTGGATGTTTTATTTGCTATTTTTATCATCAATAAAGGACGTTTTTTCATTCAAATATTTTGATCCCTGTCTTTCTGTTTTTACTTTTTGCATTAACCCACATCAAAATGGCAATGTGTTTTCTTGTTTGTTGCACTCATAATAAACATAAAACATCCATCATGCAGGTTCATTTGCTCAGATTTCCACCCAGGACTTAGCTATGGCTCGATATGACTTCGATAATCCTATCTATCAAGTTGAAGAAGAGACTGACAAAGAATGTGACTTACCAGAAGAATTAGCCAGGTTACTGAAACAAGAGGAAAGGGTTATTCTACCTCATCAGGAGGAGGTTGAGACTGTTAATCTGGGAACCGAGGATGTTAAGTGAGAAGTAAAGGTTGGGGCTGCCCTGGAAGACACCGTTAAGGGAAGATTGATTGAGTTGCTTCAAGAGTATGTGGATATCTTCGCCTGGTCTTACCAAGACATGCCTGGGCTTGACACTGACATTGTTTCACACTGGCTGCCGCTTAAAGAGGGTTGTACTCCAGTCAAACAGAAATTGAGAAGGATGAAACCAGATATGGCTATCAAGATCAAGGAAGAGGTTCAGAAATAGTTGGATGCCAGATTTCTTGCTGTGACAAATTATCCTCCGTGGGTTGCTAATATCGTACCTGTACCTAAGAAGGATGGGAAGGTCAGGATGTGTGTTGATTACTGAGATTTGAATTGGGCGAGCCCGAAGGATGATTTCCTGCTCCCCCACATTGACGTGTTAGTGGATAATACTGCTCAATATTCTGTGTTTTCCTTCATGGATGGCTTCTCTGGATATAACCAAATCAAAATGGCCCCAGAGGATATGGATAAGACTACTTTCATAACACCGTCGGGAACATTTTGCTACAAGGTAATGCCCTTTGGATTGAAGAATGCTGGGGCAACCTATCAGCGGGCAATGGTGACTCTTTTTCATGATATGATTCACAAGGAGATTGAAGTCTATGTTGATAACATGATTGCAAAGTCACAAACAGAGGAAGAACACTTGGTAAACCTCCAGAAGTTGTTTGAAAGGTTGAGGAAGTTCATATTGAGATTGAATCCGAACAAGTGCACTTTCGGTGTAAGTTCGGGTAAATTGTTGGGATTCATTGTTAGTGAAAGAGGTATCGAGGTTGATCCTGCAAAGATAAGAGCCATACAAGAGATGCCTGAGCCAAGGACAGAGAAAGAGGTTCGCGGTTTCTTGGGGAGGTTGAATTACATTGCCAGGTTCATCTCTCATCTGACAGCCACGTGTGAGCCAATTTTCAAGTTGCTAAGAAAGGATCAAGAGGTCAGGTGGAATGAAAATTGTCGAGAGGCGTTTGAAAGGATAAAGACGTATTTGCAGGAACCTCCAGTCCTTATGCCACCGGTGTCCGGGAGACCGTTGATTATGTACCTTACGGTTCTTGAGAATTTGATGGGTTAAGTGCTCGGTCAACACTATGAGACAGGTAGGAAAGAGCACGCCATTTACTACCTGAGTAAGAAGTTCACTGATTGCGAATCAAGATACTCTATGCTGGAAAAGACATGTTGTGCACTCGCTTGGGCAGCCAAGCGCCTAAGGCAGTATATGTTAAATCACACAACCTTGTTGATTTCGAAGATGGATCCGATTAAGTACGTGTTTGAGAAGCAAGCACTTTCTGGAAGGATAGCCCGTTGGCAGATGGTTTTGACAGAGTACGATATTCAGTATGTTTCTCAGAAGGCCATTAAGGGAAGTGTTCTGTCAGAATATCTTGCTGAACAGCCGATCGAGGATTATCAGCCAATGAAGTTTGAGTTTCCGGACGAGCATGTTATGTTTCTGAAAATGAAGGATTGTGAAGAGCCCCTGCCTGACGAAGGACCTGAGATTGGGTCTTAGTGGAAGATGATTTTTGATGGGGCTGTCAACTCATATGGTAATGGAATTGGGGCAATCATTGCAACCCCGAAGGGTTCTCATATACCTTTCACTGCCCGGTTAGCGTTCGTGTGTACCAACAACGAGGCGGAGTATGAAGCATGCATCATGGGGTTAGAGGAAGCAATTGATTTGAGAATTAAGAACATCGATGTCTATGGTGATTCCGCGTTGGTAGTTAATCAGATTACAGGAGAATGGGAGACTCGTCAGGCAAATTTGGTACCTTATAACAACTATGCCAGAAGGTTGTTACCTTTCTTTGACAGGGTGGATTTTCATCATGTGCCCCGAGCTAAGAATCAGATGGCTGATGCGTTGGCGACATTGGCATCCATGTATAAGGTGAACCGGTGGAATGAAACACCTTCGATTAGAATCATGCGTCTGGACAGACCAGCTTTTGTGTTTGCAATTGAAGATGTGTCTGATGGCAAACCGTGGTATCATGATATTAAAGTTTTTCTGAAAAGACAGGAGTATCCAGAGGGTGCCTCCACCAAAGATAAGAAGACTCTGAGGAGGTTGGCAGGAAACTTCTTTCTGAACAAGGATGATGTGTTATATAAGAGGAACTTCGATATGGTCTTGCTACGTTGTGTTGATGAACACGAGGCATGTTTGTTGATGGATCAAGTTCATGAGGGCTCTTTTGGTACTCATTCCAGTGGACACACCATGGCTAGAAAGTTGTTGAGGGCAGGATATTACTGGATGACTATGGAGTCTGACTGTTTCAAGTACGCTCGAAAGTGCCATAAATGCCAGATTTATGTAGATAAGATGCATGTGCCGCCTACGCCTCTAAATGTGTTGTCATCTCCTTGGCCTTTTGCAATGTGGGGCATAGATATGATTGGAAAGATTGAGGCCACTGCTTCCAATGGGCATCATTTCATTTTGGTTGCCATTAACTATTTCACAAAGTGGGTGGAAGCAGCCTCGTACGCCAACGTCACCAAGCAAGTGGTAGCCCGGTTTATAAAGAAGGATATCATCTGTCGTTATGGGGTCCCGGAGAGAATCATCATTGATAATGGCTCGAATTTGAACAACAAGATGATGAAGGAACTATGTCGGAGTTTTAAGATCGAGCATCATAATTCCTCTCCATATCGTCCGAAGATGAATGGGGCTGTTGAGACAGCAAATAAAAATATCAAGAAGATTGTGCAGAAAATGGTGGTAACATATAAAGACTGACATGAGATGCTACCTTACGCCCTACATGGTTACCGTACTTCAGTGCGTACGTCAACTGGGGCAACCCCTTTATCATTGGTGTATGGTATGGAGGCAGTTTTACCATTAGAGGTCGAGATTCCGTCTTTGAGAGTTCTCACAGATGTGAAGCTAGATGAAGCTGAGTGGGTGCGTTCCAGGTTAGATCAGTTGAACCTTATTGAAGAAAAGAGATTGGCAGCCATCACACATGGTCGGTTGTATCAGAGTAGGATGAAGCACGCCTTTGACCAGAAAGTGCGTCCTCGGAGTTTTCAGACAGGCGAATTGGTTTTGAAAAGGATCCTGCCTCCTCAGACAGATCACAGGGGCAAATGGACTCTAAACTACGAAGGGCCATATGTGGTAAGAAAGGTTTTCTCTGGTGGAGCCTTACTACTTTCAACTATGGATGACGAAGATTTTACATCCCCTGTGAACATAGACGTAGTCAAAAAATACTTCGCATAAAAGAGACTCACTGGACATAAAAAGAAAATCCAGGCAAAAAATGGGCATCCCGGCGAACCATGAAAAGGAAAAGGTTCGGGAAAAAGTTAGGGATAAAATGTAAAAAGAAACGTGTAAACCCGCAAAGTTGAAAACTGAAAAGGCAACTTTGGCAAAAATGGGTATCCCGGTGGATTGAAAACCCGAAAAGGGCAATCCAGGCAAAAGTTAGGGATCTATAAGCGAAAGGCTATGGTCTGCGTTCTATCTGTGAGTACTTTTAATGCCTGGAAATTCTAAAAGAAAGGAATCAGTACAGTTAGTCTCTTCAAAGGTCAAGACATCTGTGGATAAGCAAGACATATGGGTCATAGCTGAGTCAAATCATGGTGGATATCTGTTCCCACATTGCCGACATGTGTATTTTCTTTTTTTTTGCTTTTGCTTTTGCGCAATTACCTCTTTTTAGGAATTGTTTCCTATTGTAAATGCCTATTTACAGGCCACTCTTCTCAATAAAATATTCATTTCACTCAGAGAGCTTTCCATTGTTTGTTTTACTTTTACTTTTACTATTTTGTTCGCAAAAACGTCCGATATTTTTGATAAACATTGCATATAAAACTTCGAGCTTTGCGGAGCATAACGAAAAGCAGTAGAAATTACTTAGGCATTATTGGTGATAGTCATGTTGTGGCATATTCTATTTGTTGTTATTTGACTTGCAGGGCAACAAGATTGTATTTCCCCAGCAGATTGCTTTCCCCAGCATTGAGATTGCGCTTTCCTCAGTAGAGCAGACTTTCCCCAGCAGAAGACCTGGAAAGTATCTTCTATGGATCAAGACGTTATTTCCCCACAGGATCAGGGTGTTCACTTCCCTCGTCCATTCAGGAAGCGTGCTTTCGTCGACAATGTCATATTCTAGTCCCTAGCAAGGTGGGAGTAAAGTCATTTTCCCCATCAGCAGGCTAAGTTCAGCAGTATCCCCAAGCAGGATGGTATCATGGACTGTTTTCCCCAAGCAGGGTGGTATTATGGGCTGGCATCCCCCAGCAGGTCCTAAGCCCGTCTGTTATTAGCAATCCTCAGTAACAGACTTCTAGTTCCGTTATTGGCATTCATTCTCAACTCCCCCAGCAGAGGAGAAATCTCAGGTTTTGGATGTTACCTTCAGTAAAGGACAGGTGTGGCCCCGGTAGTTCTTTCAGGATTTCATCCCCAGTAGAAGTTATTGATCCAAGGAGTCGATCAGTATAATCCTTCTCAGCAGAGTTCCTGGATTCATAGGACAATTTATCTTTGTGGGGTTTAGTCATTCAGCAATACTAGACATTCCCTTGCAGAGCTATTCGCCAGGATCGTTAATCCATGATTTCATTTTTTACCCCTTCGTCCAGGTGGTCCTTTGGTTTATCCCCTCAAGGTCTTTACCTTCAGACACCCGTTCGTGTTTGAACCTTTTACTTCAATACCTGTCTGTATTGATCTTTGACGCCCGCCGTGTCCTTTCAGCACCCGTCCGTGTTTGAACCTTCGATTTCAATACCCATCTGTATTGACCTCTCGATGGCACTCGTCCGTGTTGCCTTCCATTCCCCAGCGAGATTAATCCCCGGTAAAAGTTTCTTTACACCCTTTTCGACACCCGTCCGTGTACTTTTTTGATACCCGTCCGTATTGAGTTTTTTACACCCGTCCGTGTACCTTTTCGATACCCGTCCGTATTGAACCTCTTTACACCCGTCCGTGTACCCTTTTCGATACCCGTCCGTATTAAAACCTTTTTACACCCGTCCATGTATCTTTTCGATACCCGTACGTATTTAACCTTTTTACACCCGTCCGTGTACCTTTTCGATTCCCGTCCGTGTTGAAACCTTTTTACACCCGTCCGTGTACCTTTTCGATACCCGTCCATATTAAAACCTTTTTACACCCGTCCGTGTACCTTTTCGATACCCGTCCATATTGAAACCTTTTTACACCCGTCCGTGTACCTTTTCGATACCCGTCCGTATTGAACCTCTTTACACCAGTCCGTGTACCACTTTTGATACCCGTCCGTGTTGAAACCTTTTTACACCCGTCCGTGTACCTTTTTGATACCCGTCCGTATTGAAACCTTTTTACACCCGTCCGTGTACCTTTTCGATACCCGTCCGTATTGAAACCTTTTTACACCCGTCTGTGTACCTTTTCGATACCCGTACGTATTTAACCTTTTTACGTCCGTCCATGTATCTTCTCAGTACCTGTCTGTATTTGATATCTTTGATTCCTTGACACCCGTCAGTGTTTATTCTCAGCATAGATAACACCCGTTAGTGTTCATTTCAAGACATTTCAATACATTGTTTGTATTGATTTCCAACACTCGTACGTGTTGTGACAGTGCAACATTTATTGTTTGTTCCCCAGTGGAGTCGTCCCTCCTTTGTTGATTGCAAATTTCTGGGTTCTTCGGTATTCAATCTCCGTGTATCCCGATTGTCTGAAAGCCGTCGCTATCATACCCTCAGGACCAAGTTGATTGAATAGGGGCAGCTGTAGCACCCCAAAATTTGCCCTCCTTACTTTATTACTAACTAGCTGATGTTTCATTTCATTTTTGCATTATCATGTATGCATATCATTGGTTCTTAGCATGGGGTCAAGGTGCCTGAGGCATGTTCAAGAGGAGAAGATATTCTTCAAAGGGTCAAGCAAGAGAGTTCAAGTGGATTACTCTCTCCTAACCAGTGCAGAAATTAGGGTTTTATCATCACCAAATGGCATATCTTATCTTTGTTGGAGAGGATACACATCATATTCATAGGAATTTGGATTTGGAGACTGTGTTATTTCCTCCTAGACTGAGGGTACCAAAACTAGGGTTTGCTATAAAGACAATTTATTTCTGGTTTTTTAGGCAAGACTTGATTCCATGGTATTCCTTGGGTCCCTAAGTATCTAGGGATGGGAGGTTGTCCATCAGTTTGGTTCAGGAGAGATTTAATTGGCCAATGGATTGTAAATCAGGTGAATTGGGTAAAAGTCAACAGTGAGAGGAGAAGTCAACTGTGGAATTTTTGAGGTTCTCTCCAAGGTTTTCAAGGTCTCACATCCTCATATGGTCTTCAAGAGTCAAGTTTCATACCATTTATCAAGAATCGAGGGTTGGTACAAAAGTTACTAAATTTGGAAATGACCTATAATTTGAAAGTTTCCTTTTTGGGCAAGTTCCTGCACTGCATTTAACTTGACTTTTCATCATCAAAGAAGTTTCAAATGAATTTTTCTCCAACATGAAAGTTGAATATATTTTTATCCTCTTTCCAACAAGTACTAGTGGGTCTCCATATCATTTGTGAAACTCAACTTATGATCAAAAGGAGGCAAAGTGGTTTTTAGGGTTTCATTTTCACAATTTTTACATTTTGGGACATATGGACCTATAATTAATTCCATTGCTTCAAGGCACTTTTTAACATCAAAGGACACTCCTAAAGGGTCATTATAGGCTTTTGAATCAAGTGAATCAATGGTATATTTATCACTTATTCTCCATTATTCAAAATTGCCAAATTATTTAAAAATCATGAATCAAATTGTTTCAAGGCCCAAATCAAATTCAGGTGTGGTTAGCAATTTAAACATAAATGATCCATCATGAAATATTTGGATATCCATGCATAGAAGGAGGTGTATCTCACATTATGTGATTTTCTAAAATCATCCAAAACTCTATAGCAAAGGAACTTCCAAGGCCCAAACAATTATCAGTGAGAAACCCTAGAGTATTTAAACTCATTCATGCACTGGTTAGGTCAGAGACACATGATGTTTAGAGGAGAAAAAGTTTCAACCCTAATTCTTGAATTCATTGAATCTCTCAATCCACAAGGAGTCTTCTCAAAATTCTTTCACAACATTCATCCTTGGGATCCCTAGAGTACAAATCGCCCATCTTTGGAAGCTGAAAGCAAGGATAAAGGGTTGCACCATCTCAGGTTAGTGATGATTTTCACGATCCCAAAACTCAGTTTTTAAATATGTATATTGATGTGTGATGTCCACTGGTTATTCTGATGTGTTTACTTTTGAATTTGGACGTGTGGATTGGTTGTAGCATGTGTTTAAAGTTTGGAACCCTAACCTTTTTCTCTTCGTTTTTTATTGTGTGCCAATGGTTTGTGATTTTGGATGACATATTCGTGACCCTCATGAAATTCTGGACAAAATGGTATAGGCCTTTGCATTTTCTGGGTTGTTTTAGGTTGCAGGTGGCTGGAGCTAGAGCTCCGGCGACTAGTGTGGTGGTCCAGCGGTGAGGGGTTTGCACGAAGAAGATGAAATCCTCACCATTCATCCTTTTGATCCAACGGCCATTACGTTGCCACGTTTTTTATTTTTAAGTTTTTATTTTAATGCTTACATGTTTATCACCCCAGGATAGCTACCGTGTTCCACCAATCATGTTATTTCATTTTGTTTACTTTTTATTTAGTTGACTCAACCACGTGCATTGGATGAATCGTATGGCTGAAATCATGACAACGCATTAAAATAGACATGTGCCTGGCACATGGGAGTCATATGGTATGCTGAACGATGTTGTGTATGCGTGTGTTTGTAGTTACAGTGTGCGTGTTGATCATGACCGTTGATCATTATTACTATTTGATTTGTTTGATTGATGAGGAACGCAGGATCAATCCAAGGGCAGGTACGCAGTCAACATGGTTGACTGAGGTCCACACGTGGACATTTTTTTATTTTGTTTTTTCTGATGGACTCTTGGTGGTGGACTTGCTATTCACACACGCCCTTTTAAGCCCATTTACCATTCCAACGTATTTTTCTTACTCATTGCACCCCCCTTGCATATTTCTTTCTATTTTATTTTTATTCAACTATTGCATTTTCATTTTTATTTTTTTAAAATAGTTATATGCATTTAAAAATTCCAATAAAATTCATGCATCATTTTTATAATTTTATAAAATTTACACAAATTTTATTTTATTATTTTATTTTATTTTTATCATCTGAAATGTTTATTTGGTTTATTTTCTCTTGAATTGAGCATATCATGCATACTCAACTTTGTTTATTTTATTTCTCTGCATCCATAAAACATTTTCAATCCATTCTTTTTGAATTTGTTAGATAACATTCTGAGATGCATTAAAATATTTTTCTATCATTTTTAAAACTATTTCATATTGCATTTTAATCTTCCTTTTTGGCACATTGAACCCTACTTCTCATCTGAGCTTTGCATAATGTTTGAGTGACTAACATCTTGAATTTTTACAGGAGTTTTTGATATGTTGTTTGCCTCTGGTTGAGAAATGTTGATATTTATTTTGGAAATTTTAGAAGTTGTTTCTCTAATTATTTGATTGCTTTCACTTGAGATCTTCTTGAATGCATATTTCTAATCATGCCTGAGTTTTTGTTTGAGAAGGCACTTGTGCCATTGCTTGGGGGTTTGTTTCTTTGATTTCTTAATTCATGTTTGGTTGTTATTGGTCACTTGATCGCCATTGTATGCCTTTGCTTGGGTTTCATCTATCTCATTTCTTTTACTTATGTCTATTCCGTACTAACCTTTTATGCAGGGACCGAGGTAAGTTATTTAAGGGTGTGGATAATCATCCATATTCACCCTTACTCTTTCCTTCTCTCATCTTCTCCTTTCTTTAGGTTTAGGTTTTCGTTAAACCTCACTAACCGTAGGCCATCCATGCATGATAACGTTAGGACTCTTAGTTCCCCTTAGAGTTTCCTTTGTGTCTTCTCTCTTCTCATCTCAAAACTTCTTGAAAACACTCAATAAGGATAAAGTGTATTGCGCACGAGCCTTAAGCGTGGGGAATGAGAAATGAGGGGCTTCCTCTCATCTTTCTAGAGTGCTTAGCGAGCGTCCTGTCTTGGGACGATGCGTTAAGTATTCGCCCCTATGCCCTAGACTTTGGTGCAATGCAACTTATGAAATAACTTAAGCCACTTCTGTCCTAAAAAATACAAACAAACTTCAAACCTTTTTGTCCTTCGGGATTGTCAAACTAAAGGCTATTTTTAAAAAGGGCACGTTACTTTCCGTCTGAGACGCAAACAGGCATCGACCCTAACTGCCGGACGCGAACTCAACGTCGCTCATAAAAAACACAAAAAGAACTTGGTCCGAACTACGTTGACTCTGAATTCCCCATTGCACAAAGGGGGTACATAGGCCTAGGACGTCGATGTCCTACCGAGTCTGTCTTTGTCTCCCCTTCCCCCGTCTTAGTACAGCCCTAGATAATAGGATAACTCACCCTTAGATTAGACAACAAGCGTGGATCCCATCGAGTACGATGGACGCGTGGGGTGCTAGCACCTTCCCCTCGCGTAACCGACTCCCGAACCCAGGCTATGGTCGCGATGATCATTCCTTTCCCTCTTCCTCAGGTTTGTGCGGTGTTCCCTTTCCCTCTCTTGGGATAAATTTACATGGCTGGCGACTCTGTTTTCCGCGTCACTCTCGCGTTTGTACTTGGATGAAAATCCTGGGAGCGACATGTGGTACCAATCGTCACAAATGGACACTTAGGCCATTACCCTCCAAAGATCCCCGTCATTAGGATCAGTTCCACACAAGAACCAGAGCACGTCATAAACCACTTCACATCCACACAATGGGATGGAAGCCACTATAAATCGAAGTTTAACCTCATCATTACTGGACCGAAGTCCTAATATCATCATTAAACTATGCTATGAATGCATGATACACAACGTCAATAATCATCATCGTCAATAAAATCATTATGTGTATCATCATTCATCAAAATATCATGTTAATCATGTCATCAAATATACGCCAAAACATTACAAAATCATCACGTCATTATCATCATTAACATCAATAACACCATGGTAAATCATCAGAAAAATCACAGCACTGAAACATCAGAACATCACATAAATCATAAACAAAATTTCGTGAACAACAGGGTTCGCTACTGAGTTCGCCTTGCGAACCTATTCGCTTTGCGAAGCTGCCATCGAATCCCTATCCCCATACAAAAACCATAAAGTTCCTCCTTCTGCCTCTCCTCGCTGCCTCTATTCGCTAGGCGAAGCCCTTCGCTGGGACGTTCTCCTTGCGAGGCCCAAAAGTTACCTCCCAGAGTCATCTCAGTACCATCACACACTCATCGCGCCTTCGCTGCGCTGCTCGCTTTGCGAGCCTGGGCGAACATTCGCCTTGCGAATGAGTTGTTCACCTTGCGAACTAGCGATTTCCACAATCGCTGCTATGCATCAGTAGCACTTTAGTCCACCAAATCCCTACGGGTTCAACCTCAATTCTCCCAAAACATCTCCAAAACAGTCCTAAAGCATCATGGCATTCAAAGGCATAAAACCTACGACATTTAGGTTGATTAATTCCACTATCATCAAAAGGTTTAGCCTCGAAGGCTTATTTTTACCCAAATCAATTCAACCCTCAATAATCCATCATCGATCCTCAGAAATACCCCTAAATCATCAATAACTCATAAACCCTTCAAAAACCCCAAAAACCTCAAAAATCCACTTTAAACACGTCACTTCCTATATTGAAAACAATGAAAGGAAATACTCCCCATACCTTAGATTGTCGATCCGGAGCTTTTCTCTATTGAGCCTTTGGAAACCTTCATGAATCCTCGCCTTTTCCTTTTTCCTCAGAGCTCTGCACTTTCTCCTTATTTTCAGATCTAACAAAATGAATCCTATTCCTCCCAATTCCTTTTTGTTAAACCCTTGGGCTTCCAAAATGGGATATCCCCAATTTACCCTCACTAATCCTCCTCAAAAGTCCATCTTGCCCTTAATTCCTCTAATATTATTTTAAATTAATAATAATACTAATATATTCATATTATATACTATTATTTAATTAAAATAACCAAAACTCTACCAAAATACTGACATCGACACAAACACCCAAAATTCACCGAAAATTCACAAATATTATATTTAAATAAATTAAATAAATATTCTAATAAATTTGGGGTGTTACATGATTCACTTCTGCCGAGGAGAACTTCTTCATCTTTCCCTTCACCAGAGCCAAGTACTCGATGAGGTTGTCGTTATTGGCTTGGTACTCTCCCCGTACCTGGGAGGCCACGACCTGGGAGTCAATGTATATTTTTACCTCTTTGGCACCGAGGTCCTCGGATAACCCTAACCAGGTGAGGAAAGTCTCGTATTCGGCCTGGTTGTTCGACGTCGGGAAGGATAACGTGAGGGAGACTTCGATCAAGATACCTTCCTCGTTTTCAAGGATGATGCCCGCTTCGCTACCTGTCGATTTGGACGCCCCGTCGATGTAGATCGTCTACTTTTAGGATCCGTTGGTCGAAGGTTCTGGGAGGGTCATTTCTGCCACGAAGTCGGCCAGCACCTGAGCCTTCAGGGCCTTTCTCCCCTCATATTGGATGTCAAACTTGGCGAGTTCGAGCGACCATCTGAGCATCCTCCCCCCATGTCTGGCCGACCAAAGAGTTGTCTCACGGGTTGCTCGGTCCTCACCATGATCATGTGGGCTAAGAAATAGTGTTGCAGTCTTTGGCCGCAGTGACAAGGGCCAGAGTGGCCTTTTCGATCTGCTGGTATCTAAGTTCAGGACCTTGGAGGGCTTTGCTGGTGAAGTAAATTGGCTTTTGCCTGTCGGGGGTCTCCCAGATTAGAACTGCGCTGACTGCTTCGCCCGTAATGGCGAGATATAAGTATAACGTCTCTCTGCCCTCTGGTCGCGAGAGAATTAGGGGTTGCGAAAGGACTTGTTTGAGGTGGAGGAGCGTCTGGTCGCATTCCTCGGTCCATTTGAACGTGGCTTTCTGGCGTAGGAGTTTGAAAAATGGAAGTGCGTAGTGTGTCGACTTGGCCACAAAGCGGGAAAGCGAGGTCAACATCCCGTTTCGTAATTGTATCGATTTCTTCGAGTCCGGCGTCGAGATCTCAGAGAATGCCGTGCATTTGTTGGGGTTCGCCTCGATTCCTCGCTCTGTGAGGTAGAAACCGAGGAACTTGCCCGCCCGGACACTGAAGGTGTATTTCTCGGGGTTGAACCTCATCTTGCATTTCCTCGCCGTGTTAAAGACCTTTTTGAGATGGGCAGTGTTGTCGACTTCTTCTGCAGATTTGACGATCACGTTGTCTATGTAGACCTCGAGCATGTCGTCGATCTGTCCCGGAAGACTTTGTTCATCATCCGCTAGTAGGTCGCGCCGGCGTTCTTCAGGCCGAAGGGCATCACGTTGTAGTAGTAATTGCCCGACTCGGTCATGAAGGCAGTGTGCTGCTTGTCGGCCTTGGCCATGGGGATTTGATTATACCCCGAGTAGGCATCCATGAAGGACAATAACTTGAAACCTGCAGAATTGTCGACCAGCTGGTCGATGTTAGGTAGTGGATAAGCATCCTTTGGGCATGCACGGTTAAGATCAGTATATTCAATGCACATCCTCTATTTTCCATTATTTTTCTTGACAAGTACAACGTTGGACAGCCAGGTTGTGTACCTGGCCTCTGAAATGAAATTTTCCTCTTAGAGGTCTTTTACAGCTTTTTTAGCAGCCTCCGCTTTCTCGGGAGACTGCCTACGCCTACGTTGCACTATAGCCCTAGCGGCTGGATCTACCGTAAGCTGGTGACAGGCCACCTTTGAGAAAAGGCCAGGCATCTCCGACGCGCTCCACGTGAATAACTCAGCATTCTCTCGAAGGCAGACCTTCAACTGCTTCTTCGCCAGGTCGGGGAGCCCGGGTACCAATCTTCACATTCCTGTCTGAATCATCTCCGAGGGAGATGAGCTCGAAGTTCTCTTCTAGAATAAGGCGCGTTAGGCGTACATGATGTCCACCGAACTCCCTTGGTCGACCAGGATTCTACGGACGTCAAAGTTCGCCATCTGAGCCCTGATCAAGAAAGGGATGGTGGAGTTAGGGGCGCCACCCGATAGTTCCTCGAGGTAGAAGGTGACGGGGTTCGACTTCCCTTGTACCTTCTCAAAGGTAGCAGTCTGTGTTGAGCTCGCGGATTCCAGCTCATCGAACTTTTGCTTGATCGACCATGGGGAAACTTTCCCACAGGCTGCGAGCGGTCACAGGGTCCTCGGGGGGAAGACTCTCCCACGAGCTATGAACGATCGCGGGGATCTCGGGCTCATCGGGGACGTAGAAGTCCTCTGGTCTTGTGACACTCAGAGCGACTTGTATCCCATTCTCTCTGGTGGGAGGGGCCGTTTCCTCGACCCTTTGTGTTTCCTGGGCATCCTGTCTGGGGGGGTCATTCCTCCTCGTATACTGCTTGAGGTATCCCTCCTTGATCAGAATTTCTATCGCATCCATGAGGTGGATACAGTCCTCGGTGACATGCCCATGGCTCATATGGAACCTGCAGTACTTGGACTTGTCAATGTTTGGTTTGACAGGTGTCGACTTCGGAAAGTGGACACCTCCTTTCTTGAATTCCGAGTTGGCGCACTCGGCCAGAAATCGCTCGCGGGGGAGCAGTGAGCGACGTGTACTCTATGAACTGGCCAGCTGGACCTCTCGACTCACGAGATTCCCTGGGACGGTCTTCTCTTCTTCTATCACCCCCTCGCCAGGGAGCGGTAGAGTCTTCTTGCCTGGAGCTTTGGGGGCCCTCTTGGTGCCGCGAGTCGCGGGCACCATGGGCAGCCTCCAGCTCCTCATATTGAATGTATGCTTGGGCCTTGAAGAGGAGCTCTTCCAAGTTGCGGGGCCTCTAGATGCCCACATCCTTGGCGAACTCAGTGTGAGGTCGTAATCCTCGCTCGATCAGAAACTTCTTCATGTCGTCGGTAGCGGCTACCTCGACGGCTCCTCGGTTGAATCTCTCGATGTAATCTCTGAGAGATTTGTCCCTCCCTTAAATGATGGCTTCCAGGGAGGCTACCATCTCCGGGTGGCATCGGGACGCAGTGAAATGCCTGGAGAACTGTCTCTTCAGTTCCTTCCAAGCAGTGATTGACTCTGGTGCGAGGCTCTTGTACAATGCCATGGAACCTTTTCGGAGGGTGGTCGGGAAGAGCCTGCACTTGATAGCTCCCCGGACATTCCTGTAGTCGAGCATTGCCTCGAAGCTCTCGACGTGGTCGTCTGGGTCGACGGTGCCGTCGTACGCCGCCAAAGGTGGGGGCTTCTCCATCCCGACGGGTATAGGCGTCTCCATAATTTCCTTGGACAGGGGGGTATGTTGGTCGTCTTCGTCACTCCTAACTGGTGACTGCGAAGGGGAGTGACCGACTTCGTCGGGAGGGACTCCTTGGTCGACTCTTCGGCTTCTCGTCGTAGCCGTCAGCTTTGCTCCTCTTTTGAACAGGGGAGCGTCGTTGTTCCCTCCAAGCAGGGGACCGATTGTGCTTCTGCTTGACCACAGGTTAGGGCCATTCCAGACACGGGCGGCGCCCCGCAGGTTGGGGGGAAGGAGTCTGTGAGTCGTCCTGATGTGTCCTCCGCAGGGGAGGAGAAGGGTTGTGAGATATGGGGCAACGATGTCTCTGTGGGGGAGAGCATTGTTGTCGCCCCCTTTTGAGCGCTTCTACTCGCACGTTCTACTGGGAGATCAACAGGTTGGTCTGATTGATCAGCGTGAATAAGGCCACCGTGTTTGGGTCAGCATTCAGTGGTGCGGGGACAGGCTGGTAGATAGCCGGGCTGCTCTCATGTTGGGCGGCGTTGAAGGGCGCGTCATCAGAGAAGGGGAGGCAGTACGCCCATCCCTCGGATCGCCTTCTTCGACGTTAACGACCACATTGAGCTCGTGGTCATCTCCGTTGTTGAACTGAACGAAGGCGGTGTCCGGAGTTTTGGCCTTAGGTCGAGGGTTGGCCATGATTGTCAGAATGAAAGTTGCTTTGGTTTTTACGAGAAGAAAAACGTGGAAGCAAAAGTTCCCACAGACAGCGCCACTGATCGTACCTGATCAGAAAGTAGATTAGTGGCCAGCAAACATCGTGAGCTCCGCTACTCCGGTGGTGATGAGACGGTGGGGGGGGGGTGTACCTACAAGGTACTCCGATACTAAAGTCAGGAATGGAGCAAGCAAGTACAGAAAGTGAGAGTAAGAACTAGAATACATGACCCTTTCATGAGATAGGGTATTTATATTGTGCCCCCAGCGCTAGGCCAACGGTCATCTGCACTGGGTTGGGTTGCTAGGCCCAATGCAGATAACTGCCAGGGCTTACGTGGCGTAGGGAAGACCAGCACGTGGTCTTCGCCTTGGAGTAACTGCCCTGAGATCTCCGGAAAGTGGGTAGACCAACTCTTTCGGAGGTGGTTAGTTACCTGATGACGTGTCCCCGCAGGAGGAGCACGTGAAGCACTCGGGAAGGATGCACGTTCTCTCCCCGAGCCAAGCAGTTTCTGCCCGACATTAATGAGATCTGAATGTGCTCGACGAGAGAGAGGATTGGGCCTTAATGGGCCTTCCACAGTATTGGGTTGGGCGTGCCCAACTGATGGGCAGGCGCCGGCCCAATCCAAAACAAAGAGGAATTTAGAAAAATCGAAACAATACCGAAGCCTGGAATTTTGTCGACCTCGAATTCGACGCCATCTCTTGTCAATGCAAACATCTTATTGATGAAAGGAACTGGCATTCCGTTTGGGAAGAGTTGAGGATTCAAAGCCATGTCTACAAATTGGAAAGAGAAAGAGAGATTGCAAATTTCGAAATCGCATTTGATTTTTAGGTTTTGGGCGTTTTGTTGAGGATTAATCAAATTGGAATGTTTGATTGTTAAACTGAACACATTGACAGGTTTCTAAAACAACCCAGATATTCAATTAGTTTTTAAAAATAAGGATCAGTAGTTAATGATAAAATTACTCTATAATTAATTAATTTTTAATTTCTCTATAATTAATTAATTTTTGTTTTGGGTGAAAAACCAATAGAAAAACTCTATCAATAATTTTATATCAGTTATTATCATATTATTCTATCTATTTTAAAAAAGATTAGATTGAGAACAGTGAAGCAACCCATAAATATTTGTTGTGGCTGATATAAGATTGTGGGGAATTTTAATGAAGATTTGATTTGTGAAAAAATTTAGAACGTGAATTTGCGAAAATTTTTGGAAAAAGATTAATATGGATTTGGAAGATGGATTTAGGAGGAAGAAAATAAGAATAAATTTATTTTAATTTAATTTAGAAAATAAATTAAATTAATTTAAATAGAATATTTATAATAATTTGAAAACTCTTGCTCTACTTGCCCTAGCTCTGCTTCTTTTTCTCTTTCTGTTTTCACGTGAAAACTGTTAATGTAACCTCCCCACTAATCTCTCCTAATTATGTTTTATTTTCTTTTAATAATAATAATAATAATAATATTACCATTATTATTAAGAATAAATATTCCATGTTATAATAATAATGACATTTATAATAATAATAATAATATTAGTAAGATATTTCCCACTAACATTTATATTATTATTATCATAATAATACTATTCTAAGTTTCATTCCAACTAACTTATGTTACCCTAAATTCTCACACTCACCCTTACACACATACCCTTAACCAAGTCAATGCTAAAAAACAATCACACAAAATGATTCAATAATTAAATAGGATGTTACAACTCTCCCCCACTTAAAATATTTTCGTCCTCGAAAATGTACCTGATGAGAACAATTCTGGATTCGAATCTCGCATTTTGCTCTCCAACTCCCAGGTCACACTTCCTCCAGCAGCCCCTCCCTAAGCTACTCTCACTAAATGAATGTCTTTGCCTCTTAACTATTTCGTCTTGCGATCCTCGATCCTTATCGGCATCGCCTCTACAGTAAGATTATCCCGAACCTGCACTTCATCCATTTGAAGAACATGGGATGGATCAACAATATACTTCCGAAGTTGTGACACATGAAACACATCATGCAAATTCGAAAGTTCGAGTGGCAGTGTCACTCTATACGCAACAACTCTAACTCTCTGTAAAATCTGATATGGTCCAATGAACTTAGGATCCAACTTCTTCGATTTCAGCGCACGACCAACACCGGTCACAAGATTGACCCTTAGAAACACATGGTCGCCTTCGCTGAATTCCAAGTCTTTCCTCCTATTATCATGATAACTTTTCTGCCTACTCTGGGATTCTTTCATATTCTCTCTAATCATTTGGATTACCTCAGTAGTATGTTGCACAATCTCGGGTCTAAGTACAGAGCTTTCATACAACTCATACCAGCATAGAGGTGTCCTACACCTCCTACCGTACAATGCTTCAAAAGGCACCATTCCAATACTAGAATGGTACTGTTATTGTAAGTAAATTCAATCAACGATAAATGAGTATCCCAAGAACCTCCCTGCTCGAGTATACAAGCCCTCAACAAGTCTTCCAGTGACTGAATAGTCCTCTCAGATTGTCCATCTGTCTGCGGATGATAAGCAGAAATCAACTTCAAACTAGAACCTAAAGCCTCTTGCAAGCTCTTCCAAAATGCGGAAGTAAACCTCGGGTCTTTGTCAGAAACTATGCTCGACGGAACCTCGTGCAACTTCACTATTATTCTGATATAAATCTCCACTAACTTTATCAAAGGAAAACTAATGTTAATCGGTATAAAATGTGCCAATTTCGGCAGTTTATCCACAATCACCCAAATAGCATCAAAGCCTCTCGCCGTATTCGGTAACCCATTCACAAAATCCATCGCAATACTATCCCACTTCCACTCTGGTATTTCCATTGGTTGCATCAAACCGAAAGGTTTCTGATGTTCCACTTTTGACTTCTAACAGGTCAAACAAGCATACACAAACCGAGCTACATCTTTCTTCATACCTGGCAACCAAAACAATTTCTTAAGATCTTGATACATTTTTGTAGCTCTTGGATGAATACTCAAGCTACTCCTGTGGCTCTCCTCTAAGATCATTTTTCTCAATTCAGGATTATCTGGCACACAAATTCATCCTCAAAATCTCAACACACCAAAACCGTCTACCTTCAAGTCACCTTCTGCATCCAACCCTCTTGCGGTCATCAAATCCACCAACTTCAAATCGAGTTTCTGACTCTCTCTAACTTCATTAAGGAACTCATTATTAACCTTCAGCATACCTAACATCACACTCTCAGGAGTCAGTTCATAAACCATACTCAAGTCTCTAAACTGTTCAATCAAGTCCAACTCCTTAATCATTAATGTCGACATATGAATTGTCTTCCGACTCAAAGCATCCGCCACAACGTTAGCTTTACCGGGATGGTAACTCAGCTAAAATCATATTCCTTCAAGAACTCCAATCATCTTCTCTATCTCATATTCAATTATTTTTGGTCAAATAAATATTTCAAACTTTTATGATCACTGAACACCTCAAACCTCGACCCGTACAAGTAATGTCTCCAAATTTTCAACACAAAAACCATTGCAACTAACTCAAGATCATGAATAGGATAATTCCTTTCATGCATCCTCAATTGTTGTGAGGCATAAGCCATGACCTTACCATCCTGCATCAATACTCCGTCTAATCCCATTTTAGACGCATCACAATATACCATGAAAGATTCATCTGGCTTTGGTAGAATCAATATTGGCGCTGTAGTCAACCTCTTCTTCAATTCTCGGAAACTCTCTTCACACAAGATATCCCACACAAAGGCGTGCCCTTTTCTAGTCAACTGAGTCAGAGGAAGGGCCAAATTAGAAAACCCTTTGATAAACCTGCATTAATAAGCTGCTAAACCCAAGAAAATCCTAATCTCCGTTACTGATTTCGGAGGTTCCCACTGAAGTACAACACTCACTTTGGATGGATTCACTACTATGCCATCACCAGATATAAAATGTCCCAAAAAACTCACTTCGTGAATCCAGAACTCACATTTTGAAAGTTTCACAAACAACTTGTTATCTCTCAACACTTGCAATGCAATCCTCAGATGTTCTGCATGATCCTTTTCCGACTTGGAGTAAATCAAAATTTCGTCAATAAAAACTACAACAAACTGATCTAAGTAGGCATGGAAGATACGATTCATGTACTCCATGAATACGCCCGACGCATTAGACACTCTGAATGACATCACAACATATTCCTAATGTCTATACTGAGTCCTGAAGGTTGTCTTCTGAATATCATCCTCTTTCACCCGAATCTGATGGTACCCTGATCTCAAATTAATTTTACTAAAAACACGAGCACCTACTAAATGGTCCATCAAATCATCAAGGCTTCATATTTTATAAGTTCATCCATTTGCTTAGCAGACAACAACCTCAGCTCCCTACTATCACCAAACTCAGATCCACGCTCTGGAGGCAAGTCACAAATATCTTCAGGAAGAACATCAGAAATTACACACCACCGGCATGTCTCTAGCCGTCACATTACTCTCTACTACCTAATAAGAAATCTTCAACCATACCTGATCGTTCTCCCTCAGAGACATCCCAACTTGACCGGCGGACAAAAAAACCAAATCCACCTCATCTTCAGATATAAGAATCTGCATCGACTCATCAAAACAATATGTAAGCACTTGGCTTAACCCCAAATAATTCACTGTACACACCATCTAAGCTGGCAAGACGTGTCCATTCCATCCAACACGATCCCATCTACTATCAACAAGAGATTAAGGGTGACCAGTTCCTCAATCTGTCAATAGGCAGCCGACAATCATGACGGGGCATAAATCATCTTTACCAAACTATAATAACGTCCAATGACACACCGAACCATCACTCCACACTTGAGTCAATATGCACAATATAATAATCATTCAAGCATAACTCACGATCCTCAATGATCACACGTGAGCCACATACTCACTGTAATTCCCTCCGGAATTACCACCACAGCCCAAGACCGTCCACATACAACGATCTCGGTGCACAAGCCTCAAACACGTCTCATACAGAAAATCACGTAAGATTCCATGTTTTATCATATTTACTATCATTATCGGTCCCGCTGTGTCCAATTATATCTTTTTAGTCTTACAGATCAAGAGAAATTGTATCGCACACGAAATTGATAAAGAAATCAAGAAAACGGGAAAATTGCACTACAACCCCGCCCATACGCGTATGGCCCTGCCCCATACGCGTATGGCCACTTTTCCTCGCCCCAGGCCTGCGTACCATATGCGTGGGCCTTATTCACCCAAGCCTCATATGCGTATTTCCCTAAAACCGATTTTTTGAAGTGCAAGACCTAAAACTAAATTATTGGCTATAATGACGGTTGAAAACATACCAGTGGTGAAAGGTTGTGGGTATTTTGAAAAAATATGTAAAAAAAACCATAAATGTTGGTGCTGGGACTTGAACCCATGACCATGCGCTACATATAATGACGGTTGAAAACATACCTGTGGTGAAAGGTTGTGGGTACTTTGAGAAAATATGTAAAAAAACCATAAATGTTGGTGCTGGGACTTGAACCCATGACCATGCGCTACCTATAATGACGGTTGAAAACATACCCGTGGTGAAAGGCCTCACATTTCACCATGGTTTGAATATTAACCATCATTAAAAGCCTGTTAACGAGATTAAAAAAAAGCGCGCATCTATTACAACGGTGTATAGGCAATCCGTTGTAAGCCTGGCGTTGTTGTTTGCGCGTTTTGTAGTAGTGCTTTCTCTTTGTTCCATATTGTTTAAGCCCAAGAGAAGGCAAGACTGTATCTGGAAGTCCTATGGGGATCTAGTTTTGACTGTATTTAAAGAGTGACCACCTGGCTTTACCTAGTTCTAGACCTAGTTGTCGGGGAAAACTCTAAATAACTATACTAGTATATATACGGTTGATATATGACAAGTATTTAAAAGGATATGAAAGAAGGACTTACAGAGGAGCAGCTTCCCACAATACAGTTATATATATTAAAGCATGTAAATGAAAGCTGATAAAACTTACAGGCGAGCAAGCTTCCATGCTGTATTGTTAGTTGTTTAGAGAAATTAAAGAAAGTTTTGATAACAACTGTATATTTGAACCTAAATCAAAAGAGAAGTTATTTTGAAAAGATTGTTGGGGCTTATACTCAAAAGAGGCCCAAGGTTTAACAGTGATCGCACCGTTGTTTTGAAGATCATATCGGGACTTATACAACAAATGAGGCCCAAAAAGGTTCATTTACAGAAGAGTTGGGTCTTACACTCTTTCAAGAGGTCCAAAGATGTTTTTGTACAAGTGATGGGGCTTACAACTTAGGGAGAGGCCCATGTGGTTTAATTTTGATCTGGCGATCACGCCGAGATTTTTTTAAAACACAGTGGGACTTATACAATGTCTGAGGCCCAAAAATGGTTTTGGTTAAAAAAGGATTAGGTCTTACACTCTACAACACGAGGGGAGGCCCAGATGATTTTGTTTTAAAAGGCGACGACTGCGCCGAGATTTTTGAAACCGGATCGGGACTTATACAATGACTGAGGCCCAAATTATTTATTTACAACAAGGATTCGGTCTTATACTCTATTAGAGGCCCAAATATGTTTTAAAATTTAAAATCAAGAGGAAACCCTAATTTTAAATAAAATTTTATTTTTCAAAAGAAATTAAATGAAAGAAATGATATAAAATACCAAATATATTCAAAAAATAAGTTGTACATCTTGAAAAATATTTTGAAAAATCATGTTTAATTACATGAGAGTTTGAAATTCAATTGGTTTTGAAAGATCAAAGTGGGAATTCCATTTAAAAATGTTTAAAAACAATTAAAATGAAATTAATTACAAAAATTCTAACTGTATTAAATAAATAATATAAATTGGATTTTTTTGTAAAATAAAATAATTAAACATTTTTCTGAATTTTGAGAAAAAGAATATATTCAAAAACATAAATATTCAGAGAAAAATTAATTTTTGAATCAATTAACAAAAATAACAAAATATTCAAATATTTGAAAATTTGAAAAGGGCGCCAAGAACACCAAGTTCTTGCTCGCGTGCCCTGTTTCTGCAGATTTGCATTTTCTCATTTTCTCCATGATTTCTCAATGGTTTTGCATGATTCAAACACCAATCTTGTTCGTTTTTGAACAAGGATCATAACCATATAGATTAATTGCATTTATATTAAGTATTGAGTTAGAAATCAAAAGAAAACCTCAAGAACCCTAATTTCAGCATGAACACAATGAAATTCCATACACGATTGATTCATGGAAATTTATTGAGGGTTATCACTCCATACATGATTAGGAACATATGGCAAAATTATTGTGCAATAAAATATGCATTGATGCGTTGTATTCGCAAGTGTACGAATCGCGTCAGAGTAATATAAAAAGTTATCGTATCCACAGAGACCAAATGTCGATCTAACGATTTATGTTTGTTACAGTGCTTATCTAAGGCAGTTCAATTCAGGGTTTACTAATGCAGAGGAAAATAAATAAAAGTAAATGACGAGGTAATAAAATTCAGACAAAACAATAGGCTTGAATGTAATTCTCATAACCGATAATATTTCTATATTCATCAACAGAACTACTTACGGGCAATATCTTCTATTTTAAGAAAAGAATTCAATTTAACAGGAACTGTCGCTTTCGCGTAGTCAGAACCAAGTTTACCCTCTAAACTAACCCCTTTATTGTCACTTATAAAAAGGCGCGCATTGCGTTAGAGTCATGGAAAACTTACTTTTAAGAAATGTAAATTCTAAACTAAACAGAAAAGTATTTTGACCTGAAATCTCTAAACTAAAGAGGTTCAAAATGAACCAGATTCTAATCCCAATAACGCGTCCGAAAATAATTTTAAAATCTCTTTTCTAAAGTCTTAAAAATCCCTACTCAACTGAGCAAAGCGCTTTCGCTGTATTTGATCAGTTGAGAACTAAACAAGTTCACAAATGGTTGGACGGCTTTCGATCTTACCCAACATTGCTTTTAAGTACAGAAAACTTGTGTTAAAGATTAAAACATCCCTTAAGTATTTCTATTAACATATAGACGTATTACGGTGATTATGGTCTTTACATTCTTACCTATCTAAAACTTAACCAGCCATGGTAGTTATAACCGTCATATTAATTCTTATCATGTATGGAATTAAGTCTTTTGAAAAGTAAAGTTTTGAAAAGTAAGGCAAGATAATAAATAAACAAAATAAAGTAAGTGCAAGAGATAAATGAAAGTAAATGCGATTAAAATAAAACCTGCTCCAAAGCGGAGTCTTTAAATCTGGTACAATGTACGGAAAAGAAAATGCTGGCAGGATTACTTCTACCAAAGTGCTCCAACTTGATTACAGACACTCCAAGACTTGATTACAAACTCGATCACACACAGTGCAATAACTCCTCGATGTGAGAAGATTACCGCTTTACAAGAGCGAAATTTATGCCTAGGATGAAGTAAACTAAGATTGGATAAAACTAAAATTCGAGTTCTGAGAGTATTTATAGGCAAAGTTGACATGGTGCAAAGACAAAAGTGACCTTGGCTTGAAAAAATGGGCGGGAACAAATTTTGCCTTGTCGCGCCCGTGACAGGCCTACCGCGCCCGCGACAAGAGGAAAACGGTAAAGGTGAGTGCTGATCGTGGCAGTTGAGTTGTGGAGATCATGGGACACGTCGTCGCCTACCCTGGGGCGCCCGCGACAAGAGAAGCGACAAGAGTAAATTGCTGCCAAACTTGAATTCTCGCTCCTTTTGCATCCTTTTTCATCTGGGACTTCGATTTTATTGAAAACCTGAAAACAAAGGAAAACATAACAATAACAAAGCATAAAAAAATAAAAAAAAACTAATATGCATGTGAAATCAGAGTAAAAAATACAGTATAATTTAGTGTCATCAAATTCTCCCACACTTAGACCTTTGCTTGTCCTCAAGCAAAACATTTAAAGCTCACAGAAGAAAAATTAGTGTCGATCGATGATTTTTGGGTGAAAAGGGCTTCAAAGTCCGAGTCTGGATGCAGTGGTCGGTACTAACTGAGTGAACCAAGGGCATCGTGATGACACTAATCCGCAAATACGGACATAAACTTCGCTCCTATACTAATCAACCCATTATATCCCACAATACTTAGGCCTTCCTTTTCCATCTCTTTTGAGTCCTTTTCATTCAAGCGCAATCACATTAAGCCCGTTTTCCGCACATGCTTCATGGTAGAGTGACCTGTTAGTGATTTTGATCCTTTCATACCGGATTTCTGGCACAAGGAACTGTGTAAAATCCTTTTATTCCTCTCAAGTGCAGTTGTGGGGGATCGGATCGTAATCCGCCCTACCGAGTTCAGCGCCAGATACCTCTGAACCAACTAAAATGAGCAAGCTAAACATCTTATTACCCTTTTTTTTATCTTTCTTTTGTAGCGACGGTGCAGATAAATTTTTTTTTCTTTTTGCTTTTTCTTGCACTCATATCAGTCACTTATATTCGTCGGTCTCCTACTTAGAACATGTTTAGGCCGGAGCTGATTGCTGAAATAAACTACTAAGGATGATTTTGAAATAAAATTAGGGCCATGGTACATGGGGTTTCAGGTGTGATTCTTATATTTACGAAGTTCATGGTGTAAGGACGATACTGATGTTTCGAAGGTTCTTCCAAGTCACCGCATCCTAACCCGAACCTGTCTTAAAGTCCATAAATTTTTCAGAACAACACCTTTTTGTTTGTTTTTTTATTTTGAAAGTGGGAAAAATGAAGGGAAATAAAAATAAACTACTAAAACGACGGAAATAAAAATGATAAAATCTCCTCCCACACTTAAATCAAACATTGTCCCCAATGTTTCGAAGTAAGCTAAGGAGAAAGGAACCTGGCAAAACTAGTGAGGACCGCTGGTGCCCTCGCCGCCCTGTGCTAGATGCTCGGAATGACGGGATCTGCTACGGTGATGGTCTCGCTGGTCCATTTTGGCCTGCAATTCTGTCTGAGCAGCTTTCACCTCATGAAGGCTACCTAAGATGGAACCCTGAGTGGCTTCCATAAGCTGAAAGTGCTGATGGTTATATTGCTGTTGACGGGACTGCTCACTGGCAATCGCAAGCAGAGTACGGGAGATGGTCTCGTAAGATTGGTCCGCTCTCCGTTGCGACTCTTGCATAAAGCTCATCTGGTCCGCCATCTGTTGCTGAATGGAAGAGAGCAGGTGTTCATGCCATGCTTCTCTAGCCATATGGTCTCTCCACATCTCCTCCGTAATATAAAATCCGGGAGCAGCTCCTGCAAAAGTGTTAGAAGAAGATGGTGCGGTGTGTGATTGTGTAGGACGAGGGGGGGGGGGGCACACGCTCTCTATGGTCATACTCATCATCTGTGTCGGGCCCCTCATTGTCATGGACATTAGGAGGAATTGGACCTAGAAAAGGTGGGGCAGTAAGGTCATAGATCCAGTTCCTCTCGAATCGTACATCTGTACGTCTACTGCACAACATAACAATTGATTCGACGGTTGCCCCGTGAATCATCAACTCGTAACCACCAGCCCTCCTCGATCGGCACAATTTCATGTCTTTCAGAAATTTTAAATTAATTGTGCGAGGGGGAAGTGGTTCTAAAGTAGCTATCTCATTATTCAAATTTAGTGCCCGAGCAATAGACGTAATCAATCCGCCAAAAACTATCGGTCCACCCTTATTTACCGTTAAGCACATGTGGGCGATCATAAATGGAACCGGATTGATTCTTAAATTTGTGAGGCATCCTTGCAAGAACAAAAGTTCTTTGCTATTAACTTTGTTTTGATTATCCCGGCCAAAAATAGAGCATGCCAAAAGATATCTGAAAATTCTTATGGTCGGGTTATGAATGGTCGAGGCGAGTATTCCCTTAAAGGAATCAACAATAGTATCTGACAACCTGCGCCAGAAGGCGAATATCTCGACTGACCATTCAGCATCTGAAGGAGCCTCACAAATAGCACCCTCCCCATGAGGGAATCCCAATAGACCTGCTAGTTCATTAGTACTGAACTGATAATCAACAGCAAACAGTCTAAAATGCCCGGGTACCGACTGTGCTAGCAGTGTTGGGACGAACGGTATAAACCAATGAACTCAAAAACTCAACCGTCATCCTCTCATAGGTGGGTTCTTTTGTGGTGAAAACAGTGCCTAAACCTACAAAGTCTAACATATGGAAAACGCTATGATGAACCCCTAAAGCGTGCAAGCAAGTATCGTCGACATACCTCGTCGAGAGAATTTCTCGACCCTAAAGCTTTTGAAGTTGCCACCTCTGCCTATTCCCGGATTGTCCTTCCCAAAGAATGACTCCATTAAACTCCATTGATGAAGATGGTGAAGAGGGTGGAAGAAAAGTGGTATGATAAAGGTTGGATTTTTTTTGGGTTTTTGTTGATGGAAATTGAAATGGAAAGTTAAGAGATGATTGGTGAATGCTAGAGATATGAATTTCAATGGGGTTTTATAGGGATTTTTCGGAGGGAAAAAATGGGTTTGAAAAGGTTGGAGCTTCAAAAATGGTGGGAATGGAGGTTCTGTCCCGATTTTACAAGGACGCTGCTGCGGGCGCAACAGATGTGTCGCGGGCGCGACGAGAGCAAATCCGCTGATGGGCCTTAATTTGTCTTTTTGAATGGGCTTTTTGTCCTTCATTTGGCCTTGGGGGGTCTTTTTAGCATTCCATATGTCCTAAAAATGTAGTTTTGCACAAAATTTTCACAAGCACAAATATTTTTTTTTTATATTTATATATATATATATATATATATATATATATATATATATATATATATATTTTATATATTTTGTCAAAGAAAAATAAAATAAAAGAAAATATTAGCATATAAACATAAAAAACTCAAACCTTAATATAAATCGGAAATATCAAATGCAAATAGTAGGAAATATGTCTGGGTGAATACTGGAAGTAAATTAATGCATAAGAAATATAGTAAATAATACGAAAATGGAGATCAAGATGTCTGGTCATCAGTCTGGTCATCTCCACGGAGTCTTGCTATCTCACGACGGAGCTCCGCCATGTCTTCATACAGCACATCGGACTCAGTAGCGTGGGTCAGCTCTGACACTTCCATCCCCAGGTGTAGGTCAGCAAGAGTCTGTCGGAGATCTGCTATCTCTTGGCGCATCATCGCCATCTGGGTCTGCATATCTGGAGTACCTAATGAATGATTATTTGACCATACCGTGGTCCTGGCAGGTGGTGGAGCTGGGACGTACTCTGGCTCTGGGCAGGGTCGTGGTGCGTCCACCGTCTCACCGTGTCCTTCTAAGGCATATGTCCAGTTTGCTGGGTCATGGACACTGGTCATAACAGGATCTGGCAAAGTGAAATGATGTATGGTCTCATCATTGATCAGGAGTCTGAACTGAGAGGGATTAAAAGAGTTCCTTCTCATCAGCCTCCGATCTAAACAAAAATCAATATCCATGGTGGTATGGCTGCAGTAGGGAGTCAAATGAAATAGCTTTCGGACAAGGCCTAGAGCAGCTGCAATCTCAGTCACATTACCTCCTACATGTATAGGTCCTCCTGCCCAGGTGGCAACACCACTAAAAGAATACAACATAAAGTTACCACAAGCTAAACGACGCGACTGATTCGCACAAAACATGAAAAATATGTCCTCCTTAGTAACGTGGTCATCAGCATCTGCTCTCCCAAAGAATGTATGGGCAATGATCATCTGAAAGTATCGGAGAGCTGGGTTATGGATAACCTGCGAAATGTGAGTATCAGGGTCAGGGCCTCCACCTCCAGAGATGTCACTCCAAAATTTCTCCACGTCTCTACTCATGAAGTAACCCATGGGTAGCTCAGGGATAGCGCCAACTCCAGTCTCAAATCCAAGAAGATCACCGAACTCAGTATGGGTGAACGAATACTCTGTGCCAAATAACCTGAAGCTGGTGTGGCCATCTGGTCCCAAGTACGGATCATAGGAAAAAGAGCTGAGGAACTCCAGAGTGAGGTTCCTATAGGTGGGATGCAAATCATCAGCGTACTGGTCCCATTTGAGCTGATGGGTCAAGTATCGGACACTGGGCTCTATGCCCAAAGCTTCCATTCAATCACTGTCTGGGTAGCGAGTGGGTGCCATAGGTCTGAGTGAAAGCATCGCATAACGCTCTCTCTGGGCGTCGTCTCTAAAGATCACGTGCATGTCATCGACTGGTGGCATCCTGAAAGAAAAGGTTAGGAAAAACGGGTCCTGAAATCAAACACACCAAACAAGTTAGTCATATATGTACAAACAAACGAACAAACGTAAATCAAAATAAACGGAAAGAAAATAAATGAGAAAGAAAAAAAACATGGGTTGCCTCCCATGCAGCGCTTGCTTAACGTCGTTAGCTCGACGAGTTCAAGTCATGTATCTGGTGCGAGGATAGGTGGGTCTGTTAACGTGAACCTAGAGTAGTATGCTGGAATGTCACCTCCTTCATAATGCTTAAGCCTTTGTCCATTTACAACGAACGGACTGCAAGATTTGTTCTTAATTTCCACTGCCCCGGATTTTAGGACTTTGGAAACTTCGAACGGGCCCGTCCATCTAGATCGAAGCTTACCTGGAAAAAGTCGCAGTCTTGAATTGTATAGAAGAACAGGGTCACCTATGTTGAAGTCTTTCTTGACGATCTTCTTGTCATGCCATGCTTTGGTTCTCTCTTTATATATGATGGCATTTTCATAGGCTGATTGTCGGAGCTCTTCTAACTTATGTATGTCTAAGATGCGTTTCTCACCAGCTGCTAAGTAATCGAAATTTAAGGTTCTGATGGCCCAATATGCTTTGTGTTCCAATTCAAAGGGTAAGTGACATGATTTTTCGTAAACTAGTTGGTAAGGGGTTGTTCCAATGAGAGTCTTGTAGGTTGTCCTGTAGGCCCACAGTGCTTCTGAAAGCTTCTGTGACCAATCCTTTCTGGATATCGAGACAGTTTTTTCTAAGATATGCTTGATCTCTCTATTGGATACTTCTACTTGCCCACTGGTTTGCGGGTGGTAAGGTATGGCTACTCTATGTTTAACTCCATACTTCCTCAACAGTTTGTCAAAAATCCTAGATATAAAATGTGATCCTCCATCACTTATGACTAGTCTGGGAACTCCGAATCTAGGGAATATATTCTGCTTGAACATCTTAATCACCACTCGGGTGTCGTTTGTGGGTGCAGCTATAGCTTCAATCCATTTGGACACGTAATCGACAGCGACTAAAATATATTTGTTTCCTAAGGATGATGGAAAAGGTCCCATAAAGTCGATTCCCCAAACATCAAAAAGTTATACTTCTTGAATGTTTCTTAATGGCATTTCATTTCTCCTCGAGATGTTTCCGGAGCGTTGACACGGGTCACACTTGGTTATATATGTATGAACATCACGCCATATAGTTGGCCAATAAAGACCAGCTTGTAAGGTCTTAGCGTGAGTCTTAGATGTGCTTGCGTGTCCTCCGTAGGGTGCTGAGTGACAATGTTCTATGATATGGTGCACTTCTTCCTCTGGAACACATCGGCGAAAGATTCCGTCAGTGCCTCTCTTAAAAAGGAGTGGTTCATCCCAATAGAAATGTTTAACGTCATTGAAGAACTTCTTTTTTTGCTGATAGCTGAGGTCAGGAGGTATTATATCTGCAGCAAGATAGTTACCAATATCTGCATACCAAGGTACATTATTTACCGCTAAGGATTTTTCAGAATCTTCTAGGGTTTCTAAACTTACATCTCCAATGGCATCTAGCTTAGCGATTAACTTGTCATAAGCAAAGTCATCATTTATGGGTACTGCATCAGGTTTCAAGAACTCAAGCCTGGAAAGGTGATCGGCAACTACATTCTCGGTGCCTTTCTTATCTCTGATATCAAGTTCAAATTCTTGCAATAAAAGTATCCACCGGAGTAACCTAGGTTTAGCATCCTTTTTATTCAAAAGGTATCGGATGGCTGCATGATCAGTGTAAACAATTATTTTGGCTCCCACCAAATAGGATCTAAATTTGTCTATGGCGAAAACTACGGCTAGGAGTTCTTTTTCTGTGGTTGCATAGTTTAGCTGAGCGGCATCTAGAGTTCTACTGGTGTAGTAAATCACAAGTAACTTCTTATCAGATCTTTGCCCTAGCACTGCTCCTACAGCATAATCACTAGCATCACACATGATTTCAAAAGGTTTTGTCCAATCTGGTGGTTGCATAATGGGTGCTGAGATTAAAGCTTGTTTTAAAAGGTTGAATGCTTCGTTGCATTTTTCATCAAAAATGAACTTGGCATCTTTCATCAGAAGACCTGTCAAAGGTTTAGTGATCTTAGAGAAGTTTTTAATGAAACGCCGGTAAAATCCAGCATGTCCAAGAAAACTTCGAACTTCTCTAATTGTTTTGGGTGGTTTAAGATTCTCTATCACCTCGATCTTAGCTTTATCAACTTCAATGCCTTTTTCAGAAACGATATGTCCTAGAACTATACCTTCAGTGACCATGAAGTGACATTTCTCCCAATTTAATACCAGGTTTACTTCGACACATCTCTTCAAGATCTTTTCAAGGTTGACTAGACAGTTATTGAAATCAAATCCGCAGACTGAGAAATCGTCCATGAATACTTCCATAATTCCATCAAGATAATCAGCGAAGATTGACATCATGCAACGCTGAAAAGTTGCTGGGGCATTACAGAGTCCGAAAGGCATACGTCTATAGGCAAAAGTTCCATATGGGCATGTGAAGGTTGTTTTCTCTTGGTCATCAGGGTGTATAGGAATTTGGAAAAAACCTGAATATCCGTCGAGGTAACAGAAGTAGGAATGTCTAGCTAGAGGTTCCAACATCTGATCTATAAAAGGTAATGGGAAATGGTCTTTCCTAGTGGCTTTGTTTAATTTTCTGTAATCTATGCATATACGCCAACCTCCTTCTATCCGTTTTGCAACGTGCTCACCTCTTTCGTTCTGTACCACGGTGATGCCTCCCTTTTTAGGTACTACATGCACAGGGCTTACCCATTTACTGTCCGAGATCTGATATATTATCCCTACTTCCAACAACTTAAGAGCTTCCTTCTTCACTACCTCACTCATTATAGGGTTAATCCTTCTTTGGTGTTCTCTCGAAGGTTTAGCATCTTCTTCAAGTGAAATCCGGTGCATGCACACGGATGGACTTATTCCTTTAAGATCTGAGATGTTGTACCCTAGTGCTGAAGGATATCTTCGCAAGACATCTAAGAGTTGGTTTGTTTCATTTTGGTTCAGAACGGCACTGACTATAACTGGTCTGTCCATTTCTTTGTCTAAAAACTCATATCTTAGATTCTTGGGTAATTCTTTTAATTCTAAGGTTGGTTTGCTGGGGTTTTGTATAGGATCTGGAGTTAAGGATAAACATTCAAAAAGGCTATCATCTATGTAGGGTTCCATACTGTCATCACCTTCCGCAATGGGCGTTGAAGGTAGTTTTATTCTTTCTATTGGCTCTTCCTGGTTAAGTTCACGGACACATTCATCAATGACATCAATTGCATAACATGCATCTCCTATTACTGGTGCCGCGAGAAACTTTGCTAGGACAAACTCTATTTTTTCGTTACCTACCTCAAAAGTTAATTTTCCTTTCTTGACATCTATTATGGCTCCTGCAGTTGATAGGAAGGGTCTACCTAGGAGGATTGAGATATCTTTATCTTCTTTGATGTCCATTACGACGAAGTCGGTGGGAATGAACAACTTGCCTATTCTAACTGGGATGTCTTCTAATACGCCTACAGGGTATTTTATAGATCTGTCAGCTAATTGGAGAGACATCTTAGTAGGTTGCAAATCTCCTAGTTTCAATCATTCACAAACTGCAAGGGGCATTAGGCTTACACTAGCTCCTAAGTCCAGAAAGGCTTTATCTATGACATGATTCCCCAAAATACAAGGTATGGAGAAATTCCCCGGATCTTTGTCTTTTTTGGCAAGTTTGTTCTCGAAAATGGAATTACACTCCACTGGTTTTGGATCGTCAAGTCTACGTTTATTGGTGAGGATGTCCTTCAGGAATTTAGTATAAGATGGTATTTGGGTGATGGCTTCTGTAAAAGGAATCTCCACATGGATTTTTTCTATAACTTTAACAAACTTTTGGAATTGGTCATTGATCTTAGTTTGTTTGAGTCTTTGTGGATAGGGAATTTGTGGTTTGTATGGCTGAGGGGGTGTTGAAGCTTCGTCTGTAACTTCTCCTTTATCTTTGCCTTTTGGTTTCTCAATTTCTACGGGTTTCTCACCTTCGGGGGTAGCATCCTTTTTGGAAATTTCGGAGTCACTCAATGTCGGGTTTTTAGGCCCTTCATAAGTGGTTCCACTTCGTAAGGTAACAGCGTTAGCTTGCCCTCGAGGGTTTTGTTGAGGTTGTCCAGGAAATTGTCCTCCAGGAGTAGTTTGGGGTGCTTGCGTTAAGGCTACCTGAGAGATCTGGGTTTCAAGCATCTTGCTGTGGGTGGCCATTTGGTCCATTTTGGTTCCTAGTTGGGTAAGCAGCTCATTCACATGAATATTCTGATTTAGGAACTCTTTGTTTTGCTGGGCTTGTGCTGTCATAAAATCATTTAGCACTTTCTCAATATTTGGCTTAGATGGCACTGCTTGCATAGGTTGGTTTTGTCTAGGTGCTTGATTGTTGGTTGATCTCGGAGGTGCTTGGTTTTGGATAGGGTTATTGTTTTTGTAGGAAAAATTAGGGTGATTCCTCCATCCAGGGTTGTAAGTATTTGAGAACGGGTTTCCTTGGGCATAGTTGATTGGGTCTGGGTTAGTCTCGTTTAACAGATGGCAGTCAGCTGATTGATGACCTTTAGTACCACAAATTTCACAATCCGATACTACTGCTGCTGCAGCGGTTGGTTGTGCGTACATTTGATCGATCTTGAGGGCCATAACATCCATTTTGGCTTGCATCATGTCTATAGAGCTTACCTCATGTATACCTCCTTGGGCTTCTTTCTTTTCTATTGTTGCTCTTTCGTTTCCCCATTGTTGATGGTTTTGAGCCATATCTTCAATGAGACCACAAGCGTCAGGATAGGGTTTGTTCATCAGGGCACCGCCAGCGGCAGCGTCGATGGACATCTTTGTGTTATAATGAAGTCCGTGGTAAAAGGTATGTATAATCAACCATTGCTCCAAACCGTGGTGTGGACAAGCCCTTAGAAGGTCTTTATACCTCTCCCAAGCTTCAAATAGTGATTCTTCTTGGTTTTGGGTAAATCTTGTTATTTGGTTTTGGAGAACGGCTGTTTTGCTTGGGGGAAAGTATCTAGCAAGGAATGTTCTCCTAAGGTCTTCCCATGTTGTTATAGAATTGGCTGGAAGGGAATCTAACCAAGTTAGGGCTTTGTCTCTAAGGGAAAAGGGAAATAGTCTTAAACGAATCGCCTCAGGACTAGCACCATTGGTCTTAAAGGTGTTTGACAACTGGATAAAGGCTTTTAGATGTTGGTTTGGGTTTTCAGATGGTAGTCCTGCGAATTGGTTTTGTTGACCTAGTTGTAATAGGGATGGTTTTAGTTCAAAATTATTGGCAGGTATGGTAGGGTTAACTATACTAGAGCTCGGTTCTTCGTCAGCAGGCTGAGCGAATTCCTTAAGGGGTCTTTAGTTATGATCTTCGACCATAGCTTGCTTAATTCGATGAAGCCAAAGTCGTGCGCGAGCGTAACGTTCTGGTTCCACTAAAGGATATATTACACTACTGGAGCTGCGAGATCTTCGCATCGACCAGTTCGTGCGGCCCTAATCTAAACGGTGATAACAAACGAAATTCAAAATTTGGCGAAATTGGTCCCCGGCAACGGCGCCAAAAACATGATGTGTTGTATTCGCAAGTGTACGAATCGCGTCAGAGTAATATAAAAAGTTATCGTATCCACAGAGACCAAAAGTCGATCTAACGATTTCTGTTTGTTACAGTGCTTATCTAAGGCAGTTCAATTCAGGGTTTACTAATGCAGAGGAAAATAAATAAAAGTAAATGACGAGGTAATAAAATTCAGACAAAACAATAGGCTTGAATGTAATTCTCATAACCGATAATATTTCTATATTCATCAACAGAACTACTTACGGGCAATATCTTCTATTTTAAGAAAAAAATTCAATTTAACAGGAAATGTCGCTTTCGCGTAGTCAGAACCAAGTTTACCCTCTAAACTAACCCCTTTATTGTCACTTATAAAAAGGCGCGCATTGCGTTAGAGTCATGGAAAACTTACTTTTAAGAAATGTAAATTCTAAACTAAACAGAAAAGTATTTTGACCTGAAATCTCTAAACTAAAGAGGTTCAAAATGAACCAGATTCTAATCCCAATAACGCGTCCGAAAATAATTTTAAAATCTCTTTTCTAAAGTGTTAAAAATCCCTACTCAACTGAGCAAAGCGCTTTTGCTGTATTTGATCAGTTGAGAACTAAACAAGTTCACAAATGGTTGGACGGCTTTCGATCTTACCCAACATTGCTTTTAAGTACAGAAAACTTGTGTTAAAGATTAAAACAACCCTTAAGTATTTCTATTAACATATAGACGTATTACGGTGATTATGGTCTTTACATTCTTACCTATCTAAAACTTAACCAGCCATGGTAGTTATAACAGTCATATTAATTCTTATCATGTATGGAATTAAGTCTTTTGAAAAGTAAAGTTTTGAAAAGTAAGGCAAGACAATAAATAAACAAAATAAAGCAAGTGCAAGAGATAAATGAAAGTAAATGCGATTAAAATAAAACCTGCTCCAAAGCGGAGTCTTTAAATCTGGTACAATGTACGAAAAAGAAAATGCTGGCAGGATTACTTCTACCAAAGTGCTCCAACTTGATTACAGACACTCCAAGACTTGATTACAAACTCGATCACACACAGTGCAATAACTCCTCGATGTGAGAAGATTATCGCTTTACAAGAGTGAAATTTATGCCTAGGATGAAGTAAACTAAGATTGGATAAAACTAAAATTCGAGTTCTGAGAGTATTTATAGGCAAAGTTGACATGGTGCAAAGACAAAAGTGACCTTGGCTTGAAAAAATGGGCGGGAACAAATTTTGCCTTGTCGCACCCGCGACAAGAGGAAAACGGCAAAGGTGAGTGCTGATCGTGGGAACGTGGCAGTTGAGTTGTGGAGATCATGGGACACGTCGTCGCCTACCCTGGGGCGCCCGCGACAAGAGAAGCGACAAGAGTAAATTGCTGCCAAACTTGAATTCTCGCTCCTTTTGCATCCTTTTTCGTCTAGGACTTCGATTTTATTGAAAACCTGAAAACAAAGGAAAACATAACAATAACAAAGCATAAAAAAACAAAAAAAAAACTAATATGCATGTGAAATCAGAGTCGAAAATACAGTATAATTTAGTGTCATCATGCATGCATCACGGAGTTTGAAGAGCTCATGTTTACCTCTTGCAGCTAGTTATCGAGTTTGGTGATGGAGGTGTTGTAAGTTGGTTCCAATGATCTGGACAGCTTCCTTAGGTGCCACGGAGTGTGTTTGAATGCTTGGAATGGATGGAAATGATCTGGAACTTGATATGGCACCTCAACTGCAAATCTGCTAAAGGCTTGTGCAAGTGGCTGGTGATTTTGAGAATTTGATGTTCCAGATTTGATTTTGTGTTATGGATCACTTCTATATGTTATATGTGAGGCGTGTGAACCATTGGTTTGGTTGAAATTGCTCTCAAACTCAAAATCCGATGGTGACTTGAGTTAGAAGGCAAAATTGGAGTGAAAGTGGTGATTTTGAGGAAAGCATCAGTTTGGGTGCTTTGGTGTACTCAAACTGATCACAAATGAGGCCTATTTATAGTGGAGCAAGTTTGTTTTGCAAGCAATAGTGAATGGCAACTGGTACAGGTCTGTGGCCAATTGTGATCAAATGGAATCTCAAGTCTCCTCTAGCCATTGACTTGAGATTAGAGCACATGCTTTAAAGCTTTGGTTCAGAGATAAGCCTTGACTAAATTCAGTTAGAATAGGCTCAGTTCATGCCACCTTGGTGCATCCATTAAAGGCTTGGAAACAAAATTGGAGTCTTGGCACTTTTTAGCCTTTTTAGGTTTGTTAGGGCTACTTGTATATTCTTGGACTTTGGAGGCTTGGAGATCAGATCACCCCCCTTGGATTTGATCCTCTGAATTATCCAAATTGATGACAAGGCTTGGAGTTATCAGATTTGGACAAATCGAGCAAATGTGCATAATTCTACCTTGTAAAACCAGTTCATGATGCCATGTTTCAAGGGTTGTATCTCCCTGCTCAAATTGAATTTGGAGATGATCTGGTACTTGTTGGAAAACCCTTATGGCATACTTTAACTTCGATGTTTACCCCTAGACCTGGTTTGACTTGAATCAAGGTGAAAAATGTCCCTACATTTTGGAAAAAGTAAGGCAGATTCTGACTTAGTGAAAATTTCACTAGTGTTGGAAAAATGTCATTTTCATGTTTTTAGCCATTTTGATCACTCCATAACTAAAAATCCATGAGGAATTGGAATGAGATGTAGTTAACACTTTTAAAGTATGTAATGAGAGCTACAAATCCAGCTTTGGACCATCCAAAATGGTTACTTGGATCTCAAGTTATGGTCCTTGGAAGTTGGTACCCTAGCCACTTTGTTCCATAAATTAGAAAAATTCTAAGTTTTTTTATGGTTACCCCTTTTACAAGTTAACTCCCTTTCTTTGATTTTTCTTGATGAATGATGATTCAAATCACATATTAACATTGTTTTAGGGTTAAGGAACCTTGGTTGACCAAAAATCCAAAAAGTCAAACTTGGATTTTTGTACAGTTGACTTTTTCATCAGATGAAATTTTGACTTGGTGATTCTTTTGTGAAATCAATCCTTGGGATCAATTAAACTTCATGGATGGCCTCCAAGAGTATTTAGGAATGTTTTTGACCCCTCCCCAAGGTTTGAGATCAAGGGTAGGCCAACAGTCAAGGGTATGGTTGACTTTTTCCATTAGAAACCCTAATTTGTGATCAGATGGTTTTGAGTTCTTGTGGCTTATGATTTGAGCTCTTTGAGTCAATCAAATCTTTTAAACATGTCAATATGATGTATTTGAGGTCTTTGAAGTTCATTTAGGAGCTTCAAGCCATGCCTCACTTCACAAGTTAACTCAAGGGTTGAATTAGGTCAAAACCCTAATTCCTGATTTTTTGATAGATTGACCTTCAAGGTGATTTTGCCATTGTGGATAGGCTCTTGAGATCCTTTTGAGCTTATAGGACCATACATTGAGGCATTGGCTCAAGCCTTGATGGAAATTTTTATCTGGAGGTCTCAGGCGACCAAAACCCTAATTTGGTGACACAGGCGATCTTGAGGCTTAATCCACTTGGAATGTTGCAACCTTGTGCTTGATTCTTGATGTGGGTGTTTGAGAAACTAGACAAGTTGAAGATCATGTCATTTCTTGATTGATCCTTGTCTAAATGCTCCGAGAGGGCTCAAAACCCTAATCTTTGTTTGTAGTGAGTGCTCAACCATCTTTGAGGAGATTGATGAGGCATGATGGTTCATCCATATTGTGATGATGATTTGCACAATGATGGGAAATCCTGGTGGTCAAAATTTGGGGTATGACAGATGCCTCTATTTAATCTTCTTGGACCCGAAAGTGTGAATGGCGAAGGTATTCGGGCATTCAGGGTGTAAGAGGATTAAATATCGGAATACCCAAAATTTTGACGGTGGTTATGAATAACAGTTTGCTCATCCATCTTCTTTTACTAGGCAATGATTCTTAGAAAAGGGTGAAAACTTCCCTTCGATCCTGGTCTTCAGCCAAGGAACTGGTCTCAGTTTCTTTTGTAAACTTCCCCTCGATCATGGTCTTCAGCCGAGGAACTGGTCTCAGTTTCTGAAATAAACTTCCCCTCGATCCTGGTCTTCAGCCAAGGAACTAGTCTCGGTTTCTTTTGTAAACTTCCCCTCGATCCTGGTGTTCAGCAGAGGAACTGGTCTTAGTTTCTGATATAGACTTCCCCTCGATCTTGGTCTTCAGCCAAGGAACTGGTCTAAGTTTCTTTGGTCAATAAACTTTCTTGACAAGGGACGTTATTTGTAGCAGTTTTCCTCAAACTTCTCTCTGAATTTTCCTGGGGAGATGCTATTTGACGTAAAAAAGTTTTGACGTCAGACCTGCTGGGGAACCCATTCGTCTGAGTTGTACAAATTTCTCTGTTGAAGACGCCATTTGTTGACTCTGCTAGGGAAAAAGAGTCTCTTGAGAGGCTGTTTCCTGCTTGGGGAAATTACATCATACTTTTCTTCAAGATCTTCTCGGAGAAATGCCATGTGATGTAATCCAATTTTGAGGTGCTGATGACTTCAATAACATCGACTCTCTTGGAGAGAAAAATCAATGTTTTGTTGAGAGTCTTTAGTTGCGAGGCTTTCCCTGGGGATTTTCCTTAATCCAGGAAAGCGAAGATATCATCTTCAATGGTGAAGAGTGACGTTTGTCGAAGGTCTTTTTGTCTTTTAGAGGTTTAAGTTATCAAAGTGGTCGGGGACCGTCTCCAATCCAGAAATAAACCGGGGAAGAAAGAGGGTTTAGACAAAACATTTCCTGACAAGGAAAGAACTGATAACTTGATTGAGAGGACTTTTATCCCCAGGGGATAAGATCGACTAGAGTGATAGTGATGCAATATGAACATGTATATGAATCAATAGTGCGTGATGTATGTATGTTTATGCTGACAAAACTGACACAACATACAAACTAGTGGATGAACATGACTGGATACTCGGCCACTGCAAGGAATGAGAAGTATCACTGGTTCAAGATAGCAATTCTGCCTTGCTTAGGAAAAAGTAGTTCCCGCGGGGAAAAACGTTGGTCGGGCTTAGGAGACAAGAACTCTGCCGGGGATATCAGATGGGAAAATCACATCTGATACAGTTGATCCTTCGTTCAGGCGTACTGGTTTAGAAAGAGTACTTTGATTCTGCACTTTGAAGCTTAATCGCCTTTGGGAGTAGCGATCGATGTTCTTTCGATGTTCAACAGTCAAAAGAATTTCCATCTTTATTTTAAAAGCAGAAAAATTTGACAAGTAAATTCATTTTTGTTTTATTTCAAGAATCGTTAATCATGTTAAAATGTCGTTCTGTAAAGCTAAAACAAATAAGGATTGCAAACAAAAGCACTAAGGCTCAAATTTTATTGATAGGATGGAAATCAGCCAAGCGCGTGATTCCATAGAGTATTTACAAAGTTTAGAAAATGGTAATTTAAGGAAAAAAGCTACATTGAAACATAACGACCATTATCCTTCTACCAATTTTGAATTCTGGACATCCTGAGCTTCTGTCAAAGATGACCTTGATTGGAGTTTCTCTGATGAATGACATGACTGCTGTTGGGGGATTTGCCCCTTTCTTGGACGTAGTTACTTGCCATGAATCCCTAACTTTTTCCTGGATTATACTTTCAGATTTACAATCCACCGGGATGATTTTTTTTGCTTATGTCTCTAATTTTTGCTTGGATCGCCCTTTCGGGTTTTCAATCCACCGAGACGTTTTTTTTTTTGTTTAGGCGAAGTATTTCTTGACTACGTCAACATTCGTGGGGTAGGAAAATTCCTCTCCATCCATGGTGGCGAGTCTCAAGGCGCCGCCTGAGAAAGGTTTCTTTACCACATAGGGGCCGTCATAATTCGGAGTCCATTTGCCCCGGGATTCAGTGAGGAATGATTGTATCTTCTTGAGCACGAGGTCCCCTTTTCTAAAGACTCGGGGTCATACCTTTTCGTCAAATGCTTTCTTCATTCTCTGTTGATACAACTGCCCGTGGCATAAAGCCATTATTCACTTTTCTTCGATTAGGTTTAGTTCATCGTGTCAACTTTGACACCATTCAGCCTCTGTTAGCTTAGCTTTTATCAATACCCGGATTGATGAGATCTCTACTTCTATGGGGAGAACTGCTTCCATGCCATATACTAGAGAGAAAGGGGTTGCCCCTGTTGAAGTGCGGACAGATGTGAGATAACCGTGAAGGGCAAAGGGTAGCATCCCGTGCCAGTCTTTGTAGGTTACAATCATCTTTTGAACGATCTTCTTGATGTTTTTTGTTAGCCGCTTCTACTACTATGTTCATCTTAGGTCGGTAGGGAGATGAGTTATGGTGTTCGATCTTGAACTCAACGCACAACTCTTTCATCATCTTATTGTTCAAGTTAGATCCATTATTAGTAATGATCTGTCTTGGAACACCATAACGGCAGATGAGATTGTTTTTGATAAAACGGACCACAACTTGTCTGGTTACATTGGTGTACGATGCTGCTTCGACCCACTTGGTGAAGTAGTCAATGGCTACCAAGATGAACGGATATCCGTTTGAAGCTTTAGGTTCGATCATGCCAATCATGTCGATTCCCCATATGGAAAAGGGCCATGAGGAAGAAAGAACTTTGAGATGTGTTGGTGGTACATGGATTTTGTCTGAGTATATCTGATACTTGCGACATCTCCTCATGTACTAGTAGCAATCAGATTCCATGTTCAACCAATAGTACCCTGCTCTTAGAATTTTTCTCGCCATTGTGTGTCCATTGGCATGAGTGCCAAAGGATCCTTCGTGAATTTCTTTCATCGGCATGTTTAATTCTGGTCTGTCTACACATTAGAGCAAGACCATGTCGAAATTTCTCTTATAGAGTGTATCACCGCTCAGGAAGAAACTGTCTGCCAATCTTCTGAGGGTCTTTCTGTCTTTCCTGGATGGCCCCGGTGGCTACTCATGTTTCTGAAGGAAGCATTTGATGTTGTGATACCAAGGTTTGTTGTCTATAACTGCTTTAATTGCAAAAATGTAAGCGGGCCGCTCAAGGCGCATTACGTCAATCATAGGTATGTCATTCCAGTAACCTACACTAATCATGGAGGAGAGAGTGGCTAATGCATCAACCATGTGATTCTCTTCACGAGGGATGTGATTAAATTCGATTCTGTTGAAGAATGGTAATAATCTTCTCGCGTAGTCTTTGTAAGGAATCAGTCCTGATTGGTATGTGTTTCAATCTCCTTTGATCTGATTGATAACCAAGGCTGAGTCACCATACACATCCGAGTTCTTAATTCTTAAGTCAATCGCTTCTTCGAGACCCATGATACAAGCTTCGTATTCGGCCTCTTTGTTTGTACATTTGAACGTTAATCTGGCAGTGAAAGGAATGTGGGTACCCTGAGGTGTTATGATGATTGCCCCAATTCCATTTCCATAATGGTTGACAGCTCCGTCAAAGATTAGTCCCCATTGGGAACCTGGTTCTGGCCCTTCACTGGGTAGCGGTTCATCGCAGTCTTTCATTTTCAAGTACATGACATCTTTATCTGGGAAGTCAAATCCGACTGATTCCTAATCGTCAATCGGTTGATGAGCTAAGTGATCGGCTAAAATACTTCCTTTGACGGCTTTCTGAGTATGGTACTCAATGTCGTATTCTGATAACAACATCTGCCAACGGGCAATCCTTCCTGTGAGAGCAGGTTTTTCAAAGACATACTTGATCGGATCCATTTCGGAGATTAACCAAGTAGTGTGACGAATCATATACTGGCAAAGACGTTTGGCTGCCCAAGCCAAAGCACGGCATGTTTTCTTGAGCATAGTGTACCGAGTTTCACAGTCTGTAAATTTCTTGCTCAGATAATAGATGGCAGACTCTTTTCTTTTGGTTTCGTCTTGTTGGCCAAGTACACAACCCATTGAGTCTTCCAAAACTTTTAGGTAGATAATCAACGGTTTTCCCTCTACTAGAGGTGATAGAATCGATGGGTTCAACAGGTATTCCTTGATAATGTCGAAGGCGGTTTGGCAGTCTTCTGTCCAAATGCAGTTCTGATCCTTTTTGAGTAATTTGAAGATTGGCGCGCATGTCGCGGTCATAAGGAATATAAATCTGGAAATGTAATTCAAACGTCCCAGGAATCCCCTGACTTTTTTTTCAGTCTTTGGAGAAGGCATTTCTTGAATGGCCTTGACCTTGTCAGGATCAACCTCAATTCCTTTCTGGCTGACGATGAACCCTAAAAGTTTTCCTGAACGGACACCGAATGTGCATTATTGGGATTCAAGCGGAGTTTGTACTTTCTCAGACGCTCGAATAGTTTTGACAGGTGGGTCACATGCTCCTCTTCTGTCTTAGATTTGGCAATCATATCATCGACATACACTTATATTTCTTTGTGTATCATGTCGTGAAACAGAGTAGTCGACGTTCTTCAAACCGAACGGCATTACCTTGTAACAAAAAGTGCCCCATGGGGTGATGAATGAAGTTTTCTCCATGTCTTTTGGCACCATTTTGATTTGATTATAGCCCGAGAATCCACCCATGAAGGAGAAGACTTTGAACTTTGATGTACTGTCTACCAGCATGTCAATGTGCGGAAAGGGAAAGTCATCCTTTGGACTGGCTTTGTTCAGATCCCTGTAGTCTACACATATTCTGACCTTTCCGTCCTTTTTTGGCACTGGTACTATGTTGGCAAGCCATTGAGGATATTATGATGTGGCGAGGAAACCCGCGTCAATCTGTTTCTGTACTTCCTCTTTGATTTTGATGGCCATGTCTGGATGAGTCCGTCTTTGTCTTTGTTTTACCGACGGATATTCTGATCTTAATGGTAGATGATGTTCCACGATGCTGATATCCAACCCTGTCATATCCTGATAGGACCAAGCGAATACATCGGGAAATTCTTTGAGAAGCTTTATCAAACCTTCTTTGACAGTTGGACTGAGCAGTGCCCCAATCTTGACCCCTTTTCTTTCTTCTTCTGAACCCAAGTTGACTGTTTCCAACGGCTCTTTGTGAGGTCCAATGGACCTTTCCTCTTGTCTGAGTAATCGGGAGATCTCTTCTGAAATTTCTTCGTCATTTTCTTCTTCAGCCTCAAATACCGGGAATTCAAATTTGGGAGAAGGCATTGGATCGTATGTTTCAATGGGGTTTAAAACAAGCAATATGTATGACGTGATGATTGTTTTTAGAAGAGATAGAGATAATGCAAGAGTGTGTGCAGTGTATTTTCTGAAAACTGCTTGTTTTTATTATTTGAGTTGTTTTTAGGATTACCATTTAAAAAAAAACGAAAAGAGAAAACAACAATAAATGCGGAAATTACAGAACGACGTTATTTTATTTATGATTTTGTCGATTCTTGAAACTACAGCCCTATAAAACAAAACTCTGTCGCTTTGGGCGAAGCGAAGAGAGACATTTACAGAAAGTGAGCCCTATCAAAACATCCGTTTTACCTGGGCAAGGTGAAAGGTTGAAACAAAGACGACAATTACTTTAACTTATGAACAACTTTCGGAACGTTGACAACAACCCATTGGTCGCGAACTCCTTGGTGAATCACAAAGTCTGGTACTTTCCTTCTTGGCTTGTCTTCAGTAATGACGCTGATTTCTGGTGGAGTAGAATCGTTGGAATCTGTCTCCCAGGCAGAGTTGTCGTAGGAGGATTCTTCTGTTATATCTTGCACAATGTTTGCACTCTCAGGTGGATCTCCCCATCCAGTGGCTGGATGTGTTCGAGCCTGATATGAGAGCTTTCAGGAGCGGTGTACTTGCCTATGAAGTCGTATTTGCCACTCGATTGTCCTAAGGTGTCCCACACTTCTTTGGAACTGGAGGAGTCATCCCTTTCAATGACGTTGGCCTCGGGAAAAACGTAGTTAAGGAACTCTTATCCTGCAACCTTTGGAAATTCATCGTCGTGCTGGATATTTTTTGAATGCCTTGAGTAATGATCCCATGATTCGGTGGGGACACAGATATTCTTTTTAATGATGCTCAGTTGATATGTATCGTTGGGCTGACTCTTTTTCCCCAAGTCTCCCGGGTACGGCTGCCAGATAGGCAGGCCATCCATTGGGCCATAATAGTCATGGTCAAAGTTGTCCTTCATCAGAGTGTCCTCTTCTAATGAGTTTGGTGGAGCACGACATCCTTCCGGATCACAATCTCCGTATATCATTTTGACATCTGACCTCAGTATATATCTCGGACTCTGTGCAGGATAGCAAAATGGCGTAGGCACCTCTCCCTGAGACATATAACCGTCCTCATTAAGATAAGACTTCCACTCTTCATCTATATCGTAGGAATCACCCTCGTTGATGGTATGTACTTCTTGAGATACTGGGTGGAGGAAACCTCCACTGTGGAAGAAATCCTGAATAGGATGAAGACTTTCATTGTTAGTAGCAGTCTGGGTACAGGTTGAAGAAAAACCAAGACCTTTCTTTTTCTTATTGTCAGTAGGAATGAAAAGTTGTCCCCGTCCTTTGGCATTGTTACTTTTAATCACTTCGAGAGCATCTTTGTACGAGGAAATCAAAGTTCCCTTTTCTGATTGATTATTATTGCTCATCGAAAGTGCGTGGAACTGGGTTCCTACAACCTCCTCCGGTTCTACACAAGTAGACGATGATAAGTTGCTTACGATCAAGGCTTGCTCTCTGCATATTGTGACTAGTTGGTCGTTCTTGACGAACTTCAGCTTCTGGTGAAGTGTCAAGTGACTGCTTCAGCCTTGTGTATCCAAGGTCTTCCTAACAAATAGTTGTATGTTTCTCGGATGTCCATGACCTGGAAAGTGACTAGGAAAGTGTGAGGACCGATAGTTATGGAAAGGTCGACTTTGCCGATAACCTTTTTTCGAGATCCGTCAAATGCTTTGACGATGACCTCACTGCCTCTTATCGGCGATCCTTGAAATGATAGTCGCATTAAAGTAGATTTTGGCATAACATTCAGAGCTGATCTGGTGTCTGCAGTACGCTGGCTAAAGCATCTTCCTGGCAGTTGACTGTAATATTTAGTGCCATGTTGTGATTTTTGCCTTCTTCCGACAGTTCTTCATCACTAAACCCCAAGTTGTTACAGTAAGTGATGTTGGAGATGATGTTGTCGAATTGTCTTATTGTCACATCTTGTTCCACAAAGGATTACCCTAAAACTTTCTGTAGAGCCTCTCTGTGGGCTTCGGGATAGTACAAAGATTTTTGAAGGAGTTTACAACAGTTGATCAACAATGTTGTACTCACTCTTCTGGATGAGCTTCAGCATCTCATCGTTGTTCTTTGAAAGGTCGGGATCACTAGATTGACTGACTGGTTGATTGGGAACTTCTGTCTGAGGTTTCTTTTCTCTGGTAGGTTCTCCAACTCCTCGGTTGAAGATTTGACTGCTCCGTGTTACTCGATTGATGTCTGCAATATTCACGATGGAGGGTAATGGAGTTTCCTTTCCATTCTCAATTGTTGTTGTACCATACTTATAAGTGATAGCCTTATCGGATTTGTACGGTACTGGTCTCGGCAGATAGATAACTACAGAAGCCTTTTGATTTTTCTGACCGTCGTAGCTGGCCTCAAATGGTTCGAGGTTGAAAATATTTCCACTATCAAGAGGAACTCTCGATTCATGGAGTAAAGGGATTATGGCGCATACATCTTTGGCCACTTCTCGTTTAGGGATCAAGACAACTTCTTTGCCTCGATTGGGAAGATAGTCTGACATTATGTTGATCGGACCAGAGCTTGAACATGGTTGAACCTCTTTGTGGTCTAATTGACTTTGAAGGGCTGCTCGCACGAGGTATCATCCTTGGTTATTTTCTGAGAAAACTCTACATCGCTCATAGTTGTGTGGTGGCACCTGGCCACGCCCACTTTGTATGCAGTGTAACCTTACTAGATATATTTCCATTGATCGAACATCCTAACTTTGATGCCTAGTAGGGTTCCCGTCAGTCATACTGACTTGTTGTGTGTCTTCATCTAGATAGATCGGAAGCCACCAGTGGTTCAATAAGTGTTGCAGCATTCTTTGAACGAGTGCATAACCTTGGTCACTTTCACGACATACTTTACAGTTCTGATAATCATGCGAAGCCAGAAAGCCGAGCTGGACTTGCTTAGCGTGTAATTCCACCAAGCTGGTATTCATCAAATGAATATCAAAGATTTGAATCATATTAACACTATAATGACTTCTGTCACGGTAGTCCTGGATCCATCCAAGACCCATCTGATGCTGGAGGGCCTCTTGTACAGAAGAGCATCCCTGATTGTTTACCGACCAGGCCAGATAGGAATCGTAATCGTGCCTTGGCAGATTATGATGTTGGCTTTGCCTTGAGTGCATTACCACCAAGTTGACATTCATCGCACGAATGTCATGGTTTTTAATGATGTTGGAATTTGTATAAGTCATGTTGACTTCATGAATTCGGTAATCTTGGATCCACCCGAGATCCATCAGTTCCTGTAGAGGTGATTGCACCACAGAACATCCTTGATTGTCTTTAGAGCAGATATTACACTGGTGATACTTATGAGACGATGCATGATCGTACCCACTCTGTCTGCAATGCATTTTGACCAGATTGGTTTTCAACAGGAGTACATCGTGAATTTGATAGCTATGATTAGACTCTTCCTCTATCAAATTTACCGCAGCTTTCTCGTGTTGAGGCAACGGGTTCGTCTGAACATTTGGATTTGTATCCTTGAAGGATAAGACCCCGTTCCTGACAAGCTTCTGCACATCGAATTTGAAGCTGAGACAGTTTTCTATGTTATGCCCTGGTCCTCCTTGATGGTAAGGGCAAGTTTGATCCGCTTTGAACCAAAAAGGCGGATTCTCCGGTATCACAAGTGGAGCCCTGGTTTGGACGTTCCCCTTAACCAGTAGTAATGGAAACAGTTATGCGTACAACATTGGTATAGGGTCAAACCCTGGTGGTCTTATTATACGATTGTTGTTGTACTGAGGATGAGCCTGCTGAAGAGGTTGTTGTGTCCTTTGCTGATATTGTTGTTGATTTGATTGATTCTGAGCAACCTGAGGTTGATACGTCAGAACAGGCGCAGGGTTGATAGCAGGAGTTACAGCTGCTACTGGTTGGTACCGTCGCCTTTGCTTTCCGAGAGAGATATTACCAATATCTTGCTCTTTTTTCTTAGGGAAAATGCCACCGTATATTTTGGTTCTGCTTGATGGTCCAGCATCTTTGACCGGACGTCCTTCTCGGATTGCTTCTTTAAGACGAACTCCCATGTTCACCATCTCGGTGAAGTCGCTGGGCGCACTGGCGATCATTCGGTCGTAGTAAAATGGGCTCAAGGTTTTCAAGAAGATCTTTGTCATCTCTTTTTCCTCAAGAGGTGGACAAATCTGGGCGGAAATTTCACGCCATCTCTAAGCGTATTCCTTAAAGGTTTCCTTATCCTTCTGCGACATGGCTCTGAGTTGATCTATGTTTGGTGCCATGTCCAGGTTATACTTATACTGTTGAACAAAGTCCGCGCCAAGATATCTGAAAATGACGATCTTAGTATGGTTTAAACTCATGTACCATTTGAGTGCGGCACCGGTTAAACTGTCTTGGAAATAGTGGATCAGTAGCTGTTGGTTCTCTGTCTGAGTTGACATCTTCCGAGCGTACATCACCAAATGACTTTGAGGGCAAGAGTTGCCCTTGTATTTTTCAAATTCGGGCACCTTGAATTTGTGCGGAATTTTCACATTGGGGACTAAACAAAGGTCTGCGGCGTCCTTTCCGAATAGATCCTAGCCTCGAATGGCATGCAGTTCCTTCTGCATTTCCAGGAATTGTTCTTGGAACTCATTCAATCTGTCGTACATACTTTCATTTCCACCAGAAAGTATCTTTAGAATTTGTCCTTCCAGGACAGTGTGTACCACGGGTGGTGGTATAGTCATTACGGCAGTGACTCTTGGTGCTTCCGTATCCCGAATTTTGTAACCTTCAGGAGTTGCTGTCATGCCCCTGGTATCTTCGTTTTCCCGAAGTTTGTAGCCTTCAGGCCCAGCGGTTCCTGCTGCAGTTTCCGAATCTTCCGTGATCGGCGGAATATATCCTTCCGGGATATAGTTGAGTGGCATGCCCCAGGGATGATCTTTAGGCATGTTGTACCGAGGATCATACTTTTCCACTATGGGCATAGATGTGATCTCTGAGATCACAGTCCTTTGCTGTTGTATCTGGGCTGCTGCCAGAGACTGCATGTCATTGTGAAGTTTTCTCAAATCTTCTTTCAGAGTGTCGATTTCTTCTCTTAACTCTCTTTTCTCTTCCTTGAGATCATCCATTTTCTTTTATCGATTGGCTCGAGTATTGTACGAATGAGACAGTTTGACTCTAGAATCGAGACACAAACGTGAGATTCATAGGCAAGAAGAATGCGTTATGTGAGAATGATGAATGATATGCAATAATTAATTTAAATTTGTTTTTTTAATCAAAATAAACTTCAACAATTGGATTGCAAATATCATACAGTGGGGAAACCCCGTTTTATTGAATTCAAAGATTGCGGAAATGGAAATACAGTAATTTACAAAGTGCTGTAAAAGGAAAGTCTAGACCTATGGATCCTGAGTCCTCTCTGAGGGGAACAAAGATGCTTGTTCTGGTATTTTCCTTTTCTTTGACTGAGGATCTTGAGTCGTTGTCGGGTTGTCATCCTTTTTCCAAGTGAAAGAAGGGAGCAAATTCCTTCGGTCTTCTTGATTTTGTACAACATGTTGCTCTAAAATCTCGATCAGAGCATCTTTTTCTTTTAACAGTTGTTGTATTTTGGTACACTCCACATTGAGAATACGGTACTTGTTCTTCCAAGATTTATTTTCTCGTTGAACTTTGTTGAGAGTGACCTGGAGTTTTTCCGTATCAGACATAAAATAAAGGATAGATTCCTTTAACGAAAGAACTTCTTGACAAGGGTAAGGCATCCTTAGCTTGAGAGCTCTAGTTTGTACCCAATGGAGATAAGGTTCCACAGAGACATAGTCTGGTTTTCCTAGAGACTCTCTTCCTTTCCTATGAACATGTTTCCAGGCATGCACTATTTCTGTCTTTAGTGCCCTGTCATTTTCCCCTTCCTTGAAGAAAAGACCTTCCAGATGAACATTACGTGGGACATGTCTCATCGGGTATCCGAGTTGACGACGAACTAAAATTGGATGATAGTTGATTCCTCCTTTAGTTCCTCTGAGGGGTACATTAGGGAAGTTTCCACAACGGTCAATGATTCTTATCCATTCATAGATCCGATTGTACCAATCTATGTCAGAGTTAGTAAGAGACATGATTCTCTGTGACCAATACAGAGTACTCTTATGATCCCAAAATGTGGCAGACTTGGGCAAGTGGAAAGTAAACCATTTGTATAGCAGGGGTACACAGCTTGTGATCATTCCTCCGTTGTACAAATTCCTTAAGTGTACAGAATGATAAGCATCTGCGAGTAAGGTCGGTACGGGGTTTCCAATCAGATATATCTTAATGGCATTGATATCAACGAAGTTATCAATGTTGGGAAACAGAAATAACCCGTAGGTGAGCAGAATAAAGATACTCTCGAAAGCAGTTACGTTCCCTATACTAGCAAAGTACAGGGCTTTTTTTATCAAAAACTTGGCTGGTAAACCTTGGATTCCACCCTTAATGGTCATGTGAGTCCTGACTTCTAACGCGTCTAAATAGATTACTCTTGTAATGGTTTGATCCTTTGGAATTTCTTCCAGTCCAGAAAAGGGAGCTTGGCCAGTGATGGGTAAATTAGTCAGGTGAGAGTACTCCTCCAGTGTTGTTGCCAGTTGGTAATCTGGGAATGTGAAACAGTGATAGACCGTATCGTAAAACTGAATCAGAGTAGACAGTATTCCTTCAATTACATGGACCCTTAACAGAGACAACAGTCCTCCGTACTTAGCTCTGAAAGCATCAGGGTTGGTGATCATCCTTGCCAACCCTCTTAAATCCTCTAGTTTTGGAACCTTGAAGGTGTACTTGTGAGTCTTCCTTCTAACGAAATCCATAATGTAATCTTTTTATCTGATATTTGCAATCATTGTCTTAGTTTAATTTGAAAAAGAGAGACTAGAAGAGAAAATTTTTCTTTGTTTAAAGTTTTTTTATGAAATGAATGCATGAATGCAGCACACAAAAACATAGAAAAATAATCCTCAGTTTCATGGATACCACAATCGAACAATCTGCTTTCAACAACCAAAGTCGTTTAGACATTGAATCCGCAAAGGGTATCTCCACTGATTCGATGGTCTACCAGGATCGCTTATTCAGGAATCACTCCCTATAAGACCACCAGTCTATGCCATCACTTATCTTAGGTATCACTCAAACTTTCCAGATATGGCATCACCCATAGTCCCATTAGCAGAAAAATAAACACGGATATCAATTAGAAAAGCGATATATATATATATTTATTCCTAAAACTATCATCCTAGACCTCTTAAGAATTCTAGTCTATAATCCTAAACAGATCAAAGACGTCCCCAGCAGAGTCGCCATTTTCCTGTAGCGCGCGATTTTTATCGGTGACCGACCACCTTATCGCGAAATTTGGGTTTTCTCCTCAACGAAGAGGAGGGGCTGCTACTTTCTAATTTCTTATTTATCCCGTGAAGCTGGAAGGGAAAGGGAAGCTATCTAAAACTAACCTTGCACACGAATTTTTAACTGAACAAATGCTTAAAGAGATTAGGGAGTCCAGGGTCAGGTTATACGATGGGGAGTTATCAATTACCCATCCTATATGTGGTTATCCACATGATGCTAGCTTTAGGTTTCGCTTTGTACTTGATAGTGTTTGTCCGTTAATGGGTTGGGAAAGTTTCTTGGGAAGTATGAGAGGGAGAGTATTTTTTGTTGACGTTCGGGTTTTCCCGATGTTTTTGGTAAGGTACTGGACCTAAGTTTTGATTGATGTGAAGGTACTGGACCTAGAATTTTTTATAAGTATGATCGCTAAGATTTCGCAATCTTATGCCTACGTATTCCCATTTAAACGAAACAGGGAAATCAAAGCAATCGTAGTTCCTCTTATTCTAAGGGAGGAAAAAGATGTTTTGGTGTCTTGTTCAAAGCCCAAGATTGAAGCTAAAAGGTTTTGTATTTGTGTCTTGTTCAAAGCCCAAGATTGAAGCTAAAAGGTTTGACAGAGAGAGAACTTGGCATCTCTAAATGGAGACATTTGGTCTGTTTATCACAACTGTTGGGTGACTGTTTATAAAGGAGGATTACTTTAACAGGGATATGTGAATCCAACAATGCCATAATTTCCTTTATAAGGGATGTTGGATTTTTGTGTGCCTTGATCAAAGCCCAAGGTTGAAGCTAAGAGGTTGATTGATTCCACCGGGGAAGTCCTCATACAAAGCCTAAGAGGAGGCTGGAAAGAGACTGACTCTTCGGGGATATCATTATACAAAGCCTAAGAGGAGGATAAAAGTGTGGCTTTTTCGAGGAAAAGGTTCTATCTGTCTTGTACGAAGCCCAAGATTGAGGCTAAAAAAGAAATTGACTCAGTGGGAAAGAAATCTTTATCTGTCTTGTACAAAGCCCAAGATTTGAGGCTAAACGGAGACTTTACTGACTCGGTTAAAGATATTTTAGGTATCTCGTACAAAGCCCAAGATAGAAGCTGAAATGAGTTTGACACTATGGGAGAGTATTATCTGTCTTGCATGAAGCCCAAGATTGAGGCTGAAAAGAGGATTGACTCTGCTTAGGGTATTATTTCTCAAAGCCTAAAAGTAGGCTGAGAGGAATTGACTCTGTAGGGGAATATATTTGCCCTAAGATTAAGAGAAGGTTATGAAGATTTATGTCTTGTACAAAGCCCAAGATTGAGGCTGAAAGGGTTTGACTCAACAAGAGAGTGCTTTTAACTGTCCTGTACAAAGCCCAGGATTGTGGCTGAACAAGCTGGAGAAATCATTTTACAAAGTCTAAGAGAAGGCTAACTTTTGCTAGGGGAAATCTTTATACCAAGCCTAAAAGGAGGCTGGAAAAGATGGACTCAATAAGAGAGTGTTTTTATCTGTCTCGTACAAAGCCCGAGATTGAGGCTAAAAGGGCTGACTCAACAAGAGAGTCTGAAAAAGGTGATTGACTCAACAAGAGAGTCTGAAAAGGTTACCTCCGCTGGGGAGAATCATTGTACAAAGCCCAAGAGGAGGCTAGCTATGTTGAGGAAAGATCATTATACAAAGCCTAAGAGGAGGCTATCTTTGCTGGGGATTATTGAGATCTCGAGTCCAAATGGGGAACCAACTCTTGCTAATGGTTACAGAAGAGTTGAGGTATCAGATTCCTTGATGTTCTGATTTGGGATAGTGTTATACTGATGATAAACTGACCCTGGCTGGGGGATTTGTAGGAGAGAGACTGGGTTTTTAGAACACAAGGTTTTAACTCCTTTGGAGATTGATCCAGAATGACCGAGGTTTCTCCTATGTTTGTTGGTTAGGGATAACTATTGGTGAAGGAACATCGACAAAGCCAGGAAGCAAAAACAACTAGCCATACCAAAGGAAGCAGCGAGAGGGAGCATATCTTTGTTATAGCTTTTCAGAGTAGTATAGTTATTTAAGAGTGAGAGTGGATGGAAAACTTGAGAAAGTTTCCATTTTTGAAAAACCATGTTTTGCTGATGCCGCTTTGCGCGGCCAGACCACGCTTAGCGCGCTCTGCTTTACATGCAAGAATATCTCATCCATTTATCCACTTTCACTCTGGTCTTTTGACCCATTTTGAACTTATTTTGTTTTATGTTTAGTAGAAATTTAATTTAAAGTTATTAAGTTGTTAAAAACTTGTTTTGTGTTTGTCCAAAAAACATGTTTTTGATTTTTTGAAGAGACATGCGGTGATTGTTCAAGTTTGAGTGTGTCAACAAGAAAATGTCATGGTAATGATAAAAGTTTGAAAAGAAATTTGCATTGTCAGGGTATGTGTTTGGTGCTTTCTACAACATAGCATGAACACGAACTTTAGGCTTTGTACAAATAACATGTCATTCTTTCTCTTGCAATTCTTGTTCATTTGTGAATCACTTTAGTTCATATCCAAATGTGAGGAACCGTCCATTGTTTACTAAATGCACAGGAGACCAACTTTCTTATTTAACTCGTTTGAATTATGTTTAATCGTTTATTTGTGTTGATATGTATGATAGCACAAAAATGATCAAGGCATTTTGTTTGATTTTGAGCATAACCACCTAACCAAAAGTAACTTACCTTGTGAGTGAGCGAGCATTTGTTAACCCCTTTGAACCTTAGTGTCAGGATCCATCTTGGTGTTGGACTATGAACTTGTGCATGAGTAAGTAGTTCATCATGGATTATGATTTTGTTAAAGCCCTTGAACTATTAACCATATATCGTGGTTGGAAATTTTCCTTGCATTAAAAATTTTGGGAGCATTAAAGTCACAATGTTTGGTTGTATTCAAGTTGGGGAGAAAATGATTTGTGACTTAAAGGTTGGTTGGTAAGAGGTTGAGAAAAAAAAAATTAAGTGGTTGAAAAAGAAAGAAAAATATGAAAACAAAAAAGGAAAAAAAAAATAGTAAGATCAAGGTTGTAGAAAATGAGCAAAGAGAAAAGGGTGAATAATTCTTGATCGCTTGAAAATTTGAAGAAGTGATTGCTCTCATAGGATTAGGCAATTTTCTTTCAAAGGACTTGAGATATGACCCTTCTTTGTTAAACCAAGCCTCATTAAAACCCTTTAAAGTCCTTTGTGATTTGTGCTTTTATACTTTCGATATGAGTTTTTAGATGAATGCATAATTTGATCGATGTTTGCATGATTGTTGGATGTGAGGTAAATCCCTCATCTTTGTTCTTCATCTCTTGATGAAGGTGTGTGTTAGGTGTGATTCACTTTTGAAAATTTGTTGCTTTATAATCTTTGACATATGTTTTGTGCTTAGACTTTGTTTCATATTCGTTGTGTCGTTGTAGTTTAGTGGTAAGCATTGCTTTGTTTGTACTTTTGATGATTAGACCATACCTTTTTTTTCGTTTGTAAAAACTTGTTTGATCATGCTTCTTGATTATTGCTCTTGTTTCTTTATGTTTGGCAAACTTTGGTTTGAGGAAAAACAAAATAATAAGTTGGGGAGAGTTGTTATGTGCCAAATTGTGCATATTTTATATAGTATTTTGTGGCCCTTTTCAATTGTTTCTTTGGTGTTTTAGTAGTAAATACATATGTTTTAGTGTAAATACGCAAGTTTCCATTTTTCGTATGTAAATAGTGAATTATGATCATTTTAATGCTTGTGGTGGATGGAAGAGGGCATAGACGATCAATTTCACGACTTTTTGACAGCAACTCGCGCATAGCGCACTTTCAATGCCATTTTGGAGTAGTGGCAGTAGCTTTGGGATTCAGACCGCGCTTAGCGCGCTCTGACCATGCTTAGTGCACTTTGTGTTAAGCACACTTTGTGCTGAGCACGCTCAGAGATAAGTGTAACACCCCTTCTATACCCCGTACAAAAACCGGAATAAACTAATCTTATAAATAAAACATCAGAGCAAAGAATAATTTATCATGATATAGCCAGAGATGCCACACCAACGTGAACTAAAAACAACCTGCTCAAAAAGATATATAACACCTGGATAGTTTTTATAAACAAAGGAGCTCCGTTCCAAAATATCAGCATTCAGTTACAGAATTAAAGCGGAACATCCATAACTGATGTCATCACAAAATATAAGTATGTCATATACATATTCATACAAGGCCACTATATACAAGCTAAAAGAAACATCTACTCTCGAACCCCGACTACCCGTGTTACATATCAGAGCCGACGGAACGACAAAAAGACGAAAACACTAATCTTCGCAAAAGACCTCCAGCGTCTAATCTGCAATGCCATTACAGCATTAAACCACAGCAGAAGGGTGAGAAACAGGATTATAATATAATTGCATATCATTATATAACACTTAGCAAAATATGCACAATTATTCTCACCACACAAATACGATACTTGTAAACAACACAAGACATATTAAACCCATTTCACACATCAATCACATAAGCATATACATTAACACAATGCATAACAAATCCTTCTCAAAATTCAACACATAAACATTCATGTAATGAATTATGCAAATGCACAGAGACCAACACAACGACTCTACGCATGCGGTACCAATCCAACCTTGTAATTCATTAGTCCCCCAGGAACTCTTGGAATCATCGCTCGTTACATAGAGTAACTCCCCGTCGGGCCTACGATGTTCCCCGTCGCTATAAACCATTATTTCAGGGCGTACGACGTTTATGGATTGCTTTCGACCACTATTTCAAGGCGCACAATCCGATTGCCATAGTCCACTATTTCAGGGCGCACAATCATTTGTGATTAATCGCTTCTACCATTATTTCAGGGTGTAAGACGATAAAACTGATTCATTTATGAATCTTCCAATGCAAGAATGCATATCATGATACTTGACACATTAATGACACATGCCAACATCAAATGCTCATGCATTAACAATAATAATGTATTTCAAGTACATATAAAGTAATGCACACAATTGCCTAAACTGGCCACAAACACCAATATACCATTCCACAACATCAAATTCCCATCAAAGAATCATCACACAAGCCATCTCATAACATATCATAATATGTCTTACAATATTGAAAAATAACTCAAAATTCCATTATTCGGTTTTTCGAAAAAGTCGGCTAAAAGTCGGCCAAAAATAATATTTTCTATAATCATCAAAAGTACTCATCGACAGCTTCGATTCGGTATAAAGAACTCTTAAATACGATAAACAGTTAACAAGATATGAATATTTCAAAATAATGCGAAAACGTAAACCGGACGCCCGACACTACGAAACGGTTCGTAAAAACTGTACCGATTGGACCAAGTTCAGACCCCAAAACTATTTTTCCTAGAAAGAACATCTCGTTAGCTTTCCAACGCTTCGAACAGGGACCAAAACCGACTTACGGTTCAAGAGATATGAATTTCCGAAGTTTCCCCGACAAACCAGAATTTTATGGTTCAGCACAGTATGTATCGATACATAGGCTTATGTATCGATACAAAAAGCCACATGTATCGATACATAGCACGCATGTGTCGACACATGCTGTAGTGAAAATGTTGTTTTCCCAAATTCCTTCAACATGTATCGATGCATAAGGGTTATGTATCGATACATAAACCATTTCGTATCGATACATAGCTGTTATGTATCGATTCATAGCCCTGTTTTTCTCAAAAATCAGATTTTCTCAAAATACACCTTTGCTGCCATTTTTCCAAAGTGCCCGGAAACTCGACTAAATCGAACATTTTCATCGAAACAAACATATACGCTCCACCACCAAATACATAAGAACAATTTAGAACACATAAACGAAATTTCTACGACGTTCGATTTTTCGATTAAATTTCAACCTTTCAAAAACCAGAATTTTCAAACATCACCAAATCGAATAAAAAGCACGCTATACGATGACCTAACCTTACTCGATACAACTACGTAATTTATTTCGAATTCTAACTGCGAAAACATCGGTTTTTATCGATTTCCTACAATTCGACCTAAACGGACAAAATAACGGAAACATAACAAAAACTAACCAAAACATAACCAAACTTCATGAAACTTTAAACAGCAGCTCACATACATATAACCAACCAACACATGTATTTATACGACTTTTCGACTGTAAAAACATCGGTTTCTATCGATTTCGTCCAATACGGCATAAACGGAAACATATGGAAAACCAACCAAAACATCCACACAAAACATACATAATCATACACAATCAATATAATAACCGAGTTTCGCACCCTTACCCGATTTAATCGTGTTCTAGAAAGTCGGGAGATTGATTTCTTCCTTCACAAGTTTTTCCTCTCTTTTCTTCTTTCTCTTCTCTCTTTTTCTTCTCTTTTGGGAAACTCTTACTAACTTTTCTTTTTCTTCTTTTTCTAAACTTATACTAACTATTTTCTTTTATATTTTCTTAACTTAAAAATTCTAAACATTTCTAATAAATATCTAAACTAACTATTATTAACTAACACTATTAATTATGAAATATGTCAAATACCCTCTATTCCAATTTTCCCCGCAAACTCTCAAAAACGGTAAAAATACACAATGTGCAAAAATAACATATATTCACACCAATTAGCAATTAACATAAATATTGCTCAATTAAAAATAAAGACTCGACCAATTAACACCAAAAAGCACGGGAAAAGGAAATATTAAAAACGGACCGTTACAACTCTCCCTCACTTTAGAAATTTTCGTCCTCGAAAATATTACCTGATTCAAATAACTCCGGATACGACTCCCGCATCCGACTCTCTAATTCCCACGTCAAATTGCCCTCAGCAGCGCCTCCCCACGCCACTTTCACAAGTGCAATCTCCTTGCCTCTTAACCTTTTCAACTCGCGATCTAAAATCCTCACCGGTAAAACCTCAACCGTAAGATTATCTCTTAGCTCAACCTCATCCATCGGAATCACATGAGACGGATCTGGAACATACTTCCGTAGCTGTGAAACATGGAAAACATCATGTAGATTCGAAAGATTCGGTGGCAATGCTATCCTGTAAGCCACTGCACCAACTCTTTCGGATATCTGATATGGACCAATAAAACGTGAAGTAAGCTTCCTCGACTTCAAAGCACGTCCAACACCAGTCACCGGCGAAACCCTCAAAAACACATGATTACCCGCTTGAAACTCAAGATCTCTTTTCCTTTTATCATGATAACTCTTTCTGATCAAACAAGTATTTTAAACTTTTATGATCACTAAAGACTTCGAATTTAGCACCGTAGAGATAATGCCTCCAAATCTTTAATACAAAAACCATCGCAGCTAATTCCAAATCATGAGTAGGATAATTCTTCTCATGAACTCGTAACTGCCTCGAAGCATAAGCAACCACCTTACCATCTTGCATCAAAACACCACCTAAACCAATTAGAGATGCATCACAATACACAACGAACGATTCATTAGGATTCGGTAAGATCAAAATCGGAGCTGTAGTCAATCTCTTCAGCTCGTTGAAACTTTCTTCACATTGAATATCCCAAATAAATGCCTTACCCTTACAAGTCAGTTGAGTCAACGGAAGTGCCAACTTGGAAAAACCTTCGGTAATATCCAGCTAAACCCAGAAAACTTCGAATTTCAGTAACAGATCTAGGAGCCTCCCATTGTAGAACAACCTCTACTTTGGATGGATCCACAGCAATACCATTACCTGAAATCACATGCCCAAGAAAACTCACTTCTGATAACCAGAACTCACACTTGGACAGTTTGGCATAAAGTTTCTTCTCCTTCAGAATCTGCAACACAATTCGCAAATGCTCCGCATGTTCTTCCTGAGACTTAGAATAAATCAAAATGTCATCAATAAAAACAACAACAAAATGATCTAAATGCTCATGGAATATACGATTCATATACTCCATAAACACACCCGGCGCATTAGAAACCCCGAACGGCATCACAGAAAACTCGTAATGTCCGTATCGTGTCCTAAAGGCCGTCTTCTGAATATCCTCCTCTTTAACCCGAATCTGATGGTATCCTGACCTCAAATCAATCTTACTAAACACACTTGCACCCACTAGTTGATCCATCAAGTCATCGATCCTTGGAAGTGGATACTTGTTCTTAATCGTCACTTTATTCAACTGCCGATAATCGATACACAAACGCATACTTCCATCTTTCTTTTTGACCAACAAAACAGGAGCACCCCAAGGTGATACACTAGGCCTTACAAACCTCTTTTCCAACAACTCATTCAATTGTCTTTTCAACTCCACCAACTCAGATGCTGACATCCGATATGGTGCTATAGATACAGGTCTAGTACCAGGAACTAGGTCTATAGAAAACTCCACCTCTCTTTCTGGCGGCACATCTGAAAAATCATCCGGAAACACCTCCTGAAAATCACACACAACAGGAAAACTTCCAATTGTAACTTGACTCTCCACAGACAACGATGCAAACAATCCAAACAACTGAGCTTCCTCCGCCAAAAGTTTCTTCAACTCTTTGGTAGATAAGAAACCAGATTCCCTTTCTTCTTCAAGAGAAGGAAATCTCACCCGCTTAAGATAACAATCAAGATGAACACGATTGAACTCTAACCAGTTCATTCCCAGAATCACATCCAAACCCTTCAATGGCAAACATACCAAGTCCATCACAAAATCTCTACCAAAAATTGTCAAAGGACAACTTAAACAAACGAAAGAAGTAGTTACCGACCCCGAAGCTGGAGTATCGATAACCATCTCTCCACCTATCTTAGGCAACACCAAATTCAAACGTTTCGCACAATCAATCGAAATAAACAAATGAGTCGCCCCAGTATCAATAATAGCAATTAAAAGATTACTATTAATAAAACAAGTACCTCTGATCAAACGATCTGCATTAGTAGGCTGAGCTCCCGCCAATGCAAATACTTTCCCTCTAGGTTGAGCTTGCTTCGGTTTCGTGCACCTCGTACTAACATGACCAACTTCCCCACAATTATAACATGTAACCCCATTCTTCCTCCTACAATCAGCAGCCACATGACCCTTCAAACCACAATTAGCACACTTATCCACATTATTCATATTCCTCTTACATTCCGATATATGATCATGTCATTTAATATGAAGCAATCATTTATCTGATATAGGGGTCATCTTTGTTTACCTATTTATCTTTCATTTGAACCGCTATAGACATATACTCTTCAGATCTGGATCTAGGATGAATACCTGTTAGGTTCTAAACTCTAGACATAGATTTAAGCTTAACATTTGCATGAGTATCAGTTCTTAATGCTCTGTGTTGTTGAGTTGCGTGAGGCATCACCAATGAGATAATATAGTTGTTATCTCAACGTTGCGTTAGGCATAACCTCTGTTGTAGGTGATACGTGAGGATATTATACGAATGATTGATTTGTGTTTAACTAGTCAGAAGAATGCATGTGTTATCGTTTGATGAAATTCCAATCCCAACAAGGCTCCATTTATTTTAAAGTCCTTATTTTATATTTTCAGTCTTTATATTTTCTACCATTATTTATGGTACCTTCGATCTTTTAACCATAATTATCACTACAAGCTTGGAAATGTAGAGATTGTTGAATGACATTTGATCTGTCGCACTGATCCCTGCGGATACGATAAAACCCAAAACTCTTCCAAACTTACTTTTACTTACCACTTTATCGCTTCAACACATACTTGTTGATTTTATCCAAGTTGGAGCCCTTCTCAAAGGATGATGAAAAGTTTTAACACTTGTTGGGTTAATTAGTTGAGTAATCTACTTTAAATGACCAAATATCTTCTTCATTAACACTAACCTTTAATTGTACTAACTTTTATCTTTATGTTATTTATTTTTATGCACTTTTATCTTTATGCTCTTTATTTTATGCTTATCATTTCATATCATATTATCATCTTGTTTATGTTTATGCCTTTTTCTCTTTGTCCACTTGGACTTTCCTTTTCTTTTTAAGACATTAATAAAGGCTTAAACACTTAAAAGACTCTTAATGTTCCTTGGACTATTTGGTGACTATCCTTTGCTCATGGATGATGAACTTATAATTAGGTTCCTTGCCCTATGCTTTGGAGTTATATCTTGAGACCTTGAATCTTATTTTCCATTTTGACATTGAGTTGGCCCCTTGTGAAGACTTGGCTTGGAGACTTGGTTTTCATCAAATGCTTGGTTATTTCTCTGCTTATCTTTGTTGCTTGAGTCCAGAGGATGGGAGTTTTGGCTTGTTTATGTCAAAGGCTTGTATCATGGTTAGATATTTCTTTCCTAGACTTTTTATTTTATGCTTTAGGATAACCTCTTCATCTCCTCCCCTTCTTAAATTTCCAAAATCTTCTCCCTTTTTCAAAACCTTCTTCTTTCAAACTAGAACCTCTTTCTTAATAAACCTTGACTTTGTCAAGTACATTTTCAAACTCTTTTTTTCTTAATAAATGCTAATTAATCTTAAGCATACGTAGACTATTTTTCAAAAGACTTAAAAAAAATACTTAACTCATTCAAACCATTTTGCCTTTTGTACATTTTTTTCTTTAAAATTTTTCATAAAGTTTAGACATGAGTCATTTATAGTTGAGATGTGATCCTCCTATCCCCATAGTATTGTTTGAAATAAGTTTATTCTTTTCCACCTTAGAGAGTTAGTGGCATACTTGTTGATTTTATCCAAGTTGGAGCCCTTCTCGTGGTGATGCAAAGATCCATTTTCACATACTTGTGGGTGATTAGTTAAAGTTTTCTCCTTAAAATGACAAGTTGTCTTTTCATTTAAAATGAATCATAACACACCATTTTGTTATTTTTACCACGAACTACGAGGTTTTGATCCTCCATTGCACTTTGTGGCTACGTAGGCACGAGGCTCAGAAAGTCTTGTCAAACACCAAACTATTAAAAAATAGTTCTCTTCTCACCTTAGTAATCTTTTGCTAACAACATATTTTAAGCCAAACGCTAGACTTTCAAAGAGGTTGCTATAGAGTACTATAGATGTTTTGGGTGCTAACACCTTCCCTTTGCGTAACTAACCCCCTTACCATTGTCTCTGTTTTTATTAGTTTTTTTTTTGTTTTAAAACTTCTTTAGGTTTTTTTCGCTCTTTTCCCTTTCCTTTGGAAAAATAAAAGTGCGGTGGTGACTCTTGTTTTGCGAGTTAAGTTAATCAATAGCTTAATCTCAAATTTTCCCACTACAGGTGGCATTGAGAATCCAAATAAAGGTCTCGCCAGCGCAGGATTGTTAAGGGAATTTCCTGGCTGTGGAGGGAGTGTATTCCCCTGGGATGACATTGTTGCGACTGGTGCCGCAGATGCCGATGGAGCCGTTGCTCTAACTAGCGTAGAAAGAACTGCCTCTTCATTGGCCGATACAACCGGTTGTTGCACCATGTCTTGTGGGTTATTCTGGGAATTACTATTGTCTGGAGGAAGACGTGACTGTGAGGGATACCCTTCTAGCTTTCTTGTTTTAATGATGTCAACAAATACATTAGATTGTAATTTGAGCGGTATCACTTCACGTGTCGGTCATGTCCGTGTTGGTCGTGTGTCTAGATATATAAGATCTTATTCTTTCCAAAAATATATGTCCACAAGTGATCTAATAGTGTCTAGCATGTATGTCTGACTCTGGTCTGGTGAAAAACAATTCAAAATTGAATTTTCTTGGAAAATCTGCCTTATGCGTCGACCTCAGCAATCATGCGCTGACCTCAAAAAGGTCATGCGTTTACCCGTGGGTGATAACTCAAAAATTCACATTTTATGCGTCGACGCATAAAGTCCACAGGTCGACGCATGACTTTGTTTTTTGCCCTTTCCACTTAACTTCGTTTCTGTTACTTTCTGTTATTTCTTTTGGTCATATTTTTTGATATAAATAGTTTTGGGTCTTCATTTTTCACAATAGAACAAGAAACGTGAAAATATATGTCAGTTTTCTCTTCATCTTCATCTTCCTCATTGTGCAAACAAACAATCACACATAATCATCTTTGTTTGTGTCGCCCATTGTTCGAAGTGATAACGTTCAGAATTTAGGAAGTGTGATCTTCATCTTCTGGGTTGAGAGTTTTGGCAGGTGTTTCTTGAATCAAATCAGTTGGGTTTGTCCTCTAAGAATCGAGGAGATTTTGGGGGGTTTTTGCACAAACTGTTCTTTCTACAGGGATTTGGCTGGGCGAAGGTAACCGAAGATTGGCACAACTGTTTCAGTTTAGTAGCTGTAATCAGAGGATCGTAGAAGAAGGTTTGGGTTCGAATTCTTGGAAGATTTCAATTGACCGAGTGAAGGTAACTGAAGAACGAAGTTTTCTTTCGGTTTAGTAGCGTGGGACGGTAATTGAATCAACCAAATTCGGAGCACTTGATTCATCTTGAATCAAGGGAAAAGAAAATTCTGCATCAACGATCGAAGACGTTCGGGGTTTGTATTTCATAGTTTTCTCTTGTAACAAACAATTTGCAACAGCAACATATATATATATATATATATATATATATATATATATATATATATATATATATATATATATATATATATATATATCTCAATTCCTTTTGCAGAGTTGGGGGCAGACGTACCCAAAGCGAGGACGATTGGGGAACTGCCTAATCAAATCTCGGGTGTTCTCTCTCTTTCCCTTAACTCTTTTACATTTCAGCAGTGTTCGATTTCGTAACGTTGCAAACTATCGTAATTTCTGTCGTGGAATAATTGTGCGCTGATAAACTGTTTTTGTTAAATCAATACAATTCGTTGAATTGTGTTTTTGGAGCAGCTGCACATTATTCTCCATAGAAATTTTACACATAGTGTGTTTGCGCACACTACGTGTTTGATAATTTGATTCAAAGCAAAATACGAACACATTGCTTTAAATTGTTTATCAAATTACCTCATTGGATTGGAATAAACATCAAGCAAGTGATTAATTTGTTGTCTGCATTTGTAAGTGAAATATTCAGAACTGAATTTTTCTCCTTCATACTCATCCAAAATATATTCGTGCATATCCGATCCTTTTGGTAGAAGGTTCGTTGTAGACGATTTATCCAGCAGCGGCTTCCGTTAAACAGAAATTTTTAAAACAGAATTTTGTAGTCCATTTGCTTGTAAAACTCAAGGGATCTATTCAACCCCCCTTCTAGATCCATAGTCATCGTCTAACAAGTGGTATCACGAGCTCCGGTTAATTCTGGTGCTTCGGTAAAACTTCTTGGATCATGGCGAACGAACCTAAGGGGGCTTATAATAGAGCTCCAGTTTTTACAGGTGAAAACTACAGCTACTGGAAGGATTGTATGCGCGTTCATATTAATTCCTTAGATCAGAAGGTTTGGAACGTTATTTTAAACGGTCCCATGGCAATTACTATGACTAACGCGGAAGGCGTTGTCGTTCCTAAACCCGAAGCTCAATGGAATGAGGAGGACGAGAAAAAGTACAGTTATGATTGGAAGGCTCGTAATATGATCATCTCCTCCTTGGGAGTTAACGAGTATTATAGAGTCTCTCATTGTGAAACGGCCAAAGCCATGTGGGATGCTTTACAAGTAGCTCACGAAGGCACAAATGATGTTAAGTTGGCTCGTATTAATACACTTACGCAAGAGTTTGATTTGTTTTACATGAAGCAAGGGGAAACCATTGCGGATATGCAAAAACGATTCACTCACATTATCAATAAATTGCATGTCCTTGGTAAACCAATTCCAAATGAGGTTTCTACTAATAAAATTCTGAGGTGTCTTAGCAGGGAATGGCAACCAAAGGTTACCGCTATCAAGGAGGCCAATGATCTTGCTACATTAGACCTCACAACACTCTTTGGTAAACTCGATGAGCATGAGCAAGTGCTCATTAGCTTGGATAAGTATGAGAAGAGTATAAAGAAAGAGAAGGCAAAAGATACGGAAAAGAAGTCGATAGCTCTTAAGGCTTCTTGTTCAAAGTCCACACATCAAGAGCTAAGTGATGATGAAGCCAAAGATGACAAGGATGAAGAATCCGGTGATGATATGAGCTTATTTGTGAAGAGATACAATAGATACATTCACAAGAATGATATTCAGCACTCGGACATAAATCTTGTCAAGTTCCGGAAGCAATCTAGAAGTGAAGGAAATAAAAATGGCAAAGTAAAGGGGACGTGCTACAATTGTGGAAAATCTGGGCACTACAAGCCGGATTGTCCATCCCTAAAGAAAGACAAAGATAAGGATAAAGACAAGAGTCGCTCAAACAAAAAAGTCCAACAATTCTTGAAGAGCGTACATCGCTTGGGAAAGCGATAGCGAGTCGGGGAAAGATGACTCCTCAAGTGACGAAAGTGAATCCGTCAACCTTTGTCTCATGGCACGTCACAACAAAGGAAAAGAGGTAAAACATTCTAAATATGAAAACTGTCAAAATATGTCTCATGCTGAATTGAAAAGAGCTTTTGACACATTACACCACGAAGCTAAGGAAGCATTTCAACGCTTAGCTTCGAATAAAAAGATTTTTTCCTATTTGGAGAAAAAGGTTTCCGATTCCCAAAAGGAATTGGAAGATCTTAAAAACTCTATGGTGAATGTATCAAAAACTAATATCGATAAGGATGAATATACATGGTTTAACCTTGGGGGCTGTGGTACTTGTCACATTTGGCAAAGAGAGGTGAGAACCCTCAAAGCCAAGTTAGACAAGACTCTTAAGCCTAGGATTACGTTTGCTATTGATCGATCACATTATCGTGAAACAATGAATAATCCGTATCAAAAATACACGTATGTGATTCGAGATAGTGATAGCAAAGGTAAACTCCAAACAAATCGTGATTGCTTTTATTGTTGAAAGCCTGGTCATACTATTGCTAAGTGCCAATTTCAGAGATATCTTGTTCCAAAGGGCATTTATCAATGGCTGCCCAAGGGCAATATTGGTTTCACTTACCATAAAGGACCCAATGAGAATTGGGTACCTACTCTCCCTTGATTATTTTTGTAGGTACAAAGTCTTGAGACCACCAAAAGAAGATGGGTTCTAGATAGTGGCTGCTCAAGACATATGACCGGAGACATATCTCTTTTCATCGACTTTGTGGCGAAGAAAAAGGGGTTTGTCACTTACGGAGATAACAACAAGGGACAGATTCTCGGTAAAGGTAGTATAGGTAACCCCTCATCTACTACTATCTCTGATGTACTTCTTGTGGAGGGCCTTAGACACAACCTTTTAGGCATTAGTCAACTATGCGACAAAAATTATAAAGTCTCTTTTTCAAAGGATTGTTGCGTAGTTGAAGATTGCGACAAGAAGAATGTGTTTAAGGGCTTGAGGGTGAATAATGTCTATATGCTAGACTTAAACGAGGTATCATTGGATGGAGACAAGTGTTTAGTCACTATGAATGAAGATTCATGGTTGTGGCATAGACGCTTGGCTCATATCAATTTTGATTTGCTTAATAAAATTGTCTCTAAAGACCTAGTCATCGGTTTGCCCAAAATTAAATTTACAAAGGATCATCTTTGCGATGCATGCCAAATGGGGAAGCAAACAAGGATCTCTTTTAAATCTAAAAACATTGTTTCAACTATGAGACCTTTTGAGCTCCTCCATATGGATCTCTTTGGACCATCTAGGGTTAAAAGCCTAGGTGGTAACTACTATGGGTTTGTTATAGTCGATGATTTTTCTAGGTTTTGCTGGACAATTTTCTTGGCAAATAAGAGTGATACTTTTTCAGCCTTTGAACGATTTGCTAAGTTTTCTCAAAACAAGTTAAACACAAACATTGGTTCAATCAGAAGTGATCATGGGGGCGAGTTTGAACATCATTTATTTGAAGCATTTTGTGATTCCAACGGAATTGATCATAATTTTTCCGCACCACGTACTCCTCAACAAAATGGGGTAGTGGAATGTAAAAATAGAGTTTTGGAAGAACTTGGAAGGACTATGATTAATGATAGTGGATTACCAAAATACTTTTGGGCAGACACCATAAGTACGGCTTGTTACGTTTTGAATAGGGTGCTCATCCGGCCTATTCTAAACAAGACACCGTATGAGCCTTTAAAAGGGCGTAAGCCAAATATCTCTCACCTTCATGTATTTGGTTGCAAATGTTTTGTGTTAAATAATGGAAAAGAGACTCTCGGCAAATTTGATGCCAAGGCTGACGAGGGTATTTTTCTTGGATACTCTCAGTCAAGTAAAGCTTATAGAATCTATAATAAAAGGTTACGTGTAGTTGAAGAGTCAGTTCATGTTTCTTTTGACGAGTCTTATCCGAGAAATGTCGGAGAAGGTAGTTCTTTTCATGGTGCAGGTGTACCTACTGAAGACATACTCAAGGACACTGATAAGGGAATTGATCAGCCAGAAGCAGTGCGTATTGAGGAGGAAAAGGATCACCAACCAGTGAAAAGTGAGGATGATCATCATACTAATGAAGATGAACTTCCTCCAGCTTGGAAGTCTTCAAAATACCATCCAATTGACAACATTCTCGGTGATATCTCTAAGGGAGTAACTACTCGCTCTAAACTTAGTAACTTTTGTTATTACTCTGCTTTTGTCTCCCAAGTTGAACCTAAAAACTCTAAGGAAGCGTTACTCGATGAGCATTGGTATCTATCAATGCAAGATGAATTAAATCAATTCTGGAGAAATGAGGTTTGGGACCTTGTCCCCCCTCCGCGAGATCATCGAGTAATAGGCACCTGATGGGTGTTTAGGAATAAACTTGATGAAAATGGAGTAATAACGTGTAACAAAGCTAGGCTTGTAGCGCAAGGCTATAACCAAGATGAAGGAATCGACTATGAGGAAACTTATACGCCGGTTGCCCGACTCGAGGCCATACGTCTTCTACTCGCCTACGCTTGCACAAAGAACTTTAAATTATTCCAAATGGATGTTAAAAGTGCATTCCTTATCGGGTATATAAATGAAGAGGTGTATGTTGCCTAACCTCCAGGTTTTGAATCACATGAATATCCTGATCATGTCTATAAACTTAAGCAAGCTTTATACGGACTTAAACAAGCCCCTAGGGCTTGGTATGAATGTCTAAGCAAATTTCTACCTGATCAAGGGTATTCAAGAGGAAAGGTTGACACAACCCTCTTTATTAAACGTCAAGGAAAACACTTGATTTTGGTACAAATTTATGTTGACGATATTATATTTGGGTCTACTAACATGACCTTGGTCAAGGAGTTTTCTAGTTTGATGCAGGGGGAGTTTGAAATAAGCATGATGGGGGAGCTCAACTATTTCCTCGGATTGCAAATCAAACAACTTGAAGAGGGCACATTCGTGAGTCAAACGAAATATTGTCTTGAGTTACTAAAACGTTTTGATATGCTGAACTGCAAAGCAATAGATACTCCTATGCCTACTAGTGCTAACCTCGATCGTGACGAAAAGGGTAAGGATGTTGAGGTAAAGAAGTACCGATGTATGATAGGATCTCTTCTTTATCTTACCGCATCACGTCCCGATATAATGTTTAGTGTATGCATGTGTGCAAGGTATCAGGCACATCCCAAGGAATCCCACCTGAAGGCATTTAAGCGCATACTTCGATACCTATCTGGTACTCCAAAGTATGGGTTGTGGTATTCCAAAGGAGGTGCTTGTTCTTTAGTTGGCTACTCCGACTCCGACTTTGCCGGGTGCAAGTTAGATAGGAAAAGTACTAGTGGCACGTGTCACTTTTTCGCAAACTCCTTGGTGAGTTGGCACAGCAAGAAATAGGTTTCCGTTGCTTTGTCAACAACCGAGGCGGAATATGTTGCCGCCGGTAGTTGTTGTGCTCAAGTCTTATGGCTTAAACAACAATTACTCGATTTCAACTTAAAACTTAAACGTATTCCAATTTTGTGCGATAACACTAGTGCGATTAATCTAACTAAGAACCCTGTACTACATTCACGCACCAAGCATATCGAAATACGCCATCATTTTCTTAGGGATCATGTAGAGAAAGGTGATGTTATCTTTGAGCATGTTGGCACTAAGAATCAACTTGCTGACATTTTCACAAAACCATTAGCTACAAAGCCTTTCTTTCATATCCGTAGGGAACTTGGCATTCTCGATATCTCGGATCGTGCATAACATCTTTTAGAATTATGATCTTCACACACACACATATATATATATATATATATATATATATATATATATATATATATATATATATATATATATATATATATATATATATGTATATGCTTGTGTTATTTTACTAACAATGCAAAAAGAAATTCATTCATATGTGAGGGATCTCTCCGTCATGACGATTCAAGGTAATATTGTTCCAACTTATAGAGGTTAATCAACACTTTGTGCCATGTTACTTACTCTAATCTTGATGTTTATTTCATTTTGAGCACTTATCATTCATGTGAATGTTTGGTTCTGTGTGTATATGTGTATTTATCTGCTTGAAACAAGAATTTTGCAAAAATCTCACTTTTTCACTTCCATGCGTCGACGCCTGATTTCATGCGCTGACCCATTAAACTCACGGGTAAGCGCATAGCCACATGGTCAAGTAATGTTAAATTTTTCAGGAAGCATGCGCCGACGCACAAGGTTTACAGGTCGACGCATGAAGAATTCGTTCAGACTTCTTTATGTTTCTGGGTTGCGTGTGCCGACCTATAAATGCTTTACCTTCCCTATGTTTTCTCATTGCACATTAAACTATGATTATTGCATGTCATCTAATTAGCTTTTGTGGTCAATCTCTCCCTATTCTACTCCTTTAAACCTCATTAATCTCAGTAAATCTCCACTAAACCCTCATCAAAACCCTAATAATTAGCAAAGGGGGAAGGCTCTATATATCTACTGCAAGGCATTCAAAGGATTTCACACATCTTCTCTTCAACCTCTGCAACTATTAAGTTTGAGAATCTTCCTTGAACCCTTCTTCAACAATGGCTTCCAGAAGAAATGCTGGTACAAGAGGAGGAAGAGGATCCACATCACAACAAGGACCAACAAGAAGCTCATCCTCACAACGGGTAACGTTTGAATCTTTAATTTTTGAAAGGTTAGCCACTCCGTTTGCGGAAATATTTTCTAAACGGGCTGTTATTAGACAACATGGATTTTATCCGTTGATGGGTCAAGATTTTCACATTCCTGAAATTTCTGAACTCATCAACTTTCAAAATCTGAATGAATTTGTTGAATGTGATGACAAGTACAGTGAAGACTTGACTAGGTTGTTCTATTGTGGATTGAAAGGAAAATTTCGTGGAGCTGAATTTAAATTCTCTATGAATAATACAGAATGTCAGGTGACAAACGATGTATGGTCTACATTGTTTGTGTTGAAAACTGATGAAAATCTCCCAAAGGTTACTGATAACACCTTTGTTCAGGGCTATGAATTCAAAACTGCTCTGAATTCAATGTTGAGGGAACCATATCCAGCTGAGTTTGTGGCAAGTGAAGCATTTCCTAAGAGTGTCACCACAGGTCACTTGAAATTTAAGGAACGTATTCTTCAGTGGATCGCTGCTCGCATCTTGAGGCCTAAGAAAGGAGGCCTCTCAAGAGTTGAACAAGCAGAGGTGCATCTCATCTACATCCTGAGGGAAAAGATTAAAATCAACTGGCCTTACTACTTTGCTTCTAGAATGTTTACAACTCGCAGCTCTAGAAAGTTTTTAGCACTTGGATATGCATCTGCTGTGGCAAATTTTCTGAATCACTTTGACATTCCTATTCCACAGATTTGTCATATTCACATTACTGCTGAACAACAGTTTCTGGCTAGAACTTTGTCCATGATGGGTTACTATTGGAACTCACGTGAGCGAAGGTTCATCTATAGATCAAGAGCTACCCATCCTGAACCTGTCCATCTTGAAGCAAGTGAGGATGAAGAAAGTCAAGGTAATGGAGATCATGTTGGTAATAATGAAAATGTGGTGATACAGGAAGACGTTGTCATGCAAGACAATCCACCGGAAGAAGAAGACAATCAAGAAGACAATGAGGCATGAATGGGATATCAACCAGAAGAATCCTATGCCAATCAAGGCTGGGGTCAGTGGAATCAACAAAACTGCTGGACCAACCTTGGCGCTGCATATGTTCCTCCATCCTATGATGCTGACTCTGAATGGCAGATTCCAGAAAATTCTGCTCCACCAACTCCACCGTCTCAGCATTATTCACAATCCAATGATGAAATTTTGGCAAGACTGACTAAGTTATCTCTGCAACATCAAGAATTTCAAGCGCAACAGGAAACTCGATACCTGACTCAACAAGAACAGCTTACCAACCTGTCTAACCAACTGTCATCTCATGCCACCAATTTCAACAATTTTGCAAATGCTGCTATGACAAGGTTCAATCAAATGGATGCCAATCCGACTCAGCAAAATCAAAATTTAGCCCACAGCCTTGGTAACCTAAATAAGACCTTGATTGACCTCAACCTTCAACTAGAGGAGTTTCCACCACCAAGTCAATACCACAGGGGATGAGGTTATCCATTCAGGGGGAGGAGACCATAAATCTTAGGGCATCATGTTTAGTTGTGCATGAATTTGTGTTTTGTTGTTTGCGTTCTGTTATTTTGACATGTGCTGCACCTTTCTGTTATGTTTCAAACTTTATGAAGTGAATGTTTTGCTTCAATATCGTTGTTCCGTATTTAATCATTACTTGTTTACATTAGCGGTATCATATGTGGATACTGGTAATTGTTTTTGTTGTTGCAAATATTTGATGATCCACTACATATTTTCATATGCTATTTTGACCACTGTTCTCTGGTCTTTTTGATGTTGTCAAAGGGGGGGAAGAATGACTACATACAAGCTACAGAAACGTTAAAGTGTTAAAGACAGGGGGAGCATTGATCATCTCAAATTACATCTTTCGTAACAATCAAGGAAGTGTTGCTATCATAAAAAAGGGGGAGTATGTGAGGGATACCCTTCTAGCTTTCTTGTTTTAATGATGTCAACAAATGCATTAGATTGTAATTTGAGTGGTATCACTTCACGTGTCGGTCATGTCCGTGTTGGTCGTGTGTCTAGATATATAAGATCTTATTCTTTCCAAAAATATATGTCCACAAGTGATCTAATAGTGTCTAGCATGTATGTCTGACTCTGGTCTGGTGAAAAACAATTCAAAATTGAATTTTCTTGAAAAATCTGCCTTATGCGTCGACCTCAGCAATCATGCGCTGACCTCAAAAAGGTCATGCGCTTACCCGTGGGTGATAACTCAAAAATTGACATTTTATGCGTCGACGCATAAAGTCCACAGGTCGACGCATGACTTTGTTTTTTGCCCTTTCCACTTAACTTCGTTTCTGTTACTTTCTGTTATTTCTTTTGGTCATATTTTTTGATATAAATAGTTTTAGGTCTTCATTTTTCACAATAGAACAAGAAACGTGAAAATATATGTCAGTTCTCTCTTCTTCTTCATCTTCCTCATTGTGCAAACAAACAATCACACATAATCATCTTTGTTTGTGTCGCCCATTGTTCGAAGTGATAACGTTCAGAATTTAGGAAGTGTGATCTTCATCTTCTAGGTTGAGAGTTTTGGCAGGTGTTTCTTGAATCAAATCAGTTGGGTTTGTCCTCCAAGAATCGAGGAGATTTTGGGGGGGTTTTGCACAAACTGTTCTTTCTACAGGGGTTCGGCTGGGCGAAGGTAACCGAAGATTGGCGCAACTGTTTCGGTTTAGTAGCTGTAATCAGAGGATCATAGAAGAAGGTTTGGGTTCGAATTCTTGGAAGATTTCAATTGACCGAGTGAAGGTAACTGAAGAATGAAGTTTTCTTTCGGTTTAGTAGCGTGGGACGGTAATTGAATCAACCAAATTCGGAGCACTTGATTCATCTTGAATCAATGGAAGAGAAAATTCTGCATCAACGATCAAAGACGTTCGGGGTTTGTATGTTCATAGTTTTCTCTTGTAACAAACAATTTGCAACAGCAACATATATATATATATATCTCAATTCCTTTTGCGGAGTTGGGGGCAGACGTACCCAAAGCGAGGACGATTGGGGAACTGCCTAATCAAATCTCGGGTGTTCTCTCTCTTTCCCTTAACTCTTTTACATTTCAGTAGTGTTCGATTTCGTAACATTGCAAACTATCGTAATTTCTGTCGTGGAATAATTGTACGCTGATAAACTATTTTTGTTAAATCAATACAATTCGTTGAATTGTGTTTTTGGAGCAGCTGCACATTATTCTCCATAGAAATTTTACACATAGTGTGTTTGCGCACACTACATGTTTGATAATTTGATTCCAAGCAAAATGCGAACACATTGCTTTAAATTGTTTATCAAATTACCTCATTGGATTGGAATAAACATCAAGCAAGTGATTAATTTGTTGTCTGCATTTGTAAGTGAAATATTCAGAACTGAATTTTTCTCCTTCATACTCATCCAAAATATATTCGTGCATATCCGATCCTTTTGGTAGAAGGTTCGTTGTAGACGATTTATCCAGCAGCGGCTTCCGTTAAACAGAAATTTTTAAAACAGAATTTTGTAGTCCATTTGCGTGTAAAACTCAAGGGATCTATTCAACCCCCCCTTCTAGATCCATAGCCATCGTCTAACAGTGACATACTTGATAACACCTTACCACTCATTAAACGCATGCAAAAATGCCCAGAAAAGGTTCCTAAGAGTATAACCTAATTCTCTAACATAAGAAAAAACAAAGGATGATATAAATAAAACACACTTAGCACAGAGTCCCACCGGGCATTGCCAATTTGTTTACCCTGAAAAATGGTAAACAACTGCTGGTCCCCAAATGTGTGGTTTACTAGCAGGATCTAGTAGTGAATCCTTAGGACGAAGTGCTTAAGGGGTTGTTTATTGTTATTTCCTTTGTGTTCGTAGGACTATAGACTTCGACTGTGTCGAAGCGATGTATGATGATAATGTAATAGTGCGTTTGTAAACTTCTTGTAAAAGAAAGTAATGTGAAAATAAAAGATACTGAAAATGTTTAAAGGAAAATAAAGGCTGGGAAAATATGAAAATGATGAAGACGATGTAAATTAAATGAATTAAAAAACTTTTCATTGAATTGTAAACATGATGTTTCATCTGTGCTTACATTCTCTTAGTCATTCACTTGTTTTTCTTAACGCTAATAATTTGAGTTTCTTTGTGAGATTTTTGTAGTACAAATGAACACCCTTAATCTACTAAAATGAACTACTATTTATAAAAGTCTAAAATAACTACCCTATAAGGTTCCTTTCTCATTGGTTCGCCACGTGCACTTCTGTATGCAATTTACTTTCCAATTTTCTCCACGTGTCCCTCTGAGATAAGAACCCAAGCAGTTACCAAGATTTGAACGTGATGAAATCGCGCCCAAACAACTGCCTCTTCGACCAGCTCTTACTATGACGCTACCTACCTGATCGAAGCAGATGTTGTCGAATCACTTATTTCAACAACAAAAAAAATCTCTAAGTCTCCAAAGCACATTCGAACCGCTGCTCCTTTAAGACTTTACTCTTGTATGCTGGGTTTTCTCTTGGCAGTTTGTCAAAGATAGAATCCCTATAAGAGATACTGTTATTTCTTAAGGGGTTTTAGTGGATTGAGAAACCTCTATTGTATTTCCTTGTCATGGTTTTAAGAAGACATCTTCTCACCTTTTAATGACGTGTGATGACGTGGCGATATTGTAGTGTAAATTTTTTAGGAGGTTATGGTTGAAGTTGGTTCTTGAAAAGGAATTAGTTTTGATGTTTGAGTTAGCTACGAGTGTTGGTTCTAAATGCAATTAAGGGTAAGATTCACTTTGATTTTACATTATGTAATGTGGGCTATTGTGAAAATTTCGAAATTACCTTATTTTCTCAAGTTTGACTTTTGTTGGAGGGCAATCGAGGGGGTCAACGAGGGAGCATTTCTTATTTGGGACACACCTTTGTGAGAGACACACCATATAACCACCTAAAACCTTAAGGTGATTGGTGTGTGGGTTCTCTCACTTATATAGTGTTCAATCTTCCCTTTTCTAATCAATATGGGACTTCTTCCTCACACTTGATTTTCAACACTCCCCCTCAAGTGTGAGTTTATACACAATGCTCCCTCTCATATGGAAGCTCTCTCTTCCACATACACTTGTATCACCGTTGAACTCAACGGAACACCTTCTACCCACACCTGCGGGAAGTGTTTCGATACAAGTAAGCCGGTCCTTTTTTTCGAACCAAAGACTCATGATACCACTGTTTGAGGGCAATCGAGGGGGTCAACGAGGGAGCATTTCTTATTTGGGACACACCTTTGTGAGAGACACACCACATAACCACCTAAAACCTTAAGGTGATTGGTGTGTAGGTTCTCTCACTTATATAGTGTTCAATCTTCCCTTTTCTAATCAATGTGGGACTTCTTCCTCACACTTGATTTTCAACAACTTTTACTATAGGTGAATAAAGAGGTTCTCTTCTTGGAAGTGGTTTTACGGAAGATCATCCTCCATATACCATTTTCAACTTTTTTTTAATTTATTTTACTAAAACACTGTTACGAACTTTAAAATGTATATTATTTTAAAATTTGCATCAAACTTATTTATGGATTGGCCGACCATATACCATTCACTATTGTTGTGTATCTTTTAAGATTTTTTTCCTATTTACAACGAAAGGCTAAAATATAAATAAATTTAATAAGGTAATGAATTTTGAGGTATAATAAAATATAATAAACTTTGATGATCATCAAAATATTTATATTAAATCTATAGTAAGGTTAAGTAATCAATTGAGTGATCTAAAGGGACATATTGATTTTAGAAAATTTATATTAATTATAATTTTATAAATAAAAAAAAACTTCTTGCAATTTCTAAGTGCTAAAAATACTAATTGAATTTATAAAAACATGAATTTTATTTACTTATAAAATATCTAAATTTCTACATTTTATTACCTACAAAGAAGAAAAAATATGGTGCAAAATCTCATGTTAATTTATGTTTTGGTCATCTCTCTTTCACTATTTCTTGGTGTAACCAGTAGAAGTATGTCATTTCAACAATTTTCAAATTTATGTTTACTTAATATTTTATCACATTTTTAATAACAATTTTCTTCTTATTTTCTACAATGCAGCTCGCACTCCCTGTGTTGTTGATGATGATTGTCTTGATTACTATTTACCTCCGATTTTGAAGTGCATTGATAAATTTTGTGTCTTTCAGATGTAGAAATGATTAATTTTAAAATATTTATATTACCTATAAGTGTATTTTTCTTTCTATTTATAAAAACTCACTCCAAAATTAATTTACGTTCACATGACATTCACTTTTTAGAACAAAGATGATAAGTGTGTGCAAATATTTGTACCTTCGTTTGCTTATATACGATACAGCAAACAACAATCTCATTGCATAATTATAATTATAATAATGTATTTTTATAAATAAATGCAATATACGATGATTGTAAGTATTTATTCCGCCTCTACAATTTAGTATGTATTTAAAATGTCATTTATAGTGTTTAAATTTTAATTTTATGTCCAAAGTTTATTTAAGTATTTTATTATATACATCTAATAAAGTTACAATAAACATATGTTGGATAAACTTCAATATTCTTTAGTCTCTATTATAAATGAAAATATTATTTTAAATTTATTAAAGGAAAAATTTAATATATTAATAATTAAATGAACTTCAAAATGATTAAGGAGTGTGTTTTTTTTAATAAAGATAATTTATTGACATGTCCAATCAATCTCACAAAAAAAACTTTTAAAAATTCAAATAGGAAGTGAATACTATCAAGCAAGGTTGTCAGAATCGAGTTTTTACCTTGACTCGTTTTGACTAGATAAAATCGAAACGTAAAATCAAATATATATATATATATATATATATAGGGTCATGCTAATACACACTCATGTAGGTGCGCATTAACAACATACACCTTAGTGTATTTTTGTGTGGGGTCCACCACTTTTGGGTGGGACCCACATTAGAAAGATGAAGAAAAAAAATAGAAAGAAAATACATGTAGTGTGTTTTTGTGTGGGATCCACCAATTTTGAATGTGTGTTAGCATTTCTTATATATATATATATATATATATATATATTGTAAGAATTATGATAATTAGAAAAGATAAGCATTAAAATTTCTTTTGGTTCTACAATACATTTGAAATTTTTAATAGAGCTTTGCTATTAACCTCTTTGTTAAGCCTAACATTAGAAACTAAAATGTGTCTATCTATGTACAAAACAGGGTATAGTCAATTTTCACAAGAAGAAAGTAAATACAACAAAAAGATTATCGAAATAAGTTGGTATATTAAAATAATAAAAATAGCAAAACACTGTAACAATCACCTAGATTACAAACCTTAATAGCATTCAAAGACACAAAATATAAAAACTAGCAACACTGTAACAAACATAATAACAAACCAATGTTACATACGATCACATAATAACATAGTAATATAGCATTGCTATGTCTTTTATTTGTAAAGAATGCTCACTTTTTAGATACTTACCAATCAAAGAAATAGACTCTCAAAGATACAAAAGCATCACAATATACAAAACAAAAGAAGAAAGCTCACAGAATATTGTTGTTGAAGTTTCGGTCCGACGTCCTATCAGTGAAGTGACGTTAGGGTTTAAGAGTTTTTAATTTTCATTACTTTGGTAAATGAAAAGTCTAATGTCTAATGAAAAAAGAGGTTATTTAAAGTGAATAAAATAATAAAATGGGAGAAGTTTTATTGGACTGTGTTTTTTAAAATTTCAAGAAAAAAAGGCAAATTCAAGTCAATGAGTAAAATCCAAAGATTTTACACGATTTTGCAAATTTCAGAGAGATTTAAATTGTGTAAGATCGTTCCAGTATACGATTTTACTTAAAAAACGATTTTACCTGCGATTTAACACTAAATGCTGACCTAGAAACGTAAAATCTAAGCGTTTAGGTTTTAAATCACGATTTTAACAACCTTGCTATCAAGTTTCATGATCAACAAAAAAAATGTGCATTGACTAATCTATTAACACATGCATTTCTCTCTCTAAAAATGATAGATATGTTGAGTCTAAAAGAATGGATAGTGTACAAAGTATTCTTCCATTTAGTTAAAAGATGTTAAAAGACAATATTCACATTATAAAATACATGAACGATCAACATTGAGTTAGTTTTAAGCTCACGATTTCTCCAATTCTTCCTATTATCATATTCGATAGCAAACATGATTTCATACAATTCAGTTTGAAAGGAGACGCATACACCAATTGATCGCGACTTTATGAGTCGAATGGGGGTTACTGCAAGTATACAGTTGTATCGCATAGTTTTAAAAGATTATCGATCCCACAGAGACTAGAAATCGAACGCACCGTTATCTATCGTTACTATGTTTATCTAAGGCTAATCAGAATTTTAGTTACTTCATTACATACCGATAAGATCGGTTTAGCTCGACATAATTAGGAAATTAAACGCAAAGGCAAGGAAGTAAATAAACACAGACATAACTAAGAAAGAAATAAACAATGCTTGAATTAAATAACGAAAACCTGGAATTCAGTAATAACAGCAACAACAATCTCTCCACAAGCTGGTAGGTTCTTGCTTGAATGAAATAAATTGCAAAGGTTGAAGGCAATGAAACAAAAACTAAAACTAAGTTGTAATAGTTCCTCAGTGTGAGAAACTATCACTTTCGTTCGATAATGGTTAACAAGGAAATGGAAATGCAAAGTAAAAGAAAAGAAACTAAATCTTTGGAAACAATTTGGCAGCAAGACGGTATACTTGATAAGAGAAATTGGCCACCCTTTGTTATTTGTAAATGCTTGTATTTATAGGCTCAGTTGAGGTAGAAGTTGGAGAGAATTCATCCACTCACACTGATGGTTACACCACTTGGACCTAGTAATCTTCGGAGGATATGGCATCGTGTGAAAACTGCTTTCTCTGAAAATTCATAGACACGTTTCTGCCTCAGTGTGTGAATTTGAGCGCATGACGATCGTGGTACACTGTTACGGTCGTGGTGCATTTTGTAGCTGCCACGGTCGTGGCACTCCCATGACGGTCGTGATATCAGCAAAAATGGATTTCTTCACTTTTTCTTCTCTTTTCTGCTCTTTTCTTGCATGTTTTGGTTTTTTTCCACACTTAGCATACTTTGACTTGTAAAATATGATTACCTGCAAAAACACTTAAATAATCTCGAGTAAATCGGATATTAGACTAAAAACGGAATAAGAAACTAACATAAATCGAAGTAAAAATATGATATAAATTCGTGTTATCAAACTCTCCCACACTTGAATCTTTGCTTGTCCTCAAGCAATCAATCTATTAAAATGGACAAACTGAATCAAATGCACATACCCGGCATACCAATGGTGTTGAAAAAGAGTTTCTTGTTAGTTAGACGGGTACTAGTGTAAAACACTAAGGATACAATAATGACACAAAGCAACAAGCTTGTCATAGACCTCTCTTTTGTACAATCCAGTCCAAATCATTATATTATAGTTCAACCATAAGTTTTCGTATCTATTTTACCCGGTTTCATTCTAATTCAATCACATTAAGCCCTTTGCCTTATTCACGCACGTAGTGGAGTAACCGGTTAGTGACTTTGATCCCATTTTCTCACACGGGGCCTGATACACAAATGTGGTAACCCTTTATACATCCCATTCGTAGATTGCGGGGGATCGAACAGTAGTTCGCCCTACCAAGTTCAGAATCAGGTACCTCTGAACCAATCAACAACGGATTTTCTTTCTTTTCTTGCACATTTTCACAACTGTGAGAGTTGTTGCATATTCTATTTTTTTTTCTCGGCATATAGACAAGAAAGATTTTTTTCTTTTTTCTTGATTGGGCATCAAACGCTTATATTCATCGATTCCCCACGTGGTTTGTGATATAAACGGTGCTGACTGCTAATATAAACTACTAAGGGTTACTTTAGGACTGGACTCAAGGTATCGTATAATAAGTGTCGAAACTGATATCGCATACGCAAAAGGTCTAAGGTGTCAAGACGGTATCGATCTTGTTAGCACTTTCCCAGCTTCCTAACATAGTTTAAAGCTTGGTATGTCACAGATGAGCATTAATCGTAAAAAATTTTCGTTATGGCAGAATAAAGTGAGGAAATCGGATTACTGAACGAAAATATTCATATATTACTTTGATAAGGAGAAAGAAAGTACAAGAAAGGGAAATAAACGGAAATAAATCTAACTCTCCCACACTATATCGGACATTGTCCTCAATGTTGCGATATAAAGGGGAATAACAAGGAAAACTAAAAAGAGAAACAAAACAAAATAAAAACAAAATAAAATCAAGGTGGACCACGTCCTCTGCCTCTAGAGCGTCCTCTTCCATGTTGTGCTACGTGATCAGGAATACCCACGTGATGGATGTACTCGTGTAAGCTCTGCACTCGCACTATCAATGCACCCATCTCTTCGATGACACCGTCAAGCCTTTGACCTTGGTCAACTTGCCCTTGCTGGATTTGACGCATAAGTGTCATCATTTCATTCTGTTGCTGGGTTTGTTGCCATATATCCCTCAGGATTTCGTCGTTAGTAACCGGGTCTTAGTCAGGGCGGCGACAATGTCTGGAGGTCGAAGGAGCATCATTGGCCGGCGGTGGTTGGTTTTCAGGGGCGTTATCCATTTCTTGCTCCATCTCATCAACAGGTCCCTGTGCTTGATCATCTGGAGCAGGCGCATTTTGCTCAGGAGCATTAAGATCAAAAAGCCAATTGGCCATATTCTGAGGGTCAATGCGACTCCTGCAAGGCATGATGATACTTCTTACGGTTTTGGCGCGGACCATAGGATGGTATTTTCCATCTCGTCGTAACTTGATGAGCTGAGAGTTTCTGCAATAATCTATATGAAGGAAGACTGGAGGCAAGGAGGGTAGTCTAGCAAGGTCGTTTTCCAAATTTAAACTGAGTGCAATAGAGGTGACAATCCCTCTAAAATAGAAGGGTTTGGAGCCTCTAGCACAGTTTGATTGTATGTGTGCTAGTAAAAATGGTGCGGCATTGATTACCTCTGGATGAAAAATACAATGAAGGAAAAACAACTCTTTAGAATTCACCTTGTGGTTACTATCTTATGCAAAGATGGTGCTTCCAAGTGCGCGGTGGACGTATCTGACAGCTGGGTTGTGGATGAATGTTGCGTTAAGGCTATCCCAGCTGTCAACTGTTGTTCCCGTTAACTGATTCCATAGTTGGAATGCTGCTTGATAGAAAGTTTCCTGCGGTACTCGGCAATGGACATTCTCGCCATGTTTGAAACCAAGCATCTCGGCAAGACGATCTTTTTCGATTGAGTATTCTTTGCCAAACATGCAGAACTTTGCGACTCCGGATAATTGGTTCGTTTCTCCCGGAGGGGTTATGTAGGTGAAGGAGCTGAGGAACTCTAAAGTTAGGTCTTCGTAAGTGGGCCGACTCTGAGTGCAAAGCTGCCAAAGACCGGCATTCTGTAACATCCATTGAACTCCCTCAAGCATTCCGAGTTCTTCTAAGCATGCAACGTCAACATAGCGGGTCGGTTGAACGGAACGGCGGTAGAAATCGATATACCGAGCTCTTTGGCGTTCTCCCGCCTCTCCATCATGGAAGTTTAATGTGGATAAATCTGGAATTTCACGTGCCATTGTTGGGTTAAGGAGGATTTTGGAAAGAAAATAGGTTATGGAATTTGAGGGCTTGTGAAAAAGAAGCGGCGTATGGTGTGATTATATAGGGTAATGGTAAGTTGAATGGTTATGGAAATGATTAATGTGGCTCAAATGGTAATGGGACGGTTGTGGAAATGTAGAAGGTAATGGGACGGTTGGGGTTTGAATGAGAGAAAGAAGAGGGAACGAGTGAAACAATTATGTTTTAACGCAGAATCTGTTTCAAACCCGCGTGACGGTCATCACGGGGTCGTCACGATCGTGACGTCCACAATTTCTGGGTGGTGAATTTTGTTTAATGACAGACACGATTCTAAACACATTAATTCAATAGCAGGTTATAAGAAGCACATGGAAATAGCATTGTATTGCATACAAAGAGATAAGTAACATTATAACACAAATTAATATGGAATTAAAAGAATAGGAATGGAATTGAAATCACAAAGATTTAATAGCAGCAGCAAATAAATTATTATTTAAAACCAGAAAGGTGCTAGTTAAACTACTAGCACTGTATCAAAACTGTATGAAATCAAATTATTCCTGACATGAAAAATGAAAACTGAAATAATGTAAAATTATTCTAAAGTAAAATGCATAAAAAGCCTTGAAAATAAGGTGCTTCATAAATCTAGCCAAGGCGTTTCTTCAAAGATGCGATGGCTTGATTTAAATGATCAAATTGTTCCATGGTCAAGTCCATAAGTCCAACAATATTTTGACGCACAGTGTTAAGCTCATCCTTTACTGAAGTGATTTCTTTATGATATTCATCCATAGTCTTTAAAATAGAATTCAGATTGGAAGCATAATTAGTGGCATCAGCTTTAGGAATGTCAATGTTCTCTTGGAAATCCATATAGTCAAGATCATGGTAATGAGGGGGTGTTTTTGGGTCGATCTCAGGTTCCAGAAAGGTTTCTTCTGGTTCAGGCACGGGTTCATCAAGGTTATATACCCAGTTATGTTGATCGTGCACACTTGTACGTTCATGATTTGGAAGTGTAAAGTGTGGTACGACAACATTGTTAATTAAAAGCCGGAAATGGTTCGGACCTTGGTCCCTAATCATAGCTCTATTGAAGCAAAAGGTGATATTCATGGGTCTAAATTCTCCAAAGGGGTTAATCTTAGAAAGTCGGGTTCTGAATCCCATAGCATCAGCTATCTTTGTAACTAGGCTACCTATCAAAATTGGACTGTTATCATTATTAATAATTTTGCAAAAGTTATTCAGCATAAAAGTAAGTCTATTTACCTCTCTAGACTGAGAAGCACAAAACATAATAAAAAGCTCGTCCCTCGAAATAGTGTTATCATTCTCAGGTTTACCAAATAAGGTATAGGCCAGGATCATATGAAAGTAACGGAAAGCGGGGTTATGTATCTCTGTTGAAAGCATAGGGTCCATGTCAAAATCAGGTTTCCCTAAAATTCTACCCCAAAAATCACTTAGCTCTCCAACCAACACTAAGTCCTCTTGAACCACAGAGAAAACATGGGGTCCTTCAGGAAATCCCAAAAGATCCGACAGTTCCTTTATGATGAACTGGCAGCTGTATCCAAATAATCTAAAGGTAATTCTACCCCTGGTTAAACCTTTTCCACAGTGAGGGTTATAACTTAAAGAACTCAGGAATTCTAAAGTCAACCTACGGTAGCACTTATGTTTCTTATTGGCAAAACCCTCCCAACCTAACTGGCTAAACATAAATTCTATGCTCTCACCTACACCTAAGGCGGTCATGGTGGGTCTGTGGGCGAATTTTGTCAAGGCAAAAGGTCTAAGGGACAAAGCCTCATAGCGATGCCACTGTGCTCCATCTCTGAATTCTACTGGCATGTTATCCTTGTTTTCCATTAGTTAGTACTTTTTGCAAAAATGAAAGCAGATGAGGAGAACAGAGAGAGTAGAAAGACTTTATAATCCTGTAGTTTTTTTCAATTTTTAAGATCAGCACAATATTTTCAAATTAAATTTAAAACGATATAAATGAAACTGAAAATTTGCAAAATAAAAACAAAACATAGAAAACATAAAGGAATAACAAATATAAAGCATGAAAAAAACAAAAATCATGGGTTGCCTCCCATTAAGCGCTGTTTTTAACGTCGAAAGCCTGACGAATTCAATTAGATGCTTAGTTAAGAGGTTCGGTGGGAAACTCTAAAAGTCTTAGGCAGTTCAAATAATCTCTATTTTCAATGTTGTGATAGTGTTTTAGACGTTGTCCATTGACTAAAAATGGATTACTATTCCTCCCCTTTATTTCTACCGCTCCACTTTGTAGAATTTTTGTAATCTCGAAAGGACCGGACCATCTAGACCTTAATTTCCCAGGAAAGAGTTTTAATCTAGAGTTAAATAGGAGTACAACGTCTCCCACACTAAATTCTTTTCTAGATAAGCGCTTATCGTGCCATCTTTTAGTTCGTTCTTTATATATTTTAACATTTTCGTAAGCGTCTAATCTTAACTCTTCTAGTTCATGCAGATCTAGGATACGTTTTTCACCTGCGGAATCATACCTTAAGTTCAATGTTTTAATAGCCCAATAGGCTTTATGTTCTAATTCCACTGGTAGATGGCAAGACTTACCATAGACAAGTTTGAAATGTGTGGTTCCGGTTGGTGTTTTGTAGGCCGTCCTATATGCCCATAAAGCTTCGTTGAGTTTTGATGACCAGTCTTTCCTAGAGGTGGCTACGGTCTTTTCTAGAATTTGTTTTATTTCTCGATTCGAGACCTCAACCTGTCCACTTGTTTGTGGGTGATATGGTGTTGCTACGCGGTGTCTTACTCCATACTTCGATAGTAATTTGTCAAATATTTTTTATATGAAATGAGAACCACCGTCACTTATGACAAGTCTCGGCATACCAAATCTGGGAAAGATTGTGTTTTTAAAGAGCTTTATGACTACTCGTGTGTCATTTGTAGGAGAAGCTATTGCCTCAATCCATTTTGAAACATAATCGACTGCTACGAGTATATATTTATTTCCAAAGGATGATGGAAAGGGTCCCATAAAGTTAATCCCCCATACATCAAAGACTTCTACTTCTAATATACCTTTTTGAGGCATCTCATCGCGTCTTGATATGTTACCAGTGTGTTGGCACCGGTCGCAGTTTAGTATTGCGATGTGGACATCCTTCCAAAGGTTGGGCCAGAATAGGCCGGATTGCAAAATCTTAGCACATGTCTTTGAGGTACTAGCATGTCCTCCATAAGGAGCAGAATGACATTGAGAGATGATGTTTTCTATTTCTTCTTCTGGGACGCAACGACGGAAGATACCGTCGGCTCCTCTCTTAAACAGCAAAGGTTCATCCCAATAGTAATGTTTTAGATCATGAAAGAATTTTTTCTTTTGTTGATAAGATACGTCTGGTGGAAGTACTCCAGCTGCTAAGTAGTTGACTATGTCAGCATACCATGGCAGGGTTGTGTGTATGTTAATTTCTTCCACGACTTCTTCCATATTTGGGTCATTCAACTGTAGAGTAGACATATCACTTTCTAGTTGGGCTATGAGTCGTTCATATGGGAAATCCTCATTAATGGGTACTGGCTCCGGTTTAATGGCCTCTAATCGAGATAAGTGGTCTGCTACTACGTTTTCGGTTCCTTTCTTATCTTTGATCTCTAAATCAAATTCTTGTAGAAGTAGGATCCACCTTAGCAGTCTAGGTTTTGCATCCTTTTTGTTAAGTAAATATCTAATAGCTGCGTGGTTTGTGTAAATGATGATCTTAGCTCCCACTAGGTAGGAACGAAATTTGTCAAGGGCAAAGATCACGGCTAAAACTTCTTTTTTTGTGGTAGCGTAGTTCATTTGGGCGGAATCTAAGGTTCTACTTGCATAGTAAATGGCATGAAGTTTTCTATCCCTCCTCTGTCCTAGAACTGCACCTACAACATAATCACTTGCATCACACATGATTTCGAAAGGTAATCTCCAATCTGGTGGTTGCATGATAGGTGTAGTAATAAGGGCTGTTTTTAGCTGTTCAAACGCTTTTAGGCATTTCTCATCAAAGATGAATTCAGCGTCTTTCATTAATAGACCGGTAAGAGGTTTAGTGATTTTTGAGAAATCCTTTATGAATCGTCGGTAGAAACCGGCGTGTCCTAAGAAACTTCGTATTTCTCGTACGGTTTTAGGAGGTTGAAGATCTTTTATAATTTCTATCTTGGCTTTATCAACTTCAATTCCTCTATCGGACACAACGTGTCCAAGTACAATTCCTTCATTTACCATAAAATGGCATTTCTCCCAGTTTAATACGAGATTAACTTTTACGCATCTTTCCAATACCATTTCTAGGTTCGATAGACATCCTTCAAAACTCTGCCCACATACAGAAAAGTCATCCATAAACACTTCCATAATGTCATCTATAAAATCAGCAAAGATTGACATCATGCATCTTTGGAATGTGGCGGGTGTGTTACATAGTCCAAACGGCATTCGCCGATAAGCAAATGTACCATAGGGACATGTGAAGGTCGTCTTTTCTTGGTCATCAGGGTGAATAGGAATTTGAAAGAATCCTGAGTAACCGTCTAAATAGCAGAAGTATGAGTGTTTAGCCAATCTTTCCAACATTTGGTCAATGAAAGGCAATGGGAAATGGTCTTTACGAGTGGCTTTATTTAACTTTCTATAGTCGATGCACATTCTACTTCCAGTTACAACCCTTTTTGTTATAGATTCACCTTTTTCGTTCTTAACAACTGTAACACCTCCCTTCTTTGGAACGACATGTACTGGGCTAACCCATTTACTGTCTGATATCGGGTATATAATTCCTGCTTCTAAAAGTTTTTTCACTTTGTCCTTGACTACAGTGCTCAAGATCGGGTTAATCCTTCTCTGATGTTCCCTAGAGGATTTACAGTCTTCCTCCAGCATAATGCGGTGCATACAAATAGAAGGGCTTATTCCTTTAAGGTCAGCGATGTTATAGCCTAACGCAGTTGGATATTTTCTTAAGACGTCTAATAGTTTCTTTGTTTCGGTCTGTCCTAAGTCTGCATTGACTATTACAGGTCGTTCGAGAGCTTCGTCTAGGAATTCATACCTTAAATTTTTGGGTAATGTTTTCAGTTCTAGGTCTGGGTTCTTTGGGCAAGGTAGATGATCTGGTGTAAGTGCCAAGCATTCGCTTAGGCTATCGTCTTGATAAGGTTCACGCCAGTTATCATCTTCAAAAATTGGAGGTATTGGAATTTTTAGAATATCTGAATATATGGTCGGTTCCATCTCGATTTCTCTTACGCACTCATCTATGATATCTAGTAGATAACATATGTCGTCTATGGCTGGAGCTTGTAAGGATTGTGTCAAGATAAATTCAACTTTCTCTTCACCAACTTCAAAAGTTAGCCTGCCTCTCTTTACATCTATAATTGCTCCAGCAGTAGCTAGGAATGGCCTTCCAAATATGATAGGAGTAGTCGAGTCTTCTGTAATATCCATGATTATGAAATCAGTAGGGATATATAATTGTCCTATACGAACTGGAACATTCTCTAGTATACCAACTGGGTATTTAACAGAGCGGTCAGCTAATTGCACAGACATCTTAGTTGGTCTTAATTCTCCCATATCAAGCTTCTTGCAAATGGATAAGGGCATAACACTAATACTTTCTCCTAAGTCGCACATAGCTTTGTCTATGACGAACTTCCCAATTACACAAGGTATTGAGAAACTACCTGGGTCTTTCAGCTTAGGAGGCATTTTGTTTTGAATTATTGCGCTACACTCGGCAGTAAGCGTAACTGTTTCGTTTTCTTCAATCTTTTTCTTATTGGATAGGATTTCTTTTAGGAACTTAGCATACGAGGGCATCTGGGTGATGGCTCTTGTAAAAGGTATCGTGATGTTTAATTGTTTCAGAAGTTCAACAAATTTCTTAAATTGCCCTGCAGTTTTGGAACTTTTCAATCTTTGAGGATATGGAATAGGTGGCTTATAGGGTGGTGGAGGCACATAAGGTTTTTCTTTGTTTACATCCTCTTGGTCATTATCTTCTTTTTCCTTGGGTTCACTCTCCTTCTCAGTTGTTTGGCCATTAGCAGACTTTTGGTACATGGCTGGATTTTGAAGTCTTGGGTCAATGGGTCCATCTAATTCTTTTCCACTTCTCAGTATAACAGCATTTGCATGTCCTTTAGGATTTGGTTGTGGCTATCCAGGAAATGTTCCAGCAGGAGCAGCAGTAGGTGCTTGTTGTTGAGCCACTTGGGAAATTTGTGTTTCAAGCATTTTGTTGTGAGTGGCCAAAGCGTCTACTTTGTTTGCTAACTGCTTTATCTATTCACTAGTGTGTACGTTTTGATTCAGGAACTCTTTGTTTGTCTGAGTCTGGGTAGCTATGAAGTTTTCTATCATCAGTTCAAGGTTAGACTTCCTAGGAACATTTGGAGCAGCTGTTGCAGCCTTTTGATAACCTGGTGGTGCAGCAGGTGCTTGACCAGGTGCATACAGTGCATTATTGTTTTTGTAAGAGAAGTTGGGGTGATTCTTCCAACCAGGATTGTAGGTATTTGCATAGGGGTTTGCTTGAGCATAATTCACTTGATCTATAGAGGCTCCTGCAAAAACTTGGCATTCAGGGGCAGCGTGTCCAGCTGTTCCACATAATTCGCAGTTTGGCGCTACAGTAGCCACGGTGGTTATGGGTGTCATGGTCAAGTTATCTATCTTTTGAGCGATTGCATCTACCTTAGCACGGACGTGATCTAGGCTAGAAACTTCGTACATTCCTCCTTTTGGTTGGGATTTCTCCACTTGAGTTCTTTCACCTCCCCATTGGTAGTGATTCTGAGCCATACTCTCGATTAGTTGTTGGGCTTCATCATAGGGTTTATCCATGAGTGTACCACCAGCGGCGACATCTATTGTCAATCTTGTGTTGTACAAGAGACCATTGTAAAACGTGTGGATAATTAACCAATCCTCAAGACCATGATGCGGGCATATCCTTCTCATATCTTTGTATCTTTCCCATGCATCATATAAAGACTCGTTGTCTTTTTGTCTGAAGCTGTTGATTTGGGCTCTCAGCATAACCGTTTTGCTTGGCGGAAAATATCGTGCCAGAAATACCTTCTTTAAATCTTCCCAAGAAGTAATAGAATTTGATGGCAAGGATTGCAACCAAGCCCAAGCTCTATCTCTTAATGAGAAAGGGAAAAGACGTAGTCTTATGGCGTCTGCGGTTACACCATTCGCTTTCACTGTGTCTGCATACTGCACAAACTTGGTTAGATGTTCGTTCGGATCTTCTGTTGGGTTTCCAGAAAATTGATTTTGTTGCACAGCGGATAACAGCGAGGGTTTCAACTCGAAATCGTTTCGGTTGATAGGTGGAACGACAATGCTGTTGTGAGGTTCTTGTTGAGATGCGGCAGCATAGTACTTAAGAGGTCGGTTCTGTGGTAGATCGGCCATGTCTGGTTCTGATTTGGAATCTGATTCAGATTCAAGTTCAGGATCTGATTGAGATTCAGGTTCTGATAAAGGAAAAGGGATATCGTGAGCTAAGCAGTATTCTTGGATACATCTTTTTACGGTAAGAAGACGTTCAGGTTCGTCTGTTGGTCGTACGAGGTCTTCGCCAGAAGAGCGAGTACTTGGCATACAATCAACAGAAAGGGAATTTTGGTTTTTGCCTTAGTCTATACAACATAACAAAGGAATTACGATGTCGACTTAATTAGTCCCCGGCAACGGCGCCAAAAACTTGATCGCGACTTTATGAGTCGAATGGGAGTTACTGCAAGTATACAGTTGTATCGCGTAGTTTTAAAAGATTATCGATCCCACAGAGACTAGAAATCGAACGCACCGTTATCTATCGTTACTATGTATATCTAAGGCTAATCAGAATTTGGGTTTTTAGTTCAAACGGGAAATTAAAGGGAAATTTAAAATTTGGGAATACTAGTTATGAATAAGTTATCGGTATATAATTCGGTAACTTACGTAGAATTAATTAAACCTAAGCCTATAGAGATTTATCACCCTATTCATCTGTAGGAAAAACCGGGTTAAAAGCCCTCAACTCACACTCCCGTGGTTATTGCTTCGGACTATACTTCTAAGTCAATACGTCTGCTCTCGCTAGCCCGTATGAGGTTAAAAATACTTTTTGAAAACTAATTAAGCCTAATTAACTTTTAAGCGCTTCCGTTGTTTTTAAAACTAATGCCCGATTTTAGCTATCCGGGTAAAGCCTCACACTCCCGTGGTCTCGACTTTAGCCTATGTTACTTTTTTACTCTCGTAATAAAAGTTGGGTTTTATATTAAGAAATCGAAGCCAGAAGAAGGATTGATTATTGATTTTAGCTTAGAGAAAATTAATTCATTTTAGTTACTTCATTACATACCGATAAGATCGGTTTAGCTCGACATAATTAGGAAATTAAACGCAAAGGCAAGGAAGTAAATAAACACAGACATAACTAAGAAAGAAATAAACAATGCTTGAATTAAATAACGAAAACCTGGAATTCAGTAATAACAGCAACAGCAATCCCTCCACAAGCTGGTAGGTTCTTGCTTGAATGAAATAAATTGCAAAGGTTGAAGGCAATGAAACAAAAACTAAAACTAAGTTGTAATAGTTCCTCAGTGTGAGAAACTATAACTTTCGTTCGATAATGGTTAACAAGGAAATAGAAATGCAAAGTAAAAGAAATGAAACTAAATCTTTGGAAACAATTTGGCAGCAAGACGGTATACTTGATAAGAGAAATTGGCCACCCTTTGTTATTTGTGAATGCTTGTATTTATAGGCTCAGTTGAGGTAGAAGTTGGAGAGAATTCAGCCACTCACACTGACGGTTACACCACTTGGACCTAGTAATCTTCGGAGGATATGGCATCGTGTGAAAACTGCTTTCTCTGAAAATTCGTAGACACGTTTCTGCTTCAGTGTGTGAATTTGAGCGCATGACGATCGTGGTGCATTTTGAAGCTGCCACGGTCGTGGCACTCCCATGACGGTCGTGATATCAGCAAAAATGGATTTCTTCACTTTTTCTTCTCTTTTCTGCTCTTTTCTTGCATGTTTTGGTTCTTTTCCACACTTAGCATACTTTGACTTGTAAAATATGATTACCTGCAAAAACACTTAAATAATCTCGAGAAAATCGGATATTAGACGAAAAACGGAATAATAAACTAACATAAATCGAAGTAAAAATATGATATAAATTCGTGTTATCACCAATCTTAGTTGAGAAAACTCCTAAAAATGTTCTTAAATTATTCCCAAATATTCCACCACAAGTTATATTCTAGGATTTTCTTTTGAAACTTCATTCGTGTTTCACTTATTTCAATTATGACTAGAAAAATACTAATTGACTTGTATGATTCTAGGTGCAAGATGAGATCGACATTTGATGTAAAAGCGTTTAATAATTGTAAACTCATGAATTGAAGAGTACACGTACCCCTTGTAAGAAGTAAATGTCATATAGAACAATTGTTTAACATTAAGAATTTCTCTATCAAAGTCAATTTTATCATTTTGAAACTTGATATCATTTGGTGTGTCATGTTTTCCAAAGAATTATTAAGATAAAAGTCATTATCAGATTTTAAATTAGAGGGCTCCAACTTCTACCCACAAGTTTGAATAAGCTTTTGTAACTAGCTTTATCAATACTCATTCAAAACAATCTCCTCATATGATGCTAGAAAAGTAAAGCATATTTGCATATAAGAAATAAGTGGTCCATAGTTTCCACACCATAATTGCAAATAGAGCACCTCAAAACCATATGCATTCTCCTTAGAATCAGGTTGTCTTCTGTTGCAATTACATTATGCATTAGTTTCCAAGTCACTAATATCTTAGCATGTGGTATGTATGGGTGTCAAATGAATTTTGTCCAAGAAGGCTCAGTGTGATCCTTACAGATATAATTGTAGGCATGTTTAAAAGATAGATCACCATTTTCAGATCATGTGCAAATGAGTTTATCAGCAGTAGCATTATCAAATGACAAGTTAATCTTCAAAATGTCTTCAACAACTTGAGGATAAAATATGGATAATACATGAGGAATGTTCCAATCGATGTCTTGGATAATTTAATTGACCTTAGCAGTTTGCATAAATTAAATATATGCTAGTAATACTAGATGTAAATATTAATTTTGTATCCCAATCAATTGTCAGTCCATAAATCAATGTTCTTCCCATTACCAACCTACAATATACTATGTTCTTTTGGAAAGAAAAAAGAAGTGCTTAATGTCAGACCATATTGAAGAAGAAATATGATGCATGATTGGTTTTTTGTGCTTGAAGTATCTACTAATAAGTATATAAGATCATTGATTATTGATAGTCAACAACTTCTAACAAATAGATAAACAACCAACTTTATTTATCGTCTTAATATCTCTAAGACCAAGACCTCATTTAGACAAAGTTAGCAAATAACCTTCCAAGACGAGTAATCAGTTTTCTACTATCTATGCTACCTATCCACACGAAATTTCTAATGCAAGAATCCGTTTCTTGCTCACCAATCTTTTTCTTACTTTTTTGCTTCTTGTTTTCTTGAATTCCAATTTTTGTTGTGGAATTGGTATTATGAGGAGCTGAATTTTTTTTATGTTGTTGTTGTTGTTATTATGAACTTTTAAACGTGATGATGGTGATGGAATATGGAAATGAAGATTGAAGGTATTTTGGTTATTTTGGTTATGGAAGAAAGAAGATTGTAGGAATTTTGGTTATGGAAGAATTAAGATTGAAGGAATTTTGGTTTTTTCTTTGGTGAATTCTGGTTTATGGAAGATGATGATGGAAGATTGAAGTTTGGTTATGGTGTAGTTTGGAAAAGAAGAAAATGAGGATTTTAGTGGGTTTTTTTATTTATTTATAAATAATGTTTTTTTGTAAATAGTGATTAACATTATATGGTGGTGATGAGTGATGTTTAAGTAATTATGAAAATGGAGGGAAAGTTGGTTGTGCTTGATTGAATTAGGACCCTAGGATAGTGATCCTTGTGATGAGTTTAAGAGTGGCTAGCATTGATCCAAAGTGTGTTAGGTTGGAGTGATTAAGGTAGTTATGAGGTGGTTAAGATAGTTAGAAATGAAATGCAAATGAAAATGTAAATTTTGTGTTTGTTTGAAATGAAATGAATTTCACTTGGTTTTGTTTGAAGTGTTGTTGAAATGTAATGTAAACTTAAATTTGAATTTCATTTGAAATGCAAATGTAATGCATTTGGAATGTAATACAAATTTGAATTTAAATTTCATTCAGAATGTAATATGAAATGCACTTTGTAATGCAAACTTGAATTTAAATTAATTAATAAGATGCAATTTGTTTGATTTATTTTCTTATGTTAAGAATTAATTAAAACCATGCAAATTCAATATTTGAAATACACATTAAAATACCAAAAATACAATTTAAATTAACTTTTAATAAAACATGACAAGCAAAAATAAATTCTAAAATTCAAATGAACTTTGAACCAATTTGCAAATGAATAATAACAAGAGTCAACCGAGTCAAACTTTGACCTTTTGACTTTTATTCCAAAATATGTTGTTAAATGACAATGATATAGATGAATTTTTAATAGAGAATTAAATAGTGATGCAATGAAGTGAATGATGGCTTGCAGAAATAATCCACAAATTGGTCAACAAAGTCAACCTCCCATGGTTGACTTTTTGACCAAAAAGTCAACTTTCACTTTGTAACCCAAATGACTTATAATTTTGCACAATTAAATGTGATACTTATCTTTTTCTAATTCCAAATCTTTTTTCTTTTCTTTATATGATGCTTTGATGGAATTTGAAACATTCCAAGATAACTTGTTCCATAAGTAAAACCATGGGGAACTTATCTGATCACCTAATTGAGGATCAATCCACATAATGCACAACAAAACCTTAACCCAAGAACCATCCGATCATAAGGCATAGCCCATGTAACACCCTACTAAAAACTCCACAAAAATAACGATTAATTTAATCAAATAAACACAACCACAAGGGTGTCACACTTCATAAAACTCACAATTATACTGTTCCGTAACACGGGTTACACAAAAACATATATTAATTCAAACATACTCATTTATGAGGCTTTTACAATGTCAAGTTCTTTTAAAAACAACACAGAGGATTCAACATAAAGAAATTCAATTATGATTCTACAACTAAAATTGAGTCTTAAACTCCAATATCCATAACATCAACAAAGGATAAGTTTCGTGAACACTTAATTCAACATCTTAGAATATCACCATGAAATTATTAGCAAATTGTCATACCCCAAATTTTGACCACTAAGATGTCCCATCATTGTGCAAATCATCATCACAATATGGAGGAACCATCATACTTCATCAGTCTCCCCAAAGAGGGGTGAGCATCCACTACCATCAAAATTAGGGTTTCAAGCCCTCTCGGAGTGCTTAGACAAAGGATCAATCAAGGAATGACATGATCTTTGTAAGTTCCTGGATTGGCTGGAATTTTGGTAAAACAACAAGGCGTTCAATGCTGATGTCATGGTGTTGATGTTGTAGCATTGAGTCTTAGTACTGGGTTGTACTAAGTTGTGAAGGTTAACTATGTTTGATGTCATGGGCTTAATGTCATAACATTGCACTTAACACTGGGCTGTGTTAAGGTTGCTAGTTGCTGAAGTGGATGTCTGATGTCACATAGGTGATGTTGTAACATCAGACCTGCAGAACTGAAGCTAATGACAGCATGGGCTTGTTGTTATTAGGGTCGCGTATTAGCTGGAATTGTGGAGAGTGTTGACTCATTGGATGAGAATATCTTGGGCTATATATTTTCTGTTACATGGGAGATTTGATTGCAGGTTTGTTGGAGAATTAAAAGGTGGAAGATTTAAAAAGATTTTGGGGATAAAATCTGTTTTAAAAGATTCAGTTTTTAATTAACAAATCTGATCAAATATTGTGACAAATCCAATCCAAATTCAAGGAGCTATATAAAGCGCACAAGACCAAGGAAGAAGGTACAGAAAACAGATTGAAGATCAAGAGCTGGAGGCTTAGAGTCTAGGGTTTGTTTAGAGTACTTGTAATCACACTATTCTAGGTTGAATAGGTGTTGAATTTTCTATCCTCTCTAGAAGCTGTGAAGCAATAGAGAGTTGTTGATTGATCGAAGCTAGGAAGCAAGATCAAGGGATCTCAAAGAGGTTGTTCTTTGAGTGTTTTAGGGGATTGAGTAGTGTTCTCATTTCTAAGTGGTTTCTTAGGTAGAAAGTCACTAGTAGAGTATAAGTTTAGGAGATTGTCAACTGGTGTGTTGAGTCTGTAAATTATATCTACAAGTAGTGAAATTCATCCCTGGCTTGGTAGCCCCCAGACGTAGGTAGTTAGACCGAACTGGGTGAACAATTCCTTGTGTTTTCTTATTGCTTATTGCTGTCCATTGCAGAGTGTGTTGTTGTGACATCGCACCTTAACATCACACGTCTGGTACCAGAATTTCAATTGGTATCAGAGCAGGCATCTTGTCTGTCTCTGGGTGAGATCTAGGGAAGTTACTTTCTGGTGAAAGATGGATAAAGAGGTTGGAGGATTTGTCAACAGACCCCCTATATTGGATGGCTCAAACTATGAGTATTGGAAGCCTAGAATGACTACTTTTTTAAAGTCATTAGACAGCAGAGCTTGGAAGGCTGTCATTAAAGAGTGGAAAACTCCAGAGGTATGTGAGAAAGATGAGGCTGGCAAGGATAAAGAAGGCACCTCAAAGCCTAAGCCTGAAGAAGAATGGAACAAGGAAGAAGATGAGCTTGCCCTTGGGAATTCAAAAGCCCTAAATGCTATCTTCAATGGGGTTGACAAGAACATATTCAGGCTGATCAACTCATGTGAAACTGCTAAGGCTGCTTGGAATATTTTGAAGGCTACTCATGAAGGCACATCTAGAGTTAAGATGTCTAGACTTCAGCTTCTAACATCTAAGTTTGAAAGCTTGAAGATGAAGGAAGATGAGACTATTCATGACTTCCACATGAGTGTTCTTGAGCTATCAAATGCATCCAGTGCTCTTGGTGAGAAGATGACAGAAGAGAAGTTGGTGAGAAAGATTCTTAGGTCTCTCCCTAAGAAGTATAAGATGAAGGTAACAGCCATTGAAGAATCTCAAGACATCAGCAAGATGAGAGTTGATGAGCTTATTGGATCTCTTCAAACATTTGAACTTGGACTGAATGAGAAAGAACCAGAAAAGAAGCCTAAGAGTATAGCTTTAGTCTCCACTCCTGCAGCAGCTAAAGATGATGAGTCCCAGGAGGATCTGCCTCAGGCTATAGTTATGTTAGGAAGACAGTTCAATAAAGTGTTCAAGAAGATGAACTATAGACCTAGTGTCAAGAACATCTCTTCTGACATCAGCAAGTCAAAAGAGAAAGATGAAGAGAAGATTGCTCAAGATAAAGGAGTTCAGTGCTTTGAATGTGAAGGGTATGGACATGTCAAGAAAGAGTGTCCCACATTCTTGAAGAAGCAGAATAAAGGCTTGACAATTTCCTGGTCTGACACTGATAGCGAAGATGAAAGTGAGTCAGCAAAGCATGTTACAGCTTTGACAGGAATTGTTGAATCTGATGATGATAGTGATGGAGAAGTCACCTATGATGAGCTAGCTTCAACCTACAAGGAGTTGTGTTTAAAGAGTGCTGAAGTTTGTCAAGAAAACAAGTGCCACAAGGAACAGATTGCTCAACTTGAGAATGAAAAATCTGATCTGGAATATGAAGTTGTTCTAGTGAGATCTCAACTTGATCAGATGACAAAATCTGTTAGGATGCTGAACAGTGGTACAGCCACTCTTGACAAGATACTCTAGTCAGAACAGGTTGCTGGAAACAAAGCTGGGATAGGATATGTGGCCGAAGACAAAGGTACCTCAGAAGCAAGTACTTCAGGTCTAAAGAAGGAAGAGTCACAAACTGTGCCTCAACATCAGCCAAAGAGGCAGAATCTTACTCCCAACGAAGCTGATGTTTCACAACCTAAGAAGATTGAGAAGAAGACTGGTCATAATCAGAAGAGAAAGCAGCCACAAGGAGCAAGCCAGAATATGCCCCCCCAATATCATAGGAGCATGGAAGCTGCAAGGGTCAAGCAGACCAGGTCACATCCGATGTCTCAACATCAGGAAAACTGGTATGGACCTGGCCTCAACAATGCTGTGCCGTATAATTATGGAAGAAGGAAGCCTCATCACCATGGGAGACAGCCTAGAAGACAGCATCCTCACTTCAAACAGCACGTGTCTCATCAGGTGTCTCAACATCAGGGGTATGGTTACACTAATGTTGTGTCTCATTATGGAAGGAGAAAGTCCCACCATCATGGGAGACAATCCAGGAAAAAGCATTCTCAGCTTCCTTATGGATACCAGCATAATAGAAGGCAGGCAAGCAATGTTAGGAGAAGACCACATTATGGATGGCAACCTATGCAGTCTCATCAAGGCAGAAGATTCAGAGAAGAAAGGGTGAGATGCTTTTATTGTGGAAGGCTTGGACATATGCAATACTCTTGCTACAAGCTGCATGGATACCCTCAGACACAGAACAGATGGAGAGAATACAGGCCCAAAGTCGTTAAACAATTGGTACAGAATGAGAAGATGAAGTGCTTATTGGTTCACCTGGCTGACAAAGAAGCTAAAGAAGAAACATGGTATTTTGACAGTGGGTGTTCCAAACACATGTCTGGATGTAGATCCATGTTTGCTGAATGTAGACCGTGTCCTTCTCTTGAAGTGGTGTTTGGTAAAGGGAATAACGGAGTTGTAGAAGGTATTGGAAAAGTAAGAGGACCTGAACTTGAAAATGTCTATCTTGTCAATGGTTTGAATGCTAATCTGATATGCATCAGCCAATTATGTGATGAAGGTTACTTAGTCAGCTACACCAAAGACAAATGTGTTGTAACGAATGAGAAGGGTGAGGCTGTAATGACTGGTGCAAGGTCCAAAGACAATTGTTATCAGTGGATTCCTCAAACTGAAAGCCAGTCTGGTGATGATAAAGAAGATATCAAGTGTAGACATCAGAATGATGAAGGTTCCCTCAAGTTGATGAAGGTCAGAAGAAAAGATGATCTGAAATTAGTCAAGGGCAAATGTTACACATCAGTCCTCACCATTGATGGAAGGATTAAAGGTTCTCAGGAGCTGAATAGAGCAACATCTCTCGAGAGGAAAGATGCTGATGTCTTGACATCTGAACAAATCATCAGAATCTCGCATCAATGTAGTGGTCTGACTGTGAGTAAGTCTAAAAGGCTAGAGATTGAAGAACTCACTGAAGTTATGGGAGATACCAGTGGTAACTATAAAAAATTCTATCATCAAGATCTGAAGAAGATCGATGTCTCAGAAGAAAACCTCCCCTGGATGAATAGCTCTGTGTCGAAAGATACAGATGTCAGAGCAGATGCTGAAACATCTCAAGACAAGAAGAGTATTTCTAGCCTCAAGAAGGATGATGAGCAAAGTGCAAAAATGATTCAGAATAGACTAGAGTCTAAGACTGATCCCAATATGAAAATTGACATGCAGAGGACCTCTGATATTGGCTCTATCAGATCCTAGATTAAAATGTCAAGAATAAATACACATCCTCTAGGATGGAATCATGCTGGTCAAAAGATACAAACTGATCTTGGAAGACTAAGAAGAAGAAAGAGGGGCAAAATCAGATTAGTTCTTAGATCTAAGAAGAAGAACAGTCGTAGATCAGTGTTATGTGGAAAGAACTCATGCTATCAACTCTTGTGGAAGAAACGACTGTTGGGCAATCACCATGTCAAGAAAGATGTTACAACATTGCAGAATGTTACTCATCAATGGGATGATGAGCAGGTTGATAGAAAAGATCTGGTTAAATACTCAGATTATTTGGTAAATAAAGAGAAATTAGATGATGAGTTCATGTATGCTAACCAATTTGAGAGCTTAAAATTGGGGAGCGTATTACTTCAAAATTAATTGAAAGATGTTTTATGGTGCAGTTGGCCTATAAGATAATGGTTATTCAACTGCAGATAGTATGGTACATAAAATAGTCTGTTCAATTTTTTAGTGTAGTCTCTCTAAGAAACTCATCTTGGTGCTTTGGTTCTGTTTAATGCAGTACAAATTTCAGCAGTTTAGAAAAGTACTGTAAAGTGTTTGGCATGGCAACTGAAAAATCTAAAAATAGGATTTTTATTCAATAGTTGAAAATACAAGATTAGACTACATCCTCATGCCAATCTCCTGCATCCAGAAAAACCTTCCAATCTGCATCCCATTCATCTTCTGAAGGCTGTTGTTGAGCAGAATGCTTCTTACCAGGCTTCATAGTGGTCACTGAAGTCCTGCCAGTTTTTGCTGCTCCTGTAGAAGGACCTGATGTCGTCTGAGATTTGATCTTCTTCTTCAAAGGGTCTGGTTGTGTATCCTCATGCTTGAGGTTCTTGGTTGGTTCTTTGGAGCTTGATTGACTCATGCTTTATTGGTGTGTTGTGCTGAGCATAGGAGAAAGAGTGGTTTTATAATGGTTTGTTCAAATGCTTGGGTTGTATCGCCTGACCAGTCAAGGGGTTGGAAGTTGTTTTTGTCTATGTCATTAATAATGTCAGAACATTGTGCTTGGAGACTACATAGGTCTTGTTGCTACTGACAGTGGGACCAGTATTATGTCACCTTGTAGGGCATTTGATTTGGGATAGTTGTCTAATTATGGCTAAAAAGGGGGAGAGTTAATAAATGCCATAAAGAGAAGAGTAGTAAAAATAAAAGGTGTTTAGTTGAAAAGTAATGATGCAGCTGTGGAGGGGGAGTATAGACAGCATAGTTGTGGAGCTGCTAGTGAAGTATTCATAGCATTGAAGAGTGCAGAGTGCAGCAAAGCAGACATCAAGGGGGAGATGTGCTGCACATTGTGAGCTACTGAACAGCTGTGATGCTGGTTCAAGTTTTTGAGGGGGAGCACCAATTGGCTATTGTCAATAATGAAGATGGTGCTGCAGCAGATCAAGTAATGAAGACTATATGAAGATTGTCAAACTGCTGCAAGTTAATGTTTCAAAATATTGAAGATATTCCGCTGCTGAAGTCTCTGAAGATGCAGAGATTGTTTTAGCCAAAATTAGCCAAAGGGGGAGATTATAAGTTCCTGGATTGGCTAGAATTTTGGTAAAACAACAAGGCGTTCAATGCTGATGTCATGGTGTTGATGTTGCAGCATTGAGTCTTAGTACTGGGCTGTACTAAGTTGTGAAGGTTAACTATGTTTGATGTCATGGGCTTGATGTCATAACATTGCACTTAACACTGGGCTGTGTTAAGGTTGCTAGTTGCTGAAGTGGATGTCTGATGTCACATAGGTGATGTTGTAACATCAGACCTGCAGAACTGAAGCTAATGACAGCATGGGCTTGTTGTTATTAGGGTCGCGTATTAGCTGGAATTGTGGAGAGTGTTGACTCGTTGGATGAGAATATCTTGGGCTAGATATTTTCTGTTACATGGGAGATTTGATTGCAGGTTTGTTGGAGAATTAAAAGGTGGAAGATTTAAAAAGATTTTGGGGATAAAATCTGTTTTAAAAGATTCAGTTTTTAATTAACAAATCTGATCAAATATTGTGACAAATCCAATCCAAATTCAAGGAGCTATATAAAGCGCACAAGACCAAGGAAGAAGGTACAGAAAACAGATTGAAGATCAAGAGCTGGAGGCTTAGAGTCTAGGGTTTGTTTAGAGTACTTGTAATCACACTATTCTAGGTTGAATAGGTGTTGAATTTTCTGTCCTCTCTAGAAGTTGTGAAGCAATAGAGAGTTGTTGATTGATCGAAGCTAGGAAGCAAGATCAAGGGATCTCAAAGAGGTTATTCTTTGAGTGTTTTAGGGGATTGAGTAGTGTTCTCATATCTAAGTGGTTTCTTAGGTAGAAAGTCACTAGTAGAGTATAAGTTTAGGAGATTGTCAACTGGTGTGTTGAGTCTGTAAATTATATCTACAAGTAGTGAAATTCATCCCTGGCTTGGTAGCCCCCAGACGTAGGTAGTTAGACTGAACTGGGTGAACAATTCCTTGTGTTTTCTTATTGCTTATTGTTGTCCATTGCAGAGTGTGTTGTTGTGACATCGCACCTTAACATCACACGTCTGGTACCAGAATTTCAATCTTCAACTTGTCTAACCTCTCAAACATCCATAATGGATCAAAAGGACTCCCACTTCAAGGATTAAGCACAAGGCTGCTCCCTTCTAGGTGGATCAAGTCTCAAGATCGACAGTGTCACCAAATTAGGGTTTTGGTCTACCAGGGCCTCCAGATGGAAAATTTTCATCTGGGCACAAGCCAATGATCCAAAACCTAACCTAATATACTTCATGGGACCTCATGGACCCAATCATCAAGTCAATTTTGCCTTAGGGGATGCATTCATAAAAAATCAGGAATTAGGGTTTCTTGACCTAATTCACCCCTAAGTTGACTTTTGGGACAAATCATGAGACAAGACCTCAATAGAGGGTTTGAGGGTCTCTAATGAAATATATTGATCCATTTGGAACAATGGATTAATCCAAGAAGCTTGAGCAACAAGTCTCAATTTCATCTGCACCACAATTAGGGTTTTAAGGAAAAAGTCAACTGTAACTTTGACTTTTGACCAGGACATGCTCCCAAGCCCTAAGACATGATTCAATATGCCCTATGACACCCATGGAACATGTCCATCAAGTTTGATTTAGGTCAAGGACATGATTTCCTGAAAAATTGCACAGTTTGGAATTCATCTGATAAAAAGTCAACTGTGCACAAAAGTCAACTTTGACTTTTTAAGATTTTTCACCAAAATGGATTTTTAACCCTAAAATGATGTTAATGTATGATTTGAATCATCATTCATCAAGAAAAATCAAGAAAAGTTGGATAACTTGTAAAAGGGGTAACCATAAAAACTTAGAAAATTTTCTAAGTTAAAAATAAAGTGACAAGGGTACCAACTTTGGAGGATCATAACTCCTAAACCACAAAGCCATTTTTCCTCATCCAAATATGGATTTGTAGCCCTCATTACCCTCTACAAAAACTTCAACTAGACCTAAGTCCAATTCATTAAGGATTTTGAGTTATGGAGTGATCAAAGTAGCTGAAAAATGAAAATGTCACTTTTTCCAACACTTAGTGAAATTTTCACTAAGTCCAAATTTGTCTTCACTTTTTGCGAAATGTAGGGGGGTTTTTCACTTGGATTCAAAAGAGATCAAAACCAAACATGTTCAAACAGTTGTTGTATCATGTAAGGGCTTTCCAAAATGGTCAAGAACATTACCAAATTCAACTTACACCATGAGATATGACATTGGCAAGTTGCCTTGCTGAAATCTGTCAAAGGCAAGGCAGAATTTGCAATTTTGCTCGATTTGCCAAAATCAGCCAAATTCAAATGCTCCTATCCACTTGGACACATCTGAGGATTGAATTTAAAGGGGATAATCACTGAGCCAAGCCTCCAAAGTCCATGGAACAAGAAATAGCATGTTGAACCTAGAATGGCCAAAATAGGGACAAAACTCCAAATTTGGATTCGAGCATTCAATGGAAGCATCAAGGTGGCATGGACTGAGCCATTCTCATCTAAAATCAGTCAAGACTTATCCAAGACCAAGGGAACCACAGCCCTGTGCCCTAACCTCTAGTCAATGGCTAGAGGAGACTTGGATTTCCATTGGCCAACATTGAACAAACACCTGCTGCAGTTGCCATTCACTGTGGATCCCAAAACAAACTTGCTCTACTATAAATAGAGTTCAATTGTTATCAGTTTGAGTACACCAAAGCCATCAAACAGATGCTTTCCTCAAAATCTCTTCTTTCACTCCAATTTTGCCTTCTAAGGCAAGTGACTATCGGGTTTTGAGTTTGAGAGCTTTTCCAATCAAACCAATCACTTACACACCTCACATACATCATATAGAAGTGATCCAAACACTCACATAACATCTGGAACACATATTTCACAAAATCACCAGCCAATTGCTCAAGTTCTTGACAGTTTTGCAGTTGAGGTGCCATCTTCAACTCCAAACCATTTCAATCCATTCCAAGCACTCAGACACATCACATGGCACCTAGGGAAACTATACACATCATTGGAACCAAGTTGTAACACCTCCAACACGAATCACGATCACCAGCTGCAAGTGGTAAGCATGAGCTCTTCTAACTCTATGATCCATGCAATTTTTGCTGCACAATAATTTGGCCATATGTTCATAATCATGCATGGAATGTTTTCCCTCAATTAATTGCTTTGTTTGGCCATATGCACAATAATGGATTGCATGATATAATTAAGTATTCAGTGAGATTAGAGAGAAAATGCAAATCTGGGAATCTCAGAACACGCGCGTGTTCTTCAGCTTGTTCTTGGCGCCTTTTTTTTTCAAATTCAAATATTTGAATTTTGTGATTTTATTTAATTAATTCAAAAATTAATTTCTCTCTGAGTTTTAATGATTTTGAGTTGATTCTTTTTTTAATAATTCACAAAAATGTTAAAATATTTTATTTTATCAAAAAATCCCAAAAATATTATTTATTTCATATAATTGATATTTTTGCAAAGAATTAATATTTTAATTGTTTTTGACATTTTAAATATTTTTTCCACCTTGATTTTGCAACTTTTAATGCTTTCTAATTATTTTGTAGGTCAATACTTAATTTTTGAAGCATTAATCCAAGATCACAATTTGTTTTCCATATGTTAAACAATTTTGATCATTTTAATTGAATTTTTATTCAATTAAATACATTTTTGAAAACAAATTAGGGTTTTTGGATTAATTCAACCCTCATAAATCATTTTCAAAACTTTTTGGGCCTCTAATAGAGTGTAAGACCCAATCCTTTTTTGACCAAATCACATTTTGGGCCTCAGTGTATTGTATAAGTCTCGATACCGTCAAAACAAAGGGCACGATCATCGCCTTTTGAAAAATAACCTTTTGGGCCTCTCCTCGAGCTATAAGACCCATTCAAAAACCTTTTGGGCCTCTAATAGAGTGTAAGACCCAACCCCCTTTTAATCCAAATCACTTTGGGCCTCAGATATTGTATAAGCCCCTCTGCGTTAAAAGAAAACCTCGGCGTGATCGCCATTTCAAACGGAGAAATCATCTGGGCCTACCCTCGTGTTATAAGCCCCACTCTTTTTCTTTAAAACTTTTTGGGCCTCTTGAGAGAGTGTAAGACCCATCCCTTTATACAGAAAACCTTTTTTGGGCCTCAGTCACTTGTATAAGTCCCTCTGTACAAATTCAAACAGTGCGCTCACTGATAAAACCCTGGGCCTCTCCTTGAGCTGTAAGCCGCAAATCTTTCTTTTTCAAAGCACTTTCTCCTTTGATTTTGAATATACTTTTGTTTTCAATCTTTCTTTGTTGAACAACTAACCAAACAGCATGGAAGCTCTACAACCGAGTAAGTGGTTATTGCTTTCATTTACCGCTTTCATATACATATAACTGTATTGTGGGGCTGTTTCGCTGTAAGTCTTCTTTCATAAACTCATATCAACTGTGTAATAATAGTATATATATTTCAAGTTTCCCCGGCAACTACGTCTAGAACTAGGTGACGCCGTTTCGTTTATTCGTAGAAATAGACAACTAGATCCCCAATAGGATCACCAGATACAGTCTTCTCTTCGGCTGTCCTCATTAGGAATTGTCAAGAAACTCTATTCCCAGAGATGAATGTATTCTCCGTGAATGGCATCTTGGAGTTTCTTCCAAATTCTCGAATTTTCCTGACTTGATCAATTCCTTGTGAATAGCTTGCCTTGAATTTCTCGGGGTTTGGGGACCCACGGGCTTCTTAAAAGCATCGGCCTCCTCATGGGCATCATACAAGGACCCACAGGCTTCCTAAAAGCAACCCCGTCTCCTCTTGGACTTAGTACAAGGACCCTACGGCTTCTTAGAAGTATTCACCGCCTCCTCTTAGGCTTCGTATAATGATCTCTTCCTCCGGGAATGATAGCCTCCTCTTGGGCTTAGTACAAGGACCCGTCGGCTTCTTAAAAGTTTCCAGCCTCCTCTTGGGCTTCGTACAAATTGTCCCGACGACCTCCTAGAGGTATAGGAACAGAACTTAGTCATCTGCATAGAACAATCTTTCAAAGAGTCTACTACTGTTTCTCAAAGCATGGTACAAAAGATGAAACTCTAGACTTGGACAGTCTAACTTCCTTGAGTCTCAAAGACACTCTCAAGTAACCCCTTCGTTAAATAGGAAGAAAACTCGTAGACTCGGACAGTCTCAATACCCTTCGGATTTCCCGCTTCCTTAAAGAACAGGAATAACCCGGATCCTTGAATCAAATCCATGAGTACAGTGTTGCTCATATAAGAACTGATTTTCTCTTTAAAATCAGTATACTGGACCTGTCACTTAACTGAAACAACATTTAGCCTCTCTCTCGGGCTTTGTACGAGACACATAAGAGACTCCATCGTTGAGTCAATCACACCTTTCGCCTCCATCTCGGGCTTTATACGAGATACAAAAAAAGGCTCTTATTGAACCAAACAAACAATAGCCTCCATCTCGGGCTTTATACGAGATACCAAAAGATTCCCTTGTTGAGTCAAACCTTTTCGCCTCCATCTCGGGCTTTGAACGAGATACAAAAACACTCTCTTGTTGAGTATAAAAGATCCTCTTGTAGGATCAACCCCTTTTAGCCTCCCTCTCGGGCTTTGTATGAGACACATATTAGACTCATCTTAGGCTTTGTATAAGAAAACCACTGGTTAGTCCAATTAACCTTTTAGCATCAAAGTTGTGCCTCGTTCACAGTACACAAACATCAACAACTCCTTCCCTTTCATCTAATCGCTGTAAGCGGCAAGCCTCTGGATTATTTACATCTACGCAACTGTCCCTCTTTTAGCATGAGAAATTCCTAAGGAAAGATGGCATTGCTCTACACTGAGTTAAAGTCTTCTCCTTCAGGTTAAAATCCCCTTAAAAGGAAATTATGGCATTGCTAGGATCCGCGTATCCCGGTTAAAGTAATTCTCCTTTATAAACAGTTGTGACATACAACCCCCTCTTTAGAGATGACAAATTCTCTCTAAAGCTGAGACCTTTTAGCTTCACATCTTGGACTTTGAACAAGATACAAATCACCTTTCGCTTCACGACTTGGGCTTTAAACAAGACACAAAAACACCATTTCCTCCCATAGAATAGGAGGAACTACGAACGCTCTGATTTCCCTGTGTCGGTAAACAGGAATACGTAGGCATAAGATTGAAAGAAAAATCTTAGCGAGCACACTAAACAAAAACCCAAAATCCCATACTCTCATGTATCTATCAAAAGCATCAGTCCTAACATCCTAATCCTTGTTCCCCGCCAGAAACCTTCTGCCAAGATAAAAAGAAAGAAACCAGTATTGGCAAAAATACAAATAACTAGTACAAAGGCCCCCCCACATTGATAGCATTCGTAACCTAACAGACCGCTGTTTAAACTCAGTATGCAAAGCAGGGTTAATTGGAGACATATATTTCCCTTCCTTCATCAGCTTTAATAGGATAAAAAATGAATCGACCTGTAGTTTAAGCTCAAACCGCAGAGAGCGACCAACGCTTAAGAACCGCGTCCAAAACCGCTGGCTACAGAAAAATGGCGCCCACCGTGGGGCCTTTCAAAGTTAGATCTAGGCACGGTTTTCCTTTTCTTCTCTTGTGAGAATACCACAGATTGGGGCTTCCGCCGGGGAACCCATTTTCTGTCAGGAACTTAGGATCCTTAGCTTTAAAGGTCTAGGATGTTTAGGACAAATATATATACTGCTTTTCCTAATTGCTATACATGTTTATTTTTCTGCTAATGGGAATACGGGTGATGCCGTATGTGGAAAGATTGAGTATACACTTAAGATAAGTGATGGCGACGAGGTCGACCATCAACCTCAGTGGAGGCTGACCAATGCAACCCATTCTCTCACCTAGATAATGGGCCGATTATTAAGTCTGAGAAGCTGAGGAGCCAAACCCTTTCGTAGTGCGGAAACTATCAGAAATAGTTGTTACGCGATACTACCCTCATTTGAGGCTGGTGATCTATTCTCGGTGAATGGCACTTACTCTAAGATCGCTCTATAACTCGCTGGCGGTCCGCTTGTTGTTTTGCTTTCCTGGGAGGAGCTTTCATGACAACGACCCTTTGACCCCATGGTTTTTCTATGTTTTTGTGTGCTGCATTCATGCATTCATTTAATAAAAAAACATTAAAACATTCAAAAAATTCTTCTCTTCTAGTCTCTCTGTTTTTCAAATTAAACTAAGACTGTGATTGCAAATATCAGAGAAAAGGGATTGCACTATTGGATTTCAGTAGAAGGAGAACTCATAGTTACACCTTCAAGGTTCCAAAGCTAGAGGATTTGAGAAGGTTAGTGAGGATGATCACTAACCCTGAGGCTTTCAGAGCCAAGCACGGAGGTCTACTACCACTATTAAGAGTCCATGTGATTGAGGGAATCATGGATGCGCTCATTCAGTTTTATGATCCAGTTTATCACTGTTTCACATTTCAGGATTACCAGCTAGCACCAACGCTGGAGGAGTATTCTCATCTGATTGATTTACATATCACAGATCGAGCTCCATTTTCTGGACTGGAAGAAATTCCAAAGAATCAGACCATTGCAAGAGCAATTCATTTGGACGAGTCTGAGGTCAGGACTCACCTAACTACCAAGGGTGGCATCCAAGGTTTGCCAGCCCAGTTCTTGACAAAGAAGGCCCTGTATTTTGCTAGTATAGGAAACATCACTGCTTTTGAAAGCGTCTTTGTCTTGCTCACCTACGGGTTATTTTTGTTTCCCAACATCAATAACTTTGTAGATATCAACTCCATTAAGGTTTTTCTCATTGGAAACCCTGTGCCGACTTTGCTCGCAGATGCGTATCATTCTGTATACTTGGGAAATTTGTACAGTGGAGGGGAGATCACATGTTGTGTACCTCTGCTTTACAAATGGTTTATCTCTCACTTGCCCAAGTCTGCTATTTTCTGGGATCATAAGAGTGTCTTACGTTGGTCGCAGAAGATCATGTCTCTTACCAACTCTGATATAGATTGGTGCAACAGAATCTATGATGGAATCAGGATCATTAACCATTGTGGAAACTTCCCCAACGTACCCCTTATAGGAACTAAGGGAGGAATCAACTATCATCCAGTTCTCGTTCATCGTCAATTTGGATACCCGATGAGACACGTCCCACGGGGTGTTCATCTAGAAGGTCTTTTCTTCAAGGAAGGAGAAAACGACAGAGCACTAAAGATGGAAATAGTGCACGCTTGGAAACAGGTCCATAAGAAAGGACGAGAGTCTCTAGGAAAACCGGACAGTGTCTCAGTGGAGCCTTATCTCCATTGGGTACAAACTAGAGCTCTCAAGCTAAAGATGCCTTACCCTCGTTACGAAATTCTTCCGCCGAGGGAATCTGTCATGTACTTCATGACTGAGACTGAAAAGCTTCAAGTTACTCTCAACAAAGTTCAAAAGGAGAGAAGGTCTTGGAAGAACAAGTACCGCACCCTCGATGTAGAGTGCATCAAAATATAGCAATTACTGAAAGAAAAAGATGCTCTGATTGAAATTTTGGAGCAGCATGCTGTAGAGAATCAAGATGACCAAAGAAATTTGCTCACTCCTTTCACCTGGCAGAGGAATGACAACCCGACAACGGCCCAAGAGCCCCGGTCAAAGAAAAGGAAAGTACCCGAATCAGCACCCGATTTCTCTTCAGAGAGGACTCGGGACCCATTAGTTTAGGTTTCTGTTTCTGCACCTTGTAATCTACTGTATTTCCATTTCTGTAATCCTTTGAATTTCAATAAAAAGGGGTTTCCCCACTGTTTGATATTTGCAATCTAATTGTCGAAGTTTATTTTGATTAAACCTTAAACAATTAATATAATCATTGCATTCATCATTCTCACATCACGTATTCTTCTTCCCTACGAATCTCACGTTTATGTCTCGGTTCTAGAGTCAAACTGTCTCATTCGTATAATACTCGGGCCAATCGTCAGAAAAAGATGGATGATCTTGAGGAAGAAAACAAAGAGTTGAAAGAATAGATCGACGCTCTGAGAGAAGATATGAGAAAGCTTCGTAACGACATGCAAGCCATGGCAGAAGCCCGGCTACAAAGAACTGTGATCTCAGAGATCACCTCAACGCCCATAGTGGAAAAGTATGATCCTAGGTATCAGATACCGAAAGATCGTCCTTGGGGCATGCCTGTTAACTATATCCCGGAAGGATATGTTCCGCCGATCACTGAATATCAGGGAATCACAACAGAAGCCGTTGGGCCTGAAGGTTACAAACTTCGGGAAAGCGAAGATGCCAGGGGCATACTGAAGACTCCTGAAGGATACAAACTTCGGGATACGCCAAGACTCACTACCGTAGTCACGGTACCACCCCTTGTGGTGCACACTATCCTGGAAGGGCAGATTCCACAGACATCTTCTGGTAAGAAAGAAACTATGTTTGACCGAATGGAGGAATTCCATGAGCAGTTCCTGGAAATACAAAAGGAGCTGCAAGCAATTCGTGGTCAGGATCTATTTGGAAAGGACGCCGCAGATCTCTGATTGGTCCCAAATGTGAAAGACCCGCACAAATTTCTAGTGCCCGACTTTGAAAAGTACAAGGGTAACTCTTGCCCTCAAAGCCATCTGGTGATGTACGCTCGGCGGATGTCAGCTCAGATGGAGAATCAGGACCTACTGATTCACTACTTCCAGGATAGTTTAACCGGTGCCGCACTCAAATGGTACATGGGTTTAAATCGTGCCACAATCAGCACATTCAGAGATCTTGGCACTGCCTTCGTCCAACAATACAAATACAATTTGGACATGGCACCCGACAGAGATCAACTCAGATCGATGTCGCAAAAGGACAAGGAAACCTTTAAGGAGTATGCTCAAAGGTGGCGTGAAATTGCCGCTCAAATTTGTCCACCTCTGGAGGAAAAAGAGATGACAAAGATCTTCTTAAAGACCTTAAGCTCATTTTACTATGACCGAATGGTTGCCAGTGCACCCGGTGATTTCACCGAGATGGTGGGCATGGTCGTACGTCTTAAGGAAGCCGTTCGAGAAGGACGTTTGGTAAAAGACACTGGATCGACGAGCGGTACTAAAAAATACGGTAGTGCTCTCCCTAAGAAAAAAGAGCAAGATATTGGGAATATCTCTCTCGAAAAGCAAAGGCGACGTTATCAACCGGTAGCAACTGTGACTCCTGTTATCAACCCTGCGTCTATTCCTACGTATCAACCTCAGGTTGCGCAAAGCCAACCTGACCAACAAAGGACACAACAGCCTCTTCAGCAGGCTCGTCCTCCATATAACAGCAACCGTACAACACGGCCACCAGGATTTGATCCTATACCCATGTTGTACGCAGAATTATTTCTGTTACTACTGGCTAAGGGGCACATCCAGACTAAGTCTCCTCTTACAGTACCGGAAAATCCGCCTTTTTGGTTTAAGGTGGATCAAACTTGCCCTTATCATCAAGGAGGATCAGGGCATAACATCGAGACTTGTCTCAATTTCAAGTCCGACGTGCAAAAACTTGTTAGGAGCGGGGTCTTATCCTTCAAGGATACAAATCCTAATGTTCTTACGAACCCGCTGCCTCAACATGAGAAAGTTGCAGTCAATTTGATAGAAGGAGAGACTAACGATGTCTATCAAATTCACGATGTACTCTTGTTAAAAACCAATTTGGTCAAGATGCATTATAGACAGAGTGGATATGGCCATGTGCCACCTCATAACTATCATCAGTGTGATATCTGCTCTAAAGACAACCAGGGATGTTCTGTAGTGTAAGCAGCCCTACAGGAACAAATGGATCTCGGATGGATCCAAGAGCACCGAGTTCGTGGAGTTAATATGGTCTACACGAATTCCAACGTCATTCAGAACCACGATATCCGTGCAATGAATGTCAACTTGGTGGTGATGCACTCAAGGCAAAGCCAGTATCATAATCTACCGCGGCACGATTACAGTTCTTGTCTGACTTGCTCGGTAAACAAACAGGGTTGCTCTTTCATACAGGAGGCCCTCCAGCGTCAGATGGATCTTGGATGGATCCAAGACTACCATGATAGGAACCCTTATCAGATCAACATGGTTCAGATCTTCGATATTCGCGTGATGAATACCAACTTGGTAGCGTTACATGCTGAGCAGGTCCGACTCAGATTCTTAATATCACACGACTATCAAAGCTGTAAAGCAGGTTGTAAAAATGATCGAGGTTGTACTCTTGTCCAGGAGGCACTTCAGCACTTGTTAAATCACTGGTGGATGCCAATTTATATGGATGAAGATACTCAACAAATTAGTATCAATAACAGGAATCCTACTCGGTGTCAGAGTCAGGATGTCCGATCAGTGGAAGCTAACCTAGTGAGGTTACATTGTATTCAAAGTGGGCGTGGCCAGGTGCCACCACACAACTATGAACGTTGCGGCGTCTGTTCGAAAAGTAACCAAGGGTGTTACTTTGTGAGAGCAGCTCTTCAGGGTTAGGTCAATCGTGGAGAAATTCGTCCATATCCGGGTTCTGGACCCATCAACTGGACGCCGAACTACCTTGCCGGTCAAGTTGAGGATGTTGTCACAATCTCTGGTCATCACAGGACCAGGGATGTTTTTACCATCATACCTCTACTTGACAAGTCTAAAGTTCCCAACCGGGAGCGGATCGAGATTACTTCTGATGGTCAAAAAAATCAGAAGGTTCCCATAGTCATCTATCTACCGGGACCACTACCATATGAATCAGCTAAGGCTATCCCTTACAAATACGATGCAACAATAATTGAAAATGGAAAAGAAATTCCATTACCCTCCGTCGTGAATATTGCAGACATCAGTCGTGTAACACGAAGTGGTAGAATCTTCAACCGAGGAGTTGGAGAACTTAACAAAGAAAAGGAACTTCAGACAGAAGCTCCCGATCCACCAGTCGGTCAATCTAGTAATCCCGACCTTTCGAAAAATAATGATGAGATGCTGAAACTCATCCAAAGGAGTGAATATAACATTGTTGATTAGCTGTTACAAGACTCCTTCAAAGATCTCGGTATTATCACTGTTACTCAGTTCAGAAGCCCACAGGGAGGCTCTACAGAAAGTCATGGAGCAGGCCTTTGTGGAACAGGATGTAACAATCAGACAGTTCGATAGTATTGTCTCTAACATCACTTCCTGCAATAATTTGGGATTCAGTGATGAGGAATTACCCGAAGAAGGTCGCCGTCATAACATGGCCCTCAATATCACATTTAACTGCCAGGACGATGCTTTAGCCAGCGTACTGGTAGACACAGGATCAGCCCTGAATGTTATTCCGAAGTCCACTTTGATGCAATTATCATTCAAGGGACCTCCGATGAGAATCAGCGAGGTTGTTGTCAAAGCATTCGACGGATCCAGAAAAACAGTTATCGGCGAAGTTGATCTTCCCATAACTATTGGTCCTCACACTTTCCAAGTCACTTTCCAGGTCATGGACATCCGGGCAACGTACAGTTGTTTATTAGGAAGACCTTGGATACACCAGGCTGGAGCGGTTACTTCAACCCTCCACCAAAAGCTAAAGTTCGTCAAGAACGATCAACTTGTCACAGTTTGTGGGGAACAAGCCTTTCTTATGAGTAACTTGTCATCATCTACTGGTATAGAACCCGAGGAGGTTATTGGAATGCAGTTCCAAGCACTATCGGTAAGCAAGAATAATCAGTTCAAGGGAGGAACCTAGATTTCCTCATACAAAGATGCTATCAAAGCGGTCGAGGGTACCGATACAACCGGATGGGGACAGCTTGTTATTCCCATTGACAATAAAATAAAGAAGGGTCTTGGTTTTTCTGCAACCTGTACCCAGACAACTGCCAACGATGAAAGTCTTCATCCCCTTCGAAACTTCTTCCTCAGTGGAGGTTTTCTTCACCCAGTGTCTCCAGCAGTACATGCTATCAATGAGGAAGATCCCTCCGACACAGATGAAGAATGGAAGTCCTACCTTAACAAGGATGGTTATATGTCTCATGAAGAGGTGCCTATGCCATTTTGCTATCCCGCACAGAGTCCGAGATTTATACCAAGGTCAGATGTCAAAATGATCTATGGAGATTGTGATCCGGAAGGATGTCGTGCTCTGCCAAATTCATTAGAGGAAGACACTCTGATGAAAGACAACTTTGACCACAACTACTATGGCCCAATGGATGGTCTGCCAATGTGGCAGCCTTATCCAGGAGATTTAGGGCAAGAGAGTCAGCCGAACAATGAAAATCAGCTGACCATCATTGAGCAGAATACCTGTGTCCCCACCATGTCATGGGATCAACACCCAGGTCATTCAGAAACTACTCAACATGAAGATGAATTCGCAACGTTTGCAGGACTTGAATTCATCAATTATGCTTTTCCCGAGGTCAACGTCATCGAGAGAGATGACTCCTCCAGTTCCAAAGAAGTATGGGACACTCTGGGAGAACCGAGTGGAAAATTCGACTATATGGTCAAGTACACCGCTCCCGAAAGCTCTCGTATCAGGTTCGAAGATATTCAGCCAACTGGATGGGGAGATACAGCTGAGAGCACAAATACTCTGCATAATACAACTGAGGAATTCTCCTATGACAACTCTGACTGGGAGACAGATTCCAATGATCCTACTCCACCAGAAATCAGTGTTATTTCTGAAGACAAATCAAGGAAGGTGCCAGACTTTGTGATTCACCGAGGAGTTCGCCGCCAATGGGTTGTCGTCGAGGTTCCGAAGATCGTTTATCAGTCAAAGTAATTGCCATCTTTAACCTTTCACCCTGCCCAGATGAAACAGATGTTTTGACAGGGCTCACTTTCTGTAAATTTTCCCTCTTCACTTAGCCCAAAGCGACAAAGTTTTGTTTTATAGGGTTGTAGTTTCAAGAATCGACTTGTTCATTAATAAAATAACGTCGTTCTGTAATTTCCGCATTAATTGCTGTTTTCTCTTTTTTCTTTTTCAGAAAATGATAATCCTAAAAAACAATTCAAATAAAAACAAGCAGTAAAATAAATACACTGCACACACTTGCATTTTCTCTATCTCTTCTAAACACGAATCATCACGTCATGCAGATTGCTTGTTTTAAACCCCGTTGAAACATACGATTCAATGCCTTCTCCCAACTTTGAGTTCCCGGTATTCGAGGCTGAAGAAGAAAATGACGACCAAATTCCAGAAGAGATCTCCCGACTACTCAGACAAGAGGAAAGGTCCATTGAACCTCACAAAGAACTGTTGGAAATGGTAAACTTGGGTTTAGAGCAAGAAAGAAAAGAAATCAGGATTGGGGTACTGCTCAGTCCAATTGCCAAAGAGAGTTTGATAAAGCTTCTCAAAGAATTCCCCGATGTATTCGCATCGTGGAACATCACTTACCGTTGAGATCGGAATGTCCGCCAGTAAATAAAAGGTTGAGACGGACTCACCCGGACATGGCCATCAAAATCAAAGAGGAGGTACAGAAACAGATTGACGCGGGTTTCCTCGCTACATCTGAATATCCTCAATGGTTAGCCAACATCGTACCCTTTCCCAAAAAGGACGGAAAGGTCAGAATGTGTGTCGACTACAGAGATCTGAACAAGGCAAGTCCAAAGGACGACTTTCCCTTACCACACATTGACCTGCTGGTAGACAGTACATCAAAGTTCAAAGTATTCTCCTTCATGGATGGATTCTCGGGCTATAACCAGATCAAAATGGCGCCGAAAGACATGGAGAAAACTTCGTTCATTACCCCATGGGGTACCTTTTGTTACAAGGTAATGCCGTTCAGTTTGAAGAACGTTGGGGCAACCTATCAAAGGGCCATGACTACTCTGTTTCATGACATGATACATAAGGAAATCGAGGTACATGTCGATGATATGATTGCAAAATCAAAAACAGAGAGTGAACACGTTGAACATCTGTCAAAATTGGTCGAACGTCTAAGAAAATTCAAGCTCTGCTTGAATCCCAACAAGTGCACCTTCGGTGTCCGTTCAGGGAAACTACTAGGGTTCATCGTCAGCCAGAAAGGAATTGAGGTTGATCCTGACAAGGTCAAGGCCATTCATGAAATGCCTTCTCCGAAAACTGAAAAACAAGTCAGAGGATTCCTGGGACGTTTGAACTACATCTCCAGATTCATATTCCTTATGACCGCGACATGTGCGCCGATTTTCAAATTACTGAAAAAGAACCAGGATTGCGTTTGGACAGAAGATTGCCAAACCGCCTTCGACAGTATTAAGGAATACCTGTTGAATTCGCCTATTCTATCACCTCCATTGGAAGGAAGACCACTGATCATTTACCTCACAGTTCTACAGGACTCAATGGGATCTGTACTTGGCCAACAAGACGAAACCAAACGGAAAGAGTCTGTCATTTACTATCTAAGCAAGAAATTCACCGACTGTGAAACTCGGTACACGATGCTTGAGAAAACTTGTTGTGCTTTGGCTTGGGCAGCCAAACGTCTTCGCCAATACATGATTCGTCATACTACTTGGTTGGTCTCCGAAATGGATCCAATCAAATATGTTTTCGAAAAACCTGCTCTTACGGGAATGATTGCCCGTTGGCAGATGCTATTATCAGAATATGACATAGAGTACCACGCTCAGAAAGCCGTTAAGGGGAGTATTTTAGCCGATCATTTGGCTCATCAACCGATTGACAATCAAGAATCAATCGGGTTTGACTTCCCAGACGAAGATGTCATGTATCTAAAAATGAAAGATTGCAATGAACCGTTACCCAGTGAAGGGCCAGAACCAGGTTCCCAATGGGGACTAATCTTTGATGGAGCAGTTAATCATCATGGAAACGGAATTGGGGCAATCATTGTTACCCCTCAGGGTACCCACATTCCTTTCACCGCCAGACTTGCGTTCAAATGTACGAACAACGAGGCCGAATACGAAGCATGTATCATGGGTCTCGAAGAAGCGATTGATTTAAGGATCAAAAACTTGGACGTATATGGCGACTCAGCTCTGGTTATCAATCAGATCACAGGATATTGGAACACATACCAATCAGGATTGATTCCTTACAAAGACTACGCAAGAAGGTTGCTACCTTTCTTCAACAGAGTTGAGTTCCATCACATCCCTCGTGAAGAGAATCACATGGCCGATGCATTAGCCACTCTCTCTTCCATGATCAGTGTAGGGCAGAGGAATGACTTACCTAAGATTGGCATAATGCACCTTGAACGGCCCGCTTACATTTTCACGATTGAAGCAGTCATAGACGACAAGCCTTGGTATCACGATATCAAATGCTTCCTTCAGAAACAAGGAAACCCATCTGGGGCATCCAGGAAAGACAGAAAAACCCTCAGAAGATTGGCTGGAAACTTCTTCCTGAGTGATGACACTCTCTATAAGAGAAATTTTGACATGGTCTTGCTCCGATGCGTCGACAGACCAGAAGCAGACATGCTGATAAAAGAAATTCACGAAGGATCCTTTGGCACTCATGCCAACGGACACACAATGGCGAGAAAAATTCTGAGAGCAGGGTACTACTGGTTGACCATGGAATCCGACAGCTACAAGTACATGAGGAGGTGTCACAAGTTTCAGATATACTCCGACAAAATTCATGTACCGCCATCACATCTCAAAGTTCTTTCTTCCCCGTGGCCTTTTTCCATATGGGGAATCGACATGATTGGCTTGATCGAACCTAAGGCTTCAAACGGACATCGGTTCATCCTGGTAGCCATTGACTATTTCACCAAGTGGGTCGAAGCAGCGTCGTACGCTAATGTAACCCGACAAGTGGTGGTCCGATTTATCAAAAACAATATCATCTGCCGTTATGGTGTTCCAAGCGAGATCATTACTGATAATGGATCTAACTTGAACAATAAGATGATGAAAGAGTTGTACGCAGAGTTCAAGATTGAACACCATAACTCATCTCCCTACCGACCAAAGATCAACGGAGCGGTAGAAGCGGCTAACAAGAACATCAAGAGGATTGTTCAAAAGATGGTTGTAACCTACAAAGATTGGCATGAGATGCTACCCTTTGCTCTTCACGCTTATCGCACATCTGTCCGCAGTTCAACAGGGGCTACCCCTTTCTCTCTAGTATATGGCATGGAAGCAGTGCTCCCCATAGAAGTAGAGATCCCGTCAATCCGAGTATTGATGGAAGCTAAGCTCACCGAAGTTGAATGGTGTCAAGGCCGACACGACGAATTGAACCTGATCGAAGAGAAGCGAATCACGGCACTATGCCATGGTCAGTTGTATCAACAGAGAATGAAGAGGGCGTTTGACAAAAAGGTCCGACCTCGTGTTTTCAGAAAAGGAGACCTTGTGCTCAAAAAGATACAATTATTTCTCACTGATTCTCGGGGTAAATGGACCCCAAATTATGATGGCCCCTATGTGGTCACGAAAGCTTTCTCAGGCGGCGCCTTGAGACTTGCAACCATGGATGGAGAGGAATTTGCCTACCCCACGAATGTTGATGTAGTCAAGAAATACTTCGCCTAAACTAAAAAAAAACGTCTCGGTGGATTGAAAACCCGAAAGGGCGGTCCAGGAAAAAGTTAGAGATATGAAAAAAATCATCCCGGTGGATTGGAAACATCATAGTACAATCCAGGCAAAAATTAGGGATAATGGCAAGTAACTATGTTCAACAGAGGCAAGTCCCTCAGCAGCAGTTACACCATCCATCGGAGGAAAACTCCAGTCAAGGTCATTTTCGACAGAAGCTCAGGATGCCCCGAATTCAAAGTTGGTAGAGGGATAGTGGTAGTTATGTTCCAACGTAGCCCTTTTCCCTGTAAATTACCATTTTCTAGCTTTGTATAAACTCTTTGGAATCACGCGTTTGGCTGATCTCCATCTTATCAATAAAATTTGAGCCTTTGTGCTTTTGTTTGTAATCCTTATTTTTTTTAGCTTTACAGAACGACGTTGTTAACATGATTAACGATTCTTGAAACAAAAAAAATGAATTTACTTATTAAAACTTTTTCTGCTTTTAAATTAAAGACGACAATTTCTTTTGACTGTTAAACATCGAAAGAACATCAATCGCATCTCCAAAGGTGTTCGAACCTCAAAGTGCAGAATCAAAGTACTCCTTCTAACCCAGTACGCCTGAATGAAGGATCAACAGTGTCAGATGCGACTATTCCATCTGACATCTTCGGCAGAGTTTTCATCTCCTAAGCCCGACCAACGGTAGCTCCCAACAGGGACTATCTCTCCTAAGCAAGGTGGAATTGCTATTTTGAACCAGCGATATCTCTACACGCCCCGCGATGGCCGAGTATCCAATCGTGTTCACCCGTCAGTTTGTATGTCGTGTCGGTGTTGTCAGCATATACATACATACATCATGCATTATTGATTTGCATTCACATTTCATATTGCATCACTATCACTCTAGTCGGCCTTGTCCCCTAGTGATAAAAGTTCTCTCAATCGAGTTGTCAGTTCTTTTCTCGCCAGGAAGTGTCGCGTCTGAACAATCTCTCCTCCAGTTTATTTCTGGATGGAAGTTGGCCCTTGACCACTTTGATAACTTGAACCTCTGAAAAGCCAGAGAAACTTTCAACAGATATCACTCTTCGCCATTGAAGATGTTATCCTTGTTTTCCCGGATTAAAGAAAATCCAGAGGGAAAGCCTCTTAATCGGAACTTCGGCAATATAGCATTTTTTCTCTCCGAAAAAAGACCGCTGATGAAATGGTCATCGGCACCTCAAAATTGGATCCCATCATATGGCATTTCTCCGGGAAGATCCCGAGAAAAGTATGATGTAAGACCCCCAAGCGACAGCAGTCTCCCAAGAGACTCGCTTTCCCCAGTAGAAACAAATGGCGTCTCCAACAGAGAAGTTTGTGCACCTCTACAACTCAGACGACTGGGTTCCCCAGTAAGTCTGGCATTAAAACTTTTTCCATCAAATGGCATCTCCCCAGGAAAATTCGGCGAGAAGTTTGAGGAAAATCGCTACACATAGCGTCCCTTGTCAATTAAGTTTATTGACAAAAGAAACTAAGACCAGTTCCTTGGTAGGAAACCAGGATCGAGGGGAATTTTAAATCAGAAACTGAGACCAGTTCCTTGGTAGGTAACCAGGATCGAGGGGAAGTTTGTTTCAGCAACTGAGACCAGTTCCTCGGTAGGAAACCAGGAACGAGGGGAGGTTGGCAAAACAAAACTGAGACCAGTTCCTTGGTTGAAGACCAGGATCGAGGGGAAGTTTACCTTTTCTAAGCATCATTTCTTAGCTTAAGAAGATGGATGCGTAAGCTACCATTCATAACCACCATCAAAATTTCAGGTATTCTGATATTTAATTTCTTGCACCCCGAATGCCCGAATACCTTCGTCATTCACACCTTCGGGTTCAAGAAGATTAAATAGGGACATTTGTCATACCCCAAATTTTGACCACTAAGGTGTCCCATCATTGTGCAAATCATCGTCATAATATGGAGGAACCATCATACTTCATCAGTCTCCCCAAAGAGAGGTGAGCATCCACTACCATCAAAATTAGGGTTTCAAGCCCTCTCGGAGTGCTTAGACAAAGGATCAATCAAGGAATGACATGATCTTCAACTTGTCTAACCTCTCAAACATCCATAATGGATCAAAAGTACTCCCACTTCAAGGATTAAGCACAAGGCTGCTCCCTTCTAGGTGGATCAAGTCTCAAGATCGACAGTGTCACCAAATTAGGGTTTTCGTCGACCAGGGCCTCCAGATGGAAATTTTTCATCTGGGCAAAAGCCAATGATCCAAAACCTAACCTAATATACTTCATGGGACCTCATGGACCCAATCATCAAGTCAATTTTACCTTAGGGGATGCATTCATCAAAAATCAGGAATTAGGGTTTCTTGACCTAATTCACCCCTAAGTTGACTTTTGGGACAAACCATGAGCCAAGACCTCAAGAGAGGGTTTGAGGGTCTCTAATGAACTATATTGATCCATTTGTAACAATGGATTAATTCAAGAAGCTTGAGCAACAAGTCTCAATTTCATCTGCACCACAATTAGGGTTTTAAGGAAAAAGTCAACTGTAACTTTGACTTTTGACCATGACATGCTCCCAAGCCCTAAGACATGATTCAATATGCCCTATGACACCCATGGAACATGTCCATCAAGTTTGATTTAGGTCAAGGACATGATTTCCTAAAAAATTGCACAGTTTGGAATTCATCTGATAAAAAGTCAACTGTGCACAAAAGTCAACTTTGACTTTTTGAGATTTTTCACCAAAATGGATTTTTAACCCTAAAATGATGTTAATGTATGATTTGAATCATCATTCATCAAGAAAAATTAAGAAAAGTTGGATAACTTGTAAAAGGGGTAACCATAAAAACTTAGAAAATTTTCTAAGTTAAAAATAAAGTGACAAGGGTACCAACTTTGGAGGATCATAACTCCTAAACCACAAAGCCATTTTTCCTCATCCAAAGATGGATTTGTAGCCCTCATTACCCTCTACAAAAACTTCAACTAGACCTAAGTCCAATTCATTAAGGATTTTGAGTTATGGAGTGATCAAAGTGGCTGAAAAATGAAAATGTCACTTTTTCCAACACTTAGTGAAATTTTCACTAAGTCCAAATTTGTCTTCACTTTTTGCGAAATGTAGGGGGATTTTTCACTTGGATTCAAAAGAGATCAAAACCGAACATGTTCAAACAGTTGTTGTATCATGTAAGGGCTTTCCAAAATGGTCAAGAACATTACCAAATTCAACTTACACCATGAGATATGACATTGGCAAGTTGTCTTGCTGAAATCTGTCAAAGGCAAGGCAGAATTTGCAATTTTGCTCGATTTGCCAAAATCAGCCAAATTCAACTGCTCCTATCCACTTGGACACATCTGAGGATTGAATCTAAAGGGGACAATCACTAAGCCAAGCCTCTAAAGTCCATGGAACAAGGAATAGCATGTCGAACCTAGAATAGCCAAAATAGGGACAAGACTCCAAATTTGGATTGGAGCATTCAATGGAAGCATCAAGGTGGCATGGACTGAGCCATTCTCATCTGAAATCAGTCAAGACTTATCCAAGACCAAGGGAACCACATCCCTGTGCCCTAACCTCTAGTCAATGGCTAGAGGAGACTTGGATTTCCATTGGCCAACATTGAACAAACACCTACTGCAGTTGCCATTCATTGTGGATCCCAAAACAAACTTGCTCTACTATAAATAGAGCTCAATTGTGATCAGTTTGAGTACACCAAAGCCATCAAACAGATGCTTTCCTCAAAATCTCTTCTTTCACTCCAATTTTGCCTTCTAAGGCAAGTCACTATCGGGTTTTGAGTTTGAGAGCTTTTCCAATCAAACCAATCACTTACACACCTCACATACATCATATAGAAGTGATCTAAACACTCACATAACATCTGGAACACAGATTTCACAAAATCACCAGCCAATTGCTCAAGTTCTTGACAGTTTTGCAATTGAGGTGCCATCTTCAACTCCAAACCATTTCAATCCATTCCAAGCACTCAGACACATCACATGGCACCTAGGGAAGTTATCCACATCATTGGAACCAAGCTGTAACACCTCCAACAAAAATCACGATCACCAGTTGCAAGTGGTAAGCATGAGCTCTTCTAACTCTATGATCCATGCAATTTTTGCTGCACAATAATTTGGCCATATGTTCATAATCATGCATGGAATGTTTTCCCTCAATTAATTGCTTTGTTTGAATCGTGTATCAAAAATCCTAGCCTTCATGCAGAAATTAGGGTTCTTGAGGTTTCTTCGTGATTTCATGTTTTATGTTTAATTTAAATGAAATTAAGTGTTATAGACATGATCGTGAGGTTGAGACGAGCATAATGATATGTGGATTGCAGTATATGATTAAGTATTCAGTGAGATTAGAGAGAAAATGCAAATCTGGGAATCTCAGAACACGCGCGTGTTCTTCAGCTTGTTCTTGGCGCCCTTTTTTTCAAATTCAAATATTTGAATTTTGTGATTTTATTTAATTAATTCAAAAATTAATTTCTCTCTGAGTTTTAATGATTTTGAGTTGATTCTTTTTTTAATAATTCACAAAAATGTTAAAATATTTTATTTTATCAAAAAATCCCAAAAATATTATTTATTTCATATAATTGATATTTTTGCAAAGAATTAATATTTTAATTGTTTTTGACATTTTAAATATTTTTTCCACCTTGATTTTGCAACTTTTAATGCTTTCTAATTATTTTATAGGTCAATACTTAATTTTTGAAGCATTAATCCAAGATCACAATTTGTTTTCCATATGTTAAACAATTTTGATCATTTTAATTGAATTTTTATTCAATTAAATACATTTTTGAAAACAAATTAGGGTTTTTGGATTAATTCAACCCTCATAAATCATTTTCAAAACTTTTTGGGCCTCTAATAGAGTGTAAGACCCAATCCTTTTTTGACCAAATCACATTTTGGGCCTCAGTGTATTGTATAAGTCCCTATACCGTCAAAACAAACGGCGCGATTGTCGCCTTTTGAAAAATAACCTTTTGGGCCTCTCCTCGAGCTATAAGACCCATTCAAAAGCATTTTGGGCCTCTAATAGAGTGTAAGACCCAACCCCCTTTTAACCAAAATCACTTTGGGCCTCAGATATTGTATAAGCCCCTCTGCGTTAAAAGAAAACCTCGGCGTGATCGCCATTTCAAACGGAGAAATCATCTGGGCCTAACCTCGTGTTATAAGCCCCACTCTTTTTCTTTAAAACTTTTTGGGCCTCTTGAGAGAGTGTAAGACCCATCCCTTTGTACAGAAAACTTTTTTTGGGCCTCAGTCACTTGTATAAGTCCCTCTGTACAAATTCAAACAGTGCGCTCACTGATAAAACCCTGGGCCTCTCCTTGAGCTGTAAGCCCCAAATCTTTCTATTTCAAAGCACTTTCTCCTTTGATTTTGAATATACTGTTGTTTTTAATCTTTCTTTGTTGAACAACTAACCAAACAGCATGGAAGCTCTACAACCGAGTAAGTGGTTATTGCTTTCATTTACCGCTTTCATATACATATAACTGTATTGTGGGGCTGTTTCGATGTAAGTCTTCTTTCATAAACTCATATCAACTGTGTAATAATAGTATAGATATTTCGAGTTTCCCCGGCAACTACATCTAGAACTAGGTGACGCTGTTTTGTTTATTTGTAGAAATAGACAACTAGATCCCCAATAGGATCACCAGATACAGTCTTCTCTTCGGCTGTCCTCATTAGGAATTGTCAAGAAACTCTATTCCCAGAGATGAATGTATTCTCCGTGAATGGAATCTTTGAGTTTCTTCCAAATTCTTGAATTTTCCTGACTTGATCTATTCCTTGTGAATAGCTTGCCTTGAATTTCTCGGGGTTTGGGGACACACGGGCTTCTTAAAAGCATCGGCCTCCTCTTGGGCATCATACAAGGACCCACAGGCTTCCTAAAAGCAACCCCGCCTCCTCTTGGGCTTAGTACAAGGACCTTACGGCTTCTTAGAAGTATTCACCGCCTCCTCTTAGGCTTCATATAATGATCTCTTCTTCCGAGAATGATAGCCTCCTCTTGGGCTTAGTACAAGGACCCGTCGGCATCTTAAAAGTTTCCAGCCTCCTCTTGGGCTTCGTACAAATTATCTCGACGACCTCCTAGAGGTATAGGAACAGAACTTAGTCATCTGCATAGAACAGTCTTTCAAAGAGTCTACTGCTGTTTCTCAAAGCATGGTACAAAAGATGAAACTCTAGACTTGGACAGTCTAACTTCCTTGAGTCTCAAAGACATTCTCAAGTAACTCCTTCGTTAAATAGGAAGAAAACCCGTAGACTCGGACAGTCTCAATACCCTTCGGATTTCCCGCTTCCTTAAAGAACATGAATAACCCGGATCCTTGAATAAAATCCATGAGTACAGTGTTGCTCATATAAGAACTGATTTTCTCTTTAAAATCAGTATACTGGACCTGTCACTTAACTAAAACAATGTTTAGCCTCTCTCTCGGGCTTTGTACGAGACACATAAGAGACTCCATCATTGAGTCAATCACCCCTTTCGCCTCCATCTCGGGCTTTATACGACATACAAAAAAAGGTTCTTATTGAACCAAACAAACAATAGCCTCCATCTCGGGCTTTATATAAGATACCAAAAGATTCCCTTATTGAGTCAAACCTTTTCGCCTCTATCTCGGGCTTTGTACGAGATACAAAAACACTCTCTTGTTGAGTATAAAAGATCCTCTTGTAGGATCAACCCCTTTTAGCCTCTCTCTCGGGCTTTGTATGAGACACATATTAGCCTCCTCTTAGGCTTTGTATAAGGAAACCACTGGTTAGTCCAATTAACCTTTTAGCATCAAAGTTGTGCCTCGTTCACAGTACACAAACATCAACAACTCCTTCCCTTTCATCTAATCGCTGTAAGCTGCAAGCCTCTGGATTATTTACATCCACGCCACTGTCCCTCTTTTAGCATGAGAAATTCCTAAGGAAAAATGACATTGCTCTACACTGAGTTAAAGTATTCTCCTTCAGGTTAAAATCCCCTTTAAAGGAAATTATGGCATTGCTAGGATCCGCGTATCCCGGTTAAAGTAATTCTCCTTTATAAACAGTTGTGACATACAACCCCCTCTTTAGAGATGACAAATTCTCTCTAAAGCTGAGACCTTTTAGCTTCACATCTTGGGCTTTGAACAAGATACAAATCACCTTTCGCTTCACGTCTTGGGCTTTGAACAAGACACCAAAACACCATTTCCTCCCATAGAATAGGAGGAACTACGAACGCTCTGATTTCCCTTTGTCGGTAAACGGGAATACGTAGGCATAAGATTGAAAGAAAAATCTTAGCGAGCACACTAAACAAAAACCCAAAATCCCATACTCTCATGTATCTATCAAAAGCATCAGTCCTAACATCCTAATCCTTGTTCCCCGCCAAAAACCTTCTGCCAAGATAAAAAGAAAGAAACCAGTATTGGCGAAAATACAAATAACCAGTACAAAGGCCCCCCCCCACATTGATAGCATTCGTAACCTAACAGACCGCTGTTTAAACTCAGTATGCAAAGCAGGGTTAATTGGAGACATCTATTTCCCTTCCTTCATCAGCTTTAATAGGATAAAAAATGAATCGACCTGTAGTTTAAGCTCAAACCGCAGAGAGCGACCAACGCTTAAGAACTGCGTCCAAAACCGCTCGCTACACAAATATTTTGAAATAAACAACATAATAAATTAAGAAGACAAGCGTTAACCCCAACCCAGTGTTACATGAATCAGAGCAGAATCCCTCCTACTTAAAACGAAAACTGAAATGAACTCCAATAGCTAGCTTCCACTTACTTCCTTGGAGTCTACTCCTGAGTATCTGTGTGTTACCCACATGGAGGCAACATTCAAACAAAAGGGGTGACTAATCATAATCAATTATATTAGACATAAGAAAGAATAGATTACAACAATTATTTGCAACAATTCAACAACATCAACATATCATAAACTCACACCCCAACCATCATAAGTAACTCATATACAACTTCCATCACAAGGCTTACATATAATCACATAACATTCACAAGTATCACCACATCATATAGCACCAACAAAATTATGCAATGCCACATAGAATGCTAATACAACATCAATGACTCAATGCATGTGGTACCAAATTATGAACACTTGGGTTCATTTCACTCCATGATCCCCACCATAGGATCGATTCTCTCTTGGAACCGGAGCACACTAAAATCGCTACCATCACCATAAGTAACTGTGGAGGGTATTTTTTTTATGAATCGAAGAACAAGCTATTGGATTAACTCGACTCGCAAACCAAATATCACCACTGGACTTTAATTTATTCAAAGGGAAGGGGTAAAGAAAGAATAACCCATAAACATGCAATGTGAAACAATGCAATAAGAGATCTAAAGTTCGGGGGTTGGTTAAACAAAGGAAAGGTACTAGCACCCTAAGTATCTATAGTATCCTATAAGAACCTCTTAAAATGTTTTGTGTTATTTACTTAAGTTATTTGCTATTTGATTAGGAGAGTTGACTATTTTTTCAGTGAGTGATGGGAGTAGGAAATGTTTTGTTGTTTTTGTAATGTATATGAATAAAGGGGGGTGAAAATAAAAAGGTGTGCTCGATAGGATCTGGCAATCCTATGCCTACATATCCCTAGAGGAAGTAAGAGCATTTGTAGTTCGGGGAACTACGGGTAAAGACAATGTTTGTTGGGTTTTTAGGAGAAGAGACAAGTTGTTATCTTAAGAGAGATTGCTCAACTATACCATCACAAACATAGAAAGTTAAATGATCTTTGCATAATAAGAGAAATACTACAACTTAGATATAGAATCAACAAGTATGCCACTTACATCACTTAAATGAAAGAGTATCTGTACACCATAATAAGAGAGGGACATCAACTTGGATATAGAATCAACAAGTAGGCCACTTACATCACTTAAATGAGAGAGAAAAGTTTCAAAAGTTTGATTTATATTGTGGAGGGATAGAAGAGATATCTCTTCTATAGAGATTACTCATGTCTAATCTCTTATGGGAAAAGTTATGAGTTTGAAGCCAAAGGTGGCTAGGGTTTGATTGAAGTTGAACTTTAAAGGGAATCCTAATGTTTGAACTAAGTCTAAAAAAAGGATAAGGGAAATGATGAACCTAGTTACTAATGTCAAGAGAAACTTAACAAATAAGGTTTAGCAAATATGAACAAGTAAAACATCAAGTATGATGGTTCATGGTATCAAGACATGTGTATAACAGGCAAGACATAAGATAATAGACATGCTTGATATTGTGGAAGTTTATGAAAGAAATACTTGATCATGTGAGCAAAGATTTAATCAATGAAAACATCACAAACATGTTTAAACAGCTACATGAATCATGGATCAGATGAACATGGTAAGGCAAGACCTTAAAGAGATTTTATGAAGGAAATACTTGATCATGTCAACAAATTTATCAAATTAAACACATGAACAAGATTTAACATGGTTGAAACAAGGGTTAAAGGAACCAAACTCAAGTGGAAGCCCTAGTTATGTATCAGGGTGTTTCAAAAGATCAATAAAAATTAAATCCTAACGGTATCGCTTAAACGAACCATTTTAATCAAATTTTTTTCAAAGAAGTGGGCAACTAAGCATGGTATAAGTAATTAACAAAACTCAATCAAAGCACACTATAGTCACAAAGACATATATGTTCAATTAGATCAAAGAAAAAGTCTAAAGGACATCATTAAAACATTTTTAAAATACATAAAAGTACATGTTTTCAACCACACAAAAATACATGAAATAAATATTATTTTTGGTAGTTTTTGATATATTCTCAAAATAGAGGGGATTAATGACAAGTGTGCAAAAAATAATTCAAAAATAATTAATTTTTCATATAGAGATAATTGAGAGAAAATGTGAAGAAAACATGAAAAAACTAGTTTTAAAAAACGATAGGATGGTCACCTACATGGCTTGAACTCGTGACCTTGTGGTGATGGGCCCAAAATCTAACCACTGGGCCATGTGCTTTAGGTTGAAACATAACGCGCGTGATAAAATATATATTAAATTTTCCGTTGAAAATGCTTAAAAAATAAAATGCAAAAGGTCTGGGGCGAAGGGGATTCGAACCCAGACCTAAGGCTCATTTCACACACCAAACACACACACAAACCACCATGGCATAATGCCTTTTCAATACAATATGTGCAACAAAAATATAATATATGAAAACAAAAATTAAAATTTGAATTTCGCGCCATGGCCATTATCATCTTCTTCACGAGTTCATCATCATCTTCATTTTAAAAAAAAAATGCTAACTTCCTCATTTCTCAATGAAATTGAAAGATGTAAAGATGAAACTTGCTTGAAATTTTGTGAGGAATCTGATGGTGTAATTAAATTTTATTTATATTGACTAGAATTTAAACTATCACATAAGAACATAGAAAACCCTAAAACTGAAAATCCATTATGAAATCCTATATGTTATAGATACATAACAATTAACATGGGGAAATTAATCCAGACACCATAACAAACATGTTTGCAACAAGAATGACTCAGAATGATGCATGAATCATTGAGTTTGGGAAATAACAACTTACCTCCAAAAGTGAAAATCGAATTCTTGCTTAGAGGCGTTATAGATGCAATTTGATGATCCTGATAGCTTTCCTGGCCTCCAAGGAATGTGTTGGAATGGTTGAATTGGATTGAAACTCTCTGGAACTCCCTACATGAATCAACCTGCAGTTTGAGCAAGTGAGATGTAATCTTATGGATTAAGGTGTTGTAGATGTGTTTCAAGGCTTTGGATCACTTCTATTAAGTGTATAGAAGGTGTTTGGATGGATAAGTGGTGTGGAAAGTGTTTGGAATGAAAAATTTGATAGCTCTTGCAAGTTATGCAACAATGGTGATGTAAAGATGCAATTTCTGGTTAGGGATGATTTGATGATATTTTGAGTGTTTCAGAAGCTTATATATGTTATATGAGATTTGTTTGAAGTATTAGAACGAAGGTTTATTGATTGGTTATGAAATGAAAGTTTTCACTTTTGATGGTTTTTGAATTTGGCAAGAATGTACAATTCTAATGTATAGAGGTTTTGAGGACTTGTTGTGTTCTTAGAATGATCATAAATGACATCTATTTATAGGAAAACAAGTTGGTTTTTCTTGAGGAAAAGTTTATATTGGGATGTACCCTATTACCCAATGTATTTTGTCATGTTTCCAAAATTGAATGCAAAGTTTAAGTTGCTTTGTTTCTAAGCAAGATCAAATCTTGACCATCTGGACCATCATCATTTAGATTGTGACCTTAGTCTTGATCTTTAGAACTAATCCTTGACTTGGTGAACAAGTTTCATGACTTTTTGGCATTTCACTTAATGCACCAAAAAAAACTTAACTTCATGCCTTGGGATGGGGTTTTCTACTATGCAAAGGGATATAACTTCAACAAATTTGGTACCATCTTGAAGATATTATGGGATACTACAAGATTGTTGACCTTGTGCAGAGATGAGGCTTGTAAAGTGATCAAAAGTGTGGTCAAAATCATGTGCTACAAGGAATCTGTCTTGAATTCAACTTTATCAATGCTTCTTGCAAAAATCATAACTTCTAGCTCAAGTAAGATAAATCTTTGTTCTTGGACTCTTTGGAAAGATTGAAACACCCTCTACAACTTTCATGTTGACAACTTTCCTTGATTCAAATAGGATCATGATGAAAAATTCTTGTAAAGTTAGCTTCATGACATAGGCAGATTTGGTTGAAAAAATTTCTAAGTCTTTTTGTTCAAAAAGTAATGAACCCTCCACTTCATGGCCTCATCTCTTAATCCATGCATTTTTTGGGAAATCATCCTCTAGGACAAAGTTGTAGTATGGAACAAGCTCTTCAATTTGGTCTTTGGAGCAAAGAAAATGGTTGCTTGAGGAGGAAGTTATGGACTTCGAAGTAGGGCAAAAATCATAGAATTTCATAACTTGGTGAAATTTCCAAAACCCTAATTTTGCAACTTTGATCTTTTCTTTGATTTTCTTGATTGATCATGATCAAATGCATTCACCAATCATATTTTCATGATATTTGACTTGAGGAAATCATGTTTGACCTAAAGGTGCCAAAAATTAGGCTTTGACTTGATCAGGTGTATCACTTTGTATTAGATGAATTTAACTTTGTAATTGCCAATGAATCAAACTTCTTGGGAAATTGGATCTTGTGAATGGTATTCAAATATGTACTTGATGTCCTTGAATCATGTTTTGAAGTGTAGGATCATCTTTAGATGAAAAAGTCAATGGTAAGCCTCACTAAGTCAAAAACCCTAATTTGGTGCATCTGATGGATCTTAAAGCTTGATGATTTTGAAATGATGAAATCTTGTTCTTGATAGTTGATGAATGGAAACTCTTTATCTTCATGAATGAATGAGATATTTGAGATGTTGAAGATCACACCAATCCCTGGCTAATCATCAGCTTGACATCTTGAGGCACAACCTAACTTGTAAAGCAAGCAAGCACACATTTCTTGTATTTGTAATGAATTAGTGATGCATAAAGACACACACATGTGTAATGCTAAATGTCATGTAAATGATGTGAATGAGGTGGAATCTTAGGGGTAAAAATTAAGTTATGACAGTAACGCTTCACTAATATCCTATAATAGGAATTAGCTACTCGCACCCGATCCATCACAATGGGATCGAGGCTCACCAAAACTCGTTACCATCACCATAGGTAACGCTTCACTAATTCCCCAACATATGAATTAGCTACTCACACCCAATCCCCACCATAGGATCGAGGCCACAACATAAATAGAACCGAAGTTCCGACAACATGGATGCATGATTCACAACATGAAACAACAACACATACACATTGACCCCTCTTCTGACCGTGAATGTCACCATCAACATAATCATCATAAACACATCGTGCATATATTAGGACATGCACATCATTAACAACATTATCACAACAACATCATCAACATCACATCATAACAACATCATCAACATCACATCATATCAACATCATCAACATCACATCATAACAACAATATCAAACTTCATCAACTCAACATCTCAGCAACATCATCATAATAGTATCAACATAGCAACATCATTATCACATAATATTAGCACAACAATACAATGATTCATTATCCGAACATGTAAACTAACACTTCATCAATACACTAGGCATAGAAATAATATTTAAACATTTCACTTATTTCTATTATGTTATAGCTTTGAGTGTTAGCTTTCTAACACTTCAAACAGCTCGTCAATTGGATACACGGTTAAAAAGATATAACAAAAATCATCGAAAGATAAACAAGTTTCAAGTTCAACATTTCTTTCAAATATCAAAAGCATTAACTAATTATCATGATCAGAATCTAAAAGTAATTTCATTTGATAGTAATTCGTGTTAGCTTTCCAACGCTTTGAACGTAACTTGATTTGGACTTACGATCACAAAATTATGGTAAAAACAATTTCGCAGTACCAATTCTAGGGATCTACTACGGCCGCCCGTAGCAGCGGCTACGGCCTGTATCACGCCTTCGCCAAAAAATCATTTCGGCACGTTCCTGGTGCCTAAATCCACGAGGCTTCTACGGCCACCCGTAGCAGGGCCAGAAAACCCCAATTTTCTCACGATTTTGTGTGATCTCTCTTATTTTTCAGCCTTACAATAGACCCTAAACGCCATATTTTGACCTCCAATAACCCCAAAATATGTCATATCATATAGTACATGAATCAAGTGAAAGAAACACATTACAACATCAAGATATACATACCAACAACTCAATTAACATAATTTTTCATCACAGAATCATCATCAATTATTTCTCAACATTCATCATCAATTAAAAGAAAAACTAAAACCTTATTCTACTCTTCCCTCATGCCAATCACAATTGAAAACCATTACCCACCCTTACCTTAGAATTCTTCTAGAAATTACTTTCTTCAAAGTTATGGATGAATGCTCTATTGCTTTCGCCTTGCCCTAGCCTTTTCTTCTTTTTCTCCAAACTTTTCACGTACAATTGAAACTGGTTCTCTATTATCACTTTTCCTCTTTTCTATTAGAAATATTCTCCCGATCAGGCTTTTCTTATAATGCCCTCAACTCAACTTTGCTAATACCAATTTGTCCTTATTTTCTCTACACATCTATTTCTTTCGTTTAATTAAATAATAATATAAAACTATTATTGTGTTTACTATTTTAATTCCAATTAACTTATCAATTCCCCCATATAGGCTAATTAATCAATTCCCCTCCAATATTTTTTTTACTCCTCACTTAAGGACACATACCCCCACCAACATACAACAATCGAACATCATAAAAATGCATATTCAACAAATTAAACATCAAAACTTCTACTAGAAGAATCGGGATGTTACAGCCCAAACATTAAGGCAATTCATTTTATCCAGTTGAATCAAATATTGTTGAACCTTTGGCCAAAATTTGTTACAATATGCAAATGCAATGAATGGGAATGATCCCTAAATAAATGATCAAGAGAAGCATGCTTGAAAATGAATAAAGCTATAAGCCTGATGAAAAATAGAAGGGGTAGGGAAAATTTTGGGTATGACAACTGCCCCTATTTAATCTTCTTAAACCTGAAGGTGTGAATAACAACAACTTTCAGACATTCGAGGTCGAAGAGGATTAAATAGAAAAACCCAAAAAATTTCACTCCGAAGAGAAGAGATAAGTATAAGTCTTTAAGTATTGAGATATTCCCTGAGGGTTTTCTGAAAAGGTTTGCGACGAGTAAAGTCTGTGGTAAACTGGTGGATACTTGTAATGTGGCAATGGTGCCAATACAAGATATATTATTTTTTTTAAGAGAGCGATCATCTTTAAGTTGGCGGTTGGTAAATATGTCTGTTGGGAGAGAAATGATTGACGTTAGTACAGTGACTGGACTATCATTAACTCGGGGTTGGAAAGAAAACATCAATACGGACGAGTATTGAAAGATGAGATATACACAAAAGAATGTTGGGGATCAAAATGAGTCAAAACAGACGAGTAGTGGGAAACAAGGTCAACACAGGCAGGTGTTGGCAAGATAAGATCAACATGGACAAGTGTTGGAAAGCGATTAACACGGACGAGTGTTGAAAAGGTAAGATCAACACGAACGAGTGTTGGAAATCAATACGGACGAGTATTGAAAAGGTAAGATTAAGACAAATGAGTGTTGAAAAATAATACGGACGAGTATTGGAAAAACGGTCAACACAGATGAGTGTTGAAAAAAACGTCCAACACAGACGAGTGTTGGAAAAATATTGTAAACATGGACGGGTGTTGGAAAAATATGGTCAATACAGACGAGTGTTGAAAAGGTAAGATTAACACAGACGAGTGTTGGAAATCATAACAGACGAGTATTGAAAAGGTAAGATCAACACAAATGAGTGTTAGAAATCAATATGGACGAGTGTTGAAAAGGTAAGATCAACACGAACGAGTGTTGGAAATCAATACGTACGAGTATTGAAAATGTAAGATCAACACTAACGAGTGTTGGAAATCAATACGAACGAGTATTGAAAAGGTAAGATCAATATGAATGAGTGTTGGAAATCAATACGAACGAGTATTGAAAAGGTAAGATCAACACAGACGGATGTTAGAAAAGGTTAGGATCAACACGGATGAGTGTTAGAAAAACACGGTCAACACAGACTAGTGTTAAAAAAATATGGTTAACACGGAAGAGTGTAGGAAAAATATAGTCAACGCGGATGATTGTTGGAAAGATATGGCCAACACGGACGAGTGTTAGGAAAAAAAACAGTCAACACAGAGGAGTGTTGGAAAAGTACAGCCAACACGGACAAGTGTTGGGAAGATATAGTCAACACTAATGAGTGTTGGGAAACAACGGTCAACACGGACGAGTGTTGGAAAAGATATATCAGTACGACAACTGGAAAAGAAGCAATGGAATTAGCACGGTGGCTAGAGAAAAAAATATCAGTGTGGTGGCTGGACAACAAAATGAAGTATTTCAAAGGAAATTTACTGGGAATATCAGCTGGGATACTTAAGGGAAATGACAGGATTTCCCCCTACAAAATGTAGAGGAGACTTGCAAAAGGAAAGTAAAGGAGTATGATGTTTTCTCACACAAAAGGAAAATGAGGATTCCTTACCAAAAGGCCAAGAAGATATGTGAAGGGGAATGTGATTTTTCATGCAAAAGGCAATGAGAACTCCTTAGCAAAAGGCTAAGAATACGGATGAAAGTGAATGTGATTTCTCATGCAAAAGGCAACGAGAACTCCTTAGCAAAAGGCTAAGAAGAAAGGCGTTTTCTCATACAAAAGGTATTGAGAATTCCTTACCAAAAGGTCAGAAAGAAGGATGTTTTCTACATAAAAGGTAATGAGAATTCATTAGCAAAAGGCTAGGAAGATTTGTGAAAGGCAAGTGAATAGTAAATGTAATCCCTCTCGCAAAAGGTAATGCAGGACTTTTCTCGCGCCAAGAGCTGCAAAAGGTAGATAAGACTTCTATTGTGTTTTTTGTCAAGGTTTTAAGGAGACATCTTCTCACCTTTTGGTAACGCATGATGACGCGTCAATATTTTAGTTTAAAGTTTTTAGGAGGTTAAGGTTGAAATTGATTCTCCCAAAGGAATTAGTTTTGTTGTTTGAGTTAGTTGTGATTGTTGATTCTAAATGCAATTAAGGATAAGACTCATTTTGATTTTGCATTATGTGATGTGGGCCATTGATGTAAAAAATTTCAAAATGACCTTATTTCTCAAGTTTTGACTTCTACTATAGAGGTTCTCTTCTTGAAAGTGGTTTTACGGAAGATCTTCCTCCATTTATGCTCTTTCAGCTAGTGATTGGTGAATCCTCATTCAACTTTTTTTTCTTTTTTTTCTTTTTTATATTTATTTTACTAAAACACTCTTACGAATTTTAAAATGTATATTATTTAAAAATTTGCGTCAAGCTTCTTTATGGGTTGGCCAACCATATACCATTCACTATTGTTGTTTATCTTTTAAGATTTTGTTTCCTATGTACAACGAAAGGCTAAAATATAAATAAATTTAATAAGTTAATGAATTTTGAAGTATGATAAAAAATAATAAACTTTGATGATCATTAAAATATTTATATTAAATATTTAGTAAGGTTAAGTAATCATTTGAGTGATCTAAAGGGACATATTGATTTTACAAATTTTATATTAATTATAATTTTATAAAAAACTTCTTGCGATTTCTTAGTGCTAAAAATACTAATTAAATTTATAAAAACATAGATTTTTTTATTATAAAGCTATCTAATTTTTATTTTATTTTATTACTTACAGAGGAGAAAAAATAATGGTGCAAAATCTCATGTTTATTTATGTTTTGGTCATCTTTCTTTCGTTATTTCTTGTTGTAACCAGTGAAGGTATGTCATTTATACAATTTTCAAATTTATGTTTTTTTTTTAATAAGCAAATGTTAGTGGGGTGGGGGAATGTTAGTTTCCAGGATTTGAACCCTGGACCTCCTACGTGCAACTCCTTCATGTCCCTTAGCTCGCCAATCGAGCTATTTTATCAACTTTTAATAACAATTATCTTCTTATTTTCTACAATGCAGCTCATATTCCCTGTGTTGTTTGTTGATGATGATTGTCTTAGATTCTATCCGATGTTGAAGTGCATTGATGGATTTTGTGGAGTTATTTTTTTAAAGAATAATCTTTTTCAAATTAAATATTAAAATAATCACATTTTCAAATAATTTATCAAACTAAGTATGTTTCAAACAAAAAAATTTGCCGGTCCTTATAGTAACAGTCAAAAGGCATAGGTAAAAGTCTATTTACCATAGGTAAAGACTAAAATACTTATATTTATGGCAATTTATTGTAGGTACAACAAATTATGTGTCAAAAAATAGACTTTTACCTACAGTAAAGTGTCGTGGGTATAAGAATTTAGGGTTATACCAACGGTAAATAGACTTTTATCTACACCTTTTGACTGTCACTATAAGTATGTGCCATCATGTATGGCACCTATGTACAAAAAATCACTACAAGAAAATCTGTGATTAGCTACGACAATTATAACAGCTAATTTGTAGCTAAACTCTACCAAACAGTATTAGCTGGAAATTTGTCGTGGATTTACTACGATACATATCGTAGCATGGATTGGGTGGCTAATTATCTTGACCAAAATTTACTAACAAAATTCCAACTAATATTTAAATATCCCTAGCTAAACTAATGTTAAATGGTAGCAAAATGTCGGTCATGAGTTTATGCGTTCTAGCCATTCAGCTACAATATCGCCTCAAAAATATCCTGGCAAATCTCAAGCTAAAGTTTTAGAATATTATTTACACAATTTTTTATATTAAAATTTATATTTCATTAAATATTTCTTTCCATAATTATATATCTTCATCTTAGGACTAATCCACTAATCATTAAAATAGCCAAAAATATATATACAAAAGCAAAATAGAGAAAATTCATATTCTATTTTTGTTTCAACTTCATAAATCACAACTCATTTCATCACAAATTCAATTTCCAAAATAGATTATACATTTGATTAAGTCACTCTACACTTACAAATACTCATATTTAAGCTGACACTTCAATAGTTTTAACGAAAACAACTAGTATAAAAATTAGTCCATTCATGGCCGGATGACCGAACCATTCGATTAGGCACAAAAAGGAACATGAAGAGAACATAACTGAAACTGAAATAAACATAAAGGAAAAAACAGTAGAACCAACATCTAATCCACACACAAACCAGGGCTATGAATTGTGAGTGTATAAGAAGAACACAATATTGAAATACTTAAATATTTAGACCCATATAGCCAATAAGGACATGCAACCTGAACCTAAAAGAAATGATATATTCGCTCCAATTTGGATCTTCAAATTATTTTGCAACCTTGGGCTCATGAAATCTACAGCTAGTAGGTCAACTAATGCAATGTAAATCAAAATTCCAGCAGAAGCAGAATTGAGAACCCCTACAACAATTAGAGATGTTGGACTACTTTCTTGGTATCCACTTGATACTGCCACCCCAATTGTTATCCCAATTGGTGTTGTTAGGGAGAAAAATGTAGCCATAATTGGTGCAGACCAAGAATCAAATGTAGCCTGCACAAGATTTGTAACCACGTAATTTATTTGCTTTTCAAACTGCTTAGAAAACATTCACACGCAACTCACATTTTTCTTGTAATTAGTTTAAAATTAAAATACCTCAGATATGGAACCACCAAGCCCTATTCCTTCAAAAAATTGATGGAAAGACAAGGCCACTAGGAGAGGCTTTATGGTATCAATGCTTTGTGAGGTACCTAAAGACATCCCAATGATCACTGAATGGACCACAACGCCTAGCTCCAACACCTAGCTCCAACACCTTACACACAAAATAGAACCGAATTCAACAATAAGTAATAAAATTTATACACTTGATAGTGAAAAATTGATTTAAATTTAGACCTCGGTAATCTGTAGTAACGGTAACGCTAAGCATCTTATTCCTAAGCTTTTATATTCAATATAATCCGTAGTAAATATGTTTCGCAAGGTATGTCTTAAATTTCATATAACACCGACACTTCAGATTGAAGGCGTGTCCGTACCAGAGTCTACATTGACACTTCAGATTGAAGGCGTGTCTGTACCCGAGTCTACACCAACACATGTGGTGTGATCAGTTACATCTTTCTCAAGCATCATAAATTGTAATGACCAAACATTATCCATAACATATCAAACAATTCACCAACTCCAAATAACATATAACATATATAATCAAAAATTAAACATTTGATATAAAATAGAAAAACAGAAAGAAAAGATTAGTGACATTACAAACCTGAAGAAGTGTGATAACATTTGCACATGGAAAGTTATAAGATGAAAGAGCTGCCTTATTGAACATCACCAACAGAACTACAACAACAACAACAACAACAAAAAACATTACTTTAAGTAGGGATGGCAACGGGTCGGGTCGGGTGCGGGTTTCACACTACCCAAACCCGCACCCGAAATTACCACCCGAACCCGAACCCGAACCCAAAAGCTATTTGGGTGGCAAAATAACACCCACGCCCACACCCGTTGGGTTCAGGTTTTTCCACCCAAAGTCGAACCCGAAATATCCGGTGGCACCCGAACCCGAACCCAGTCAACTCGGGTTTTCACCCGTTGACTCGGGTTCGGCTGCGGGTGGGCCCCGTGGGTTTGGGTATGCCTGCCATCCCTAACATTAAGCCATGGAGGAACAAAATGAAGCATCAAAATTCAAAATCCCATTTCAATTTTTTTGTTTAAAACATAAATTTTTTTTACATTTTTATGAACAATTACAGTTAGTTACCAGCGCGTGACATGTACGAGATTGTGGCGTAGGCACCACGTTTGATCATGGCGGAGCCTTTGAAAAGCTTGTCGTCGGGTTGAATTTTTGGAGGATCCGACAAAGGAAGCATAGTATTCTCCGAGGAAATCGGCGGTTTCAAAGACATGATACGATAATGATGTTAACTGTAAGATGAGAAAACGGTTTCTTCATGACCAAACAAGCTTCATACAAGCCATGAAACACAACCAAGAGCAATAAATATCACAAGCTGTTACATCATGAAACACAACCAAGAAAGCCACAAACCAAGCCTATTATGCAAACATGAAGCCAAGCTTAACACACCAGTTGCTACAACATGAAAAGAAAATACACTTGAGCCATTACACTTCATTAAACACAAGCAAGACGCAAATACAAGCTACTACCTGAGCCAGACGCGAACCAAACTTCATCAGCCGCTACATACTTTCAACAAGCTTTCATTCCAAAACACGAGATGTACACAAGCCTTCACATTCCACTAAACGCAAAACAAACTTGCAAAAATGCCCAAAACGAATACACACGACCTACAAATGTCACACTCAAAATCCAAAACGGGTATAAAATATCACGTATGAAATTTCTAAAATTTAAAACAAATTCAGTAACCTAAATTCAATTTGTGTAAAATCTAACTAGAGAAATGAAAACAAATCAAAAAATCTCTTGCAACCTCAACAATGAAATTACAAAAAATGTGTCCAATTGAACAGTTTTGTTCATTTGAAAAGAGATTCAAATAACACATACCGTTTTCACCATTGAAACCTTTGTTAAGAACAAAATTCTAATCAGTCTATCCACGCTGAAGTAAACAGGAAGAAGATGAAACTATGTTCTAGGGTTTGGAGTTGGGGTTTGAGATAAGAGATCGCTCAATAATTCGAAGACAAAGGGGGATAAGGAGGATGAAAGAACATAAATCCATCAGACACAAAGTCGATGAGGGATCGATTGGAGATTGAGGGCACTAGCGATTTCAATTGGAGAACGAGGAAGGCAATATTGATTGGGAATGAAGGAACTAGGATGATCGGAGTCAGAGGAATACGGTGGTGATCGGAGTCGGAGGAATACGATGGCGATCGGAGTCGGAGGAATTTGGTGGCGATCGGAGACGGAGGGGAACAGGTCGGTCGTCGAACGAGATGAATATGGTTAGATATAGTGAGAGGGAACACGAAATAGTAGATAGAAAATATATTTTTATACAATATTATTAAATTATATATATATATATATATATATATATATATATATATATATATATATATATATATATATATATATATATATATATATATTCAAAAGAAAATATATAACTTTTTTTATTCAAAAAAAATGCCTAATCAATAACAATAGATAGATAAGTACTTTTTTTTATATAACACCTCATAGATAAGTACTTGGTAAATAAAATAAAAAATATATAAATAGTATATACAATTGTAGTTGGTAATTATTTATAATTTAATTGTTGTCTTTTAAATTGGAATTAACTACAAAATTATTTTGTAGTAAATTTATGATAGCTAATCCTACATTTTTTTGTAGTGAATGAATATATGTGCTATACCCGCTAGCTATCCCTTTTGTGTTCAGTTTTTTTTGTTTGAAACATGATTAGTTTAGTAAATTATTTGAAAAGGTGTTTATTTTGTTTTTCTTTAAAAGGTTATTTAAGAAAAAAATTGATTTTGTGTCTTTGGAATATGGAAATCATTAATTTTAAAATATTTATATAACCTATAAGTGTATGTTTTTCTATTTATTAAAAATTACTACAAAATTAATTTATGTTCATGTGGCATTCACTTTATAGGACTAAAATGATAAGAGTGTGCAAATATTTTTACCTTCATTTGCTTATAGAAGATATACCAAACAACAATCTCATTGCATAATTATAATAATTTATTGGCTAAAATACAGTATTGGTCCCCCTGTTTGTCAAAATTCACGGTTTTGGTCCCCCCATTTGGTTTTTTAACAGTTTTGGTCATCCACTCCAATTTTGGCCCAAAAAAGTGATGAACAGTACCTGGTCCGTACATGAACAGTGCATGTACGTACATGAACAGTACATGTCCGTACATGAACAGTACATGAATAGTGAGGGGTGGGGGACCAAAACTGTTAAAAAACAAAATGGGGGGACCAAAACCGTGAATTTTGACAAACAGGGAGACCAAAACTGTATTTTAGCCTAATTTATTTTTATAAATAAATGAAATATATGTTTGTCAGTATTTATTTTGTATTCATTACAACAAAATTGACCTGTCACGACAGATAAAATCCGTCACTATATGCTACTTTTCCATAGGTAAAAGCTGAATTGTGACAGACTAATACCATTACATACAGTTCTAGATGTATGTCAGTATTTCTCTTTTTAGCTACAACATTTGACCGTAGGTAAAGGTGGTATCCTAAAAGATATATATATATATATATATATATATATATATATATATATATATATATATATATATATTTTTTTTTTTTTTTTCAAATCCTACACTTTTTTAACTCAATTATAATAAAATTTTAATTAATATTTAAAGTAATTAATAGCATTCATATCCAAGACAAAATCGACAACAGATCCATATTGTTAAAAGCAATTAATATTAAAAGTCTCATTTCAAAGTATGTGGCAACATTGGACAAATTATAAACTAAAATTCAAACAAATTTGTTCGTTGTTTATAACATTAATATTCAGTATTAATAAGCACAAAACACATGACTTTCACATAACAATATCTTGACTCTACACTCTTTCTTCGCATGTTGTCTCTCCGAGATTTTGTAGACTTCACAATTAATGCATGAACAAATGGCAAAATCATTACATCACACAAGTCAAAAAGCAATTCATGGTCAATAAGTAAAAACTTAAGGTATATAGAGCAGAAATCATAATCAGGTCATCATCGCTCACATTAGAATTAAGGTACATTTAGTCAAGTTCATGGACAAATAAGATTAAGGAAACTAATTGTCTGAGTCAGGTAGCACAAGCTCATTCATTAATTCTTAAGTAGCACTCAAAAGACTTAAACTTTTCAAGCAGGTGAGGAAACTGTTATCTTGATATCAAAAACAAATTATCAACCCAAGTAATAGAAATTTAAGCACCAATATGTATTACTAGGGCCGCCTTATGACATTGCATCTAATATTATAATTTCACCACAATTCAAAGACATTCATGCAAAAGTTAGCATTAAATAAATTCCATAAGAACTCACAAGTCCAGCACCAGCTTTATCTCTCTTTAAAAAGTTGCATCATTGCACTGCTCTTCTTTTATGGCTCTCTGCAAGATTAGAATGACTTGATGGTTATTTTCACTTACATCGATATCTCGATCCTTATAGAAAATAAAATGGAAATGAATCATCACAGATTAAGACTTGAAAAGTTTATACAACCTCTCTCACTTACCCATCATATGCTGACACGACTTTAAAAATGTAAACTCTTTCGTCCAGCTTCTTTAAATCTAGATACCTAGAAAGTTTTTCAGATGATCCTGCAATAACAAAAATGTCAAGCATGCTTCCATCTTTGTGTTGATACACAAGCCTAAGAGGGAAAAAAGATGAGGAAACCAAACATTTTTTTTATAGGATAGGAAGAGAATAGGTACACTGATAGATCTAGCTAGGATAAAAATTAGATTCAAGATAATAAAAGAAGACAAACATAAAATAACAACATTTTCATTGAAAGTTGCTGCCACCAATTACTACAGCTTAAATAGTAGGGTTAAAAGTGTACTTGGGCCTGGGTCACTAAAGTAAATAATAAAAATTATATAAATTTCTAATACACCTCCTACTAATACTGAATGCATTCCTTCAACCATGTGGGCTTCTTTCTATCTCTAATGGCCCTTTGTTTGTGCATGCTATCAATACTCCTGGGCCCAAGAATGACCTTGTCCTCAAGGTCCAAATATGGTTGCATACGTGGCACAGGGGTAAGGGAAATCGGATTCAAATTTAGGGAAGAGGTTTGGTTAGATTGGAATGGAATAGATATGGAATTGGAGGGGTCGGTTGAGTGTGGTTGGAAATTTAATGAAGGACTAGTGGGGTTAGGTGGTGGGGACAGTTGGATATGTTGATAGGAGGGAGAAGAACAATGTCTTGGGTAGTGGGATTAGGTGGTGGGGATGGCTGAATTATGATAGGAGAGAAAAATATAGAATCTTGGGAAGTGTGGTTAGGTGGTGGGGTGGAGTGATTTCAGGAAAAGGGAACAGGTTGGTGCATTGGAATAGGCGGGATGGGGATAAGAGGGGGTTTTTGTGTGGTAAGAGGGGATACGTGAGGCCCATGTTTTGGGAAAAGGTAAGCTGGCAGATTGCATGTGGGGGTAAGTGGGGAGGGATTTTTGGGGCGCGTGGGGTTAGGTGAGAGAGGAAAAAATTTGACTGTTGAAGAGCAAGTGGGGGGTCAGATTTTTTTAAGGGGCACTTATTGGGAAGAGTAGCACGTGGAGTAGAAGCTGGGTCATTGGAAACAACTTTAAGTGGTTTATTAAGTACAAATTTTATTTGCACTTCATGAATTCCCTTCGGATTCTCTCCTCTCTCTCTAAGGGTTATACTTGGATCTTTGACAAACTCAGATCTCCTTGCTTCCTTTTGATTCTTCTTACTACCATGAAAACTATTACAATTAAATCCTTATTTCAAAAACACTTCTGAAACATCCATGGGCAGTATAGAGCCTGTAGGTTTGTTTTCACCAAAATATGGCCTCAGCAATGAAACATGAACAACAGGATGAATCCTTGAAGAGGGTGGAAGATCCAAGACGTAAACGACTTCCCCAACATGTTTCACGATAGTAAAAGGTCCAAAAAATCACTTGGCCAGTTTTTGTGAGGTTCGATTTTCCACCGTCTGTTGTCGGTAAGGGTGCAAACGTAAAATGACCAAGTCACCTACTTGAAAGGTAAAGTCCAGTCTCATTTTATTAGCTTTTATTTCCATTTTTCTTTTGTTGTTTATCAAGTTACGCTTAATCTAACTAAAGATATCGTGTCATTGTAGCAAGGAACTGTCTAAGGAGGACAGCACTGAAGAACCAGCGAGATAATCAAAGATGGAAGGGGGAGGACGACCATACAGTGTTGTAAATAGTGTCATATGAATAGCTGAATGAAAGGTGGCGTTGTACTAGAACACTTCCAAATGCAAGAACTTAAACCATTTTTTGGTTGATCACTAGCAAAACATCTGAGGTACGTTTCTAGACTTCGGTTAACTACCTCTATTTGACCATCTGTTTCCGGATGGTATGTTGTGCTATACTTAAGAGTAGTGCCTTGTGCTTTGAACAGTTCCTTCCAAAATGTGTTGAGGAATAAAGGATCTCTATCCGAGACTATGGATTTGGGAACTCCATGGAGACGACAGATCTCAACCAAGAATCTTGTTGATAAGTTAGTGGCTGTGAACCTTGTGGGTAGAGCAATAAAGTGGACGTACTTTGTGAGACGATCACAAATGACCCAGACAACTGTGTGGCCAAAGGAATTTGGGAGATGTGTTACAAAATCCATGGTAAGTTCCTCCTAAACTTGGTTAGGTGTTGGAAGTGGTTGTAACAATCCCTTCTTTTTATTTGTGTTTGGTACTTGTTGTGTTGACAAACAGAGCAATGTTTGATGAAATTTTTAATATTTGTGTAGAGGCCTGGCCAAGAAAAAGATGTTGTTATTCTTGCGGTTGTGGGTTTGACTCTAGAGTGGCCTGCTGGTGGTGTATTATGAAACTCATGGAGAAGGGTCATGCCCAATCTATCATAATCAGGTATGTAGATTTTGTCTTTGAAAAATAGGTGTCCATTTGTAAGCTTGTAATTGTTGCTCTCTTCTGACTCCTTTTGTTGCACGAGGGATTGTCCTTGCAAATATGTTGAGTAGTAATGTCCGAGGTGAGTAACCAGATCAGGGATTGGAGAAGAAATCGCGAGTAGCAAAAATGATTTATTGGGGAACTTTTGGCTTAGAGCCTCCACTACCACGTTTGAACGACCAGGTTTGTAAAATATCTCGAAATTGAACCCTTGAAGTTTAGAAGCCCATTTTTGTTGCTCAGGAGTTTGAATCTTTTGAAGCAACAAATTTCTAAGACTCTTTTGATCTGTATAAATGTGAAACTGCTGTCCAATGAGATATTTAAACCACTTCTTTACTGCTTCTGTCACAATAAACATTTCACGCACAAAAATAGAGGAGGCCTGCAGGCGGGGACACATTTTCTTGCTGAAGAAGGCAATAGGATGGCCATTCTGAGACAAAACAACACCAATAGTAACACCAGACGCATCTATTTCAATGATAAATGTATTTGTGACATCTGGCAAAGCCAGGACTGGCATGTCGGTCATTTTCTCTTTCAATTTTGTAAAGGCTAAATCAGTCTCTTTACTCCAAGAAAATTTAGTGGAACGTAATAAATCGGCGAGAGGAGCATCGAAAGTGGTGTAATGGCGCACAAAGCGTCGATAAAAGCCAGTGAGACCGAGAAACCCTCTTAATGTCGTGAGAGAACGTGGGACAGGCCAATTCAATATTGCCTGGACCTTATCTGGATTAGCTGAAACACCCCCTTCTATTATAATATGACCCAAGTAATTCACCTTATGCATTGCAAAATGACACTTTGAAAATTTGACAATAAAAGAATTTTACTTTAACAAGTTAAAAATGATATCTAAATGAATCAAATGGTCACTTAGGGAAGAGCTGTAAATGAGTATATTATCGAAGAAAACTAAAATAAACTGTCTAAGATAAAGGCGTAACAATTCATTCATAGCTGTCTGAAAAGTAGATGGTGTGTTTGTGAGACCGAATGGCATTACGAGGAATTCGTAATGACCATCGAATGTTCTAAAAGCTGTTTTATGAGTGTCTTCCAATGAAACTCAAACCTGATGATATTCTGAACGAATATCTATCTTGGTAAATATTTTTGCATCACCCAATTCATCCAAGAGTTCATCAATTGTAGGGATAGGGAAACGGTCTTTGATAGTAATTGCGTTAAGTGCTCGATAATCGACATAGAAACGCCAACTTCTGTCCTTTTTTTACTAGAAGGACAAGTGAGGAGAAAGAGTTGTGACTTGGGATAATAATTCCTTCCCTTAACATGTCATGAATGAGGTTGATCATTGCTTCCTTTTGAGAATGAGGATAACGGTATGGTTTCACGTTGACTGGTGGGGTGTTTGGGACTAGGGGAATACGATTGTCATAAGGGCAGGATGATGGTAGGCCCGGTTTGCCTTCAAAAACAGTGGGGTAGTTATTAATTAACCTTGCAGCATATGGGTTAAGCGGTGTTAGAGTCTGGTCTGTTGGGGAACGATTACTTGTAGATTGTGACCCTACTTGGTCTGAAGGTTGAAAAGTCATATGGTAAAAAGATGCTATTGAATCTATGTGAACAAGTTGTCGCAGCTGGTGAAAAGTAGTTAGAGTAGGTAGAGCTTTAGGGTCGCTAGTAAGAGTAATTTGGGTGTCTTTATGGTGAAATGTAATTGAAAGAATGGAAAAATCAGCATGAGTTAGTCCTAGGGTACGTAGCCATGCCATTCCTAGGACTACATCAGCGCCTTCGATAGGTAATAGGTAAAAAGGAATAAAGAATGGTGGATTTTGAAGGGTTAGTTGGACATTTCTACAAATTTATTCATATTGAAGGTGTGAACCATTTCCAACCATAACAGAGAATTGTGGGATTTGGGTAGTTGGTATGCTAAGATGATGAGCAATTTTGGGTTGTAAAATATTGTGAGTGATACCGGTGTCCACCAGAACCATCACCGGAAGTCCTCCAATAAGGCCTTGAAACTTGAGAGTTTGAGGGGAAAACTGGCCTGTTAGTGCTTGAAGGGATAATTGAAAGTATGTATCATGGGAATCTTCCTCAACAACCATGTCATGAGGCGGATCCTTTAATTGGACTTCATCATGAAGTTCATCTTCCACAAGCAGTAAAAGAAATCTACTTATGGCACATTTATGGCCTGATATAAATTTTTTGTCATAATTGAAATATAGCTCTTGAGCACGACGTTCATGTAGTTGGGTGTTTGATAGGCGGCGAATAGGAAGTTTATTGGGTTGGACTGATGAAGAAGGTTTATGGTTAGTAAGTGGTTGTGAAGGGGATATGGCTGAAGTTTGGCCATATGGATAATGTGGATGGGGGTTTGCGCGGTTGTATGAGTTGGAAAAAGGTTTTTGAAATTTGGTTTTTTGTTTCTTTTAGTTTGGATTCAATAAGTTTGGAAAGCCCAATTGCTTAAGAGATGGAAACTGGTTTGTGTATAGCAATTCCATTCTGAATTTCTGTGTTAAACCCGAAATAAAATAATTAAGGATAACATCATGAGGTATGCCAGTGACTTAATTACCTATTTTTTCAAACTTTTCTTGATAATCAACAACAAAACCATCTTTCTTTAGCTTGAATAATTCTGCTTGGTGGTTCTCATAAGTGGAGGGACCAAAACACAATTCTAATGCCTTAGTAAAGGAGGGCCAATCAATGAGAAACTGGTTTTGGTGCATCCATTTAAACCAACATAAAGCTTCTCCTTTCATGTAAAAGGACATCATAGCTAATTTATTTTCTGGTGGTAATTGAAAAAAAGTGAAAAATTGATCCGCTTGAAATAACCATTCTAATGGGGTTTGAACCATCAAACATTGCAAGTTCTAACTTGGGTGTTCGAAATGGGGGTAATGAAGGGGTTTGTTGCATTTGGGTAAAGGGAAACTGTTGGTGTATTGATAAAGGGTGGTTCCATAAAAGCTTGTGAAGAGTAAAATCTAGAAATTGGTGTATAAGGGTTTGCTGTTGTGCTCCCATGGGGACAGTATGGGTAGGTTGTGGGGGTTGTGGGATAGGGTAGCTGAATGATTGTGTTGGGTATTAGTATGGGTGAATATAGGAGAACCATGGGGTGAGTTGGCATGAACCAAAGTAGTGTTAACATGGGTTGATGTCATAGGTAAAGAGGAAAGAACACGGGTGATACCTGAAGAACTAGCAAGGGTTTGTGTAGTAGTAGAATGCTGATATTCCTTTTGAGCTGTAACTTTGGTGAGCATGCCCATGATGGATTCATACCTAGAGTCAGAAACTTATTTTTCATTGTCCATTCTAGTTTGAATCTACTCCAGATCTGCATTTGTTTTATCAAATATTTCATCCAATTGCTGTTGAGTTTGATTCATAGCATTGTCAAGATGGATGTGTGATGTTTGGACAACCTCTTCTATAATTTCTCTAGATGAAAGGGTTGTTGGGTTTGGAAGGAGCCATGAATTCAGGTAATGAAAGCACCAATGATAGATCTAGCTAGGATAAAAATCAGATTGAAGATAGTAAAAGAATTCAAACATAAAATAACTTGAACATTTTCATTGAAAGATGTTGCCACCAATTACTACAACTTAAATAGTAGGGTTAAAAGTGTACTTGGGCTGGGTCACTAAAGCAAATAATAAAATTATATAAATTTCTAATACACCTCCTACTAATACTGAATGCAGTCCTTCAACCATGTGGGCTTCTTTCTGTCTCTAATGGGCCTCTGTTTCTGCATGTTATGATACACTCACTTGTTTGCTAAAATCAAAAGAGCGGCTCCTTTTTCCTTTGAAATCCTCATGTTGAAGCACCTTTTCTAGTAAACAAATCAATTATTAACTTATCAGTGTTGCTTAGTTTTGAGTAATAGTACTAGATAACAACAAGGTTCACCAACTCACAAAGCTTCGTGTTCTTTCCATACCACTTAACTAGTCTTGTAATGTTCTTCACACAATCCAACCTTTCCATGGTGAAGATAATCGGCATGAAATAGACCTTGAGCACACATTTTTTACAGTGGAATTGCATTTGATTAGATAAATATTTCATGCGACAATGCCAACAAAAATATCGTAAAACGAGAACGAAAGAATCTCACATGTGCTCTTAATTTTCCATTGTGCTGTAAAGAAACTCCTAGATTTTAGGGTAAAAGGATGTCAATCAGCGACTATTTTTAGTTTAAGGGAAGTAAATGGTCTTATTAGCTCCTGGAGATACAATGTTGAACTTAGGATCAGAGATATTGATATCGTGTACAACATGGTAAAGTGCTGGAAGAGTGAAGGAACTGTGACTCGCATATTGTCCAACAGTATCCTTGCTGCATAAGAACACAACAACTTCAGTAAGTCTGATAATCAAAGAAACAAAAGTTGCAAAAAAAAGGAGCAAACATAGTGAACAATTGATGGGTATCACACCTTCCAGCAATTTATTTCAAGGTACTTGTGATGATGAAGTCTATGTGGTTCATTGCAAAAAGATCGGCAGTAAATTAGCTAGAGAAGTGATACTTCTCTTCGAATTCTTTCCAATAAATATCAGATTCAGGATACTTGGTCTTCTCAAGTGCATGAGCAATGGTACACTATATTAATGGATAAAGGGAAAACATTAGAACAAATCATAGTTAACATAATGTTACAATTTAAAATTAATAAGTGTTCATGTAAACAAACCTGGGTGACACCTTACTTATGTGCCAACAAAGAAGCAACATTGTTTCCATCATCATTGTTTCAACTACAATCCATGAATTGTAGTTCAATGCAATTGTTGGCGGCATCATTCTGGTTGCGCTAAAAAGTACTAGAAGATTAATCAATGGAATCCATGACCGTTGTGAAAATTACCTGTGTAATATCCAAACAATTATTTATCATACAACACCTCTAAGGAAAAAATAGTTCAATGGTACACTATATTAATGGATAAAGGGAAAACATAGTGAACACATATCTTGAAATAGATTTTCTGGAACCCATACAACCTGCATAATCAGAGTCGACATATCCTTCAATTTCGATTATGCTATCATCACCACAGGTTCCACCATAAATCAAGACTCTATTTAGAGACCCATTTATGTACCTAACAATCCACTTCAAAGCTTGTCAGTGAGCCTTTCCAGGATTGGATGAATACATGCTTACAAGGCTCACTCCATACACTATGTCTGGCCTCGTACATACCATATCATACATCAAAGAACCTACTATACTAACATATGGAATGCTACTCATATAGATTCTATCAGCTTCAGTACTCGGACTTTGAGTAGTACTAAGCTTAAACTGAGGATTTGTCAGAGTCACAATAGGCTTTGAATTCGACATACCAAACCTGTCGAGAACCTTCCGTAGGTATGTGTTAAATGTCAAATATGCCTTATTTTGATCCATGATTCTTGCATTTTTCAACTCTTTTCTCAAGTTTCAAGTGAATTATTCCATGTTCTTATGTGATTCTTCAAGATAAATGATTCCTTTGGATGCCTTGATATGTGTGCTATTGTGTAGGAAATAGGTTGAATTATCAAAGAACAAGACACAATTGAATGGACAAGGAAGCCAAAGAAATGAGGAAGAATTCATCAAGTTCGCTGTGCGAGCTCAAAGCGAAGGAACATCGAACCAAAAATTTTGAATGGTAGTAGCTAAACCCTTGGTTGGTGGAAGTGCAAGGTCTGAGCGAGCAGGTTCACAGTGCGAACAAAAGCTTCATAGTGCGAATTCAAGGAAACCTCAGGGGTGGTTTAACTGTTCAGAGGCACTTCAAGTGCCTATAAGTGGAGTTCGCAGTGCGAACAAGACAAATTTTAGAAAGATATTTATGTACTTTTTTCCACTTTATGGGGATCATAGCTTACCAACTCTTATTTTCGGAGATTGCAACATTGGCTTGGGGAGAAAAAACCATAGTTTCATCATTTCTTCATCAAGAAGTGATATTTTGCAAGTAGAAGCTAGATTCGCATCCTAGATCAATTCTTCATCTTAGATGCTCATTCATCTTCTTTCTTGTCTTGTAGAGCAAGTACCATGACAATGGGTAGCTAAATCCTTTGTATCAAAGGTAGAGGTAGTCTATATTAGCTTGTATGTATTTCTTTTGATCTATTTGTATGTGAACAAGTGAATGATTAATATATGTTAATTATTTTTGCTCTTAATGATCCATTTATGATTTGTATCACCCTAGAGATATATTTTACAAACCTTGATCTAAAATATTCATCTATCAACAAACAAATTCTAGACATAGATTTGTGAGTTGATATTTGCTTTGTGTTGTTCTTAGCGATTATTGTATTGGTTGCTAGCATGAGACATCATCTAATGATGGATACAATAATATTCACGACACCACTCTAGACATAGACAGTATTGAGAGGATACATGATTGTATTAATCGGAAACGAGTTCACATGCTTGATTAATCGAATATATACAAGTTAGGTTGACGAAATCTATCTTTGATATATCTTGTTAAACAAACATCTTTTAGAATTTAATATTTGCTACAAAAATCGTGACAAACTTATGATCCAAAATAAACAAACTTTGAAAATCCTTCTTAAAACATTTTAAACTGGAGAACGACAAGCGATATCACGACGATCCCTGTGGAGACGACAAAATCGGGTACTCAATAATTTTTGCTTGCCACCATACCGAGCGAACAAAATGGCGTTGTTGCTGAGGATTGGTGTTTAGATATTGAATAGCATTGCAATAGTTTCTATATTTTTTAGCTTTGTACAATTGTTTATATTGTATATATACTTGTTTCCTTTCACGTTTGCTCAAGTGTTGCTTAGGGATAGATGTTGATAAGAACTTCTAGATTGGTTGCTCTTTTGTAAAAAAAAGTATCCAATGAAGATTCTTCCAAGATTGGATGGTGATGATAAGATTTTTAATGTGATGAATGCATGAAAGGTACATGGTTACCGCTTTCTATAATTGTAGAATGATTAAGAATTTTGTGCTTTGTACAAATTTGTACTCTTGTTTCATTTTACAACTTATTTGAATGCTTGAGTCACTTAGGTCAAAAGCCACAAATTGTGAGAAACCTCCATTGTTTACTAAATGCTTGGATAACTGATAACTTTGTTTAATTCGTTAGATTCATGCTTAATCTTTTGATTATTGTGATTTTTTGGATGTATTAGAAAGGATCAAGGCATTTGTTTATATTGAGCACAACCATATCCAAAAGTAACTTACTCGTGAGTAGTGAGAATTCTCTAACCCCTTTGAGCCTAATAGATTAGATCCCATTTTAGTGATGAACTTGGTTTTTGTACATAATTTGAAAGTTTAGTTCATCATTGAATTTTGTGGGATTCTAAAAATTTGTCTTGAAACCTTTGAACTTTGTTCTAAATTGATTTCCTTGCCATAAAAAGCAAGGAACATTCACTTGAGGTTTTATTATATTCAAGTTGGGGAGAATGAAAGAAAAATAGTAGGTTGCTAAAATTTTCAAACAAGAAAAGAAAAATTGTGAATATGAATGTGAAAAAGAAAATAAAACATGCTTGTTTGAAAGAAAAAAAATAGAGAATGCAAATAATTGTGCAAAAGAAAGTTTGAAAAAGATGAGCAATAGAGAAAAGAAGTGGTGAATGAAGTTGTGATGTGTAAATACCTTGTATAGTGAATGTCTCTTTTGCATTGACAATTTCGATTCAATGACCTTTAGAAATGACCCTTTGTTGTGAACCTGACCAAACTACAACTTTAAAAGCCCTTAGTGATCTTTTACTTCCATAATTTCTGATTTGATTGATTGATGAATGTATGAATTGAATTGTGTTAGCATTGTTGTTCAGTTGAGTGTAATTGTACTGCGGTTGTAAACACGCAAATTTCCTTCATCCGTTAATTGAATAGGAGTGTTAGAGTGATTCAAGTATGAGAGTTTAGTTGTAATTTGAAGCATTGCATGATATTTTTTAGAAGAAGTAAATTCTTTATCATTGTTCGATTCTAGGAAGTAGTGAACATTGCTTGTGCGCATTCTTGTGTTGAATTTGAATCGTAAATCTTTTCTTGGTTGAATTTTATGCTTGAAAAAATCCTCTTGTTTTCATGAGGGGCATATTTTGCTTGAGGACAAGTAAAAATCTAGTTGGGGAGAGTTTTTTGAATGCCAAATATGTCTTAATTTGAACCATTATTCTTGGCATTTTTAAACTTTTTTCTTAAGTCTTCATTGATTTATTCCATGTTCTTGTGTGATTCTTCAATATAATTGGTTTTACCTTTAGATTCCTTTATATGTGTGTTATTGTGTAGGAATTGGGCTTGATTATCAAAGAACAAGGCAAAAATAAATGGACAAGGAAGCCAAAGAAATGATTAAGAATCCAGCAAGTTCGCAGTACGATCAAGTAGCGAAGTGCAGGCAAGCTCGCTGTGCGAGCTGAAAGCGAAGCCAAGGCGAACTGGAAAATTTAGATGGCAGTAGATAAACGCCTCACTGAATGTAGTGCGAAGTCAAGGCAAAGAAGTTCTCAGTGTGAAGAATAGGTCATAGTGCGAGTTTAGATATTTTTTCAGGGGTGGTTTAATTTATCAGAGGCAGTTCATGTGCCTAAAAGTAGACTTCGTTGTGCGAACGAGACAGATTGTGTAATATTATTTATGTACTTTTCTTGCTTTTTAGAAAGAGAACTTAGATTTTAAGAGAGAGAACTTAATCTCTCTTCATTCCAAATATATTTTAGAGAGAAAAACACAAAACCCTAAGAGGGAGAAGTCCAAATACAAGCAAATCGGAACTTGATCTTCGAGTAAGTACTTCGATCTCTTATTGGGTTTGGATGTAATCGATTGATACCTTATGTATTTCTTCTAATCTATGTATTTGTGAACTATTTTTTTATTCAATATTGATCTTGTCTTTGATTTCATATTATTGGTTTGAGATATTCATCTATCAATGAGCAAACTATAGACATAGATTTGTGAGTTGATATTCACTAGTATCAAGCTTTTATTTTGTTGATTTTTAGCATGAGACATCATCTAGTGATTTATATGGTAAAGCCCACGATAACGCTTTAGACATAAACGGTATTGTGAGGATGCGTGATAATAGAGATGAAGAACTATGTTCGCATACATAAATTAGTTGAATACATGGTAAAAAGGGTTAATCATATGTACGTATTCTGATCATGGCATTTTATATGAATAAATCATTTATCAGATATGGATGTTATCCTTGTTTACTTGTTTGCACATTGATTTGAATCGCTATAGCCACATACTCTTCAGATCTGGATCTAGGATAAATACATGTTAAGTTCTAAACTCTAGACATAAATTTAGATTTAACACTCGCGTAAGTATCAGTTCTTAATGCCCTATGTTGTGAGTTGCGTGAGACATCACCAATGAGACAATACAATTGTTCTCTTGACTTTGCGTTAGACATAACCTCTGTTATGGGTGATACGTGATGGTATTAGACAAATGATTGATTTGTGTTTAACTAGTAAGAAGAATGCATGTGTTATCGATTGATGAAATTCCAATCCCAACAAGGCTTTGTTTATTTTAAGTCATTACTTTATATTTCCCGTCTTTATATTTTTCGCTTTCATCTATTATACCTTGAATCTTTCAACCAAAATTTTTATAACAAGCTTAGAAACGTAGAGACCACTGAACGACGTTCTTTCCCTTACATCGATCCCTATGGAGACGACAAAACTGGGTACTCAATAATTTTTGCTTTCTGCCATACCGCGTGAACAATAAGTCTCTTGAGATAAGCATAATTTTGACTGCTTTCTATCTCTCCGGATGTCAATCCCAAGAATCCTGGTGGAAACTCCCAGATCCTTCATTTTGAACTCCTTATTGAGTTCAGCCTTCACCTCCATTACATCATTGACACTGTTGCTAGTTTATGAGGATATCATCCACATAAAGCAATGAATTAACAAGTGAGTTTCTACGTCAAAATCTGAAGTAAACACAGTGATCGAACTGGCTCCTAGTGAAACAAATGTGTGCCATGAACTTGTCGAATCTCCTACTCCACCACCGAGGAGATTGTTTTAGACCATACAAAGACCTATTCAGCTTGCACACATAATCTTCCTTAACCTTTTTTGCATACCCTTCAGGTTGCCGCATCAGGATTGTTTCATCTAGATCACCATATAGGAAGGTTGTCTTCACATCCATTTGTTCAAGTTCCAGGTCGAACTTGGCCACCATGGCTAACAACTTTCTAATGGATCTATGCTTTACAACAGGCGAGAACACATCATTGAAGTTGATGCCTTCTTTCTGACTAAACCCCCTAGCAACCAACCTTGCCTTAAAACGCTTCAACATCACTCCTTCGATTCCTTCCTTGACCTTGAAAATCCAATTACAACTGACTAACCTTGCTCCTACAGGTTTCTAAATCAGCTCCCAAGTATTATTATCATGAAGAGATTTCATCTCGTCATCCATGGCTTTTCACCATTCAGTCTTATTTTGACTCCTCATAGCTTCCTTGTAGTCTCTAGGTTCTTCCTCAAGCACCTCACTTGCAGAGATTAAGGCAAAAGTTATAAGACCTGCATAACCAAGTCTCTGAGGTGGCTTAATGATTCTTTTTGACCTATCTCTTGCCAGTAGTTTGTCATTGACAGTTTCCCCAGTCTCTTCAGCATCTTGCTCTTCGTCTTCAACTTCATCTGGGTTATGCACTTCAGCATCACTATGCTCCACCTCAACAGGAATCTCCACCTGTTCCAGCTCCTCTTCAGAGATTTCTGCACTTCGACCAACATCACTAGTTTTCTTGAACGCCATCTCGACTTTATTGAAACTAAATGACGACTTGTGATACATCTTCTGTGACCTGGTTCTAGGCACCATAGCCTATAGCCTTTGACTCCCTCAGGATATCCAAGGAACATGCATCTCAGAGCTCTAGGTTCGACCTTGTCTTGCCTAATGTGAGCATAGGCAAAACAACCAATTACTCTCAGTTTGTCGAGATCTGGTGGTTGACCCGACCAAACTTCTTCAGGGTAGTCGAGGGACATCTATTTATCAGATAAGCTACTGTCGAAACATCCTCCGCCCAAAACACCTTCTTCAATCCAACACTAACCAACATGCATTTAACCCTTTGAAAGATTGTTCGATTGAATATTTTAGCTAAGCCATTTTGTTGAGGAGTACATTCTACAGTCTTATGCCCTGCAATCCCAAGCTCAACACAATAGTTGTCAAAAGCTTAATTGCAAAATTCATGGCCATTATCGGTTCTTAGCCTCTTGACCTTTCTGCCAATTTGAGTTTCGACCAAAACCTTCCAACTTTTGAATTTCTCAAAAGTTTCATCCTTAGTCTTCTGAATGAATACCCATAACTTTCTGGAATAGTCATCGACTATGGATAGAAAATACCTTGCACCTGAATGTGAAGGATTTCTTGCAGGCCCCCAAAGATCAGCATGAATGTGATCAAGGGATCCATGTGTTCTTTGTTTACCTTTATTAAACTTCACCCTTCATGATTTACTAAATACACAAGGTTCACAAAACTCTAACTTCTCGACTTTGTCACCACCTAGCAGGTTCTGTTTCCCTAGTTCGACTAGGCCTCTTTCGTTGACATGGCCCAATTTCATGTTCCATAATTCTGTATTCGACACCAGTTTTGTGGATGCAAAATCTGCTGAACCACTTACAACCTCAGACTTAAGGGTATACAAGCCTTGTGTATTCACGCCTCTCAAGACTTCCTTCGACCCATTCATGACTTTCAGGATACCTTGCCCTCCTTTGAAGACATATCCTTTCTTGTCGAATTCACCAAGAGAAATCAAATTCCTCTTAAGATCAGGTACATACCTAACACCAGTCAACAGCCTTGTTGACTCATCATGAAGCTTGAATCTCACAGATCCAACGCCTGCAATTTTGTAAGCTTTATTGTTACCCAACAACACTGATCCATCATCATGATCACATAATTCTTCAAACACATTCTTGTTTAGAGTCATATTCCAAGTACATCCTGAATCCATAATCCATTATTTGCAAGAGTTGCTGCTCGACACCACAAGGACATCAGATGATTCATAATCATCTTGCACGGTAGCGCCTCATATAATATATATCTAGAATAATACCATACAAGAGTTATTATCTAGTATTTACACAAATCATAAGTGCCTATTGGCATAATTTACATACTTGACCATTTTAAACACATAAAAATAACCTACGGTACAAGATATGGAAAGTACCAAAACAATAAAACTAAGATCTAAGTATAATATCCTTCATTGTACGAGATACACAATACACAATGCACAATGCATAATGCACAACGGAAAAAGCATAATCTAAGCTCCTCTTGAAACATTCGAGCAAAGTTCCACATGCAAACTAAACCTGCAAACAATACCTAAAAAACAACAACAATAATGGGGTGAGATAATAATCTCAGTGAGTTCCCCTATCTTATGGGTTCACTCGGCTTTACAAGGTTCTAGCCAATTCCTATCTCAAGTCAAAGGGAAATGGGTAAGACTTGAGTTCACACAAATTTCAATGTATGGAAACATGTCTCTTGAATCCACCAACTCAAACAATCACTAGTTCGGAAACTTTACCAAGGCATCCCCTTTTCCTGTCCTCTCCTACGTCTAGGAGATCGACAAGAATCACGGATCCTTGTAATGTACCTTGACATACGAAATGGATTCGGATCCACGGGAAGCATAGTCCACATGAATCGTCACTTCTCATGGGCCTTACCGCATCACAAGTCACTTTACCCATAGGCTTCATTCGTACTACACACGGGAATCAAACCTGTCAAGGTAATAGTGCGTACATCCTGGAGGAGCTCTCTATATAAGCCTCCATTCTCGGAATGGGACAACTCAAGGGAAATCGGTTCAGACTACGTGATAAAGCATAACATAACGTCGAATAGATTTGGATTCTAAGGGACACATAATCGACCTTACGAATCTTCACTTCTCATGGGTCATACCCCATCACAATTCTTTACCCGTAGGCTCTATTCGCTTATGTAATTATTAAGGATAACGTGATTGTATTCGACAATCACAAGGCGTCACATTCGCCTTAAACATAAACAACACAACCATACATGTTCCATACAGAGCTCTCCTCACAACTAGACAACTAGTTTCCAATGATGCACACCTAGGCATCCTTTCACATGTATTGCCATCTATGATATTCATCATGTCCTAATCACTTTACTAGTTCATTCCATTAATTAATATAAAGGCTTTCTGATAACGAGAAATCATATAATATTTTTAGGCTCATTGCGCGTACTATTTGTCTATTTTTATCTAGTCTTGTTTGCATTTTATTTTGTTTTGTCGTGTTTTGCAGTTGATAGGTTCATCTGTTGCGGAATCGGGAGCAAACCGGAAAAAGAGTGGAAGAATAGGAAAATGCAATAAAAAGAAGACTTTCTTCCCCTTTTTCTGATATGGCGTTCGCCATGGGTAGATGGCGTTCGCCATCTATCAACATGCCACATCAATTAATTAATAGAGGCCATGGCGTTTGCCATGACCCAATGGTGTTCGCCATGTCAGCGCAATTGCAAATTTTAAATTCTGCAACCGTTTTGAGTAGTTATTACTTTTCCTTCTTTCCCTCCACTCAGAGGCCACGTCCAGAACAGTTACAGATCTCCATTCCTCTATATAAAGGACCTCTTGGACACTTTCCAGATACCCTGAAATCGTGCGAAACCGCTGCAGAATTCCGTTTAGCATTTTTAGGCATAAATTCAGTTGTAAAGCTACAATAACTCACATCGAGGGATTGTTGCACTTTTCATTGTATTTTCTTTTTACTGCTGTACCTTTGGATTACGAACAAGCATGCCGACATATTTTAATTCAAAGTCTCGCAATTTTATTCTACAGGTTATTTCTTGCTTTTACTATTGTATTAGTATTTACTTTAATTTTGGTTGCAATGCTGGTTTTGATTTTGATTAGTGTTAATATGTTTGCTATGAAAAATATTATGTATTGCTAAATTAGTTGAGTTCGGCGTATGAGGACCGTCGTTACTGACGGGACTCCGTAGAAAATTTAGGCACATAATTATTGATTGTATGTTGGTTTTGGTCTATGTTTCCAAATTTTCATGTTTTATTATTTCGACACGAGAGTGAGAAATAATCTAAGTTTAGACCGATAGCGCGAGAGTGTAAGGAATGAACTGATAGTGGGAACTAAGCATCAATCCTAAAAAAAACGAGAGCGCTTTAGGCATCATTTATAATTTCATTAACCTTCAAAATACGCTTTTTGATTGAAATGGGCGAGCGAGAGCAAAATCCCGTGGTTGAAAGGTGTGGTTCTTGTCAATAGCGCGAGAGTGTGAGACCGAGTCTTTAAGTTAGTACTTTCTACGGAACTATGTTCAGTCGTAATTAGCACTCGATTTCTACAAGTCCCTTAGGCACGTGGAATCCATATTCCGGACTCATTTTTTATTGTTATTTTAAAAATCTTTAGAAATTAGTATTTCTTTCTTCCCGTCTATTCGTTAATATTTAGCCTTAGCTTTGCACTGCAACAATAGATTGCATTGGTTTGATTATCACTTCCCTGTGGGTTCGACAACCTTTTTAAAAGTAGGCGAACAGCTGTATACTTGCAGTCTTTATTCGATGGACACGTCAGTGTGCTCGAAGCGCATCAAGTTTTTGGCACCGTTGCGGGGAAATGCTGATTTAGTCAATATTGTGATTCCATTTGTTGTGCAGTATAGACTAAGGCACCAAATTTTTTCCTTTTTCTCTAATTCGTCGATTGTATGCCAAACACTCGCTCTCGAGGCGACAAGCTTGAGCAACCAATTGGCGATACTGAGCATTTTATTAACTTAAGATGCCGAATTAACGAATTCTGAATTAAGTATAATCTTTTCGAACCTGAAATTCCTTACCCAGAATTAAGAATTCCCATGGCTGAGAACCCACCGAACCGTCCTCTTAAGGATTATGTTGTTCCATCGCAAGATTAACCGCATAACAACATTACTGCCCCTGCCATAAATTGAAACGATTTTGAGGTGAAACCTTCACTGTTACAAGCTGTTCAACATAACCAATTTTCTAGAAGTTCCACGGATGATCTGAACCTTCACTTATCTATGTTTGTGCAATATGCTGATACCGTAAAAGCAAATGGTGTTAGTAACAAAGCCATACGACTACGTATTTTTCCTTTCTCTTTAAGAGATAGAGCTAGAGCTTGGCTCCAGTCTCTACCATCCAACTCCATCACTACATGGGACGAGTTGAAGAAGTCTTCTTATCCCGATATTTTCCGCCAAGCAAAACTGCTATGCTAAGAGCCCAAATCAACGAATTTAGGCAAAAAGCCAATGAATCTCTTTTCGACGCTTGGGAAAGATACAAGGACATGCTAAGGCTCAGCCCGCACCATGGACTTGAACAATGGTTGATAATCCATACTTTCTATAATGGTCTTCTTTACAACACAAAGTTGAATCTGAACGTTGCAGCTGGCGGCGCTCTGATGGATAAACCATATGAAGACGCTTATCAACTCATTGAAAATATGTCTCAAAACCACTTCCAATGGGGAGGCGAGAGAACTCCAATAGAAAAGCCTGCTACAAAGAACGAAATGTAAGAAGTTAACAGTTTGGACCGTGTCAGTGCTAAAGTAGAAGCACTTACTCAAAAGATTGAAAGTTTGACTGTGGCTCCAACAACTACTGTGGCCGCCGTGATACCAAGTTATGAACTGTGCAGAACCCCTGGGAACAGTAACGCTGAATGTCATTTATTAGCTGGTATTCCTACCGACCAAGTGAATTACGTCCAGGGAAACCCGTACTCAAACACCTACAATCCTGGCTGGAGGAATCATCCTAATTTTTCCTACAAGAGCAACAACACTCTATTTGCTCCAACCCAAGCCTCTGTCGTTCCTCCAGGATATTAGAAAGGAGCACCCGCTGCCCCTCAAGCACCAAGAAAGTCAAACGTTGAGCTGTTATTAGAAAATTTCATCGCAACCCAAACTCAACAAAACAAAGAGTTCACCAACCAAAATGTGCACATGAGTGAATTGTTAAAGCAGATGGCAACTAAGCTTGACGCCATGGCTACCCATAACAAAATGTTATAAACTCAAATCTCTCAAGTAGCCCAACAACAAGCAATAGTAGCAGCCCCTTCAGGAACATTTCCTGGTCAACCACAACCAAATCCGAAAGAACATGCTAATGCTATCGCACTGCGAAGCGGAATAGAACTAGATGGACCAGTGGATCCAAGATTCCAAAATCCTGCCATGTATCAAAATCCTGGTAAAGAAGCTGAAAAGGTGTTAGAGCCGAGTAATGACAAAAAGGAAGACAAAAGCAAAGAGGCCATAGAGAAAGAAACACCTTATGTGCCTCCGCCACCATACAAACCTCCCATACCTTATCCTCAAAGAATTGCTAAGTCTAAAAATGAAGGACAATTTAAGAAGTTCATAGAGCTTCTGAAACAACTTAATATTACTATACCATTCACTGAAGCCATAACGCAAATGCCTTCATATGCCAAATTCCTTAAAGAGATCCTGTCCAACAAGAAAAAGCTCGAGGATAATGAAACTGTTATGCTCACTGCTGAGTGTAGCACAATCATTCAAAACAACATGCCTCATAAGCTGAAAGACCCATATAGTTTTGCAATACCCTGTGTAATTAGAAAGTACGTCATAGATAATGCTCTATGCGATTTAGGAGCCAGTGTCGGTCTAATGCCCTTATCCACCTGTAAAAAGCTCAATTTAGGAGATTTATGACCAACGAAAATGTCTCTACAACTAGCGGAGCATTCTGTTAAATTTCCTATAGGTATGCTAGAGAACGTGCCCGTTCGTATATGACAATTCTATATTCCTACTGATTTTGTGGTAATGGATATAAAAGAGGATTCCAACATTCCTATTATTGTAGGACGACCCTTTTTAGCTACAGCCGGAGCCATCATTGATGTTAAGAAGGGAAAGCTAACTTTTGAAGTTGGTGAAGAAAAAGTCAAATTTATTCTAGCCCAATTCTTGAAAGCTCCTGCTATAGATGATCCATGTTGCTTCCTCGACGTCATCGATGAATGCGTGAAAGAAATGGAGATGGAACCATCTAAGTATACTGAAGTACTAAAGATTCCAGTACCTCATATACTCGAAGACGATAATTGACGACAGCCATACGTAGATGACAGTTTGAGGGAATGTCTAGCACTAACACCCGATCCAATGTCGTGCCCAAAGAAACCTTCTGTAGAACTTAAGACGCTACCCAAAAATCTAAGGTATGAGCTCCTAGACACCGAGTTGGAACAAACAGTGATAGTCAATGCTGACTTAGGACAGATAGAGACCGAAAAACCGCTACATGTTCTACGAAAGTATCCTAAAGCACTGGGGTATAACATTTCGGACCTAAAAGGAATAAGTCCTTCTATATGTATGCATCACATTATGCTAGAAGAAGATTGTAAGACCTCTAGAGAGCATAAGAGAAGAATAAATCCTATCTTGAGCGATGTAGTTAAAAAGGAGGTACAAAAGCTACTAGAAGCAGGAATCATATACCCGATATCTGATAGTAACTGGGTCAGTCTTGTGCACGTCGTGCCGAAGAAGGGAGGTGTTATGGTTGTTAGTAACGAAAAGGGCGAATCAATTGCAAAACAAACTCAAACTGGATGGAGGATGTGCATAGACTATAGAAAACTAAACAAGGCCACTCGTAAGGATCACTTTCCTTTACCCTTTATCGATCAAATGCTTGAGCGACTGGCTAAACATTTTCACTTCTGCTATTTAGACGGATACTCAGGATTCTTCCAAATTCCTATCCATCCTGACGATCAAGAAAAAACTACTTTTACCTGTCCTTATGGTACATTTGCCTATCGACAAATGTCGTTCAGACTGTGTAGTGCACCCGCAACCTTTCAGAGATGTATGATGTCAATCTTTGCTGATTTTATAAACAACATAATGGAATTATTTATGGACGACTTCTCTGTTTGTGGGGAAAGTTTTGAAGGATGTCTATCGAACCTAGAAATGGTACTCGAACGTTGAATTAAAGTTAATATAGTGCTGAATTGGGAAAAATGCCATTTCATGGCCCGAGATGGAATTGTGCTTGGACATGTAGTATCCAACCGAGGAATTGAAGTTGATAAAGCAAAAATTGAAATTATAGAAATTCTTCAACCTCCAAAAACCGTTAGAGAAATTCAAAGTTTTCTAGGACACGCCGGTTTCTACCGGCGAATCATTAAAGATTTCTCTAAAATAACCAAACCACTAACGAGCTTATTGATGAAAGATTCTGAATTTAAATTTGATGAGGACTGCTTCAAAGCGCTCAAACATCTGAAAAACGCTCTTATAACTGCACCTATTTGTCATACCCCAAATTTGTCCTACCCGTGTATAATTCTCATCTGTACCTCCATCCACCAACCATTATTCAGAAAAATCCAAAAAATATGCTACTTATGCTCATGGTCCCAACTCAGGGTATCACAGGGTTGAGGTGTTGCAAGGTTCGTTTCAGGCAAGTTGTCAAGTCAGGGTTATCGAGGCGATGGCATAGTTTCAATTTGTCATGTGGTGGAAGTCATCAGATTATCAAGTAATGATTAATAAGAAGTTTTAGTTCAAATATCAGGCTATGCAGGGTCTTGGTGATTGAAGATTCAATGACTGGTTCATCAGGTTTGAGATTGATTCATGGTTTCTTAAGGGCAGTTCATCCAATCCATTTCAAAACCTTTTTTTTCTTTATCCATGTTTTAGTCCACTTTTTTTAATTACATTAACCATTTACATTGACCACATATCCATAAACCACTTTTAAATCCATTTCTTTCATAAACCATTTCCATTTTTTAAACATATTGTCACAAATCATTATCCAATATCCAATATCCATCATTCATATTACAATTTCTAAACCTCTTTTAATCCATTCTCCATTTTCCAATATCCAATCTCCATTTTTTTTATCCAATTTTAATCCAATAATTCATATTACTTTTCAAAAATCCATTTTCAATTTTCATGTTAATAGCCATCAAAGCCCACTCACAAATAAAAAAAACCATCATAAGGCCCATGTCTTGAAAGAAATTCAATTCAATAACCAAAGGCCCATGAGTATTTCATTCCAAGAGTACATCATTCACCAATAATTTATTTCTTCCATGTTATTAAACCAAAGCTTTTTAAAGTTCATGAAGCATACAAGTTATGCAATATACATTCAAGGCCCAAATTCAAGCAAGGCAATGAAAATAAATGGAAATACCATCCAAGATAAAAGAAAAAAGCATGCAGCAAAACCGTCACAGTACACAAAGCCCAACAATTTTTATCACTATTTTTTTAGTACATATACAAAAAAGAACCATTACTTTGTTTTTTTGGAAGCCCATTACAAAGAGTGACAAGCAAAAATAAAAGAAGCCACATGAGGGTACTTTACATAAAGCCATTACACGACCCATCTTATACATAACCTATTCCCAGCCAAGCACCTCAAGTGCTACAAGGATATACTAAACCACTCCAGCTACCTGCACCTCTAAGTCTTGATCCATATCTCACACACACCATACTGCATCACAATTCATGTGCCAGGATAATTCCACGAACCAAGCCGCATCACACCAACGCATCAATTCTTTGAAACCTGTAAATGAAAAAAGCAACAAGACTACCAGTTGTTGCAGACCATCACAATATGCTGCCAAACCGTGAAATACGCAGCACATGAAACGACTTGTAAGGACCTTCACCTCATGAACCATATGCTTATTCCTAAGCCTTCATCACGTTACATCAACATTTCACACCCCAACCTGCATAATATCAGCACACAACATCAGGCCATTACTTTGCAACCGTTACCCACTACAACCCTACCCCACTCAATATTCAAAATCACAACATTACACACACATTCAAGATAGCAAACCTGACCCCACAAAGAAACAACACACAAACACCCACCTTCCCAAAACTTGCACAAAATCAATACAACATGATTCATGACATCCTGCAAAACGACAACAGTGAACCAAATACAAACAAAGGGAGTCGTACAACAAAAAGAAAACCACTTCATGTACAAAACGCAACACCAATACCAATTTTTAATCCTATCCTCAAATCTCTCCTATAAAACCAACTTCATTCTCACTCATTCGTTCAAGCTAACAACCAACATTACCCTGCCCCTACACCTCCTTCCTCAAACCACAACCTTTATGCTCTCACCATTTTTTTTGAAACCCTTCAAACCTTCACCTAAAATCATAAACATAACAACCTCAACAACACCCATTCATAGACCTAAACACACCCAACTAAACCAGAGAAATCAAAGGAGATGAAATGAAAAATTCATCGAAACCCAATCGAAACTAAGAGAGAAAGAAAAAAAGAAGAAGAGAGATCGAAGTCGAAACAGAATCGAAGAAAAGAGAAGATTCACAATCCTCTTTTCGATACCCAAACGCAGCGAGAGAGAAATCGAGGGGCAGAAGGTTTCGCGCAAAGCATAGGTTGGAAACGACGCTGATTTCCTTTTGATGGCTCATATTGTTTGATTTTGTTCTTCTTTGTGTTTTGATTTTTAAAGGAAAAAGCGTTAATATATTATGTTGCTGATACTGTTTGTTTCTTTGAATTAAGTTTTGACATGTTTGACATTTGTTACTTGTTGCTTTATCTTTAAAATAAACAAGCAGACTGTGCCTTCTACTTGTAACATCAGTTTTTTTCTTTTCTTTTCCTATGTTGGATATTGGGTTTTCCTAACGCCCATGTTAATGTTACACCATCCTTTTGGGTTTGCACCGCCTGGCCTAGTTATGAGATGATGGGCTCATAAGCCCATATGATTCTCATGTGGGTAACTCATTTTAGTTCTTACACTCACCTTGTTTCTAATGAACCCCACTAAAATTTGTTTCTCTTTTCATTTTGTTTCTTTTTCTCTTTGGGCTTTTAATTTTTTTAATAATAGTAATATTTATTTTGTAATATTCTTTCTCTCTTAATCTACGATGTCTTGAACTACCTTTTCATTTTGAGTTCCACTTCGATTTTAATTTCATTTCTGGGTCAATGATATAACAAAAGGTCATGGATGCCAAATCTTGATCAATATGGGACCATTTTCTATTTTATTAGTCAATGAAAGTCTAAAATCATAGATTGTCGATTTATCGACTTAAAATCATGATTAAGATGAGACCATTTTCTTTCTCATTTCGATTTTATTTCTATTTCCATTTCACATTATCTTCTTCTATTTTCATTTAATCGATGAAGTCTTTAGAATCACGAATGTTGGTTATTGAAGCGTTTAACCTTCATTATTTCAAATCTGTAGTGAATGATCATCAATATCATTTTCTATACTTTGAGATCATGATAGGTTACCTTCGATTAATCGATGCAAGTTTGTGATTAAGACGAGGCCGTCACCTTTTCTTTTCGTGTGGCACGATTTCATTGAAGAATGATCCTCAATTTTATTTCTCTATCGTGTTTTAATACAAATATCAATTGCGCGACCTCCTATAGTATGATCTTCGTCATAGATCGTGCTACGATGGTTTAGCGCTACATGTCCCGTATCAGAAAATGATTCTTCGTGGCCTAAACTTATGTTTGAAAGCCCAAGAATGGTTATTTAACCATCATGGATCATTCGTTCTAACAATTAACGATTAATCACTAACAACTAACTTTAATTTTCGTCAATGCACTATTGCTTTATTTTTTGTCGATATTCTTGTTCATATTCTTATCATATTGTTCATATCATATTCATTTTATTCATGCTTGTTCATCTAACCCTCTTCTTGTTTCTTATTTCATTCTTAATCAAAACACACTAATAATTATCGAAATAATAAAAAACTCAATTGGTTGACTGTTGGTTACTTTGACCTTGTACAGAAACCCTAACAAATGAGCCGTTGTCCGATTCTTGCTCAAGGCTTAGCTTAGACACCTCGCACATACACGGCTTCCTCTTGGGATACCTTACAATGAGACCTTTTATTTTGTGCAATCCCCTGTACTTTACATTTACCCCGCTCCCATTCCGATGTACGCATTTGTCTTGCTTTGATTATGGTTTGTTTACTAGGAGCACCCCTAGGGACTAGCATAGACAAAACCATTTTCAAACTAATTCTCGATTCGTCTTCGAGCCCATTTTAAAAACACACCCGTAAGTCGATTGCTCATTAGCATTCGCCATCAACCTAACACATACACTCACACATTTCATTGTGGTTTCGTTACTAGGAGCACCCCTATGTTCGCCCGCACGAATAAACGCTGGCCTTCCATCGTAGGTTCGCTTGCGGGACCGGCCAGACGAATCCCAGAACTTTGAATTGGAAGCGTATGTTTGCACTGCGTTTATATTTGTTTAAGTGTCACGCTTAAGTAACTTGGGTGACGCAAAAAGTATCTTAACGGTTGCGAGTTGGTTTGCAAGAAAAAACAGAGAAATGCAAGGGAAAGCAGAGCGGAAAAAGAACAAAAGAAGTAAAGACTTTAAATTATATGCGAAAAATAAATTGCATTAAGTAAAGTTTGGACGCAAGTGTACATTTGTTTGCGGGAGTGAACTCGTTTCTCTCTAAGCTTGGTACTTTGAGTATTTTCCCCTTACAATGTGAAAAAATGCGACCTCTAAAATGAAAAAAGCAATGCCTTATATAGGCTTAAAAAATAACTGTTTGTCTGCCCAAACGTTTCTTGAAGCTGACACGTGGCACCCCACTCTCTTTTCAACTTCCCATAGTCTTGGAAATTTTAAACTTTTCCCGCCTAAACACTTGTTTCTTGAAATCGACATCAGCTTGTCTCTGACGTCAGGACTTATCGACGGTCCTCCGACACGTCTTTCTGCTGGTGTCGACTCGACACCCCTTTGTACCCCTCTCCTGTGTCGGCTTGCCTTGGAATTCTCTAGACACCAGCTGCCAGTCGAAATCCAGTGCCAACAAATTGCCCCCTAAAAAATGCCAGTTTCGACTGAGTACTTGTGTTGATGCAGAAATCTGGCTTTTTGGTTTCTCACAAGATTTCGACGACTCTATTTTTTCCTTTGCAAACCGTTTTGTCTTCTTTCTTAACACGTGGCAAGCGCCGCCTGACATGATGATGGCAATATCTTCCCACGATTTCCAAGAAAAATGCCATGATGGCAAGTCTCATCCAAGTTATGGGCTTTGACACCAAACACCACTTACTTTCAGAAGTTGGATAGTCTTGACTTCTCATTTTCTGCATGCGCCCTATAAATAATCCTCTTTAGAAACTCTTCTCACTTTTGCAACTCCTCTTTCACGAAACCCTCATTTGCTCTAAACAGCTTTGTGATATTTTCCTTCCCTGACGCTTTGTACCCTTTTTCGCTTCTTTCTTCCAATGGCTTCATCAAGAACAACTGCCACTCGCATTCCTCAAACCACTGGCAATAACTCGGTTGCATACGTACTTTCAGAAGCGTAAACACATCAATCTCTTCCTCAACCCTCTTCAGCTGACGAGACGGTGGTATCCAACTGGCGCCGTCAAATGGTTATTCCGTTCGTGGTGGAAAACACACTGTGTGGTTTCCTTGGTCCTTTCTCAGACAACAAACCTAGTCCTCAAGAACTCCAAAAGTTCTTCCCTTGTTTTGATCAAACGATTCCACCCGCTTTCGAGAAAGGGGGTACCTTGGATCTCAAATACATGGCACCAAAATCGAGAATTTTCAAGTCTATGCCAACTCCAGGCAACAAAGATTATCTCGCTTGGCTCGACAAGGTTGAAGGGAAACGTCAACAACAATGGAAGAATTATGGCATCTTCGACGCCATCCAGCTCTCCCGAACTGCCCACAGGGCTAACCCTTGTTTGCTCTTGTCGTCGATGTACTTTTGGGAAGGGTCGACAAACACATTCCACCTCCCTTGTGGCATGTTCACGCCGACACTTTTTGATGTGGTGGCCATTACTGGCCTTTCGCCACTGGGTGATACTTTCGACCCGACTTGGGAGACGGAGAACGCTTTCGACTTCGAGCGTGGTAGTTTCCAAAACTACATAGAGGATCACCATGACAAAAACTCCCAAGAAGTCTCCAACGAAGAACACATCGCCTTCTTAACCCTCTGGTTATCGTACCACATGTTTTGCCTGGCTCCCTGCAAATATCCAAAAGCTTCATTAATTTGGCCATTCAGATTCATGAAGGCCGACAAATATCTCTGGCCAAACTCCTATTGGCCTCCCTTTGTCATTCTCTTGGCCTGTCGGCCATGAGACTAAAACTCCTACATCAGACCACTAAAGCCTTAAACATTTCAGGGCCTATGTGGTTATTGCAGCATTGGCTCAACGCCACCTTCGAGCACAAGCTGGGATATCCAGCCTCTGCAAAGATGGAGATTCTCAACAAAACGCGTTCTGTCGAGGGGCTGCGACTAGCTTTGATGACCACTCAAGAAGCTCCAAGACAAGCCCTCTTCGTGAGGTATCTGAGTATGTTTATGGAAACTTCCTCTTTCGTTCCTGACATGGCGCCATTTATGGAGCGTAAGTTTGGGCCCGACTAGTTCAGAAACCCATTCCCCGGAGTCTCACCTCAGGCTGCTGCACTGTCGAATGCTGTATGGCGGGCGTTTCTTACTCCGACCATGATTTCTTTCCGTATCGAAACAGGGAACAATGGGTATGGTTTTATGAACTATTGTCCAAATTTGGTTGCTCGACAATTTGGCTTGAGCCAAATGTTGCCAAAACCTTTAGTGAGGCATCCTGATGACATAGTCTGGTCTGGTCGACGCCTAACTCACATTGGTCACAAAGCTTGCATGAGGTTCGTCAGAGCCTCTCAACATTTGGAGCTACCGGTTTTCTCCTTCCGTCCTTCCTTTTTCACCACTCAGGAATTTGATGCTTGGTGGTTGGAGTACCAAACTCAAGTTTTCACTCCCAACCTCTTTCTGGCAAACGTGGTCGACGCCTTTGCGTCTACAGCTGGTATCCCTAAATCGTCGACCATCGTGGATGTCGATCCTGCAGATGAAATTTCAACAAAGGTAGATCCCAGACTCTTGATTTTATATATATATTGTAAGTCTGGACTAAATAGCGGCAATGTTACTTTCAGGGGCACAAACGGGAAACAACTACTGGGTCAACTTCCACTAGACCTGCCAAAAAGCCTAGGGCCAACCTTGTACAGGTATGTTTATTTCCTTGTTCTGTGGCTTTGTCATCCCCTTGTTCTCATATTATTTCTGTGCAGGTTTCTGAGAAGGCAACGTCCCCCGAAAGGACTGAATCGAACGAGAGTACTCACTCCCGAGTTTTTACTGCGACAACTCCAGCGTCTCCTCCCGCTACCCCTTTGGTGAGAAAGAAAAAGGCTATAACGCGACGGACACCCTTAAAAACCAACATCTCGACAACGGCCCCTGTTGTTTCTCGTAACCTTGAGGATGCTTTCGAACCAATTCCTTCTGTCGCCCTCCCCAAGACAACGACTCCTGTGCAGGTAATTCGACTTTATTTACGTCCCAGTTGACCTTGGGGGTGACGAAGCTCACTGGTATTTTATTTTTTGGTAGGAGCATGTGGTCATTTCGACCACCGTTGGTGAGGGTGCTACTGGATCGGCCGCAGACGCTCCCAACGCTAGTGCAACCATTATGCCAAGTCCCCAAAAGACTGAAAAATTTCATTCCCTTGTGCATGAGGAAAACTTGGCGAAGACACCTCCTGCTTCAACTGAAAATGTCGAGCTTGATGATACACTCCCTGAGGTCACTATCATTCCTCCGCTTGCCGTGAGTACCGTCACCGGAGAGAAACTTCAGATTCCTGAACACCAACCAGAGAAAGCCCCACCTGCTGCTGAGGAATCTCCTACTCCAGAGGCACTCTTAGCAGACAAAGCCACAAATCCAGCTGCAACTCTAAGAGCGCTACACAAACTTCGACATACAGCTGAAGAGATTCAAACCACCAGTTCAACCTCGATCCCCACTCCAGAAGTGGATGCTTCTTTCAATCTCAAACTTCAGCAGCTGAGGTCTTACCTTTTTGAGGAACAGTTTCTGGCGGTCGTTGCCGAGGAATCCAACATAGCTAATGACGTCTTCAACCTCCTGAGTGAACTCTCTGAGTTCCAGCTTCCTGCCCCCTTGGCCACCTATCTAATTGAGTTCGAAGCTTTCTTTATTCAAATGGACAAGGATCTCTCGACGCATCATCAAGCCGACGTCCAAATTCGGTTTCGCCACGAAGACATGAAGCGTGAATGGAATCTTAGTTCCATCTATGAACAGAAGCTTGGAGACTACAAAGCCAATAAACAAGAACATTCCAACAAACGCCAAGCCTTCGATCAGCAAATATCTGAGTATCAAGCCCATATCACGGAGCTGACGAAAAGAATAGCCGAGGTCGAACATCAGAAAGCCTCTTTAGACTCGGCTGAGCCTTTGCCCTCTCAAGAAACCATCGACCACGAAGTTGCTCAGGGCCTTGTACATGTCGAAGCAGCGATGAAGATTAAGGACGCTATTGGCCGTATGCAACGACGAAAGATTATTCTTGAGAGCAAAATAACTCATGAGAAGGTCCTCTTTGATGATTTTAAGGCTAGATTCCCTGAATTCCCTTAGGTATTATATTGATACAATGTAATGCACCATTTTGTAAGCCATTCTTGGCCTTAAATTTAATGAAATTTATGTTTTGATGCGAACCTCTTGTAGCATGGGTCTGTATTTTTTTAAATATTTCCCATTTACTCTTAAGACTCGTTGGTCTGCCTCCAACTCCTGTACTTCGTATGCGTTGTTATTGAACGCTCGCGTCACCTTAAATGGTCCCTCCCAGTTAGGAAACCATTTTCCCATCGTTTGATCTCGTCGATCCATGGGCAACACCACTTTCCAAACATAGTCATTTGCGGCAAAGGTTTTCTCCTGGACTTTTTTATTGTATGCCCTGGCGACTCGAGCCTTCTGGCGTAGCAACACGTTTAAAGCTACCATCCTTTCCTCGTCTAAGTCTACAAGCTCGTCTAACATCATCTCCCAGTATTGCTCCGACGGAATCTCATATTGTCGCTGCACTCTAACGGATTGCAAGTGTACCTCCGCAGGTAACACATCGTCGTGTCCGTAGGTTAGACGGAATGGAGTCGAGTTTGTCGATGCTTTGGGTGATGTCCGACATGCCCACAGCACTTGACTCAGCGTTTTATGCCAGTTCTTTGGCTTGTTCGCAACGTGCTTTTTTATTAGGCCAATTATTACTTTGTTGGCTGCTTCAACCTGACCATTTTCCTGGGCATAGTATGGCGTTGAAGTAACCAAATTAAAACCCGTTTCTGCCACAAACTCTTGCATCTTCTGCCCCACAAACACAGAACCCTGATCTATTGTGACTGTCTCGGGTATCCCAAATCTATACAAGATATGATTTTGGATGAAGTTTATCACAGCCTCTTGATCCACTTTCACCAAAGGCACGACCTCTATCCATTTCGTGAAATAGTCTATTCCTACGAGGATAAACTTTTACTGCTTTGGCGAAGCTGGCCGAATCTCTCCTATTACGTCCAAAGCCCATCCCCGAAAAGGCCATGGTTTGACAACCACATGTAATTCGCTAGCTGGGACATGCTGGATGTTGGTGTGCTTTTGACAGTCCTGGCACCCTTTCGTGAAATCTATACAATCCTTAAGCATGCTGGGCCAATAGAAACCTTGTCGACACAAAAGCCATTTCATTTTCTGGCCGACCTGGTGAGCCCCACAAGCCCCACTGTGTACCCCCGAGGTTGCCAAATATGCATCAGTGTCCCCCAGACACTTTAGCAACACCCATTCTGGAGTTTTCTTCAGTAACTCGTTTCCCATTAGGACATAGTTCATGGCTCTATACTTGGTCCTTCGATTGGTGCTGCCCTGTGGGTTCTCCAGATACTCTATAATTTCCCTTCGCCGGTCTGTTGGTGGCATATCGTTAACAAAAACCTCACAACTTTCTAAACCTTCGACCAAACTCATCGAGTCTTTGGGTATCGACTGGCTTGGTGGCGCGCGTACATTCGACACTATCTTCTTTCTAGTTTCGACGAAGCCTCTCAACTTACCTTTTGACACTTTATACCCCGACGTAATTTGTGCCAGTTCGTTAGCTTTCTGGTTTTCCATCCTTGGCACATGCGAGATGCTGACAACTTTGAAATGTTCCAACCAACCCTTCGCCAGTGAAAAGTAACTTAAAAGATGTTCACTTACGCATTTATACTCTCCGGTAATTTGTTTAATCACCAATTTGGAATCCCCTTTTATTTCCAACTCTTTGGCTCCCAAGTCTTTGAGTATCTTGAGACCAGTAATTAAGGCTTCGTATTCTGCCTCGTTATTTGAACATTTGCCATCGACTTTGCATTTAAAGGTAGTTGGAATCCCCTGCAGGGAGATTATTAGGACTCCGACACCTGCCCCATTTTTATGGCTCGACCCATCAAAGTACAATTTCCATGGGGCGACGTCGATGCTATGTATTGACGTTTCGATCACAGCGTGGTCGACAATGAAGTCAGCCACTATTTGACCCTTCATCGCCCTTAAAGGGACGTATGTTAGGGAGAACTCAGTTAACGCTAGTGCCCATTTCCCAATTCGACTATGCAAAATAGGTTTGGACAACATATGCTTAATAACATCAAAATGCGACGAAACATAAACATTAACTGGTTTGATATATTGCTTCAATTTCATACATGAGAAGTACAAACATAGACACAACTTTTCAATCATAGTGTATCTAGTCTCAGCATCTATCAATATCCTACTAAGGTAATAGATGGGTCTTTCGACACCACCATCATCCTCTTGTGCTAACATACTGCCTATGGTCGTGTCCGACGCTGCAATGTACAACTTCATGTTTTTATTTATACTAGGTGGTAGTAGGATTGGAGGCTTTGTAAGATATTCTTTGATCGCGTCGAAAGCCTCTTGTTGTTCTTGCCCCCAGCGGAATTCACTTTCTTTCTTTGTCTTGAGCAGTGGTGAAAACACTTTCGTCTTTCCACTTAGGTTTAAGATGAACCTCCTCAAGAAATTTATCTTCCCCAACAAAGATTGGAGCTGCTTCTTTGTTGTCGGAGGCTTGAAATCTAAGATTGCCTTTGTTTTGTTCTGGTTGATCTCGATGCCTCGCTTGTGGACTACGAAACCCAGGAAATTCCCTGCACGAACACCAAAAGCACATTTTAGTGGATTCATTTTTAATCCATATTTTCTCATTCGCTCAAATGAGCGTCGAAGGTGATCGAGGTGACCATCCTCTGATGACGATTTTATGACTATGTCATCAATGTATACCTACATGAAATTCTCAATAAAATCATGGAATATAGCATTCATAGCCCTTTGGTAGGTTGCCCCCGCGTTTTTCAACCCGAAAGGCATCACCACCCATTCATATGTCCCCAAAGCTCCAGGGCATCGAAATGCGGTTTTGGGGACATCTTCTTCGGCTATAAGAATTTGATTGTAACCGGAATAACCGTCGAGCAAGCTCAAATACTCAAATCCCGCAGCTGAGTCGACTAGCATCTATGCCACGGGCATTGAATATTCGTCTTTAGGAGTAGCGTTGTTCAAATCCCTAAAGTCAATGCATACTCAAAGGGTCCCATTTTTCTTAATAACAGGAACTATGTTTGCTATCCACTCTACATACCTCGCGGTTCTGATGAACCGACTTTTGAGCAGCCTTTCGATTTCTTGTTTGATCTTCGACGTCACTTCTAGGGCGAAACATCTAGGGGGTTGCTTTACTGGCCTCTTGCCTGGCTGGATTGGGAGGCGATGCTCGACCACGCTCCGACTCAGCCCAGGCATTTCACCATAATCCCAGGCAAAGCAGTCTTTGTATTCCTTCAACACTTTAACCAGTTTAGCTTTCATTGTTTGTCCCACCTTGGTACTCACGTAGGTGGGCCTTTTTGTCGTTCCATCCCCTAAGTCGACTTCCTCAAGTGGGTCTTGGGCTTGCATCCTTTGTAGTTCATGATTTGGTCCCTTTTCAAACCCTAGAGGCTCATCATCGTAAATACCATCAAGCCTCTGATTTTATTTGTCATGGTCGGCTCCCTTAGTTGTTTGGGGAGTTTTGTCTTTTTCGAGTGCCGACATTTTTCTGTTCTCAGCCAAATAGGCCGAAATCCGAGTCATACTTTCAGACTCAGCAGTCATCTTCACCAGTAGTGGACCACCCTGTTGGTGGCATTTCCATTGGCTCCATACCTGCGTCGGCAGCGTCCCAGATGAACCCATAGTCGGGATCTAGGTTCAGGACACGACCCGTGTCGACGGAGGTGTATGATCCTGATCCGTCATCACAAGGAGCCACATTGGCTAGATGCTGGTCGAAAGATTTCTTAGTACCCTTGGCTTCGTCGACTCTGTAATAGCTTTAGTCTGCTTCAATATTTTTGACGACACCATCCTTCCTCCAAATGATCAACCTCTGATGCATAGTTGATGGTACTGCCCCAATTCCATGGATCCACTCACGCCCCACCAACAGATTGAAGTTTGCCTTCGACTTGATGACCATGAAGAGTGTCAGCCTGTTGGTTGTACCTACTGCCAAATCCACTTGGACAACCCCCAGGATGTTACTGGTCTTGCCTTCGTAGTTGGACAAGACCATGTTGTACTGTCGGAGGTCAGCCTCCGTCTTTCCAATTCTCTTAAACAAACTGTGAGGCATTAGGTTCACAGTCGCTCCACCATCTACAAATACCTTGTTGACCGACACCCCATAAATCTTTGCCTTTATGAACAAAGGTTTCAAATGATACATCATCCCAAGGGTAGGACGTTCGAACATAGCCGTTTGTTCCTCGACCACGCCACTGTTCATCACGTAATAACATAATGGCTTGTCATCCATATTTTCCCCTGTGATGAAGTCGTCTTCAGTCTCGGAGATCTCCGACACTACGTCGTACTCAGCTGGTTGCACCGATACGATACCATAGTTTACCATGAAATCTTCGCCATAGGTGTCGTCATACATGTCTTCATCAAAATCGCCTTCAGGTGATGGGTCATACTCTTCATTGGACTGAGGAGAGTATTTTGGCTCCTCTTCGTCTGACTGGGGAGTATACTCTGGTTCTTTCTTGTTTTCTGCCAACGAAGTGCACTTTGAGCTTTGAGTCGACACCACTTCCTTCCCTCCCGAAGCGTTCAAAGTTACTGCCATGGTCTGGTTCGCCGCCACCTTGCTGTTCTCGACCCACTTTCCTTTCGGGTACTGGCGTTTCTGCACAGATACTCCGACAGCCTTTTCCTTTAATGTTTTAGCTTCTCTTTCAGCCTTCTTATTGCGCTGATAGCGCCTCCACTGGGTCCTGGTCATAGGGTTCTTTCCTTTGTAGTTGGGGGACACCCTATATCCTGCTTGCTCAACCCTTTCATCAGCGTCATTCCCCTCCTTCTCCAAATCAAGAGCTTTCCACTTTGGCCGCTTGCTTCCTTTCTGATTCACCGGGGCCATCCACCTTTCCTGTGGGGAGTCTGATGGGGGCACGAAAGTTTTGGGCCTTGCCCCTTGGAACAACTTTTTGTACTCTTCGTTTCGACGAGGGACCCCGCTCTTGTCGAACACAAACCTTGGGACAGGTGGCTTGTTATCTGACAGCACTTCTTTCTTGCTTTCCTCGTACCTCTCAGCAGCTTTCTCATTGAACACGGCATTACACCTAGGGCATAGTGCGGCTTTGGAGCCGCTTATCCTACACTTTTCCTGAAAATATTCCAAACTTTGACCAGCCTGGGGGTACACTTCTTCGAGTCTGCCCTTTGCTTTCTTGTCGGAACCCTCAGTAGTTTCGACCATCATGCATTCCAACACTTCAACCCTTGGTGGTTTGTCGAGGCCTTCAGTAGCTTCGACCATCAAACACTCGTACACTTATGAATACAAAGCCTCTTCGACCTTCATGGGGTCAGTGTCCACCTGCTTCTTCGGCTTTTCGCCAATTTGGAGTCGACCCTCCTTCAAAGCCTTTTGCACCAAATCCCTGAAAAGAACACATTGAGCTGTTTTATGACCAAGGAAATTATGAAAGTTACAAAATCCTCTCTTTTTCTTTTGTTCTAGAGGGGGGTCTTTCAAACCAGACGGAATAATAATTTGACCATCTTTAACTAGTAAATCAAATATTTCATCACATTTCGAAACGTCAAAAGTATAAGTTTTAGCGACGTATTTATCCGTCTTGTTAGTTTCTGTGGGATTTTTCCCATTCGATGGTTTCAACAATTTGCATGTATAGGGAGGTCCTGGCTTAAGTTCAGCCACGTGGATCTCGCTTTCATCGACGGATTCTTCTTCGTCGGACGAGTATTCATCTGCAGCCACATAAGCCACTTTTTCCTTTTTTTGATATCTGTTAGACTGAGCTTTTTCAGCTTTCAATCTTTCGACCAGGCGAACCCGGTCAGCTAATTGTGCCATATCTATAAGATATTGCGTGTCCAACTTTTTCCTGATCGAATAGTCTAGGCCGCCAGCGGCCATTTCGACTAACTCATGTTCAGGGACTTGAGTAAAGCAGCGTGCTTTCAAAAGTCTAAACCTATTTAAGTACTGGTCTACCGACTCAACGGCCTTGCATTTGACGTGCCAATTCTTTTAAACTTATTTTTGACTGTCCCATATAGAATTGTTCGTGGAAAAGCCTCTCCAATTGTGCCCATGTATGAATGGACTGTGGGGGCAACGTGGTGAACCACGTGAACGCATTCTTTGTGAGGGAGCTTGGGAAATATTTCAACTTCAAATCCTCATTGTTCGCTATATCACCCGCTTCGGTTTGATACCTAGCGACGTGTTCGAGGGTGGACTCCTCTGTTTCCCCAGCGAACTTGGTAAACTTTGGCACTTTCCATCCCCTAGGTAATTCTGTTTGTAGGACAAAATCTGACAAAGGAGATGTATAGGTTGGCCGTCGAAGGCCAGGGTTCGCCCCATTACGGACCATGATACGTTCGACCACAGCTTCTAAGTTATGTTCTCCGGCCAGGGCGTCCTGTCGAACCTGTTGGACAACAAAATCCGGATCTTGGTGCCTATGGACGATTACAGGTGGTCTTTGAACCCTCCTACGAGTTTCTTCGAACTCGCGGGGTTGTTCTATGGTTTCGTCGAAGACTTCGTCCTGACGAGGTGGCGTCACCGGTCACGGTGGTGGGGTCTGTCGACCCTGAGCCCTAGGTGCGCCTATGAAATCACCGATTTGTGTCATCTGAGTCGCCAGTTGCTGGTAACTCTGGGTTGATTCTTGTATCAATGGCCTTAATATTGTACCCATCTGCTGAGTCAACATGTGAACCATCTCATGGTTACTCTCGTCCATTTGTTGCCTCATGACCGCGATGGAACTAGAGGTAAAAGTCGGTATGGATTGAGAGGACATGTTGAATTCCGGAGGTCGAACCATCGGGTTCGACAAGGGTCCTATCCCTTGATAAGTCAAAAATACTGGGGACGAATTCTTTCCAAACAAATGTCCGCTAGAATGCACACTTGACATGAACTCTTGCGGCATTCCATACGATCTAGGTATGCGCATGGTGATACTAGGCATATATTGCCCTGTAGTCCCAGCCATTGTCGGCCTAGGGTCGTTTCGACGCGGTGTTGTAATTGGTCCGCTAGGAGAGGTTGACACTGCTGATATGGTACCAGAGCCAACATCAGTTGTGTGTGTCCCTACCGCCGTTTCTGTCGGAGACAGTTCTTCATTTGATCGTGGTGTTACCATCTTACCACTACGTAAAAACATATACTCAATTCACACGTGTCCCACCGGGCGTGCCACTTTGTTCGCCCGCGCGAACAAACGATGGCCTTCCGTCGTAGGTTCGCTTACGGGACCGGCCAGACGAATCCCAGAACTTTGAATTGGTAGCGTATGTTTGCACTGCATTTATATTTGTTTAAGTGTCACGCTTAAGTGACTTGGGTGACACAAAAAGTATCTTAACGGTTGCGAGTTGGTTTGTAAGAAAAAATAGAGAAATGCAAGGGAAAGCAGAGTGGAAAAAGAACAAAATAAGTAAAGACTTTAAATTATATGCGGAAAATAAATTGCATTAAGTAAGGTTTGGACGCAAGTGTACATTTGTTTGCGGGAGTGAACTCGTTTCTCTCTAAGCTTGGTACTTTGAGTATTTTCCCCTTACAATGTGAAAAAATGCGACCTCTAAAATGAAAAAAGCAATGCCTTATATAGGCTTAAAAAATAACTGTTTGTCTGCCCAAACGTTTCTTGAAGCTGACACGTGGCACCCCACTCTCTTTTCAACTTCCCATAGTCTTGGAAATTTCAAACTTTTCCCGCCTAAACACTTGTTTCTTGAAATCGACATCAGCTTGTCTCTGACGTCAGGACTTATCGACGGTCCTCCGACATGTCTTTCTGCTGGTGTTGACTCGACACCCCCTTGTACCTCTTTCCTACGTCGGCTTGCCTTGGAAGTCTCTAGACACCAACTGCCAGTCGAAATCCAGTGTCAACACCCTAGGGACTAGGATCGATTCTCACCCATTTTCAATCAAACCCTCGACTAGTCGTCGAGCCTATTTTCAAAATCAACCTCCAACCAAACTCTTTTCAAATTAACCTCTTCGCATACATTCAAACCCTTGATACAACGTCAAGTGAATTTTCATATATAAACTTCAAAAATGATTAACTCTTTTCAAGGTGAAAAATGGGGGTTCAAGTCTTTAATCTCCCTTCAGTTGTTTAGGTGTGGGTTCTCTTACTCGTGTGTGAGCAATTGACGCCTCTAAAACACTTCCAATTCGTCCAACCTTCAAACCTTTTCAAACTCAAACCTTGATGAAAAAGAGAGAGAGCCAAGTCTTTGACTCACTCTCCTGATTACTTAGGCCCGAGGAATCTTTCTTAAGTTCGAGTAATAGTCATCCAAACCAACCAATATCCCCTCTTTTCGTGGTCGTATCCACGAACTACGACTGCTCTAATTTATTATTCTCGTCCAAATAAAGATACGTAGGCACAAGATTGCGATGATCTTGGCGAGTTACCTTCCCTCCATCTTTCGTTTTCCCCTATCCTAACCCCGTAGTCGAACTACGATTGCTCTGATTACTCATTCTCATCCGAATGAGCATACGTAGGCACATGGGCCCCAATCCTTTGCGAGCACCCTATCTTAAAGCCACCCATTTCCCCTTTAGCATCTTTCCCTTTTATCGTATCTTTCTGCATTTATCGTTGAGAAGAAAACAAACGAGCTTAGCTAACGTTCACCGCAATTTGAATTAAGAGGTTCCCGTTGAGTACAACGGACGTGAGGGGGTGCGCGTACCTTCCCCTCACGTAACCAACTCCCGAACCCAGAATGTGGTTGCGACGACCATGTTCTTATCTCCTTAAAGGTTTCCTTGAAGAAGGCAGTCATTACGCCATCCCATCATTTAACATTCCTGTATTTTGTTCTTGATTGTTCAAGTACTGTTTGCTTCAAACATTGTCGTTTGTATTTGGTTTTCTTAATGTAGTGATTATGCATGTTTTGAATCAGTTATGTCGTATTCACTCATTTCTTCCATTTACTGCAAAGCACCGACACATATATACACACTTCACTCTCTTTATCATACTGTTATTTAGCAATGATTGGATGGAGGATGATGACAAAGAAATACACATAATTGCAAACCGTATGCTTTCAGATAAGATCCTGCTGATGATGTGTAGGCAATGTTTCAATCCCCAAACACTGGAGAGACAAGGAGTTAATCCCTAGTTAACCACTTCGAGCCAAGAAGTAGAAGTTTCTTTCGGATATTCAAACCCTTACACTCAATGTAACACCCCAAATTTCGTAAGAATATTTATTTAATTTATTTAAATATAATATTCATGATTTTAGTGAATTTTGGTGGTTTGTGGTGATGTTGGTATTTTGTGGAGTTTTGGTTATTTATTTAAATAATAGTATATAATATGGAATATATTATAGTATTATTTATTTAAATAATATTAGAAGGGTAAATTGGACTTTTGAGGAGGATTAGTGAGGGTAGTATGGAGAAAACCCATTTTAGAAGCCCAAGGGTTAGGTTTAACAAAAAAGAGAATTTGAGAATAGGTTTCATTTTGTTAGACCGTGAAAAGAAGGAAAGAAGTGAGAGCTCTGAGGAAAAAGGAGAAGGCGAGGATTCGAGAAGGTTTCCAAAGACTCAATAGAGAAAGCTTCGAATCGACAATTTAAGGTATAGGGAGTATTGCCTTTCATTGTTTTCAATATAGGGATTCGATGTATTTAAAGTGGATTTTGAGGTTTATGAGGGTTTATGGGTTTTACGATAAACTGATGATTTGAGGGTATTTCGTGAATCGATTATTAAGGGTTGAATTGAATTGGATTAAATAGACCTTGAGGGTGATTTTCCCTGTCGATGTTGTTTTGACCTTGTGGTGAAAGGGATTTATGGAGTTTATGGGAATCTTGAGAGTTAGTGAAGGTTTAGGTGATTTGAGGTTTTGAATAGTGTAATGAATCGACCTAATAGACGCAAGTTTTATGCCTTTGATTTCCACGATGCATTAGGAATGTTGTAGGGATGTTTTGGGGGTAATTGGGGTTGAAATCGTAAGGGGTTTTGGACCTGTTGTGCTACTAATGCATAGCAGCGATTTCCTAAAATCGCAGGTTCGCAAAGCGAACCATTCCTTCGCAAGGCGAACATTCGCCCCAGACTCGCAAAGCGAGCAGCGCAGCGAATGCGCGATAAATTGTGTGATGATACTGGGATGGATTCTGAAGGGTGATTTTTAGCTCGCACAACGAATGTCCAAGCGAGTGGCTTTGCAAAGCGAACAGAGGTAGCAAGGAGGGACAGAGGGGAAGTATCTCTGGTTTTTGTATGGGGATGGGGATTCGCTGTCAACTTAGCAAAGCGAAGGTCCCAGCGAACAGGTTCACACATGGAACTCAGTAGCGAACGCCTGCTGTTTGCGAAATTTTGTTATGATTATTTGCTATCTTGATGTTTTGATTCTGGGATTTTTCTGATGATTTACCTGGTGTATACTGATGATTATGAGATGATGTTTTAAGATGTTTAACGAATATATGATGATATGATTTAACATGAGATATTGATGGATGATGATGCACATAATGGTTTTTATTGATGATGATGATTATTGACGTTGTGTATGATGTATTCATAGCATTTCAGTGATGATGTTATGCTTCATTCCCATTGTGCGGATATAAGGTAAATTTTGACGTGCTCCGGTTCTTGTTTGGAACCGATCCTAATGACGGGGATCTTTGGAAAGTGATGGCCTAGTGTCCATCGACTGTGATGATTGGTACCACATGCATGAGTCTTGTTGTGCATTGCATTTAATTTGCATTGATTTGATTTATGATGTTGTGATTTTGACGTTTTCCTTGTGATGACCCTGAAGATGTTATATATGATGATGACGCCATTTTATGCATATCTTGTTTTTATATTGATTATAATGATTTGTGATTACTCATCCTGCCTGTTTGAATGTTGCCTCCACGTGGGTAACGTGCAGGTGATCAGGCTTAGCTGTGGATGCCTTCGAGAACTTTTGGAGTTTATTTTGCTTTTGGTCGATGTAGAGGGTCTTGCTCTGATAGTGTAACATCAGGTCGGGGTCGTTGAGTCGAAACATGTTGAATTGTTGTTTTGTTGTTACCTGTTGGTTATGGTTTTATTTTGAAAACCTTCTAGTTTGGATTATTGTGGTTATGGTGGTTCCCCTGTTGATTGATGCCTTTTTTATTATTTTTTAGGAAAACCCATTGTTTACAGAGAAAATGTTTTATTTGATGTTTCTTGAGAAATGTGCACCCTTCTGAGTTGATTTTTACTCTGATAATTTGTGAATTTGGTTGTATGTATTCGTGGGGTAGAAAATGGTGTTACATTAGTGGTATCAGAGCAGGTCGGTCCGGCCGGCCAGGTTTTTACTTGATGTCAGTCCCTATCAGTCGACGAGTGTGTGTACACTGTCGATGTTTTAGTTCTTCTAACCTTGTTGGTGGTGTGCAGGATGGCTGGAAGAAATGATCGTGCAATTGCTGATGCGTTGGAATCAGTTGCTAATGTGGTGGCACAGCTAAATTCGAATGGTGGAGCTCCATATGAGTTTCGTGCTTTGGGGAAGTTTCAGAGGATTAATCTGCCGACTCTTTTGGGTACTCACGATCCAGCAAGTGCACACAAGTGGTTGAAGGCGATCGAAAAGATCTTCCAGGTGATGGGGTGTACTGATGAGCAACAGGTTCAGTTTGGAACACATATGCTAGAAGAAAAGGCTGAGGATTGGTGGAATAACACCCGTTAGAGACTCACGAATGTTGGCACTGTGATAACCTGGGTTATCTTCAAATAGGAGTTTCTGGGCAAGTATTTTCCAGAGGATGCTCGTGGCAAGAGAGAAGTGGAATTCCTTGAGCTGAAGCAAGGTGACATGATTGTGGCAGAGTATGCCGCAAAGTTTGAGGCTTTGGTGAAGTTCTGTCCGCACTACAATCGTGCTGATGCTGAGATGTCTAAGTGTCTCAAGTTCAAGAATGGGATGAGACCGAAGATTAAGCAGGGCATTGGGTATCAACAGATCCGCAGGTATGCTGAGTTGGTTGACAAGAGCAGAATCTACGATGAGGATAGCCGAGCTCGATCTGCTCACTACAAGCAGTTGAGTGAGAAGAAAGGGAAGTATAGGGGTAAGCCTTATACAACTTCAGCTGATAAAGCAAAGCAGAAGGCTTCAGAGGGAAAAAAGACAAGTGGGGGAGAAGCTCCCGCTTCTGGGAAGTGCTATAAGTGTGGCGAGCAAGGCCACCGTGCTGATGTGTGTACCAATAATGTGGTGAGGTGCTATAAATGTGGTAAGAAGGGACATAGAGCTACTGACTGCAAGGACGATAGTCCAACCTGTTTCAATTATGGTGAGAAAGGTCATATCAGTACTCAATGTCAAAAGCCGAAGAAGACTGCTACTGCCGCCCAGACCAGTGGCCGTGTGTTTGCTTTGAGTGGTGTCGAAGAGCCAGTGAAGGACAACCTGATTCGAGGTACTTGTTTTATTAATAATATCGAGTTGGTTTCTATTATTGATACTGGTGCTACTCCTTCTTTTATCTCGCTTGAATGTGCTAATAGACTGGGTTTGAAATTGGCTGATATGAATGGTAATATGGTAATAGAAACTCCAGTTAATGGTTCTGTTACTACTACCCTTGTGTGTTTGAGATGTCCTTTGACGATTTTTGGGAAGAGTTTTGTGATGGATTTGGTGTGCCTACCATTGCACCAAATTGACATGATCTTTGGAATGAACTGGTTGGAGTTCAACCGTGTTCATATCAATTGTTATAACAAGACTGTAGAGTTTCTTGAGATTGATGATAGTGGGGAGTTGATGTTCTTGTCTACTAAGCAAGTAGATGAACTTATGGAAGATGAAGCCTTGGTGTTTGCAATGTTTGCATCGTTGCAAATTGATCGTGAAGCTGCGAGTGTGGAGTTTCCTGTTGTCTGTGAATTTCCAAATGTATTTCCAGATGACATCAGTGATTTGCCTCTAGAACGTGAAGTAGAGTTTACAGTGGACTTAATACCAGGTACGAGTCCAGTGTCAATGGGTCCTTACTGGATGTCTGCTTCTGAGTTAAGTGAATTGAAGAAACAACTGGAAGAATTGCTTGAGAAGAGGTTTGTCCGACCAAGTGTTTCTCTGTGGGGTGCTCCTGTATTGTTAGTGAAGAAGAAAGATGGTAGCATGAGGTTGTGTGTTGATTATCGACAGTTGAATAAGGTGACTATTAAGAATAAGTATCTGCTTCCGAGAATTGATGATTTGATGGATCAACTAGTAGGTGTTGGTGTGTTTAGCAAGATTGATTTAAGGTCGGGTTATCACCAGATTCGGGTTAAGCCTGACGATATTCTGAAGACAGCTTTTCGGACGAGGTATGGTCACTATGAATACACTGTGATGCCATTTGGAGTGTCCAATGCACCTGGCGTGTTCATGGAGTACATGAATCAGATTTTTCATGAGTATTTGGATAAGTTTGTGGTGGTGTTTATCGATGATATCTTGATATATTCTAGATCTAAAGAAGAACATGCCGAGCATCTGAGAACTGTATTGCAAGTACTGAAAGAGAAGAAGTTATATGCAAAGTTGTCCAAGTGTGAGTTTTGGTTGAAGGAAGTGAGCTTTCTTGGCCACGTGATTTCAAGTGGTGGGATTGCTGTAGATCCCTCTAAAATTGATGCTGTGTTACAGCGGGAGACTCTGAAGTCTGCTACCGAGATACGAAGTTTTCTGGGATTGGCAGGTTATTACCGTAAGTTTATTGAAGGCTTTCCTAAGCTGGCATTACCTTTGACTCAGTTGACTCGAAAGGGTCAAGCTTTTGTGTGGGATGTAGCTTGTGAAGAGAGTTTTATGGAATTGAAGAAGAGGTTGACGACCGCTCCAGTGTTGATTTTTCCTAATCCGAGCGAATCTTTTGTTGTGTATTGTGATGCGTCAAAGATGGGTCTTGGGGGAGTATTGATGCAGAATGGATAAGTTGTTGCTTATGCTTCGAGACAATTGCGAGTCCATGAGAGGAATTATCCTACATATGACTTGGAATTGGTCATTGTGGTGTTTGTATTAAGATTTGGACACATTATTTATTTGGCTCTAAGTTTTAAATGTTCAGTGATCATAAAAGTCTGAAGTACCTATTTGGTCATAAAAAATTGAGTATAAGGTAGAGGAGGTGGTTGGAACTGTTGAAGGATTTCGATTTTGATTTGAGTTATCATCCGAGCAAAGCAAATGTAGTGGCCGATGCATTGAGCAGAAAGTCATTGCATATGTCGATGCTTATGGTGAAAGAATTGGAATTAATTCAGTAATTCAGAGATTTGAGTTTGGTATGTGAAAAGACCTTTGACAGTGTGAAGTTGGGAATGTTGAAGTTGACTAGTGGTATTCTGGAAGAAATCAGAGTGGGACAGCAATCTGATTTGAAATTGATAGACCGATTGACTCTGATTAACCAAGATAACGGAGGAGAATTCTGGATTGATGAGAGTGGTGTGATGAGGTTTCGAGATATGGTATGTGTTCCAGATGTTCCAGAAATCAAGAAGAGTATTCTAGAAGAAGGACACCGAAGTAGGTTGAGTATTCATTCTAGTGCTATGAAGATGTACCAGAATTTAAATAAGTTGTTTTGATGGCCGGGTATGAAGAAGGATATCACAGAGTTCGTTTATGCGTGTTTGTCTTGCCAGAAGTCGAAGATTGAGCACCAAAAGCCTTTAGGTATAATGCAGCCGTTGACTATTCCAGAGTGGAAATGGGAGAGTATTTCCATGGATTTTGTGTCGGGATTGCCAAGGACTGCTAAGGGAAATGATTAAATTTGGGTGATTGTGGATAGATTAACTAAATCGGCCCATTTCTTGCCGATGAAGATTAATAATTCTATGCAGAAGTTAACATAGATGTATGTTGAGGAGATTGTGAAGTTGCATGGGATACCTTCGAGTATTATGTTTGATAGAGATCCGAGATTTACATCGAGGTTCTGGAAGAGTTTGCAAGATGCTCTGGATACTAAGTTGAGGATGAGTTCTGCCTATCATCCGCAGATGGACGGTCAGACAGAAAGGACTATCCAATCTTTAGAGGATTTGCTGAGGGCTTGTGTATTGGATCACAGAGGATCTTGGGATAGCTATTTACTGTTGATTGAATTCACGTATAATAATAGTTTTCATGCTAGTATTGGAATGGCGCCCTATGAAGCTTTGTATGGGAGAAGGTGTTGAACTCCGTTGTGTTGGTATGAATTGGGCGAGAGTGTTGTACTCGGACCTGAAATCGTGAAAGAGACGACTGAGAAGATTAAGATGATCCAAGAAAGGATGAGAACGTCGCCAGAAGAGCTACCATGATAAGAAAAGGAAGACACTTGAATTCCAAGAGGGAGATCATGTGTTTTTTAGAGTGTCGCCAATGACTGGTGTAAGTCGAACTTTGAAATCTAGGAAGCTCACTCCATGTTTTGTTGGTCCATATCAAATCTTGCAGAGGATAGGAGAGGTAGCCTATCGAATTGCTTTACCGCCGTCACTTGCGAATTTGCATGACGTGTTCCATGTGTCTCAGTTGAGGAAGTACATTCCGGATCCGTCGCATGTGATTCAGATGGATGATGTACAAGTGAAGGATAACCTGATAGTGGAAGCATTACCGATGCGGATTGATGGTCGAGAGAGGAAGCAACTGTGGGGTAAAGACATAGTTTTGGTGAAGGTGTTGTGGGGTGGACCAGCCGGCGAAAGTTGGACTTGGGAACGAGAAGATCAGATGAGGGAGTCGTACCCGACTCTATTTCCTTAAGGTAATTTTCGAGGGCGAAAATTTTTTAAGTGGGGGAGAGTTGTAACACCACAAATTTCGTAAGAATATTTATTTAATTTATTTAAACATAACATTCATGATTTTTAGTGAATTTTGGTGGTTTGTGGTGATGTTGGTATTTTGTGGAGTTTTGGTTATTTATTTAAATAATAGTATATAATATGAAATATATTGTAGTATTATTTACTTAAATAATATTAGAAGGGTAAATTGGACTTTTGAGGAGGATTAGTGAGGGTAGTATGGAGACAGCCCATTTTAGAAGCCCAAGGGTTAGGTTTAATAAAAAGGAGAATTTGAGAATAAGTTTCATTTTGTTAGACCGTGAAAAGAAGGAAAGAAGTGAGAGCTCTGAGGAAAAAGGAGAAGGCGATGATTCGAGAAGGTTTCCAAAGACTCAATAGAGAAAGCTTCGAATCGACAATCTAAGGTATGGAGAGTATTTCCTTTCATTGTTTTCAATATAGGGATTCGATGTATTTAAAGTGGATTTTGAGGTTTATGAGGGTTTATGGGTTTTACGATAAACTGATGATTTGAGGGTATTTTGTGAATCAATTATTAAGGGTTGAATTGAATCGGATTAAATAGACCTTGAGGGTGATTTTTCCTGTTGATGTTGTTTCGACCTTGTGGTGAAAGGGATTTATGGGGTTTATGGGAATCTTGAGAGTTAGTGAAGGTTTAGGTGATTTGAGGTTTTGAATAGTGTAATGAATCGACCTAATAGACGTAGGTCTTATGCCTTTGATTTCCATGATGCATTAGGAATGTTGTAGGGATGTTTTTGGGGTAATTGGGGTTGAAATCGTAAGGGGTTTTGGACCTGTTGTACTACTGATGCGTAGCACCAATTTCCTGAAATCGCAGGTTCACAAAGCGAACCATTCCTTCGCAAGACGAACACTCGCCCCAAACTCCCAAAGCGAGCAGCGCAGCGAATGCGCGATAAATTGTGTGATGATACTGGGATGGATTCTGAAGGGTGATTTTTAACTCGCACAACGAATGTCCAAGCGAGTGGCTTCGCAAAGCGAATGGAGGTAGCGAGGAGGGACAGAGGGGAAGCCTCTCTGGTTTTTGTATGGGGATGGGGATTCGTTGTCAGCTTCGTAAAGCGAAGGTCCCAGCGAACAGGTTCGCATAGCAAATTCAGTAGCGAACGCCTGCTGTTCGCAAATTTTTTTTATGATTCTGTGCTGTCTTGATGTTTTGATGCTGGGATTTTTCTTATGATATACCTGGTGTATACTGATGATTATGAGATGATGTTTTGTGATGTTTGACGAATATATGATGATATGATTTAACATGAGATATTGATGGATGATGATGCACATAATGGTTTTTATTGATGATGATGATTATTGACGTTGTGTATCATGCATTTATAGCATTTCAATGATGATGTTATACTTCATTCCCATTATACGGATATGAGGTAAATTTTGACGTGCTCCGGTTCTTGTGTGGAACCGATCCTAACCACGGGGATCTTTGGAGGGTGATGGCCTAGTGTCCATCGACTGTGATGATTGGTACCACATGCATGAGTCTTGTTGTTCATTGCATTTAATTGGCATTGATTTGATTTACGATGTTGTGATTTTGATGTTTTCCTTGTGATGACCCTGAAGATGTTGTATATGATGATGACGCCATTTTATGCATATCTTGTTTTTATATTAATTATAATGATTTGTGATTACTCACCTTGCCTGTTTGAATGTTGCCTCCACGTGGATAACATTCAGGTGATCAGGCTTAGCTGTGGATGCCTTCGAGGACTTTTGGAGTTTATTTTGCTTTTGGTCAATGTAGAGGGTCTTGCTCTGATAGTGTAACATCGGGTCGGGGTCGTTGAGTCGAACCATGTTGAGTTGTTATTTTGTTGTTACTTGTTAGTTATGGTTTTCTTTTGAAAACCTTCTATTTTGGATTATTGTGGTTATGGTGGTTCCGCTGCTGATTAATGGCTTTTTGATTATTTTTGAGGAAAACCCGTTGTTTACGGAGCAAATGTTTTATTTGATGTTTCTTGAGAAATTTGCACCCTTCTGAGGTGATATTTACTCTGATAATTTGTGTATTTTTCTGTGTGTATTCGTGGGGTAGAAAAGGGTGTTACACTCAACCTGGGGCAGGGTAGTGTTCAGTTAATCCAACTATACACTCAAATCACAAAGCAAAATCCAAAATACATGACGGTTGTTCATCATAACCCATGACTTGGCAGTCACAATCCTCCAACAAAATCGAAAAAAATAAAAAAAACTTAAAAGCCCGCTAAGTCGAATACCTCAAAAGGAGACTAAGGCAAAAATCAAGGCAATCCCGATGGACTTGAAAAGCAAAATCAATCCATGCAGGAGATAGGGATCAAAAACAAAAGCAAAAGAGGCCCTTGAATTCTCATAAAAATCAAAATAAGATCCAGTGACCATCATATCAAAACCAAAGGGTCACTGGCACCCATCAAAACAACATAAGGTGACTGCCATTCCGAGAAAACTTTGAACCATCACTCTTACACCGTCAACCCTTTTGGAAGATAAACTTGTGCAGAGTTAACTGAATGCAGGACTGGAGTTCATCACGAAGAAGGGGTGGGTACAAACCAAGTTTTGAGCCTAATATCCTTTGTTTCATAAACCATGAACCAAACCACGTTACAACCCTCAAAAGACCTAATTGAGGCGAGGTTTATTCTAAAAGCATACTATTGCAAGGTTGCGTAAACTGACTGCCCCATATTTGCTAATCTTCAACATTGGTGTCAATCTCCTTGCCATATCTCTCACACATTAGCAAATTAGCATAACGTATGGACTAACGGTCCATTTGTTTCACTATCACGACACTTCAATAAACGACTCTTTTTCAAAACATCCATAAGCATTTCATTAAGATTACCATTTTTAAATGTACAATTTTAACTGCAAACAGTGCTAGACATCATGACAACTCCAACAAGGGGCAATCAAAGAGAAACTTGAACCTTCAATGGTGTCGACCCGAAGCAAGACTCCCTCAAAACCCACAAGCTTGGGCAAATACTTCAACAGGTCAATCAGGGGCAAGCCATCTTAAAGCACATCAAAGTTCAACTTACGAAGATCAGATCACTTCAGAGTTGGTTAATCAGGGATAGACCATTACCATTTTTAGACTGGGGCAAGACCCATTGCAGAGGGCAAATTCCTTTCTGTATCTTCAGGATGGTCAAGCAGATCCTACCAGACATTATCAATCTTCGAGTTCAGAGCAAAAACACAATCTTCATGACCTGATCATGTCGCTACGCTCATTTTTTGGACATCCTGACCATCAAGCACATAGTTGTGGTCCTTCCAAAAATGAACTCATCATCAAGTGATCAAGCTTGAGGCTTCGAGAGCATCTTCGTTTGCTTCAATCATGGCGTCTTCAACAAATTGAGTGTCGAGGAAATCAAACCCTCCCACCACTCCAAGTCCAATCTGCATTGGCAACTACCAAAAGACCACCATGCTGGCATCCTCTATAAACATATCCAATCACCTGTCTGCAATCATATGCATCATACACATCATATGCATCACATTCGAGATCATAAACATCATTTGCATCATATGCATACAAAACCAAATCATACTTACCTAGCACTTGCATCTCTGCGCGTTAGCATTTGCATTGCAGTTCCATTATACATGGAACATCATTACAAAATCAAGTATTCATACCCACATAAGTCAGGATCCAGGATCAATCTCAAGATTTCCAAGACGTTCTTCAGCCCAGGCAGGGGCATCTTCTTCAAATCCATGGGCGTTCCTCATGAAGTTGGTTCAACCTTTGGTTGATCAAGTCAAGATTTCAAGGTAATCGTCAGCCCAGCCAGGGGTATCTTCTTCAAGTTCATGGGATTTCCTCATGAAGTCGCTTCAACCTTTGTTGATGAAGCCATGATCTCCAAGCAAGTCAGTGGGCATTCCTCATTGAATTGTCTCCTCAATCTTTTTTTGATGAGATGGTCATCCCCAGCTCATCTAGTAGCATTTCTCCGAGTCAGTGGGTGTTCCTCATTGAATTGAGTCTCTTCAACCTTTTGTTGATGGAGTTGTTATCCTCAGACCAGTCAGTGGTTTTCTACAAATTCAACCTTCCTCTTGGGCATTCCCCAGTGATTTGGTTCCTTTCAACCTTTTGTTGTCAAGGATGGTGTTCCTAAATGACTTCTTTACTTCAACATTTTGTTGTTGTCTCCAAATAAGCCTCACTCATCATACCCCCAGCAAACTTGACCTTTTGTCAATTTCCTTACTATCATCCTTTTGGTGGTAGCCAAATCCTGTCAATTCAACCTAACCTTCATCCTTTTGGTGTTGGTGGCCATCAAATTGGGAAGTTTCTATCATCCTTTTGGTGTTAGTAGCTTGTATTGATCGGTCATCCTTTTGGTGCCGACGATCCGTGAACCTTTGGTCTGTGTATCATCCTTTTGGTGAATGGCAACCTTTGATATCATTTTAATTGCTGTTATCCTTTGGTAGTAGTAAGTTGTGACCTCACTTTCATCCTTTTGGTGAAGGGTCATTGTGTGTGTGTGTGTTTACTATCATCCTTTTGGTGGTAGATCCATCATCCTTTTGGTGTTGGAGTTGTGTTTACTATCATCCTTTTGGTGATAAGTTTGTCATCCTTTTGGTCTCGGATATCCCTGTGTGTGCGTGTTCACTATCATCCTTTTGGTGATAGGTCTGTCATACTTTTGGTGTCAGATATCTCGGTGTGTGTGCTCTATTATTCTTTTGGTAATAGCGAGCTTTGACCTCATTTTCATCCTTTTTGGTGAAGGGTCTGTGTGTGTGTGTGTGTGCTCTATTATCCTTTTGGTAATAGAGAGCTTCGGCCTCATTTTCATCCTTTTGGTGAAGGGTCGAGTCGTGTGTGTTTACTATCATCCTTTTGGTGATAGGTCTGTCATCCTTTTGGTGTCAGATATCCAGTGTTTGCTTACTATTATCCTTTTGGTAATAGCGACATTTGACCTCATTTTCATCCTTTTGGTGAAGGGTCTGTGTGTGTGTGTATACTCTACTATCCATTTGGTAATAGTGAGCTTTGACCTCATTTTCATCATTTTGGTGAAGGGTCTGTGTGTGTGCTCTATTATCCTTTTGGTAATAACAAGCTTTGACCTTATTTTCATCCTTTTGGTGAAGGGTCTGTGTGTGTGTGCGCTCTATTATCCTTTTGGTAATAGCGAGCTTTGACCTCATTTTCATCCTTCTGGTGAAGGGTCAGTATGTGTGTTTTCTCTATCATCCTTTTGGTGATAGACCCATCATCCTTTTGGTGTTTGGAACCTGTGTTTACTTACTATTATCCTTTTGGTAATAGCGAGTTTCGACCTCACTTTCATCCTTTTGGTGAAGGGTCTGTGTGTATGTGTGTGTTTACTATCATCCTTTTGGTGTCAGGAACCTGTGTTTACTTACTATTATCCTTTAGGTAATAGCGAGTTTCGACCTCACTTTCATCCTTTTGGTGAAGGGTCAGTGTGTGTGTGTGTTTACTATCATCCTTTTGGTGATAGGCATGTCATCTTTTTGGTGTCAGATTCTTCTGTTATCATCCTTTTGGTGATAACGACCTTTGTAAGTTTTTCAGTGTCCACTCCAGGGGTTGACATTGATCCATCATTCCACCTCCCAAGCATTTTCTTTCTTGTCGGACAAATTTGTGGTCTTCTTCATATCTATTTGTCTTCTACCTAGAAAGAATGAACGCCGTAGCAGTTCATCTTACTAGGTTCAAGTCAATTAGATAGGGGCATCTGTCATACCCCAAATTTCTCCTACCCGTGTATAATTCTCATTTATACCTCCATCCACCAACCATTATTCAGAAAAATCCAAAAAAAATGCTGCTTATGCTCATGGTCCCAACTTAGGGTATCATAGGGTTGAGGTTTTGCAAGGTTCGTTTCAAGCAAGTTGTCAAGTCAGGGTTATCGAGGCGATGGCATAGTTTCAATTTGTCATGTGGTGGAAGTCATCAGATTATCAAGTAATGATTAATGAGAAGTTTTGGTTCAAATATCAGGCTATGCAGGGTCTTGGTGATTGAAGATTCAATGACTGGTTCATCATGTTTGAGATTGATTCATGGTTTCTTAAGGGCAGCCCATCCAATCCATTTCAAAACCTTTTTTTTCTTTATCCATGTTTTAGTCCACTTTTTTTAATTACATTAACCATTTACATTGACCACATATCCATAAACCACTTTTAAATCCATTTCTTTCATAAACCATTTCCATTTTTTAAACATATTGTCACAAATCATTATCCAATATCCAAAATCCATCCATTCATATTACAATTTCTAAACCTCTTTTAATCCATTCTCCATTTTCCAATATCCAATCTCCATTTTTTATCCAATTTTAATCCAATAATTCATATTACTATTCAAAAATCCATTTTCAATTTTCATATTAATAGCCATCAAAGCCCATTTACAATTAAAAAAAACCATCATAAGGCTCATGTCTTGAAAGAAAATCAATTCAATAACCAAAGGCCCATGAGAATTTCATTCCAAGAGTACATTATCTACTATCTACCCATTACTAAAAGGTTTCATGAACTGCCCAAATTGCCCTTCCACCAAAAATAAAATTCACTATGAAAAGGTTATTTCGGTAACTAACAAATTCATCCAAAATCAAAAGTAGCTTTTCACAATTGCATGTCATGTGTTGATTTAACATTGGCTACTATTTACTATTTTCAATTTACCCATTCAAATTAAATATTACACACACTCATTCTCTCTCTTCATTCAAATTTCAAATCATTTTCACTTTTTTTCCCACACTTTCTCACTTTCATTTTAATTTTTTTTCACTATATTTTTTATTATCGCTAAAAATACTAATAATCTATTTTTTAATTTTAATAAAACAAAAAACTTATTTATCTCAGGGGTCACTATCAACATAATATTTATTTTATTTTAATTAACTATTATCTTATATTTAAATAATTTTTTTTCTTTCTCCATCTTATGATTCATTTTTTTTTCTTTTTATGTAATTATTTAATACAATTTAATTTATATGATTATTGTTCATTTTACAATTAAGCATATCATTTTAAATTGCATTTGTATCTATATACATTTTATATCGCACCAAATAATTTATTTATCTCACGGGTCATTATCGCATCAAAATTTTCTTTTCGTCTTTCTTCATCTCACGAGTTTTTTTTTGCATGATTATTTAATACATATGTATATAAATACATTTTATATTGTATCAAATAAACTTTCTATTTCACGGGTCACTATAAACACAATACATATTTTATTTTAATTAATAATTATCTTAACTTGAAAGATAAAATCCTTGTGATCAAATATTAAATATTTCTTTTTTTTTTATCTCAAGAGTCTTTTTTTTTCTATTTGTATTTTAATACAATTGAATTTATATAATAATTGTTCATTTTATAATTAATAGCTAATTTAAATTTAAACACGTATATAAATACATTTTATAACGTTCCAAATGTACATTTAAATATATTTTATACTGTATCAAATAATTTTACTTGTGCGAGAGCACGAGTATCTTACTAGTTCACCAATAATTTATTTCTTCCATGTTATTAAACCAAAGCTTTTTAAAGTTCTTGAAGCATACAGGTTATGCAATATACATTCAAGGGCCAAATTCAAGCAAGGCAATGGAAATAAAAGGAAATACCATCCAAGATAAAAGAAAAAAGCCTGCAGCAAAACCGTCACAGTACACAAAGCCCATCAATTTGTATCACTATTTTTTAATACATATACAAAAAAGAACCATTACTTTGTCTTTTTGGAAGCCCATTAAAAAGAGTGACAAGCAAAAATAAAAGAAGCCATATGAGGGTACTTTACATAAAGCCATCACACGACCCATCTCATACATAACCTATTCCCAGCCAAGCACCTCAAGTGCTAACAAGGATATACCGAACCACTCCAGCTGCCTGCACCTCTAAGTCTTGACCCCACATCTCACACACACCATAATGCATCACAATTCATGTGCCAGGATAATTCCACGAACCAAGCCGCATCACACCAACGCATCAATTCTTCCAAACCTGTAAAGGAAAAAAGCAACAAGACTACCAGTTGTTACAGACCATCACAATATGCTGCCAAACCGTGAAATACACAACACATGAAACGACTTGTAAGGACCCTCACCTCATGAACCGTACGCTCATTGCTAATCCTTCATCACGCTGCAACAACATTTCGCACCCCAACCTGTATAATATCAGCTCACAACACCAGGCCATTACTTCGCAACCGTTACGCACTACAACCCAGCCCCACTCAATATTCAAAATCACGGCATTACACACACATTCAAGATAGAAAACTTGACCCCACAAAGAAACAACACGCAAACACCCACCTTCCCAAAACTTGCACAAAATCAATACAACATGTTTCATGACATCCTGCAAAACGACAACAGCGAACGAAATATAAACAAAGGGAGTCGTACAACAAAAAGAAAACCAAGTCATGTACAAAACACAACACCAATACCAATTTCCTATCCTATCCTCAAATCTCTCCTATAAAACCAAATCCATTCTCACTCATTCGTTCAAGCTAACCGCCAACGTTACCCTGCCCCTAAACCTTATTCTTCCTCAAACCATAACTTTTATGCTTTCACCATTATTTTTGAAACCCTTCAAACCTTCACCTTATATCACAAACAGAACAACCTTCAACAACACCCATTCATAAAGCTAAACACACCCAAACCGAACCAGAGAAATCGAAGGAGATGAAGTGAAAAATTCATCGAAACCCAATCGAAATTGAGAGAGAAAGAAAAGAAGAAGAAAAAGAGAGATCAAAGTCGAAATAGAATCTAAGAAAGGAGAAGATTCACAAACCTGTTTTCGATACCTAAACACAGCGAGAGAGAAATCGAGGGAAAGAAGGTTTCGCGCAAAGCATAGGTTGGAAACGGCGCTGATTTCCCTTTAATGGCTCATATTGTTTGATTTTGTTCTTCTTTGTGTTTTGATTTTTAAAGGAAAAAGCATTAATATATTATGTTGCTGATACTATTTGTTTCTTTGAATTAAGTTTTGACATGTTTGGCATTTGTTACTTGTTGCTTTATCTTTAAAATAAACAAGCAGACTGTGCCTTCTACTTGTAACATTAGTTTTTTTCTTTTCTTTTCCTATGTTGGATATTGGGGTTTCCTAAAGCCCATGTTATGTTACACCATCCTTTTGGTTTTGCACCGCCTGGCCTGGTTATGAGATGATGGGCTCATAAGCCCATATGATTCTCATGTGGGTAACTTATTTTAGTTCTTACACTCACCTTGTTTCTAATGAACCCGACTCAAATTTGTTTCTCTTTTCATTTTGTTTCTTTTTCAATTTGGGCTTTTAGTTTTTTTTTAATAATAGTAATATTTATTTTGTAATATTATTTCTCTCTTGATCTACGATGTCTTGAACTACCTTTTCATTTTGAGTTCCACTTCAATTTTAATTTCGTTTTTGGGTCAATGATATAACAAAAGGTCATGGATGTCAAATCTTGATCAATATGAGACCATTTTTTATTTTATTGGTTAATGAAAGTCTAAAATCATAGATTGTCGATTTATCGACTTAAAATCATGATTAAGATGAGACCATTTTCTTTCTCATTTCGATTTTATTTCTATTTCCATTTCACATTATCTTCTTCTATTTTCACTTTCGATCGATGAAGTCTTTAGAATCGCGAATGTTGGTTATTGAAGCATTTAACCTTCATTATTTCACATATGTAGTGAATGATCATCAAGATCATTTTCTATACTTTGAGGTCGTGATAGGTTACCTTCGATTAATCGACGCAAGTTTGTGATTAAGACGAGACAGTCACCTTTTCTTTTTTGCGTGGCACGAATTCATTGGAGAATGATCCTCAATATTATTTCTATATCGTGTTTTAGCACAAAGAACAATTGCGCGACCTCCCATAGTATGATCTTTGTCATAGATCGTGCTACGATGGTTTAGCGCTACATGTCCCATATCGAAAAATGATTCTTCGTGGCCCAAACTTATGTTTGAAATCCCAAGGATGGTTATTTAACCATCGTGGATCATTCGTTCAAACAATTAATGATTAATCACTAACAACTAACTTTAATTTCTGTCAATATATTCTTGCTTTATTTTTTGTCGATATTCTTCTTCATATTCTTATCATATTGTTCATATCATATACATCCTATTCATACTTGTTCATCTAACCCTCTTCTTGTTTCTTATTTCATTCTTAATCAAAACACACTAATAATTATTGAAACAATAAAAAACTCAATTGGTGGACTGTTGGTTACTTTGACTTTGTACAAAAACCCTAACAAAGGAGCTTTTGTCTGAATCTTGCTCAAGGCTTAGTTTAGGATACCTCGCACACACACGGCTTCCTCTTAGGCTACCTTACAATGAGACCTTTTATTTTGTGCAATCCCATGTACTTTACATGTACCCCGCTCCCATTCCGATGTATGCATTCGTCTTGCTTTTATTGTGGTTTGGTTACTAGGACCTCCCCTAGGGACTAGCATAGACAAAACCATTTTCAAACTAATTCTCGATTCTTCGTCGAGCCCATTTTCAAAACACCCCTATAAGTTGATTGCTCATTAGCATTCGCCATCAACCTAACACACACACTCGCACATTTCATCATGGTTTCGTTACTAGGAGCACCCATAGGGACTAGGATCGATTCTCACCCATTTTCAATCAAACCCTCGACTCGTCGTCGAGCCCATTTTCAAAATCAACCTCCAACCAAACTCTTTTAAAATTAACCTCTTCACATATAATCAAACCCTTGATCCAACGTCAAGTGGATTTTCATAAATAAACTTAAAAAACGATTAACTCTTTTCAAGGTGAAAAATGGGGGTTCAAGTCTTTGATCTCCCTTCAGTTGTTTAGGTGCGAGTTCTCTTACTCGTGTGTGAGCAATTGACGCCTCTAAAATACTTCTAATTCATCCAACCTTCAAACCTTTTCGAACTCAAACCTTGATGAAAGAGAGAGAGAGAGAGAGAGAGCCAAGTCTTTGACTCACTCTCCCGATTACTTGGGCCCGAGGAATCTTTCTTAAGTTCGAGTAATCGTCATCCAAACCAACCAATCTCCCCTCTTTTTGTGGTCGTATCCACGAACTACGACTGCTCTGATTCTTTATTCTTGTCCAAATAAAGATACGTAGGCACAAGATTGCGATGATCTTGGTGAGTTACCTTCCCTCTATCTTCCGTCTTCCCCCTATCCTAACCCTGTAGTCGACGACCATGTTCTTATCTCCTTAAAGGTTTTCTCGATATTTTACTTTCTCACTTTTGGGATAAATAAAGTTCGGTGGCGACTCTGTCGAACCGCAATTTTCCGCGCCTTTCACGCAAGGGTTGTGTCTTCGATTAGCGATTTTTCGAGGTGCGACACTATTATACAACCGCCCAATTGAAGTAAATCATTCGAAATAATTTGTGACGCTAGTGATTATGTTGTTGGCGCTGTCTTAGGACAAAGAAAGGATAGAAAGCTTTATGCTATATATTACGCAAGTAGAACTTAGACAATGCGCAGATGAACTACGCCACCACAGAAAAGGAACTCCTGGTTGTTGTGTTCACTTTAGATAAATTACGTTCTTACTTGGTGGGAGCGAAAATAATTGTCTATACCGATCACGCCGCAATTAGGTACCTGTTGAATAAGAAGGACACTAAACCGAGACTTTTAAGATGAATCATGCTTTTGCAAGAGTTCGATTTAGAAATCAAAGATAAGAAAGGGACTGAAAATGTAGTAGCGGATCATCTTTCTAGAATCGAGGATCAAGAACCTGGGCAAGTTCCCATCAATGACGATTTTCCCTATTATCGACTTGTAGCCCAGTTAGAATGTGAAAGCAAAACGAGTGAATGCTCTTTAATTTATCATGATGCAGAAACAAATGAAGTTGTGGAATCAATCTGCACAAAGACCACAGTGTCGTGGTATGCCGACTTTGTCAACTACCTAGCAGCTGGGGTACTTCCACTAGACTTATCTTACCAAAAAAATAAGAGATTCTTCCATGATCTTAAACACTATTATTAGGATTAGCCCCTGCTTTTCAAGCGAGGCGCCGACATAATTTTCTGTAGGTGTGTCCCTGAATCTGAAGTAAAAGATATCATATCTCACGTCACTCTACACCATATGGAGGGCATGCATGCATTTCAAAGACATGCCCTAAAATCTTACAATCCCCTTTGGAAGGACGTCCACACCGCGGTCACAAATTGCGACTGGTGCCAGTGCACTAGTAACATCTTTAGACGCGACGAGTGTCATACCCCAAATTTTGACCACTAAGATTCCCCATCATTGTGCAAACCATCATCACAATATGGATGAACCATCATACCTTATTAGTCTCCCCAAAGATGGGTGAGCATCCACCACAATCAAACTTAGGGTTTCAAGCCCTCTCAGAGCTCTTAGACAAAGGATCAATCAAGGAATGACATGATCTTCAACTTGTCTAAACCTCTCAAACATCCACAATGGATCAAGAGGACTCCCACATCAAGGATCAAGCACAAGGCTGCAACATTCCAAGTGAATTAAGCCTCAAGATCGCCAGTGTCACCAAATTAGGGTTTTGGTCGACCAGGGCCTCCAGATGGAATTTTTCCTCTGGGCATGAGCCAATGCTTCAAAGAACAACCCAAAATACTCTAAGGGACCTCATGGACTGGATCATCAAGTCAATTTAACCTCAAGGGATGCATTCATAAAAAATCAGGAATTAGGGTTTCTTGACCAAATTCACTCCTAAGTTGACTTTTGGGACAAAGCATGAGCCAAAACCTCAAGAAATGACTTGAGGGTCCCTAATACACTACAGTGGTCCATTTTCAACAATGGATTGATCCAAGAAGCTTGATTCACAAGTTTCAAGTTCATCAAAACCACAAATAGGGTTTCGCGGAAAAAAGTCAACTGTGCCTTTGACTCTTGACCAGGACATGCTCCCAAACCTTGGGACATGATTCAATACACCCTATAACACCTATGAAATCAATCCATCAAGTTTGATTTAGGTTAAGGACTTGATTTCATAGAGGATCACACAGTTTGAAATTCATCTGATAAAAAGTCAACTGTGCCCAAAAGTCAAAGTTTGACTTTTTGATTTTTTGATCAATTATGGTTCCCTAACCCTAAAATGATGTTAATATGTAATTGGAATTATCATTCATCAAGAAAAATCAAGAAAAGTGGGATAACTTGTAAAAGGGGTAACCATAAAAACCTTAGAAAATTTCTAAGTTATGGAACAAAGTGGCTAGGGTACCAACTTTCAAGGATCATAACTTGTGATCCAAGCAACCATTTTGGCTGATCCAAAGATGGATTTGTAGCTCTCATGGCATACTTTAAAAGTGTCAACTACACCTCACTCCAATTCTTCATGGATTTTTAGTTATGGAGTGACCAAAATGACAAAAACATGAAAATGCCACTTTTTCCAACACTTAGTGAAATTTTCACTAAGTCAGAATCTGTTTCACTTTTTTCAAAATGTAAGGGCATTTTCAGTTAGATCCAAAAAGTGTCAAGACAAACTATGATCACCCACATGTTTTATCATATGAGAGATTTCCCCAATGGCCAATAACTCCATCAAATCCCATTTGAGCTAAGAGTTAAGACAATGGCAATATGCCTTGCTGCAACTGTCATGGCAAGGCAGATTTGTGCCTTTTGCTCGATTTGATCAAATTGTGCAAATGACAAACAAGTTTATCCATCTGAACACCTCAGGGGGAGACTAAGGAGGAACAAACACGGATCCATAAGCCTCCCAAGTCTTTGGAACTAAAAGTAGCTTGCCAAACCTAAAAATGCCTAAAAAGGGGACAGGACTCCAATTTTGTTTTGGATCATTCAATGGATGCACCAAGGTGACATGAACTGGGCCTTTTCCAACTGAATGAGTCAAGGATGATCTCTGAAGTAGGGAACCAAATGCCTGTGCTCTAACCTCTAGTCAATGGCTAGAGGAGACTTAAGATTCCAAAGTGATGCAATTGGACAATGACCTGCTGCAGTTTCCATTCACTATTGCTTGCAAAACAAACTTGCTCTACTATAAATAGAGCTCATTTGTGCTCAGTTTAAGTACACCAAAGGCCTACAACACTTGCCTTTCTCAAAATCATCTTCTCACTCTCAAAAATGCCTTTCTTAGCAAGTCACTATCGAATTTTTCAGTAGAGTGCAATTCCACTCAAACCAATTGCTCTAACACCTCATAAACATCATATGTAAGCTGATCAAACACTAAACACACAACTGTAACACTGATTTCTCAGAATCACCAGCCAGTTACTCATGTTTTCAACCATTTCCAACCATTTCCAATCAAGTCCAAGCATTCAAACACACTTCATATGGTGTAGGGAAGCTGTTCAGATCATCACAACTCATCTGTAACACCTCCAACTCAAAAATCACATTGCTCTTGCTGTCACGACCTTCAAGTAAGCCTAAACTTGGTCATCTCTTAATCTATGCATATTTCCTCGCACAATACTTTTGCCAAATGTTCATAATCATGCATATAATGTTTCCCCTCAATTAATTGCTTTATTTGAATCGTGTATCAAAATTCTCAGCCTTCATGTAAATTTTAGAGTTCTTAAGGTTTTGTCTCTATTTCTTATTCCATGCTTAAAATAAATGAAATTAAAGACCATAGACATGATCGTGAGGTGAAAACGAGCAGATTGATATGTGGATTGTGTGATTTCATCAAGTATTCAGTGAGATTGGATAGAAAATGCAAATTTGAGCAAAACTCCCTTCGCGCGTGTTCTTGGCCCATGTTCTTGGCGCCTTTTTCACAAATTTGAATATTTGAATTTTGTGATTTTATTTAATTGATTCAAAAATTAATTTCTCTCTGAGTTTTAATTATTTTGAGTTGATTCTTTTTTAATAATTCACAAAAATGTTAAAATATTTTATTTTACCAAAAATTCCAAAAAAAATACTATTTATTTCATATACTTGATATTTTTGCAAAGAATTAATCTTTTATTTGTTTTTTTACATTTAAAACATTTTTTCCTCCTTGATTTTCCAAATTTAATTGGTTTACAATCATTTTATGGATATAAACATGATTTTTGAAACATTGATCCAAGATCACCACTCATTTTTCACATGTTTTCAATACTTTTTATTAATTTTTTAACAAAATTAATTCCTTTTTTAAACAAAATTAGGGTTTTTATTAATTCAACCCTCATAAATAATTTCCAAACACTCATGGGCCTCTAATAGTGTGTAAGACCCAACCCCTTTGTAAATAATACCTTTGGGCCTCACACATTGTATAAGTCCCTCTGTATATTTTCAAACGTTCGGCGCGATCGTCGCCTTTTTAACAAAATCAACTGGGCATCTCCTTGAGCTATAAGACCCATCTTTATCCATTTTCAAACTCTTTGGGCCTTTAATAGAGTGTAAGACCCAACCCCTTTTTGAAACCAAAATGATTTGGGCCTCAGATGTTGTATAAGACCCACTGTGTTTTCAAAAACCTCAGCGCGATCGCCGTTTTCAAACAAATAACCCTGGGCTTATCCTTGAGTTGTAAGTCCCATCTCTTGTACAAAGATAAATCTTTGGGCCTCTAATAGAGTGTAAGACCCATCCCCTTATACATAAAAACTTTTTGGGCCTTAGTCGTTGTATAAGTCCCGATACGATCTTTAAGACAACGGTGCGATCATCGTTAAAACTTGGGCCTCTCCTCGAGCTGTAAGCCCCAACAATCTTTTCAAAGTACTTTCTCCTTTGATTTTGAATTCAAATATATGTTGTTATCAAAACTTTCTTTAATTTCTTTGTTGAACAACTAACAAAACAGCATGGAAGCTCTACAACGGGTAAGTGTTTATCCGCTTTCATTTACCGCTTTCATACGTATATAACTATATTGTGGGGCTGTTTCACTATAAGTCTTCTTTCACATCCTTTTATATACTTGTCACATATCCACTGTGTAATACTAGTATAGTTATTTAGAGTTTTTCCCGACAACTACGTCTAGAACTAGGTAAAGCCTGTTGGCACTCTCGAATACAAACAGAACTAGATCCCCCGTAGGATTCCAGATACAGTCTTCCCTCCTCTTGGGGTTAAACAATATGGAACAAAGAGAAAGGTAGTATTCTCGGTGAACTTTTTCTCAGACTGTCACCCTTAGAAATTTTCAAAGAAACTCTAACTCCCCAGAGATGGTCTTTTCTCTGTGAATGACATCTCTTGAGTTTCTTCTAAATTCTCGAACTTTCCTGGAATGATCTCTTCTCTGTGAATTGTGTTTCTTGAACTTCTCTTGGTTTGGGGACCCACAGGCTTCCTAAAAGCATCCCTGCCTCCTCTTGGGCATTGTACAAGGACCCTTCGGCTTCTTAGAAGTTCTCATGCCTTCTCTTGGGCTTAATACAAGGACCCTGACGACCTCTTAAAGGTATAAGACATAACTTAGTCATCCTTTGCTAGAGCAGTCTTTCCAGCGTCAAAACTCCGGCCATTTTAGGGTTGATACTCATCCCTTAATGCCCGCGCCTCCTCTTGGGAATTGTACAAAAGATAAAACTCTAGACTTGGATAGTCTAAACTTCTTGAGTCTCAAAGACATTCTCAAGTTCCTTTCAAACATAGGAAAAAACACTAATCACTCTAGAACAATCTCCAGCAGAAACCCGGTCTCTCTCATGAGAGTCCCCCACACTTGGACCCGCTTCAGGATCTCAATAATCCTCAGCAGTAAGTCAGCCTCCTTTTGGGTTTTGTATAAATGATTCTCCCCAGCGGAGCTAACCTTTTCAGACTCTCTTGTTGAGTCAACCACTTTTAGCCTCCGTCTTGGGCTTTGTACAAGACATGTAAAAAACACTCTCTTGTTGAGTATAAAAGAATCTCTTGTTGAGTCAATCTCCTTTTAGCCTCAATCTCGGGCTTCCTACGAGACAACAAATCACTCTCTTGTTGAGTATAAAAGACTCTCTTGTTGAGTCAATCAACCTTCAGACTCTCTTGTTGAGTTAATCACCTGTTCAAGACTCTCTTGTTGAGTCAACCTTTTTAGCCTCCGTCTTGGGCTTTATACAGGACAGATAAAAGTACTCTCTTGTTGAGTCAAACCCTTTCAGCCTCCATCTTGGGCTTTATGCAAGATACATTCTCCCCAACGGAGTCAAAATCCCTTTTAGCCTCAATCTTGGGCTTTGTACAAGACAGAAAGAACATTTTCACCGAAAAAGTCAAACTTCCAGCCTCCTCTTTGGCTTTATATAAAGAAACCCCTAGTTGAGTCAATCAACCTCTTAGCATCAAACTTATGCTTTGATCAGGGCACACAAAAATCAACAATTCCCTCAGAGGAAGTCCAATCCCTCTTTAGAGATGACAAGTTCTCTCTCAGTCAAACCCTTTAGCTTCACATCTTGGGCTTTGAACAAGATACAAATCACCTTTAGCTTCAATCTTGGGCTTTGAACAAGACACCAAAACATCTCTTTCCTCCCATATAATAGGAGGAACTACGATCGCTCTAATTTCCCTGTTTCGTTAAATGGGAATACATAGGCATAAGATTGCGAAATCTTAGCGAGCATACTGATAAAAAAAACTCAAAATCCAGTACATTCACACATCCATCAAAAACATCAGACCTAGTACCTTACCAAAATCCTCCTGTACAGTCACGACACTCCGTTATTAAACGAAATGACCTAAAGACAAACCCCCCTATTTTGATAGCATTTGTAAACCAACAGTTTTGACTGTTTAACCTCATTATGCAAGCAGGGTTAATTGGAGACATCTATTTCCCTTCATTAATCAGCGTCATTGGATAAAAAATGAATCGAACTATAGTGCCAAAGCGATAGTGATTCGAAACCATAAAAATCGCGCTACAGAAAAAATGGCGACCACAGTGGTAGTCTGTTCTTTCTTACAGTCTTAGGTGGAAAACTTTAAGCTCAAAAAATACCACATAAATGACGACTCTGCTGGGGAATCATTATCTGTATAGGATCATAGGGTTATAGAGGTCTAGGATGTTAGGACAAATATATATACTACATTTCCTAATTGATATCTGTGTTTACTTTTCTGCTAATGGGAATGCGTGTGATGCCGCATGTGGAAAGATTGAGTATACACCTAAGATAAGTGATGGCACTAGACGGGTAATCTTACGGGGAGTGAATCCCAGATAAGAGGTCCCGGTCGACCATCGAATCAGTGGAGATGCCCTTTGCGGATTCAATGCCTATACGACTTCGGTTGTTGAAAGCAGATTGTTCGATTGGGTTATCTGAGAAGCTGAGGATTTTAGTAGAATGAAACCATTTTATACTGCGGAAGCTATCAGAAATAGGTGTCACGCGATACTACCCTCATTTGAGATTACTCTAAGATACTACAGCTCACTGGCGATCCGCTTGCTATCGTTATCCCAAGAGGGGTCAGTGATTTTGAGGACAAGTACAAAAATCACCAGTATAACCTTTGGGGATGGGTAGAGCCTTGACTTCATGACACCGACCCTTTAACCCCATGTTTTTTCTATGTTTTTGTGTGCTGCATTCATGCATTTATTTCATTAAAAAACTTTAAACAAAGAAAAATTTTCTCTTCTAGTCACTCTTTTTCAAATTAAACTAAGACAATTACTGCAAATGTCAGATAAAGAGATTGCTAATGGATTTCGGTAGAAGGAAGACTCATAAGTACACCTTCAAGGTTCCAAAACTAGAGGATTTAAGAGGGTTGGCAAGGATAATAACCAACCCTGAGGCTTTCAGAGCTAAGTACGGAGGACTGTTGACTCTATTAAGGGTCCATGTAATTGAGGGAATCCTGGCTACACTCATCCAGTTCTACGACCCGGTCTATCACTGTTTCACATTCCCGGATTATCAACTAGCACCAACACTGGAGGAGTACTCTCACCTGACTGATTTACCCATTACTGACCAATCTCCCTTTTTTGGACTGGAAGAAATTCCAAAGGATCAAACCATTGCAAGAGCAATCTATTTGGACGAGTCAGAAGTCAGGACTCACATGATCATTAAGGGTGGTATCCAGGGTTTGCCAGCCCAATTCTTGATAAAGAAAGCTCTGTACTTTACTAGTATAGGGAACGTGGACGCCTTCGAAAGCATCTCTGTTTTGCTTACCTACGGGTTATTTCTATTTCCCAACATTGATAACTTCGTTGATGTCAATGCCATTAAGATTTCTCTGATTGGAAACCCTGTACCGACCCTGCTCGCAGATGCTTATCATTCTGTACACTTAAGGAATTTGTATAGCGGAGGAATGATCACATGCTGTGTACCCCTGCTATACAAGTGGTTCATTTCCCACTTGCCCAAGTCTGCTGCATTTTGGGATCCAAATAATACTTTACGTTGGTCACAGAGAATCATGTCTCTTACCAACTCTGACATCGATTGCTACAATCGAATTTATGAAGGGATCAGAATCATTGACCGTTGTGGAAACTTCCCTAATGTACCTCTTATAGGAACTAAAGGAGGAATTAACTATCATCCAGTTTTAGTTCGTCGTCTACTCGGATACCCGATGAGGCATGTCCCGCGTAATGCTCATCTAGAAGGTCTTTTCTTTAAGGAAGTAGAAAATGACAGGACACTAAAGACAGAAATAGTTCATGCCTGGAAACACGTTCATAGGAAAGGAAGAGAGTCTCTAGGAAAACCAGACTATATCTCGGTGGAACCTTATCTCCACTGGGTACAAACTAGAGCTCTCAAGCTGAGGATGCCTTGCCGTCGTCAGGAAGTTCTTCCATTAAGGAACTCTGTCCTTTACTTTATGTCTGATATGAAAAAACTTCAGGTGACTCTCAACAAAGTTCAACAGGAGAAGAGGTCTTGGAAGAACAAGTACCGTATTCTCAATGTGGAGTGCAAGTAAATACAACAACTGTTAAAAGAAAAAGATGCTTTGATTGAGATTTTAGAGCAACATGCTGTAGAAAATCAGGATGACCAAAGGAATTTGCTCGCTCTTTTCACTTGGAAAAGGAATGATAACCCGACAACGGCTCAAGAGCCCTGGTCAAAGAAAAGGAAAATACCAGAACCAGCACCTGAGCTCCCCTTAGAGAGGACTCGGGACCCATAAGTTTAGATTTCCTTTTACAACACTATGTAAATTACTGTATTTCTATTTACACAATCTTTGAATTCAATAAAACGGGGTCTTCCCCACTGTTTGATATTTGCAATCCAATTGTCGAAGTTTATCTTGATTAAACAAAAAAATATAATTAATATAATCATTGCGTATCATTCATCATTCTCACATAACACATTCTTCTTCCCTATAAATCTCACATTTGCGACTCGATTCTAGAGTCAAACTGTCTCATTCGTACAATACGCGGGCCAATCGAGAGAAAAAGATGGATGATCTCGAGGAAGAGAACAAAGAGTTGAGGGAAGAGATCGAAACTCTGAAAGAGGATATGAGAAACCTTCATAACGACATGCAAGCTCTAGAAGAAGCTCAGATACAACAATAAAGGACTGTGATCTCAGAGATCACATCAACGCCCATAGTAGAGAAGTATGATCCTAGGTATAAAATGCAGAAAGATCGTCCCTAGGGCATGCCACTTAACTATATCCCGGAAGGATATATTCCGTCGATCACGGAGGATCCGAGAACTGCAGCAGGAGCCACTAGGCCTGAAGGTTATAGACTTCAGGAAAGCAAAGATGCCAGGGGCATGACAGCAACTCCTGAAGGTTACAAACTTCGGGAGGCACCACGAGTCTCGACCGTAATGACTATACCACCACCCGTGGTACATGCTGTTCCAGAAGGACAGATTCCACAGATACCTTCTGGTGGGAACGAAAGTATGTTCGACAGAATGAATGAGTTCCAGGAACAATTCCTGGAGATGCAGAAAGAACTACAAGCCCTTCGCGGTTAGGATCTATTTGGAAAAGACGCCGCAGACCTTTGTTTGGTCCCCAATGTGAAAGTTCCGCACAAGTTCAAAGTGCCCGAATTTGAAAAGTACAAGGGTAACTCTTGCCCTCAAAGCCATTTGGTGATGTACCCTCGGAGAATGTCAACTCAGACAAAGAACCAAGAGCTACTGTTCATCTATTTTTCAGGATAGTTTAACCGGTGCCGCACTCAAATGGTATATCGGTTTAAACCGCACTAAGATCGACACTTTCAGAGATCTTGGCGCTGCTTTCGTTCAACAATAGAAGTATAACTTGGACATGGCACCGGACAGAGATCAACTCAGATCCATGTCATAGAAGGACAAGGAAACCTTTAAGGAGTATTCTCAGAGATGGTGTGAAATTTCCGCCCAGATTTGTCCACCTCTTGAGGAAAAAGAGATGACAAAGATCTTCTTAAAGACCTTGAGCTCATTCTACTACGACTGAATGGTCGCCAGTGCGCCCAGTGACTTTACTGAAATGGTAGGCATGGGAGTTCGTCTTGAGGAAGCAGTTCGAGAAGGACATTTAGTTAAGGACGTTGGATCATCAAGTAGTACCAAAAGATACGGTAGTGCTCTCCCTAAGAAAAAAGAGCAAGATATTGGCAATATCTCTCTCGGAAAGCAAAGACGACGGTACCAACCAGTAGCAGCTGTAACTCCTGCTATCAACTCTGCGCCTATTCCTACGTATCAACCTCAGGTTGCTCAGAGCCAATCGAATCAATAGCAGTATCAACAAAGGACACAACAACCTCTTCAGCAGGCTCGTTCTCCATATAACAACAATCGTACAACGCGACCACCAGGGTTCGACCCTATACCGATGTTGTACGCATAATTATTTCCCCTCTTACTGGTCAAGGGACACTTCCAAAATAGGTCTCTTCTTACAATATCGGAAAATCCGCCTTTTTGGTTCAAAGTGGATCAGACTTTCCCTTACCATCAAGGAGGACCAGGGCATAACATAGAAAACTGTCTTAGTTTCAAATCCGATGTGCAAAAGCTTGTTAGGAGCAGGGTCTTATCTTTCAAAGATACGAGTCCTAATGTTCAGACAAACCCGCTGCCTCAACATGAGAAAGCTGCAGTAAATTTGATAGAAGAAGAGTCCAACAACAGCTATCAAATTCATGATGTACTCTTATTAAGGGTCAACATGGTTAAGATGCATCGCAGACAGAGCGGATACAGTCATATACCATCTCACAATTATCACCAGTGTGATATCTGCTCTAAAAACAATCAAGGATATTCTGTGGTGCAATCATCTCTACAGGAACAATTGGATCTCGGATGGATCCAAGAGCATCGAGTTCGTGGAGTTAACATGACTTATGCAAATTCCAACATCATTTAGAACCACGACATCCGTGCAATGAATGTCAACTTGGTGGCAATGCACTCAAGGCAAAGCCAGCATCATAATCTTCCGTGGCACGATTACAATTCCTGTCTGACTTGCTCAGTAAATAAACATGGATGCTCTTTTGTACAAGAGGCCCTCCAGCGTCAGATGGATCTTGGGTCGATACAGGACTACCATGATAGAAATCCTTATCAAGTTAACATGATTCAAATCTTCGATATTCGTTTGATGAATACCAGCTTGGTGGAGTTACACGCCAAGCAAGTCCAACTAGGTTTTCTCACTTCACATGATTATCTGAGCTGTAAAGTATGTTGTGAAAATAACCAAGGGTGCGCTCTCGTTCAAAGAACTTTACAACACTTGTTAAACCACTGGTAGCTTCCAATCTATATGGATGAAGACACGGAACAAGTCAGTATGATTAATGGGAACCCTACTAGGCATCAAAGTCAGGATGTTCGATCAATGGAAACAGACCTAGTGAGGTTACACTGTATTCAAAGAGGACGTGGCCAAGTGCCACCACATAACTACGAGCACTGTAGAGTCTGCTTGGAAAATAGCCAAAGATGTTACCTCGTGCGAGCAGCCCTTCAGAGCCAGTTGGACCGCGAAGAGATCCAATCGTGTCCAGTTTCGAGGTCCATCAACTTGATGCCCGACTATTTCGCTGACCAGATCAAGGATGTTGTCATAATCGCTAATCACGAAAGGACCAAAGATGTTTGTACCATCATCCCTCTAATTGACGAATCAAAGGTTCGTAACCAAGAACTGATTGAAGTTACTTACGACAGTCAGAGAAATCAGAAGGCTCATGTAGTTATCTATCTGCTGAGACTGGTACCGTATGAATCAACTAAGGCTATCCCTTACAAATACGGTGCAACAACAGTTGAGAATGGGAAGGAAATTCCATTACCCTCCATCGTGAATATTGCAGACATCAGTCGAGTAACACGGAGCAGTCGAATCTTCAACAGAGGAGTTGGAGAACCTAACAGAGAAAAGGAATTTCAGACAGAAGCTCCCAATTCACCACTCAGTTAATCCAGTAATCCTGACCTTTCAAGGAACGATGATGAGATGCTGAAGCACACCCAAAAGAGTGAAGACAACATTGTTGATCAGCTGTTACAAACTCCTTCAAAGATCTATGTGTTATATCTTTTACTCAGTTTCGAAGCCCATAGAGAGGCTCTACAGAAAGTCTTAGAACAAGCCTTTGTGGAACAGGATGTGTCAATAAGACAATTCGACGGCATCATCTCCAACATCACTTCCTGCAACAACTTGGGGTTTAGTGATGAGGAATTGCCAGAAGAAGGCAAAAGTCACAACATGGCGCTCAATATCACAGTTAAATACCAGAACGATGCCTTAGCCAGCGTACTGGTAGATACCGGATTGGCTCTCAACGTAATGCCGAAGTCCACTATAACGCGACTGTCATTTAAAGGACCTCCGATAAGAGGCAGTGAGGTCGTTGTCAAAGCATTTGACGGATCCCGAAAAACAGTTATCGGCGAAGTCGACCTTCCCATAACTATCGGTCCTCACACTTTCCTAGTCACCTTCTAGGTCATGGACATCTGTGCAACATACAACTGTTTGTTAGAAAGACCTTGGATACACCAGGCTGTGGCAGTCACTTCGAAACTTCACCAGAAGCTGAAGTTCTTCAAGAATGACCAACTCGTCACGGTCTGTGGAGAACAAGCCTTGATCGGGAGTAACCTTTCATTGTCCACTTGTGTAGAACCCGAGGAGGTTGTTGGAACTCAGTTCTAGGCACTTTCGGTAAGCAATGAGAATCAATTAGAGAAAGGAAAATCGATATCCTCGTACAAAGATGCTCTCGAGGTAATCAAAAGTAACAATGCAAAGGGATGGGGACAACTTGTCATTCCTACTGATAATAAAACAAAGAAGGGTCTTGGTTTTTCTGCAACCTGTACCTAGACAACTACTAATGATGAAAGTCTTCATCCCATTCAGAAATTCTTCCATAGTGGAGGTTTCCTTCACCCAGTGTCTCAAGAAGTACATACCATTAATGAGGGAGATTCTTCCGACACAGATGAGGAATGGAAGTCCTATCTTAACAAGGACGGTTATATGTCTCAGGAAGAGGTGCCTACGCCATTTTTCTATCCTGCACAGAGTCCGAGATTTATACCAAGGTCAGACGTCGAAAAGATATTTGGAGATTGTGATCCAGAAGGATGTTGTGCTCCACCAAACTCATTAGAGGAGGACACTCTGATGAAAGACAACTTTGACCATGACTATTATGGCCCGATGGATGGCCTGCCGATGTGGCAGCCTTACCCAGGAGACTTGGGGCAAAAGAGTCAGCCCAACGATGCATATCAACTGAGCATCATTGAGAAGAATACACACGTCCCCACAGAATCATGGGATCATTACTCAGGGCATTCAAAAGATATCCAGTACGACGATGAATTTGCAATGATTGCAGGACAAGAGTTCCTTAATTATGCTTTTCCCAAGGTCAACGTCATCGAGAGAGATGACTCATCTAGTTCCAAAGAAGTGTGGGACACCCTGGGACAACCAAGTGGCAAATACGACTTCATGGTCAAGTATACCGCTCCGAAAAGCTCTCGTATCAGGCTCGAGGACATCCAGCCAACTAAGTGGGGAGATTTACCTGAGAGCACCAATACTATGCAAAATACAACTGAGGAATCCTCCTATGACAACTTTGCCTGGGAGACAGATTCCAATGATCCTGCTCCACCAGAAATCAGCGTTATTTCTGAAGACAAATCAAGGAAGGTACCAGACTTTGTGATTCACCGAGGAGTTCACCACCAATGGGTTGCAGTCGATGTTCCAAAGATCGTTCATAAGTCTAAGTAATTGTCGGCTTTATCTTAACCTTTCACCCTGCCTAGGTGAAACGAATGTTTTGATAGGGCTCACTTTTCTGTAAATACCTCTTCGCTTCGCCCAAAACGACTGAGTTTTGTTTTATAGGGCTGTAGTTTCAAGAATAGACTAAATCATAAATAAAATAACGTCGTTATGTAATTTCCGCATTAATTGTTGTTTTCTCTTTTCGCTTTTTCAGAAAATGGTAATCCTAAAAAACAACAAATAATAAAAACAAGCAGTTTTCTAAAAAATTTACACTGCACACTGTCGCTCCCAGGATTTTCATCCAGGTACAAACACGAGAGTGGCGCGGAAAACAGAGTCGCCAGCCGTGTAAATTTATCCCAAGAGAGGGAAAGGGAACATCGCATAAACCTGAGGAAGAGGGAAAGGAATGGTCATTGCAACCATAACCTGGGTTCGGGAGTCGGTTACGCGAGGGAAAGGTGCTAGCACCCCACGCGTCCATCGTACTCGATGGGATCCACGCTTGTTGTCTAATCTAAGGGTGAGTTATCCTATCATCTATGGCTGTACTAAAACGGAAGGGGAAGACAAAGACAGATTCGGTAGGACGTCGACGTCCTAGGCCTACGTACTCCCTTCGTGTAATGGGGAATTTAGAGTCAACGTAGTTCGGACCAAGTTCTTTTTGTGTTTTTTTATGAGCGACGTTAAGCTCGCGTCCGGCAGTTAGGGTCGATGCCTGTTTGCGACTCAGACGGAAAGTAACGTGCCCTTTTTGAAAATAACCTTTAGTTTGACAATCCCGAAGGACAAAAAGGTTTGAAGTTTGTTTGTATTTTTTAGGACAGAAGTGACTTAAGTTAGTTCATAACTTGCATTCCACCAAAGTCTAGGGAACAGGGGAGAATACTTAACGCATCGTCCCAAGACAGGACGCTCGCTAAGCACTCTAGAAAGATGAGAGGAAGCCCCTTATTTCTCATTCCTCACGCTTAAGGCTCGTGCGCAATACACTTTATTCTTATTAAGTGTTTTCAAGAAGTTCTGAGATGAGAAGAGGGACTCAAAAGAAAAGAAAACACTAAGGGGAAATCTATCCTAATGTTATCATGCAAAAGTGGCCCTAAGGTTGAGTTTGAAAGGGGAACATCTAGCTAAGTTAGCATGCATGGTTTGAATCCTAATGTCTATCCTACTCCAAGCTTAATCAAGGATTAAGTTGGACTAGGAAACCCTAAGGGAACACGCAAAAGTGAATCCAAGACTTAAATAAGTCTTGAGATCCAAAAGGGAAGAAAAGAAGTGAGGGAGATGAAGAAGAAGATGACACAAGAGATCAGAAACAAGGTAGGGCAGCAAGCACTTCATGTCATAGTAAGCTCAAATCATCAAAGAAGGAACATCATCCATCATACTCAAAACATGTGCCAAAACTAGGCAAAACATTCACTTATGTCATTCATGCAAGCCACAAAAGATCATGTGAGGCAAGAAGTGAGGAAATGTCATTTACTGGAAACCATATCAAGAGGATCAGAACCTCACACATGTCATTCAAAGCAAATAAGAGTCACCAAACATTTATGAGATCTTATGAGAAGGCATCTCAAAGAAACTAGTTCAAAACATCCAAAGAGTTGTGTCAAAACATTGTCAACTTGGAAAATCCACCATAAACAGAAAAATGATTAAATGAAAATGATTCCAAAGCCACAAACAAACCAAGTCAGTATATGATCACAACATATAATCATTCCAAGCTTCACTTAAACACAAAGGGTCAAAAAGATCCAAACTAGGCCACGTACCCAAAACATTCCATTCAAAGTTTGAGTCACATGTAAATATCAACCAAAAATAGAAGCATGCCTTATAAAAATCTGAATAAATTCTGAAAATCACTTCATATCCATCAAGAATGTATGTGAAAAAGGTCTCACCAAGAACCACAAAATTACATCACCAAATGGATCCAAACATCACACGTATCAAGCTAACGAAGCAATAATCGAGGAGCGAAGAGAACCACATGGAAAATAATCAAAAATTGATCACCAAGATATAAACATGACATTCAAACATTCATAATTAAGTGTAAATACATGGTAAAAAAAATCGGCTCAAGAAGGCATGGCAAAGTCATCAAACACAAGCATTAACCACAAGGGTAAACATGGAATACACCTTGGAAAAGAAAATCAGAATTAATTATCAAAACAAATGAAAAATTAAAATAAAATTCAAAAATAATTAAATAAGACATTAAAATACGTTCATGATTTTTTTTCGGAATTTTCGAATAATCGGAAGTATTTTTAATTATTAAAACAAAAACGAAAAAAAAAAAGAAAAAAAAAGAAAAAAAAAGTAATAGAAACAGAGGGTGTATAGTAGTTAGTGTGGAATGACACATATGTAAATCATATAATAAAAACAAAAATTAAAAGATGTGGCATCATATGGACCGTGGGATTAAACAATTGGACTGTCAAGATTTCGTCTCCTACCTCCAAACCCTAAACTCGTCGGAGACTGAACCAGACGCCGGAACTAGGGTTCCGGTCGTCTTCTCCGTTCACCTGCAACCAAAAAGTCACCAAAACACGCAAACGAATATATGTTCTTGACCAGAATTTCACCAGGATAAATAATATCACAATCAAAAATCATAAATGATCAACACACAATGAAAAACGAACGAAACAAGGATGGATTTAAAATTTTCAAACACACGAAACAACCAATCTACACGTCCAATCTCTAAAATAAATATATCAGAATGATCAGTGGGCATCACACATCAATATGCATATTTAAAAATAGAGTTCTATGATCATGGAAAATACCACTGACCTGAGATCACGCAACCCTTATCCTTGCCTTTAGCTTCCAACGACGGGTGATTTGTACTCTTCAGATGCCAAGGATGAAAGTTGTGAAAGAATCTTGTGAAAAGCCCTTGTGGATTGAGAGATCCAATGAAGAAAAGTTTTAGGGTTCAAGCTTTGGTTCTCCTCCAAATCACGTGTAATCCTCTCCAATGAGTGTATGAGTTTTTTGGTTTTTTTATCTTGTGAGAGTTAAGAGAAAAATTTGAGAGGGTTTTTGGTGTTTGTGAGAATGAGTGAAGTTCTGGGAAATGAGAGAGAGTTTTGAATATATAGTGGAGTCTAAAATGAAGGGCAAAAGGTAGAATTTTGGCTTAAGTGAAAATAACACCGTATTCGGCGAGAAATTTCGACTCTGAGCCTTCCACAACATCGTCCGCCTCTGAATCACGGTTGCAACGAAAAAAGAACGGACGTCATACGATCAAAATCGAGTGCGATCGATATGTTTAAGCTGCAAGACGTCACTGAATAAGTTGTTTTTTCAGCTTATTTGGTGTCCACTACTCGAAAACGTGACGAGGTCAACCTCTTCGGAGCATAATCTCGACTCGACTTTGTCAGTAAAGTTGTAGATCTATGAGTCAGTGACCTCTTGTCAAAATATGAGCGCAATCGGACAAAAAACGAGCGAGATATGTATTTTCCCGTGAAACAACTTTCAGCCTTTTTCTTCGGTTCAGCACTTCCGTTTTGCGAAATAAACCAAAACGATGATCTTCGGAGCATCGTTCGAACTTGAGCTTGTCTTGGAACTTGAAGATGATAAAATTTTTGATCCAATGCTTCGAGAATGGACACAATCCGATAAAAATTGACCGAGTTATGGATTTTACAAAATCTGACAGACAGTGCACTGCATCAAAGAACCCCACTGGTAATTCACATTTTCGGGGTCCTTCCGCTCGGACCTGACCCAAAATGAATTCACGGCACGAAGATAACATCTAAACGGAATTGTAGGCACCGGAACGACATCAATCCAATAAATGAGCTGAGAGTTATGAATTTTTTAGTGTCCGAAATACACCGGTTCAACACTATTTTTCACTGTTTTTTGCACTGTATCGACTCTGAAAACTCGAGTGTTCAGAGATCTTTCTCAAAGAATCAACCCTCGGTCTAAACACAAAAGTTGCAGATAATTTCAATATGGAATTTTTTGGCATAGGAATATCTCAGAAATGATGATCCAATCAGAAGTTAAGCCCTTTTGAATACCACTGACGCAATTATCTAGCGAAACTGAAATTCTAGAAACAAGTAATTCCCACCACTTTCCTTGATGAATTGACTTCCGAGCCGAACATAAAAGTTGTAGAGAATACCAAGACGGTTCTAACTGTTGAATATCCAGCCAAAACGAGTTTCAGAGCAAGAGTTATGAATTTTGCAAATTTGCACAGCAAACTGATTTTCTGCTCAAACTGTTCTGAATCGGCTGAAAACTTCAACTTCCTCTGAGATTCTTGACATGAAAAATTATGTTTGATAAGAGCTTTGCTGACCCGTTGATTACGTAACCCGGAGAAATACTTTGCGCATATGTCGAGTGACGAAATAAACGTCTGTTGCAACCTGACGATGTTTGAACAGAGAACCTTGATCCCATAACCACAAAGCCAAATGATATGCATGTATGTACCCGATGACCAAGCTAAAATGCAAATGAAGCATAAGCCACTTGAGTTAGAAAAGTGAAGGCAAATTTTGGGGTGCAACAGCTGCCCCTATTCAATCAACTTGGTCCTGAGGGTATGATAGTGACGACTTTTAGAAATTCCAGGATGCACGGGGATTGAATACCGAAAGAGCCCTGGAAATTTGCAATCCTTCACTGGAGAATTAGCCATAAATGTTGTACTGTCACAACACAGACGAGTGCTAGCCATGCTGGGTATAAAGTGAAACAAACTCTCCTAGGTTATGTCATCTCTATTGATAAAGAGAACTGACAAAGGAATCTCGAAATATGCCATCCCTGCTGATAAAGGGAACTGATGAAAAGAATCTTCAAAAGATTGCTATCCCTGCTGATAAAGAGAACTAGCAAAACAAATGCCATCCCTGCTGATAAAGGGAACTGACGAAAGAAACTTCAAAGGATTGCTATCTCTGCTGATAAAGAGAACTGGAAAAATAAATGCCATCCCTGCTGATAAAGGGAACTGACGAAGAAAATCTTCAAAGGATTGCTATCTCTGCTGATAAAGAGAACTAGCAAAATAAATGCCATCCCTGCTGATAAAGGGAACTGACAAAGAAAATCTTCAAAAGATTGTTATCTCTGCTGATAAAGAGAACTAGGAAAATAAATGCCATCCCTGCTGGTAAAGGGAACTGACAAAGAAAATCTTCAAAGGATTGCTATCTCTGCTGATAAAGAGAACTAGCAAAACGAATGCCATCCCTGCTGATAAAGGGAAACTGGCCAGCAAAATATGTCAAGCAAAAACTGAATACCAGGCGAGAACTGAATTTCACTAAAGAGAAAGGCCAAACCAAGGCAAACTTCTAACGGACTCACGGTCCACAGATAAGATGACTCCGCTGGGGAAAGGAGAAGTCTAAATAAAAGACTCTGCCGGGGAGCACAAATATGAGGAACGTATCCCTCCAAAATCTCCTGAGTTATGCCATCTCTGCTGAGAAAGAGAACTGGCAAGGAAAGTATCAAACCTGGCTTATGCTTCAAATGCAAATGTTTGAATTTTGCCGTAATGCTCCACACGAAGTGGAAATGCTACGCGCTTAAGGATGCAATGCAAATGCTTATGATATGCAAAAGGGGTCCCTCCAGCAAAATAAATGCCGGAGAGAAAAAACCAATTCAGCCGGGGATGACAAAAATAAATTGTCCTCTGAATCCAGGAAATCTGCTGAGAAGGATCATACTGATCGACTCCTTGGATCAATAACTTCTACTGGGGATGAAATCCCGAAAGAACTACCGGGGCTACACCTGTCCTTTATTGAATGTAACATCCAAAACCAAAGATTTCTCCTCTGCTGGGGGAGTTGAGAATGAATGCCAATAACGAAACCGGAAGTCTGTTACTGAGGATTGCCAATAACAGATGGGCTTAGGACCTGCTGGGGGATGCCAGTCCATAATACCATCCTGCTTGGGGAAAACAGTCCATGATACCATCCTGCTTGGGGATACTGCTGAACTTAGCCTGCTGATGGGGAGAATGACTTTACTCCCACCTTGCTGGGGACTAGAATATGACATTGTCGGCGAATGCACGCTTCCTGATTGGATGGGGGAAGTGAACACCCTGATTCTGTGGGGAAATAACGTCTTGATCCAGAGAAAATACTTTCCAGGTCTTCTGCTGGGGAAAGTCTGCTCTGCTGAGGAAAATGCAATCTCAATGCTGGGGAGAGCAAACTGCTGGGGAAATACAATCCTGTTTCCATCCAATCCTGACTTGTTTCTAAGGTCGTAAACGGCCCTTTGAACTTTCCACTTGCCCCAAACCACCAGGTCTAAAGGAAGAAATCATCTCAAGAGGATTTTATAGAAGACCGGGTGTTCGCGCTGCCCCAGGGTCTTCAAACTCTCGGAGAGATTTATCAGATCTCGACATAACTGCCCCAGACTTCATAATCCATGAAGTACATTACCTCGAAAGGAATTGTAATGACTCGAAAATACTCTGTCCCAATATTCTGAACTTTGAGGAGGTGTTTCAATTAACCATTTTCAAGAGTAGACGATTTCTCACGCCCTAGAGGTGGCTTGCCCCAAGTCTTGAAGGAACTTTTCCCCTGATTGATCTTACCGAGATTTGTCAAATCGACCTGATTGCCCCTGTCCGACTGCTTTAAGGAGAGTTTTTAGCGTGACTGCTCCAGATTAGCTGCATCTTATCACCATTTAACGGGAACCCCCAAGCTGTGTACAGTCTCTTAGCTACATACCCCTTGACATGATTGTCCTTCGGAGTTTTCAGCATCTCAACTTGGCGTGATCGAGCTTCTCGACTGTCGTTCATCGTGTAAGCTTCTTTGATATCAAACACATGCAAGCAGAAAATGTTTATTATGAGAATGAAAATTCTAATGCAACACTCATGTTAATCTTGAATTTTTATTGAAAATGCGTCGCCAAGCTTCGTGAACGAATTACTAGCTGGGATGCGACCTTGGTTTTTGAATGGCAAAACAATGCGCACATGCAATACCAACCAATCTTATTAGCAAAACTTATAGGAGTCAGGAACGCTGTCCCGTTGAATTACGCTTTCGGAATAAACCCTGTTTCAATTAGGACTTTTAAGGGTTGTAACGTGGTCTGGTTCACGGTTTCAAAAAAAAGGATTTATGGCTCAAAATTTATCGGTGCCCACCCACTCTTCGTGATGTCCTCCAGTCCTATGTTCAGTTAATCTGACCCAAACGCTCATCTCTCGAAAGGTTTATGATCTTTAAGGAACCTATGCCACTAATGGTTTGGCACCTAAGGAAGTTTTGGAGTGACAGTCACCCCTTTTTATCTTTTGTGTCTGTAATCACACGAATTTGTTCTTATCGAGGATTTTTCTTTTGATCTTTTCTTTTTGTTTTTCGCCCCCTTTTTTTATTTCCCTGATTTTGCCTAGACTAATTCTTTTGAGTTTTTTCGATTTTGAAGTCCAGCGGGATGCCCTAACTTTTGCCTAAGTCGCTTGTTTTCAAGTTTTGACTTAGCGGGCTTTCTTTCTTTCATTCTCTTCTTTATTCCCCTTTTGAACAAAGCGTGTGACACTGGTTGTCTTACTTGCTTGACAGGGTTGTGACTGCCTCACTCCTTGATTGTTGATGGATAACCATTGTGGTTTCACATCTCTCGCCCTCTTGACGGTGGGATAGAAGGTAATAGTTCCTCGGATGCACACTCTCCTTGGAATTTGAACGCTCAGTCAAACTAACTGACGCCTACCCTGCCCCTGGGTTAAGTATGAGGGTTTTTCCGTATGAAAGAAATTCCTACTTCAAGGCTCAAAGGGGTTAACGAGGGTCTATCTCCCTTATATCTCCAGTGTTTAGGGATTTGAAACAATGCCTGTACATCCTCAACAGGGTTTTATCCGAAAGCATACAACCAAAGATTTTGCGTTTTTACTTCATCATCCTCCCTCAGGAGTTCTAAACAAGAAAATTGGTATTGCAGTGCATATAAACATTTAAGAGTGAACATGAATGGATTACTTTAAGGAAAACATGCTCATTGTATTATGATCGTCATTAAAACAAACAAGTTTCTACATGCATACAATGCTTTAACGAGAAATGAAAAACTACAAACGAAAATGCAGTAAAGAAACTGATGACTGCCGTTGTCGAGAAGACTTGACTCCGCTTGGACTACTGGCTTTAGGAGATGACCCTTGAAGTCTTCAAACAGATGAGAGGTCGACATGCACAACCAAGTCTCCTTCTGGAAATGATATGTACCCTTTGTCAATCAATTGTTGTACTTTGGCTTGGAAGGCTTTGCAATCTTCGGTTGAGTGCCCCATAGATCCTCCATGATATCCACATTGCACATGGGGATTGTACCCCGGAGGGTATGGTTCTGGAACAGGCTTCAAAATCTTAGGCTCCACCAATGAGTTTCGAACCAGGTGTGGCAAGAGTTAACTGTACGACATGGGAACTGGATGAAGAGGAGCATTCCTTCTTTCCAAGTTGTTGCGCGACCTATGCTGATTTTGACGCTGATACTTCTGTTGTTGAGGAGCATAAGGTTGTTGGTACTGAATGACATTAGTCTCTCCTTCTTCTCCCTTGTAACGTTTCTTCACATTTTCAGAATAACCGGGAGCAACTTGAATCTTTCCCGTTTTGATGCCGTTTTCAACTCTTTCTCCTGCCAATACAAGACCTGAAAATCCAGCTGACAAACATCCAACCAATTTCTCATAATAATGCCCCTGAAGCGTATCCATGAACATATCAACGAGCTCTTTTTCCAACATCGAAGGTTGAACTCGGGAAGCCAATTCACGCCACCTCTGGGCGTACTCTCTAAAGCTTTCATTACTCTTTTACGACATATTCTGCAGTTGTGTACGATTGGGAGCCATATCAGTGTTATATCGATAGTGTCTAATAAATGCCCCTGCCAGCTCTCTCCAACTACGAACGTTTTTCCTCTCTAGCTGCATGTACCACTCCAGGGACGCCCCATATAGGCTATCCTGGAAGCAATGCATCATCAGCTTCTCATTCTTCGCATGCGCAGCCATTTTACTTGCGTATGCCCTCACGTGGGTCCTTGGGCAAGACATACCATTATACCTCTCAAAAGTGGGAGTCTAAAACTTGTGCGGAATAACAACGCCTGGAACCAACCCTAAATCCTCTAGATCCATACCCAAAGCATCCTGATTCACAACACCCCTTAGCTGTTCCTCTATCAACCGGAACCTCTGATTAGTGTCAATCTGGGAGCCAGCATCCCCACCTGGCACATAGAATGCATCATCTTGAATATCATCAAACTGACGGCCATGAATAGCACAGACACCAATACCACCTCCACCGACAATTTCAGCCCCGCCCGGAGGGATCACATCACCAGAAACAAGAATACCTCCGCCCGGAGGGTCATTATGAACATTAGTACCAGTAACACCAGTATGGACTCCTCCATGAAGGACAACTTCGTCATCAATCCTTGCAATCATTGGTTGGACAACGGTTCGTAACTGCTCTTGGCCCTGAGCAACCCCTTGCATTAAATCCATGAATTGGTTCATACGGGTCCACATCTTAGTCATCTCAGCTTGTAGTTGATCCATGAGTCTCTTCTGATTTTGTCTGGTAGAATACTGGTGAATGTGTCGATCTGCAATCCTGAGGTTAGAACAAGATAAGAATACCGGAGATAAACACCTGTCATGCAAAATGATTATGCAAAATGATTATGAATATGCAAATGCAAATGAACATGTTAGAATATTCGCAGGGCGATCCACCCCTTGATTCCAATTTAACAACAAGATAGAACGAAACTTCTGCTCATATATCAAGAAAACCAGAGGAAAACCAAATCACAAATCCAAGATAACAAGTCTGAACACAATAATCATAGATCCCAACCAACAAGCCTGGCGGTGGTCCAAATAATGAAATAAAATAGAAAACTTCGGCATGTCATCAAAGTCCACAAGTGTCAATCCCCCCCATCCATTATGCTTCTTGCTCCAGTCTTGAATTTCTTTGAACAGTTTTTTGGTGTCGGGATGTTTCGGTCTCTGAATTAGCTCTTGAATGAGAATGTCTCTCCTATGCATGATCCCTTCCAAGTATCGGCAATGTAACTCCCAAGCGTCTTCTCCAGAAACACCATCCATACTAGGTCCCTCATGTCTAGATCTCTTCACTTCAGCTTGGACCTTCAGTTCCTCTATGGAGGCTATGGCTTCATTGAGTCGACCCTCGACTGCTTATCTCTAGAATACCCCTGATAAGATCTCAGCGTCTTTCTTCTTGAGCTGCGACTTCAATTGATCAATCTGAGCTAGATAACCGTCTTCTTTTTGCTTATTCTCAGCCATTACAGTTTCTCGGTGAGCATTGAACCTGTGAATTTTTAACAAAGCCTTGTCCAACTCTTCCTTCTTAGACTCGAGAACCTTACTGATACCGTCTAGAGCTTGTTTCATCCTTTTTCTGGATGCGACCATGTCAGCTAGCTCCTTTTCTGCCTTAGCGAGAAGCTCTGTCTTCAACTTGGTGATATAAACGGCTTCACCCTGCTCATGTTTCAACTGATAAATCTCTCTTTGTAGCTCACTGTTTTCTTCTCCCAACTTTTCCTTTTCAGCCCACAACTTGTTAAACCTTTCTATCTCAACTGTGGTAGGAGGCTCAACCAGCAAGGGGTAAGATGGTGGTTCTACCGGGAAGGGAAGAAGCTCCTCTTCTGCTCGTTTCTTAATCCACTCTTTATAGGAAGGGAAAGCCCGGTTGTTACATTTCCCGAATGAAGTTTTTCCCTTCTTGGTCACCTGCTACCAAGCATTCACAATCTTCCTTATCATCTCTTGATCCTCAGTACCATTGAAGAATAAGGACTCTCTGACATCTCGCTCTTCAGGTGGACCTTTCAAAGGATAACCAAACTGTCTGATAGCAAGGGAAGGATTATAGTTAATTCCACCTCTTCTCCCTATCAAGGGTACATTAGGGAATTCTCCGCACTTGCAAATAATCTCTATTCCTAGCAAATCACGGTTGAACCAGACAATGTTGTCAGCAGTCAAGCCCATTAACCTCTTTGACCACTTCATAGAATCTTTCGTATCAACAAAGGCGCCAGTTTCTGGGAGATGGCTCAGAAACCAAGTAGATAAGAGTGGTGGACAACAACTCATAATTTTTCCCCGCCTATTTTCATTCTTGTAGTGGACTGAGTGATACATATCACCTAGCAAGGTAGGTATAGGATTCTTTGAAATAAAGATTCTGACAGCATGCATATCCACCAGATCAGGAACATTGGGAAACAGGACAATCCCATAGATGCACATAGCCAGAATAGCTTGGAAAGCAGTCCAATTCTTCTCTTTAACATGTATGCAAGCTTGATCAAACAAGAACTTCAATAAGAAACCCTTAGCTCCTTGTTTTTCCTCAATATTACTGCTCAGAACAGATTCACCAATATGAAGAGCAATAACCATTTCTTTTATCCCGGGGTGTTCTTCAGAAAAGAATACTATGTCATGCCTGATGGGGATTCCCAAAATAAATGAGAACTCCTCCAACGTTGGGGCCAATATGTAATCTGGGAAAGTGAAGCAACGCAAAGACGGATCGTAAAACTGAAGAAGTGTATGAAGGGCATCCTTCTCATACTTGGAGATATTGTAGACAAACTTCAGAAGTCTCCCATACCCTCCACTGAACTCTGTACGAACTTCGGGACCAGCCATACTAATCAGCTTGTGACTCAACGTCAAGGTCGGATCTGGGAACGAATAGGCAACAATCTTCTTTCTCTGGACATCCATGCCAAGGTAACCTCAAAAAACCGGAATCAAGAGTAAGATGCAAGCCCTGAAAAATGTCAAACATGTCAGAATGCAAGAAAATGATATGCTCATGCAAACATGGGATCAAGGAAACACTGCTGGATGTGCTGTGCTGTTAACTGAATGAGAACCACAACCCAGAAAACCAGAATTCCAAAATACCGAACCACTGAGATAACCAAGAACCCAGATAATCAAACATTGATGAGAAATCCAGAAAACCGGGTAGGTTGAAAGTTTCGGTTACCTGCAAACCTGCAAACACCCATCCCCTTTCACGTGTGGGTACTAGGATGTTCAGTATCCCGGGCTCTCAGGTCGAGAAATGATGATACGTTCACCATTTCTGGTTTGGCATCATCATCAATCGAAGAGGCCTCAACTGATTCTCCAAAACGGAAGGTCCTCAGCTTCTGGCACTGAGGTCGAGAAACAATAGTACATTCATCCCTCGGGGTACAGTACTATCGTCAATCGAGGAGTGCCTCCACTGATTCTCTTCAAAAGATAGGGGCCATCCTATGCGAGTTCCAAAGTGAGCCCTCGGGTGCGAATGGGTTTGCCACAGGATGTGGTCTGCCACTGTCACCACTAAAGAGGGATGTTTCCACTAAGGTCCTCGATGATCGGTCACCAGAGTCGACAGCTCTCTAGATCGACATCCCGATATGCGCAAGACACACACGTTAGAATGCGTCCCAAGATAGCCTCGTCTGGTTGTGAATTTCGTGAACACACAAACGTACCAAGCGGGCACGTAGGTCCCACTACTTTCCACTCTAGTCCTAGGGTGGACTCAAGCCTGGGTATTGGGCTTATCTCTCATAACAACCCAACCTGCAAAACAGAAACAGCCAGCACAACACAGCAGTATCCAGTATGATAGTAACAAAAATGAAATGCAATGCACAAAATGCGGTAAAAATAAAATACAACAAATAAAGAAAAACGAAACAAAAACACCCAAAGAGAACAAAGACAAGCAAGCGCTAGGATTGACTCGCTTAGGGATGGACCAACATAGGTCAACCAGAGTCCCCAGCAGAGTCGCCAGCTGTCGCTCCCAGGATTTTCATCCAGGTACAAACGCGAGAGTGGCGCGGAAAACAGAGTCGCCAGCCGTGTAAATTTATCCCAAGAGAGGGAAAGGGAACATCGCATAAACCTGAGGAAGAGGGAAAGGAATGGTCATCGCAACCATAACCTGGGTTCGGGAGTCGGTTACGCGAGGGGAAGGTGCTAGCACCCGCGTCCATCGTACTCGATGGGATCCACGCTTGTTGTCTAATCTAAGGGTGAGTTATCCTATCATCTATGGCTGTACTAAAACAGAAGGGGAAGACAAAGACAGACTCGGTAGGACGTCGACGTCCTAGGCCTACGTACTCCCTTCGTGCAATGGGGAATTCAGAGTCAACATAGTTCGGACCAAGTTCTTTTTGTGTTTTTTTATGAGCGACGTTAAGCTCGCGTCCGACAGTTAGGGTCGATGCCTGTTTGCGACTCAGACGGAAAGTAACGTGCCCTTTTTGAAAATAGCCTTTAGTTTGACAATCCCGAAGGACAAAAAGGTTTGAAGTTTGTTTGTATTTTTTAGGACAGAAGTGACTTAAGTTAGTTCATAACTTGCATTGCACCAAAGTCTAGGGCACAGGGGCGAATACTTAACGCATCGTCCCAAGACAGGACGCTCGCTAAGCACTCTAGAAAGATGAGAGGAAGCCCCTCATTTCTCATTCCCCACGCTTAAGGCTCGTGCGCAATATACTTTATCCTTATTAAGTGTTTTCAAGAAGTTCTGAGATGAGAAGAGGGACTCAAAAGAAAAGAAAACACTAAGGGGAAATCTATCCTAATGTTATCATGCAAAAGTTGCCCTAAGGTTGAGTTTGAAAGGGGAACATCTAGCTAAGTTAGCATGCATGGTTTGAATCCTAATGTCTATCCTACTCCAAGCTTAATCAAGGATTAAGTTGGACTAGGAAACCCTAAGGGAACACGCAAAAGTGAATCCAAAACTTAAACAAGTCTTGAGATCCAAAAGGGAAGGAAATAAGTGAGGGAGATGAAGAAGAAGATGACACAAGAGATAAGAAACAAGGTAGGGCAGCAAGCACTTCATGTCATAGTAAGCTCAAATCATCAAAGAAGGAACATCATCCATCATACTCAAAACATGTGCTAAAACTAGGCAAAACATTCACTTATGTCATTCATGCAAGCAACAAAAGATCAGGTGAGGCAAGAAGTGAGGAAATGTCATTTAATGGAAACCATATCAAGAGGATCAGAACCTCACACATGTCATTCAAAGCAAATAAGAGTCACCAAACATTTATGAGATCTTATGAGAAGGCATCTCAAAGAAACTAGTTCAAAACATCCAAAGAGTTGTGTCAAAACATTGTCAACTTGGAAAATCCACCATAAACAGAAAAATGATTAAATGAAAATGATTCCAAAGCCACAAAATGAAATGCAATGCACAAAATGCGGTAAAAATGAAATACAACAAATAAAGAAAAACGAAACAAAAACACCCAAAGAGAACAAAGACAAGCAAGCGCTAGGATTGACTCGCTTAGGGATGGACCAACATAGGTCAACCAGAGTCCCCAGCAGAGTCGCCAGCTGTCGCTCCCAGGATTTTCATCCAGGTACAAACGCGAGAGTGGCGCGGAAAACAGAGTCGCCAGTCGTGTAAATTTATCCCAAGAGAGGGAAAGGGAACATCGCATAAACTTGAGGAAGAGGGAAAGGAATGGTCATCGCAACCATAACCTGGGTTCGGGAGTCGGTTATGCGAGGGGAAGGTGCTAGCACCCGCGTCCATCGTACTCGATGGGATCCACGCTTGTTGTCTAATCTAAGGGTGAGTTATCCTATCATCTATGGCTGTACTAAAACAGAAGGGGAAGACAAAGACAGACTCGGTAGGACGTCGACGTCCTAGGCCTACGTACTCCCTTCGTGCAATGGGGAATTCAGAGTCAACATAGTTCGGACCAAGTTCTTTTTGTGTTTTTTTATGAGCGACGTTAAGCTCGCGTCCGACAGTTAGGGTCGATGCCTGTTTGCGACTCAGACGGAAAGTAACGTGCCCTTTTTGAAAATAGCCTTTAGTTTGACAATCCCGAAGGACAAAAAGGTTTGAAGTTTGTTTGTATTTTTTAGGACAGAAGTGACTTAAGTTAGTTCATAACTTGCATTGCACCAAAGTCTAGGGCACATGGGCGAATACTTAACGCATCGTCCCAAGACAGGACGCTCGCTAAGCACTCTAGAAAGATGAGAGGAAGCCCCTCATTTCTCATTCCCCACGCTTAAGGCTCGTGCGCAATATACTTTATCCTTATTAAGTGTTTTCAAGAAGTTCTGAGATGAGAAGAGGGACTCAAAAGAAAAGAAAACACTAAGGGGAAATCTATCCTAATGTTATCATGCAAAAGTTGCCCTAAGGTTGAGTTTGAAAGGGGAACATCTAGCTAAGTTAGCATGCATGGTTTGAATCCTAATGTCTATCCTACTCCAAGCTTAATCAAGGATTAAGTTGGACTAGGAAACCCTAAGGGAACACGCAAAAGTGAATCCAAAACTTAAACAAGTCTTGAGATCCAAAAGGGAAGGAAATAAGTGAGGGAGATGAAGAAGAAGATGACACAAGAGATAAGAAACAAGGTAGGGCAGCAAGCACTTCATGTCATAGTAAGCTCAAATCATCAAAGAAGGAACATCATCCATCATACTCAAAACATGTGCTAAAACTAGGCAAAACATTCACTTATGTCATTCATGCAAGCAACAAAAGATCAGGTGAGGCAAGAAGTGAGGAAATGTCATTTAATGGAAACCATATCAAGAGGATCAGAACCTCACACATGTCATTCAAAGTAAATAAGAGTCACCAAACATTTATGAGATCTTATGAGAATGCATCTCAAAGAAACTAGTTCAAAACATCCAAAGAGTTGTGTCAAAACATTGTCAACTTGGAAAATCCACCATAAACAGAAAAATGATTAAATGAAAATGATTCCAAAGCCACAAATAAATCAAGTCAGTATATGATCACAACATATAATCATTCCAAGCTTCACTTAAACACAAAGGGTCAAAAAGATCCAAACTAGGTCACGTACCCAAAACATTTCATTCAAAGTTTGAGTCACATGTAAATATCAACCAAAAATAGAAGCATGCCTTATAAAAATCTGAATAAATTCTGAAAATCATGTCATATCCATCAAGAATGTATGTGAAAAAGGTCTCCCCAAGAACCACAAAATTGCATCACCAAATGGATCCAAACATCACACGTATCAAGCTAACGAAGCAATAATCGAGGAGCGAAGAGAACCACATGGAAAATAATCAAAAATTGATCACCAAGACAGAAACATGACATTCAAACATTCATAATTAAGTGTAAATACATGGTAAAAAAAAATCGGCTCAAGAAGACATGGCAAAGTCATCAAACACAAGCATTAACCACAAGGGTAAACATGGAATACACCTTGGAAAAGAAAATCAGAATTAATTATCAAAACAAATGAAAAATTAAAATAAAATTCAAAAATAATTAAATAAGACATTAAAATACGTTCATGATTTTTTTTTGGAATTTTCGAATAATCAGAAGTATTTTTAATTATTAAAACAAAAACGAAAAAAAAAGAAAAAGAAAAGAAAATAAAAAGTAATAGAAACAGAGGGTGTATAGTAGTTAGTGTGGAATGACACATATGTAAATCATAAAATAAAAACAAAAATTAAAAGATGTGGCATCATATGGACCGTGGGATCAAACAATTGGACGGTCAAGATTTCGTCTCCTACCTCCAAACCCTAAACTCGCCGGAGACTGAACCAGACGCCGGAACTAGGGTTCCGGTCGTCTTCTCCGTTCACCTGCAACCAAAAAGTCACCAAAACACACAAGCGAATATATGTTCTTGACCAAAATTTCACCAGGATCAATAATATCACAATCAAAAATCACAAATGATCAACACACAATGAAAAACGAACGAAACAAGGATGGATTCAAAATTTTCAAACACACGAAACAACCAATCTACACGTCCAATCTCAAAAATAAATATATCAGAATGATCAGTGGGCATCACACATCAATATGGATATTTAAAAATAGAGTTCTATGATCATGGAAAATACCACTGACCTGAGATCACGCAACCCTTATCCTTGCCTTTAGCTTCCAACGACGGGTGATTTGTACTCTGCAGATGCCAAGGATGAAAGTTGTGAAAGAATCTTGTGAAAAGCCCTTGTGGATTGAGAGATCCAATGAAGAAAAGTTTTAGGGTTCAAGCTTTGGTTCTCCTCCAAATCACGTGTAATCCTCTCCAATGAGTGTATGAGTTTTTTGGTTTCTTTGATCTTGTGAGAGTTGAGAGAAAAATTTGAGAGGGTTTTTGGTGTTTGTGAGAATGAGTGAAGTTCTGGGAAATGAGAGAGAGTTTTGAATATATAGTGGAGTCTAAAATGAAGGGCAAAAGGTAGAATTTTGGCTTAAGTGAAAATAACACCGTCTTCGGCGAGAAATTTCGACTCTGAGCCTTCCACAATATCGTCCGCCTCTGAATCACGGTTGCAACGCATAAAGAACGGACGTCATACGATCAAAATCGAGTGCGATCAATATGTTTAAGCTGCAAGACATCACTGAATAAGTTGTTTTTTCAGCTTATTTGGTGTACGCTACTTGAAAACGTGACGAGGTCAACCTCTTCGGAGCATAATCTCGACTCGACTTTGTCAGCAAAGTTGTAGATCTATGAGCTAGTGACCTCGTGTCAAAAGATGAGTGCGAACGGACAGAAAACGAGCGAGATATGCATTTTCCCGTGAAACAACTTTCAGCCTTTTTCTTCGGTTCAGCACTTCCGTTTTGCGAAATAAACCAAAACGATGATCTTCGGAGCATCGTTCGAACTCGAGCTTGTCTTGGAACTTGAAGATGATAAAATTTGTGAACCAACGCTTCGAGAACGGACACAATCCGATAAAAATTGACCGAGTTATGAATTTTACAAAATCTGACAGACAGTGCACTGCATCAAAGAACCCCACTGGTAATTCACATTTTCGGGGTACTTCCGCTCGGACCAGACCCAAACTGAATTCACGGCACGAAGATAACATCTAAACGGAATTTTAGGCACCGGAACGGCATCAATCCGATAAACGAGCTGAGAGTTATGAATTTTTTAGTGTCCGAAATACACCGGTTCAGCACTATTTTTCACTGTTTTTTGCACTGTATCGACTCTGAAAACTCGCGTGTTCAGAGATCTTCCTCAAAGAATCAGCCCTCGGTCCAAACACAAAAGTTGCAGATAATTTCAATATGGAATTTTTTGGCATAGGAATATCTCAGAAATGATGATCCAATCAGAAGTTAAGCCCTTTTGAATACCACTGACGCAATTATCTAGCGAAACCGAAATTCCAGAAACAAGTAATTCCCACCACTTTCCTTGATGAATTGACTTCCGAGCCGAACATAAAAGTTGTAGAGAATACTAAGACGGTTCTAACTGTTGAATATCCAGCCAAAACGAGTTTCAGAGCAAGAGTTATGAATTTTGCAAATTTGCACAGCAAACTGATTTTCTGCTCAAACTGTTCTGAATCGGCTGAAAACTTCAACTTCCTCTGAGATTGTTGACATGAAAAATTATGTTTGATAAGATCTTTGCTGACCCGTTGATTACGTAACCCGGAGAAATACTTTGCGCATATGTCGAGTGACGAAATAAATGTCTGTTGCAACTTGACGATGTTTGAACAGAGAACCTTGATCCCATAACCACAAAGCCAAATGATATGCATGTATGTACCTGATGACCTAGCTAAAATACAAATGAAGCATAAGCCACTTGAGTTAGAAAAGTGAAGGCAAATTTTGGGGTGCAACACACACACTCTTGCATTTTCTCTATCTCTTCTAAAAAACAATCATCACGTCATGCATATTGCTTGTTTTAAACCTCATTGAAACATACGATCTAATGTCTTCTCCCAACTTTGAATTCTCGATATTTGAGGCTGAAGAAGAAGATGACAAAGAAATTCCAGAGGAGATCTCCTAATTAGTCATACAAGAGGAAAGGTCCATCGAACCTTACAAAGAGCCGTTGGAAACGGTCAACTTGGGTTCAAAGAATGAGAGAAAAGAGGTCAAGATTGGGGCACTGCTCAGTCTAACTATCAAAGAAAGTTTGACAAAGCTTCTCAAAGGATATGCCAGGGTTGGATACCAGCATCGTGGAACATCATCTACCGTTGAGATCAAAATGTCCGCCAGTAAAACAGAGGTTGAGACGGACTCACCCAGACATGGCCATCAAAATCAAGGAGGAAGTACAAAAACAGATTGACACGGGTTTTCTCGCCACATCGGAATATCCTCAATGGTTAGCCAACATAGTACCCGTTCCGAAAAAGGACGAAAAGGTCAGAATGTGTGTAGACTACAGGGATCTGAACAAAGCCAGTCCGAAGGATGACTTTCCATTACCGCACATTGACATGCTGGTAGACAGTACATCAAAGTTCAAAGTTTTCTCCTTCATGGATGGATTCTCGGGCTATAATCAGATAAAAATGGCGCCGAAAGATATGGAGAAAACTTCATTCATTACCCCATGGGGTGCCTTTTGTTACAAGGTAATGCCGTTCGGTTTGAAGAACGCTGGGGCAACCTATCAAAGGGCCATGACTACTCTTTTTCATGACATGATACACAAAGAAATAGAGGTATATGTCGATGATATGATTGCAAAATCTAAAACAAAAGAAGAGCATGTGACCCACTTGTCAAAACTATTCGAGCGTCTGAGAAAGTACAAACTCCGCTTGAATCCCAATAAATGCACATTCAGTGTCCGTTTAGGGAAACTTTTAGGGTTCATCGTCAGCAAGAAAGGAAACGAGGTTGATCCTGACAAGGTCAAGGCCATTCAAGAAATGCCTTCTCCGCGGACTGAAAAACAAGTCAGTGGGTTCCTGGGACGTCTGAATTACATTTCCAGATTTATATTCCTCATGATCACGACGTGCGTGCCAATCTTTAAATTACTCAAAAAGAATCAGGACTGTGTTTGGACATAAGACTGCCAAACCGCCTTCGACAGTATCAAGGAATATCTGTTGAACCCACCGATTCTGTCACCTCCAGTGGAAGGAAGACCACTGATCATCTACCTAAGAGTCTTGGAAGACTCAATGGGTTAAGTACTTGGCCAACAAGATGAAACCAAAAGGAAAGAGTCTGCCATTTACTATTTGATCAAGAAATTCACCGACTGCGAGACTCGGTACACTATGCTTGAGAAAACTTGTTGTGCTTTGGCTTGGGCAGCCAAACTTCTTGACCAGTATATGATTCGTCTACGTAGGCATAAGATTGTGAAATCTTAGCGAGCATACTAATAAAAAAAACTCAAAATCCAGTACCTTCACACATCCATCAAAAACCTCAGACCTAGTACCTTACCAAAATCCTCCTGTACAGTCAAGACACTCTGTTCTTAAATGAAATAACCTAAAGACAGACCCCCTATTTTGATAGCATATGTAAACCAACAGTTTTGACTATTTAACTTCAGTATGCAAGCAAGGTTAATTGGAGACATCTATTTCCCTTCCTTAATCAGCTTCACAAGATAAAAAATGAATCAAATTGTAGTACCAAAGTGACAGTGATTCGAAACCACGAAAATCGCACTACAACAAGATGCCACTAAAGGGTATTTTGGAAGTAGAAATCTTTGATGTTTGGGGTATAGATTTCATGGGCCCTTTTCCATCTTATTTTGGCAATAAATACATACTCGTCGTAGTAGATTATGTGTCGAAGTAGATCGAAGCAATAGCTTCTCCTACCAATGATGCACGAGTAGTCATCAGACTCTTCAAGAATGTGATTTTTCCTAGATTCGGTGTGAGGAGAGTTGTCATTAGCGAAGGTGGATCCCATTTCATCTCGAATATCTTTGGGAAATTGTTGCTTAAGTATGGAGTGCAACACCGAGTAGCAACTCCATATCACCCCCAAACGAGTGGACAAGTTGAGGTTTCCAATAGCAAGATCAAACAGGTATTAGAAAAACAGTTGTGACCTCTAGGAAGGATTGGTCTACGAAACTTCATGAAGCTATGTGGGCTTATAGGACAGCTTATAAAACTCCGATAGGAATCACCCCATTCAAACTAGTTTATGGTAAATTATGTCACCTGCCTGTCGAACTTGAGCATAAAGCTTATTGGGCCATTAAGACCCTGAATATGAATTACACAACTGTAGGAGAGAAGAGAATTTTGGATATCCACGAACTAGAGGAATTTCGATTAGACGCTTACGAAAATGCCCAGATTTACAAGGAAATAACTAAATAGTGACATGATACACGAATAACTAGGAGAAAATTCAACGAGGGTGACATAGTTCTCCTTTTTAACTCTTAACTTAAGTTATTTCCTGCCAACTCGGTTACGCAAGGGGAAGGTGTTAGCACCCCACGCGTTCATCGTACTCGATGGGATCCACGCTTGTTATCTCGATCAAAGGGTGTCGTCATGTGGTGCTCCACTGCTACTGGAAAGGAAAAGGAACGAGAACAGAAAAGAACGAAGAAACGAGGAAGAAAAGGAAAAGAAGTGACTCGATATGACATCGCTCGTCCTATGCCTACGTATTCCCTCGTGTAATGGGAAAGACAGAGTCAACGTAGTTCGGACGCGAACTAAGGGGGAGGGTTGCTCGCCAAGACATCGCCGTCTTGTGCCTACGTATCCTCAATCGGACGAGAAAGAGGAAATCAGAGTAGTCGTAGTTTGACCTAACGAGGTCGGTTAGTGTTTTTTTATGAGCGACGTTAAGTCCGCGTCCGGCAGTTAGGGTCGATGCCTGTTTGCGACGAGACGGAAAATAACGTGCCATTTCCTGAAAATGATTTGATATTAATGATCCCGAAGGATGAAAAAGGTTTGAGTTTGTTTTTTGTGTTTTTTAGACAGAAGTGGATTGAAGTTAGTTCGTAACTTACATTGCACTAAAGTCTACCATGCGGGAACGAGTGAATCACATGGTCGTTCCCAAATGGGATGTATGCTAAACACTGTAGAAGAGGAGGGGAGACCCCACGTTCTTCATTTCCTACACTTAAGGCTCGAGCGCAATATTCGTTATATTTATTAAGTGTTTTAGAAGCGTTATGAGATGAGAAGAGAAGACTCAAAGAAAAAGAAAACACTACGGGGAAACTAAATATTCCTAATGTTATCATGCAAAGGTGGCCCTATAGTTGAGGTTGAAAGGGAAACGTCTACCTAAGTTAGCATGCAAAGGGAAGCCTAATGCTAATCTTACTCCAAGCTTAATCGAAAATTAAGTTGGACTAGGCAGCCCTAAGGGAGTGAATCCAAGACTTAAACAAGTCTTGAGATTCAAGGGAAGAGAATGAGTGAAAGAGGAAAAAAACAAACAGCGGCTACAACAGCGCTTCCGTACCTGCACAGCAGTAAAAGGCAACACACAAGCAAGATAGCTTATAACAGTACACAATTCAGCACAAAAAAGGGTGCAAAAGGCCAAACAGCAGCACATATAACAACACATGAAAAAACTTAGAACATCAGCTGTAAAAACAGGGCAGCATACATTCAAAAATGATTCGCTTATGGAAAAGCAAACATGCATCAAGCCTTACACCATTGATCATGATCACAAACACATCATACATCATGTTGAATGAATTTGAGAACATCATGGAAGAAATGCATATCGTTTGGCATATGAACAAGCCGAAACAAGTGTGCATATCAATGAAAGGAAAGTGAATAAGCATGCACATAACAATCCCAGCAGCACAAGCATCAATCAATAATTAACATGCTCGAGGAGTGTGTGCTATGTGTTCATCGTATCAAGAACGCAACAACGCAAACATGATCATAAACGATAAAAATCCAAGAGTCGCGTGTTAGAAAATTGTGTACATACAATGGTGTGAGGTGCAATAGCATCAAAACAGTCCTTAGACAAGTATCATATCAATCCATGAAGATTAGAAATGAAACGTGATCGAAATATGCTCAAAAATACACAAAAAACACACTTTGCAACAGTGTTAATCGGTTAACCAAGTGTGTTAACCGATTAACATCTCCAAAATCAGCAGAAACAACAAAATACATTGGTTAACCGATTAACCAACTTGTACTGCAATTGGTTAATCGGTTAACCCTGTTACAGTAGCAAAAATTAATTTGAAAAATCACTTCCAGCAGCAAAATCACTTATGCAAACATCTCCAATGATCATGTAATCAACAATGCACGAAAATTAAATCAAGTATCAGTAATCAAACACCAATTAGATCCAATAATCATCAACATCAAGAATCACATTCAAGCAAAATGGATCCAAATCAAGAACAACCAAAGATCTACATTGTATAAGTTGCAATTAAGCTAAAATGAGTGTGGATCTGAGATTAACCATCCTACAAAGCTGAGATTTGCTTTGGTAAGTGTTGTAAACAGAATTTGATGAATCCAAGTAGAGAAATCCAAGATCCACAAGCTCCTTGCACTCAAAAGTTGAAAATCCAAGCAATAAGCAACAAAAACTCCAAAATCACTTTCAATAATCATTTCTGAAATTCCAGATCTAGATCCAAACGAAAATCACCAATGAAATTCATCAATGAAGTGGTAATGAGTGGCTTTAGCTCAAGAATTAACAAGTTCCAATGAAGAACTTGTTAATCTCTATGGAAGAGCTTTGAGTGTGGTTGAAAATAGAGGTTGAGAGTGAAAATGTGAGAGAGAATTGAAAGAGAATTTTGAAAATTGAGAGTGAAAAAATGATCTAGGTCCTTTTGAGGTTTGGAGTTGATTATATTAAATAACCCCTAGGTTAGGAGTTAAGTTTGGGTTTGGAGTGAGGTTTGGTGGGTGGAAATGGGGTGAAAAATGAATTAGGAAAGGAAATGAGAAATTAGAGTGGAAAGAATTTGAATTTTGGATGGAAAATCACTCTCTCTAGATCCTTCTACTAGTGTGAAATTTGAATTGGTGAATAAAATTTGAATTAGAAAAAAAAGCAGCGCTGAAAAATGAAGTATCTGGGCAAATTTTTCCTTGGTTAATCGATTAACCAATTTTATTACAAATTGGGTTAATCGATTAACAAAAGGAAAATTTGAATTTGGCACTTTTTGGAGGGAAACTTGGATATTCGCCTGATTCCCCTTGTTCTGAGCCACATTAGACCTCTGAAACTTGCCATTTGATACTAACACTGAAACACACTTGAAATATGCTGTGAATTCCGTTTCGTGCTCGGAATACTGTTGAAAATAATCGTCTAGTGCTGAATCGCTGATAAAAAAATGACTGCCAAAGCTTCTGATTGTCAAAATGTCTAATGAGTAAAATAAATGCTCAAAAAGACTTTGAAAGCTATCTGCTTGGCTCTGAACATTGTTGGAAATGATACTGGAACTGATGACGCCATAAGCTACTGAAAGATACCTCGATCGCATGCTCAAAAGAACTATGCAAATGCAGAAATGACGATGCAAATGAGATGAAGCATAAGCCAAAAAGAGTTAGAAACAAGGGGGCAAATTTTGAGGTGTTACAGCTGCCCCTATTCAAACTTCTTGGATTCGAGGGTATGGAAGCAAAGGCTTCCAGACGGTCGAGATACATGGAGATTGAATACCAAAAAAATCGCACAAATTTGCGTCCTGCAAAAGGAGAGAGGACTCCGCTGGGGAACAAGTAACAAAAAGTGTAAGATCATAACACGGACGAGTGTCAGAGACCAATACAGACGACGTATCGAAACAGATTGAAACAAATACGGACGAGTATTGAATGTGCTAGGGATAAGCACAGACGAGTGCCGAACGAATGAAGATGAATCATTAAAGAAGTCAAAATCAACACGGACGAGTGTCTAAAGGTTCACTCACGGACGGGTGCTGAAAGAACACAGGCGAGTGTCTAAGGTCAATACGATCGGGTATTGAAATAAAGGTTCAAACACGGACGGGTGCTGAAAGGACACAGACGGGTGTCTAAAGGTCAATACCGACGGGTATTGAAATAAAGCAAACATGGACGGGTGCTGAAAGAACACGGACGGGTGTTGAAGGGAAACATACGGGTGTCAAAGGTCAATACGGACGGGTATTGAAAAAGGTTCAAACACGGACGGGTGCTGAAGGGACACGGACGGGTGTCTACGGCTCAATTCGGACGAGTATTGGAAAAAAGGTTCAAACACGGACGGGTGCTGAAGGGACACGGACGGGTGTCAAAGGTCATTACGGACGGGTATTGAAAAAGGTTCAAACACGCACGGGTGCTGAAGGGACACAAATGGGTGTCTAAAGGTCAATACCGACGAGTATTGAAATAAAGCAAACACGGACGAGTGCTGAAAGAACACGGACGGGTGTTGAAGGGACACAGACGAGTGTCTAAAGGTTCACACACAGACGGGTGCTGAAAGAACACAGACGGGTGTCTAAAGGTCAATACCGACGGGAATTGACATAAAGGTTCAAACATGGACGAGTGCTGAAAGAACACGGACGGCTGTTGAAGGGACACAGACGGGTGTCAAAGGTCAATACGGACGAGTATTGGCTAAAAAGTTCAAAAGGAAACTTTACTGGGGATTGAAATGCTAAACCGAACACGGACGGGTGTCGAGAGAACATAAACGAGTGTTTAAAATCAATACTGATGAAGTATTGAGGCAATGAAAAAGAACACGGATGAGTGTCTAACGCAAACTAATTTGAGGGGATGACAAAGACGGCTGAAGGCGGACTCGCAAAAGAAGGACCGACCGAAGGCGGAATTTCAAGCCCAAGATTAGTAGAATCAATAGATCTACCAAGATGACTCCGCTGGGGAAGAGATAAATCTAAACAGACAACTCTGTAGGGGAGTATAGGAAGGAACAACAGTAGTAAGGACGAATCCACTGGTTACGGTGTACTGTCAAACAACATCTCCTGAATGACATCTCTTTCTGCTGGGGAAAGAAACTGTTAACAGATATCAAACTTGGCTTATGCTTCGAATGCATATGTTTGAATTTTTTATGGAATAATGCTCCATACGAAATGGAAATGCTACGCTTTTAGGAGGATGCCATACAAAATGCTCATGCAATGCAAAAGAAGCGTCCCAGCAAAATAAATGCTAAAGACAAAGGCAACTTCACCGGGGATGACAAATTAAATTGTCCTCTAAAATAAGAGACCCTGCTGAGAAAAACTTCACTCTGCTGAGGAAGCTCCTGATCACAAACTCTGCTGGAGATGGAGACTCCGAGAGAATATCCACTCTGTTGGGGATAAATAAAAACTAAAACTGAGGATGGAACCCGAAGAGAAATTTCCTCCGCTGGGGATTACTAATGACTTCCATCGAAGACAGAGCTCAACACCTGGATTTGAAATATGCCAATAACCATTGGACTTAAGACTTGCTGGGGATATCAACCGCTGTTGAACAAACTACTACGAAGATCACCATCAAACTCTGCTTGGGGGATAAGTCAATAACACCGAACCTACTTGGGGATATTACCCAACTCAACCATCTGTTGGGAGATGCTCTTACCTTTACCCTGCTGGGGAATATCAGCCAATACCAGCAAATCTGTTTGGGGAATGGTGATTGACAACATCAACTCTGCTAGGGGATACCACCAAGCTTACTCATCTGCTGGGGATCAGACCAACCCATTGTTGGTGAAAAAACATTTCCTGACTAGCTGAGGAAAAGGAATGCCAAGACTCTGTGGGGAAACCAACCTCTTTGTCGCAAGAATATATTCCATAAGTCTCCTGCTAGGGATGCAACAACGTCAACTTCTGATTGTTTGCTGAGAAAGTGATAAATCAATCACGACTATAGCTGGGGAATTAATCTTTTGTACTATGCTGAGGAAGATAATCCTCGACACTCTGGCTGGGGAAATAACAACCTGCTGAGGAGGATGAACTTTTCAATGTCGAGGAGAGTAGCTCTACTGGGGAAGAACAAACTTGTTGCCCTACAAACAAAATCAACAGAAAGTTCTATATGCAAAAAGGTTACTTCGATTACCATCACAACAACCGTTGCCTAAGCAATTTCCACTGTTTTCTGATATGCTTCGCAAAGCTTAACATTTTCGCATGCAATGTTTTATCAAAATATCGGACGTTTTCACAAACAAAACAGCAAAAGTAAAAACACAAATGGAAAGCTTGTGAGTGAAATGAAAGTTTTATTGAATGAATTGGCCTATAAATAGGCATTTACATTCGGAAGCAATTCCTGAAAAGAGGTAATTGCACAAAGAATAAAAGAAAATACACATGTCAGTAATGTGGGGAATAGATATCCACCATGATTCGATTCAGCTATGATCCAATATGCCTCGCTTATCTGCAGATGCTTTGGCCTTCGAAGAGACTGACTGGACTGATTCCTTTCCTTTGAAACTTCCAAGTATCAAAAGTGTTCACAGATCGAACGCAGGTCGTAGCCTCTTGCTTTCAAATCCCTAACTTTTGCCTGGATCGCCCTTTTCGGGTTTTCAATCCACCGGGATACCCATTTTTGCCAACGTTGCCTTTTCAGGTTTTCAACTTTGCGGGTTTATTCTTTTTTCTTTTTATCCCTAACTTTTGCCCGAACCCTTTTCTTTTTATGGTTCGCCGGGATGCCCCTTTTTTTCCTGGACTTTCTTTTTGTGTCCAGCGGGTCTCTTTTATGCAAAGTATTTTTTGACTACGTCTGCGTTCACAGGGGACGTAAAATCTTCGCCATCCATAGTTGAGAGTAATAAGGCTCCACCAGAGAAAACCTGTCTTACTGCATATGGCCCTTCATAGTTTGGAGTCCATTTGCCTCTGGGATCTGTTTGAGGAAGAAGGATCCTTTTCAAAACCAATTCATCAGCCTGAAAACACCGAGGACGCACTTTCTGATCAAAGGCTTTCTTCATCCTGCTCTGATACAACCGACCATGTGCAATGGCTGCCAATCTTTTCTCTTCAATAAGGTTCAGCTGATTCAGTCTGGAACGCACCCACTCAGCTTCATCAAGCTTCACGTCTGCCAGAATTCTTAAAGAAGGAATCTCAACCTCTAATGGTAGAACTACTTCCATACCATATACCAGTGAGAAAAGAGTTCCCCCAGTCGATGTTCGTACCTAAGTACGATAACCGTGTAAAGCATAAGGAAACACCTCCTGCCAGTCTTTATACGTCACTACCATTTTCTGCACAATCTTCTTGATGTTCTTATTTGCTACTTCAACAGCCCCATTCATCTTCGGACGATAGGGAGAAGAATTGTGATGTTCAATCTTAAAGCTCTGACATAGCTCCTTCATCATCTTGTTATTCAAATTTGAACCATTATCAGTAATGATTCTCTCCGGGACTCCATACCGGCAGATGATGTCCTTCTTGATAAATCTGGCTACCACTTGTCTGGTGACGTTGGCAAATGAGGCTGCTTCCACCCATTTCGTGAAGTAATCGATGGCAACCAAAATGAAACGATGCCCATTAGAGGCAGTGGGCTCAATCTTCCCGATCATATCAATGCCCCACATAGCAAAGGGCCAAGGCGATGACAACACATTCAGAGGAGTAGGCAGAACATGCACCTTATCTGCATAAATCTGGCATTTGTGACATTTTTGAGCGTATTTAAAACAATCAGACTCCATAGTCATCCGGTAATACCCCTCTCTCAACAGTTTTCTAGCCATAGCATGCCCATTGGCATGGGTACCAAAAGATCCTTCATGAACTTCCTCCAATAACAGGTTTGCCTCGTGTTCATCAACACAATGTAGCAAGACCATGTCAAAGTTTCTCTTGTATAACACGTCATCTTTTTTCAGAAAGAAATTTCCTGCCAACCTCCTCAGAGTCTTCTTATCTTTGGTGGATGCACCCCTTGGATACTCTTGACTCTTCAGAAAAACCTCAATATCATGATACCAAGGTTTTCCATCTGATACATCTTCAATTGCAAACAAAAAGGCTGTCTATCCAGACGCATGCTCCTGATCGAAGGAGTTTCATTCCAACGATTCACCTGATACATTGAAGATAATGTTGCCAACACATCTGCCATCTGATTCTCCACCCGAGGTATATGATGGAAATCGACTCTGTCAAAGAACGGTAACAACCTTCTGGAATAGTTGTTATAAGGCACCAAGTTCGCTTGACGAGTTTCCCATTCACCTGTAATCTAATTAACTACCACCGCGGAATCACCATAAACATCGAGGTTCTTGATTCTCAAATCAATTTCTTCTTCTAACCCCATGATGCATACTTCATACTTCGCCTTATTGTCAGTGCATATGAATGCTAATCGGGCAGTGAAGGGTATATGAGAACCCTTTGGAGTCAAAATGATTGCCCCGATTCCGTTACCATATGAGTTAACAACCCTATCAAAGACCAGCTTCCATTGGGACCCAATTTCTGGCCCTTCATCAGGTAGAAGCTTTTCACAATCTTTCATCTTCAGATACATGATATGTTCATCTGGAAATTCAAACTTCATCGGTTGATAATTTTCAATTGGTTGTTCAGCGAGATATTCTGATAGCGCATTTCCCTTAATGGCTTTTTGGGAAACATATTGAATATCGTATTCTGTCAGAACCATCTGCCAATGGGCTATCTTTCCAGAAAGCGCCCGCTTTTCAAACACATACTTGATCGGATCCATCTTCGAAATCAAGAGGGTTGTGTGGCTTAACATATACTGCCTCAAACGCTTGGCTGCCCAAGCGAGTGCACAACATGTTTTCTCCAGTATTGAGTACCTTGACTCACAATCAGTGAACTTTTTACTCAGGTAGTAGATGACATGCTCTGTTCTTCCTGACTCGTCGTGCTGACCGAGCACACACCCCATTGAATTCTCAAGAACCATAAGATACATAATCAAAGGCTTTCCTGGCACTAGGGATATAAGGACCGAAGGTTCCTGCAAATACTCTTTTATTTTTTCAAACGCTTTTTGACAATTCTCATTCCACCTGACCTCTTGATCTTTTCTTAGCAACTTGAATATCGGTTTACACGTGGCTGTAAGATGAGAGATGAATCTAGCAATGTAGTTCAACCTCCCTAAGAAACCACGAACCTCTTTTTATGTTCTTAGTTCAGGCATTTCTTGTATATCTTTTACTTTAGCAGGATCAACCTCGATACCTTTTTCGCTGACAATAAACCCAAGTATCTTCCCAGATCTCACCCCGAAGGTGCACTTGTTCGGATTTAACCTCAGTCTGAACTTTCTCTACCTCTCAAATAGTTTCTGAAGATTCACCAGATGCTCTTCCTCCGTTTGTGACTTCGCAATCATGTCATCAACATAGACCTCGATCTCTTTGTGAATCATATCATGAAAGAGAGTCACCATCGCCCGCTGATAGGTTGCCCCAGCATTTTTCAATCCAAAGGGCATCACCTTGTAACAGAAGTCCCCCACGGTGTTATAAACGTCGTCTTCTCCATGTCCTCTGGGGCCATCTTGATTTGGTTATACCCAGAGAAGCCATCTATGAAGGAAAACACAGAATATTGAGCAGTGTTGTCCATTAACACGTCAATGTGGGGAAGCGGGAAATCATCTTTCGGGCTTGCTCTATTCAAATCTCTATAGTCAACACACATCCTGACCTTTCTGTCCTTCTTAGGTACAGGCACAATACTAGCAACCCACGGAGGATAATTTGTTACAACAAGAAACCCAGCATCTAACTGTTTCTGAACCTCTTCTTTAATCTTGACAGCCATATCCGGTTTCGTCCTTCTCAGCTTCTGCTTAACTGGAGCACATCCTTCTTTGAGTGGTAGCCGGTGTACCACAATGTCAGTGTCGAGCCCAGGCATGTCTTGGTAAGACCAGGCGAAGATATCCACATACTCTCGAAGCATTTCAATCAATCTTCCCATGACAGTGTCTTCCAAAGCAGCCCCAATCTGTACTTCTTTCTTTACGTCCTCGGTTCCCAAGTTATCAACCTCGATTTCCTCTTGATGAGGCAGAATGAACTTTTCCTCCTGTTTTAACAGCCTGGCCAATTCCTCTGGTAAGGCGCAATCTTCATCAGTCCCCTCTTCAGCCTGATATATGGGATTATCAAAGTCATATCGAGCCATAGCTGAATCATGATGGGTGGAATCTGAATAAGAAAACCTGCATGATTGATGATTTATGTTTATTATGGATGCATCAAACAAAGACACATTGCCATTTTGCTGTGGTTTTAATGCAAAAATAAAATAAAAAACAGAAAAACAGGGATCAAAACATTTGAATGCGAAAACGTCCTTTATTAATGATAAAGAAAAGCATACGAAAACATTCAAGCCCTACAAACAAGAATCGCTACGTCTTGGGCAGAACGTAGGATTAACATAGATGACAAACAGGAGCAATTACTCTGGTCCGGTCACTTGAATGGCTTTCTTTGACGACCAGTTGCGAAGACTTTGACCTGGGATACAGGGGCGGATCCAACTATCCATATCACAATCACTATCCCCATCCTCATCAATAGCATTGATTCTATCAAAGAACACACCGACACTGGTGAAACAAACTGGACCATAGAACTTGGGAGGCTCTTCAGGACGCCTGAGTGGCTTATATCCCAGTCCATGAGTATTCCGCTTTTCCTGGACATCAATAATCTGACCCCACTTTTGTGAACTACCGGCTTCCACCACAGCCCGAGCATCCTTGAAGGAAGACATAGAAATCTCTGGCTGATGTACCACTGTAGGCTGTTCTACCACTTCAGGTTGGCTGACTTCCTTGAGAGATTCCTCAAGGATCTTTACTGCTTCAAAAGCCTAGCATAAAGTTTCATGTATTTCACCATCTACCTCCACATACTTGAAAGTAGATAGCAGGCTTACCATGATATCCTCTTCTCCATAAACTATCACCACATGTCCGTCTACCATATACTTTAACTTCTGATGCAATATAGACGTCACAGCCCAGCACTGTGAATCCATGGACGACCCAGCAGACAACTGTAAGCAGGTTGGATGTCCATAATATAGAAGGTAGCATCGAAAACCTCTGGCCCGACCTTAATTGGCAGCACAATCTCCCAAAAAACAAATCTTTTGGAACCATCAAATGCACGCACCACCAAGTCACTAGGTGTGCATATCAACCCTCAGGTGTCCAGCTTCATCAATGCCTTCTTAGGCAACACATTCAAAGCTGACCATGTATCCACAAGCACGTGAGACATCAACGATCCACGCCACTCAACAGAAATATGCAAGGCATTATTATGGTTTCTCCCAGCTGGAGTCAAGTCAACATCAGTAAAACCCAAACCATTGCCTGCATTAACATGGGCCACTACCCCCTCCAACTGATTAACTAAGATCTCCTGGGGTACGTAAGCAGCATTCAGTACTTTCAGCAGTGCGTTTCGGTGTGCCTCGGAACACAATAACAGGGACAAGATAGAAATCTTAGACGGAGTCTGATGCAATTGATTAATAATTTTATAATCGCTTTTCCGAATCAGTCTCATAAACTCTTCTACATTCTCGGAGAAAGAATTATCAATCGGTTTTGCCGTGGAATCATTCACTACTGGCGCTTGCACAGAATTATCTACAACCTGCTTTCCTTTGTCTTGTCTAGAATTACCAGCTTGATCATTAGAAGGGATAAAGACCCTACTACTTCTCGTGATAGCCCCTGCCTCATCACTGGTTTCAACACAAGAGTTCACTATAGAAGTTCCCACTAGTTCTTGCTTCTGCCCGTTGACAAACACTTCAGCACCATAATTCCAAGGAATAGCTTTGGTGCTTTCATACGGAACAGGTCCAGGAGTGGTGATAATGACCGGCGCTGGTCTCACCGGCGCTGAAATAGTTATCGTCTTAAAAGGGATAGCAATAGTGGCAACCTCATTCTTTTTGCCGGTAACTTCCTTCTGTTGGTCACACCAGTCAAACTGCAATCGGCCTTCATCTATCAACTTTTGGATTCCAGACTTCAACAAACCACACCCATTCATTTGCGACATACAATCTGAACAATTCTCATCACATCCGAGGGACACCCACCCCTATATAACCTCTCCTTTACCACCATCAAATGAGTTCTTAATTCATTAACATCCATAACCAAATTCAAAGATTCATTCGCCTCTATAACCGCATTAACCCTCGGCCCCCGTGGTCCGGCATTGGGTTTTGAATGACATTGGGCACGTCGTTTGAGAAGTTGATGGCATTCAAATCCACCAAATCTTGGACTTTATGCTGAAACGCCCTACACCTTTCGATTGTATGCCCCGGGGCACCGGAGTGAAAATCACAATGTGCGTTAGCATCATAGCCCGGAGGAAGCCTCCCTGTGGGTGGAGCCAGGGTGCGGAGCTCAACTAAACGCAACTATAACAAGTGTTGCAACAATTGAGCATAAGACATAGGCGGCTGATCAAAATGCCTTTCAGCGCTCTTTTGACGGTTCTGATACTGGTCGGGCTGCCTATTCTGGTACGGATGAGGGGTACTCCTCTGCTGCTGAGGTGCAGCCAGAATAGTTACTGAGGCAACTTGCTGATTATACTTCTGATGCTGCTTTCCCTTACCGCGGTACGAAGAGACAGAATTTGCTTCCTCCTTCTTCTTATAATTCCCATAAGGTTTCTTCCCCTAACCAGAAGACGACCCATCATTACCTAGTACTTTCCCAGCTTTGATTCCACCCTCTAACATCTCCCCAACCATGATCAAATCAGCAAACTTGCCTAACATGCAAGGTAACAGTTTTTCATAATAACGTCCCGGCAAAGTATCCATAGACAGATTCAGCATCTCCTTCTCCAACATGGGCGGCTGCACCCTTGCTGCTAGCTCACGCCATCTCTGCGCGTATTCCTTAAAGCTTTCATTGCCCTTTTGAGACATATTATGTAGCTGGGTCCGATTGGGAACCATATCAGTGTTATATTGATAATGTTTGACAAACGTTTCCACCAACTCCCTCCAATTACGGACGTGGCATCTCTCCAATTGCATATACCATTCTAAGGATGCCCCAGACAGGCTGTCCTGAAAGAAATGCATCAGCAATTTCTCGTCTTTGGAGTACGCGGCCATCTTCCTTGCGTATGCCCTAACATGCGTCTTGGGATAGGTGGTACCATTATATTTCTCAAAAGTGGGCACCTGAAATTTATGCGGAATCACGACACCGGGAACCAGCCCCAAATCCTCCAAATATATACCTACAGAATTCTGATTCACCACACCCCTTAGTTGTTCTTCAATCAATCTGAACCTTTGATCATTGTCGGCCTGAGGACCAGCATCCCCGCCTGGCATAGAGAAAACGTCATCTTGTTGGTCTTCGAAACGACGACCATGAACAGCACAAACACTTCCTCCTCCCACAACAGAAGGAATCACAAGCTGCTCTCCTCCGCCCGGAGGGATCACAACACTAGGAATAGGGATCTCTACGCCTGTAGGGCCTCCCTGAGTACCGTTACCAGCGACGCCATTATGGATTCCGCCATGAAGAACCCCGTCTTCATCCATTTTTGCTACTAAGGGTTGGACCAGAGTCCTCAGTTGCTCTTGCCCTTCCTTGGGCAACACCTTGCATCAGCTCCATGAATTGGTCTATACGGGCCTGCATGGAAGCCATATCAGCCTACATCTTCTCCATAATTCTCCTCTAATTTGATCTAGTAGAATACCGGTGAATTGGTTGGTTATCAATCATGTCTGCAACTAAAAAAAGGTTAGAAAAACCCAGGACGAGCACCTGCGATGCAAAAATGATTATGATTATGCAAATGAACATGTTTGGATATTTGCAGGGCGATCCACCCCTTAATTCCAGTTTAAAGACAAGATGGAATAAAAATTCTGCTCATAAAATCACTGTCAGAGATTACAACCCACGATAATAAGTCTGAAACAAGAGAAACAAAGATCCCAGCCAACAATTCTGATGGTGACCCAAAATACAACAAAGAAAGAGCCAACTACAGAGTATCACCCACTGCCTAAGCTAGAGCCTTCACCCCTAGGCCTCTTCACTTCAGCTCATATCTTCAGCTCTTCTATGGTTGCTATGGCCTCATCCAGTCGTTCCTCAACTACGTGTCTTTAGAACATCCTTGATAAGATCTCCTCGTCTTTCTTCCTGAGCTTCAACTTCAGACTCTCAATCTGCTCCAAATACTTATCCTCCTTCTGCTTGTTGGCTGTGATTGCAGTGTTTCGATTAACATTGAACCTGTGAATTCTTAGTGAAGCTTTGGCCAAGTCTTACTTCTTTGACTTTAGAACCCTGCTAACACCCTTTAAGGCTTGTCCTACCTTCTGTCTAGCTGTGATTTCATCGGTCAACTCCTTTTCTTTCTCAGCGAGCAACTCTGTTTTCAACTTGGCAATATGAACAGCTTCACCTCACTCGTGCTTCAGCTGGTAGATTTCTTTGTGCAGCTCACCGTTCTCCTCTCGAAGCTTCTCCTTTTCAGCCCACAGTTTGTTATACTTCTCTATCTCAATTGTGGTCGGAGATTCAATTAGCAGGGGGTAAGATGGTGGTTCTCTGCAGAACGGTAGAAGTACATTCTCTATTCTCCTCTGAATCCAGTCCTCGTATGCAGGGAAGGCTTTGTTGTTACACTTTCCGAAAGAAGTCTTTCCCTTCTTGTGGCGGTCTCTCCAAGCATTGGCAGCTTCTTTTAATATTTATGGATTCGCTTCCCCACTTACATATAGAGACTCTTGAACATCCTGGTCCTTCGGCGGCTCTTTCAAAGCATACCCAAACTTCCTAATAGCAAGAATAAGGTTGTAATTAATTCCCCCTTTCCTTCCAATTAGAGGTACGTTTGGGTAACCTCCACAGCTGATCAGGATCTCTTGGCCTAACAAATCACGACTGATCCAAATCAAGTTGTCAGCTCTTAATCCCATCAATCTCGTTGACCAATCCAATGTTTCTTTGGCGTCTACGAATGCCCCAGATTTAGGAAGGCGATCGGCAAACCACTTGTAGAAAATTGGAGCGCAAAAGTAAAGAGGTACTCCTCTCCTCTTCTCATTCTTATAGTGCATTGAATAGTACAGATCCCCAAGCAAAGTGGGTACTGGATTCTTCGTGGTGAATATCCGGACAGCGTGCACGTCTACAAAATCCTTCACATTAGGGAACAACGTCGTTCCATAAATGCACATAGCCAGGATTGCATTGAACACCGACTAAGACTTAGCCTTAGCACAAATAGCAGCCTGCTCGATCAAAAACTTCATGTGAAAGCCTTTACACCCTCCTTTACTAGCAACATTTCTCTTCAACAAAGACTGATCCAAACGTGAAGCAGCAGAAACCTTTTCCAGATCGGGAAACTCCATGGAAGGATATAAGGGAGCTTCTTCTTTGACAGAAACATCCAAAAGGAGAGCATACTCCTCCAATGTCAGAGCTAAAAGATAATCCGCAAACAGAAAACACTGCAGGTGAGTGTCATAGAACTGCACCAGAGTGTGCAGAGCCTTGAACTCATAGTTGGTAACATCTCGGGCGAAACTCAGAATCCTCCCATATTCTCCTCTAAAGTCTGCCAATACCCCGAGTTTTCCCATAGCAGAGATCATGTGAACATCATCTAGATGAAGCTCTGGGAACTTGTACATGATGATATTCTTTCTCTCTTCAGTGCTAGTATTCATCATGGACAGTCTTCAGACAACCGGAATCAAAGTTAGGATGCAACCCTACAAATGAACAAACATGTTAGAGTGCAAAATGATGATGCAAATGCAAACATGGGATCAAGGTATCCATGATGCTCAAAATTGCTGTTGTTCTGCTGACTGAATAAGACCCCAAATATCAGAAACCCAGAAATCCAGAATAACGGCCCATTCAAACTGCCAGAATATCAGGATGACAACAATACACTGATGATAAATCCAGAAAACCAGGTAGGTTGAAGGTCAAAGTCACCTGTAAACCTGCAAACACCCATCCCCTCTCACTTATGGGTTCTAGAAAACAGGATCCTCAGTCTCGGATTCTCGATTTGAGAAGCAATAGTACATTCATCCCTCGGGGTACAATACTATCGCCAAACAAAGAAGTCGTCCACTGATTCCCCAAAAAATAAGGTTATCCTATAGTAAGTTCCCCGCATTGGGTCCTCGGATCGACAAGTGTAATGGGTTTTCCATTTCTGGACTGCCATTATCACATCTCGGGAGGAGAGGCGTTGCTGGGTTCTTGGGAGACGGTCGCCAAAGTCGACAGTTTTCCAGGTTATATTCCATCGTCTACCCCAAATGCGCAAGATAGAATATTGCCAAGGAAACCTCGTCTGGATGTGGAGTTTTCATGTATACTAAGTCTGGCCAAATGCCACACAAGTCACACAACTTTCCACGCTAATCATAGGTGTATGCTCAAGCTTGGGTATTGGGCTTTTCTCTCATGAATCCAACCCACCCTACAAACAGAAAAATTCAGCAGCAGAGCAGTACAGCATAATAATGAAATGCAATGCTATAAATGCGGTAAGAACAGTAAAACAATAATACAGTAATATACAAAAAAACAAAGCGAAAACAAACTAACACCCAATGAAAACAAACAAGCAAGCTCTAGGATCGACTCGCAAAATGGGATGGACTAGCAAGAGGTCAACCTGTCCCCAGCAGAGTCGCCAGCTGTCGCTCCCGAGGATTTTCTTCTATGGTACAAACGCGAAAGTGGCGCGAAAACAGAGTCGCCAGCAATGTGTATTTATCCCGAGAAAGGGAAAGGAAACACTGCATAAACCTGAGGGAAAGTAAAACGCATGGTCTCGCGACCAAGAGAAACGGGTAAGGGAGTCGGTTACGCGAGGGGAAAGTGTTAGCACCCCACGCGTCCATCGTACTCGATGGGAACCACGCTTGTTGTCTCGACCAAAGGGTGTCGTCATCTGGTGCTCCACTGCTACTGGAAAGGAAAAGGAACGAGAATAGAAAAGAACGAAGAAACGAGGAAGAAAAGGAAAAGAAGTGACTCGATAGGACATCGCTCATCCTATGCCTACCTATTCCCTCGTGCAATGGGAAAGTCAGAGTTAACATAGTTCGGACGCGAACTAAGGGGGAAGGTTGCTCGCCAAGACATCGTCGTCTTGTGCCTACGTATCCTCAATCGGACGAGAAAGAGGAAATCAGAGCAGTCGTAGTTCGACCTAACGAGGTCGGTTAGTGTTTTTTTATGAGCGACGTTAAGTTCGCGTCCGGCAGTTAGGGTCGATGCCTGTTTGCGAAGAGACGGAAAATAACGTGCCCTTTCCTAAAAATGATTTGATATTAACGATCCCGAAGGATGAAAAAGGTTTGAGTTTGTTTTTTGTGTTTTTTAGACAGAAGTGGATTGAAGTTAGTTCGTAACTTACATTGCACTAAAGTCTACCATGCGGGAACGAGTGAATCGCATGGTCGTCCCCAAATGGGACGTATGCTAAACACTCTAGAAGAGGAGGGGAGTACCTACGTTCTTCATTTCCTACACTTAAGGCTCGAGCGCAATATTCGTTATTTTTATTAAGTGTTTTAGAAGCGTTATGAGATGAGAAGAGAAGACTCAAAGAAAAAGAAAACACTACGGGGAAACTAAATATTCCTAATGTTATCATGCAAAGGTGGCCCTATAATTGAGGTTGAAAGGGAAACGTCTACCTAAGTTAGCATGCAAAGGGAAGCCTAATACTAATCCTACTCCAAGCTTAATCAAAAATTAAGTTGGACTAGGTAGCCCTAAGGGAGTGAATCCAAGACTTAAACAAGTCTTGAGATTTAAGGGAAGAGAAGGAGTGAAAGAGGAAAAAAACAAATAGCGGCTACAACAGCGCTTCCACACATGCACAACAGTAAAAGGCAGCACACAAGCAAGATAGCTTATAACAGCACACAATTCAGAACAAAAAAGGGTGCAAAAGGCCAAACAGCAGCACATATAACAGCACATGAACAAACTTAGAACAACAGCTGTAAAAACAGGGCAGCATACATTCAAAAATGATTCGCTTACACCATTGATCATGATCACAAACACATCATACATCATGTTGAATGAATTTGAGAACATCATGGAAGAAATGAATATCGTTTGGCATATGAACAAGTCGAAACAAGTGTGCATCTCAATGAAAGGAAAGTGAACAAGCATGCACATAACAATCCCAGCAGCACAAGCATCAATCAATAATTAACATGCTCGAGGAGTGTGTGCTATATGCTCGACCAAGTGTTTTAACCGATTAACAGCTCCAAAATAAGCAGAAACAACAAAATACATTGGTTAACCGATTAACCAACTTGTACTACAATTGGTTAATCGGTTAACCCTGTTACAGCAGCAAAAATTAATTTGAAAAATCACTTCCAGCAGCAAAATCACTTATGCAAACATCTCCAATGATCATGTAATCAACAATGCACGAAAATAAAATCAAGTATCAGTAATCAAACACTAATTTGATCCAATAATCATCAACATCAAGAATCACATTCAAGCAAAATGGACCCAAATCAAGAACAACCAAAGATCTACGTTGTATAAGTTGCAATTAAGCTAAAATGAGTGTGGATCTTAGATTAACCAACCTACAAAGCTGAGATTTGCTTTGATAAGTGTTGTAAACAGAATTTGATGAATCCAAGTAGAGAAATCCAAGATCCACAAGCTCCTTGCACTCAAAATTTGAAAATCCAAGCAATAAGCAACAAAAACTCCAAAATCACTTTCAATGAAGAACTTGTTAATCTCTATGGAAGAGCTTTGAGTGTGGTTGAAAATGGAGGTTGAGAGTGAAAATGTGAGAGAGAATTGAAAGAGAATTCTGAAAATTAGGTCCTTTTGAGGTTTGGAGTTGATTAGATTAAATAACCCCTAGGTTAGGAGTTAAGTTTGGGTTTTGAGTGAGGTTTGGTGGGTGGAAATGCGGTGAAAAATGAATTAGGAAAGAAAATGAGAAATTAGAGTGGAAATAATTTGAATTTTGGATGGAAAATCACTCTCTCTAGATCCTTCTACTGGTGTGAAATTTGAATTGGTGAATAAAATTTGAATTAGAAAAAAAAGCAGCGCTGAAAAATGAAGTATCTGGGCAAATTTTGCCTTGGTTAATCGATTAACCAATTTTAGTACAAATTGGGTTAATCGATTAACACAAGGAAAATTTGAATTTGGCACTTTTTGGAGGGAAACTTGGATATTCTCCTGATTCCACTTGTTCTGAGCCACATTAGACCTCTGAAACTTTCCATTTGATACTAACACTGAAACACACTTGAAATATGCTGTGAATTCCGTTTCGTGCTTGGAATACTGCTTAAAATAATCATCTGGCGCTGAATTACTGATCAAAAAAATGACTGCCAGAGCTTCTAATTGTCAAAATGTCTAATGAGCAAAATAAATGCTCAAAAAGACTTTGAAAGCTATCTACTTGGCTCTGAACATTGTTGGAAATGATACTGGAACTGATGACGCCATGAGCTGCTGAAAGATACCTCGATGCCATGCTCAAAAGAACTATGCAAATGCAGAAATGACAATGCAAATGAAATGAAGCATAAGCCAAAAAGAGTTAGAAACAAGGGGGCAAATTTTGAGGTGTTACAGCGGTCATCATGAATGGACAGAGACTTAAGCATTACCATAACATTGAAAACAAGGATTTCTACGTGAGTTATAAGTTAGAAGAGCTGCCCGCTCTTTCAAAGGAATAGTTCCACTCAGACCTGATGTCGAGCTACCAACATTAAACAAGCGTTGTGTGGGAGGCAGCCCACGAACTTTAGACTTTACTTTTTATCTTTATTGTTTGCTACTATAATTATCTATTTTTGTGTTTTGTTGCCGTTACTATTATTCCTATTATTACTATTATTATTGTTATTATTATTATTATTATGAGTATTACTATTATTATCATTACTATTTTGACACCTTCCACGGTACAGTTCATTGATAGTATAATCTTTGTCTAATTTCAGGCTAGCTTAGCTTAAGATAGCTAATCTTTGACTTAGAGTATGGAGCCTAATGCAGACATGGAGATTGTGTTTAGGAATGAAGCTCAGAGGCGCCGATTTGATGTCCTGGCTCAGAGGGAAATGGCACTACCAATTTACCCCGATGGACTTACTATGACTACCCTAGGACTCAGGGACAGTGTTATGTATTTGCTCGACCGAATAGGTTGGGTGAATTTTGGTGTGAGGAGGAGATTTAGCCCTTACCGCATGCTTACCCTCTAGTTCCTTAGCTCACTTTATTATGACCCTAACCGAGGTCTCTGTTTTGGCCGAGGTTTAGCCACTTTCAAGTTGTTCAAAACAAAATACCGCTTTACCCATAAAGAGATGGCTGACATATTAGGATTCCCGAATGGACCTGATGCCTATACCCTGACGACGCCTTCACCGACCTCAGCCTTAATTATTTTTGGGGAACCTTAATCGGTAATTATCACCCTAAACGTCACCATGTTCTCAGAAAATATCCACAATCCAGCCTTAAGGTATTTCCATAAGAGTCTAGCCCACACTTTGTTTTGTAAGGAGGAGAATGCCACTTCTGTTTCGAAGGACGAGCTATTTATTATGTATTATGCTTCGCAGGGAAGGCCTATGAATATCGCCACCTTTATGCTAGCAAATCTGAACCGTATTGCACATGAGACCCATGGTGCTATTCTCGTTGGAGGAATAGTCACCATGATTGCATATGCCAAAGGCTTACGATACCAGCTTAATCGTATCCGTGCCTTTGAAGGCATCCGTCCCATGCATTTGAATTTTTTCTTCATCCGTGGAATTTTAGCTAACTTAGGACCAGCTGAATTTGAGTTCTTAATTGATAATAAAGTGGTCCACAACTTTACCTTACCTAACCATGTGAGGACTAATGTGCATAATAGGAATAACTGGCTGTATGACTTAGAGGAGAAAAGTGAATCACCTACCCCATCTTATAGTCCTCAACCGTATGAAGTCCGGGATGCCATTCCCCCTGATGCCACTTCTCATGTCTCTGGAGCTCATGTAGACTATGCTGCTGCTATTGGTGCTTTGCAGTCTGAAGTAGAGACTCTTAGGAATGAGATGACTTCCATCCGAGGAGATCTCATTGGTTTAATGTATGTCGCTAATGAGCATTTCGATCATTTATTTCAGCAAGTCCACTCATTTAATCAGAACTTTAGTAAATGATTGATGACTTATACCGATTGTGTTTCGTTGTTTTTATGTTTCAGATTGTTTCAGTTTATTGTATTTCTTTTCATTGTGCTCTGGATTTACTGTATCGTCGCTTTATCGACGAAGACATGTTGTTTTTGTTCCTTTAATTAATTTGATTCCCTTTATATTGTTTAATTATGTCTCTAGTATTATATACATTTTATTGTTTATGCATCAAATTTAACATTCTGCACTTGTATCTCATAAAACTAGTGCTTTAACTAGAAAATAAAAAAATAAAAAAATTGTAAGTTATGTGTTCCTGAACCTTAATTCAAATTATGCGCATTTTAGCTTAATGGCGTTCGCCATTATGCTAATGGCGTTCGTTATTGGATCATATTTTCAAATTTCAACGTTTTAAACACGTGGCGTTCGCCATGGCAGCGGAACGAGCATAATTTCTTCGCATTTTCTGTTTCATTTTTTGCGCGGTTTTCCAACCAAAACCTTTTCAAATTCTCAAACTTCTCAATAACCACCCATAATAACTCCCGTTAACCTCTATCCTAACCCCCAACCATTCATATCCCTTTTCTTTCTCTATAAATACCACAAACACTCATTCTTACTCCATCATCACCACCACTCTTAATCTCTTACTTACTGTTTTTAATCTTCCCAACTTTCTTATTCTCTTCCAAATTTCTAGAATGCCTCCAAGACTCTCTCGAGAAATTGATTACATGGGAATCAAGTTCGCGGAAGGAATCATTGGTGAATATCAATGGACCTTCTTCCACAAGCTTTGTAAGAGACCCATTGTAGCAACATGATACGCTCACATTAATACTGTTCGTACCTTGGGGCCGTTTGATAGCATTAACTGGATGCTGACCAATCTAGGTTTATCTTACTTTTTCTCTCTCACTCACCCCACATACACTAGATTAACTTACGAATTTTTTAGCACTTTTTCACTATTCCTATGATCAATCCCACACTTCTGGCACTGTCAATTTTAGAATGTTCAATGGGGACTATACACTGACACAAGAGAGGGTAGGCGCTATTTTTCAATTTCCAAGCGGAGAGGCATACACTTGCCAAACACCACTGGAAAGTGAGTGGCAAGCTAGTGCTTTAGGCATTTGGCACCAGATTACTGGTAAGACCTCCACCTCTTGGGAAGGTCTAAAAGCCACCGCAATCCACAACTCTGCCATAAGATATCTTCACCGCATCTTAGTAAACACAATTTTTGGCAGGGAGAACACAAGGAATGTCAATTCCAAAGACCTATTTTTCATCCATTGTGCTTTATCCGAAACTAAGGTAGACCCTACCCCTTTCTTACTATCTCATCTTGCATCTATCTCAGGTAGGTCCGATGGCCATATTTGTGTTGGAGAAGTGATTACCTCCATAGCCTATGCTTTAGGCTTGACTTCTGAGTTGGCTTCCCTTGAGCAGTTAGCCATTCCTTTTGCTGACTTAGAGTATTGCCGCAACATGCGCCTGTCGCTCCCGGGATTTTCATCCAAGTACAAACTCGAAAGTGGCACCGAAACAGAGTCGCCAGCAATGTGTATATATCCCAAGAGAGGGAAAGGAAACACTGCATAAACCTGAGAAGAAGGAAAAGCATGGTCTTGCGACCAAGAGAAAGGATTCGGGAGTCGGTTACGCGAAGGGGAGGTATTAGCACCCCCACACATCCATCGTACCCGATGGAATCCACGCTTGCTTGTCTCAATCAAAGGGTGATAGAAAAGGATACTGGAAAAGGAACTGAAAGAAGGAAAGGAGAAAGAAAAACAAATGTAGGGAAAATAAAAGAAGTGCTCGAATGGGCCCTACCCCACTGCCTACGTATCTCATCGGGAGCATGAGAATCAGAGCGACGTAGTTCCCCTCACTAGGGATGGATTGTTTGTATTTTTGAGGAACGGCTAACGTTCTAGCTCAGGTGTTGCAGGCTCGCTGGTCCGAGTGCGTTACCATCTTGCAAGAGAACGAGGAGGAGCACGTTCGCACGTTGAGAATGAGTGAGGTGAGAGAAGAATTTCCGAAGGAAAGACGTTATTGTTTGTTTTTGTCTTTTAAGAGTTTTTTCATTTGTTTGCATATGATAGTGTATCTAAATCTTAATCATTGGAATGTGTACATCCTCACATTCCAAGATGGAATGAGTAAGAAAGCACACTAAGGGTGAAGAAGACCCTCACACTTAGTTCCAATTATTAAGGTTCAAACACACTAGCATACTTGTATTTATTAAGTGTTTTTGTTGATTATGAAATGAAGAACTGTTTTTTATTCATTTGTACCTTCAACAAGTATTGCATTTAAGTCCCTCATACAAGATCAAATGTTTAACACATTGACCCAAGATGGGCTATATGCTACACATTCTAAGATTATAAGAGAAGACCCCTTATAATCTTTTCTTTATATGAAAGGCCTAAATGCAATAAATGCCTACCTTTATTAGATATTTTGAATTTTCTTTGAGATGAGAAGATGAGGAACTCAAAAGGGAGAGAAATGTAAAAATCTATGTGAACTAAGACTCAATCCTAATTGATTAGTTAAGGGAGTGATCCTAATGGTTTGTGAGGTTGCAAAGCCTAAAGTCTAAAGAAGGAATGAATTAAACAACTCACTTCTCATGTAGAAGATGAATTGTAACTCAAAAGGGAAAGTAATGAGTTAATCAAAGAAAGCACATAAGTGCTTAGCAAAACACAAGATTGAATTCTAAAAGATGAAAGGAAAGAAGTTTGAATGTGGATTCCTTATCCACACTCAATTTCAACTTACCAAAGCCCCTACATGGTTAGTAAACATGGAAACATTCATAAGAAGTAAAAAGAAACACTTAATGCACATTAAAGTTCAAAAGAACAAGATGAAGAATCAAATCTTAATATCACAATCAAAATGTGAATCATATGGACAACAAGTGATTATCATCATACAAGTTCAAGTGAATAAGCAACAATCATCATCCATAGCATTTGAACATGTTACCATAAGAAAGGATAGATGAAAGATGAAAAGAAATAAAAGGAATATGCATAAATGGAACATGCAAACCAACAATCAGAATTGTAACCAAATGAAAAAATGGTCTATAAACATCTCAAGAGTATTCATGAATCAACAATCAAGACATTCAAGAAGTAGAAGAAGAAGTGAAGTGAAAATTCAAAAAGAAAGTGCACACAATACATGTTAAGGATGCACAAAGTTCAAATTGAAATGAACATGTAAAGATGACCTATAATGTGTACCAAAGACCTATAATGTCATATGAATAGCTCATATAATATGCAAAAGCTCATTCAAATATGCACAAAAGAAATCATGCAAACATGCACAAAAGTTAGAATGGTATGACATGTATTATGCTTCAAATGTAATGCATAAAAAAAAACCAAATGGACTTATGAAAATTATGAAAACCTGGTATTAGAATTCCTAGGTCAGAAGTAAATCATACATCAAGATAGCATGTCAAAATTCAAAGCAAAATGACTTCAAACAATGCAATTAGGTCAAGTTGAAACATCATGCAAAGTGGTGCAAAGATAAGCATCAAAACATGTCATAAATTGACCTAAAAAATTAAAAAAAAAATCATATAACATACTTAAATGTATTAGTGAATCAATGCAAAAAGAATCAAGTCAAAAAAATTTGTAATGAGCAAGAACAAAATTCCACAAACTCATGTATCACATTTAGAATGCATACAAATGGAAATTCAAAGAAAATTATGAAACAGGGGCAAAAATGTAATAAAATCATGAAATAAAAATATCAAAAATTTCCTAAATGTCTTGATAATGTTCATGAATTTTTCTAGAATTTTATGATGTTGTTTTGTATTTTTAAAAATTAAAAATGCAATGTGTATAAAATGAAGAAAATAAAATGAAATTGAAACAAGTAGGGGAGGTGCATGCATAGCAAACAATCAGTTCAAAATTGATTGGACTTTGAAGTGTGAGGTGCAAATATCAATGTAGTCCAAGGTCCAAGTCTGCGCAATCCACACTACCAATCATGCACTCTCAGTCAAATAAAGTCAAACAATGATCACCATTGGATCCAGTCAAGTCAACACAATAGTCAAAGTAGACCAATCCAACGCACGCACATGAAGACACACACTACATACCATGCACTGCACCACACAATGATTAACTGAAGTCAGAAATAGAACACGTGAGGAGCATGCTTATTTTAATGCGCTGGCAACTTCTCCACCCTTGGATTAAACAAATCAGACGGTCACGACTTAAAACAAGATTAAACCCTAGCAACTCAGACCACCGGCCGGAGATGACCTCCGGTCATCTTCTCCGGCCAACCTCCGGTGACAAAAAATTTCAGGCAAGCATAAATGGACAAAACACACATCATTGGAAAGCTGGAGTGATGAGGAGTACGGATGCAATGATAAAATGCACAAAAGATTCATGAAATAAGAGAATCGAGCAGCAGAAGTTTTGCCCTAACTTTTGAACTATGCCTCTAAAGGCCTATCAACTAGCCAGGCAAGTTCTTGAGCTTATAAGAAGCTTCAAGAACCTGAAAACATCTTTAAAGCATGTCTATAATGGTGGAAATTCGTACCTGAAGATTTGTGACCTTGAGATATTCTTCAGAAAACCAGAGATTCTGCTTCCTCTTTGATCCACTCTTGGCCAAATAAAGGCTTAGATGAAGTAGTTGATGATGATTCAGTGGAGAGAAATTGGAATCAAACTTCAAAACCAGTTGCTATTGTGAAAGATTGAGAGAGAAAGAAGAGAGATTCTGATGTGAAAATGAGAAAATGAACAAAGTGAAGCTCGAAAATCAGTTGCAATGGTGAGAGATTGAGAGAGAAGAAGAGAGAGTTTCTGAAGTGAATGTGGAAAATGAGTGTTGAAACAAATTTTGAGAGTGAGGTTTCTATTTATAAGTTGGATTAACCATGGTTAACATGAGTTGGTTAGGGTGAGTCAGGTGAGTTAAGGTGAATCATCCCTAACTAACCGAGTCAAGTTAGTTAGGGAGAGCAATGATAAGGTGTAGATGATTCATGGTGAGCTATGGTGGAAATGAGAGTGAACTTGAAATACTGCAGCAAGTAAACTTGTTCTACAAGTTTTTTCTTCCCATTCTAATGTATAATGAAGCACGTGTTATGGTGTGTATGAAAGGTGTTTGGTTTAAAAAGGCAATGGATGAATGGTATGAGTAATGCACGTGCAAACTCAGGTAGAGTTTCAACATTAACCATGAATTTTCATGCTTTGGTAGCAGCAATACACTTGATGCATCAGTGGGTGTTTGAAGATGAAATTCTCCATACATTGTGGATGGTTTGATGAGTTCTTGAGGTCATTGGAAAGAGGGATCGTAGTAGAACAACTTTGGTATGAGAAATGAATTGAATTGAGGTGTATAGGATAGTGTAAAATAGATTAGAACATCTATGTTTGAAACTGGTGGAAAGGCGTGGCAAAGAGGTTGGCTGGCAAGGCAAGCATGGCATGGAATTTCAGTGTGGTCATACCAACTTGGACCCATCATAACTTCTTAACCTTTGATCAGATGAACAAATCATGAACACCAATTTTGAAGATCTCACATAGAGGAACAACTTTCATGTTGAAAGATTTTTCATTTGAGGCCTCTAACCATGAGTAATTGATCAAAACATTTGGCCCAACACATGTTTGTAGAAATGATGGCGCGTGACCTAAGATATGCCCAAGCTGACTAGCATTTTGCCCAAGTTTTTCCTCAACTTTGATCATCCATAACTCTCTCAATTTTTATCCAATGGAGATGTTCTACACATGGATTTGAAGCTTGAAACAAGATCTTTTGTTGTGGCCGAGTGGAATTTTCATTTGATGTCTCAATTTTGAATGGCCTTGGTTCAAAGTCTGATGCAAAATGGCCCAAAATTACTATTTTTGGAAACCCTACTTCTTCCAAAAATGGCAACTTTTCAAATCTTGATTTTTCATGATCCTTTTGGAGTTTCTTGATCAAATTTTGCACATTGGTCACATATAACATGAATTTCATGAATTTGGCCTCAAAAAGTCAAGAGTTGACTTTTTCCTCTGATTATTTGACTTAGCCCCCAATTTTCCTGATTTCTGATCTTTCTTCCAATTGAACCACTTCTAAAACCAATTGAGAGGCAATTTTCCACACTCATACACTTAAGGACATGTAGAATACCATGACATCAAGTTTTGTCCAAAAAATCAGAGATACCCTGATTTTATTGGAAACCCTAGTTTTGGCCCCTTCTGGTTAGGAGGAAATTGTACATCTTCCAAATCCAAATTCCTCTGAGTATGTTGTGTATCCTCTTAAAGGATGATGAGATATGCCACTTGAGGGTGACTTTGAACCAATAAGCTATCCCTTTTGAGGGTTTTTCTTTAGTTTTTTTGGACTTCTTGCATAGTGAAGGATGTAGTACTTCAATCTCCTATTGAATCTCACTTTCTTGAGGTTTTGGATGATCAATTGAGATAGTATGAGACATGAAAGACCTCTTGGCTTGCCTTGGAGCAACTTGTTTGAACTTTTGTGCCTTGAATGATTCCTTGATTGTCCACCTTTCACCTGACCACATGCCTTGATGGTAAGAGGGATGCTATGCTTCATTTTTCTATGTTAGAGATGCAATGCAATGCTAATGAGATGGATATGATAATGATATATGATAATGCTATGCTATGATGACAAAAGAGAGAGAAAATTTTGGGGTATTACAGCTGCCCCTATTCAAACGCTGTAGACCTGAATGCCTGGAAGCGCTTGCTTTCAGACTTTCAAGGTATATTGTGATTGAATACCAAATATAACCAAAAATTTGCTCTGGATGATGAAGAACAAAAGGGATATAAACCCAACGAGACTGCTGGATTGAAACTTCAATGAAACATTGTCGGAGAGATCTGTCTTTTGAACGACGCCAGGCGACTACTGGCTTGCCATACTGTCGATGAACTTTCAACAATGTCTTTTTGAACGACGCCAGGCGACTACTGGCTTGCCATACTGTCGATGGACTTTCAACAATGTCTTTTTGAACGACGCCAGGCGACTACTGGCTTGCCATACTGTCGATGGACTTTAGCTGCTCTGCCATTCTAGACAATGGACTTTTACCAATTCGTGTTGGATTTTTGCCAATCTGTCGTTGGACTTTTACCAATTCGTGTTGGATTTCTGTCAATCTGTCGTTGGACTTCAATGATTACCAAACCGGCTTTGGAATCTCAAACTTACCATCTTCAGATGGACTTTTGTAGCTTTGCCAAATTAACATTGGACTTCAATGCTTACCAAACCGGCTTTGGAAGCTTTGCCAAATGATCATCCCACCTGCTGAAACAACCACCTGCAATATTAGCCCACATGCTGGAATAATATGAACAATTATATATAATTATCATCCCACCGGCTGGAATAACCATCGGCGATACTATCCCACCTGCTGGAATAATATGAACAAATGTATATAATGATCATCCCACCGGCTGGAACGACCATCTACAATACTATCCCACCTGCTGGAATAATATGAACAACTGTATATAATGATCACCCCACCTGCTGGAATAACCATCGGCAATACTATCCCACCTGCTGGAATAATATCATCCCACCTGCTGGAACAATCATCTGCCATACTATCCCACCGACTGGAATAATATAAACAAATTGTATATAATGATCATCCCACCTGCTGGAACAATCATCTGCAATACTATCCCACCAGCTGGAATAATATTAACAATTGTCTGTATGCCAAAAATAAATTGGAATTTAGTTGTGAAGGAGCAACGCTGAGAATTACACCAGCGGCTGGGTAATACCATATGCTGACACTTTGCTGAGGAATAGGTTCCCTCGATCTATTTAGACCTTGCTGGGGAGATTACTGTCAAAATGTCAAACTCTGTGGGGAGAAAAACAACTCAGCTGGGGAGTATCGTTTGACAAGATTCACATGCTGAAACCTGTGGGGATACCGCTACTAGAGATATGATCTTGCTGGGAATCAGGGCTACTCTGCCAGGGATATGTGAATCCTGGTTAGAACATTTCACTGCAACTTGCTAAGAAAAAGTCCCTAGGGATATGCTGAGGAAAACCCAGAGCAATTCCATTGTAGTATGCTGAGGAATACGACTGTCAAGCTTAGGATAAGTACCACAATGCCCCATGTTAGGCGAACTTGCCGTTTGATGACTCCGTTGGGGATAATGCGTTTACCACAAACTCTGCTGGAGAAAATTGCTTTAAAGCGTCCCGTGCTGGGGAACGTCTCTTGAGAGGATTTTACAGAAGACCAAATGTCCTCAAACTCTAATGGGGATAACGGATCTGAAACATCTCCTGCTGGGGAAACTCAACATGCCCCATGTCCGGGAAAGCCAACAACTTGCTTCCGCCCCATGATACAAGACTGATCTAAAGAAAGCGTTATAAGAGGATTTTATAGAAGATTAAGCATCTTCAAACTCCTGGCAACTTCACTGGGGATTGGCCACTGCGAGAAGCTTCGTCTCTTAAGAGGATTTTATAGAAAATCAAGCGTTTTCAAACTCTTAGACGAACACCCTGTCTTCAACTTCCGATCATTCGCTCACTGCATTAATAACCGTTATCAACACAGAAGAATTCAATCTTCGACAACCGTTGTCGTCACAAAACCCGGTGGGAAATCTTGAATGAAAGAATCGACTTAATAAGATACAACAGTATCAAGTTGACCTTAATTCACCGATATCGAATCGTCATGACCGACCGTCAACCGAACAATGGACTCAATTAGTAAACATTATGACAAAAGGTGACAAGTGAACCTTTTCTCGAACATGACTGCCCCAGTACTCTGCATGGGAATAGTTGATCACTTGTTTGGAGGGATAACCCTTGTGCTCGAAAAGGCTTCACTCTTGCTTTAGCACCTAGCATGAGGTTGCTGCCTGTAAACAAAAGAATGTACACATATGCCTTGTGCTGGATATGACTTCTGCAATAGAGAAAGTCCAGCTCTGAACCACCACTTGTTGGGGAGAAAGGTTTGTATGCAATCTCTTGATGGGAACCACAAATGCCTTGGGTTGGAATGCCCTTTTGTTTCAAACCTTTTGGCTGATTGACTGCATATGCGTGAACAACGGTTTTTTTTCTTCACTTGCCCCAGACCAGCATGGTCCACCAGAAGAAATTGTCTCAAGAGGATTTTACAGAAGACTTGACATCCAAAACGCCTTAATGTCTTCAAACTCTTGGAGAGATTCGCCAGATCTTGAAGTAACTGCCCCGGACTGCATGGATTACAGAGAAGAAGTCATCTCATGAGGATTTTACATAAGACTTGGCATGCTCAATGCTTCAGTGTCTTCAAACTCTTGGAGAGACTCAATGCATCTCAAATTAGTTGCTTCAGATTGTATGGTCTACAAAGGAATTCGCCTTGAGAAGATTCATGAACAATCTCATATCACAGTGAGATATTCTGCCTCAATATTCTGAACCCTGGATAGGCTGACCAGTCACCTGGATGGACTATCTTCTCATGCTCTTGGGATAGCCTGCCCCAGCATGAACTTTGAAGAGATTTCTCGACGTGATTGGTTCAGATTGGCTACACCTTAAAGAGAGGATTCGACGTGACTGCCCCAAATCGACTACGTCTTAGCACACCTTGTTGGAAAAGACACCACTCAACAAAGTTTCATGAGGAAGTACCACTGGATATGGCTGCCCTTCGGGAGTTTCAGATTTCTCAACTCAGCAAGATTAAGCTTCTGGACTAAATTTCCACATGTAAACTTCTTTTGATGTCAAACAAAAGTATGCAAGCAGAAAATGTTTTATTTTGAGAATGAAAATTCTAATGCAACACACATGTTAATCTTGAAGTTTTACTGAAAAGACGTCGCAAAGCCATGTGAACGAATCACTGCTTAGGATACGACATTAATTTTTCGAATGAAAGGATACAATGCACATGCAACACCAACAAAGATCTTTTAGCACAACTCATAGGAGTCAGGAACACTATCTCTTGGTAGTATGCTTTCGAAATAACCCTATTTCAATTAGGACTTTTGAGGGTTATATCGTGGCCTGGTTCACGGTTTTGAGAAAAAAGGATTTAAGGCTCAAAGTTTATTGGTGCCCACCCACTCTTTGTGATATTCTCCAGTCATACGTTCAGCTAAATTGGCACAAACGCTCATCTCTCAAAAAGATGTTATGATCTTTAAGGAACCCATGCATCTGATGGTTTGACACCTAATGAGGCTTTGGAGTAACAGTCACCCCTTTTGTCTTTTGTTCGTAGTCACAGAACTTTGTTCTTGCTCGAGGATTTTCTTTTGTAATCCTTTTCACATTTCGCTTTCACATTCTTTTGCTTATCCCTAACTTTTGCCTGGACAGATTCTTTTGAATCTTTGATTTCGGAGTCCAGCGGGATGCCCTAACTTTTGCCTAAGTTTCTTGTTTTCAAGTTTCAACTTAGCGGGCTTTTTCATTTCTTTTTTTTATTCTCTTTCTTTTTTTTCTTAAACAAGTCGTGTGACACCGGCTGGTCTTGACGTTGTTGAAAGGGTTGTGACTACCTCACTCTTTGATTGTTGATGGATAACCATTGTGGTTTCACATCTCTTGAACTCTTGATGGTGGAAGGTAATGGATCCTTAGATGCACACTCCTTTTGAAATTTGAACGCTCGGTCAAATTAACTGACGCCTACCCTGCCCCTGGGTTAAATGTGAGGGTTTTTTCATACGAAAAGAAACTCCTACTTCAAGGCTCAAAGGGGTTAACGAGGGCCTATCTCCCTTATATCTCCAGTGTTTGGGGATTCAAAACAATGCCTGTACATCCTCAACAGGGTTTTATCCAAAAGCACACAATTAGAGATTTTTGCGTTTTTACCTCATCATCCTCCCTCATAGAGTTTAAGCAAGAAAATCGGTATTGCAATGCACATATACAAACTTATGAGTGGATACGAATGGATTACTTCCGGAAAAACATGCGCGCTTTATTAGGATTAACATAAAAAGAAAAACAGATTTCATGCATGCATACAAATTTTTTTGACAAACATAAAAAGCTACACATGAGAATGCAGTAAAGAAGCTAAATGATTATCCTTGTTGAGGAGGCTTGGCTCCGTCTGGACTCATTGATTCTGAAGATGTCTTTGTAACCTGGGTGCTCAATCTGATGAAGAAAGTTCAATTTATGGGCCACCCGTCTAGTGTAATAACCTTTGAGTCAATCAAGTCTTGCACCTGGTGCTGGAATGCTCTACACCCCTTAATATCATGGTCTGGTGCCCCCGAATGGAAATCACAATGAGCATTAGCATCCCATCCATTTGGAAGCTCAGCAGGAGGAGGAGTCAACTTCCGGAGCTCAATCAATCTTAATTGAAGCAGTTGCTAAAGTAATTCGGCATGACACATCGGTAGAGGATCAAAAACCCTTTCTTGCTTCTGTTGATGATGAAGGGATGCAACCGGGAGAGTCCCAGCTATGATTTGCTGATGCGGCAGTTTCGGAACCCAAGGCTTCTGGATTGAGGAAGGTCTCTGAGAGGGGGGAGAGAATATCCATTTCTTTAGCAGCAGTTGGAGGAACATTTCTTCGCTTGACAGTGTTTATAGGCACAAACTTGATTGCCCCTGAATCAATGAGCCCTTTGACCTTATACTTGAGCATCTTACAATTTTCAACATTATGACCAGGTACCCCTGAATGGAATTCACACCTATCATGGACATTGGAACCCATACGAAACTTGGTGTGTGGCGGTCCCGTAGTAATCAGTTCAATTAGCTGGAACTTGAGCAAGTGCTGAAGCAACTGAGCATATGGCATCGGGATCAGATCAAACTTCTTCTCAGTCTTCTCTGGCTTAAGACTCTCAAGAAATAACTGTTGGTGAAAAAGCTCTGACGGTGGAGAGGATTCACGAGGCAAACCATGGTCTAGAGGAGACCCCAAAGAGATAGGAGGAGTGAGAACCTCTGCTGCGGAAGCGGCCACCTGATTGTTTTCCTTTCTTAACACGACATTCAGAATTTCCATAACCCAGCCCATCTGAATCTTTATCCGGTTGACTTCTTTTCTCAGTGATTCCTGACCTCGGGACAACGCCTGAATGTCCCCCATAAAATGCCCCAGTTGGGCCTTCATCTCAGTCACCTCCGCTCGGAGTATCTGAACCTTGATTGTGGTGAATCGAGTAGTTGAAAGAAGTCATGTTGGCCGTTTCTGGAGAGAATACCCAGTCAGGATGAGAAATCCGCTCCAGGACACCTGTTATGCATATGAGTATGAGAATGCAATGCAGAATGCCATATTCGAATATTTCCAAGGGATCGTTAGGCTTTGATTTGAAAAAAAAATTTTAGAAGAAACGTAAGAAATGGATGGAAATGCTCAGTGGCAAGTCTCAAAGTTAACATCCCTTGGGAATACAAGAACATGTATGCGAAAATGATGATGCAGATGCAACAGACATAGGATCAAAGCTTCCATATAATCTAGATAACTGTTGTGCTGATGGCTGAATAAGCTCATAGGTCGGCTCTGAAGAGGATACCGGAGTACCGGAATATCCGAATAATCAGAATGCTAGGATGACGGGATATCGACATAATTAGAATACCAGAAGGCCAGAATATCGGCATAATCAGAGCACCGACCTGATCAAAATATCGGGATGGTCAGAATAATCATGATGCCATAATACCAGGCTGATAAGCCCACACTGATAGGAAAACCAGAATACCAGGTAGGATGAAAGTCAAGGTTACCTGCAAACTTGTAAACAACCCGCCCCTCTCACATGTGGGTACTAGGATGTTCAGTATCCCGGGCTCTCAGGTCGAGAAATGATGATATGTTCACCATTTCTGGTTTGGCATCATCATCAATCGAGGAGGCCTCAACTGATTCTCTAAAACGAAAGGTCCTCAGCTTCGGGCACTGAGGTCGAGAAGCAATAGTACATTCATCCCTCGGGGTACAGTACTATCGCCAATCGAGGAGTGCCTCTACTGATTCTCTTTCAAAAAGGATATCCTATAGCAAGTTCCCAGCATTGGGTCCTCGGATCGAGAATGTGCAATGGGTTTGCCACAGAACATGGTCTGCCACTGTCATATCTCGGGAGGAGTGCCGCAACTGAGTCCTCGGGGAAACGGTCACCAGAGTCGACAGCTCTCTAGATCAACATCCTGAAATGCGCAAGATATGCACATCGGAACATGTCCCAAGATAGCCTCATCTGGCTGTGAATTTTGTGATTACCCAACGTACACAGATGGTACGTAGGTCCCACTACTCTCCACTCTAAATCAAAGTGTGCACTCAAGCCTTGGTAATGGGCTCATCTCTCAGAAATCCCATCCCGCCAAACAGACATAACAGTGCAACACAGTAAAATATATGAAATGTAAATGCTAACATGCTGTAAATATGGTACAAGTAATAAAATACAGTAAACAGCAAATACAAGATAACAGTAAACACCCAATGAAAGAAAAGCAAACAAGCGCTAGGATTGACTCGCTTAGGATGGACCAGCAATAGGTCAACCTTTCCCCAGTGGAGTTGCCAGCTATCGCTCCCGGGATTTTCATCCAAGTACAAATGCGAAAGTGGCACCGAAACAGAGTCGCTAGCAATGTGTATTTATCCCTAGAGAAATAACAACCTGCTGAGGAGGATGAACTTTTCAATGTCGAGGAGAGTAGCTCTACTGGGGAAGAACAAACTTGGTGCCCTACAAACAAAATCAACAGAAAGTTCTATATGCAAAAAGGCTACTTCGATTACCATCACAACAACCGTTGCCTAAGCAATTTCCACTATTTTCTGATATGCTTCGCAAAGCTTAACATTTTCGCATGCAATGTTTTATCAAAATATCAGACGTTTTCACAAACAAAACAGCAAAAGTAAAAACACAAATGGAAAGCTTGTGAGTGAAATGAAAATTTTATTGAATGAATTGGCCTATAAATAGGCATTTACATTCGGAAGTAATTCCTGAAAAGAGGTAATTGCACAAAGAATAAAAGAAAATACACATGTCGGCAATGTGGGGAACAGATATCCACCTAGATTCGATTCAGCTATGATCCAATATGCCTCGCTTATCCGCAGATGCTTTGGCCTTTGAAGAGACTAACTGGACTGATTCCTTTCCTTTGAAACTTCCAAGTATCAAAAGTGTTCACAGATCGAACGCAGCTCGTAGCCTCTTGCTTTCAAATCCCTAACTTTTGCCTGGATCGCCCTTTTCGGGTTTTCAATCCACCGGGATACCCATTTTTGCCAACGTTGCCTTTTCAGGTTTTCAACTTTGCGGGTTTATTCCTTTTTCTTTTTATCCCTAACTTTTGCCCGAACCCTTTTCTTTTTATGGTTCGCCGGGATGCCCCTTTTTTGGCTGGACTTTCTTTTTGTGTCCAGCGGGTCTCTTTTATGCAAAGTATTTTTTGACTACGTCTGCGTTCACAGGGGACATAAAATCTTCGCCATCCATAGTTGAGAGTAATAAGGCTCCACCAGAGAAAACCTATCTTACTGCATATGGCCCTTCGTAGTTTGGAGTCTATTTGCCTCTGTGATCTGTTTGAGGAAGAAGGATCCTTTTCAAAACCAATTCACCAGCCTGAAAACACCGAGGACGCACTTTCTGATCAAAGGCTTTCTTCATCCTGCTCTGATACAACCGACCATGTGCAATGGCTGCCAATCTTTTCTCTTCAATAAGGTTCAACTGATTCAGTCTGGAACGCACCCACTCAGCTTCATCAAGCTTCACGTCTTCCAGAATTCTTAAAGAAGGAATCTCAACCTCTAATGGTAGAACTACTTCCATACCATATACCAGTGAGAAAAGAGTTGCCCCAGTCGATGTTCGTACCTAAGTACGATAACCGTGTAAAGCATAAGGCAACACCTCCTGCCAGTCTTTATACGTCACTACCATTTTCTGCACAATCTTCTTGATGTTCTAATTTGGTACTTCAACAACCCCATTCATCTTCGGACGATAGGGAGAAGAATTGTGATGTTCAATCTTAAAGCTCTGACATAGCTCCTTCATCATCTTGTTATTCAAATTTGAACCATTATCAGTAATGATTCTCTCCGGGACTTCATACTGGCAGATGATGTCCTTCTTGATAAATCTGGCTACCACTTGTCTGGTGACGTTGGCAAATGAGGTTGCTTCCACCCATTTCGTGAAGTAATCGATGGCAACCAAAATGAAACGATGCCCATTAGAGGCAGTGGGCTCAATCTTCCCGATCATATCAATGCCCCACATAGCAAAGGGCCAAGGCGATGACAACATATTCAGAGGAGTAGGCAGAACATGCACCTTATCTGCATAAATCTGGCATTTGTGACATTTTCGGGCGTATTTAAAATAATCAGACTCCATAGTCATCCAGTAATACCCCTCTCTCAACAGTTTTCTAGCCATAGCATGCCCATTGGCATGGGTACCGAAAGATCCTTCATGAACTTCCTCCAATAACAGGCTTGCCTCGTGTTCATCAACACAACGTAGCAAGACCATGTCAAAGTTTCTCTTGTATAACACATCATCTTTATTCAGAAAGAAATTTCCTGCCAACCTCCTCAGAGTCTTCTTATCTTTGGTGGATGCACCCCTTGGATACTCTTGACACTTCAGAAAAACCTTAATATCATGATACCAAGGTTTTCCATCTGATACATCTTCAATTGCAAACACAAAGGCTGTCTATCCAGACGCATGATCCTGATCGAAGGAGTTTCATTCCAACGATTCACCTGATACATTGAAGATAATGTTGCCAACACATCTGCCATCTGATTCTCCACCCGAGGTATATGATGGAAATCGACTCTGTCAAAGAACGGTAACAACCTTCTGGAATAGTTGTTATAAGGCACCAAGTTCGCTTGACGAGTTTCCCATTCACCTGTAATCTGATTAACTACCACCGCGGAATCACCATAAACATCGAGGTTCTTGATTCTCAAATCAATTTCTTCTTCTAACCCCATGATGCATGCTTCATACTTCGCCTTGTTGCCAGTGCATATGAATGCTAATCGGGCAGTGAAGGGTATATGAGAACCCTGTGGAGTCGTAATGATTGCCTCGATTCCATTACCATATGAGTTAACAACCCCATCAAAGACCAGCTTCCATTGGGACCCAATTTTTGGCCCTTCATCAGGTAGAAGCTTTTCACAATCTTTCATCTTCAGATACATGATATGTTCATCTGGAAATTCAAACTTCATCGGTTGATAATTCTCAATTGATTGTTCAGCGAGATATTCTGACAGCGCATTTCCGTTAATGGCTTTTTGGGAAACATATTGAATATTGTATTCTGTCAGAACCATCTGCCAACGGGCTATCTTTCCAGAAAGCGCCCGCTTTTCAAACACATACTTGATCAGATCCATCTTCGAAATCAAGAGGGTTGTGTGGCTTAACATATACTGCCTCAAACGCTTGGCTGCCCAAGCGAGTGCACAACATGTTTTCTCCAGTATTGAGTACCTTGACTCACAATCAGTGAACTTTTTACTCAGGTAGTAGATGGCATGCTCTGTTCTTCTTGACTCGTCGTACTGACCGAGCACACACCCCATTGAATTCTCAAGAACCATAAGATACATAATCAAAGGCTTTCCTGGCACTAGGGACATAAGGACCGGAGGTTCCTGCAAATACTCTTTTATTTTTTCAAACGCTTTTTGACAATTCTCATTCCACCTGACCTCTTGATCTTTTCTTAGCAACTTGAATATCGGTTCACACGTGGCTGTAAGATGAGAGATGAATCTAGCAATGTAGTTCAACCTCCCTAAGAAACCACGAACCTCTTTTTCTGTTCTTAGTTTAGGCATTTCTTGTATATCTTTTACTTTAGCAGGATCAACCTCGATACCTTTTTCGCTGACAATAACCCAAGTAACTTCCCAGATCTCACCCCGAAGGTGCACTTGTTCGGATTCAACCTCAGTCTGAACTTTCTCAACCTCTCAAATAGTTTCTGAAGATTCACCAGATGCTCTTCCTCCGTTTGTGACTTCGCAATCATGTCATCAACATAGACCTCGATCTCTTTGTGAATCATATCATGAAAGAGAGTCACCATCGCCCGCTGATAGGTTGCCCCAGCATTTTTCAATCCAAAGGGCATCACCTTGTAACAGAAAGTCCCCCACGGTGTTATAAACGTCGTCTTTTCCATGTCCTCTGGGGCCATCTTGATTTGGTTATACCCAGAGAAGCCATCTATGAAGGAAAACACAGAATATTGAGCAGTGTTGTCCATTAACACGTCAATGTGGGGAAGCGGGAAATTATCTTTCGGGCTTGCTCTATTCAAATCTCTATAGTCAACACACATCCTGACCTTTCTGTCCTTCTTAGGTACAGGCACAATACTAGCAACCCACGGAGGATAGTTTGTTACAGCAAGAAACCCAACATCTAACTGTTTCTGAACCTCTTCTTTAATCTTGACAGCCATATCCGATTTCGTCCTTCTCAGCTTCTGCTTAACTGGAGCACATCCTTCTTTGAGTGGCAGCCGGTGTACCACAATGTCAATGTCGAGCCCAGGCATGTCTTGGTAAGACCAGGCGAAGATATCCACATACTCTCGAAGCATTTCAATCAATCTTCCCTTGACAGTGTCTTCCAAAGCAGCCCCAATCTGTACTTATTTCTTTACGTCCTCGGTTCCCAAGTTATCAACCTCGATTTCCTCCTGATGAGGCAGAATGACCTTTTCCTCCTGTTTTAACAGCCTGGCCAATTCCTCTGGTAAGGCGCAATCTTCATCAGTCCCCTCTTCAGCCTGATATATGGGATTATCAAAGTCATATCGAGCCATAGCTGAATCATGATGGGTGGAATCTGAACAAGAAAACCTGCATGATTGATGATTTATGTTTATTATGGATGCATCAAGCAAAAACACATTGCCATTTTGCTGTGGTTTTAATGCAAAAATAAAATAAAAAACAGAAAAACAGGGATAAAAACATTTGAATGCGAAAACGTCCTTTATTAATGATAAAGAAAAGCATACGAAAACATTCAAGCCCTACAAACAAGAATCGCTACGTCTTGGGCAGAACGTAGGATTAACATAGATGACAAATAGGAGCAATTACTCTGGTCCGGTCACTTGAATGGCTTTCTCTGATGACCAGTTGCGAAGACTTTGACCTGGGATACAGGGGCGGATCCAACTATCCATATCACAATCACTATCCCCATCCTCATCAATAGCATTGATTCTATCAAAGAACACACCAGCACTGGTGAAACAAACTGGACCATAGAACTTGGGAGGCTCTTCAGGACGCCTGGGTGGCTTATATCCCAGTCCATGAGTATTCCGCTTTTCCTGGACATCAATAATCTGACCCCACTTTTGTGAACTACCAGCTTCCACCACGGCCCGAGCATCCTTGAAGGAAGACATAGAAATCTCTGGCTGATGTACCACTGTAGGCTGTTCTACCACTTCAGGTTGGCTGACTTCCTTGAGAGATTCCTCAAGGATCTTTACTGCTTCAAAAGCCTAGCATAAAGTTTCATGTATTTCTCCATCTACCTCCACATACTTGAAAGTAGATAGCAGGCTTACCATGATATCCTCTTCTCCACAAACCGTCACCACGTGTCCGTCTACCATATACTTTAACTTCTGATGCAATGTAGACATCACAGCCCAGCACTGTGAATCCATGGACGACCCAGCAGACAGCTGTAAGCAGGTTGGATGCCCATAATATAGAAGGTAGCATCGAAAACCTCCGGCCCGACCTTAATTGGCAGCACAATCTCCCCAAAAATAGATCTTTTGGAACCGTCAAATGCACGCACCACCAAGTCACTAGGTGTGCATATCAACCCTCAGGTGTCCAGCTTCATCAATGCCTTCTTAGGAAACACATTCAACGATGACCCTGTATCCACAAGCACGTGAGACATCAACGATCCACGCCACTCAATAGAAATATGCAAGTCATTATTATGGTTTCTCCCAGCTGGAGTCAAGTCAACATCAGTAAAACCCAAACCATTGCCTGCATTAACATGGGCCACTACCCCCTCCAACTGATTAACTGAGATCTCCTGGGGTACGTAAGCAGCATTCAGTACTTTCAGCAGTGCGTTTCGGTGTGCCTCGGAACACAATAACAGGGACAAGATAGAAATCTTAGACGGAGTCTGATGCAATTGATTAATAATTTAATAATCGCTTTTCCAAATCAGTCTCATAAACTCTTCTACATTCTCGGAGAAAGAATTATCAATCGGTTTTACCGTGGAATCATTCACTACTGGCGCTTGCACAGAATTATCTACAACCTGCTTTCCTTTGTCTTGTCTAGAATTACCAGCTTGATCATTAGAAGGGATAAAGACCCTACTACTTCTCGTGATAGCCCCTGCCTCATCACTGGTTTCAACACAAGAGTTCACTACAGAAGTTCCCACCAGTTCTTGCTTCTGCCCGTTGACAAACACTTCAGCACCATAATTCCAAGGAATAGCTTTGGTGCTTTCATACGGAACAGGTCCAGGAGTGGTGATAATGATCGGTGCTGGTCTCACCGGCGCTGAAATAGTTATCGTCTTAAAAGGGATAGTAATAGTGGCAACCTCATTCTTTTTGCCGGTAACTTCCTTCTGTTGGTCACACCAGTCAAACTGCAATCGACCTTCATCTATCAACTTTTGGATTCCGGACTTCAACAAACCACACCCATTCATTTGCGATATACAATCTGAATAATTCTCATCACATCCGAGGGACACCCCACCCCTATATAACCTCTCCTTTACCACCATCAAAGGAGTTCTTAATTCATTAACATCCATAACCAAATTGAAAGATTCATTCGCCTCTATAACTGCATTAACCCTCGGCCCCCGTGGTCTGGCATTGGGTTTTGAATGACATTGGGCACGTCGTTTGAGAAGTTGATGGCATTCGAATCCACCAAATCTTGGACTTTATACTGAAACGCCCTACACCTTTCGATTGTATGCCCTGGGGCACCGGAGTGAAAATCACAATGTGCGTTAGCATCATAGCCCGGAGGAAGCCTCCCTGTGGGTTGAGCCAGGGTGCGGAGCTCAACTAAACGCAACTGTAGCAAGTGTTGCAACAATTGAGCATAAGACATAGGCGGCTGATCAAAATTCCTTTCAGCGCTCTTTTGACGGTTTTGATACTGGCCGGGCTGCCTATTCTGGTACGGATGAGGGGTACTCCTCTGCTGCTGAGGCGCAACCAGAATAGTTACAGAGGCAACTTGCTGATTATACTTCTGATGCTGCTTTCCCTTACCGCGGTACGAAGAGACAGAATTTGCTTCCTCCTTCTTCTTATAATTCCCATAAGGTTTCTTCCCCTAACCAGAAGACGACCCATCATTACCTAGTACTTTCCCAGCTTTGATTCCACCCTCTAACATCTCCCCAACCATGATCAAATCAGCAAACTTGCCTGACATGCAAGGTAACAGTTTTTCATAATAACGTCCCGGCAAAGTATCCATAGACAGATTCAGCATCTCCTTCTCCAACATGGGCGGCTGCACCCTTGCTGCTAGCTCACGCCATCTCTGCGCGTATTCCTTAAAGCTTTCACTGCCCTTTTGAGACATATTCTGTAGCTGGGTCCGATTGGGAGCCATATCAGTGTTATATTGATAATGTTTGATAAACGCTTCCACCAACTCCCTCCAATTACAGACGTGGCATCTCTCCAATTGCATATACCATTCTAAGGATGCCCCAGACAGGCTGTCCTGAAAGAAATGCATCAGCAATTTCTCGTCTTTGGAGTACGCGGCCATCTTCCTTGCGTATGCTCTGACATACGTCTTGGGACAGGTGGTACCATTATATTTCTCCAAAGTGGGCACCTGAAATTTATGCGGAATCACGACACCGAGAACCAGCCCCAAATCCTCCAAATCTATACCTACAGAATTCTGATTCACCACACCCCTTAGTTGTTCTTCAATCAATCTGAACCTTTGATCATTGTCGGCCTGAGGACCAGCATCCCCGCCTGGCATAGAGAAAATGTCATCTTGTTGGTCTTCGAAACGACGACCATGAACAGCACAAACACTTCCTCCTCCCACAACAGAAGGAATCACAAGCTGCTCTCCTCCGCCCGGAGGGATCACAACACTAGGAATAGGGATTTCTACGCCTGTAGGGCCTCCCTGAGTACCATTACCAGCAACGCCATTATGGATTCCGTCATGAAGAACCCAGTCTTCATCCATTTTTGCTACTAAGGGTTGGACCAGAGTCTTCAGTTGCTCTTGCCCTTCCTTGGGCAACACCTTGCATCAGCTCTATGAATTGGTCTATACGGGCCTGCATGGAAGCCATATCAGCCTACATCTTCTCCATAATTCTCCTCTGATTTGATCTAGTAGAATACCGGTGAATTGGTTGGTTATCAATCCTGCCTGCAACCAAATAAAGGTTAGAAAAACCCGGGACGAGCACCTGCGATGCAAAAATGATTATGATTATGCAAATGAACATGTTTGGATATTTGCAGGGCGATCCACCCCTTAATTCCAGTTTAAAGACAAGATGGAATAAAACTTATGCTCATAAAATCACTGTCAGAGATTATAACCCACAATAATAAGTCTGAAACAAGAGAAACAAAGATCCCAGCCAACAATTCTGGTGGTGACCGAAAATACAACAAAGAAAGAGCCAACTACAGAGTATCACCCACTGCCTAAGCTAGAGCCTTCACCCCTAGGCCTTTTCACTTCAGCTCGTATCTTCAGCTCTTCTATGGTTGCTATGGCCTCATTCAGTCGTTCCTCAACTACATGTCTTTAGAACGTCCCTGATAAGATCTCCTCGTCTTTCTTCCTGAGCTTCAACTTCAGACTCTCAATCTGCTCCAAATACTTATCCTCCTTCTGCTTGTTGGCTGCGATTGCAGTGTTTCGATTAACATTGAACCTGTGAATTCTTAGTGAAGCTTTGGCCAAGTCTTACTTCTTTGACTTTAGAACCCTGCTAACACCCTTTAAGTCTTGTCATACCTTCTGTCTAGCTGTGATTTCATCGGTCAACTCCTTTTCTTTCTCAGCGAGAAACTCTATTTTCAACTTGGCAATATGAACAGCTTCACCTCGCTCGTGCTTCAGCTGGTAGATTTCTTTGTGCAGCTCACCGTTCTCCTCTCGAAGCTTCTCCTTTTCAGCCCACAGTTTGTTATACTTCGCTATCTCAATTGTGGTCGGAGATTTAATTAGCAGGGGGTAAGATGGAGGTTCTCTGCAGAACGGTAGAAGTACATTCTATATTCTCCTCTGAATCCAGTCCTCGTATGCAGGGAAGGCTTTGTTGTTACACTTTCCGAAAGAAGTCTTTCCCTTCTTGTGGCGGTCTCTCCAAGCATTGGCAGCTTCTTTTAATATTTCTGGATTCGCTTGCCCACTTACATATAGAGACTCTTGAACATCCTGGTCCTTCGGCGGCTCTTTCAAAGCATACCCAAACTTCCTAATAGCAAGAATAGGGTTGTACTTAATTCCCTCTTTCCTTCCTATTAGAGGTACGTTTGGGTAACCTCCACAGCTGATCAGGATCTCTTGGCCTAACAAATCACGACTGATCCAAATCAAGTTGTCAGCTCTTAATCCCATCAATCTCGTTGACCAATCCAATGTTTCTTTGGCGTCTACGAATGCCCCAGATTTAGGAAGGCGATCGACAAACCACTTGTAGAAAATTGGAGCGCAAAAGTTAAGAGGTCCTCATCTCCTCTCCTCATTCTTATAGTGCATCGAATAGTACAGATCCCCAAGCAAAGTGGGTACTGGATTCTTCGTAGTGAATATCCAGACAGCGTGCACGTCTACAAAATCCTTCACATTAGGGAACAACGACGTTCCATAAACGCACATAGCCAGGATTGCATTGAACACCGACTAAGACTTAGCCTTAGCACAAATAGCAGCCTGCTCGATCAAAAACTTCGTGTGAAAGCCTTTACACCCTCCTTTACTAGCAACATTTCTCTTCAACAAAGACTGATCCAAACGTAAAGCAGCAGAAACCTTTTCCAGATCGGGAAACTCCATGGAAGGATATAAGGGAGCTTCTTCTTTGACAGAAACATCCAAAAGGAGAGCATACTCCTCCAATGTCAGAGCTAAAAGATAATCCGCAAACAGAAAACACTGCAGGTGAGTGTCATAGAACTGCACCAGAGTGTGCAAAGCCCTGAACTCATAGTTGGTAACATCTCGGGCGAAACTCAGAATCCTCCCATATTCTCCTCTAAAGTCTGCCAATACCCCGGGTTTTGCCATAGCAGAGATCATGTGAACATCATCTAGATGAAGCTCTAGGAACTTGTACGGGATGATATTCTTTCTCTCTTCTGTGCTAGTATTCATCATGGACAGTCTTCAGACAACCGGAATCAAAGTTAGGATGCAACCCTACAAATGAACAAACATGTTAGAATGCAAAATGATGATGCAAATGCAAACATGGGATCAAGGTATCCATGATGCTCAAAATTGCTGTTGTTTTGCTGACTGAATAAGACCCCAAATATCAGAAACCCAGAAATCCAGAATAACGGCCCATTCAAACTGCCAGAATATCAGGATGACAACAGTACACTGATGATAAATCCAGAAAACCAGGTAGGTTGAAGGTCAAAGTCACCTGCAAACCTGCAAACACCCATCCCCTCTCACACGTGGGTTCTAGAAAACGGGATCCTCAGTCTCAGATTCTCGATTTGAGAAGCAATAGTACATTCATCCCTCGGGGTATAATACTATCGCCAAACAAAGAAGTCGTCCACTGATTCCCCGAAAAATAAGGTCATCCTATAGTAAGTTCCCCGCATTGGGTCCTCGGATCGAGAAGTGTAATGGGTTTGCCATTTCTGGACTGCCATTATCACATCTCGAGAGGAGAGGCGTTGCTGAGTTCTTGGGAGACGGTCGCCAGAGTCAAAAGTTTTCCAGGTTATATTCCATCGTCTGCCCCAAATGCGCAAGATAAAATATTGCCAAGGAAACCACGTCTGGATGTGGAGTTTTCATGTATACTAAGTCTGGCCAAATGCCACACAAGTCACACAACTTTCCACGCTAATCATAGGTGTATGTTCAAGCCTGGGTATTGGGCTTTTCTCTCATGAATCCAACCCACCCTACAAACAGAAAAATCCAGCAGCAGAACAGTACAGCATAATAATGAAATGCAATGCTATAAATGCGGTAAGAACAGTAAAACAATAATACAGTAATATACAAAAAAACAAAGCAAAAACAAACTAACACCCAATGAAAACAAACAAGCAAGCTCTAGGATCGACTCGCAAAAGGGGATGGACCAGCAAGAGGTCAACCTGTCCCCAGCAGAGTCGCCAGCTGTCGCTCCTGAGGATTTTCTTCCATGGTACAAACGCGAAAGTGGCGCGAAAACAGAGTCGCCAACAATGTGTATTTATCCCGAGAAAGGGAAAGGAAACACTGCATAAACCTGAGGGAAAGTAAAGAGCATGGTCTCGCGACCAAGAGAAACGGGTAAGGGAGTCGGTTACGCAAGGGGAAAGTGTTAGCACCCCACGCTTCCATCGTACTCGATGGGATCCACGCTTGTTGTCTCGACCAAAGGGTGTCGTCATCTGGTGCTCCACTGCTACTGGAAAGGAAAAGGAACGAGAACAGAAAAGAACGAAGAAACGAGGAAAAAAAGGAAAATAAGTGACTCGATAGGACATCGCTCGTCCTATGCCTATGTATTCCCTCGTGCAATGGGAAAGTCAGAGTTAACGTAGTTCGGACGCGAACTAAGGGGGAAGGTTACTCGCCAAGACATCGCCGTCTTATGCCTTCGTATCCTCAATCGGACGAGAAAGAGGAAATCAGAGCAGTCGTAGTTCGACCTAACAAGGTCGGTTAGTGTTTTTTTATGAGCGACGTTAAGTTCGCGTCCGACAATTAGGGTCGATGCCTGTTTGCGACGAGACGGAAAATAACGTGCCCTTTCCTGAAAATGATTTGATATTAACGATCGCGAAGGATGAAAAAGGTTTGAGTTTGTTTTTTGTGTTTTTTAGACAGAAGTGGATTGAAGTTAGTTCGTAACTTACATTGCACTAAAGTCTACCATGCGGGAACGAGTGAATCGCATGGTCGTCCCCAAATGGGACGTATGCTAAACACTCTAGAAGAGGAGGGGAGACCCCACGTTCTTCATTTCCTACACTTAAGGCTCGAGCGCAATATTCGTTATTTTTATTAAGTGTTTTAGAAGCGTTATGAGATGAGAAGAGAAGACTCAAAGAAAAAGAAAACACTACGGGGAAACTAAATATTCCTAATGTTATCATGCAAAGGTGGCCCTATAGTTGAGGTTGAAAGGGAAACGTCTACCTAAGTTAGCATGCAAAGGGAAGCCTAATGCTAATCCTACTCCAAGCTTAATCAAAAATTAAGTTGGACTAGGTAGCCCTAAGGGAGTGAATCCAAGACTTAAACAAGTCTTGAGATTCAAGGGAAAAGAAGGAGTGAAAGAGGAAAAAAACAAATAGCGGCTACAACAACGCTTCCGCACATGCACAACAGTAAAAGGCAGCACACAAGCAAGATAGCTTATAACAGCACACAATTCAGAACAAAAAAAGGGTGCAAAAGGCCAAACAGCAGCACATATAACAGCACATGAACAAACTTAGAACAACAGCTGTAAAAACAGGGCAACATACATTCAAAAATGATTCGCGTACACCATTGATCATGATCACAAACACATCATACATCATGTTGAATGAATTTGAGAACATCATGGAAGAAATGCATATCGTTTGGCATATGAACAAGTCGAAACAAGTGTGCATCTCAATGAAAGGAAAGTGAATAAGCATGCACATAACAATCCCAGCAGCACAAGCATCAATCAATAATTAACATGCTCGAGGAGTGTGTCCTATGTGTTCATCGCATCATGAACGCAACAACGCAAACATGATCATAAACGATAAAAATCCAAGAGTCGCGTGTCAGAAAATTGTGTGCATACAATGGTGTGAGGTCCAACAGCATCAAAACAGTCCTTAGACAAGTATCATATCAATCCATGAAGATTAGAAATGAAACGTGATCGAAACATGCTAAAAAATACACAAAAAACACACTCTGCAACAATGTTAATCGGTTAACCAAGTGTTTTAACCGATTAACAGCTCCAAAATTAGCAGAAACAACAAAATACATTGGTTAACCGATTAACCAACTTGTACTACAATTGGTTAATCGGTTAACCCTGTTACAGCAGCAAAAATTAATTTGAAAAATCACTTCCAGCAGCAAAATCACTTATGCAAACATCTCCAATGATCATGTAATCAACAATGCACGAAAATAAAATCAAGTATCAGTAATCAAACACCAATTTGATCCAATAATCATCAACATCAAGAATCACATTCAAGCAAAATGGACCCAAATCAAGAACAACCAAAGATCTATGTTGTATAAGTTGCAATTAAGCTAAAATAAGTGTGGATCTTAGATTAACCAACCTACAAAGCTGAGATTTGCTTTGATAAGTGTTGTAAACAAAATTTGATGAATCCAAGTAGAGAAATCCAAGATCCACAAGCTCCTTGCACTCAAAATTTGAAAATCCAAGCAATAAGCAACAAAAACTCCAAAATCAGTTTCAATAATCACTTCTGAAATTCCAGATCTAGATCCAAACGAAAATCACCAATGAAATGCAGCAATGAAGTGGTAATGAGTGGTTTTAGCTCAAGAATTAACAAGTTCCAATGAAGAACTTGTTAATCTCTATGGAAGAGCTTTGAGTGTGGTTGAAAATGGAGGTTGAGAGTGAAAATGTGAGAGAGAATTGAAAGAGAATTCTGAAAATTAGGTCCTTTTGAGGTTTGGAGTTGATTAGATTAAATAACCCCTAGGTTAGGAGTTAAGTTTGGGTTTTGAGTGAAGTTTGGTGGGTGGAAATGGGGTGAAAAATGAATTAGGAAAGGAAATGAGAAATTAGAGTGGAAATAATTTGAATTTTGGATGGAAAATCACTCTCTCTAGATCCTTCTACTGGTGTGAAATTTGAATTGGTGAATAAAATTTGAATTAGAAAAAAAAGCAGCGCTGAAAAATGAAGTATCTGGGCAAATTTTGCCTTGGTTAATCGATTAACCAATTTTAGTACAAATTGGGTTAATCGATTAACACAAGGAAAATTTGAATTTGGCACTTTTTGGAGGGAAACTTGGATATTCGCCTGATTCCACTTGTTCTGAGCCACATTAGACCTCTGAAACTTGCCATTTGATACTAACACTGAAACACACTTGAAATATGCTGTGAATTCTGTTTCGTGCTTGGAATACTGCTGAAAATAATCATCTGGTGCTGAATCACTAATCAAAAAAATGACTGCCAGAGCTTCTAATTGTCAAAATGGCTAATGAGTAAAATAAATGCTCAAAAAGACTTTGAAAGCTATCTGCTTGGCTCTGAACATTGTTGGAAATGATGACGCCATGAGCTGCTGAAAGATACCTCGATGCCATGCTCAAAAGAACTATGCAAATGCAGAAATGATGATGCAAATGAAATGAAGCATAAGCCAAAAAGAGTTAGAAACAAGGGGGCAAATTTTGAGGTGTTACCGCGTTCATCGTGAATGGACAGAGACTTAAGCATTACCATAACATTGAAAACAAGGATTTCTACGTGAGTTATAAGTTAGAAGAGCTGCCCGCTCTTTCAAAGGAATAGTTCCACTCAGACCTGATGTCGAGCTACCAACATTAAACAAGTGTTGTGTGGGAGGCAGCCCACGACCTTTAGACTTTACTTTTTATCTTTATTGTTTGCTACTATAATTATCTATTTTTGTGTTTTGTTGCCGTTACTATTATTCCTATTATTACTATTATTATTGTTATTATTATTATTATGAGTATTACTATTATTATCATTACTATTTTGACACCTTCCACGGTACAGTTCATTGATAGTATAATCTTTGTCTAATTTCAGGCTAGCTTAGCTTAAGATAGCTAATCTTTGACTTAGAGTATGGAGCCTAATGCAGACGTGGAGATTGTGTTTAGGAATGAAGCTCAGAGGCGCCGATTTGATGTCCTGGCTCAGAGGGAAATGGCACTACCAATTTACCCCGATGGACTTACTATGACTACCCTAGGACTCTGGGACAGTGTTATGTATTTGCTCGACCGAATAGGTTGGGTGAATTTTTGTGTGAGGAGGAGATTTAGCCCTTACCGCATGCTTACCCTCCAGTTCCTTAGCTCACTTTATTATGACCCTAACCGAGGTCTCTGTTTTGGCCGAGGTTTAGCCACTTTCAAGTTGTTCAAAACAAAATACCGCTTTGCCCATAAAGAGATGGCTGACATATTAGGATTCCCGAATGGACCTGATGCCTATACCCTGACACCTGACGACGCCTTCACCGACCTCAGCCTTAATTATTTTTGGGGAACCTTAATCGGTAATTATCACCCTAAACGTCACCATGTTCTCAGAAAATATCCACAATCTAGCCTTAAGGTATTTCCATAAGAGTCTAGCCCACACTTTGTTTTGTAAGGAGGAGAATGTCACTTCTGTTTCGAAGGACGACCTATTTATTATGTACTATGCTTCGCAGGGAAGGCCTGTGAATATTGCCACCTTTATGTTAGCAAATCTGAACCGTATTGCACATAAGACCCATGGTGCTATTCTCGTTGGAGGAATAGTCACCATGATTGCATATGCCAAAGGCTTACGATACCAGCTTAATCGTATCCGTGCCTTTGAAGGCATCCGTCCCATGCATTTGAATTTTTTCTTCATCCGTGGAATTTTAGCTAACTTAGGACCAGCTGAATTTGAGTTCTTAATTGATAATAAAGTGGTCCACAACTTTACCTTACCTAACCATGTGAGGACTAATGTGCATAGTAGGAATAACTGGCTGTATGACTTAGAGGAGAAAAGTGAATCACCTACCCCACCTTATAGTCCTCAACTGTATGAAGTCCGGGATGCCATTCCCCCTGATGCCACTTCTCATGTCTCTGGAGCTCATGTAGACTATGATGCTGCTATTGGTGCTTTGCAGTCTGAAGTAGAGACTCTTAGGAATGAGATCACTTCCATCCGAGGAGATCTCATTGGTTTAATGTATGTCGCTAATGAGCATTTTGATCATTTATTTCAGCAAGTCCACTCATTTAATCAGAACTTTAGTAAATGATTGATGACTTATACCGATTGTGTTTCGTTGTTTTTATGTTTCAGATTGTTTCAGTTTATTGTATTTCTTTTCATTGTGCTCTGGATTTACTGTATCGTCGCTTTATCGACGAAGACATGTTGTTTTTGTTCTTTTAATTAATTTGATTCCCTTTATATTGTTTAATTATGTCTCTAGTATTATATACATTTTATTGTTTATGCATCAAATTTAACATTCTGCACTTGTATCTCATAAAACTAGTGCTTTAACTTGAAAATAAAAAAATAAAAAAATAGTAAGTTATGTGTTCCTGAACCTTAATTCAAATTATGCGCATTTTAGCTTAATGGCGTTCACCATTATGCTAATGGCGTTCGTTATTGGCTCATATTTTCAAATTTCAACGTTTTAAACACATGGCGTTCGCCATGGCAGCGGAACGAGCATAATTTCTTCGCATTTTCTATTGCATTTTTTGCGCAGTTTTCCAACCAAAACCTTTTCAAATTCTCAAACATCTCAATAACCACCCATAATAACTCTCGTTAACCTCTATCCTAACCCCCAACCATTCATATCCATTTTCTTTCTCTATAAATACCACAAACACTCATTCTTACTCCATCATCACCACCACTCTTAATCTCTTACTTACTGTTTTTAATCTTCCCAACTCTCTTATTCTCTTCCAAATTTCTAGAATGCCTCCAAGACTCTCTCGAGAAATTGATTATCAATGGACCTTCTTCCACAAGCTTTGTAAGAGACCCATTGTAGCAACATGATACGCTCACATTAATACTGTTCGTACCTTGGGGCCGTTTGATAGCATTAACTGGATGCTGACCAATCTAGGTTTATCTTACTTTTTCTCTCTCACTCACCCCACATACACTAGATTAACTTACGAATTTTTTAGCACTTTTTCACTATTCCTATGATCAATCCCACACTTCTGGCACTGTCAATTTTAGAATGTTCAATGGGGACTATACACTGACACAAGAGAGGGTAGGCACTATTTTTCAATTTCCAAGAGGAGAGGCATACACTTGCCAAGCACCACTCGAAAGTTAGTGGCAAGCTAGAGCTTTAGGCTTTTGGCGCCAGATTACTGGTAAGGCCTCCACCTCTTGGGAAGGTCTAAAAGCCACCGCAATCCACAACTCTGCCATAAGATATCTTCACCGCATCTTAGTAAACACAATTTTTGGCAGGGAGAACACAAGGAATGTCAATTCCAAAGACCTATTTTTCATCCATTGTGCTTTATCCGAAACTAAGGTAGACCCTACCCCTTTCTTACTATCTCATCTTGCATCTATCGCAGGTAGGTCCGATGGCCATATTTGTGTTGGAGGAGTGATTACCTCCATAGCCTACGCTTTAGGCTTGACTTCTGAGTTGGCTTCCCTTGAGCAGTTAGCCATTCCTTTTGCTGACTTAGAGTATTGCCGCAACATGCGCCTGTCGCTCCCGGGATTTTCATCCAAGTACAAACGCGAAAGTGGCACCGAAACAGAGTCGCCAGTAATGTGTATTTATCCCAAGAGAGGGAAAGGAAACACTGCATAAACCTGAGAAGAAGGAAAAGCATGGTCTTGCGACCAAGAGAAAGGATTCGGGAGTCGGTTACGCGAAGGGAAGGTATTAGCACCCCCTCACATCCATCGTACCCGATGGGATCCATGCTTGCTTGTCTCAATCAAAGGGTGATAGAAAAGGATACTGGAAAAGGAACTGAAAGAAGGAAAGGAGAAAGAAAAACAAATGTAGGGAAAATAAAAGAAGTGCTCGAATGGGCCCTACCCCACTGCCTACGTATCTCATCGGGAGCATGAGAATCAGAGCGACGTAGTTCCCCTCACTAGGGATGGATTGTTTGTATTTTTGAGGAACGGCTAACGTTCTAGCTCAGGTGTTGCAGGCTCGCTGGTCCGAGTGCGTTACCATCTTGCAAGAGAACGAGGAGGAGCACGTTCGTACGTTGAGAATGAGTGAGGTGAGAGAAGAATTTCTGAAGGAAAGACGTTATTGTTTGTTTTTGTCTTTTAAGATTTTTTTCAATTGTTTGCATATGATAGTGTATCTAAATCTTAATCATTGGAATGTGTACATCCTCACATTCCAAGATGGAATGAGTAAGAAAGCACACTAAGGGTGAAGAAGACCCTCACACTTAGTTCCAATTATTAAGGTTCAAACACACTAGCATACTTGTATTTATTAAGTGTTTTTGTTGATTATGAAATGAAGAAGTGTTTTTTATTCATTTGTACCTTCAACAAGTATTGCATTTAAGTCCCTCATACAAGATCAAATGTTTAACACATTGACCCAAGATGGGCTATATGCTACACATTCTAAGATTATAAGAGAAGACCCCTTATAATCTTTTCTTTATATGAAAGGCCTAAATGCAATAAATGCCTACCTTTATTAGATATTTTGAATTTTCTTTGAGATGAGAAGATGAGGAACTCAAAAGGGAGAGAAATGTAAAAATGTATGTGAACTAAGACTCAATCCTAATTGATTAGTTAAAGGAGTGATCCTAATGGTTTGTGAGGTTGCAAAGCCTAAAGTCTAAAGAAGGAATGAATTAAACAACTCACTTCTCATGTAGAAGATGAATTGTAACTCAAAAGGGAAAGTAATGAGTTAATCAAAGAAAGCACATAAGTGCTTAGCAAAACACAAGATTGAATTGTAAAAGATGAAAGGAAAGAAGTTTGAATGTGGATTCCTTATCCACACTCAATTTCAACTTACCAAAGCCCCTACATGGTTAGTAAACATGGAAACATTCATAAGAAGTAAAAAGAAACACTTAATGCACATTAAAGTTCAAAAGAACAAGATGAAGAATCAAATCTTAATATCACAATCAGAATGTGAATCATATGGACAACAAGTGATTATCATCATACAAGTTCAAGTGAATAAGCAACAATCATCATCCATAGCATTTGAACATGTTACCATAAGAAAGGATAGATGAAAGATGAAAAGAAATAAAAGGAATATGCATAAATGGAACATGCAAACCAACAATCAGAATTGAAACCAAATGAAAAAATGGTCTATAAACATCTCAAGAGTATTCATGAAGTAGAAGAAGAAGTGAAGTGAAAATTCAAAAAGAAAGTGCACACAATACATGTTAAGGATGCACAAAGTTCAAATTGAAATGAACATGTAAACATGACCTATAATGTGTACCAAAGACCTATAATGTCATATGAAGAGCTCATCTAATATGCAAAATCTCATACAAATATGCACAAAAGAAATCTTGCAAACATGCACAAAAGTTAGAATGGTATGACATGTATTATGCTTCAAATGTAATACATCAAACAAAAACCAAATGGACTTATGAAAATTATGCAAACATGGTATTAGAATGCCTAGGTCAGAAGTGAATCATACATCAAGATATCATGCCAAAATTCAAAGCAAAATGACTTCAAACAATGCAATTAGGTCAAGTTGAAACATCATGCAAAGTGGTGCAAAGATAAGCATCAAAACATGTCATAAAGTGACCTAAAAAATAAAAAAAAATCATCTAACATACTTAAATGTATTAGTGAATCAATTCAAAAATAATCAAGTCAAAAAAATTTGTAATGAGCAAGAACAAAATTCCACAAACTCATGTATCACATTTAGAATGCATACAAATGGAAATTCAAAGAAAATTATGAAACAGGGGCAAAAATGTAATAAAATCATGAAATAAAAATATCAAAAATTTCCTAAATGTCTTGATAATGTTCATGAATTTTTCTAGAATTTTATGATGTCGTTTTGTATTTTTAAAAATTAAAAATGAAATGTGTATAAAATGAAGAAAATAAAATGAAATTGAAACAAGTAGGGGAGGTGCATGCATAGCAAACAATCAGTTCAAAATTGATTGGGCTTTGAAGTGTGAGGTGCAAATATCAATGTAGTCCAAGGTCCAAGTCTGCGCAATCCACACTACCAATCATGCACTCTCAGTCAAATAAAGTCAAACAATGATCACCATTGGATGCAGTCAAGTCAACACAATAGTCAAAGTAGACCAATCCAACGCACGCACATGAAGACACACACTACATACCATGCACTGCACCACACAATGATTAACTGAAGTCAAAAATAGAACATGTGAGGAGCATGCTTATTTTAATGCGCTGGCAATTCTCCACCCTTGGATTAAACAAATCAGACGGTCACGACTTAAAACAAGATTAAACCCTAGCAACTCAGACCACCGCCCGGAGATGACCTCCGGTCATCTTCTCCGGCCAACCTCCGGTGACAAAAAATTTCAGGCAAGCATAAATGGACAAAATACACATCATTGGAAAGCTGAAGTGATGAGGAGTACGGATCCAATGATAAAATGCACAAAAGATTCATGAAATAAGAGAATCGAGCAGCGGAAGTTTTGCCCTAACTTTTGAACTATGCCTCTAAAGGCCTATCAACTAGCCAGGCAAGTTCTTGAGCTTATAAGAAGCTTCAAGAACCTGAAAACATCTTTAAAGCATGTCTATAATGGTGGAAATTCGTACCTGAAGATTTGTGACCTTGAGATATTCTTCAGAAAACCAGAGATTCTGCTTCCTCTTTGATCCACTCTTGGCCAAATAAAGGCTTAGATGAAGTAGTTGATGATGATTCAGTGGAGAGAAATTGGAATCAAACTTCAAAACCAGTTGCTATTGTGAAAGATTGAGAGAGAAAGAAGAGAGATTCTGATGTGAAAATGAGAAAATGAACAAAGTGAAGCTCGAAAATCAGTTGCAATGGTGAGAGATTGAGAGAGAAGAAGAGAGAGTTTCTGAAGTGAATGTGGAAAATGAGTGTTGAAACAAATTTTGAGAGTGAGGTTTCTATTTATAAGTTGGATTAACCATGGTTAACATGAGTTGGTTAGGGTGAGTCAGGTGAGTTAAGGTGAGTCATCCCTAACTAACCGAGTCAAGTTAGTTAGGGAGAGCAATGATAAGGTGTAGATGATTCATGGTGAGCTATGGTGGAAATGAGAGTGAACTTGAAATACTGCAGCAAGCAAACTTGTTCTACAAGTTTGTTCTTCCCATTCTAATTTATAATGAAGCACGTGCTATGGTGTGTATGAAAGGTGTTTGGTTTAAAAAGGCAATGGATGAATGGTATGAGTAATGCACGTGCAAACTGATGTAGAGTTTCAACATTAACCATGAATTTTCATGCTTTGGTAGCAGCAATACACTTGATGCATCAGTGGGTGTTTGAAGATGAAATTCTCCATACATTGTGGATGGTTTGATGAGTTCTTGAGGTCATTGGAAAGAGGGATCGTAGTAGAACAACTTTGGTATGAGAAATGAATTGAATTGAGGTGTATGGGATAGTGTAAAATAGCTTAGAACATCTATGTTTGAAACTGGTGGAAAGGCGTAGCAAAGAGGTTAGCTGGCAAGGCAAGCATGGCATGGAATTTCTGTGTGGTCATACCAACTTGGACCCATCATAACTTCTTAACCTTTGATCAGATGAACAAATCATGAACACCAATTTTGAAGATCTCACATAGAGGAACGACTTTCATGTTGAAAGATTTTTCATTTGAGGCCTCTAACCATGAGTAATTGATCAAAACATTTGGCCCACCATATATTTGTAGAAATGATGGTGCGTGACCTAAGATATGCCCAAGTTGACTAGCATTTTGCCCAAGTTTTTCCTCAACTTTGATCATCCATAACCCTCTCAATTTTTATCCAATGGAGGTGTTCTACACATGGATTTGAAGCTTGAAACAAGATCTTTTGTTGTGGCCGAGTGGAATTTTCATTTGATGTCTCAATTTTGAATAGCCTTGGTTCAAAGTCTGATGCAAAATGGCCCAAAATTCCTATTTTTGGAAACCCTACTTCTTCCAAAAATGGCAACTTTTCAAATCTTGATTTTTCATGATCCTTTTGGAGTTTCTTTATCAAATTTTGCACATTGGTCACATATAACATGAATTTCATGAATTTGGCCTCAAAAAGTCAAGAGTTGACTTTTTCCTCTTATTATTTGACTTAGCCCCCAATTTTCCTGATTTCTGATCTTTCTTCCAATTGAACCACTTCTAAAACCAATTGAGAGGCAATTTTCCACACTCATACACTTAAGGACATGTAGAATACCATGACATCAAGTTTTGTCCAAAAAATCAGAGATACCCTGATTTTATTGGAAACCCTAGTTTTGGCCCCTTCTGGTTAGGAGGAAATTGTACATCTTCCAAATCCAAATTCCTCTGAGTATATTGTGTATCCTCTTAAAGGATGATGAGATATGCCACTTGAGGGTGACTTTGAACCAATAAGCTATCCATTTTGAGGGTTTTTCTTTAGTTTTTTTGGACTTCTTGCATAGTGAAGGATGTAGTACTTCAATGTCCTATTGAATCTCACTTTCTTGAGGTTTTGGATGATCAATTGAGATAGTATGAGACATGAAAGACCTCTTGGCTTGCCTTGGAGCAACTTGTTTGACCTTTTGTGCCTTGAATGATTCCTTGATTGTCCACCTTTCACCTAACCACATGCCTTGATGGTAAGAGGGATGTTATGCTTCATTTTTCTATGTTAGAGATGCAATGCAATGCTAATGAGATGGATATGATAATGATATATGATAATGCTATGCTATGATGACAAAAGAGAGAGCAAATTTTGGGGTATTACAACGCCTTATTAAGAATCTGCCAAGCGGAAAATATAGGCTGATGATTAGTAATAGAGAGGTGAGGAGCATTGCTTTGCCTTGTGTGACGCGTATTAATGTGCGCATTAGCACTAACTGGCTATTTGACACTGAGGCCCCAGACCTTGAGGAGGAGACTGTTAATAGGGCCTATGCTGAGACTATGGGGTTTGCTCCACAGATTGACACTCATGCCAATGCAGCTGATATCCTAGGGCGTAGTACCCGTGCACACACTGCACCCACTTTTTCTGATCAGTTTTCATGTACATACTAGCTTCGTGAGGAGTATGATTACGCCGCCATCAGAACCACTCTAGATGACATTTTGTCCGAGCTACAGTATCAGAATGACAGAGAGGCGGAGCATGATCTACTGTTTCAGAGTATACAGCGACAGCAGGAGGACCTCAAAGTTGCCTTAGACCGTGCCAACCAGCAGCAGATTGACTTTTCCGACTGGATAGAGCATGCTATAGGAGATCTTACTGAGCATATGGAGAGTATGTGGATGGAGGTGACATCTTTGAGAGAGTTTGTGGAGCACATTCCTAACCCTGCCCTTGGTAGAGGATTTGGATGCCCTCGCGGCCGAGGCCGTCACCATTGATTCCACCAGGTTTTTCCACTCCTTCTTTCACCTTGTACTGAAACATTGAGGACAATGTTTGGTTCAAGTGTGAGGGAGGAGCTTTATTGCTTTGTTTTTAGTTTTCCGTTATTTTTATGTTGCTTTTATGTTTTTCTGGTTAGTTTATTTCTGTTTTGGTTGTGTAGAGTCTTTTATGCGCCGATTGAGTCCTATTGTATGTTATCTTTTTCTTTTGTTAGATAATTCCCCTAAGATTGATAAAAATTGACCCCAACGAAAAAATTTCTTTCCGATTCAATAACATGACACTTTTCACTTATAGGTTATGTTAATTAGACTTGGAAAAGTCTTGATATCCTCGGTACCATCCTAGCACCCTTGACTCCCTAAGTATGCGACATTGATTTAAATAACCATTATGTCGAGACCTTGATTTCCGAGTTTATGTAGTAGTATCTTGAGTAGTTTATGTTAGCGGTCAGCACCATCCTAAGGCACACGCTAAGTAATGAACCAATGCAAATATGTGGTGATCTAGAAAAAAAATGAATTGAGTTGTTTTATAGAAAATTGAATGAAAAGATTCGGTTCCTTCTAAGTTAGGTGGTCCTCACCCAGCCATTTAGCCCAACGTATTGGATTTCGGAAATTCGAAAAGAAAAGATAAAGAAAAGAGAAAATAGCAAAAAGTTGAATATCGAGATTATAAATACTAACGGATTCACTTACCATGCGAGTGTGGGGGTAACAGGCTTAATGTGATTGCGGGAGAATGAAAAAGAGGGAAAAAGAAACGAGGAATGTAGATCGAGTTATAATGGTATGATTTGGATTGGTATCGCACATGGGGGAGTTTTTGTCCGCAAATGCGGATATGTAACATTACGGTACCCTTGCTATCAAAGTCTAGTACCTATCCTTTTAGCATTAGCCTAACAGTTATGTACCGTCTTAGAGTCGTGTCGTGCTTTTGTTTCAAATATTGTATTTACTGTTTTCATCTGTGTTGGGAGTTTGCTTGAGGACGAACAAAAGTCTTAGTGTGGGGGAGTTTGATAACGAGAAATCGTATCATATTTTTAGGCTCATTGCGCGTACTATTTGTCCGTTTTTATCTAGTCTTGTTTACTTTTTATTTTGTTTTGTCGTGTTTTGCAGTTGATAGGTTCATCTGTTGCGGAATCGGGAGCAAACCGGAAAAAGAATGGAAGAATAGGAAAATGCAGCAAAAATAAGACTTTCTGCCCCTTTTGCTGATATGGCGTTCACCATGGGTAGATGAAGTTTTCCATCTATCAGTATGCCACGTCAATTAATGAATGGAGGCCATGGCGTTCGCCATGAACCAATGGCGTTCTCCATGTCAGCGTAGTTGCAGATTTCAAATTCTGCAACCGTTTTGAGCAGTTATTACTTTTCCTTCTTTCCCTCCACTCAGAGGCCACGTCCAGAACAGTTGCAGGTCTCCATTCCTCTATATAAAGGACCTCTTGGACACTTTCTAGATACCCTGAAATCGTGCGGAACCACTGCAGAATTCCATTTAGCATTTTTAGGCATAAATTCAGTTGTAAAGCGACATTAACTCACATCGAGGGATTGTCGCACTATTCATTATATTTTCTTTTTACTGCTGTACCGTTAGATTACGAACAAGCCTGCCGACATATTTTAATTCAAAGTCTCTAATTTTATTCTACAGGTTATTTCTTGCTTTTACTATTGTATTAGTATTTACTTTAACTTTGGTTGCAATGTTGGATTTGATTTTGATTACCATTAATATGTTTGCTACGAAAAATATTATGTCTTGCTAAATTAGTTGAGTTCGGCGTATGAGGATCGTCGTTACCGACGAGACTCCGTAGAAAATTTAGGCGCGTAATTATTAATTGTATGTTGGTTTTGGTCTATGTTTCCAAATTTTCATGTTTTATTATTTCGACACGAGAGTGAGGAATAAACTAAGTTCGGACCGATAGCGCGAGAGTGTGAGGAATGAACTGATAGTGGGAACTAGGCATCGATCCTAAAAACAGCGAGAACGCTTTAGGCATTGTTTAGAATTTCATTAACCTTCAAAATATGCTTTTTAATTGAAACAGGCGAGCGAGAGCAATATCCCGTGGTTGAAAGGTGTGGTTCTTGTCAATAGCGCGAGAGTATGAGACAAAGTCTTTAAGTTAGTACTTTCTACGGAACTGTGTTCAGTCGTAATTAGCACCCGATTTCTACAAGTCCCTTAGGCACACGTAATCCATATTCCGAACTCGTTTTTTATTGTTATTTTAAAAACCTTTAGAAATTAGTATTTCTTTCTTCCCGTCTCAATCAGTTAATCTTTAGCCTTAGCTTTGCATTGCAACAATAGAATGTATTAGTTTGATTATCACTTCCCAGTGGGTTCGACAACCTTTTTAAAACTACGCGAACAGTTGTATACTTGCAGTCTTTATTCGACGGACACAATCAAAACGTACAATCAATATCCATATTTTCACTTTTATCAATGTATATATATATATATATATATATATATATCATGGCAAATAATTATAAAAGGTATTACAATATGATTAGAATCATGAAAATTTACATTTTTGGAAAAATAGTAGACAACAATCGATTTGCATTAAACAATAATCGATTGCAAAGTTACAGGATTTCATAATATCACTACTAGAATCAACAGTAATCGATTTGCATCCCTGTGCAATTGATTTGCATAGTCAAAAATTCAGGATTTTGCTCCTGTAATGGAAAACAATCGATTTACATCATACAACAATCGATTTGCACCTGCTATTTTCATGAAAACTCACTTCTAAACTCGTCTATTACCACTAGCAAAGTCTTGAACTTTTCCACCAACAACCATAGAGTTCAAACCAACATTCTAACATATTATTACCCATTATTCACATTAATCCATTCTTACCTTTCTCAACTTGGAAATCACAACTCAATATAACAAACACGATATTTAGCATATGAACTACCAAAGTCATGAATAACACAAACAAGACGCCATTCATAAAAAACTCATGGATATAATAACAACCATTTCATTTATCCCAAGTCTATGAAAACATATAATCACACAACAACATTCAATCATAACAACACCATATCATAGTAAACATGTTCAAGTCATGGCTCATAATCAAGAAGGAATGTTCATCATGTCATCATGAATTTAAATCACCAATCAAAGAATCAACTATAACCCTAAATCCTAAAGATTAAGAGTTTCTAACTAGAACCCACATGTTCTCTTTGCATCCAAACACCCAACCACACATGGATCATCATATCTAAGCATTCATTTCATCATAATCATCATATAGGGTGGAAATTCCACACATTTAACATTGTTCAAATCAAAAACCTAATTCCCAAATCCTATATTTTCTTCCCTCCCAAAGCTATACTCTCTAATAGAACTCACCTTGCAATGGGGAAGAAGAAATTATTAGATGATGAAGATAAATGATGATGAGAACTTCCTCTTCTTTCTCTTCCATGAGCTCTTCCTTCTTTCTCTCTTTGTCTTCTCTTTTCCTCTTTCTTTCCTTACTAACTTTCTTCTTCTTTATATTTTCTTTTCCACCAAATATATATATAATAAATATATAATATATAATATTATATAATGGTATAAAATATCTCCAATTGATATTTTGTCATCTAACACCAATTAAACAAATATTAGAGTTACCAAAATGTCCTCTCTTAAACTTATTAATATTGGTCCGCCCCTTTTTATTAATAATTGATTTCATCAGAGTTCACGAATTACTCTATTGGTCCCAATTGACAACATTCAGAGCAATTAGGAGCTCTAATTGTTCCAACTGACGAAAGATAGAGTACATAAGAACTTAGTTGATCTCAACTGATGTCCAATTAAGCATTTAAGGGAATATGGGGTATTACATGCACAATAGTCGCATTGCCATTCTCCTTACCTCTATGATTATTCAGGTGCTCAGGACACATATTTCTTGTGTGACCCCCCTTCTTACAGTGATAACACATAATACCAGAAATATCACCACCATAAAACTTCTGCTGAGTTTTACCTTTCTTCTTCTCGAACCTAAATCTCTTTTCGAGAATTTTTCTTTAACGGACAACCCTTCGCCAACTGATGATGGTTTATGCTCCTATCTTTCGTTCAAATCCTAAGAATACAACGCTTCTTTAACTTCTACAAAGGCCAGGGACTCTTTTCCATACAAGAGTGTTTCTTTGAAGTGAGCATGCAACTTAGGTAAATTACACAACAATAACAACGCTTGATCTTCGTCATTGATGGTAGCATCAATATTTTTAAGATCAAAAATCAACTTGCTGAACGTATCTAGCTACTCCGTCAACGCTTTTTCTTCATTCATCTTGAATGAATACAAAGCTTGCTTCAAGTACAAATGATTCACCAAGGAATTTGTCATATACAATCCTTCGAGTTTCAGCCAAACACTAGCTGACGTCGTCTCCTTTGAAACCTGCATAAGAACCTTATCACCAAGACTCAGAACAATGGAACTGTGGGCTTTCTCAATCATCGTTGTCTTATCCTTCTCCGTCAATGCAACATCCATGGCTTCTCCTCCCTTTAATGCTTCTAGCAAACCCCTGATGAACAAGAAGGGCTCGAATCTTCAAGCGCCATAAACCAAAATCATTAACTCTGGTGAACTTCTCAATTTCAAAATTTGTTGACGACATCTTTCTCCATGTTCACCGCACCAATTTATTATGACAAACGATTCCAATTAACAAATTCTTGATTGAGAAAACAAGGTTTCTTTGGTGAATAATGAAACGGTTGGAACAAAGAGAGAGAAGAAAGATGAAAGAAGAAAGAAGGATTAGGGAAAACTATTTTTTCTATTCACTTACTCAATTAGGGTACAAATGATTACAAGTGAATAACAACAATTGGCCTCTCTCAACAACCTGAGAGATCTAGCCTATTTATAGGCTACTAAGTTAACTTAAACAACAAGCTAACCTAAACAATTGGATCCAAACAACAAGGTCCAATTCGACATTACAAACTAGAACTAACTTCGACTACAACATGTAACACTCAGACATCAGCATGTGAACCAACTTCGGCTTCATGCTTGTCTCCTGTCAAAACATGAAAGCTTTTCCTTCTGACAACATCTCGATCGACATCACTAGAGTTCGATCTAATATTTCACAGATATGTAACACATTTTAAATGAAAGTTTATCATCATGATTTCAATTTTTTACCTAAAAATTTTGTTTCCCATAACATGGCTCAACCAGCTCATAAACATTTTCAAGTGGTTTCAAGTACAACATTTTATTAAAAGTGCAGGGGTCATGAACTACATTGATAGTGAAAGTAGCAACATCAATTTCCTTTGTAAATAATCATGCAATTGGAAACCAAAATTGGTGAATACAAGTAATTACCAACAAATAAAGAAATACACGACTTGAAAAATAACACCGTTCTTCCTCACCATGACAAAACCAACGCATAACCATGAACTCAAATTCAGTAACAACAAGTATAAATTAGTAAAAACAACAAATCTATAATATTAGAAAATTAGATGTTGTGGAAAACACTTTTTTGTCCTTCTTTCTAGTTCTGCCACCTCAGGAAAATGAGGGTAATTTTGGTCCAAATATTACTTTTCCCAACCAAACTGACATAGTTAGTCAATTTGAATGGTAATGTTACTATTTTGTTTCACTTTACACACCTTTTTAAATGGTTTCCCTCTAATTGGTTAAATTTTAACTAGATAATTTCAACATTTTTTTTCTTTTTCACTTTTCCCAGTATCTCAACTCTTCTTTTGAATCTCCTTCATAAAGTTGTTTTCCTTTCTCTCTTTCTTTCTCTCTCTCTCTCTCTCTCTTTCTTTATTTCTCTCTCTCTCTCTCGCTCTTGCAGTCACTTCTATCTTTGTCTCTCCTACACTGCTTCCTTCTTCCTCTCTCTCTCTCTCTCTCTCTCTCTCTCTCCCATCTATCTTTCACACCACTCGTGGTTATCTCACAAATCGTTCTTTTACACTATGAAAAAAGAGTGGGATCCAAATTTTTCTTGGTACTTGCACTTCTATGCAAACATTGAGATCACGAAAATGGAGTTGTTCTTTTACTTTATGTTTGGTGGATAAGCCATTGTTGTTGCAGTTCTTGAGCTTAGCAAAAACAATAAGGATCGAATAAATACTTCTTCCGCATTCAATTCGTTCAAAAACAATTACCTCATCATTTATTCTCTCATGATGGGTAGATATGGATTTTCTCTCTTAGATCGTTTTTGTTTCATTCTCGATCTATTGTTTTACTCTTTGATCTATCCTTGTTTTAATGGATTCAATGTGCTTGTGAATCGTGATCGTATTTTTTTTTCTTATTGTTTGTTTCATTTGGTTATATTATTGTTCTGTGATTAATAGATTCATGATAATAATTACTTATGAAGAATCTATTTTTGATTTTTATGTGCATCTTGTCTGTAATTTGTTTATTCAAATTGAATTTGGTGTGAAAACAAAGCAATTGAGATGGATCTTAGTGTAATTTTTGGTATCTAAAATGGATATTGATTCTTTCTTCACGATCTTCCTTAGCTTGGGTTAATTGTGACTGTTGTGATGTGTTTTTTGGGTCTGTAAATTGTGATTTTCACTCTCCTTGATTTTTGATTCCAAAACAGTTATGTACACTACACCTTGCTTATTTACCACATACTTTATCTTTTACAGTCATTACTTTTTCATTATATTATTTTAATTAAAGTGTCGTTTTTATCGTTCAAATCTTAATAATGTTGGGTGAAACTGAGATCGAATTTAAGTTAGAAGTTTTGATCTGGCCAAGTTACTATCCTTTAAAGAAGTTGATTTGATTAGAGTTTAGATTAGTTAAATTTATTATCTGATTTTAGTAACATTTTGAATCACTAAGTTATGCTTTAGATGTTATTTGTTCTTTGTGAATATATTGGGGAATTGAAATTGCAGTGCTTGTACTTGGGTAATTGTTAGCAGAGATGTTAGTTTTTGGTGATCTAATAGGTTTATGTTTCTATGGATATAGCTAGTGATTGGTTGCAAGGTCCATATTTCTACTACTTTTATAGTACATATGGATATGGAAAAAGGGATATTGGACAACTCTTCATTGCTGGCTTTGGGTCTTCAATGTTGTTTGGAATAATTGTGGGAACATTTATCTCCATGTATGTGTTATAACTCATTATCTTTTTCATCACTGATTATTTTCATGTTTGGTTTAATTCTCATAAATCTGTATTGTTTGAATGGATGCATATGTTCATGATTTTTCTGCTTCTGGTTGATCATGTAGATATATCTTGAGCCATTACAAGATAATCCTTCTTATACGATTGTCATGTATGTAATCAATTTCATTCAAATACATGTGATTATCGTTTATATCAGTATTTTAATGATGATTTTATTGAAACACATGTGCATAAGCTGGTTTCAATCAATTTTATAATTGTTTGATTAATTGAATTTGAGGTTTTAAGCATTATTAGTTAAAAAAGGAGGTTGCTGAATATTTTGTTAATGGCATGGGTTATATGTGGTTTCAGTTACAAACTTACAATCCTTTCGAGAGGAAACGTATACAGAGAAACAAGAAAAGTGAGTAAAAGATTTTCAAATTATTGTAGCGGGAAAATTTGTGATTAAGTTATTGATTAACTTAACTCACAAAACAAGAGTCTCCACCGCACATTTTATTTTTTCAAAGGAAAGGGAAAAGAGCGAACAAAACCTAAAGAAAATTTAAAACAAAAACTAATGAAAACAGAGACAAGGGTAAGGGGGTTGGTTACGCAAAGGGAAGGTGTTAGCACCCAAAATGTCTATAGTGCTCGATAGGAAACTCTTGATCTTGTTGCTCATTGTTGATCTTGTTATTTCTTAATTCAGATAGAGACGTCGAACACCTCTATCTTCTTGAACATTCCTTCTTCTTTGTATTCCTTGTAAAAGATTCAAGTAGAACCTTCAACTCTTTATATAGCAGATTTCAGGGAACTATCCATTGGGAGAAATAACTTGATCAAATGTCTTGGTTCTTCTCCAAAGTACAAGAGACGTTGAAGGTAGATACACAGAAGATCTTGATCCCATGTGTTACTTTTTTAACCAAAGTGTCTTCAGAAGTATCCAGTACTATAGAGTCGTTGAGAGTGGTTATCCGTAAAGCATGTCAACTTTTCTTGAGCCTTGTGATCATAGACTCTAGCTGACAAGCTGAGTTGACATTACAACTTGCTTTCTGTAGTAAGGATAGCTTCAGCTTCACTACATCTTCTGAACAGTCTTCAGAAGCCAATACTATTACTAAGTGTAGAAACAGTGAGGTGCTTCTTCTGATGCTGAGGCCTTTAGCTTCAGAGTCTCCACCAGACAACACTTAGCAAGTGTTCTTTCAGATTTTGTGTCATCAGGACTACGTAGCTAAGCTTCACTCAAGTATGGCTTCATATCAGATTCTGCTTATATCTTTTAAGTAAAAGAACCTGCATACTTGAACACATATTAGATAACACCATTGTTCTTTTAATACTTATGTTATCATTAAAACTAAGGATATATATATCATGAACAGATCTTGTTCTAACACAAATACCTTGAGCTTTTAAAGAGGATCAAACCAACAACCTTGAACAACTTGAGCTTTTGCATATGATCTACTCAACAACCTTACACAAATACCTTAAGCTTTACACAAGATCAATCTAACAAACTTAAATAACTTGAGTGTTTTCACTTGATCACTCCAAAAAACTTAGACAAATACCTTGATTTTTTTTCACAGGTTCAACACAACCACCTTAAAACAAGATATTTAAAGGTTTTTCTTGCAATATTCAAATCTATTACAAATGAAAAGAAAACTATTATCTTGAATAAAAAAAATTCAATAAAACAAAAAGATACCACAACTCTCAGATGAAGATTTTTACTCTTCCAACACTAAGGTTATGACTAGTGAATAAGACTTATAAAATAAAGAGAATATACGAGATTGAAGAGTTGATAACCTAGAAAATTTGATTAGAGAGAAAATATATGATTTATATAGGGAAAAAATAGGCTCACAAAGGTAACATTATATGGACTTTGGCATTTCCTAACGATTAGAATGTCTACCTAATTGATTAGGTTAACATAGAAAAGGAAACCCTAATTTTTGACATCACTCAATAGAGTAGAAAGACTATCTAATTTACTAGGAGGAGTTACTCTTGTTCTAATCAATTAGATTAAGGTCTTAATCTATTAGACAATTGATGTTTGCTTCCCTAATTGATTAGAAATATTTTTAATTGATTACATACTTACTTGGCCTTATTTTAAGAATTTTTAGTAAAAATATGAGAATTTTAAAATACTTTTGGTTGTGGGTGTGCATCACCTTAGTAGTACAAGACATAATCTTTCTTCATTTATAATTAACTGATCAAACTACAAGATAAAACACTAAGTGAAAGATTGGGCAAGCTTTTAGAACTTGACAACTTCAAATCTTTCTTGATTTAACTTTAATTTGATCTTTTAAATTTGAAAACTTCGACTTGTGCTTTCTTTTTGAATGATGATGCTTATGATTTTATTTTTTTCTTGTTCAGTTAGCATTATCAAAAACTTTATGAGAAAATGTCTGAACATCACATAGAACCATATTCTCCCTCTTTTTGGTGATGTCAACGCATCTCTCAGAGAGGTGGTAAAAATGAAAAATATAACTAAAAATATTTGGAGTTGTTAAGATCCCCCTCACAGATAAATAGAGTATACTCTACTCTCTTTGAGAGTATACTTATCCTCCTTTGTAATTATCAAAAAGTGAGATAGAAATATAGACATAATTAACAAACACTACATAGAACATATGTATTATATAAGATAAACGTGAAATAACTAACATATGTCATGGAAAAAAGGAGTTACATATTGAAAGAAAAAAACAAGAAACAAGGAAAAATAAGAAAGAAAGAAAAAAGGAACAAAACCAATCATGCTACCATAACTAATTTTAAGGTGAAAAAGGCTATATCTGCAACCGTTGGCTAAGATAAAGTTGAAATCTCAACAAGATCTAAAAGATGCATAATTTCTCATAAACCTTTGGTAAAGAACAATGAACCAAAAGAATACTTGAAAGGTGGTTAGAGATGTTAGTGTCAGGCATGCCACAATTTTTTAAATCTTCTTGGAATAACTTAAACACCTTTTATAAGAGATTCCATTTCGCATATAATCGATAGTTTGCACAATACAATTACATTTGTTGAACTTATTGAAAGATGGGTTAGAAAGCAAAAGCAATAACACATGGTTAACAAGAAATAAACTAGAAAATGAGAATATTATTAAAAAATGAAAAACTCTTAAAAAATGGTTGTAAAATTTCATTCATAGAAGCTTGAAACACTCAGGGAGCATTGGTTATGCCAAATGTTATGACCACAGACTCATAATGGCCATAATATGTGCAAAAACCAGTCGAGCATTGGTTATGCCAAATGTTTTGACCATAAACTCATAATAATATGTGCAAAAACCAGTTTTCTAAATATCTTACTCAAGTAAAGAAATCAAGTGATAACCCGTTGAGTTCAATATAGAGAACAAATAAAATAATTCCAAGACCTAGAATTTAGGTTTAGTGAACATAAGTAATGTAACCTCAACTTATGGACAAGGGTACATGGACACAATGTGACAAGTCAAAAGAGAGCTAATGTGAATCAAACTTGAGACTTGGTGGAACACGGACAAGGATAATCATGAGTTTACAAGCCATTTATGGGGACGAGTGAGCCTTTACATGGCTTGGGAATGGTATCTTGGTAGTTTAGTGGCGAACTCATGTTCTTTATCTGATTGCTTTCAAAAATAATTTGTCTGAACCAATAGCATTTCAAAATTCTATGACTAGATTTCAAGATTGGATGTGATTCACTTGCTACTCCTAGAGATCTCTGTTTTATTGATGGTGGTTATGTTTATAAGAGATCTAGTCTAAGTACATTTAGGGGCGAGGTTGTTTTGCTTCTTGGATATATCTAAGGTGGGGGGGGGGGACACTTCTTAACATATTGGGCTTGTGTGATTCATATATAGAGAGTTTGAGAGGTTGGGAAACACTTAGGTAGAAAATAGGGGTTATTCTTCAGAATTTCGGTGACAACTCTACTCATTCTAAATGGTAGACAACATATCCATAGTGGAGCAGTTGAAAAAAGTTCACAATATTATTGATGATATTGAGAATATTAATATGAATATTGAAGATTAGGACAATGATCTACTCATTTTGAAATTATTAACTAGATCCTTTGAACACTTTAAGGATGTCCTTATTTGTGGTAAGGAAGGTAATATAATTTTGGATGAAGTTCAGATGCCTTTCAGATCCAAAGAATTTTCAAAGGTGAAAGATTTGAAGATTGAAGATAGCGGTAAAGTCTTGTGTGTCTCAAGAGGTGGTAGTGAGCATAGAGGGATGCACAAATCAAAGAGGATTGACAAGTCATGGGTAAAATACTTCACTTGTCAGAAAAATGGTGGCTTCATGAGGGATTAACCCGAGAAGATGAGAAATAATGATTCCATTAAAATTGCAGTTTCCTTCTATGAGTAGGGTTATAAGAGTGTTGTTGCATTATTAGGGTCAAGTTGGGACATTGAATAGGGTTGGTTTATGGACTCCGGTTGCTATTTTTCACATATGTCCAAGAAAAGAATACTTTGAGACTTTCAAGATGGAGTAAGGTGGAATCGTTCTCCTTAGTGACAATAAGGCTTGAAAGGTTCATGGTATTTGTACAATCAAACTTATAATGTTCAATGATTGTGAGTTTCTTCTACATAACATGAGGTATGTGTAGCGAGCGATTTTGGACGCGGTTCTTAAGCGCTGGTCGCTCTCTGCGGTTTGAGCTTACTACAGGTCGATTCATTTTTTATCCTATTAAAGCTGACGAAGGAAGGGAAATAGATGTCTCCAATTAACCCTGCTTGCATACTGAGTTTAAACAGCGGTCTGTTAGGTTACGAATGCTATCAATGTGGGGAGGCCTTTGTACTGGTTATTTGTATTTTCGCCAATACTGTTTTCTTTCTTTTTATCTTGGCAGGAGGTTTCTGGCGGGGAACAAGGATTAGGATGTTAGGACTGATGCTTTTTGATGTGAGAGTATGGGATTTGGTTTTTTAGTTGATTGTGCTCGCTAAGATTTTTCTTTCAATCTTATGCCTACGTATTCCCGTTTACCGAAACAGGGAAATCAGAGCGTTCGTAGTTCCTCCTATTCTATGGGAGGAAATGGGTGTTTTTGGTGTCTTGTTCAAAGCCCAAGATGTGAAGCGAAATGTGATTTGTATCTTGTTCAAAACCCAAGATGTGAAGCTGAAAAAGTATATTTGTATCTTGTTCAAAGCCCAAGATATGAAGCTAAAAGGTCTCAACTTTAGAGGGAATTTGTCATCTCAAAAGAGGGGGTTGTATGTCACAACTGTTTATAAAGGAGAATTACTTTAACCGGGATACGCGGATCCTAGCAATGACATAATTTCCTTTATAGGGGATTTTAACCTGAAGGAGAAGACTTTAACTCAGTGTAGAGCAATGCCATCTTTCCTTAGGAATTTCTCATGCTAAAAGAGGGACAGTGGCGTGGATGTAAATAATCCAGAGGCTTGCCGCTTACAGCGATTAGATGGAAGGGGAAGGAGTTGTTGATGTTTTTGTACTGTGAACGAGGCACAACTTTGATGCTAAAAGGTTAATTGGATTAACCAGTGGTTTTCTTATATAAAGCCTAAGAGGAGGCGAATATGTGTCTCGTACAAAGCCCGAGAGAGAGGCTAAAAGGTTTTTGACTCGACGAGGGAATCTTTTGGTATCTCGTATGAAGCCCGAGATGGAGGCAAAAAATCCTTTGGCTCAGTAAGAACCCTTTTGTATCTCGTATAAAGCCCGAGATGGAGGCGAAAGGGTGCTTGACTCAACGAGGGAGCCTCTTATGTGTCTCGTACAAAGCCCGAGAGAGAGGCTAAACGTTGTTTGACTCCGCTGGGGAGGATCATTGTACAAAGCCCAAGAGGAGGCTATGGTTGCTGTTTCAGTTGAGTGACAGGTCCATTATACTGATTTTGAAGAGAAAATCAGTTCTTATATGAGCAACACTGTACTCATGGATTTGATTCAAGGATCCGGGTTATTCCTGTTCTTTAAGGAAGCGGGAAATCTAAAGGGTATTGAGACTGTCTGAGTCTGCGGGTTTCCTTCCTATTTAACGAAGGGGTCACTTGAGAATGTCTTTGAGACTCAAGGAAGTTAGACTGTCCGTGTCTAGAGTTTCACCTTTTGTACCATGCTTTGAAAAACAGTAGTAGACTCTATGAAAGGACTGTTCTATGAAGATGACTAAGTTCTGTTCATATACCCCTAGGAGGTCGTCGGGACAATTTGTACGAAGCCCAAGAGGAGGCTAGAAACTTTTAAGAAGCCAATCGGTCCTTGTACGAAGCCCAAGAGGAGGCTATCATTCCCGGAGGAAGAGATCATTATACGAAGCCTAAGAGGAGGCTGTGAATACTTCTAAGAAGCCGTAGGGTCCTTGTACTAAGCCCAAGAGGAAGCTAGGTTGCTTTTAGGAAGCCTGTGGGTCCTTGTATTAAGCCCAAGAGGAGGCCGATGCTTTTAAGAAGCCCGTGGGTCCCCAAACCCCGAGAAATTCAAGGCAAGCTATTCACAAGGAATAGATCAAGTCAGGAAAGTTTGAGAATTTGGAAGAAACTCAAAGATACCATTCACGGAGAATACATTCATCTCTGGGAGTAGAGTTTCTTGACAATTCCTAACGAGGACAGCCGAAGAGAAGACTGTATCTGGTGATCCTATTGGGGATCTAGTTGTCTATTTCTACGAATAAACGAAATGGCGTCACCTAGTTCTAGACGTAGTTTCCGGGGAAACTCTAAATATCTATACTATTATTACACAGTTGATACGAGTTTATGAAAGAAGACTTACAGTGAAACAGCCCCACAATACAGTTTATATGTATATGAAAGCGGTAAATGAAAGCGTATAAACACTTACCCGGTTGTAGAGCTTCCATGCTGTTTGGTTAGTTGTTCAACAAAGAAAGATTGAAAACAACAGTATATTTCAAAATCAAAGGAGAAAGTGCTTTGAAAAAGAATGACTTGGGGCTTACAGCTCAAGGAGAGGCCCAGGGTGTTATCAGTGAGCGCACTGTTTGAAGTTTGTACAGAGGGACTTATACAAGTGACTGAGGCCAAAAAGGTTTTCTGTACAAAGGGATGGGTCTTACACTCTCTCAAGAGGCCCAAGAAGTTTAAAGAAAAAGAGTGGGGCTTATAACACGAGGGTAGGCCCAATTTGACTTTTCGTTTAAAAATGGCGATTGCGCCGAGGTTTTCTTTTAACGCAGAGGGACTTATACAATAAGTGAGGCCCAAAATGGTTTTGGTTAAAAGGGGGTTGGGTCTTACACTCTATTAGAGGCCCATAGAATTTTGAATGGGTCTTATAGCTCGAGGAGAGGCCCAAAGTTTGATTTTTCAAAAGGCGACGATCGCGCCGTTTGTTTTTGACGGTATCGGGACTTATACAATACACTGAGGCCCAAAAATGATTTGGTCAAAAAAGGATTAGGTCTTACACTCTATTAGAGGCCCGTGAGTGTTTGACAATGATCTGTTTGAGTGAAACTAAAAGAAACCCTAATTTTATTCTTTAAAAGTAAATATTCAAAGAAAATCAATGAAAAATACCAAATAGGTTTGAATAAACCACTTGTGATTTTTGTTTAAGGTTTAAAAAATGAGGTATAAATCACAAGAGATATTAAAACTCATTTGGTCTTGATTTTTCGAGATGAATATTCATTTTAAAATGTTTAAAAATAAATAAAATGAATTTATTCACAAAAATACTAATTATATTAAATAAATAATACAAACTTTATTTTTTTTGTGGAATAAAATATTTCAACATTTTTGTGATTTTTTGCAAAAAGAACCAATAAAAAATAATTAAAATTGAAAGGGTTATAAATTTTCCAAATAATTAACAAAACATGAAAATAGTTGGAAAAATAGCAAAAATGTGAAAAAATCACAAAATGGCATGGGTGGGGTTTGAACCCACGACCTCAAGCATACAAGGCGCGCGCCTTACCACTGGGGTGGTGATACATCCATTGTTTGAAACAAACCAACAAATACACAAGTCATGCCTTGGTTTTGGCTTGCCCAAGGCAAGTTTTGGCTCAAAAACGTGAAGGTCATAACTTTCTCAATTCTTAATGGTTGGAGACAAAATTTATATGTATCTGCGCCAGAATTTCACAAGGAATCCAATGGTGGTGGTGGTTTTTTCAGATCACACTCCCTCCTCAAAACCCGATAGTGGTTTTGAAAATGGCATATGATTGCATTTTCTATGCTACAATTGGATGCAGGCATGAATTACATGATCAATTGGCACAAGCACAACACATATGACATGTACAATGGATGCATACTCAGTGGACTTCAAATGCACACATGTTTTGGTGAGTGCAAGTTGAGAGGCTTACCCTTCTTTGGGATTTTGGAGGTTTCTCTGCAATCTGCCAACCCTCTTGCTCCAGATATGATTTTATGCTTTGAACCACCTCAAATGATCCCTTGGATGCTTTTAGGATGATAGGAATCAGCTGGTACCTGCAAAAACACAAACAGTCCCTTTCTTGCAAAATGGGTTAAAAGTGACCAAAATAGCAACTCCCTCAAATGGTGTTCCAGATGGTGGGAACCATTTGGGACAGTTCAAGGATGATATTTGGAGTGTGTTTGAGGTTTTATCTGGTTTGGAAAGTGACTGAATCAAGACATGGCTTGAAAAATGCAAAAAAGTGCTATTTTGAGGTTTTGAGAGGTGACTTTGTGATGTTGTGATTACAGGTCACTTTTGATGGTTTGCACAGCTTACATATGATATATATGAGGTGTGTGTGTGATTAGTTTGGGTGCAATTGCTCTCTAGCTCAAAAACTCAGAATTACATGCTTTGGAAGGCAAATTTGAGGTGAAAGAAGAGATTTTGAGGAAAGCATCTGTTTGATGGCTTTGGTGTACTCAAACTGATCACAATTGAGCTCTATTTATAGTAGACCAAGTTTGTTTTAGGATCCATAATGAATGGCAACTACAGCAGGTGTTTGTTCAATGTTGGCCAATGGAAATGCAAGTCTCCTCTAGCCATTGACTAGAGTTTAGGGCTCAGAGTTGTGGTTCCCTTGGTCTTGGATAAGTCTTGACTGATTTCAGATGAGAATGGCTCAGTCCATGCCACCTTGATGCTTCCATTGAATGCTTCAATCCAAATTTGGAGTCTTGTCCCTATTTTGGCCATTCTAAGTTCAACATGCTATTTCTTGTTCCATGGACTTTGGAGGCTTGGCTCAGTGATTGTCCCATTTAGATTCAATCCTGTGATGTGTCCAAGTGGATAGGAGCATTTGGATTTGGCTGATTTTGGTAAATCGAGCAAAATTGCAAATTCTGCCTTGCCTTGACAGATTTCAACAAGGCAACTTGGCAATGTCATATCTCATAGCCCAAATGGAATTTGGCAATGTTATTGACCATTTTGGAAAGCCCTTACATGATAAAACAACTGTTTGAACATGTTTGGTTTTGATCTCTTTTGAATCCAAGTGAAAAATCCCCCTACATTTGGCAAAAAGTGAAGACAGATTTGGACTTAGTGAAAATTTCAATAAGTGTTGGAAAAAGTGACATTTTCACTTTTCAGCCACTTTGATCACTCCATAACTCAAAATCCTTAATGAATTGGACTTAGGTCTAGTTGAAGTTTTTGTAGAGGGTAATAAGGGCTACAAATCCATATTTGGATGAAGAAAAATGGCTTTGTGGTTTAGGAGTTATGATCCTCCAAAGTTGGTACCCTTGTCACTTTATTTTTAACTTAGAAAATTTTCTAAGTTTTTATGGTTACCCCTTTTACAATTTATCCAACTTTTCTTGATTTTTCTTGATGAATGATGATTCAAATCATACATTAACATCATTTTAGGGTTAAAAATCCATTTTGGTGAAAAATCTCAAAAAGTCAAAGTTGACTTTTGTGCACAGTTGACTTTTTATCAGATGAATTCCAAACTGTGCAATTCTTCAGGAAATCATGTCCTTGACCTAAATCAAACTTGATGGACATGTTCCATGGGTGTCATAGGGCATATTGAATCATGTCTTAGGGCTTGGGAGCATGTCCTGGTCAAAAGTCAAAGTTACAGTTGACTTTTTCCTTAAAACCCTAATTGTGGTGCAGATGAAATTGAGACTTGTTGCTCAAGCTTCTTGGATTAATTAATTGTTCCAAATGGATCAATATAGTTCATTAGAGACCCTCAAACCATGTCTTGAGGTCTTGGCTCATGTTTTGTCCCAAAAGTCAACTTAGGGGTGAATTAGGTCAAGAAACCCTAATTCCTGATTTTTGATGAATGCATCCTCTGAGGCAAAATTGACTTGATGATTGGGTCCATGAGGTTCCATGGAGTATATTAGGTTATGTTTTGGATCATTGGCTTGTGCCTAGATGAAAAATTTCCATCTGTAGGCCTTGGTCGACCAAAACTCTAATTTGGTGACACTGTCGATCTTGAGACTTGATCCACCTAGAAGGGAGCAGCCTTGTGCTTGATCCTTGAAGTGGGAGTCCTTTTGATCCATTGTGGATGTTTGAGAGGTTAGACAAGTTGAAGATCATGTCATTCCTTGATTGATCCTTTGTCTAAGCACTCAGAGAGGGCTTGAAACCCTAATTTTGATTGTAGTGGATGCTCACCCATCTTTAGGGAGACTGATGAAGTATGATGATTCCTCCATATTGTGATAATGATTTGCACAATGATGGGAAATCTTAGTGGTCAAAATTTGGGGTATGACAGATGCCCCTATTTAATCTTCTTGAACCCGAAGGTGTGAATGACGAAGGTATTCGGGCATTCGGGGTGCAAGAGGATTAAATATCGGAATACCCGAAATTTTGATGGTGTCTATGAATGGCGGATCGCATTCATCTTCTTTTGATGAGCAATGATGCTTAGAAAAGGTAAACTTCCCCTCGATCCTGGTCTTCAGCCAAGGAATGGGTCTCAGTTTTCTTTTGTCAACTTACCCTCGTTCTGGTTTCCTACCAAGGAACTGGTCTCAGTTGCTAAAACAAACTTCCCCTCGACCCTGGTTACCTACCAAGGAACTGGTCTTAGTTTCTGATTTAAACTTCTCCTCGATCCTGGTTACCTACCAAGGAACTGGTCTTAGTTTCTTTTGTCAATAAACTTAATTGACAAGGGACGCTATGCGTAGCGGTTTTCCTTAAACTTCTTGCCGAATTTTCCTGGGGAGATGCCATTTGACGGAAAAAGTTTTAATGTCAGACTTGCTGGGGAACCCAGTCGTCTGAGTTGTAGGGGTGCACAAACTTCTCTGTTGGAGATGCCGTTTGTTGACTCTACTTGGGGAATGCGAGTCCCTTGAGTGACTGCATTCGCTTGGGGTCTTTACATCATACTTTTCTCGGAGATCTTCTCGGAGAAATGCCATATGATGTGATCCAATATCGAGGTGCCGATGACCTTTTCATCAGTGGTCTTTCAGAGAAAGGCAGCTATACTGCCGAATCTTCGATTTAGGAGGCTTTCTCTGTGGATTTTCCTTAATCTGGGAAAGCAAGGATATCATCTTCAATGGCGAAGAGTGATGTTAACTGAGGGCTCTCTGGTCTTTCAGAGGTTCAAGTTATCAAAGTGGTCGAGGACCCCACTTCAATCCAGAAATAAAACTGGAGGAGAGAGAATGTTCAGACGTAACACTTCCTGACGAGGAAAGGGCTGACAACTCGATTGAGAGGACTTTTATCACTAGGGGGCAAGGCCGACTAGAGTGATAGCGATGCAATATGAAATGTGAATGCAAATCAATAATGCATGATGTATGTATGTTTATGCTGACAAAACCGAGGCAACATACAAACTGACGGGTGAACATGCCTGGATACTCGGCCATCGCGGGGCGAAGAAGTACCGTTGGTTCAGAATAGTAATTCCACCTTGCAAAGGAGAGATAGTCCTTGCGGGGGATACCGTTGGTCGGGCTTAGGAGGTAAGAACTCTGCCGAGGGGTGTCAGATGAAACATGGTCTCTGACACAATTGATCCTTCGTTCAGGCGTACTGGTTTAGAAGGAGTACTTTGATTCTGCACTTTGAAGCTCGAACGCCTTTGGAGACGCAATCGATGCTCTTTCGATGTTCAACAGTCAAAAGAAATTTCCATCTTTATTAAAAAGCAGAAAAAGTTTTAACAAGTAAATTCATTTTTATTTTATTTCAAGAATCATTAATCATGTTAACAACGTCGTTCTGTAAAGATAAAACAAATAAGAATTACAAACAAAAGCACAAGGGCTCAAATTTTATTGATAAGATGGAGATCAGCCAAATGCGTGATTCCAAAGAGTATATACAAAGTTTGAAAATGGTAATTTACAGGGAAAAGGGCTACGTTGAAACATAACGACCACTATCCTTCTACCAACTTTGATTTCGGGACATCCTGAGCTTCTGTCGAAGATGACCTTGACTGGAGTTTTTTGACAGATGATGTAACTGCTGCTGGTGAGGGACTTTCCTCTGTTGAACATAGTTACTTGCCATTATCCCTAATTTTTGCCTGGATTGTACTTCGATGTTTCCAATCCACCGAGATGATTTTTTTTCATGTCTCTAACTTTTGCCTGGACCGCCCTTTCGGGTTTTCAATCCACCGAGACATTTTTTTTAGGCGAAGTATTTCTTGACTACATCAACATTCGCTGGGTAGGCAAATTCCTCTCCGTCCATGGTTGCAAGTCTCAAGGCGCCGCCTGAGAAAGCTTTTGTGACCACATAGGGGCCATCGTAATTTGAGGTCCATTTGCCCCGAGTGTCAGTGAGAAATGATTGTATCTTCTTGAACACGAGGTCTCCTTTTCTGAAGACACGAGGTCTGACCTTTTTGTCAAACGCCCTCTTCATTCTTTGTTGATACAACTGACCGTGGCATAGTGCCGTGATTCGCTTCTCTTCGATCAGGTTCAATTCGTCGTGTCGGCTTTGACACCATTCAGCTTCGGTGAGTTTAGCTTCCATCAATACTCGGATTGACGGGATCTCTACTTCTATGGGGAGCACTGCTTCCATGCCATATACTAGAGAGAAAGGGGTAGCCCCTATTGAAGTGCCGACAGATGTGCGATAACCGTGAAGAGCAAAGGGTAGCATTTCGTGCCAATCTTTGTAGGTTACAACCATCTTTTGAACGATCCTCTTGATGTTCTTGTTAGCCGCTTCTACCGCTCCGTTCATCTTGGGTCGGTAGGGAGATGAGTTATGATGTTCAATCTTAAATTCAGCGCACAACTCTTTCATCATCTTGTTATTCAAGTTAGTTCCATTATCAGTAATGATCTTGCTTGGAACACCATAACGGCAGATGATATTGTTTTTTATAAATCGGACCACCACTTGTCGGGTTACATTAGCGTACAACGCTGCTTCGACCCACTTGGTGAAATAGTCAATGGCTACCAGGATGAACCGATGTCCGTTTGAAGCCTTAGGTTCAATCAATCCAATCATGTCGATTACCCATATGGAAAATGGCTATGGGGAAGAGAGAACTTTGAGATGTGATGGCGGTACATGAATTTTGTCGGAGTATATCTGACACTTGTGACACCTCCTTATGTACTTGTAGCAGTCGGATTCCATGGTCAACCAATAGTACCCTGCTCTTAGAATTTTTCTCGCCATTGTGTGTCCATTGGCATGAGTGCCAAAGGATCCTTCATGAATTTCTTTCATAAGCATGTCTGCTTCTGGTCTGTCTACGCATCGGAGCAAGACCATGTCAAAATTTCTCTTATAGAGAGTGTCACCGCTCAGGAAGAAGTTTCCAGCCAATCTTCTGAGGGTCTTCCTATCTTTCCTGGATGCCCCAGGTGGGTACTCTTGTTTCTGAAGGAAGCATTTGATATCGTGATACCAAGGTTTGTCGTCTATGACTGCTTCAATCGTGAAGATGTAAGCAGGCCGTTCAAGGCGCATTATGTCGATCCTAGGTAGGTCGTTCCATTGACCTACACTAATCATGGAAGAGAGGGTGGCTAAAGCATCAGCCATGTGATTCTCCTCACGAGGGATGTGATGAAACTCGACTCTGTTGAAGAACGGTAGCAACTTTCTTGCATAGTCTTTGTAAGGAATCAGTCCTGATTGGTATGTGTTCTAATCTCCTTTTATCTAATTGATAACCAGAGCTGAATCGCCGTATACGTCCAAATTTTTTATCCTTAAATCAATTGCTTCTTCGAGACCCATAATACAAGCTTTGTATTTGGCCTCGTTGTTCGTACATTTGAACGTAAGTCTGGCAGTGAAAGGAATGTGGGTACCCTGAGGGGTAACAATGATTGCCCCAATTCCGTTTCCGTAATGATTAACTGCTCCGTCAAAGATAAGTCCCCATTGGGAACCTGGTTCTGGCCCTTCATTGGGTAACAGTTCATTGCAATCTTTCATTTTTAGATACATGACATCTTCATCTGGGAAGTCAAACCCGATTGATTCTTGATCGTCAATCGGTTGATGAGCCAAATGATCGGCTAAAATACTTCCTTTAACGGCTTTCTGAGCGTGGTATTCTATGTCATATTCTGATAACAACATCTGCCAACGGGCAATCTTTCCCGTAAGAGTAGGTTTTTCGAAAACATACTTGATTGGATCCATTTCGGAGACCAACCAAGTAGTATGACGAATCATGTATTGGCAAAGACATTTGGCTGCCCAAGCCAAAGCGCAGCAAATTTTTTAAGCATCGTGTACCGAGTTTCGCAGTCGGTGAATTTCTTGCTCAAATAGTAAATGGCAGACTCTTTCCGTTTGGTTTCGTCTTGTTGGCCAAGTACACAACCCATTGAGTCTTCCAAGATTGTTAGGTATATGATCAGTGATCTTCCCTCTATCGGAGGTGACAAAATTGGTGGATTCAACAGATACTCTTTGATACTGTCGAAGGATTTTTGGCAATCTTCCGTCCAAACGCAATCCTGGTTCTTTTTGAGTAATTTGAAGATTGGCGCACAAGTGGCGGTCATGAGGAATATGAATCTGGAGATGTAGTTCAAACGTCCCAAGAATCCTCTGACTTGTTTCTCAGTTTTCGGAGAAGGCATTTCTTGAATGGCCTTGACCTTGTCAGGATCAACCTCAATTCCTTTCTGGCTGACGATGAACCCTAGTAGTTTCCCTGAACGGACACCGAAGGTGCACTTGTTGGGATTCAAGCGGAGTTTGAATTTTCTTAGACGTTCGAACAATTTTGACAGATGTTCAACGTGCTCACTCTCTGTTTTTGATTTTACAATCATATCATTGACATATACCTCGATTTCCTTGTGTATCATGTCATGAAACAGAGCAGTCATGGCCCTTTGATAGGTTGCCCCGACATTCTTCAAACCGAACGGCATTACCTTGTAACAAAAGGTACCCCATGGGATAATGAACGAAGTTTTCTCCATGTCTTTCGGCGCCATTTGGATTTGGTTATAGCCCGAGAATCCATCCATGAAGAAGAAAATTTTGAACTTTGTTGTGCTGTCTACCAGCATGTCAATGTATGGTAAAGGAAAGTCGTCCTTTGGACTAGCCTTGTTTAGGTCTCTGTAGTCGACACACAGTCTGACCTTTCCGTCCTTTTTGGGAACGGGTACGATGTTGGCTAACCATTGAGGATATTCAGACGTAGCGAGGAAACCTGCGTCAATCTGTTTCTGCACCTCCTCTTTGATTTTGATGGCCATGTCCCGGTGAGTGTGTCTCAACCTTTGCTTTACTGGCGGACATTCCGATCTCAATGGTAAGTGATGTTCCACGATGTTGGTATCCAACCCTGGCATATCCTGATAGGACCAAGCAAATACATTGGGAAATTCTTTGAGAAGCTTTATCAAACTCTCTTTGGTAGTTGGATTGAGCAGTGCCCTAATCCTGATTTCTTTTCTCTCTTTTTCTGAACCCAAGTTTACCGTTTCCAACGGCTCTTTGTGAGGTTCAATGGACCTTTCCTCTTGTCTGAGTAGTCGAGAGATCTCTTCTGGAATTTCGTTGTCATTTTCTTCTTCAGCCTCGAATACCGGGAACTCAAAATTGGGAGAAGGCATCGGATCGTACGTTTCAACGGGGTTCAAAACAAGCAATCTGCATGATGTGATGATTCGTGTTTAGAAGAGATAGAGGAAATGCAAGTGTGTGCAGTGTTTTATTTTACTGCTTGTTTTTATTTGAATTGTTTTTTAGGATTACCATTTTCTGAAAAAGTAAAAAGAGAAAACAACAATTAATGCGGAAATTATAGAACGACGTTATTTTATTAATGAACAAATCGATTCTTGAAACTACAGCCCTATAAAACAAAACTCTATCGCTTTGGACGAAGCGAAGAGGGAAATTTACAGAAAGCGAGCCCTATCAAAACACCCGTTTCATCTGGGCAGGGTGAAAGGTTAAAAGATGGCAATTACTTTAACTGATGAACGATCTTCGGAACCTCGACGGCAACCCATTGGCGGCAAACTCCTCGGTGAATCACAAATTCTGGCACCTTCCTTGATTTGTCTTCAGAAATGATGCTGATTTCTGGTGGAGCAGGATCATTGGAATCTGTCTCCCAGACAGAATTGTCGTAGGAGAATTCCTCTGTTGCATTATGCAGAGTATTTGTGCTCTCAGCTGTATCTCCCCATCAAGTAGGCTGGATGTCTTCAAACCTGATACGAGAGCTTTCGGGAGCGGTGTACTTGACCATATAGTCGTACTTTCCACTCGGTTGTCCCAAGGTGTCCCACACTTCTTTCGAACTGGAGGAGTCATATCTCTCGATGACGTTGACCACGGGAAAAGCAAAGTTGATGAATTCAAGTCCTGCAAACGTTACGAATTCATCTTCATGTTGAGTAGTTTCTGAATGACCCAAGTGTTGATCCCATGACATGGTGGGGACACAGGTACTCTGTTCAATGACGGTCAGCTGATTTTCATTACTCGACTGACATTCTTTCCCCAAGTTTCCTGGGTAAGGTAGCCACATTGGCAGACCATCCATTGGGCCATAGTAGTTGTGGTCAAAGTTGTCTTTCATCAGAGTGTCCTCCTCTAATGAATTTGGCGGAGCACGGCATCCTTCCAGATCACAATCTCCATATATCATTTTGACGTCTGACCTTGGTATAAATCTCGGGCTCTGTGCGGGATAGGAAAATGGTATAGGCACCTCCTCATGAGACATATAACCGTCCTCATTAAGATAGGACTTCCATTCTTCATCTGTGTCAGAGGGATCTTCCTCATTGATAGCATGTACTACCTGAGACACTGGATGAAGAAAACCTCCACTGTGGAAGAAGTTTTGAAGGGGATGAAGACTTTCGCCGTTGGCAGCTGTCTGGGTACAGGTTGCATAAAAACCAAGACCCTTCTTTGTTTTATTGTCAGTAGGAATGACAAGCTGTCCCCATCCTTTTGTATCAGTATTCTCGACCGCTTTGATAGCATCTTTGTATGAGGAAATCGAGGTACCTCCTTTGAACTGATTGTCTTTGCTCACCGACAGTGCTTGGAACTGCGTTCCAATAACCTCCTCGGGTTCTATACCAGTAGATGATGACAAGTTACTCACAAGCAAGGCTTGTTCCCCACAAACTGTGACAAGTTGATCGTTCTTGACGAACTTTAGCTTTTGGTGGAGGGTCGAAGTAACCGCTCCAGCCTGGTGTATCCAAGGTCTCCCTATTAAACAACTGTACGTTGCTCGGATGTCCATGACCTGGAAAGTGACTTTGAAAGTGTGAGGACCAATAGTTATGGGAAGATCAACTTCACCGATAACTGTTTTTCTGGATCCGTCGAATGCTTTGACGATGACCTCACTGGTTCTCATCGGAGGTCCCTTGAATGATAATTGCATCAAAGTGGACTTCGGCATAACATTCAGGGTTGACCCTGTGTCTACCAGTACGCTGGCTAAAGCATCGTCCTGGCAGTTAACTGTGATATTGAGCGCCATGTTATGACGACGACCCTCTTCAGGTAATTCCTCATCACTAAATCCCAAATTATTGTAGGAAGTGATGTTAGAGACAATGCTATCGAACTGTCTGATTGTTACATCCTGTTCAATAAAGGCTTGCTCCAAGACTTTCTGTAGAGCCTCCCTGTAGGCTTCTGAACTGAGCAACAATGATAATACTGAGATCTTTAAAGGAGTCTGTAACAACTGATCAACAATGTTATATTCACTCCTTTGGATGAGCTTTAGCATCTCATCATTATTTTTCGAAAGGTCGGGATTACTGGATTGACCGACTGATGGATCGGAGCTTCTGTCTGAAGTTCCTTTTCCTTGTTAGGTTCTCCAACCCCTTGGTTGAAGATTCGATGGCTCTGTGTTACTCGACTGATGTCTGAAATGTTCACAACGGAGGGTAATGGAATTTCCTTTCCATTCTCAATTGTCGTTGCACCGTATTTGTAAGGGATAACCTTAGCTTATTAATACGGTAGTGGTCCCGGTAGATAGATGACTATGGGAACTTTCTAATTTTTCTGACCATCATAATTAATCTCGATCCGTTCCCGGTTGGGAACTTTAGATTCGTCAAGTAGAGGGATAATGGCAAAAACATCCCTGGTCCTGTGATGACCAGAGATCGTGACAACATCCTCAACTTGCTCGGCAAGGTAGTTCGGCGTCCAGTAGATGGGTCCAGAACCCGGATATGGACGAATTTCTCCACGATCGACCTGACCCTGAAGAGCTGCTCTCACAAAGTAACACCCTTGGTTACTTTCCGAATAGACGCCGCAACATTCATAGTTGTGTGGTGGCACCTGGCCACGCCCACTTTAAATACAATGTAACCTCACTAGGTTAGCTTCCACAGATCGGACATCCTGACTCTGACGCCGAGTGGGGTTTCTATTACTGATACTAATCTATTGAGTATCTTCATCCGTGTAAATTAGCATCCACCAGTGATTTAACAAGTGCTGAAGTGCCTCCTGGACAAGGGTACAACCTCGATCGTTTTCGCAACCTGCTTTACAGCTTTGATAGTCATGTTTTATTAGGAATCTGAGTCGGACCTGTTCAGCATGTAACTCTACCAGGTTGGTATTCATCACGCGGATATCGAAGATCTGAACCATGTTGATTTGATAGGAGTTCCTATCATGGTAGTCTTGGATCCATCCAAGATCCATCTGACGCTGGAGGGCTTCTTGTACAAAAGAGCAACCCTGTTTGTTTACCGAGCAAGTCAGACAAGAACTGTAATCGTGCCGCGGAAGATTATGATACTGGCTTTACCTTGAGTGCATTGCCAGCAAGTTGACATTCATTGTATGGATATCGTGGTTCTGAATGACGTTGGAATTCGTGTAGACCATGTTAACTCCACGAACTCGGTACTCTTGGATCCTTCTGAGATCCATTTGTTCCTGTAGAGCTGCTTGCACTACAGAACATCCTTGGTTGTCTTTAGAGCAGATATCACACTGGTGATAGTTATGAGGTGGCACATGGCCATATCCACTTTGTCTACAATGCATCTTGACCAAATTGGTTTTCAACAAGAGTACATCGTATATTTGATAGACATCGTTAGTCTCTCCTTCTATCAAATTGACTGCAGCTTTCTCATGTTGAGGCAGCGGGTTCGTAAGAACGTTAGGATTTGTATCTTTGAAGGATAAGACCCCGCTCCTAACAAGTTTTTGCACGTCGGACTTGAAATTGAGACAAGTCTCTATGTTATGCCCTGGACCTCCTTGATGATAAGGGCAAGTTTGATCCACCTTAAACAAAAAAGGCGGATTTTCTGGTACTGTAAGAGGAGATTTAGTCTGAATGTGCCCCTTAGCCAGTAGTAATGGAAACAGCTCTGCGTACGACACAGGTATAGGATCAAATCCTGGTGGCCGTGTTGTACGGTTGTTGTTGTATGGAGGACGAGCCTGCTGAAGAGGCTGTTGTGTCCTTTGCTGATTAGGTTGGCTCTACGCAACCTGAGGTTGATACGTAGGAATAGACGCAGGGTTGATAGCAGGAGTCACAGCTGCTACCGGTTGATAACGTCGCCTTTGCTTTCCGAGAGAGATATTCCTATCTTTCTCTTTTTTCTTAGGGAGAGTACTACCGTATTTTTTAGTACCGCTCGTCGATTCAGTGTCTTTTACCAAACGTCCTTCTCGGACGGCTTCCTCAAGACGTACGCCCATGCCCACCATCTCGGTGAAGTCACTGGGTGCACTGGAAACCATTCGGTCATAGTAAAATGAGCTTAAGGTCTTTAAGAAGATCTTTGTCATCTCTTTTTCCTTCAGAGGTGGACAAATTTGAGCGGAAATTTCACGCCACCTTTGAGCATACTCCTTAAAGGTTTCCTTGTCCTTTTGCGACATCGATCTGAGTTGATCTCTGTCGGGTGCCATGTCCAAATCGTATTTGTATTGTTGGACGAAGGCAGTGCCAAGATCTCTGAATGTGCCGATCGTGGCACGGTTTAAACCCATGTACCATTTGAGTGCGGCACCGGTTAAACTATCCTGAAAGTAGTGAATCAGTAGGTCCTGATTCTCCGTCTGAGCTGACATTCGCCGAGCGTACATCACCAGATGGCTTTGAGGGCAAGAGTTACCCTTGTACTTTTCAAAGTCGGGCACTTGAAATTTGTGCGGGACTTTCACATTTGGGACCAAGCAGAGATCTGCAGCGTCCTTTCCAAATAGATCCTGACCGCGAATGGCTTCCAGTTCCTTTTGCATTTCCAAGAACTGTTCCTGGAATTCCTCCATTCTGTCAAACATAGTTTCCTTCTTACCAGAAGGTGTCTGTGGAATCTGCCCTTCCGGGACAGTGTGCACCACAGGGGGTGGTACCGTTACTATGACAGTGAGTCTTGGCGTCTCCCAAAGTTTGTAACCTTCAGGAGTCTTCAGTATGCCCCTGGCATCTTCGCTTTCCCAAAGTTTGTAACCTTCAGGCCCAACGGCTTCTATTGTGATTCCCTGATCTTCAATGATCGGCGGAACATATCCTTCTGGGATATAGTTAACAGGCATGCCCCAAGGACGATCTTTCGGCATCTGATACCTAGGATCATACTTCTCCACTATGGGCGTTGAGGTGATCTCTGAGATCACAGTTATTTGTAGCTGAGCTTCTGCCATGGCTTGCATGTCGTTACGAACCTTTCTCATATCCTCTTTTAGAGCGTCAATCTCTTCTTTCAACTCTCTGTTTTCTTCCTCAAGATCATCCATCTTTTTCTGACGATTGGCCTGAGTATTATACGAATGAGACAGTTTGACTCTAGAACCGAGACACAAACGTGAGATTCATAGATAAGAAGAATACGCGATGTGAGAATGATGAATGCAATGATTATATTAATTGTTTATGGTTTAATCAAAATAAACTTCGACAATTAGATTGCAAATATCAAATAGTGGGGAAGCCCCTTTTTATTGAATTCAAAGGATTACAGAAATGAAAATACAGTAGATTACAAGGTGCAGAAACAGAAACCTAAACTAATGGGTCCCGAGTCCTCTCTGAAGAGAAGTCGGGTGCTGATTCTGGTATCTTCCTTTTCTTTGACCGGGGCTATTGGGCCGTTGTCGGGTTGTCATTCCTTTGCCAAGTGAAAGGAGCGAGCAAATTCCTTTGGTCATCTTGATTCTCTATAGCATGCTGCTCTAAAATTTCAATCAGAGCATCTTTCTCTTTCAGTAATTGTTGTATTTTGATGCACTCTACGTCGAGGGTGCGATACTTGTTCTTCCAAGACCTTCTCTCCCATTTAACTTTGTTGAGAGTAACCTGAAGCTTTTCAGTTTCCGTCATGAAGTACATGACAGATTCTTTCGGCGGAAGAATTTTGTAACGAGGATAAGGCATTTTTAGCTTGAGAGCTCTAGTTTGTACCCAATGGAGATAAGGCTCCACCGAGACACAGTCTGGTTTTCCCAGAGACTCTCGTCCTTTCTTATGGACCTGTTTCCAAGCGTGCACTATTTCCATCTTTAGTGCTCTGTCATTTTCTCCTTCCTTGAAGAAAAGACCTTCCAGATGAACATTCTGGGGAACATGTCTCATCGGGTATCCAAATTGACGGCGAACCAATACTGGATGATAGTTGATTCCTCCCTTAGTTCCTATAAGGGGTACGTTGGGGAAGTTTCCACAACGATCAATGATCCCGATTCCATCATAAATCCTATTACACCAATCTATATCAGAGTTGGTAAGAGACATGATCTTCTGCGAACAACGTAAGGCACTCTTGCAATCCCAAAAAGCAGCAACCTTGGGCAAGTGAGAGATAAACCATTTGTAAAGCAGAGGTACACAGCATGTGATTTCCCCTCCGCTGTACAAATTTCCTAAGTGTACAGAATGATACGCATCTGCGAGCAAAGTCGGCACATGGTTTCCAATGAGAAAAACCTTAATGGAGTTAATATCGACGAAGTTATTGATGTTGGGAAACAAAAATAACCCGTAGGTGAGCAAGACAAAGATGCTTTCAAAAGCAGTCACGTTTCCTATACTGGCAAAATACAGGGCTTTCCTTGTCAAGAACTGGGCTGGCAAACCTTGGATGCCACCCTTAGTGGTTAGGTGAGTCCTGACCTCAGACTCGTCCAAATGAATTGCTCTTGCAATGGTCTGATTCTTTGGAATTTCTTCCAGTCCAAAAAATGGAGCTCGATCAGTGATATGTAGATCAATTAGGTGAGAATACTCCTCCAGCGTTGGTGCGAGCTGGTAATTCGGGAATGTGAAACAGTGATAAACCGGATCGTAAAATTGAATGAGCATATCCATGATCCCCTCAATCACATGGACTCTTAACAGTGGTAGCAGACCTCCGTGCTTGGCTCTGAAAGCCTCAGGGTTAGTGATCATCCTCGCTAACCTTCTCAAATCCTCTAGCTTTGGAACCTTGAAGGTGTAACTATGAGTTCTCCTTCTACCGAAATCCATTAGCGTAATCATCTTCTCTGATATTTGCAATCACAGTCTTAGTTTAATTTGTAAAACAGAGAGACTAGAAGAGAAAATCTTTTTTGAATGTTTTAATGTTTTTTAAATGAATGCATGAATGCAGCACACAAAAACATAAAAAAAACATGGGGTCAAAGGGTCGTTGTCATGAAGTCAAGGCTCTACCCATCCCCAAAGGTTTATACTAGGGGCGATTTTTGTACCTGTACTCATTATCATCAGCTCCTCCCAGGAAAGCAAAACAACAAGCGGATCACCAGCGAGTTGTAGAGCAATCTTAGAGTAAGTGCCATTCACCGAGAATAGATCACCAGCCTCAAATGAGGGTAGTATCACGTAACAACTATTTCCGATAGTTTCCGCACTACGAAAGGGTTTGGCTCCTCAGCTTCTCAGACTTAACAATCGGCCCATTATCTAGGTGAGAGAATGGGTTGCATTGGTCAGCCTCCACTGAGGTTGATGGTCGACCCCGTCGCCATCACTTATCTTAAGTGTATACTCAATCTTTCCACATACGGCATCACCCGCATTCCCATTAGCAGAAAAATAAACACATATAGCAATTAGGAAAAGCAGTATATATATTTGTCCTAAACATCATTGACCTTTAAAGCTATGAATCCTAAGTTCCTGACAGAAAATGGGTTCCCCGACGGAAGCCCCAATCTGTGGTATTCACACAAGTGAAGAGAAAAAAAAGAAGACCGTGCCTAGATCTAACTTTGAACGGCCCCACGGTGGGCGCCATTTTTCTGTTGGTGGCCACCGCCATGAAAATGACTTACCCAAGGTTTAAATTGTAAGAAAGAAAGAACCGGCCCCACGGTGGGCGCCATTTTCCCGTAGCGAGCGATTTTGGACGCGGTTCTTAAGCGCTGGTCGCTCTCTGCGATTTGAGCTTACTACAGGTCGATTCATTTTTTATCCTATTAAAGCCGATGAAGGAAGGGAAATAGATGTCTCCAATTAACCCTGCTTGCATACTGAGTTTAAACAGCGGTCTGTTAGGTTACGGATGCTATCAATGTGGGGGGGGGGGCTTTGTACTGGTTATTTGTATTGTCGCCAATACTGTTTTCTTTCTTTTTATCTTGGCAGAAGGTTTCTGGCGGGGAACAAGGATTAGGATGTTAGGACTGATGCTTTTTGATGTGAGAGTATGGAATTTGGTTTTTTTGTTGATTGTGCTCGCTAAGATTTTTCTTTCAATCTTATGCCTACGTATTCCCGTTTACCGAAACAGGGAAATCAGAGCGTTCGTAGTTCCTCCTATTCTATGGGAGGAAATGGGTGTTTTTGGTGTCTTGTTCAAAGCCCGAGACGTGAAGCGAAAGGTGATTTGTATCTTGTTCAAAGCCCAAGATGTGAATCTGAAAAAGTATATTTGTATCTTGTTCAAAGCCCAAGATATGAAGCTAAAAGGTCTCAACTTTAGAGGGAATTTGTCATCTCTAAAGAAGGGGTTGTATGTCACAACTATTTATAAAGGAGAATTACTTTAACCGGGATACGCGGATCCTAGCAATGCCATAATTTCCTTTATAGGGGATTTTAACCTGAAGGAGAAGACTTTAACTCAGTGTAGAGCAATGCCATCTTTCCTTAGGAATTTCTCATGCTAAAAGAGGGACAGTGGCGTGGATGTAAATAATCCAGAGGCTTGCCGCTTACAGCGATTAGATGAAGGGGAAGGAGTTGTTGATGTTTTTGTACTGTGAACGAGGCACAACTTTGATGCTAAAAGGTTAATTGGATTAACCAGTGGTTTTCTTATATAAAGCCTAAGAGGAGGCGAATATGTGTCTCGTACAAAGCCCGAGAGAGAGGCTAAACGGTTTTTGACTCGACGAGGGAATCTTTTGGTATCTCGTATGAAGTCCGAGATGGAGGAGAAAATTCGTTTGGCTCAGTAAGAACCCTTTTGTATCTCGTATAAAGCCCGAGATGGAGGCGAAAGGGTGATTGACTCAACGAGGGAGTCTCTTATGTGTCTCGTACAAAGCCCGAGAGAGAGGCTAAACGTTGTTTGACTCCGCTGGGGAGGATCATTGTACAAAGCCCAAGAGGAGGCTATGGTTGCTGTTTCAGTTGAGTGACAGGTCCAGTATACTGATTTTGAAGAGAAAATCAGTTCTTATATGAGCAACACTCTACTCATGGATTTGATTCAAGGATCCCGGTTATTCCTGTTCTTTAAGGAAGCGGGAAATCCAAAGGGTATTGAGACTGTCCGAGTCTGCGGGTTTCCTTCCTATTTAACGAAAGGGTCACTTGAGAATGTATTTGAGACTCAAGGAAGTTAGACTGTCCGTGTCTAGAGTTTCACCTTTTGTACCATGCTTTGAAAAACAGTAGTAGACTCTATGAAAGGACTGTTCTATGAAGATAACTAAGTTTTGTTCCTATACCTCTAGGAGGTCATCGGGACAATTTGTACGAAGCCCAAGAGGAGGCTAGAAACTTTTAAGAAGCCAATCGGTCCTTGTACGAAGCCCAAGAGGAGGCTATCATTCCCGGAGGAAGAGATCATTATACGAAGCATAAGAAGAGGCTGTGAATACTTCTAAGAAGCCGTAGGGTCCTTGTACTAAGCCCAAGAGAAGGTTAGGTTGCTTTTAGGAAGCCTGTGGGTCCTTGTATTAAGCCCAAGAGGAAGCCGATGCTTTTAAGAAGCCCGTGGGTCCCCAAACCCCGAGAAAATCAAGGCAAGCTATTCACAAGGAATAGATCAAGTCAGGAAAGTTCGAGAATTTGGAAGAAACTCAAAGATTCCATTCACGGAGAACACGTTCATCTCTGGGAGTAGAGTTTCTTGACAATTCCTAACGAGGACAGCCGAAGAGAAGACTGTATCTGGTGATCCTATTGGGGATCTAGTTGTCTATTTCTACGAATAAACGAAACGGCGTCACCTAGTTCTAGACGTAGTTGCCGGGGAAACTCTAAATATCTATACTATTATTACACAGTTGATATGAGTTTATGAAAGAAGACTTACAGTGAAACAGCCCCACAATACAGTTTATATGTATATGAAAGCGGTAAATGAAAGCGTATAAACACTTACCCGGTTGTAGAGCTTCCATGCTGTTTGGTTAGTTGTTCAACAAAGAAAGATTGAAAACAACAGTATATTTCAAAATCAAAGGAGAAAGTGCTTTGAAAAGGAAAGACTTGGGGCTTACAGCTCAAGGAGAGGCCCAGGGTTTTATCAGTGAGCGCACTGTTTGAAGTTTGTACAGAGGGACTTATACAAGTGACTGAGGCCAAAAAGGTTTTCTGTACAAAGGGATGGGTCTTACACTCTCTCAAGAGGCCCAAGAAGTTTAAAGAAAAAGAGTGGGGCTTATAACACGAGGGTAGGCCCAGCTTAACTTTTTGTTTAAAAATGGCGATCGCGCCGAGGTTTTCTTTTAACGCAGAGGGACTTATACAATAAGTGAGGCCCAAAATGGTTTTGGTTAAAAGGGGGTTGGGTCTTACACTCTATTAGAGGCCCATAGAATTTTGAATGGGTCTTATAGCTCGAGGAGAGGCCCAAAGTTTGATTTTTCAAAAGACGACGATCGCGCCATTTGTTTTTGACGGTATCGGGACTATACAATACACTGAGGCCCAAAAATGATTTGGTCAAAAAAGGATTGGGTCTTACACTCTATTAGAGGCCCATGAGTGTTTGACAATGATCTGTTTGAGTGAAAATCAAAGAAACCCTAATTTTATTCTTTAAAAGTAAATATTCAAAGAAAATCAATGAAAAATACCAAATAGGTTTGAATAAACCACTTGTGATTTTTGTTTAAGGTTTAAAAAATGAGGTATAAATCACAAGAGATATTAAAACTCATTTGGTCTTGATTTTTCGAGATGAATATTCATTTTAAAATGTTTAAAAATAAATAAAATGAATTTATTCACAAAAATACTAATTATATTAAATAAATAATACAAACTTAATTTTTTTTGTGGAATAAAATATTTCAAATTTTGGTGATTTTTTGCAAAAAGAACCAATAAAAAATAATTAAAATTGAAAGGGTTATAAATTTTCCAAATAATTAACCAAACATGAAAATAGTTGGAAAAATAACAAAAATGTGAAAAAATACAAAATGGCATGGGTGGGGTTTGAACCCACGACCTCAAGCATACAAGGTGCGCGCCTTACCACTGGGGTGGTGATACATCCATTGTTTGAAACAAACCAACAAATACACAAGTCATGCCTTGGTTTTGGCTTGCCCAAGGCAAGTTTTGGCTCAAAAACGTGAAGGTCATAACTTTCTCAATTCTTAATGGTTGGAGACAAAATTTATATGTATCTGGGCCAGAATTTCACAAGGAATCCAATGGTGGTGGTGGTTTTTTCAGATCACACTCCCTCCTCAAAACCCGATAGTGGTTTTGAAAATGGCCTATGATTGCATTTTCTATGCTACACTTGGATGCAGGCATGAATTACATGATCAATTGGCACAAACACAACACATATGACATGTACAATGGATGCATACTCAGTGGACTTCAAATGCACACATGTTTTGGTGAGTGCAAGTTGAGAGGCTTACCCTTCTTTGGGATTTTGGAGGTTTCTCTGCAATCTGCCAACCCTCTTACTCCAGATATGATTTTATGCTTTGAACCACCTCAAATGATACCTTGGATGCTTTTAGGATGATTGGAATCAGCTGGTACCTGCAAAAACACAAACAGTCCCTTTCTTGCAAAAGGGGTTAAAAGTGACCAAAATAACAACTCCCTCAAATGGTGTTCCAGATGGTGGGAACCATTTGGGACAGTTCAAGGATGATATTTGGAGTGTGTTTGAGGTTTTATCTGGTTTGGAAAGTGACTGAATCAAGACATGGCTTGAAAAATGAAAAAAAGTGCTATTTTGAGGTTTTGAGAGGTGACTTTGTGATGTTGTGATTACAGGTCACTTTTGATGGTTTGTACAACTTACATATGATATATATGAGGTGTGTGTGTGATTAGTTTGGGTGGAATTGCTCTCTAGCTCAAAAACTCAGAATTACTTGCTTTGGAAGGCAAATTTGAGGTGAAAGAAGAGATTTTGAGGAAAGCATCTGTTTGATGGCTTTGGTGTACTCAAACTGATCACAATTGAGCTCTATTTATAGTAGACCAAGTTTTTTTTTGGATCCACAGTGAATGGCAACTGCAGCAGATGTTTGTTTAATGTTGGCCAATGGAAATGCAAGTCTCCTCTAGCCATTGACTAGAGGTTAGGGCTCAGAGCTGTGGTTCCCTTGGTCTTGGATAAGTCTTGACTGATTTCAGATGAGAATGGATTAGTCCATGCCACCTTGATGCTTCCATTGAATGCTTCAATCCAAATTTGGAGTCTTGTCCCTATTTTGGCCATTCTAGGTTCAACATGATATTTCTTGTTCCATGGACTTTGGAGGCTTGGCTCAGTGATTGTCCCCTTTAGATTTAATCCTATGATGTGTCCAAGTGGATAGGAGCATTTGGATTTGGCTGATTTTGGCAAATCGAGCAAAATTGCCAATTCTGCCTTGCCTTGACAGATTTCAACAAGGCAACTTGCCAATGTCATATCTCATGGTGTAAGTTGAATTTGGTAATGTTCTTGACCATTTTGGAAAGCCCTTACATGATACAACAACTATTTTAACATATTTGGTTTTGATCTCTTTTGAATCCAAGTGAAAAGTCCCCCTACATTTGGCAAAAAGTGAAGACAGATTTGGACTTAGTGAAAATTTCACTAAGTGTTGGAAAAAGTGACATTTTCACTTTTCAGCCACTTTGATCACTCCATAACTCAAAATCCTTAATGAATTGGACTTAGGTCTAGTTGAATTTTTTGTATAGGGTAATGAGGGCTACAAATCCATATTTGGATGAGGAAAAATGGCTTTGTGGTTTAGGAGTTATGATCCTCCAAAGTTGGTACCCTTGTCACTTTATTTTTAACTTAGAAAATTTTCTAAGTTTTTATGGTTACCCCTTTTACAAGTTATCCAACTTTTCTTGATTTTTCTTGATGAATGATTATTCAAATCATACATTAACATCATTTTAGGGTTAAAAATCCATTTTGGTGAAAAATCTCAAAAAGTCAAAGATGACTTTTGTGCACAGTTGACTTTTTATCAGATGAATTCCAAACTGTGCAATTCTTCAGGAAATCATGTCCTTGACCTAAATCAAACTTGATGGACATGTTCCATGGGTGTCATAGGGCATATTGAATCATGTCTTAGGGCTTGGGAGCATGTCCTGGTCAAAAGTCAAAGTTACAGTTGACTTTTTCCTTAAAACCCTAATTGTGGTGCAGATGAAATTGAGACTTTTTGCTCAAGCTTCTTGGATTAATTCATTGTTCCAAATGGATCAATATAGTTCATTAGAGACCCTCAAACCATGTCTTGAGGTTTTGGCTCATGTTTTGTCCCAAAAGTCAACTTAGGGGTGAATTAGGTCAAGAAACCCTAATTCCTGATTTTTGATGAACGCATCCTCTGAGGCAAAATTGACTTGATGATTGGGTCGATGAGGTTCCATGGAGTATATTAGGTTATGTTTTGGATCATTGGCTTGTGCCCAGATGAAAAATTTCCATCTGGAGGCCTTGGTCGACCAAAACCCTAATTTGGTGACACTGTCGATCTTGAGACTTGATCCACCTAGAAGGGAGCAGCCTTGTGCTTGATCCTTGAAGTGGGAGTCCTTTTGATCCATTGTGGATGTTTGAGAGGTTAGACAAGTTGAAGATCATGTCATTCCTTGATTGATCCTTTGTCTAAGCATTCAGAGAGGGCTTGAAACCCTAATTTTGATTATAGTGGATGCTCACCCATCTTTGGGGAGACTGATGAAGTATGATGATTCCTCCATATTGTGATAATGATTTGCACAATGATGGGAAATCTTAGTGGTCAAAATTTGGGGTATGACAGTATGTTCAAGAGCTAAGGAAAAATTTGTTATCCATAAACTTGTTTGATGATCTAGGATATTGCACTATAGTTGAACATATGGTGTTGAAGATTTTGCGTGGATGGGGTAATCATAGATAAAAGGTTTAAAATATGTGGTTAATATGTTTTAGAAGATTCCAATGTTGTTGTTCATTTATCATTACCTAGTTGAGACTTTCATGACAAGAACAAGACGTGGGATTTGACGTCAAGACATGGTGGACACCTAAAGGTTGTTTTAGATAACTTTAATGAGTTTTGAATAAGACAAGGGATAAACAAATGCATATGACCGTTGAGTTGTCATTGGGTTTTCGAGTTAAGGTTGGAGCCAAAGCAACTTACGTGGTTAGTAGGTGTTAATTTACAAGAATAGAATTCCAAATACTTATGGAGGTTTGGAGTAGGAAGATTGTATCTTACTATGTTTTTAAGGTCGTCTAAAAGTTGCTTATTGATCAAATCAATCCAATTCAGCTTGATGCTAAAGTTGTGGATTGTGTCTTCAATGGTTATCCAAGAGGTAAAATGGTTATGAGTTATTGGGAAGGGAACCTAGAAGATTGTAATTTCATTAAACCCATATGTATTATTTTTAGTGAGTTTGTCACGAGAAGAAGAGTAAAAACCTAGGCATGAATCTTTTTATAAACTATGATGGAGAAAACTCAGTTTGAGGTAGAGGTTCCTACCACTACTACAAATAACACATCTAACATCGGCCGCGAAATGCATTTAACCTCAGCTACACATGTGAGGTAATGAAGGGTGACATGAAAAACAATCACTTGTCACCTTGATGTTTTTACAACCAAGGTTAGAAATTAAAAGGTCATGGGTTCCATCCCCCGTATCACCATTTTTATTATTTTTAGAACTGGATGGCACGCCCAATATTAAGACTCGGTGTTTTTTAGAACCAAGGTAATATTTCAATGATATTACCTCGATTTTATGTAAACACCGATGAGGTATGTTTTTTTTGTACTGTCGTTAGCACCTGTATTACAGAACCATATTTCTGAGTATAGAACCATATTTTACAGATTTCTGAAATTGAAACATTGTACATTTTGCCAATTTCTCAATCTAAAACATTGTACCAAAAATATTCATTGATTAAACCAAATGCAAATCCAAAATGGCACACACTTTATAATTTTACATCAAAACTAAAACAAAGGATTATGAAACAAAATCAATAACCAAAATGGAAAGTTTTGTATGTTGTCCAATTGGATTTTTCACTCGTACTTAAGCACCTATAGTTTGAACAACATTTGAAACTAATTAGGTCAATCAACAACAACTTTAAATATATAGTACAATGATTAAAAAGGAGTAAAATGATTAATTATAAATTTCAAAGTCATATAAAACATTTATTTACTAGTTTTCCCATATCCCATCTTCATGATCACGACGAATAACATGCACATCATCTGAATCATTTCCTTCAGATGCTTGACGAACATGTGTTGCTAAACAAGGCGTCTCATAGTTAAAATCTTGATTTTCATCTGTACTATCGGGGAAATGTTTACCTTGAAAAACAATTGACCATCTAGTGTTAGAAGGATCAGTGACATAAAAAACTTGTTTAGAAATGAAAAATTACATTTAGAAATGTCGTATGCACTCCAAGTAATTACATTAAACTTAGGCATATTGTCATACCCTAATTTTTACCCCTAAGATTCCACCTCATTTACAATCATTTGCATGACATTTAGCATTACATATGTGTGTGTGTGTGTGTCTTTATGCATCACTAATCCATTACAAATACAACAAATGTGTGCTTGCTTGCTTTACAAGTTAGGTTGTGCCTCAAGATATTCAAGCTGATTATTTTCCAGGGATTGGTATGATCTTCAACATCTCAAATATCTCATTCATTCATGAAGATCAAGAGTTTCCCTTCATCAACTATCAAGTACAAGATTGCATCATTTCAAATTCATCAAGCCTCAAGTTCGTCAGATGCACCAAATTAGGGTTTTGACTGAGTGAGGCTTACAATTGACTTTTTCATCTGAGGATGATCCTACATTTCAAAACATGATTCAAGGACCTCAAGTACATCTTTTAAGATCATTCACAAGATCTTAATTGCCCAAGAAGCTTGATTCATTGGCAATTACAAAGTTGAATTCATTTGATACAAAGTGAAACAATTGATCAAGTAAAAGCCTGATTTTTGGCATCTTTGGGTCAAACATGATTTCCTCAAGAAAATGTCATGGAAATATGATTGGTGGGTGCATTTTATTATTATAAATCAAGAAAATCAAAGAAAATATCAAACTTGCAAAATTAGGGATTTTGAAATTTTCACTAAGTTATGAAATCTTATGATTTTTGCCTTAATTCCCAAGTCCATAACTTCTTCCTCAAGCAACCATTTTCTTTGCTCCAAAGATCAAATTGAAGATCTTGCTTCATACTACAACCTTGTCCTATAGGGTAATTTTCAAAAGATTTATGGATGAAGAGATATGAGGTCATGAAGTGGAGGGTTCAATACTTTTGGAACAAGAAGACTTAGAAAATTTTTCAACAAGTTCTGACCTTGACAAGTACCCAACTTTGTAGGAATTTTTCACCATGATCCCAATTGAATCAAGAAAATTTGTCAACGTGAAAGTTGTAGAGGATGTTTCAAGCTTTCCAAAGAGTCCAAGAACACTAATTTATCTTACTTGAGTTAGAAGTTATGAGTTTTGCAAGAAGCATTGATGAAGTTGAATGCAAGACAAATTTCTTGTAGCACACAAGTTAGGGATCACTTTTGATCACTTTCCCAACCTTATCTCTGTACAAGATCAACATGAATCTTGTAGTATCTCATGAAATCTACAAGATAGCACCAAATTTGCTGAAGTTATATCCCTTTGCATAGTAGAAAACCTCATCCCAATGCATGAACTTAAGTTTTGTTTTGGTGCATTAAGTGAAATTCCAAAAAGTCAAGAAACTTGTCCACCAAGTCAAGACTTTGGTTTAAGCATCAAGACTAAGTTGCAATCTGAATGATGATGGTCCAAATCGTCAAGATTTGATCATGCCTAGAAAGGAAGCTACTTGTACCTTGGCATTCAAATTTTGAAACATGTCATAATACATTGGATAATAGGAGGCATCTCAATTCAAAACTTTTCCTCCAAAAAAGTAACTTGTTCCTCTATAAATAGAGGCCATTTCAGATCAATTGAAACTCACAACAAGACACCAAAACCTCTCCACACCAGAATTGAATGTTCTTGCAAATTTCAAACTCTATTAAAGTGAAAACTTGAAATTCACAAACCAAACACTTTCCAATCAATCTCAGCATCCAAACACCTTTTATACACTTAATATAAGTGATACAAAACCTTGAAATACATCTGTAACACCTCAATCCATAAGAGAATATCTCACTTGCCTCCAATTGTAGTTTGATTCAGGTAGGGAGTTTCAAAGGGTTTCAATCCAATTCAACCACTTCAACACATTCCTTGGAGATCAAGGAAGCTTTGAGGGTCATTAAATTGCATCTTTAACGACTCCAAGTCAAAACATGATTTCACTTTGAAGGTAAGAGTCAAGACCACAAATAATCAATCAAAGACAACAACAATAGAGAATCAAAACATATTCACAAACATACATTAGATGAAATACATAAGGTATCAAAAGATTACATTCAAACCCAACACGAGATTGAAGATCCTACCTTCTCCCTCTTGAAATGAAGAGATTTCAAGTTCTGATCCTTAAATTACAAGTGATGATGTTTCTCTCCAGTTTCTATATATTATATATTCCTTAAAAAGTGTGAAAATCTATTTATATTACATTCAGGATTTTACATGTTTGCAAAGCGAATGATTTATTTGCATAGCGAATGAAGAAAAATGGCACTTCAGGTGCCTCTGAATAGTTAAACTGCCCCAGAAATTCTCGTGAGTTCGCAATGCGAAGGATCACTCACAAAGTGAACACTCGCTTTCCCGTTGGCAAAGCGAACTTTAGTTCCTTTTACCCCTGCCAAATTCTGGGACCATTCGCTAGAGACCTCGCCAGAGTTCGCAAAGCGAACCTTCGCTGGCACTCACTTTCAAGTTTGCAAAGCGAACTTACTGATGTCTTCCTCTGCTCTTTGGCAACTTGGATAATTTCTTCTGTCTTACAATTTGATCAATTTATGACTTTTCCTGCACAATAACACACACATTACAAGCACCAAAGGTATATTCTCATTATTAGAAGAACAACAACAATCATTAGCAAAACTAATGAAAACATGAGAATTAAGTTGAAAAAGTGCAAAGAAAATTGGTTTATTTTTAGGTAAAATCTGTACCTAACAACTCTCCCCAACTAGATTTTTGCTTGTCCTCAAGTAAAGTATGCCCCTCATGAATACAAGAGGATTTGCTCAAGCATAAGATTCAACCAAAGTCAAGTATGAAAATGCGCACAAGCAACGGTCACCACTCAATAGAATCGAACAATGACAAAGAATTAAGTTCTTAAACAAATATCATGAAATGGTTCAAATAAAAACTAAATTTTCTTACTTGAATCACTCTAACACTCCTCTTCAAAATAAGAATGAAGAAATTGACGCGTTTGCAACCGCGGGGAAATTTGACTCACCTGACAAACAATGCAAATAGCAACTCAATTCATACAACATCTAACAATCAAAAATGAAAACCTGGAAGTAAAAAGATCACTAAGGGCTTTAAAGGTTGTAACTTGGTCGGGTTCACAACAAAGGGACATTTCTAAAGGCCATTGAATCGAAATTGCCGATGCAAAAAGAAACATTCACTATACATGGTATTTACACATCACAACTTCATTCACCATTTTCATTCCTTCACCACAAACCTTCTCAAACTTCCTTATGCACAATTATTTCATTCTCTATTTTTCATATTCAAACAAGCATTCTTTTTTTTTTGTTTTTCACATTCATATTCACACTTTTTCTTTTCATGCTTGTTTGAACTTTTTCAAAAGTTTTATAGCAACCTACCATTCTTTTTTCCATTCTACCCAACTTGAATTCAACCAAACCTCAAGTGAATGCTCCTTACTTTTTTTATGGCAAAGAAATTAAATTAAAACAAAGTTCAAAGGTTCAAGAAGAAATTTTTCGAACCTCACAAAATTCAATGATGAACTACACTTTCAAATTATGTACAACACAAAGCTCATCACTAAAATGAGATCTAAACTGTTTAGGCTCAAAGGGCTAACGAATTCTCACTACTCACGAGTAAGATACTTTTGGATATGGTTGTGCTCAATATAAACAAATGCCTTGATCATTTTAAATGCTTCCATAAAATCACAATAATCAAAAGATAAATCAAGAATCAAACGAATTAAACAAAGTTATCAGTCATCCAAGCATATAGTAAACAATAGAGGTTTCTAACAATTGGTGGATTTTGGACCTAAGTGAAACAAGCATTCAAACAAGTTGAAAAATGAAACAAGAATACACATTTGCTCAAAGTAAAAAATTCTTAAATCATTCTAACATTCTATGAAGCAGTACAATTTACCTCACATACATTCAAATCTCACCATCCAGACTCAGTTGAAGCTTCATTGAATACTTTTTTACAAATAGCAACCAATCTAGAAGAAGTTCTCATCATTCCTGATCACACTAGAGAAAACTTAAAAGGAAACAAATACATATAATATAAACAAATGTACAAAGCTCAAAAATATAGAAACTATCGCAATGCGATTCAATATCTAATCACCGATCCCCGGCAACGGCGCCATTTTGTCAAGACCACAAAAAATTAATCAAAGACAACAACAATAGAGAATCAAAACATATTCACAAACATACATTAGATGAAATACATAAGGTATCAAAAGATTACATCCAAACCCAACACGAGATTGAAGATCCTACCTTCTCCCTCTTGAAATGAAGAGATTTCAAGTTTTGATCCTAAAACTACAAGTGCTGATGTTTCTCACCAATTTCTATATGTTATATACTCCTTAAAAAGTGTGAAAATCTATTTATATTACATTCAGGATTTTACATGTTTGCAAAGCGAATGATTTATTCGCACAGCGAATGAAGAAAAATGGCACTTCAGGTGCCTCTGAATAGTTAAACCGCCCCAGAAATTCTCGTGAGTTTGCAATGCGAAGGATCACTTGCAAAGCGAACACTCGCTTTCCCTTTCGCAAAGCGAACTTTAGTGCCTTTAGCCCCTGCCAAATTCTGGGACCATTCGCTAGAGACCTCGCCAGAGTTCGCAAAGCGAACCTTCGCTGGCACTCGCTTTCAAGTTTGCAAAGCGAACTTACTGATGTCTTCCTCTGCTCTTTGGAAACTTGGATCATTTCTTGTGTTGTACAACTTTGATCAATTTATGCCTTTTCCTGCACAATAACACACACATTACAAGCACCAAACGTATATTCTCATTATTAGAAGAACAACAACAATCATTAGCAAAACTAATGAAAACATGAGAATTGAGTTGAAAAAGTGCAAAGAAAATTAGTTCATTTTTAGGTAAAATCTGCACCTAACAGTAAGTTTCCTCATTTCCCAAGCTTTATGATTCATGCATCAGTTTTGATCATTTGAGTTACAAACCTACTTGTCATGATGTTTCCCCATGTTAATTGCTATGTATCTGAAGCATGTAGGATTTCATAATTGATTTTCAGTTTTAGGGTTTATATGGTTCTTGCGTGATAATTTAAATTCTAGGCAAAATAAATATAATTGATTAATACCATTAAATTCCTGGTAAAATTTCAAGCAAGTTTCATCTTTACATTTTTTGATTTTGTTGAGAAATGAAGGAGTTAGCATTTTGAAAAATGAAGATTATGATGAAGCTCGTGTGAGGAAGACTACAATGGCCATGGCGCGAATTCTTTTTTTAATTATTGTTTTAATATATTATTTAATGGATGCAACTTATAACTTGAATAGACATTGCTCCATGGTGGTAGAAGGGTTGGTTTTTTGTGTGTAGCGAGCTCTAGGTTTGGGGTTCGAATCCCCCCCGCCCCAGACCTTTTGCATTTTAATTTTTTAACAATTTTCACTTGAAGCTTTCATATATTATGTTATGCATGTAATATATAGACACCACATAGCGCGTGGCCCAGTGGCTAGTGTTTTAGGCCTGCAACCTCAAGGTCACAAGTTCAAGCCTTGTGGGAGGCATTCCTTTATTTTTTGCCACCTATTTTCATGTTTTTCTTTTCATTTTCTCATAATTTTTTCTATATGCAAAATTAATTATTTTTTTATGTTTTTTTGGACACTTGTCATTTATCCCCTCTATTTTGAGAATATATCAAAAAATACCAAAAATAATATTTATTTCATGTATTTTTGTGTAGGTGAAAACATGTACCTTTTATGTGTTTTTAAAAGCTTTTAATGATGTTCTTTAGATTATTTATTTGATCTATTTGAACATATGTGCTTATGTGGCTATAGTATGCTTTGTTTAAGTCTTTTTAATGACTTGTACCATGTTTAGTTGCCCTTTTTCTTTAAAAAAAATTTGATTAAATGGTTTGTTTAAGTGGTACCTTTAGGGTTTAGTCTTGCTTAATATTTTGAAATACCTAGATGCATGACTAGGTCTTCCACTTGAGTTTGGTTCCTTTAACCTTTGATTACCATGTTTGAATATCTTGTTCATGTGCTTACCTTGATTAATTTTTGAAACCAATAACATGTTTCTGTAGCGCGATTTTTGTGGTTTCGAATCACTATCGCTTTGGTACTACAGTTTGATTCATTTTTATCCTGTGGAGGTGATTAAGGAAGGGAAATAGATGTCTCCAATTAACCCTGCTTGCATACTGAGGTTAAACAGTCAAAACTATTGGTTTACAGATGCTATCAAAAGGGGGGTCTGTCTTAGGTTATTTGCTTAAAAAAATAGTGTCTGGACTATTTACGAGGCTTTTGGTAAGGTGTTAGGTCTGATGCTTCTTGATTGATGTATGGAGGTACTGGATTTTGAGTTTTTGATTAGTATGCTCGCTAAGACTTTGCAATCTTATGCCTACATATTCTTGTTTAACAAAACAGGGAAATCAGAGTGATCGTAGTTCCTCCTATTCTATGGGAGGAAAGAGATGTTTTGGTGTCTTGTTCAAAGCCCAAGACATGAAGCTAAAGGTGATTTGTATCTTGTTTAAAGCCCAAGATGTGAAGCTAAAATGTTTGACTGAGAGAGAACTTGTCATCTCTAAGAGGAATTGTAGATGTTTGTATGCTGTGAGTAAAGCAAAAATTTGATGTTAAAAGGTTGATTGACTCAACCGGGGATTTCTTTATTCAAATCCAAAGAGGAGGCGAGAAGTTTGACTTTTCCGGGGAAAATGTTCTTTCTATCATGTAGAAAGCCCAAGATTGAGGCTAAAATGGATTTTGACTCCATTGGGGAGAATGTATCTTGTATAAATCCCAAGATGGAGGCTGAGAGGGTTTGACTCAACAAGAGAGTACTTTTATATGTCCTGTATAAAGCCCAAGACAGAGGCTAAAAAAAGGTTGGCTCAACAAGAGGGTGTTGAACAGGTGATTGACTTAACAAGAGAGTCTGAAAGTTGATTGACTCAACAAGAGAGTCTTTTATACTCAACAAGAGAGTGATTTATTGTCTCGTACGAAGCCCGAGATTGAAGCTAAAAGGAGATTGACTCAACAAGAGAGTCTTTTATACTCAACAAGAGAGTGCTTTATATGTCTTGTACAAAGCCCAAGATGGAGGCTAAAAGTGGTTGACTCAACAAGAGAGTCTGAAAAGGTTAGCTCCGCTAGGGAGAATCCTTTGTACAAAGCCCAAGAGCAAGCTGACTTACTGCTGAGGATTATTGAGATCCTGAAGCGGGTCCAAGTGTGGGGAACTCTCATGAGAGAGACCGGGTTTCTGCTGGAGATTGATCTAGAGTGATCGGTGTTTTTTCCTATGTTTGAAAGGAACTTGTGAATGTCTTTGAGACTCAAGAGGTTTAGACTGTCCAAGTCTAGAGTTTTATCTTTTGTACAATGCCCAAGAGGAGGCGCGGGCATTAAGGGATGAGTATCAACCCTAAAATGGCCAAAGTTTTTACACTGGAAAGAATGCTCTAGCAAAGGATGACTAAGTTCTGTCTTATACCTTTAAGAGGTCGTTAGGGTCCTTGTATTAAGCCTAAGAGAAGGCATGAGAACTTTTAAGAAGCCGAAGGGTCCTTGTACAACGCCCAAGAGGAGGCGGGGATGCTTTTAGGAAGCCTGTGGGTCCCCAAACCAAGAGAAGTTCAAGAAATACAATTCACAGAGAAGAGATCATTCCAGGAAAATTTGAAAATTTGGAAGAAACTCAAGAGATGCCATTCACGGAGAAAAGATCATCTCTGGGGAGTTAGAGTTTCTTTGACAATTTCTAAGGGCGACCGTCTGAGAAAAGTTTCACCGAGAATACTGCCTTTCTCTTTGTTCCATATTGTTTAACCCCAAGAGAAGGGAAGACTGTATCTGGAAATCCTATGGGGATCTAGTTTTGTTTGTATTTAAAGAGTGACCAACAGGGGTTTACCTAGTTCTAGACGTAGTTGCCGGGGAAAACTCTAAATAACTATACTAGTATTACACTGTGGATATGTGACAAGTATATAAAAGAATGAGAAAGAAGACTTACAGTGAAGCAGCCCCACAATACAGTTATATACATATGAAAGCGGTAAATGAAAGCGGATAAACACTTACCCGTTGTAGAGCTTCCATGTTGTTTTGTTTGTTGTTTAACAAAGACATTAAAGAAAGTTTTGATAACAACATATATTTGAATTCAAAATCAAAGGAGAAAGTTCTATGAAAAGATTGTTAGGGCTTACAGCTCAAGGAGAGGCCAAAGTTTTAACGATGATCGAACCGTTGTCTTGAAAACGGTACAGAGGGACTTATACAATATATGAGGCCCAAAAATTTTCATGTACAAGAGGATGGGTCTTACACTCTATTAGAGACCCAAAGTTTTATTTTTGTAAAAGAGATGGGAGTTACAACTTAAGGAGAACCCCAGGGTTATTTGTTTGAAAACGTCGATCGCGCCGAGGTTTTTGAAAACACAGTGGGTCTTATACAACAACTGAGGCCCAAATCATTTTGGTTTCAAACAAGGGGTTGGTTCTTACACTTTGTTAGAGGCCAAAGAAATTTAAAGAAAATAAATGGGGCTTGTAACACGAGGGTAGGCCCAGATGATTTGATTTTTGAACTGGCGATTGCGCCGAGATTTTTCTTTTAACGCAGAGGGACTTATACAATATCTGAGGCCCAAAGTGGTTTTGGTTAAAAGGGGATTGGGTCTTACACTCTATTAGAGGCCTAAAAAGTTTAAAAATGAATATAGATGGGTCTTATAGCTCAAGGAGAACCCCAAAGATTTTTTTTTGAAAAGGCGACGATCGTGCCAAACTTTTTCACGGTATCGGGACTTATACAATACACTGAGGCCCAAATATTTTGGTTTTCAAGAGGGGTTGGGTCTTACACTCTATTAGAGGCCCATGAGTGTTTGAAAATGATTTGTTTAGGGTGATTAAGATCAAAACCCTAAATTAGTTTCAAAATGTATTTTAATTAAATAAAAATTTCATTAAAATGACCAAAATTATCAAACATGTGTGAAAAACAAGTTGTGATCTCGGATTAATGTTTGAAAAATCATGTTTATATCCACAAAATGATTGGAAACCAATTAAATTTGGAAAATCAAGGAGGAAAAAATATTTTAAATGTAAAAAAACAAATAAAAGATTAATTCTTTGCAAAAATATCAAGTATATGAAATAAATAATATTTTTGGGAATTTTTGGCAAAATAAAATATTTTAACATTTTTGTGAATTATTAAAAAAAGAATCAACTCAAAATCATTAAAACTCAGAGAGAAATTAATTTTTGAATCAATTAAATAAATCACAAAATTCAAATATTCAAATATTCAAAAAATGGCGCCAAGAACACACCAAGAACACGCGCCACCCCTCTGTTTCTGCAGATTTGCATTTTCTCACCAATCTCACTGAATACTTGATGAAATCACACAATCCACATATCAATCTACTCGTTTTCACCTCACGATCATGTCTATGGTCTTTAATTTCATTTATTTTAAGCATGGAATAAGAAATCAAGACAAAACCTCAAGAACCCTAAAATTTGCATGAAGGCTGAGAATTTTGATACACGATTCAAACAAAGCAATTAATTGAGGGGAAACATTCTATGCATGATTATGAACATTTGGCAAAAGTATTGTGCGAGGAAATATGCATAGATTAAGAGATGACCAAGTTTAGGCTTACTTGAAGGTCGTGACAGCAAGAGCAAAGTGATTTTTGAGTTGGAGGTGTAACAAATGAGTTGTGATGATCTGAACAGCTTCCCAACACCATATGGAGTGTGTTTGAATGCCTGGACTTTATTGGAAATGGCTGGATCACTTCATGACATCTCAACTGCAACTTGGTTAAAACCTTGAGCAATTGGCTGGTGATTCTAAGAAATCAGTGTTCCAGTTGTGGTTTAAGTGTTTGGATCACTTCTATATGATGTTTATGAAGTGTGTGTGTGATTGGTTTGGTTGGAATGGCTCTCAAACTCAAAACCCTATAGTGACTTGCTTTGGAAGGCAATCTTGGAGTGAAAGAAGAGATTTTGAGGAAAGCATCAGTTTGATGGCTCTGGTGTACTTAAATTGAGCACAAATGAGCTCTATTTATAGTAGAGCAAGTTTGTTTTGCAAGTAATAGTGAATGGCAACTGCAGCAGACCTTTGGCCAATTGGATCATTTTGGAATCTCAAGTCTCCTCTAGCCATTGACTAGAGGTTAGAGCACAGGCCTTTGGTTCCCTAGTTCAGAGATCATCCTTGACTCATTCATTTGGAAAAGGCTCAGTTCATGCCACCTTGGTGCATCCATTGAATGCTCCAAAACAAAATTGGAGTCTTGTCCCCTTTTTAGGCATTTCTAGGTTTGGCATGCAACTTTTAGTTCCAAAGACTTTGGAGGCTGATCGATCAGTGTTTGTCCCTCCTTGGTCTCCTCCTGAGGTGGTCAGATGGATAAACTTGTTTGTCATTTGTACAATTTGATCAAATCGAGCAAAATGCACAAATCTACCTTGCCACGACAGTTGCAGCAAGGCATGTTGCCATTATCATAACTCTTGGCTCAAATGGGGTTTAATGGAGTTCTTGGCCATTTTGGAAAGCTCTCATATGATGCAACATATGTGTGATCATAGTTTGTCTTGACACTTTTTGTATCCAAGTGAAAAATTCCCTTACATTTTGAAAAAAGTGAAACAGATTCTGACTTAGTGAAAATTTCACTAAGTGTTGGAAAAAGTGGCATTTTCATGTTTTTGTCATTTTGGTCACTCCATAACTAAAAATCCATGAAGAATTGGAGTGAGGTGTAGTTGACACTTTTAAAGTATGCCATGAGAGCTATAAATCCATCTTTGGATCAGCCAAAATGGTTGCTTGGATCTCAAGTTATGATCCTTGGAAGTTGGTACCCTAGCCACTTTGTTCCATAACTTAGAAAAATTCTAAGTTTTTTATGGTTACCCCTTTTATAAGTTAACTCACTTTCTTTGAGTTTTCTTGATGAATGATGATTCCAATCACACATTTACATCATTTTAGGGTTAGGGAACCATAATTGATCAAAAAATCAAAAAGTCAAACTTTGACTTTTTGGTACAATTGACTTTTTATCAGATGAATTCCAACCTGTGCGATCCTCTATGAAATCAAGTCCTTGACCTAAATCAAATTTGATGGATTGATTTCATAGGTGTTATAGGGTGTATTGAATCATGTCCCAAGGTTTGGGAGCATCTCCTGGTCAAAAGTCAAAAGCATAGTTGACTTTTTCCGTGAAACCCTAACTGTGGTTCAGATGAACTTGAAACTTGTGAATCAAGCTTCTTGGATCAATCCATTATTGAAAATGGATCAATGTAGTGTATTAGGGTCCCTCAAATCATGTCTTGAGGTATTTTCTCATGTTTTGTCCCAAAAGTCAACTTGGGGGTGAATTAGGTCAAGAAACCCTAATTCCTGATTTTTGATGAATGCATCCCCTGAGGTTAAATTGACTTGATGATTGGGTTTATGAGGTCCATTAGAGTATTTTGGGTTATGCTTTTAAGTATTGGCTCATGCCCAGAGGAAAATTTCCATCTGGAGGCCCTGGTCGACCAAAACCCTAATTTGGTGACACTGGCGATCTTGAGGCTTAATCCACTTGGAATGTTGCAGCCTTATGTTTGATCCTTGATGTGGGAGTCCTCTTGATACTTTGTGGATGTTTGAGAGGTTTATACAAGTTTAAGATCATGCCATTCCTTGATTGATCCTTTGTCTAAGAGCTTTGAGAGGGCTTGAAACCCTAAGTTTGATTGTAGTGGATGTTCACCCATCTTTGGGGAGACTAATGATGTATGATGATTCATCCATATTATGATGATGGTTTGCACAATTATGGGGAATCTTAGTGGTCAAAATTTGGGGTATGACAGATGCCCCTATTTAATCTTCTTGGTCCCTAAGGTGTGAATGTCGAAGGTATTCGGGCATTCGGGGTGCAAGAGGATTAAATATCGGAATACCCGAAATTTTGATGGTGGTTATGAATGGCAGCTTGCTCATCCATCTTATTTTGCTAAGCAATGATGCTTAGAAAAGGTAAACTTCCCCTCGATCCTGGTTTCCTACCAAGGAACTGGTCTAAGTTTCTGAGATAAACTTCCCCTCGATCCTGGTTTCCTACCAAGGAATTGGTCTAAGTTTATTTTGTAAACTTCCCCTTGATCCTGGTTTCCTACCAAGGAATTGGTCTCAGTTTCTAATCTAAACTTCCCATCGATCCTGGTTTTCTACCAAGGAACTAGTCTCAGTTTCTTTTATCAATAAACTTTATTGACAAGGGACGCTATTAGTAGTGGTTTTCCTCAAACTTCTCGCCGAAATTTCCTGGGGAGGTGCCATTTGATGGAAAAATGTTTTGATGTCAGACTTGCTGGGGAAACCCATTCGTCTGAGGTGTAAAGGTGTACAAACTTCTCTGTTGGAGATGCCATTTGTTGACTCTACCGGGGAAACCCAGTCTCTTGAGAGTCTGCTTTCTTCTTGGGGATATTACATCATACTTTTCTTCGAGATCTTCTTGGAGGAATTTCCATGTGATGTAATCCAATTCGGGAGGTGCTGATGAACTTTTCGTCAGCAAACTTTCTGAAGAAGAACTGCTGTACTGCCGAATCTTTGATTAAGAGACTTTCTCCGGGAAAGCGAAAATATCATCTTCAATGGCGAAGAGTGATGTTTGTCGAAATTTTTCTTGTTTTTCAGAGGTTCAAGTTATTAAAGTGGTCAAAGACCGTCTCTAATCAAGAAATAAACTGGAGAGAGATTTCTTAGATGATTCACTTCCCGACGAGGAAAGAACCGACAACTCGATTGACAGAGGACTTTTATCACTTGGGAACAAGACCAACTAGAGTGATTGTGATGCAATATGAATGCAAATAAATAATGCATGATGTATGTATGTACATGCGGACAAAACTGACACGACATACAGACGAACAAATGAACACGACTGGATACTCAGCCACCACAGGGGATGAAGAGGTACGTCTGGGTTCAAAATAGCAATTTTGCCTTGCTTAGGAGAGATAGTCCCTGCGGGGAACATCATTGGTCGGGCTTAGGAGATAAGAACTCTGTCGGGGGGTGTTAGATGAAAACATGGTCTCTGACACAGCTGATCCTTCATTTAGGCATATTGGTTTAGAAGGGGTACTTTGATTCTGCACTTTGAAGCTCAATTGCTTCTGGGGAAACGGTCAGTGTTCTTTCGATGTCCAACAGTCAAAAGAAATTGCCATCTTTATTTTGAAAAGAAGAAAAAATTTTGACGATTAAATTCATTTTTGTTTTGTTTCAAGAATCGTTAATCATGTTAAAATGTCTTTCTATAAAGCTAAAACAAATAAGAATTGCAAACAAAAGCACAAGGGATCAAATTTTATTGATAGGATGGAAATCAGCCAAGCGCATGATTCCATGGAGTATTTACAAAGTTAGAAAATAGTAATTTAAGGGAAAAGGGCTACATTGAAACATAACGACCGCTATCCTTCTACCAACTTTGAATTCTGGACATCCTGAGCTTCTGTCAAAGATGACCTTGACTGGAGTTTTCCTGACTGATGGCATTACTGCTGCTGGGGGATTTGCCCCTTTGTTGGACGTAGTTACTTGCCATGAATCCCTAATTTTTACCTGGATTGTACTTTGAGATTTCCAATCCACCAGGATGATTTTCGCTTATGTCTCTAATTTTTGCCTGGACCGCCCTTTTGGGTTTTCAATCCACTGAGACGTTTTTTTTTTATTTTTTTTGTTTAGGCGAAGTATTTCTTGACTACATCAACATTCGTGGGGTAGGAAAATTCCTCTGCATCCATGGTTGCGAGTCTCAAGGCGCCGCCTGAGAAGGCTTTCTTGACCACGTAGGGGCCGTCGTAATTTGGAGTCCATTTGCCCTGTGGAATCAGTGAGAAACGATTGTATCTTCTTGAGCACAAGGTCTCCTTTCCTGAAGACGCGAGGTCGAACCTTTTTGTCAAACGCCTTCTTCATTCTCTGTTGATACAACTGACCATGGCATAGAGCCGTTATTCGCTTTTCTTCGATCAGATTCAGTTCATCGTGTCAACTTTGACACCATTCAGCCTCTGTTAGCTTAGCTTCCATCAATACCCGGATTGATGGGATCTCTACTTCTATGGGGAGCACTGCTTCCATGACATATACTAGAGAGAAAGGGGTTGCCCCTGTTGAAGTGCGGACAGATGTGCGATAACCGTGAAGAGCAAAGGGTAGCATCTCGTGCCAATCTTTGTAAGTTAAAACCATCTTTTGAACGATCTTCTTGATGCTCTTGTTAGCCGCTTTTATTGCGCCGTTCATCTTAGGTCGGTAGGGAGATGAGTTATGGTGTTTGATTTTGAACTCAACACGTAACTCCTTCATCATTTTATTGTTCAAGTTAGATCCATTATCCGTAATGATCTGGCTTGGAACACCATAACGATAAATGATATTGTTTTTGATGAATCGGACCACCACTTGTCGGGTTACATTGGTGTATGACACTGCTTCGACCCACTTCGTGAAGTAGTCAATGGCTACTAGAATGAACTGATGTCCATTTGAAGCCTTGGGTTCAATCATGCCAATCATGTCGATTCCCCATATAGAAAAAGGCCATGGGGAAGAAAGAACTTTGAGATGCGTTGGCGGTACATGAATTTTGCCTGATTATATCTGACACGTGTGACACTTTCCATGTACTTGTAGCAATAGGATTCCATTGTCAACCAATAGTACCCGGCTTTCAAAAATTTTCTCGCCATTGTGTGTCCATTGGCATGAGTGCCAAAGGATCCTTCATGAATTTCTTTTATCAGCATGTTTTCTTCTGGTCTGTCTACGCATCAGAGCAAGATCATGTCAAAGTTTCTTTTATAGAGTGTATCACCCCTCAGAAAGAAGCTTCCTTCCAATCTTTTGAGAGTCTTCCTGTCTTTTCTGGATGCCCCAGACCGGTACTCTTGTTTCTGAAGGAAGCATTTGATATCATGATACCAAGGTTTATCGTCTACGACTGCTTCGATCGTGAAGATGTAAGCGGGCCGTTCCAGTCGCATTATGTCAATCTTAGGTATGTTGTTCCATTGACCTACACTAATCATGGAAGAAAGAGTGGCTAATGCTTCAGCCATGTGATTCTCTTCACGAGGGATGTGATGAAACTCGATTCTATTGAAGAATGGTAACAACCTTCTCGCATAATCTTTGTAAGGAATTAGTCCTGATTGGTATGTGTTCCAATCTTCTTTGATCTGATTGATAACCAGGGCTGAGTCCCCATACACATCCAAGTTCTTAATCCTTAAGTCAATTGCTTCTTCGAGACCCATGATACAAGCTTCGTATTCGACCTCGTTGTTTGTGCACTTAAATGTTAGTCTGGAAGTGAAAGGAATATGGGTACCCTGAGGTGTCATGATGATTGCCCCAATTCTGTTTCCATAATTGTTGACAGCTCCGTCAAATATTAGTCCCCATTGAGAACCTGGTTCATGCCCTTCACTGGGTAGCGGTTCATTGCAATATTTCATTTTCAAGTACATGACATCTTCGTCTGGGAAGTCAAACCCGACTGATTCCTAATCGTCAATCGGTTGGTGAGCTAAGTGATCGGCTAAAATACGTCCTTTGACGGCTTTCTGAGCCTGGTACTCTATGTCGTATTCTGATAACAACATCTGCCACCGGGCAATCCTTCCCGTGAGAGCAGGCTTTTCAAAGACGTACTTGATTGGATCCATTTCGGAGATTAACCAAGTAGTGTGACAAATCATGTACAGGCGAAGATGTTTGGCTGCCCAAGCCAGAGCACAATGTTTTCTCGAGCATAGTGTACCGAGTCTCGCAGTCGGTGAATTTTTTGCTCAAATAGTAGATGGCAGACTCTTTCCTTTTAGTTTCATCTTGTTGGCCAAGTACACAACCCATTGAGTCCTCCAAGACTATTAAGTAAATGATCAGTGGTCTTCCTTCCACTGGAGGTGATAAAATCGGTGGGTTCAACAGGTATTCCTTGATACTGTCGAAGGCGGTTTGGAAATCTTCTGTCCAAACGCAGTCTTGATTCTTTTTGAGTAATTTGAAAATTGGCGCACATGTTGCGGTCATGAGGAATATAAATATGGAAATGTAGTTTAGACGTCCCAGGGATCCTCTGACTTGTTTTTCTATCTTTGGAGAAGGCATTTCTTGAATGGCCTTGACCTTGTCAGGATCAACCTCAATTCCTTTCTGGCTAACGAGGAACCATAACAGTTTCCCTGAGCGAACACCGAATGTGCATTTATTGGGATTCAAGCGAAGTTTGTACCTTCTTAGATGCTTGAATAACTTTGACAGATGGGTCATATGCTCCTCCTCTGTTTTGGATTTGGTAATCATACCATCGACATATACCTCGATTTCTTTGTGTATCATGTCATGAAATAGAGTAGTCATGGCCCTTTGATAGGTTGCCCCGGCATTCTTCAACCCGAACGACATTACCTTGTAACAAAAAGTACCCCGTGGGGTGATGAACGAAGTTTTCTCCATGTCTTTCGGCGCCATTTTGATTTGATTATGGCCCGAGAATCCATCCATGAAGGAGAAGACTTTGAACTTTATTGTACTGTCAACCAGCATGTCAATGTGTGGTAAGGGAAAGTCGTCCTTTGGACTACCCTTGTTTAGATCCATGTAGTCTACACACATTCTGACCTTTCCGTCCTTTTTCGGAACTGGTACGATGTTGGCTAACCATTGAGGATATTCTGATGCGGAAAGAAAACCCGCGTCAATCTGTTTTTGTACTTCCTCCTTGATTTTGATGGCCATGTCTGGATGAGTCCGTCTCAACCTCTGTTTTACTGGCGGACATTCTGATTTTAATGGTAGATGATGTTCCACGATACTGGTATCCAACCCTGGCATGTCCTGGTAGGACCAAGAGAATACATCGGGAAACTCTTTGAGAAGCTTTATCAAACTTTCTTTGACAGTTGGACTGAGCAGTGCCCCAATCTTGACCTCCTTTCTCTCTTCCTCTAAGCCCAAGTTGACCGTTTCCAATGGCTCTTTGTGAGGTTTAATGGACCTTTCCTCTTGTCTAAGTAATCGGGAGATCTCCTCTGGAATTTCTTCGTCATCTTCTTCTTCAGCCTCAAATACCGGAAATTCTAAGTTGGGAGAAGGTGTCGGATCGTACGTTTCAATGGGGTTTAAAACAAGCAATATGCATGACGTGATGATTGTTTTTTAGAAGAGATAGAGAGAAGTGCAAGAGTGTGTGCAGTGTATTTCTTTTACTGCTTGTTTTTATTATTTGAATTGTTTTTTAGGATTACCATTTTCTGAAAAAGCGAAAAGAGAAAACAACAATTAATGCGGGAATTACAGAATGACGTTATTTTATTTATGAACTTATCGATTCTTGAAACTACAGCCCTATAAAACAAAACTATGTCGCTTTAGGCAAAGCGAAGAGGGATATTTACAGAAAGTGAGCCCTATCAAAACATCTGTTTCACCTGCCCAGGGTGAAAGGTTAAAACAAAGATGGCCATTACTTTGACTTATGAACAATCTTCGGAACATAGACTGCAACCCATTGGTGGTGAACTCCTTAGTGAATCACAAAGTCTGGTACCTTTCTTGATTTGTCTTCAGAAATGACGTTGATTTATGGCGGAGCAAGATCATTGGAATCTGTTTCCCAGGCAGAGTTGTCGTAGAAGGATTCCTCGGTTATATTTTGCATAGTATTTGTGCTCTCAGGCAAATCTCCCCATCCAGTTGACTGGATGCCTTCGAGCCTGATACGAGAGCTTTCATGAGCAGTGTACTTGACCAAGAAGTCGTACTTGCCACTCGGTTGTCCTAAGGTGTCCCACACTTTTTTGGAATTGGAGGAGTCAAATCTCTTGATGATGTTGACCTCGGGAAAAGCATAGTTAATGAATTCTAGTCCTGCAAACTTTGCAAATTCATTGTCGCACTGGATATATTTTGAATGACCTGAGTGTTGATCCCATGACATGGTGGGGACGCAGGTATTCTTTTCAATGATGCTCAGCTGATTTTCATTGTTCGACTGATTTTCTTGCCCCAAGTCTCCTAGGTACGGCTGCCAGATAGGAAGACCATCCATCGGGCCATAATAGTCGTGGTCAAAGTTGTCTTTCATCAGAGTGTCTTCCTCTAATGAGTTTGGTGGAGCACGACATCCTTCCGGATCACAATCTCCGTATATCATTTTGACGTCTGACCTTGGTATAAATCTCGGACTCTGTGCAGGATAGCAAAATGGCATAGGCACCTCTTCCTGAGACATATAACCGTCCTCGTTAAGATAGGACTTCCACTCTTCATCTATATCAGAGGGATCTCTCTCGTTGATGGTGTGTACTTCTTGAGACACTGGGTGAAGGAAACCTCCACTGTGGAAGAAGTTCTGAATGGGATGAAGACTTTCACCCTTAGCGGCAGTCTGGGTACAGGTTGCAGAAAAACCAAGACCCTTCTTTGTTTTATTATCAGTAGGAATGACAAGCTGTCCCCATCCCTTTGGATTTTTACTTTTGATCACCTCGAGGGCATATTTATACGAGGATATTGATGTTCCCTTCTCTAATTGATTCTCACTGCTTACCGAAAGTGCCTGAAACTGAGTGTCATACCCCAAATTTTGACCACTAAGATTTCATATCATTGTGCAAATCATCAGCACCATATGGATGAACCATTAGTCTCCCCAAAGATGGGTGAGCATCCACTACAATCAGGCTTAGGGTTTCAAGCCCTCTAAGAGCTCTTAGACAAAGGATCAATCAAGAAATGACATGATCTTCAACTTTTCTAGCCTCTCAAATATCCACAAAGGATCAATAGGACTCCCACTTCAAGGATTAAGCACAAGGCTTCTCCCTTCTAAGTGGATCAAGCCTTAAGATCGCTAGTGTCACCAAATTAGGGTTTGGTCGACCAGGGTCTCCAGATGGAAATATTCCTCTGGGCATGAGCCAATGCTTCAAAGCACAACCTATGATGCTCCAAGAGATCTCATGAACCCAATCATCAAGTCAATTTAGCCTCAGGGGATGCATTCATCAAAAAAATCAAGAATTATGGTTTCTTGACCTAATTCACCCCTAAGTTGACTTTTGGGACAAATCATGAGCCAAGACCTCAAGAGATGATTTGAGGGTCCCTAACACACCACATTGGTCTATTTGTACCAATGGATTGAGCAAAGGAGCTTGAGCAACAAGTTTCAATTTCGTCTGAACCACAGTTAAGGTTTCGCGAGAAAAGTCAACTGTATCTTTGACTTTTGACCAGGACATGCTCCCAAACCCTAAGACATGATTCAATACACCCTATAACACCTATGAAATCAATCCATCAAGTTTGATTTAGGTCAAGGACTTTATTTCATAAAGGATCACACAGTTTGGAATTCATCTGACAAAAAGTCAACTGTGCACAAAAGTCAAACTTTGACTTTTTGAGATTTTTCACAATTATGGTTCTTTGACCCCAAAATGATGTTAATGTATGATTGGAATCATCATTCATCAAGAAAAATCAAGAAAAGTGGGATAACTTGTAAAAGGGGTAACCATAAAAAACTTATAAATTTTTCTAAGTTATGGAACAAAGTGGCTAGGGTACCAACTTTGGAGGATCATAACTCCTAAACCACAAGGCCATTTTTTCCCATCCAAAGCTGGATTTGTATCTCTCATTACCCTCTACAAAAGCTTCAACTACACCTCAATCCAATTCATCATGGATTTGGAGTTATGGAATGATCAAAAGCACAAAATCTGCCTTCACTTTTTTCCAAATGTAGGGGCATTTTTCACTTGGATCCAAAAAGTATCAAAACTAATTATGATGAAAAAGTTAATGTATCATATGAGGGCTCTCCAAAATGGCCAAGAACTCCATCAAATTCCACTTGAGCCATGAGATATGACAATGGCAATATGCCTTGCTGAAAACTGCTAAGGCTAGGCAAAATTTTGAACTTTTGCTCGATTTGGCAAAATCAGATAATTCCAAGCCTTGTCGTCACTTTGGACACATCTGAGGATCAAATCTAAAGGGAACAAACACCGATCCAAGCCTCCAAAGTCTTTGGAACAAGAATTAGCATGCCAAACCTAGAAATCCCTAAAAGAGGGACAAGACTCCAATTTTGGATTGGAGCATTTAATGGATGCACTAAGGTGGCATGGACCAACACATTTGCAACTGAATTCAGTCAAGATTCATCCAATAACTAGGGAACCACAGCTCTGTGCTCTAACCTCTAGTCAATGGCTAGAGGAGACTTGGATTCCTATTGATCAACATTGGCCAAACCTCTGCTGCAGTTGCCATTCACTATTGATCCCAAAACAAACTTGCTCCACTATAAATAGAGCTCATTTGTGCTCAGTTTGAGTACACCAAAGCCATAAAACAGATGCTTTCCTCAAAATCACCTTCTCACTTCCAATTTTGCCTTCTAAGGCAAGTCACCATCAGGTTTTGAGTTTGAGAGCAATTCCAACCAAACCAATCACACACACACCTCATAAACATCATATAGAAGTTATCCAAACACTCACATAACATCTGGAACACCAAAATCACAAAATCACTAGCCAATTGCTCAAGCCTTTAAAAGATTTGCAGTTGAGGTACCATCTCAAGTTCCAGATCATTTCAATCCATTCCAAGCATCCAGACACACTCCATGGCACCTAGGGAAGTTATCCAGATCATTGGAACCTAGATGTAACACCTCTAACCCAAAACACGATCACCAGCTGCAAGAGGTGAGCATGAGCTCTTCTAACTCTATGATCCATGCATTTTTTTGCTGCACAATAATTTGGCCATATGTTCATAATCATGCATAGAGTGTTTACCCTCAATCAATTGCTTTGTATGAATCGTGTATGGAATTTCTGAACCTTCATGCAGAATTTTGGGTTCTTGAGGTTTCTCTTTGATTTCTTATTCCATGCTTAAAATAAATGAAATTAAAAACCATAGACATGATCGTGAGGTTGAAACGAGTAGATTGATATGTAGATTGCATGATATAATCAAGTATTCAGTGAGATTGGATAGAAAACACAAATCTGCAGAAACAGAGGAGGGGCGCGTGTTCTTGGCGCCCTTTTTCAAATATTTGAATATTTGAATTTTGTGATTTTATTTAATTGATTCAAAAATTAATTTCTCTCTGTGTTTTAATGATTTTGATTTGATTCTTTTTTTAATAATTCACAAAAATGTTAAAATATTTTATTTTACCAAAAAATCCCAAAAATATTATTTATTTCATATAATTGATATTTTTGCCTAGAATTAATATTTTAATTGTTTTTGACATTTAAAACAGGCAAAATAATCTTTTTCGTCCTTTAACTTTACACCAGGGTCCAATTTGGTCCCTTAACTTTAAAAAGTGGCGATTTCGTCCTTTAACTTTTTAAAACGTGCCAAGTTAGTCCTGCCGTTAGTTTGGTCAAACGTCCGTTTATATTTTGTTACGTGGCAGGTGACTTGGACTATGTTTATCGTCTTCTTCCTTGTTTGTGCATTCTGCAGACACGTTTCCCTCAATTTATGTTAGGGCAAACTCAAATCATCTTCAATCCTTACAATCTTTCTACAAAGTAAAAGCTAGGGTTTAGGGAAAATGAAATCGGGTAGTTCTTCTTCTTCTTTGAGCAAGAGAAATGCAGAAAATGGGGATTCAACAGGCAGTGGAAATCGTTGGAGGAAGCCCATGTGCTATTGTGGAGACATGGCTATACTTCAAAGGGCAAAAACAATGAAGAACATGGGAAAGTTATTTTGGGGTTGTCCCAATTTTAAGCAAGATGGATGCAATTACTTTGGTTGGTACCATGAGGATGCATTTGATGAGAAATAAGAGCTTTTAATGCATAGGATGAGGGTGACTGTAAAGGGATTAGATGAGGCAAAAAAAGACATTGAAGAACTTGGGAAAAAGCTGATGAATATTGATGCTGAAATGAAGATGATCATGAAGTGGAAAAAAATATGGAATTTGTTGTTTCTATTTGTTATTGTTGTAATGTTATTTAGGTTGAATTAGGTCAGTTATGTTGTGTATGTGAAAGTATGTTTTGTTGTTTTTAAATGTTTTCTAGGTTGAATGTTGTTTTTAAATGTTTTATTTATGAAAAGATTTGCTGTTATATTGTATCATCTGTAATATTTGGACATGACCTATAAGTATATGGAACATGACCTATAATTTGGAGTTGTAATATTTGGACATGACCTGTAATATTCTGACTGTTATTGCCCTATAATTGGGACTTATATTGTATCATTTGCTGTGACAAAATTGACCTATAACAGATTCATAACAGGTTTATAACAGAAACATAATTAAAAACTGGTTCATAAAAGGTTAAGAACCATAACAACATTCTTGTTCATTACATAACAGACCAGAAACATAACTAAAAATAGGTTCATAACATGTTCAGAACCAAAACAACATTCTTGTTCATTACATCACAACCTTAAAAGTGCAAAACAAAAAACAGGTTCACTTCATAACTAAAAGCACAAAACCATAGTGACTAAAACACCTAATCCTAAATATGTCTAGGGATTCTTCTTTACAGCTGTTCTCTTGGTGGGAGTAGATCTCCTAGTGACTGGACCAACAACATTCTTTGATGCAGACAGCCTGGTTGTAGGGCCTGGTGGAACAAATGGCCTTGGAACTTTTTTTACTGGTAGCTTCTGAGTCTTCCCCTTTGCAGGACCATGAGTCTTCTGAGCAGTAGATTCTTGGGCAGTTTGAGATGCTTTACTGGGTTGCACAGCAGGCTGAGTAATAGTTTGAGTAGATTCTTGGGCAGAGTGTTGAGTACTCTGTTGTGCAGCCTGACTTGTTGTGTCCTTACAAGTGGACTTGTGGTGCCCTGATTTCTTACACCTGCTGCACTTCACCAAGAAACCAGTTCTTCTCATCTTTTTTTCAGATCCATCAATCCCTCTTTGTTCTAAATGTCTCCTCTTTTTGAGCCTACCAGGCATCTTCTTGAACTTGGGTGGTTGCACATCAGGATATGGTGTCTTAACCCACAAGTTAGACCCATTAACAGGGTAGATGAGATGTTTATAAACTGCCTTGTAATTTGAAACTCTATAGTATTCAGGGATGTAACTTTCTATCCTGAAATTCCTACTCTTTATAGCAGACAATGCATACACACATGGGAGTCCTGTAAGTTCCCATCTTCTGCATGAACACACGTGGTCTTTCAGGTTCACAACATACTTATCAGCCTGATTCTCCAAGTGACTTACTTCAAACATATGCTCATCAGACATCCTAAAGAACCAAAGAAAATAGAACAAATGATTCACTTGCGTGCAATTGTTAATTCAACTGAATAAATACTAGTGTATTGAGTTGACATACCTTACAAGCCAATTGTTGGTGTAGGTGCTTGTGATATCAACTTTCTTTCTAATATTGGGCAATATGTCATTCTCATCCAAGGTACCAAACCTCATTCTGTTGATAGCCCATCTCTCCATCATGTAGATTCTTATGTCTTCAAGCATAGTGATTAAAGGTTTGGCCCTTGCCTCAAGAATCACACTATTGAATGATTCAGACATGTTGTTGAGAACAACATCACATTTGTTTGCAGTCCTGAAGTATGACCTACTCCAAAACCTTGGTGGGGTCTTAATCATATGCTTAAAAGCTTCCTCATTTATAGTCCTCATTCCCTTCATCTCTCTTTCCCATGTTTGTGGGTAAGTTGACTTGGCAGCCTTCCATATAATATCCTTCAACATATTGCCAGGAAACCTCTTCCTAAAGTTGTTGAACAGATGCCTAACACAAAACCTGTGCTCCACCCTAGGCAATAACTCTTCCATAGTGGGAGTCTAATACTTTCATCACTATCACAACCACTCTCCATGTCATCAGTATCATTGTCACTGCCTTTATCTTCACCAGAATTCCCATTGTGTTTATGAACTTTGCTACTACCTTCAATTTCATCATGAATTAGGGCATCAACTTCATCCTGATCAACCTCTTCAAACCCATCAGACTCATCATAAAAAGCCACATCTTGTGCACTATCATACTTGTAGTCCTCATCTTCACTATCATCAGTACTTAAACCGTCATCAACTCCAACTTCCACTTCTTTATCAACATTCACTTGTTCCCCAACATTAACATTCTCCTCACCAGTCACATGTTCCTCAACATTCATACCTTGTTCCTCTGCATTAACTTGTTCATCACCATTAAATTGTTCATCACCATTATCTTGTTCCTCTACATTAACTTGTTCTTCTACATTAACCTGAACAGGGGTGGTATTTTCACCATGAACAACTTCATCAACCAGCTTACTAAGTAACTCCTCCACCTCATCCACAATTTCTTCAGGGCCCTCATCAACTATGTCATCCACATCAACTTTGTCACAATAGTTAGGTTGAGACAATGTGTGTTAAATGTAAATATCAACTCGTTTGTGAACCCTATACGTGTGTTGAATGTAAATATCAACGTGTGTTGAATGTAAAACCTTCAACACTTCCACGTCACAGGTAAATCTCCCACGTGGACAACATTATCAAAAAGGGACTAACGGAAGCTAACAGAAGGATAAACGTCGCACGTTTTAAAAAGTTAAACGACAAAATCGCCACTTTTTAAAGTTAAGGGACCAACTTGGACCCTGGTGTAAAGTTAAGGGACGAAATAGGTTATTTGCCCTTTAAAATATTTTTTCCTTCTTGATTTTGCAAATTTTAATGATTTCTAATCATTTTGTAGGTCAAAACATGATTTTTAAAACATTAATCCAAGATCACTATTTGTTTTCGACATGTTAAACAATTTTGATCATTTTAATTGAATTTTTATTCAATTAAAATACATTTTGGAAACAAATTAGGGTTTTGATTAATTCAACCCTCATCAAACTTTTACAAACACTTTTGGGACTCTAATAGAGTGTAAGACCCAATCCCCCTTTTAACCAAAATAATTTTGGGCCTCAGATATTGTATAAGTCCCTCTGTGTTAAAAGAAAACCTCGGCGCGATCGCTAGTTGAAGAAACAAACTTTTGGGCATGTCCTCGAGCTATAAGACCCATTCAAAATCATGTTGGGCCTCTAATAGAGTGTAATACCCAATCCTCTTTTGAAACCAAAAAACTTTTGGGCCTCAGTCATTGTATAAGACCCACGATGTTTTCAAAACCTCGGCGCGATCGTCGCCCTTTTCAAAATTAACCACTGGGCTTCTCCTTGAGCTATAAGACCCATCTTTGTTCACTTTCAATCATTTTGGGCCTCTTGAGAGAGTGTAAGACCCATCCCCTTGTACATAAAACCTTACTTGGGCCTCAGTCACTTGTATAAGTCCCTGTACAAAACGACAGTGCGATCACTGATTAAACCCTGGGCCTCTCCTTGAGCTGTAAGCCCCAATTTTCCTTTCAAAAGCACTTTCTCCTTTGATTTTGAAATATACTATTGTTTTTAATTTTTCTTTGTTGAACAACTAACCAAACATCATGGAAGCTCTAAAACCGAGTAAGTGTTTACCCGCTTTCATTTACCGCTTTCATATGTATTTAACTGTACTGTGGGGTTGTTTCACTATAAGTCTTCTTTCATAAACTCATATCGACTGTGTAATACTAATATAGATATTTAGAGTTTCCCCGGCAACTACGTCTAGAACTAGACAAAACCTGGTCTTCTTACATCCGACGTTCTCCTAGATATTTCAACATAACCTAAACCATGAGAATTCTCTTTTACAACAATTTTAGATAACTAGATCTAAGAAATCTCCCCCTTGAACGGATCATATACAGAAGGACGATGTTCCAAGTGAAACCCTTTCTGGAACTGTTCATCAGCCTCCTCTTGGGCTTAGTGCAAGGACCCACAAGCTTCCTAAAAGCATCCCTGCCTCCTCTTGGGCGTTGTACAAGGACCCGTCGGCTTCTTAGAAGTTTTCACAGCCTCCTCTTAGGCTTCGTATAATGATTCTTCCTCCAGGAAGATAGCCTCCTCTTGGGCTTTGTACAAATTATCCCTTCGGCTTCTTAAAAGTTTTTCTCGCCTCCTCTTGGGCTTCGTACAAATTGTCCCGACGACCTCTTAAAGGTATAGGAACAGAAATTAGTCATCTTAATAGAACAGTCTTTCAAAAAGTCTAGATCTTTCTACCGTGAACGTACTGTCTCTTAATCTCTCTTAAGCATAGTACAAAAGATAAAACTCTAGACTTGGACAGTCTAATCTCCTTGAGCCTCGCAGACATTCTCAAGTTCCTTTCAAAAATAGAAAAAAACACCCGTAGACTTGGGCAGTCTTAATACCCTTCGGATTCCCCGTTTCCTTAAAGAACAGAAAATAATCCCGGTCCTCAGATCAAATCCATGAGTACAACATTACCCATATAAGAACTGATTTTCTCTTTTAACCAACATACTGTACCTGTCACTCAACTGAAACAGTAACCCTAGCCTCCTCTTGGGCTTTGTATAATGATTCTCCCCAGTAGAGTTAACCTTTGCAGCCTCCATCTCGGGCTTCATACGAGATACAAAAACACTCTCTTGTTGAGTATAAAATACTCTCATGTTGAGTCAAACATTTTTAGCCTTCATATTGGGCTTTGTACAAGATACAAAACACTCTCTTGTTGAGTATAAAAGGACTCTCTTGTTGAGTCGATCACCTTTAGCCTCCATCTCGGGCTTCGTACGAGATACAAATCACTCTCTTGGTAAGTATAAAAGACTCTCTTGTTGAGTCAAACCCTTTTAGCCTCCGTCTTGGGCTTCGTACAAGACACATATAAAAACACTCTCTTGTTGAGTTAACCCTTTTAGCCTCTATCTCGGGCTTCATACGAGACACAAAAGCATCCTCTTGTTGGGTCAATAGCCTCCTCTTAGGCTTTTTATAAAGAAATCCCCGTTTGATTCAATCAACCTTTTAGCATCAAATCATGCTTTGGTCACAGCATAGAAACATCAACAACTCCTTTTCCCTCGTCTAATTGTTGTAAGCGGCAAGCGTCTGGATTATTTACATCCGCGCCATTGTCCCTCTTTTAGCATGAGAAATTCCTAAGGAAAGATGGCGTTGCTCTAAACTGAGTTAAAGTCTTCTCCTTCAGGTTGAAAATCCCCTATAAAGGAAATTATAGCATTGTTGGATTCGCATATCCCAGTTAAAGTAATTCTCCTTTATAATCAGTCACCCAATAATTGTGACAAATAGACCCCTTTAGAGATGACAAATTCTCTCTAAAGTCAACACCCTTTTAGCTTCACATCTTGGGCTTCGAACAAGATACAAATAGACCCTTCAGCTTCACATCTTGGGCTTTGAACAAGATATAAACCACCTTTAGCTTCATGTCTTGGGCTTCGAACAAGACACCAAAACACCATTTCCTCCCATAGAATAGGAGGAACTACGATCGCTCTGATTTCCCTATCTCGGGAATACGTAGGCATAAGATTGAAAAATCTTAGCGAGCACACTAATCAAAAAACCCCAAAGTCCCCTACCTCCAGCCAATCTAGCACAGTATCCCAACAAATACCCCATGAACAATCTCGATATTTCGTTCTGAACAAAATAAGCAGAGAGAGACCCACGAACTAAAGCCGCATCTGTAAACCAACAGGATTGACTGTTTAACCTCAGTTTGCAAGCAGGGTTAGTTGGAGACATCTATTTCCCTTCCTTGATCAGCTTCAATAGGATAAAAAATTAATCAAACTGTAGTACCAAAGCGATATTGATTCGAAACCACAAAAACCGCGCTACAGAAAAATTGCGACCACAGTGGGAGCGACTTGTTCTTCTCCCGTCTCTTAGGGGGAAACCTTAAGTTTAGACGATTTCACAGGAAAAATCGCGCCCACCTTGGGGCCAAACAAAGGAATCTTGTCTCTCTCTTATCTCTCTGGATGAAACCTTCTCTTAGGACGAATCCTTGGGTTCACAAGGTATCACCGAATGGCAGTTTCATCGGGGAATGTCATTATTGCTAGGATCGGCCCTCACTAGGATCTTAGGTCAAAAACCTTTAAGTTGGGAAGGTACCAAAGAATGGCGACTCCGTCGGGGAGCCATTTTCTGTTAGGGTCATAGGATTCATAGCTCTTAAAAAGTCTAAGACATTAGGACAAATATATATACTATTTTTCCTAATTGATATCTGTGTTTATTTTTTTGCTAATGGGAATGCGTGTGATGACGCATGTGGAAAAATTGAGGATACACCTAGGAAAAACCTCTTTCAGTATTGCGGAAGCTATCGAAAATAGTTGTCACGCGATACTACCCTCTTCTGAGATTCTTCGAAATACATCACCTAGCACGGTTCCCGGCCCGCTGATGTTATCTCGACAAGAATCAATGATTTTGAGAGACAAGTACAAAAATCACTAGTATAAACCTTTGGGATGGGTAGAGCCTTGACTTCATGACACCGACCCTTTGACCCCATGTTTTTTCTATGTTTTTGTGTGCTGCATTCATGCATTCATTTTAAACAACATTAAGCAAAGAAAAATTCTCTCTTCTAATCTCTCTTTTTCAAGTTAAACTAAAACAATGATTGCAAATAGAAAAGGATTGCGCTAATGGATTTCGGTAGAAGAAAAACTCACAAGTATACCTTCAAGGTTCCAAAACTAGAGGATTTGAGAGGATTAACAAGGATGATCACTAACCCCGACGCTTTCAGAGCCAAGTACGGAGGTCTGCTACCTCTGTTAAGGGTCCATGTAATTGAAGGAATCCTGGAGGCACACGTTCAGTTTTACGATCCTGTCTATCACTGCTTCACATTCCCGGATTACCAGCTCGCACCAACGCTGGAGGAGTATTCTCATCTGATTGATCTACCCATTACTGATCAAGCTCCATTTTCTGGACTGGAAGAAATTCCAAAGGATCAGACCATTGCAAAAGCAATTTATTTGGACGAATCAGAAGTCAGGACTCACCTGACCACCGAAGGAGGAATCCCAGGTTTACCAGCCAAGTTTCTGGTAAAGAAGGCTCTGTACTTTGCTAGTATAGGGAACGTGACTGCTTTTGAAAGCATCTTTGTTTTGCTCACCTACGGGTTATTTCTGTTTCCCAACATTAATAACTTCGTCGATATCAACGCCCTTAAGGTTTTTCTCATTGGAAACGCCGTACCAACCTTGCTCGCAGATGTGTATCATTCTGTACACTTAAGGAATTTATACAGCGGAGGAATGATCATGTGCTGGGTACCCTTGCTATATAAGTGGTTTATCTCCCATTTGCCTAAGTCTGCCGCTTTTTGGGATCATAAGAGTGCCTTACGTTGGTCGCAGAAAATCATGTCTCTTACCAACTCTGATATAGATTGGTACAATAGGATTTATGACGGGATCAAAATCATTGACTGTTGTGGAAACTTCCCCAACGTACCCCTCATAGGAACTAAGGGAGGAATCAATTACCATCCAATTTTAGTTCGTATTCAATTTGGATACCCGATGAGGCATGTCCCGCGTAATGCTCATCTGGAAGGTCTTTTCTTCAAGGAAGGAGAAAATGACAGGGCACTAAAGATGGAAATAGTGCACGCTTGGAAACATGTTCATAAGAAAAGACGAGAGTCTCTAGCAAAACTGGATTGTGTCTCGGTGGAGCCTTATCCTCGTCACGGAGTTCTTCCGCCAAGAGAATATGTCATGTACTTCATGACTGAAACGGAAAAACTTCAGGTTACTCTCAACAAAGTTCAATAGGAGAGGAGGTCTTGGAAGAACAAGTACCGCATTCTCAATGTGGAGTGTACCAAAATACAACAACTGCTGAAAGATAAGGATGCTCTAATTGAGATTTTAGAGCAACATGCTGTAGAAAATCAAGATGACCAAAGGAATTAGCTCGCTCCTTTCACTTGGCAAAGGAATGACAACCCGACAACGCCCCAAGAGCCCCGATCCAAGAAAAGGAAAGTAGCAGAATCAGCACCCGAGTTCTCCTCAGAGAGGAATCGGGACCCATTAGCTTAGGTTTCTGTTTCCGCACCTTGTAATTTACTGTATTTCCATTTCCGCAATCCTTTGAATTCAATAAAATGGGGTTTCCCCACTGTTTGATATTTGCAATCTAATTGTCGAAGTTTATTTTGATTAAAAAAACCAATTAATATAATCATTGTATTCATCATTCTCACGTCACGTATTCTTCTTACCTATGAATCTCACATTTGTGTCTCGGTTCTAGATTCAAACTGTCTCATTCGTACAATACTCGGGCCAATCGTCAGAAAAAGACGGATGATCTCGAGGAAGAGAACAGAGAGTTGAAAGAAGAGATCGGCGCTCTGAGAGAGGATATGAGAAAGCTTCGTAATGACATGCAAGCCATGGTAGAAGCTCAGCTACAAAGAACTGTGATCTCAGAGATCACCTCAACACCCATAGTAGAGAAGTATGATCCTAGGTATCAAATGCCGAAAGATCGTCCCTGGGGCATGCCTGTTAACTATATCCCAAAAGGATATGTTCCGCCGATCACTGAAGATCAGGGAATCATAGCAGAAGCCACTGGGCCTGAAGGTTACAAACTTTGGGAAAGCGAGGATGCCAGAGGCATAATGAGGACTCCTGAAGGTTACAAACTTCGGGAAGCGCCAGGATTCACTGCCGTAGTAACAGTACCACCCCCTGTGGTGCACACTGTCCCGAAAGGAGAGATTCCACATATACCTTCTGGTAGAAAGGAAAGTATGTTCGATAGAATGGATGAATTCCAGGAGCAGTTCCTGGAAATACAGAAGGAACTGTAAGCTATTCGCGGTCAGGATTTATTTAGAAAGGACGCCGCAGACCTTTGTTTGGTCCCCAATGTGAAAGTCCCGCACAAGTTCCAAGTACCTGATTTTGAAAAGTACAAGGGTAACTCTTGCCCTCAAAGCCATTTGGTGATGTACGCTCGGCGAATGTTAGCTCAGACAAAGAACCAGGATCTACTGATTCACTACTTTTAGGAAAGTTTAACCGGTGCCGCATTAAAATGGTACATGGGTTTAAACCGCACTACGATTAGCACTTTCATAGATCTTGGCACTGCCTTCGTCCAACAATATAAATACAATTTGGACATGGCACCAGACAGAGATCAACTTAGATCAATGTCGCAAAAGGACAAGGAAACCTTTAAGGAATACGCTCAGAGATGGCGTGAAATTGCCGCTCAGATTTGTCCACCTCTTGAGGTAAAAGAGATGACAAAGATTTTCTTAAAGACCTTGAGCTCATTTTATTACGACAGAATGGTTGCCAGTGTGCCCAGCGACTTCACCTAAATGGTTGGTATGGGAGTGCGTCTCGAGGAACCCGTTCGAGAAGGACGTCTAGTCAAAGATACTGGGTCGACAAGCGATACTAAAAAATACGGTAGTGCTCTCCCTAAGAAAAAGGAGCAAGATATTGGGAATATCTCTCTCGAAAAGAAAAGGCGACGGTACCAACCAGTAGTAGCTGTAACTCCTGCTATCAACCCCGCGCCTGTTTCTACGTATCAACCTCAGGTTGCTCAATGCCAACCGCAGTCACAGCATTTCAGCAAAGGACACAACAGCCTCTTCAGCAGCCTCGTCCTCAATACAACAACAATCGTACAATGCGGCTACTATGATTTGATCTTATACCAGTATCGTACGCAGAACTATTTCCGTTACCACTGAGCAAGGGGCATGTCCAGACTAAGTCTCCTCTTACAGTACCGAAAAATTCGCCTTTTTGGTTTAAGGTGGATCAGAATTTCCCTTACCATCAAGGAGAACCAGGGCATAACATAGAGACCTGTCTCAGTTTCAAATCCGATGTGCAAAAGCTTGTTAGGAGCAGGGCCTTATCTTTCAAAGATACGAATCCGAATGTTCTCACAAACCCGCTGCCTCAACACGAGAAGGCTACAGTCAATTTGATAGAGGGAGAGTCTAATAACACCTATCAAATTCACGATGTACTCTTATTGAGGGCCAACTTGGTCAAGATGCATTGTAGACAGAGTGGATATGGCCATGTGCCACCTCATAATTATCACCAGTGTGATATCTGCTCTAAAAGTAATCAAGGATGATCTGTGGTGCAATCAGCTCTACAGGAACAGATGGATCTCAAATGGATCCAAGAGCACCGAGTTTGTGGAGTTAACATGGTTTATACGAATTCCAACATCATTCAAAACCACGATATCCGTGCGATGAATGTCAACCTGGTGGCAATGCACTCATGGCAAAGCCAGTATCATAATCTGCCGCGTCACGATTATAATTCTTGTCTGACTTGCTCGGTAAACAAACAGGGGTGCTCTTTCATACAGGAGGCCCTCCAGCGTCAGATGGATCTTGGATGGATTCAAGACTACCATGATAGGAATCATTATCAAATCAACATGATTCAAATCTCCGATATTCGCTTGATGAATACCAGCCTGGTGGAGTTACATGCTAAACAGGTCCAGCTCAGGTTCCTGGTATCACATGATTATCAGGGCTGTAAAGCGGGTTGCGAAGACGATCAGGACTGTGCCCTTGTCCAGGAAACACTTCAGCACTTGTTGAACCACTGGTGGCTTCCAATCTATATGGATGAAGGCACCCAGCAAATTAGTATCACTAACGGGAATCCTACTAGATATCAAAGTCAGGATGTTCGGTCGATGGAAACAGATCTAGTAAGGTTACACTGTATTCAAAGCGGATGTGGCCAGGTGCCACTAAATAACTATGAGAGGTGTGGAGTTTGCTCAGTGGATAATCAAGGATGCTACCTCGTGCGAGCAGCCCTTCAAAGTTAGTTGGAGCGCAAATAAATTCAACCATGGTCAAGTTCTGGATCAGTCAACTACTTCGCTGATCAAATCGAGGATGTTGTCGTAATATCTGATCATCAGAGGGCTAGGGATGTTTGTACCATTATCCCTCTACTTGACAAATCGAGAGTTCCCAACCAGGAACGAATCAAAATTACTTACGATGGTCAGAAAAATCAGAAAGCTCCCATAGTCATCTATATACCAGGACCACTACCGTATGAATCAACTAAGGTTATCCCTTACAAATACGGTGCAACAACAATTAAGAATGGAAAGGAAATTCCATTACCCACTGTTGTGAATATTGAAGATGTTAGTCGAGTAACACAGAGCGGTCAAATCTTCAACCGAGGGGTTGGGGAACCTATCAAAGAAAAGGAACCTCAGACATAAGTTCCCAATCCACCAGTCGGTCAATCCAGTAATCCCGACCTTCCAAAAAACAATGATGAGATGTTGAAGCTTATCCAAAGGAGTGAATACAACATTGTTGATCAGCTGTTACAAACTCCTTCAAAGATCTCGGTATTATCATTGTTGCTCAGTTCAGAAGCCCACATGGAGGCTCTACAGAAAGTCTTGGAGAAAGCCTTTGTGGAACAGGATGTAACAATCAGACAGTTCGATAGCATTGTCTCTAACATCACTTCCTGCAATAACTTGGGATTTAATGATGAGGAATTACCTGAAGAAGGTCGCCGTCATAACATGGCGCTCAACATTACAGTCAACTGCCAGGACGATGCTTTAGCCAGCGTACTGGTAGACACAGGGTCAGCCCTCAACATTATGCCGAAGTCCACTTTGATGCAATTATCATTCAAAAGACCTCCGATGAGAACCAGCGAGGTCGTCCTCAAAGCCTTTGACGGATCCAGAAAAACGGTTATCGGCAAAGTCGACCTTCCCATAACTATTGGTCCTCACACTTTCCAAATCACTTTCCAGGTCATGGACATCCGGGAAACATACAGTTGTTTATTAGGAAGACCTTGGATACATCAGACTGGGGCGGTCACTTCGACCCTCCACCAAAAGCTAAAGTTCGTCCAGAACGGCCAACTCATCGCGGTTTATGGAGAACAGGCCTTGCTCGTAAGCAACTTATCATCATCTACTTGTGTAGAACCCGAGGAGATTGTTGGGACTCAGTTCCAAGCGCTTTCGGTGAGCAATAAGAATCAATCAGAGAAAGGAACCTCGATTTCCTTATACAGAGATGCTCTCGAAGTGATCAAAAATAACAATGCAAAAGGATGGGGATAACTTGTCATTCCCACTGATAACAAAACAAAGAAGGGTCTTGGTTTTTCTGCAACCTGCACCCAGATAGCTGCTAACGATGAAAGTCTTCATCCCATTCAGAACTTCTTCCACAGTGGAGGTTTCCTTCAACCAGTGACTCAAGACGTGGATACTATAAACGAAGATGATTCCTCCGATACGGAGGAAGAATGGAAGTCCTATATCAACGAGGATGGTTATACGTCTCAGGGTGAAACACAGACTCCCTTTTGCTTTCCTGCACAGAGTCCGAGATTTATACCGAGGTCAGATGTCGAAATGATATACAGAGATTGTGATCCTGAAGGATGCCATGCTCCGCCAAATTCATTAGAGGAAGACACTCCGATGAAATACAACTTTGACCACGACTATTATGGCCCAATGGATGGCTTGCCTATCTGGCAGCCGTATCCCGGAGACTTAGGGCAAGAAAATCAGCCGAACAATGAAAATCAACTGAGCATCATTGAACAGAATACCTGTGCCCCCGCCATGTCATGGTATCAACACTCAGGTCATTCCGAACTTATCTAGTACTATGATGAATTGGCAAAGCTTGCCGGACTAGAATTCATCAACTATGCTTTTCCTGAGGTCAACGTCATCGAGAGAGATGACTCCTCTAGTTCCAAAGAAGTGTGGGATACCTTGGGACAACCAAGTGGAAAATTTGACTTCAAGGTCAAATACACCGCTCCTGAAAGCTCTCGTATCAGGTTCGAAGACATCCAACCAACTGGATGGGGAGATACTGCTGAGAGTACAAATACTACGCAAAATACAACTGAGGAATCCTCCTACGACAACTCTGCCTGGGAGACAGATTCCAATGATCCTGCTCCACCAGAAATCAGCGTCATTTCTAAAGACAAATCAAGGAAGGTACCGAACTTTGTGATTCACCGAGGAGTTCGCCGCCAATGGGTTGCTGTCGATGTTCCGAAGATTGTTCATAAGTCAAAGTAATTGTCGTCTTTAACCTTTCACCTTGCCCAGGTGAAACAAATGTTTTGATAGGGCTCAGTTTCTGTAAATATCCCTCTTCGCTTCGCCCAAAGCGATAGAGTTTTGTTTTATAGGGCTGTAGTTTCAAGAATCGACTTGTTCATTAATAAAATAATGTTGTTCTGTAATTTCCGCATTAATTGTTGTTTTCTCTTTTTTCTTTTTTCAGAAAATGTTAATCCTAAATAACAAATCAATAATAAAAACAAGCAGTAAATAAAAAAAACACTGCACACACTCGTGCATTCTCTCTATCTCTTCTAAACACAAATCATAATGTCATGCAGATTGCTTGTTTTAAACCCTGTTAAAACATACGATCTGATGCCTTCTCCTAACTTTGAATTCCCGGTATTTGAGGCTGAAGAAGAAAATGACGACGAAATTCCAGAGGAGATCTCCCGACTACTCAGACAAGAGGAAAGGTCCATTGAACCTCAAAAAGAGCCGGTGGAAACGGTCAACTTAGGTTCGGAAAAAGAGAGAAAAGAAATTAAGATTGGGGCACTGCTCAGTCCAACTGTCAAAGAGAGTTTGACAAAGCTTCTCAGAGAATTTCCCGATGTATTCGCTTGGTCCTATTAGGATATGCCAGGGTTGGATACCAGTATCATGGAACATCATCTACCGTTAAGATCAGAATGACCGCCAGTAAAACAAATGTTGAGACGGACTCATCCCGACATGGCTGTCAAAATCAAAGAGGAGGTACAGAAAAAGATTGATGCGGGTTTCCTCGCTACGTCAGAATATCCTCAATGGTTAGCCAACATAGTACCAATTCTGAAAAAGGACGGGAAGGTTAGAATGTGTGTGGATTACAGAGATCTAAACAAGGCTAGTCCAAAGGACGACTTTCCCTTACCACACATTGACATGCTGGTAGACAGTACAACAAAGTTCAAAGTTTCTCCTTCATGGATGGATTCTCGGGCTATAATCAAATCAAAATAGCGCCGAAAGACATGGAGAAAACTTCGTTCATTACCCCATGGGTACCTTTTGTTATAAGGTAATGTCGTTCGGCTTGAAGAACGCCGGGGCAACCTATCAAAGGGCTATGACTACTCTGTTTCACGACATGATGCACAAAGAAACCGAAGTGTATGTCTATGACATGATTACCAAATCTAAAACAGAAGAGGAGCATGTGACCCACCAGTCAAAACTATTCTTGCAGTTGAGAAAGTACAAACTCCGCTTGAATCCCAATAAGTGCACATTCGGTGTTCGTTCAGGGAAACTCTTAGGGTTCATCGTTAGCCAGAAAGGAATTGAGGTTGATCCTGACAAGGTCAAGGCCATTCAAGAAATGCCTTCTCCGAAGACTGAAAAACAAGTCTGAGGATTCCTGGGACGTTTAAACTACATCTCCAGATTCATATTCCTCACAACCGCGACATGTGCGCCGATTTTCAAATTACTCAAAAAGAATCAGGACTGCGTTTGGATAGAAGACTGCCAAACCACCTTTGACAGTATAAAGGAATACCTGTTGAACCCACATATTCTATCACCTCCAGTGGAAGGAAGACCACTGATCATCTACCTCACAGTCCTAGAGGACTCCATGGGTTGTGTACTTGGCCAACAAGACGAAACCAAAAGGAAAGAGTCTGCCATCTACTATTTGAGCAAGAAATTCACCGACTGCGAGACTCGGTATACTATGCTTGAGAAAACTTGTTGCGCTTTGGCTTGGGCAGCCAAACGTCTTCGCCAGTACATGATTCGTCACACTACTTGGTTAATCTCTGAAATGGATCTAATCAAGTATGTCTTTGAAAAGCCTGCTCTCACTGGAAGGATTGCCCGTTGGCAGATGTTGTTATAAGAATATGACATAGAGTACCACGCTCAGAAAGCCATTAAGGGAAGTGTTTTAGCCGATCATTTGGCTCATCAACCAATTGACGATCAGGAATCAGTCGGATTTGAATTCCCAGACGAAGATGTCATGTATCTAAAAATGAAAGACTGCGATGAACCGCTACCCAGTGAAGGGCCAGAACCAGGTTCCCAATGGGGACTTATTTTTGACGGAGCTGCCAATTATTACGGAAATGGAATTGGGGCAATCATCATAACACCTCAGGGTACCCACATTCCTTTCATCGCCAGACTTACGTTCAAGTGTACAAATAACGAGGTCGAATATGAAGCTTGTATCATGGGTCTCGAAGAAGCGATCGACTTAAGGATCGAGAACTTGGATGTATATGGTAACTCAGATTTGGTCGTCAATCAGATCAAAGGAGATTGGAACACATACCAATCAGGATTGATTCCTTACAAAGATTACGCGAGAAGGTTGTTACCCTTCTTCAACAGAATCGAGTTTCATCATATCCCTCGTGAGGAGAATCACATGGCTAATGCATTAGCGACGCTCTCTTCCATGACTAATGTAGGTCAATGGAATGACTTACCTAAGATCAACATAATGCGCCTTGAACGGCCCGCTTACATCTTCACGATTGAAGCAGTCATAAATGACAAACCTTGGTATCACGATATCAAATGCTTCCTTCAGAAACAAGAGTACCCACCTGGGGCATCCAGGAAAGATAGAAAAACCCTCAGAAGACTAGCAGGCAGTTTCTTCCTGAGCGGCGATACACTCTATAAGAGGAACTTTGACATGGTCTTGCTCTGATGTGTAGACAGACCAGAAGCAAACATGTTGATAAAAGAAATTCATGAAGGATCCTTTGGCACTCATGCCAACGGACACACAATGGCGAGAAAAATTCTTAGAGCAGGGTACTATTGGTTGACAATGGAATCTGACTGCTACAAGTACATAAGGAGGTGTCACAAGTGTCAGATATACTCCGACAAAATCCATGTACCGCCAACACATCTCAAAGTTATTTCTTCCCCATGGCCTTTTTCCATTTGGGGGATCGACATAATTAGCATGATCGAACCTAAAGCTTTAAACGGACATCGGTTCATCCTGGTAGCCATTGATTACTTCACCAAGTGGGTTGAAGTAGCGTCATACGCCAATGTAACCCGACAAGTGGTGGTCCGATTTATCAAAAACAATATCATATGCCGTTATGGTGTTCCAAGCCATATCATTACTGATAATGGATTTAACTTGAACAATACAATGATAAAAGAGTTGTGCGATGAGTTCAAGATCGAACACCATAACTCATCTCCCTACCGACCCAAGATGAATGGAGCAGTAGAAGCAGCTAACAAGAACATCAAGAAGATTGTTCAGAAGATGGTTGTAACCTACAAAGACTGGCACGAGATGCTACCCTTTGCTCTTCACGGTTATCGCACATCTGTCCGTACTTCAACAGGGGCAACCCCTTTCTCTCTAGATATGGCATGGAAGCAGTGCTCCCCATCGAAGTAGAGATCCCATCAATCTGGGTATTGATGGAAGCTAAGCTAACAGAAGCTGAATGGTGTCAAAGTCGACACGATGAACTAAATCTGATAGAAGAGAAGCGAATCACGGAACTATGCCATGGTCAGTTGTATCAATAAAGAATGAAGAAGGCGTTCGACAAAAAGGTCCGACCTCGCGTCTTCAGAAAAGGAGACCTCGTGCTCAAGAAGATACAATCATTTTTCACTGATTCTCGGGGCAAGTGGACTCCGAATTATGAAGGCCCCTATGTGGTCAAGAAAGCTTTCTCAGGCGGCGCCTTAAGACTTGCGACCATGGACGGAGAAGAATTTTCCTACCCCACAAATGTTGACGTAGTCAAGAAATACTTCGCCTTAATAAAATAAAATAAAATAAAACATCTCGGTGGATTGAAAACCCGAAAGGGCGGTCCAGGAAAAAATTAGAGACATGATCAAAAATCATCCCGGTGGATTGGAAATCTCAAAGTACGATCCAGGAAAAAATTAGGGATTCATGGCAAGTAACTATGTCTAATCAGTTCAACTCCTTAGCGGTAATGCCATCCATCAGAAGGAAAACTCCAGTCACGGTCATCTTCGAGGGAAGCTCAGGATGTCCCGAATTCGAAGTTGGTAGAATGATAGCGGTCGTTATCTTTCAATGTAGCCCTTTTCCCTTAAATTTCCATTTTCAAACTTTGTAAATACTCTATGGAATCACGCGTTTGGCTAATTTCCATCCTATCAATAAAATTTGAGCCCTTGTGCTTTTGTTTGCAATTCTTATTTGTTTTAGCTTTACAGGACGACATTTTAACATGATCAACGATTCTTGAAACGAAACAAAATGAATTTACTTGTAAAATTTTTCTGCTTTTAATAAAGATGGCAATTTCTTTTGACTGTTGAACATCAAAAGAACATCGATCGCTTCTCCAGAAGTAAGCGAGCTTCAAAGTGTAGAATCAAAGTACTCCTTCTAAGCCCTTGCGCCTGAATGAAGGATCAGTTGTATCAGATGCAACTTTCCCATTTGATACCCCCAGCAGAGTTCTTATCTCCTAAGCCCGACCAACATAGCTCCCGACAGGGACTATCTCTCCTAAGCAAGGCAGCATTGCTATCGTGAACCAGTGATACTTTTCATCCCCCACTGTGGCAGAGTATCCAGTCGTGTTCATCTACTAGCCTGTATGTCGCATCAGTTTTGTCAGCATATACATACATACATCATGCATTATTGATTTACATTCATATTCATATTGCATCACTATCACTCTAGTCGGTCTTGTTCCCTAGTGATAAGAGTCCTCTCAATCGAGTCGTCACTTCTTTCCTAGTCAGGAAATGAATCATCTAAGCGATCTCTCCTCCAGTTTATTTCTGGATTGAAGGTGGTTCTTTGACCACTTTGATAACTTGAACCTCTGAAGAGCCAGAGAGCTTCCGAAAAACATCACTCTTTGCCATTGAAGATGATATCTTCGCTTTCCCGGATTAAGAAAAATCCACAGAGAAAGCCTCTTAATCAGAGATTCGGCAGTACAGCAGTTTTTCTCCAAAAAATTCACTGACGAAAAGGTCATCGGCACCTTAAAATTGGATCACATCATATGGCATTTCTCGAAGAAGATCCCAAGAAAAGTATGATGTGGTAACCCCAAGCAAAAGTAGTCTCTCAAGAGACTCGTTTTCCCCACCACTTTTTCCATCAAATGGCATCTCCCTAGGAAAATTCGGCGAGAAGTTTGAGGAAAACTGCTACACATAGCGTCCCTTGTCAATAAAGCTTATTGACAAAAGAAACTTAGACCAGTTCCTTGGTTGGAAACTAGGATCGAGGGGAAGCTTATATCAGAAACTTAGACTAGTTCCTTGGTTGGAAACCAGGATCGAGGGGAAGTTTATATCAGAAACTTAGACCAGTTCCTTGGTTGGAAACCAAGATCGAGGGGAAGTTTATATCATAAACTTAGACCAGTTCCTTGGTTGGAAACCAGGATCGAGGAGAAGTTCACATCAGCAACTGAGACCAGTTCCTTGGTAGGAAAGCAGGATCGAGGGGAAGTTTACCTTTTCTAAGCATCATTGCTTAGAAAAAGAAGAAGGATGCACGAACTTCTATTCATAACCACCATCAAAATTTCGAGTATTCCGATATTTAATCCTCTTGCACCCCGAATGCCCGAATACCTTTGCCATTCACACCTTCGGGTCCAAGAAGATTAAATAGGGGCATCTGTCATACCCCAAATTTTGACCACTAAGATTTCCCATCATTGTACAAATCATCATCACCATATGGATGAACCATTAGTCTCCCCAAAGATGGGTGAGCATCCACTACAATCAGGCTTAGGGTTTCAAGCCCTCTCAGAGCTCTTAGACAAAGGATCAATCAAGAAATGACATGATCTTCAACTTGTCTAGGCTCTCAAACATCCACAAAGGATCAAGAGGACTCCCATTTCAAGGATTAAGCACAAGGCTTCTCCCTTCTAGGTGGATCAAGCCTTAAGATCGCTAGTGTCACCAAATTAGGGTTTGGTCGACCAGGGTCTCCAGATGGAAATTTTCCTCTGGGCATGAGCCAATGCTTCAAAGCATAACCTATGATGCTCCAAGCGATATCATGAACCCAATCATCAAGTCAATTTAGCCTCAGGGGATGCATTCATAAAAAAAATCAAGAATTAGGGTTTCTTGCCCTAATTCCCCCCTAAGTTGACTTTTTGGACAAATCATGAGCCAAGACCTCAAGAGATGATTTAAGGGTCCCTAACACACCACATTTGTCCATTTGTAACAATGGATTGAGCCAAGAAGCTTGAGTAACAAGTTTCAATTTCATCTGAACCACAGTTAGGGTTTCGCGAGAAAAGTCAACTGTATCTTTGACTTTTGACCAGGACATGCTCCCAAACCCTAAGACATGATTCAATACATCCTATAACACCTATGAAATCAATCTATCAAGTTTGATTTAGGTCAAGGACTTGATTTCATAGAGGATCACACAGTTTGGAATTCATCTGACAAAAAGTCAACTATGCACAAAAGTCAAACTTTGACTTTTTGAGATTTTTCACAATTATGGTTCTTTGACCCCAAAATGATGTTAATGTATGATTGGAATCATCATTCATCCAGAAAAATCAAGAAAAGTGGGATAACTTGTAAAAGGGGTAACCATAAAAAACTTAGAAATTTTTCTAAGTTATGGAACAAAGTGACTAGGGTACCAACTTTGGAGGATCATAACTCCTAAACCACAAGGCCATTTTTTCCCATCCAAAGATGGATTTGTAGCTCTCATTACCCTCTACAAAAGCTTCAACTACACCTTATTCCAATTCATCATGGATTTTTAGTTATGGAATGATCAAAATCACAAAAAGTGAAAATGTCACTTTTTTCCAATACTCAGTGAAATTTTCACTAATTCAGAATCTGCCTTCACTTTTTTCCAAATGTAGGGGAATTTTTCACTTGGATCCAAAAAGTATCAAAACCAATTATGATCAAATAGTTATTGTATCATATAAGGGCTCTTCAAAATGGCCAAGAACTGCATCAAATTCTACTTGAGCCATGAGGTATGACAATGGCAATATGCCTTGCTGAAAACTGCCAAGGCTAGGCAAAATTTTGCACTTTTGCTCGATTTGGAAAAATCAGATAATTCCAAGCCTTGTCATCACTTTGGATACATCTGAGGATCAAATCTAAAGGGAACAAACACTGATCCAAACCTCCAAAGTCTTTGGAACAAGAAGTAGCATGCCAAACCTAGAAATCCCTAAAAGAGGACAAGACTCCAATTTTGGATTGGAGCATTTAATGGATGAACCAAAGTGGCATGGACTGACACATTTGCAACTGAATTCAGTCAAGATTCTTCCAACAACTAGGGAACCACAACTCTGTGCTCTAACCTCTAGTCAATGGCTAGAGGAGACTTGGATTCCTATTGATCAACATTGGCCAAACCTCTGCTGCAGTTGCCATTCACTATTGATCCCAAACCAAACTTGCTCTACTATAAATAGAGCTCATTTGTGCTCAGTTTGAGTACACCAAAGCCATCAAACAGATGCTTTCCTCAAAATCACCTTCTCACTTCCAATTTTTCCTTCTAAGGCAAGTCACCATCGGGTTTTGAGTTTGAGAGCAATTCCAACCAAACCAATCACACACACACCTCATAAACATCATATAGAAGTGATCTAAACACTCACATAATATCTGGAACACCAAAATCACAAAATCACTAGCCAATTCCTCAAGCCTTTGAAAGATTTGCAGTTGGGGTACCATTTCAAGTTCCAGATCATTTCAATCAATTTCAAGCATCCAGACACACTCCATGGCACCTAGGGAAGCTATCCAGATCATTGGAACCTAGTTGTAACACCTCTAACGCAAAACACGATCACCAGCTGCAAGATGTGAGCATGAGCTCTTCTAAATCTATGATCCATGCATTTTTTGTTGCACAATAATTTGGCCATATGTTCATAATCATGCATAGAGTGTTTACCCTCAATCAATTGCTTTGTATGAATCGTGTATGGAATTTCTGAACCTTCATGCAGAATTTAGGGTTCTTGAGGTTTTTCTTTGATTTCTTATTCCATGCTTAAAATAAATGAAATTAAAGACCATAGACATGATCGTGAGGTTGAAACGAGTAGATTGATATGTAGATTGCATGATATAATCAAGTATTCAGTGAGATTGGATAGAAAACGCAAATTTGTAGAAACAGAGGAAGAGCGCATGTTATTGCCATGTTCTTGGCGCCCTTTTTCAAATATTTGAATATTTGAATTTTGTGATTTTATTTAATTGATTCAAAAATTAATTTCTCTCTGAAGTTTAATGATTTTGAATTGATTCTTTTTTAATAATTCACAAAAATGTTAAAATATTTTATTTTACTAAAAAATCCCAAAAATATTATTTATTGCATATAATTGATATTTTTGCCTAGAATTAATATTTTAATTATTTTTGACATTTAAAATATTTTTCCTTCTTGATTTTGCAAATTTTAATGATTTCTAATCATTTTGTTGGTCAAAACATGATTTTTGAAACATTAATCCAAGATCACAATTTGTTTTCCACATGTTAAACAATTTTGAATATTTTAATTGAATTTTTATTCAATTAAAATACATTTTGGAAACAAATTAGGGTTTTGATTAATTCAACCCTCATCAAACTTTTTCAAACACTTTTGGGCCTCTAATAGAGTGTAAGACCCAATCCCCCTTTTAACCAAAACAATTTTGGGTCTCAGATATTGTATAAGTCCCTCTGCGTTAAAAGAAAACCTCGGCGTGATCGCCAGTTGAAAAAACAAACTTTTGGGCCTGTCCTCGAGCTATAAGACCCATTAAAAATCATGTTGGGCCTCTAATAGAGTGTAAGACCCAATCCCCTTTTGAAACCAAAAAACTTTTGGGCCTCAGTCATTGTATAAGACCCACGGTGTTTTCAAAACCTCGGCACGATCGTCGCCCTTTTCAAAATTAATCACTGGGCTTCTCCTTGAGCTATAAGACCCATCTTTGTTCATTTTCAATCATTTTGGGCCTCTTGAGAGAGTGTAAGACCCATCCCCTTGTACAGAAAACCTTTCTTGGGCCTCAGTCACTTGTATAAGTCCCTGTACAAAACGACAGTGCAATCACTGATTAAACCCTAGGCCTCTCCTTGAGATGTAAGCCCCAATTTTCCTTTCAAAAGCACTTTCTCCTTTGATTTTGAAATATAATGTTGTTTTCAATTTTTCTTTATTGAACAACTAACCAAACATCATGGAAGCTCTACAAACGAGTAAGTGTTTACCAGCTTTTATTTACCACTTTCATATGTATTTAACTGTACTGTGGGGCTGTTTCACTATAAGTCTTCTTTCATAAACTCATATCGACTGTGTATTACTAGTATAGATATTTAGAGTTTCCCCGGCAACTACGTCTAGAACTAGACAAAACCTCGTCTCCGTACATCCGACGTTCTCCCGGATATTTCAACATAACCTAAACCATGAGAATTTTCTTTTACAACAATTTTAGATAACTAGATCTAAGAAATCTCCCCCTTGAACGGTTCATATACAAAAGGCCAATGTTCCAAGTGAAACCCCTTCTGGAATTGTTCATCAGCCTCCTCTTAGGCTTAGTGCAAGGACCCACAGGCTTCCTAAAAGCATCCCCGCCTCCTCTTGGGCGTTGTACAAGGACCCGTCGACTTCTTAGAAGTTTTCACAACCTCCTCTTAGGCTTCGTATAATGATTCTTCCTCCAGAAAGATAACCTCCTCTTGGGCTTCATACAAATTGTCCCTTCGGCTTCTTAAAAGTTTTTCTCGCCTCCTCTTGGGCTTCGTACAAATTGTCCCACGACCTCTTAAAGGTATAGGAACAGAAATTAGTCATCTTAATAGAACAGTCTTTCAAAGAGTCTTGATCATTCTACCGCGAACGTACTGTCTCTTAATCTCTCTTAAGCATAGTACAAAAGATAAAACTCTAGACTTGGACAGTCTAATCTCCTTGAGTCTCGAAGACATTCTCAAGTTCCTTTCATAAATAGGAAAAAACACCCGTAGACTTGGACAGTCTCAATACCCTTCGGATTCCCTGTTTCCTTAAAGAACAAGAAATAATCCCGGTCCTCAGATCAAATCCATGTGTACAACATTACCCATATAAGAACTGATTTTCTCTTTTAACCAACATACTAGACCTGTCACTCAACTGAAATAGTAACCCTAGCCTCCTCTTGGGCTTTGTACAATGATTCTCCCCAGCAGAGTTAACCTTTGCAGCCTCCATCTCGGGCTTCGTACAAGATACAAAAACACTCTCTTGTTGAGTATAAAAGACTCTCTTGTTGAGTCAAACATTTTTAGCCTTCATCTCGGGCTTTGTACGAGATACAAAACACTCTCTTGTTGAGTATAAAAAGACTCTCTTGTTGAGTGGATCGCCTTTAGCCTCCATCTCGGGCTTCGTACGAGATACAAATCACTCTCTTGGTGAGTATAAAAGACTCTCTTGTTGAGTCAAACCCTTTTAGCCTCCGTCTTGGGCTTCGTACAAGACACATATAAAAACACTCTCTTGTTGAGTCAACCCTTTTAGCCTCTATCTCGGGCTTCGTACGAGACACAAAAGCATCCTCTTGTTGGGTCAATAGCCTCCTCTTAGGCTTTGTATAAAGAAATCCCCGTTTGATTTAATCAACCTTTTAGCATCAAATCATGCTTTGGTCACAGTATAGAGACATCAACAACTCCTTTTCCCTCGTCTAATTGTTGTAAGCGGCAAGCCTCTGGATTATTTACATCCACGCCACTGTCCCTCTTTTAGCATGAGAAATTCCTAAGGAAAGATGGCTATGCTCTAAATTGAGTTAAATTCTTCTCCTCCAGGTTGAAAATCCCCTATAAAGGAAATTATGGCATTGATGGATTCGCATATCCCAGTTAAATTAATTCTCCTTTATAATCAGTCACCCAATAATTATGACAAACAGACCCCTTTAGAGATGACAAATTCTCTCTCAAGTCAACACCCTTTTAGCTTCACATCTTGAGCTTCGAACAAGATACAAATAGACCCTTCAGCTTCACATCTTGGGCTTTGAACAAGATATAAACCACCTTTAGCTTCATGTCTTGGGCTTCGAGCAAGACACCAAAACACCATTTCCTCCCATAGAATAAGAGGAACTACGATCGCTCTGATTTCCCATCCCGGGAATACGTAGGCATAAGATTGAAAAATCTTAGCGAGCACACTAATCAAAAATCCCCAAAGTCCCCTACCTCCAGCCAATCTACCGCAGTATCCCAACAAATTCCCCATGAACAGTCCCAATATTTTGTTCTAAACAAAATAAGCAGAGAGAGACCCATGAACTAAAGTCGTATCTGTAAACCAACAGTTTTGACTCTTTAACCTCAGTTTGCAAGCAGGGTTAGTTGGAGACATCTATTTCCATTCCTTCATCAACTTCAATAGGATAAAAAATGAATCGAACTGTAGTACCAAAGAGATAGTGATTCGAAACCACAAAAACCGCGCTATAAAAAAATGGCGACCACAGTGGGAGCGACTTGTTCTTCTCCCGTCTCTTAGGAGGAAACCTTAAGTTTAGACAATTTCACAGGAAAAATGGCGCCCACCTTGGGGCTAAACAAAGGAATCTTGTCTCTCTCTTATCTCTCTGGATGAAACCTTCTCTTAGGACGAGTCCTTGGGTTCACAAGGTATCACCGAATGACAGTTCCATCAGGGAATGTCATTATTGCTAGGATCGGCCCTCACTAGGATCTTAGGTCAAAAACCTTTAAGTTGGGAAGGTACCACAGAATGGCGAATCCGCCGGGGAGCCATTTTCTGTTAGGATCATAGGATTCATAGCTCTTAAAAAGTCCAGGACATTAGGACAAATATATATACTATTTTTCCTAATTGATATCTGTGCTTATTTTTTTGCTAATGGGAATGCGTGTGATGCCGCATGTGGAAAGATTGAGTATACACCTAGGAAAAACCTCAGTAGTGCGGAAGCTATCAGAAATAGTTGTCATGTGATACTACCCTCTTCTGAGATTCTTCGAAATACATCACCTAGCACGGTTCCCGGCTACACTGAGTTCTAACAACCTCCTCGGGTTCAACATAAGTGGACAATGATAGGTTACTCACGATCAATCCTTGTTCTCCACAGACCGTGACGAGTTGGTCATTCTTGACGAACTTCAGCTTCCGGTGAAGTGTCGAAGTGACTGCCCTAGCCTGGTGTATCCAAGGTCTTCCCAATAAACAGCTGTATGTTGCTTGGATGTCCATGACCGGGAAAGGGACTTGGAAAGTGTGAGGACTGATAGTTATGGGAAGGTCGACTTGGCCGATAACCATTTTTTGGGATCCGTCAAATGCTTTGACGACGACCTCACTGCCTCTCATCAGAGATCATTTGAATGATAGTCGCATTAGAGTGGACTTTGGCATAACATTGAAAGCCGATCTGGTATCTACCAGTACGCTGGCTAAGGCATCGTCCTGGTAGTTGACAGTGATATTGAGCGCCATGTTGTGGCTTTTGCTTTCTTATGGCAATTCCTCATCACTAAACCCCAAGTTGTTGCAGGAAGTGATGTTAGAGACGATACGGTCGAATTACCTTATCGACACATCCTGTTACACAAAGGCTTGCTCTAAGACTTTCTGTAGAGCCTCTCGGTGAGCTTCGAAAGTTAGTAAAAGAGATAAGACAGAGATCTTTGAAGGAGTTTGCAACAGCTGATCAACAATGTTGTATTCACTCCTTTGGATGAGCTTCAACATCTCATCATCATTCTTTGAAAGGTCAGGATCACTGAATTAACCGACTGGTGGATTGGGAACTTCCCTTTGAGGTTCCTTTTCTCTGCTAGGTTCTCCAACTCCTCTGTTGAAGATTCGACCGCTCCGTGTTACTCGACTGATGTCTGCAATATTCACGACGGAGGGTAATGGAATTTCCTTTCCATTCTCAATTGTTGTTGCACCGTATTTATAACGGATCGCCTTATCGGATTTGTACGGCGCTGGTCCCGGTAGATGGATAACTACAGGAGCCTTTTGATTTTTCTGACTATCGTAAGTAACTTCAATCAATTCCTGGTTAAGAACCTTCTATTCATCAAGTAGAGGGATGATGGTACAAACATCTTTGGTCCCTTCGCGATCAGAGATCACGACAACATCCTTAATCTGATTAGCGAAATAGTCTGGCGTCTAGTTGATTGATCCAGAACTTGGACACGATCGAATCTCTTTGGGAACCAACTGAATTTGAAGGGCTGCTCGCACGAGGTAACATCCTTGGTTATTTTCCGAGCAGACTCTACAACGCTCGTAGTTGTGTGGTGGCACCTGGCCATGTCCACTTTGAATGTGGTGTAACCTTACTAGGTCTATTTCAATAGATCGGACATCCTGACTTTGATGTCTAGTAGGGTTCCCGTTTGTCACACTGAGTTGTTGCGTGTCTTCGTCTAGATTGATCGAAAGCCACCAATGGTTTAACAAGTGTTGTAAAGTTCTTTGAATGAGAGCGCACCCTTGGTTACTCTCACAACTTACTTTACAGTTCTGATAATTAAGTGAAATGAGAAAACCGAGTTGGACTTGCTTGGCGTGTAACTCCACCAAGCTGGTATTCATCCAACAAATATCGAAGATTTGAATCAGGTTGTTCTGATAAGGATTTCTATCATGGTAGTCTTGGATCCACCCAAGATCCATCTGACGCTGGAGGGCCTCTTGTACAAAAGAGCATCCCTGTTTGTTTACCGAGCACGTCAGACAGGAATTGTAATCGTGCCGCGGAAGATTATGATTCTGGCTTTGCCTTAAGTGCATTGCCACTAAGTTGACATTCATTGCACGGATGTCGTGGTTCTGAATGATGTTGGAATTTGCATAAGTCATGTTAACTTTACGAACTCGGTGCTCTTGGATCCATCCGAGATCCAATTGTTCCTGTAGAGATAATTTCACCACAGAACATCCTTGATTGTTTTTAGAGCAGATATCACACTGGTGATAGTTATGAGATGGTACATGGCCGTATCCACTCTGTCTACAATGCATCTTGACCAAGTTGGCCCTCAATAAGAGTACATCTTAAATTTGATAGCTATTGTTAGACTCTCCTTCTATCAAATTTACCGCAGCTTTCTCATGTTGAAGCAACAGGTTTGTGAGAACATCCGGATTCGTATCTTTGAAGGATAAGACCCCGCTCCTAATAAGATTTTGCACATCGGATTTGAAACTGAGACAGTTTTCTATGTTATGCCCTGGTCCTCCTTGATGGTAAGGGCAAGTCTGATCCGCTTTGAACCAAAAAGGCGGATTCTCCGGTATTATAAGAGGAGACCTGGTTTGGACGTGTCCCTTGACCAGTAAGAGTGGAAACAATTCTGGGTACAACACGGGTATAGGTTCGAAACCTAGCGGTCGCATTGTACAGTTGTTGTTATATGGAGGACGAGCCTGCTGAAGAGGCTGTTGTGTCCTTTGATGGTATTGCTGTTGATTAGGTTGGCTCTGAGCAACCTGAGGTTGATACGTAGGAATAGGCGCAGGGTTGATAGCAGGAGTTATAGCTGCTACTGGTTGGTACCGTCGCCTTTGCTTTCTGAGAGAGATATTGCCAATATCTTGCTCTTTTTTCTTAGGGAGAGCACTACCGTATCGTTTTGTACTACTTGATGATCCAGTGTCTTTAACTAAACGTCCTTCTCGGACTGCTTCCTCAAGACAAAATCCCATGCCTACCATTTCGGTAAAGTCACTGGGCGCACTGGCGACCATTCTGTCGTAGTAAAATGAGCTCAAGGTCTTTAATAATATCTTTGTCATCTCTTTTTCCTCAAGAGGTGGACAAATCTGGGCGGAAATTTCACGCTATCTCTGAGCGTATTCCTTAAAGGTTTCCTTGTTCTTCTGTGACATGGCTTTGAGTTTATCTCTGTCCGGTGCCATGTCCAGGTTATACTTATAGTGCTGAACGAAGGCAGCGCCAAGATCTCTGAAAGTAGCGATCTTAGTATGGTTTAAACCCATGTACCACTTGAGTGCAACACCGGTTAAACTATCCTGGAAATAGTGGATCAGTAGCTGGTGGTTTTCTGTCTGTGTTGACATCCTCCGAGCGTACATCGCCAAATAGCGGAACTTTCACATTGGGGACCAAACAAAGGTCTGCGGCGTCCTTTCCAAATAGATCCTGACCGCAGAGGGCTTGCAGCTCTTTCTGCATCTCCAGGAATGGTTCCTGGAACTCATTCATTCTGTCGAACATACTTTTGTTTCTAGCAGGAGGTATCGGTGGAATATGTCCTTCTGGGACAGTGTGTACCACAGGTGGTGGTATAGTCATCATTGCGGTGACTCTAGGTCCTTCCCTCTCCGGAAGTTTGTAACCTTCAGGAGTTACCGTTATGCCCCTGGCATCTTCGCTTTTCCGAAGTTTGTAACCTTCAGGCCCAGCGGTTCCTGCTGTGGTTCCCTGATCTTCCGTGATTGGCGAAACATATCTTTTTGAGATATAGTTAATAGGCATGCCCCAGGGACGATCTTTAGGCATGGTATACCGAGGATCATACTTTTCTTCTATGGGCATTGATGTGATATCTGAGATCACAGTCCTTTGTTGTTGCATCTGAGCTTCTGCTAGAGCTTGCATGTTGTTATGAAGCTTTCTCAGATCCTCTTTCAGAGTGTCGATCTCTTCCCTCAACTCTCTGTTCTCTTCCTCGAGATCATCCATCTTTTTCTGTCGATTGGCCCGAGTATTGTACGAATGAGATAGTTTGACTCTAGAATCGAGACGCAAACATGAGATTCGTAGGTAAGAAGAATGAGTTACGTGAGAATGATGAATGATATGCAATGATTATATTTATTATAATTTTTTTTAATCAAAATAAACTTCGACAATTGGATTGCAAATATCAAATAGTGGGGAAACCCCGTTTTATTGAATTCAAAGATTGCGGAATGGAAATACAGTAATTTACATAGTGCTGTAAAACGAAATCTAAACTTATGGGTCCTGAGTCCTCTCTGAGGAGAGCTCAGGTGATGGTTCTGGTACTTTCCTTTTCTTTGACCGGGGCTCTTGAGCCATTGTCGGGTTTTCATTCCTTTGCCAAGTGAAAGCAGCGAGCAAATTCCTTTGGTCCTCTTGATTTTCTACAGCATGTTGCTCTAAAATCTCAATCAGAGCATCTTTTTCTTTTAACAATTGTTGTATTTTCTTGCACTCCACATTGACAATACGATACTTGTTCTTCCAAGACTTCTTCTTCTATTGAAATTTGTTGAGAGTAACCTGAAGTTTTTCCATATCAGACATAAAATAAAGGACAGGGTCCCTTAATGGAAGAACTTCCTGACGAGGGTAAGGCATCCTTAGTTTCAGAGCTCTAGTTTGTACCCAGTGGAGATAAGGTTCCACCGAGACACAATCTAGTTTTCCTAGAGACTTTCTTCCTTTCCTATGTACGCGTTTCCAGGCATGCACTATTTCTGTCTTTAGTGCCCTGTCATTTTCTCCTTCCTTGAAGAAAAGACCTTCCAGATGAGCATTACGCGGGACATGCCTCATCGGGTATCCAAGTTGACGACGAACTAAAACTGGATGATAATTGATTCCTCCCTTAGTTCCTATAAGAGGTACATTTGGGAAATTTCCATAACGGTCAATGATCTTGATCCTGTCATAGATTCGATTGTACCAATCGATGTCAGAGTTGGTAAGAGACATGATTCTCTGCGACCAACGTAAAGTACTTTTTTGATCCCAAAATGCAGCATACTTTGGCAAATGGGAAATTAACCATTTGTATAGCAGGGGTACACAACATGTGATCATTCCTCCCCTATACAAATTTCTTAAGTGTGCAGAATGATATGCATCTGCGAGCAAGGTCGGTACAGGGTTTCCAATAAGAAAAACCTTAATGGCATTGATATCAACGAAGTTATCAATGTTGGGAAACAAAAATAACCCGTAGGTGAGTAAAACAAAGATGCTCTCAAAAGCGGCCACGTTCCCTATACTAGCAAAGTACAGAGCTTTCTTTATCAAGAACTGGGCTGGCAAACCCTGGATTCTACCCTTAGTGGTCATGTGAGTCCTGACTTCTGACTCATCCAAATAGATTGCTCTTGCAATGGTTTGATCCTTTGGAATTTCTTCCAGTCCAAAAAAGGGAGCTTGATCTGTAATATGTAAATTAGTCAGGTGAGAATAGTCCTCCAGTGTTGGTGCTAGTTGATAATCCGGGAATGTGAAACAGTGATATACCGGATCATAGAACTGGATTAGTGTGGACATGATTCCTTCGATTATATGGACCCTTAACAGAGACAACAGTCCTCCATACTTAGCTCTGAAAGCCTCAGGGTTGGTTATCATCCTCGCCAGACCTCTTAAATCCTCTAATTTTGGAACCTTGAAGGTGTACTTATGAGTCTTCCTTCTACCGAAATCCATTAGCAATCTCTTTATCTGATATTTGCAATCATTGTCTTAGTTTAATTTGAAAAAGAGAGACTAGAAGAGAAGATTTTTCTTTGTTTTAATGTTTTTTTTAAAATGAATGGATGAATGCAGCACACAAAAACATAGAAAAAACATGGGGTCAAAGGGTCGGTGTCATGAAGTCAAGGCTCTACCCATCCCCAAAGGTTTATACTGGTATTTTTTGTACCTGTCCTCAAAATCATTGACCCCTCTTGGGATTACGGCAACAAGCGGATCGCCAGCGAGCTGTAGTATCTTGGAGTAGTCTTAAATTAGGGTAGTATCGCGTGACAACTATTTCCGATAGCTTCCGCACTACAAAATGGTTTAAGCCTATTAAAATCCTCAACTTCTCAAATAACCCAATGGAACAATCTACTTTCAACAACCCAAGTAGTATAGGCATTGAATTCGCAAAGGGCATCCCCACTTATTCGATGGTCGACCGAGACCTCTTATCTGGGATTCACTCCCCGTAAGATTACCCATCTAGTGCCATCACTTATCTTAGGTGTATACTCAATCTTTCCAGATGCGGCATCATACGCATTCCCATTAGCAGAAAAGTAAACACAAATATCAATTAGGAAAAGCAGTATATATATTTGTCCTAACATCCTAGACCTCTAGTCTTATGATCCTATACAGACAATGACTCCCCAGCAGGGTCGTCATTTCTGTGACACTTTGTGAATTCAAGGCCTTCTACCTAAGCCTGTAAAAGGTCTTCTCTTACCGTAAGACTGCAAGAGATAAATACCTCCCACTGTGGTCGCCATTCTGCTGTAGAGCGATTTTTGTGGTTTCGAATCACTGTCGCTTTGGTACTACAGTTCGATTCATTTTTATCCTATGGAGCTGATTAAGGAAGGGAAATAGATGTCTCCAATTAACCCTACTTGCATACTGAGGTTAAATAGTCAAAACTGTTGGTTTACAGATGCTATCAAAAGGGGGGCCTGTCTTAGGTTATTTGCTTAAAAAAATAGTGTCTCAACTATTTGCGAGGCTTTTGGTAAGGTGTTAGGTCTGATGCTTCTTGATTGATGTATAGAGGTACTGGATTTTGAGTTTTTGATTAGTATGTGTCATACCCCAAATTTTGACCACTAATATTTGCCATCATTGTGCAAATCATTATCACAATATGGAGGAACCATCATACTTCATCAGTCTCCCCAAAGATGGGTGAGCATCCACTACAATCAAAATTAGGGTTTCAAGCCCTCTCTGAGTGCTTAGACAAAGGATCAATCAAGGAATGACATGATCTTCAACTTGTCTAACCTCTCAAACATCCACAATGGATCAAAAGGACTCCCACTTCAAGGATAAAGCACAAGGCTGCTCCCTTCTAGGTGGATCAAGTCTCAAGATCGACAGTGTCACCAAATTAGGGTTTTGGTCGACTAAGGCCTCCAGATGGAAATTTTTCATCTGGGCACAAGCCAATGATCCAAAACATAACCTAATATACTCCATGGAACCTCATGGACCCAATCATCAAGTCAATTTTGCCTCAAAGGATGCATTCATCAAAAATCAGGAATTAGGGTTTCCTGACCTAATTCACCCCTAAGTTGACTTTTGGGACAAAACATGAGCCAAGACCTCAAGACATGGTTTGAGGGTCTCTAATGAACTATATTGATCCATTTGTAACAAAGAATTAATCCAAGAAGCTTGAGCAACAAGTCTCAATTTCATCTGCACCACAATTAGGGTTTTAAGGAAAAAGTCAACTGTAACTTTGACTTTTGACCAGGACATGCTCCCAAGCCCTAAGACATGATTCAATATGCCCTATGACACCCATGGAACATGTCCATCAAGTTTTATTTAGGTCAAGGACATGATTTCCTGAAGAATTGCACAGTTTGGAATTCATCTGATAAAAAGTCAACTGTGCACAAAAGTCAACTTTGACTTTTTGAGATTTTTGACCAAAATGGATTTTTAACCCTAAAATGATGTTAATGTATGATTTGAATCATCATTCATCAAGAAAAATCAAGAAAAGTTGGATAACTTGTAAAAGGGGTAACCATAAAAACTTAGAAAATTTTCTAAGTTAAAAATAAAGTGACAAGGGTAACAACTTTGGAGGATCATAACTCCTAAACCACAAAGCCATTTTCCTCATCCAAATATGGATTTGTAGCCCTCACTACCCTTTACAAAAACTTCAACTAGACCTAAGTCCAATTCATTAAGGATTTTGAGTTATGGAGTGATCAAAGTGGCTGAAAAGTGAAAATGTCACTTTTTCCAACACTTAGTGAAATTTTCACTAAGTCCAAATCTGTCTTCACTTTTTGCCAAATGTAGGGGGATTTTTCACTTGGATTCAAAAGAGAACAAAACCAAACATGTTCAAACAGTTGTTGTATCATGTAAGGGCTTTCCAAAATGGTCAAGAACATTGCCAAATTCCATTTGGGCTATGAGATATGACATTGGCAAGTTGCCTTGTTGAAATCTATCAAAGCAAGGCAGAATTTGCAATTTTGCTCGATTTACCAAAATCAGCCAAATCCAAATGCTCCTATCCACTTGGACACATCAGAGGATTGAATCTAAAGGGAACAATCACTGAGCCAAGCCTCCAAATTCCATGGAACAAGAAATAGCATGTTGAACCTAGAATGACCAAAATAGGGACAAGACTCCAAATTTGGATTGAAGCATTCAATGGAAGCATCAAGGTGGCATGGACTGAGCCATTCTCATCTGAAATCAGTCAAGACTTATCCAAGACCAAGGGAACCACAGCTCTGAGCCCTAACCTCTAGTCAATGGCTAGAGGAGACTTGCATTTCCATTGGCCAACATTGAACAAACACCTGCTGCAGTTGCCATTCACTGTGGATCCCAAAACAAACTTGGTCTACTATAAATAGAGCTCAATTGTGATCAGTTTGAGTACACCAAAGCCATCAAACAGATGCTTTCCTCAAAATCTCTTCTTTCACCTCAAATTTGCCTTCCAAAGCAAGTAATTCTGAGTTTTTGAGATAGAGAGCAATTCCACCCAAACTAATCACACACACACCTCATATATATCATATGTAAGCTGTGCAAACCATCAAAAGTGACCTGTAATCACAACATCACAAAGTCACCTCTCAAAACCTCAAAATAGCATTTTTTTGCATTTTTCAAGCCATGTCTTGATTCAGTCACTTTCCAAACCAGATAAAACCTCAAACACACTCCAAATATCATCCTTGAACTATCCTAAATGGTTCCCACCATCTGGAACACCATTTTAGGGAGTTGCTATTTTGGTCACTTTTAACCCCTTTTGCAAGAAAGGGACTGTTTGTGTTTTTGCAGGTACCAGCTGATTCCAATCATCCTAAAAGCATCCAAGGGATCATTTGAGGTGGTTCAAAGCATAAAATCATATCTGGAGCAAGAGGGTTGGCAGATTGCAGAGAAACCTCCAAAATCCCAAAGAAGGGTAAGCCTCTCAACTTGCACTCACCAAAACATGGGTGCATTTGAAGTCCACTGAGTATGCATCCATTGTACATGTCACATGTGTTGTGTTTGTGCCAATTGATCATGTAATTCATGCCTGCATCCAAGTGTAGCATAGAAAATGCAATCATAGGCCATTTTCAAAACCACTATCGGGTTTTGAGGAGGGAGTGTGATCTGAAAAAACCACCACCACCATTGGATTCCTTGTGAAATTTTGGCCCATATACATATAAATTTTGTCTCCAACCATTAAGAATTGAGAAAGTTATGACCTTCACGTTTTTGAGCTAAAACTTGCCTTGGGCAAGCCAAAACCAAGGCATGACTTGTGTATTTGTTGGTTTGTTTCAAACAATGGATGTATCACCACCCCAGTGGTAAGGCGCGCGCCTTGTATGCTTGAGGTCGTGGGTTCAAACCCCACCCATGCCATTTTGTGATTTTTTCACATTTTTGCTATTTTTCCAACTATTTTCATGTTTTGTTAATTATTTGGAAAATTTATAACTCTTTCAATTTTAATTATTTTTTATTGGTTCTTTTTGCAAAAAATCACCAAAATGTTGAAATATTTTATTCCACAAAAAAAATTAAGTTTGTATTATTTATTTAATATAATTAGTATTTTTGTGAATAAATTCATTTTATTTATTTTTAAACATTTTAAAATGAATATTCATCTCGAAAAATCAAGACCAAATGAGTTTTAATATCTTTTGTGATTTATACCTCATTTTTTAAACCTTAAACAAAAATCACAAGTGGTTTATTCAAACCTATTTGGTATTTTTCATTGATTTTCTTTGAATATTTACTTTTAAAGAATAAAATTAGGGTTTCTTTGGTTTTCACTCAAACAGATCATTGTCAAACACTCATGGGCCTCTAATAGAGTGTAAGACCCAATCCTTTTTTGACTAAATCATTTTTGGGCCTCAGTGTATTGTATAAGTCCCGATACCGTCAAAAACAAACGGCGCGATCGTCGCCTTTTGAAAAATCAAACTTTGGGCCTCTCCTCGAGCTATAAGACCCATTCAAAATTCTATGGGCCTCTAATAGAGTGTAAGACCCAACCCCCCTTTTAACCAAAACCATTTTGGGCCTCACTTATTGTATAAGTCCCTCTGCGTTAAAAGAAAACCTCGGCGCGATCGCCATTTTTAAACGAAAAGTCAAACTGGGCCTACCCTCGTGTTATAAGCCCCACTCTTTTTCTTTAAAACCTTTTGGGCCTCTTGAGAGAGTGTAAGACCCATCCCTTTGTACAGAAAACCTTTTTGGCCTCAGTCACTTGTATAAGTCCCTCTGTACAAACTTTAAACAGTGCGCTCACTGATAAAACCCTGGGCCTCTCCTTGAGCTGTAAGCCTCAAGTCTTTCTTTTTCAAAGCACTTTCTCCTTTGATTTTGAAATATACTGTTGTTTTCAATCTTTCTTTGTTGAACAATTAACCAAACAGCATGGAAGCTCTACAACTGGGTAAGTGTTTATACGCTTCATTTACCGCTTTCATATACATATAAACTGTATTGTGGGGCTGTTTCACTGTAAGTCTTCTTTCATAAACTCATATCAATTGTGTAATAATAGTATAGATATTTAGAGTTTCCCCGGAAACTACGTCTAGAACTAGGTGATGCCGTTTCGTTTATTCGTAGAAATAGACAACTAGATCCCCAATAGGATCACCAGATACAGTCTTCTCTTCGGCTGTCCTCGTTAGGAATTGTCAAGAAACTCTACTCCCAGAGATGAATGTATTCTCCGTGAATGGTATCTTTGAGTTTCTTCCAAATTCTCAAACTTTCCTGACTTGATCTATTCCTTGTGAATAGCTTGCCTTGAATTTCTCGGGGTTTGGGGACCCACGGGCTTCTTAAAAGCATCGGCCTCCTCTTGGGCTTAATACAAGGACCCACAGGCTTCCTAAAAGCAACCTTGCCTCCTCTTGGGCTTAGTACAACGACCCTACGGCTTCTTAGAAGTATTCACAGCCTCCTCTTAGGCTTCGTATAATGATCTCTTCCTCCGGGAATGATAGCCTCCTCTTGGGCTTCGTACAAGGACCGATTGGCTTCTTAAAAGTTTCTAGCCTCCTCTTGGGCTTCGTACAAATTGTCCCGACGACCTCCTAGAGGTGTAGGAACAAAACTTAGTCATCTTCATAGAATAGTCCTTTCATAGAGTCTACTACTGTTTTTCAAAGCATGGTACAAAAGGTGAAACTCTAGACACGGACAGTCTAACTTCCTTGAGTCTCAAAGACATTCTCAAGTGACCCCTTCGTTAAATAGGAAGGAAACCCGCAGACTCGGACAGTCTCAATACCCTTTGGATTTCCCGCTTCCTTAAAGAACAGGAATAACCCAGATCCTTGAATCAAATCCATGAGTACAGTGTTGCTCATATAAGAACTGATTTTCTCTTCAAAATCAGTATACTGGACCTGTCACTCAACTGAAATAGCAACCATAGCCTCCTCTTGGGCTTTGTACAATGATCCTCCCCAGCGGAGTCAAACAACGTTTAGCCTCTCTCTCGGGCTTTGTACGAGACACATAAGAGACTCCCTCGTTGAGTCAATCACCCTTTCGCCTCCATCTCAGGCTTTATACGAGATACAAAAGGGTTCTTACTGAGCCAAACGAATTTTCGCCTCCATCTCGGGCTTCATACGAGATACCAAAAGATTCCCTCGTCGAGTCAAAAACCTTTTAGCCTCTCTCTCGGGCTTTGTACGAGACACATATTAGCCTCCTCTTAGGCTTTATATAAGAAAACCACTGGTTAATCCAATTAACCTTTTAGCATCAAAGCTGTGCCTCGTTCACAGTACAAAAACATCAATAACTCCTTCCCCTTCCATCTAATCGCTGTAAGCGGCAAGCCTCTGGATTATTTACATCCACGCCACTGTCCCTCTTTTAGCATGAGAAATTCCTAAGGAAAGATAGCATTGCTCTACACTGAGTTAAAGTCTTCTCCTTCAGGTTAAAATCCCTATAAAGGAAATTATGGCATTGCCGGATTCACAAATCCCGGTTAAAGTAATTCTCCTTTTTAAACATTTGTCATAGACTAACCCCTCTTTAGAGATGAAAAATTCTCTCTAAATTAAACCCCTTTAGCTTCACATCTTGGGCTTTAAACAAGATACAAACCACCTTTCGCTTCACGTCTTGGGCTTTGAACAAGACACCAAAAACACCCATTTCCTCCCATAGAATAGGAGGAACTACGAACGCTCTGATTTCCCTGTTTCGGTAAACGGGAATACATAGGCATAAGATCGAAAGAAAAGATCTTAGCGAGAACATTAAACAAAAACCCAAAATCCCATAGCATCAGTCCTAACATCCTAATCCTTGTTCCCCGCCAGAAACCTTCTGTCAAAGATAAAAAGAAAGAAAATAGTATTGGCGAAAATACAAATAACCAGTACAAAGGCCCCCCCACATTGATAGCATCCATAACCTAACAGACTGCTGTTTAAACTCAGTATGCAAGCAGGGTTAATTGGAGACATCTATTTCCCTTCCTTCGTCAGCTTTAATAGGGTAAAAATGAATCGACCTGTAGTAAGCTCAAACCGCAGAGAGCGACCAACGCTTAAGAACCGCGTCCAAAATCGCTCGCTACAAAAAAAATGGCGCCCACCGTGGGGTCGGTTCTTTCTTTCTTACAATTTAAACCATGGGTAAGTCATTTTCATGGCGGTGGCCGCCAACAGAAAAGTGGCGCCCACCGTGGGGCAGTTCAAAGTTAGATCTAGGCACGGTCTTCTTTTTTTTCTCTTCACTTGTGTGAATACCACAGATTGGGGCTTCCGCCAGGGAACCCATTTTCTGTCAGGAACTTAGGATTCATAGCTTTAAAGGTCTAGGATGTTTAGGACAAATATATATACCGCTTTTCCTAATTGCTATACGTGTTTATTTTTCTGCTAATGGGAATGCGGGTGATGCCGTATGTGGAAAGATTGAGTATACACTTAAGATAAGTGATGGCGACGGGGTCGACCATCAACCTCAGTGGAGGCTGACCAATGCAACCCATTCTCTCACCTAGACAATGGGCCGGTTGTTAAGTCTGAGAAGCTGAGGAGCCAAACCCTTTCGTAGTGCAAAAACTATCGGAAATAGTTGTTACGCGATACTACCCTCATTTGAGGCTGGTGATCTATTCTCGGTGAATGGCACTTACTCTAAGATTGCTCTACAACTCACTGGCGATCCGCTTGTTGTTTTACTTTCCTAGGAGGAGCTGATGATAATGAGTACAGGTACGAAAATTGCCCCTAGTATAAACCTTTGGGGATGGGTAGAGCCTTGACTTCATGACAACGACCCTTTGACCCCATGTTTTTTCTATGTTTTTGTGTGCTGCATTCATGCATTCATTTAAAAAACATTAAAACATTCAAAAAAGATTTTCTCTTCTAGTCTCTCTGTTTTACAAATTAAACTAACACTGTGATTGCAAATATCAGAGAAAAGGATTACGCTAATGGATTTCGGTAGAAGGAGAACTCATAGTTACACCTTCAAGGTTCCAAAGCTAGAGGATTTGAGAAGGTTAGCGAGGATGATCACTAACCCTGAGGCTTTCAGAGCCAAGCACGGAGGTCTGCTACCACTGTTAAGAGTCCATGTGATTGAGGGAATCATGGATGCGCTCATTTAATTCTACGATCCGCTTTATCACTGTTTCACATTCCCGGATTACCAGCTATCACCAACGCTGGAGGAGTATTCTCATCTGATTGATCTACATATCACAGATCGAGCTCCATTTTCTGGACTGGAAGAAATTCCAAAGAATCAGACCATTGCAAGAGCCATTCATTTGGACGAGTCTGAGGTCAGGACTCACATGACCACTAAGGGTGGCATCCAAGGTTTGCCAGCCCAGTTCTTGACAAAGAAGGCCCTGTATTTTGCCAGTATAGGAAACATCACTGCTTTTGAAAGCATCTTTGTCTTGCTCACCTACGGGTTATTTTTGTTTCCCAACATCAATAACTTCATCGATATTAACTCCATTAAGGTTTTTCTCATTGGAAACCTTGTGCCGACTTTGCTCGCAGATGCGTATCATTCTGTACACTTGGGAAATTTGTACAGCGGAGGGGAGATCACATGCTGTGTACCTCTGCTTTATAAATGGTTTATTTCCCACTTGCCCAAGTCTGCTGCTTTTTGGGATTGCAAGAGTGCCTTACGTTGGTCCCAGAAGATCATGTCTCTTACCAACTCTGATATAGACTTGTGTAATAGGATTTATGAGGGAATCAGAATTATTGATCGTTGTGGAAACTTCCCCAACGTACCCCTTATAGGAACTAAGGGAGGAATCAACTATCATCCGGTATTGGTTCGCCGTCAATTTGGATACCCGATTAGACATGTTCCCCAGAATGTTCATCTGGAAGGTCTTTTCTTCAAGGAAGGAGAAAATGACAGAGCACTAAATATGGAAATAGTGCACGCTTGGAAACAGGTCCATAAGAAAGGACGAGAGTCTCTGGGAAAACCAGACTGTGTCTCGGTGGAGCCTTATCTCCATTGGGTACAAACTAGAGCTCTCAAGCTAAAAAAGCCTTATCCTCGTTACGGAATTCTTCCGCCGAAAGAATCTGTCATGTACTTCATGACGGAAACTGAAAAGCTTCAGGTTACTCTCAACAAAGTTCAACGGGAGAGATGGTCTTGGAAGAACAAGTACCGCACCCTCGATGTAGAGTGCATCAAAATACATCAATTACTGAAAGAGAAAGATGCTCTGATTGGAATTTTGGAGCAGCATGCTATAGAGAATCAAGATGACCAAAGGAATTTGCTCGCTCCTTTCACCTGGCAAAGGAATGACAACCCGACAATGGCCCAAGAGCCCCGGTCAAAGAAAAGGAAGATACCAGAATCATCACCCGACTTCTCTTCAGAGAGGACTCGGGACCCATTAGTTTAGGTTTCTGTTTCTGCACCTTGTAATCTACTGTATTTCCATTTCTGTAATCCTTTGAATTCAATAAAAAAGGGTTTCCCCACTGTTTGATATTTGCAATCTAATTGTCGAAGTTTATTTTGATTAAACTATAAACAATTAATATAATCATTGCATTAATCATTCTCACATCACGTATTTTTCTTATCTACGAATCTCACGTTTGTGTCTCGGTTCTAGAGTCAAACTGTCTCATTCGTATAATACTTGGGCCAATCGTCAGAAAAAGATGGATGATCTTGAGGAAGAAAATAGAGGGTTGAAAGAAGAGATCGACGCTCTAAGAGAGGATGTGAGAAAGCTTCGTAACGACATGCAAGCCATGGCAGAAGCTCAGCTACAAAAAATTGTGATCTCAGAGATCACCTCAACGCCCATAGTGGAGAAGTATGATCCTAGGTATCAGATGCCGAAAGATCGTCCTTGGGGCATGCCTGTTAACTATATCCTGGAAGGATATGTTCCTCCGATCATTGAAGATCAGGGAATCACAACAGAAGCCGCTGGGCCTGAAGGTTACAATCTTCGGGAAAGCGAAGATGCCAGGGGCATACTGAAGACTCCTGAAGGTTACAAACTTCGGGAGATGCCAAGACTCACTACCGTAGTCACGGTACCACCCCCTGTGGTGCACACTGTCCCGGAAGGACAGATTCCACAGACACCTTCTGGTAAGAAGGAAACTACGTTTGACAGAATGGAGGAATTCCAGGAGCAGTTCTTGGAAATGCAGAAGGAACTGCAAGCCATTCGCGGTCAGGATCTATTTGGAAAGGATGCCGCAGATCTCTGCTTGGTCCCAAATGTGAAAGTCCCGCACAAATTTCAAGTGCCCGACTTTGAAAAGTACAAGGGTAACTCTTTCCCTCAAAGCCATCTGGTGATGTACGCTCGGCGAATGTCAGCTCAGACGGAGAATCAGGACCTACTGATTCACTACTTTCAGGATAGTTTAACCGGTGCCGCACTCAAATGGTACATGGGTTTAAACCGTGCCACGATCGGCACAATCAGAGATCTTGGCACTGCCTTCATCCAACAATACAAATACAATTTGGACATGGCACCCGACAGAGATCAACTCAGATCGATGTCGCAAAAGGACAAGGAAACCTTTAAGGAGTATGCTCAAAGGTGGCGTGAAATTTCCGCTCAAATTTGTCCACCTCTGGAGGAAAAAGAGATGACAAAGATCTTCTTAAAGACCTTAAGCTCATTTTACTATGACCGAATGGTTGCCAGTGCACCCAGTGACTTCACCGAGATGGTGGGCATGGGCGTACGTCTTGAGGAAGCCGTCCGAGAAGGACGTTTGGTAAAAGACACTGGATCGTCGAGCGGTACTAAAAAATACAGTAGTGCTCTCCCTAAGAAAAAAGAGCAAGATATTGGGAATATCTCTCTCGGAAAGCAAAGGCGATGTTATCAACCGGTAGCAGCTGTGACTCCTGCTATCAACCCTGCGTCTATTCCTACGTATCAACCTCTGGTTGCGCAGAGCCAACCTAATCAGCAAAGGACACAACAGCCTCTTCAGCAGGCTCGTCCTCCATACAACAACAACCGTACAACACGGCCACCAGGATTTGATCCTATACCTGTGTCGTACGCAGAGCTGTTTTCGTTACTACTGGCTAAAGGGCACATTCAGACTAAATCTCCTCTTACAGTACCAGAAAATCCGCCTTTTTGGTTTAAGGTGGATCAAACTTGCCCTTATCATCAAGGAGGTCCAGGGCATAACATAGAGACTTGTCTCAATTTCAAGTCCGGCGTGCAAAAACTTGTTAGGAGTGGGGTCTTATCCTTCAAAGATACAAATCCTAATGTTCTTATGAACCCGCTGCCTCAACATGAGAAAGCTGCAGTCAATTTGATAGAAGGAGAGACTAACGATGTCTATCAAATATACGATGTACTCTTGTTGAAAACCAATTTGGTCAAGATGCATTGTAGACAGAGTGGATATGGCCATGTGCCACCTCATAACTATCACCAGTGTGATATCTGCTCTAAAGACAACCAAGGATGTTCTGTAGTGCAAGCAGCTCTACAGGAACAAATGGATCTCGGATGGATCCAAGAGCATCGAGTTAATGGAGTTAACATGGTCTACACGAATTCTAACGTCATTCAGAACCACGATATCCATACAATGAATGTCAACTTGGTGGCAATGCACTCAAGGCAAAGCCAGTATCATAATCTACCGCGGCACGATTATAGTTCTTGTCTGACTTGCTCGGTAAACAAACAGGGTTGCTCTTTTGTACAAGAAGCCCTCCAGCGTCAGACTACCATGATAGGAACTCCTATCAAATCAACATGGTTCAGATCTTCGATATCTGCATGATGAATACCAACCTGGTAGAGTTACATGCTGAACAGGTCCGACTCGGATTCCTAATTGCAGATGACTATCAAAGCTGTAAAGCAGGTTGCGAAAACGATCGAGGTTGTACCCTTGTCCAGGAGGCACTTCAGCACTTGTTAAATCACTGGTGGATGCCAATTTACATGGACGAAGATACTCAACAGATTAGTATCAGTAATAGGAACCCCACTCGGCGTCAGAGTCAGGATGTCCGATCTGTGGAAGCTAACCTAGTGAGGTTACATTGTATTCAAACTGGGCGTGGCCAGGTGCCACCACACAACTATGAACGTTGCGGCCTCTGTTTGGAAAGTAACCAAGGGTGTTACTTTGTGAGAGCAGCTCTTCAGGGTCAGGTCGATCGTGGAGAAATTCGTCCATATCCGAGTTCTGGACCCATCAACTGGACGCCGAACTACCTTGCCGAGCAAGTTAAGGATGTTGTCACGATCTCTGGTCATCACAGGACCAGGGATGTTTTTGCCATTATCCCTCTACTTGACGAATCTAAAGTTCCCAACCGGGAACGGATCGAAATTAATTATGATGGTCAGAAAAATCAGAAAGTTCCCATAGTCATCTATCTACTGGGACCACTACCGTATGAATCAGCTAAGGTTATCCCTTACAAATACGGTGCAACGACAATTGAGAATGGAAAGAAAATTCCATTACCCTCCGTTGTGAACATTGCAGACATCAGTCGAGTAACACGGAGCGGTCGAATCTTCAACCGAGGGGTTGGAGAACCTAACAAGGAAAAGGAACTTCAGACAGAAGCTCTCGATCCATCAGTCGGTCAATCCAGTAATCCCGACCTTTCGAAAAATAATGATGAGATGCTGAAGCTCATCCAAAGGAGTGAATACAACATTGTTGATCAGTTGTTACAGACTCCTTCAAAGATCTCGGTATTATCACTGTTGCTCAGTTCAGAAGCCCACAGGGAGGCTCTACAGAAAGTCTTGGAGCAAGCCTTTATGGAACAGGATGTAACAATCAGACAGTTCGATAGCATTGTCTCTAACATCACTTCCTGCAATAATTTGGGATTTAGTGATGAGGAATTACCTGAAGAGGGTCGCCGTCATAACATGGCGCTCAATATCACAGTTAACTGCCAGGATGATGTTTTTGCCAGCGTACTAGTAGACACAGGGTCAGCCCTGAATGTTATGCCGAAGTCCACTTTGATGCAATTATCATTCAAGGGACCTTCGATGAGAACCAGTGAGGTCATCGTCAAAGCATTCGACAGATCCAGAAAAATAGTTATCGGCGAAGTTGATCTTCCCATAACTATTGGTCCTCACACTTTCCAAGTCAATTTCCAGGTCATGGACATCCGGGCAACGTACAGTTGTTTATTAAGGAGACCTTGGATACACCAGGCTGGAGCGGTTACTTTGACCCTCCACCAAAAGCTAAAGTTCGTCAAGAACGATCAACTTGTCACAGTTTGTGGGGAACAAGCCTTGCTTGTGAGTAACTTATCATCATCTATTGGTATAGAACCCGAGGAGGTTATTGGAACGCAGTTCCAAGCACTATCGGTGAGCAAAGATAATCAGTTCAAAGGAGGAACCTCGATTTCCTCATACAAAGATGCTATCAAAGCGGTCGAGAGTACCGATACAAAAGGATGGGGACAGCTTGTCATTCCTCATGACAATAAAACAAAAAAGGGTCTTGGTTTTTCTGCAACCTGTACCCAGACAGGTGCCAACGGCGAAAGTCTTCATCCCCTTCAAAACTTCTTCCATAGTGGAGGTTTTCTTCACCCAGTGTCTCAGGCAATACATGGTATCAATGAGGAAGATCCCTGTGACACAGATGAAGAATGGAAGTCCTATCTTAATGAGGACGGTTATATGTCTCAGGAGGAGGTGCCTATACCATTTTGCTATCCCGCACAGAGCCCGAGATTTATACCAAGGTCAGACGTCGAAATGATATATGGAGATTGTGATCCGGAAGGATGCCGTGCTCCGCCAAATTCATTAGAGGAGGACACTCTGATGAAAGACAACTTTGACCACAACTACTTTGGCCTAATGGATGGTCTGCCAATGTGGCAGCCTTACCCAGGAAACTTGGGGCAAGAAAGTCAGCCGAGTAATGAAAATCAGCTGACCGTCATTGAACAGAATACCTGTGTCCCCACCATGTCATGGGATAAACACTCGGGTCATTTAGAAACTACTCAACATGAAGATGAATTCGCAACGTTTGCAGGACTTGAATTCATCAACTATGCTTTTCCCGAGGTCAACGTCATCGAGAGAGATGACTCCTCAAGTTCGAAAGAAGTGTGGGACACCTTGGGACAACCAAGTGGAAAGTACAACTATATGGTCAAGTACACCGCTCCCGAAAGCTCTCGTATCAGGTTCGAAGATATTCAGCATACTGGATGGGGAGATACAGCTGAGAGCACAAATGCTATGAAAAATGCAACACAGGAATTCTCCTACGACAATTCTGCCTGGGAGACAGATTCCAATGATCATGCTCCACCAGAAATCAGCGTCATTTCTGAAGACAAATCAAGGAAGGTGCCAGACTTTGTGATTCACCGAGGAGTTAGCCGCCAATGGGTTGTCGTCGAGGTTCCGAAGATCGTTCATCAGTCAAAGTAATTGCCATCTTTTAACTTTTCACCCTGCCCAGGTGAAACAGATGTTTTGATAGGGCTCGCTTTCTGTAAATTTCCCTCTTCGCTTTGCCCAAAGCGACAGAGTTTTGTTTTATAGGGCTGTAGTTTCAAGAATCAATTTGTTCATTAATAAAATAACGTCGTTCTGTAATTTCCACATTAATTGTTGTTTTCTCTTTTTTCTTTTTCAGAAAATGGTAATTCTAAAAAACAATTCAAATAAAAACAAGCAGTAAAATAAAACACTGCACACACTTGCATTTCCTCTATCTCTTCTAAACACGAATCATCACGTCATGCAGATTGCTTGTTTTGAACCCCGTTGAAACATATGATCCGATGCCTTCTCCCAACTTTGAGTTCCCGATATTCGCGGCTGAAGAAGAAAATGACAACGACATTCCAGAAGAGATCTCTTGACTACTCAGACAAGAGGAAAGGTCCATTGAACCTCACAAAGAGCCGTTCAAAATGGTAAACTTGGGTTCAGAAAAAGAGAGAAAAGAAATTAGGATTGGGGCACTGCTCAGTCCAACTGCCAAAGAGAGTTTGATAAAGCTTCTCAAAGAATTTCCCGATGTATTTGCTTGGTCCTATCAGGATATGCCAGGGTTGGATACCAACATCGTGGAACATCACTTACCGTTGAGATCGGAATGTCCGCCAATAAAGCAAAGGTTGAGACGCACTCACCCGGACATGGCCATCAAAATCATAGAGGAGGTGCAGAAACAGATTGACGCGGGTTTCCTCGCTGCGTCTGAATATCCTCAATGGTTAGCCAACATCGTACCCGTTCCCAAAAAGGACGGAAAGGTCAGAATGTGTGTCGACTACAGAAACCTGAACAAGGCTAGTCCAAAGGACGACTTTCCTTTACCACACATTGATATGCTGGTAGACAGCACAGCAAAGTTCAAAATTTTCTCCTTCATGGATGGATTCTCGGGCTATAACCAAATCAAAATGGCGCCGAAAGACATGGAGAAAACTTCGTTCATTACCCCATGGGGTACCTTTTGTTACAAAATGTCGGGGCAACCTATCAAAGGGCCATGACTACTCTGTTTCATGACATGATACACAAGGAAATCGAGGTATATGTCGATGATATGATTGCAAAATAAAAAACAGAGAGTGAGCACGTTGAACATCTGTCAAAATTGTTCGAACGTCTAAGAAAATTCAAACTCCGCTTGAATCCCAACAAGTGCACCTTCGGTGTCCGTTCAGGGAAACTACTAGGGTTCATCGTCAGCCAGAAAGGAATTGAGGTTGATCCTGACAAGGTCAAGGCCATTCAAGAAATGCCTTCTCCGAAAACTGAGAAACAAGTCAGAGGATTCTTGGGAGTTTGAACTACATCTCCAGATTCATATTCCTCATGACCGCCACTTGTGCGCCAATCTTCAAATTACTCAAAAAGAACCAGGATTGCGTTTGGTCAAAAGATTGCCAAACGCCTTCGACAGTATTAAGGAATATCTATTGAATCCTCTGATTCTATCACCTCCAGTGGAAGGAAGACCACTGATCATCTACCTCACAGTCTTGGAAGACTCAATGGGGTGTGTACTTGGCCAACAAGACGAAACCAAATGGAAAGAGTATGCCATTTACTATTTGAGCAAGAAATTCACCGACTGCGAAACTCGGTACACGATGCTTGAAAAAACTTGCTGCGCTTTGGCTTGGGCAGCCAAACGTCTTTGCCAATACATGATTCATCATACTACTTGGTTGGTCTGCGAAATGGATCCAATCAAGTATGTTTTCGAAAAACCTGCTCTTACGGGAAGGATTGCCCGCTGGCAGATGTTATTATCAGAATATGACATAGAATACCACGCTCAGAAAGCCGTTAAAGGAAGTATTTTAGCCGATCATTTGGTTCATCAACCGATTGACGATCAAGAATTAATCGGGTTTGACTTCCCAGACGAAGGGCCAGAACCACGTTCCCAATGGGGACTTATCTTTGACGGAGCAGTTAATCATTACGGAAACGAAATTGGGGCAATCATTGTTACCCCTCAGGGTACCCAGATTCCTTTCACTGCCGGACTTACGTTCAAATGTACGAACAACGAGGCCGAATACGAAGCTTGTATTATGGGTCTCGAAGAAGCAATTGATTTAAGGATCAAAAATTTGGACGTATACGACAATTCAGCTTTGGTTATCAATCAGATAAAAGGAGATTGGAACACATACCAATCAGGACTGATTCCTTACAAAGACTATGCAAGAAGGTTGCTACCTTTCTTCAACAGAGTCGAGTTTCATCACATCCTTCGTGAGGAGAATCACATGGTTGATGCTTTAACCGCCCTCTCTTCCATGATTAGTGTAGGTCAATGGAACGACCTACCTAGGATCGACATGATGCGCCTTGAACGGCCCGCTTACATCTTCACGATTGAAGCAGTCATAGACGACAAACCTTGGTATCATGATATCAAATGCTTCCTTCAGAAACAAGAGTACCCACCTGGGGCATCCAGGAAAGATAGGAAGACCCTCAGAAGATTGGCTGGAAACTTCTTCCTGAGCGGTGACACTCTCTATAAGAGAAATTTTGACATGGTCTTGCTCTGATGCGTAGACAGACCAGAAGCAGACATGCTTATGAAAGAAATTCATGAAGGATCCTTCGGCACTCATGCCAATGGACACACAATGGCGAGAAAAATTTGAAGAGCAGGGTACTACTAGTTGACCATGGAATCCGACTGCTACAAGTACATGAGGAGGTGTCACAAGTGTCAGATATACTCCGACAAAATTCATGTACCGCCATCACATCTCAAAGTTCTTTCTTCCCCGTGACCATTTTCCATATGGGGAATCGACATGATTGGCTTGATTGAACCTAAGGCTTCAAACGGACATCGGGTCATCCTGGTAGCCATTGACTATTTCACCAAGTGGGTCGAAGCAGCGTCGTACGCTAATGTAACCCGACAAGTGGTGGTCCAATTTATCAAAAACAATATCATCTGCCGTTATGGTGTTCCAAGCGAGATCATTACTGATAATGGATCTAACTTGAACAATAAGATGATGAAAGAGTTGTGCGCTGAATTCAAGATTGGACACCATAACTCATCTCCCTACCAACCAAAGATGAACGGAGCGGTAGAAGCGGCTAACAAGAACATCAAGAGGATTATTCAAAAGATGGTTGTAACCTACAAAGATTGGCACGAGATGCTACCCTTTGCTCTTCACGGTTATCGCACATCTGTCTGAACTTCAACAGGGGCTACCCCTTTCTCTCTAGTATATGGCATGGAAGCAGTGCTCCCCATAGAAGTAGAGATCCCGTCAATCCGAGTATTGATGGAAGCTAAGCTCACCGAAGATGAATGGTGTCAAGGCCGACACGGCGAATTGAACCTGATCGAAGAAAAGCGAATCACGGCACTATGCCACGGTCAGGTGTATCAACAGAGAATGAAGAGGGCGTTTGACAAAAAGGTCCGACCTCGTGTCTTCAGAAAAGGAGACCTCGTGCTCAAGAAGATACAATCATTTCTCACTGACACTCGGGGCAAATGGACCCCAAATTACGATGGCCCCTATGTGGTCACAAAAGCTTTCTCAGGCAGCGCCTTGAGACTTGTAACCATGGATGGAGAGGAATTTGCCTACCCCACGAATGTTGATGTAGTCAAGAAATACTTCGCCTAAAAAAAACGTCTCGGTGGATTGAAAACCCGAAAGGGCGGTCCAGGAAAAAGTTAGAGACATGAAAAAAAATCATCCCGGTGGATTAGAAATATCAAAGTACAATCCAGGCAAAAATTAGGGATAATGGCAAGTAACTATGTTCAACAGAGGCAAGTCCCTCAGCAGCAGCAGTTACATCATCTGTCAGAAAACTCCAATCAAGGTCATCTTCGATAGAAGCTCAGGATGTCCCGAAGTTAAAGTTGGTAGAAGGATAGTGGTCGTTATGTTTCAACGTAGCCCTTTTCCCTGTAAATTACCATTTTCAAACTTTGTATATACTCTTTGGAATCACGCGTTTGGCTGATCTCCATCTTATCGATAAAATTTGAGCCCTTGTGCTTTTGTTTGTAATTCTTATTTGTTTTAGCTTTATAGAACGACGTTTTTAACATGATTAACGATTCTTGAAATAAAACAAAAATGAATTTACTTGTTAAAACTTTTTCTACTTTTTAATAAAGATGGCAATTTCTTTTGACTGTTGAACATCGAAAGAGCATCGTTTGCGTCTCCAAAGGCGTTCGAGCTTCAAAGTGCAGAATCAAAGTACTCCTTCTAAACCAATACGCCTGAACGAAGGATCAATTGTGTCAGAGACCATGTTTCATCTGACACCCCTCGGCAGAGTTCTTACCTCCTAAGCCCGACCAACGGTATCCCCCGCAGGGACTATCTCTCCTAAGCAAGGTGGAATTGCTATTCTGAACCAACGGTACTTCTTCTCCCCGCGATGGCCGAGTATCCAGGCATGTTCATCCGTCAGTTTGTATGTTGCGTCGGTTTTGTCAGCATAAACATACATACATCATGCATTATTGATTTGCATTCACATTTCATATTGCATCGCTATCACTCTAGTCGGCCTTGCCCCCTAGTGATAAAAGTCCTCTCAATTGAGTTGTCAGCCATTTCCTCGTCAGGAAGTGTTACGTCTGAACAATCTCTCTCCTCCAGTTTTATTTCTGGATTGAAGTTGGGTCCTCGACCACTTTGATAACTTGAACCTCTGATCGAAGATTTGGCAGTATAGCTGCCTTTCTCCGAAAGACCACTGATGAAAAGGTCATCGGCACCTCGAAATTGGATCACATCATATGGCATTTCTCCGAGAAGATCTCCGAGAAAAGTATGATGTAAAGACCCCAAGCGAATGCAGTCTCTCAAGGGACTCGCATTCCCCAAGTAGAGTCAATAAACGACATCTCCAACAGAAAAGTTTGTGCACCCCTACAACTCAGACGACTGGGTTCCCCAGCAAGTCTGACATCAAAACTTTTTCCGTCAAATGGCATCTCCCCAAGAAAATTCGGCGAGAAGTTTGAGGAAAACCGCTACGCATAGCGTCCCTTGTCAATTAAGTTTATTGACAAAAGAAACTAAGACCAGTTCCTTGGTAGGTAACCAGGATCGAGGGGAAGTTTAAATCAAAAACTAAGACCAGTTCCTTGGTAGGTAACCAGGATCGAGGGGAAGTTTGTTTCAGCAACTGAGACCAGTTCCTTGGTAGGAAACCAGAACGAGGGGAAGTTGACAAAAGAAAACTGAGACCCGTTGCTTGGTTGAAGACCAGGATCGAGGGGAAGTTTACCTTTTCTAAGCATCATTGCTCAGCAAAAGAAGATGAATGCGATCCGCCATTCATAGACACCATCAAAATTTTGGGTATTCTGATATTTAATCCTCTTGCACCCCGAATGCCCGAATACCTTCGTCATTCACACCTTCGGGTTCAAGAAGATTAAATAGGGGCATCTGTCATACCCCAAATTTTGACCACTAAGATTTGCCATCATTGTGCAAATCATTATCACAATATGGAGGAACCATCATACTTCATCAGTCTCCCCAAAGATGGGTGAGCATCCACTACAATCAAAATTAGGGTTTCAAGCCCTCTCTGAGTGCTTAGACAAAGGATCAATCAAGGAATGACATGATCTTCAACTTGTCTAACCTCTCAAACATCCACAATGGATCAAAAGGACTCCCACTTCAAGGATCAAGCACAAGGCTGCTCCCTTCTAGGTGGATCAAGTCTCAAGATCGACAGTGTCACCAAATTAGGGTTTTGGTCGACCAAGGCCTCCAGATGGAAATTTTTCATCTGGGCACAAGCCAATGATCCAAAACATAACCTAATATACTCCATGGAACCTCATGGACCCAATCATCAAGTCAATTTTGCCTCAGAGGATGCATTCATCAAAAATCAGGAATTAGGGTTTCCTGACCTAATTCACCCTAAGTTGACTTTTGGGACAAAACATGATCCAAGACCTCAAGACATGGTTTGAGGGTCTCTAATGAACTATATTGATCCATTTGGAACAATGAATAAACCAATAAGCTTGAGCAACAAGTCTCAATTTCATCTGCACCACAATTAGGGTTTTAAGGAAAAAGTCAACTGTAACGTTGACTTTTGACCAGGACATGCTCCCAAGCCCTAAGGCATGATTCAATATGCCCTATGACACCCATGGAACATGTCCATCAAGTTTGATTTAGGTCAAGGACATGATTTCTTGAAGAATTGCACAGTTTGGAATTCATTTGATAAAAAGTCAACTGTGCATAAAAGTCAACTTTGACTTTTTGAGATTTTTGACCAAAATGGATTTTTAACCCTAAAATGATGTTAATGTATGATTTGAATCATCATTCATCAAGAAAAATCAAGAAAAGTTTGATAACTTGTAAAAGGGGTAACCATAAAAACTTAGAAAATTTTCTAAGTTAAAAATAAAGTGACAAGGGTACCAACTTTGGAGGAACATAACTCCTAAACCACAAAGCCATTTTTCCTCATCCAAATATGGATTTGTAGCCCTCATTTCCCTCTACAAAAACTTCAACTAGACCTAAGTCCAATTCATTAAGGATTTTTAGTTATGGAGTGATCAAAGTGGCTGAAAAGTGAAAATGTCACTTTTTCCAACACTTAGTGAAATTTTCACTAAGTCCAAATCTGTCTTCACTTTTTGCCAAATGTAGGGGGATTTTTCACTTGGATTCAAAAGATATCCAAACCAAACATGTTCAAACAGTTGTTGTATCATGTAAGGGTTTTCCAAAATGGTCAAGAACATTGCCAAATTCCATTTGGGCTATGAGATATGACATTGGCAAGTTGCCTTGTTGAAATCTGTCAAGGCAAGGCAGAATTTGCAATTTTGCTCGATTTGCCAAAATCAGCCAAATCCAAATGCTCCTATCCCCTTGGACACATCAGAGGATTGAATCTAAAGGGGACAATCACTGAGCCAAGCCTCCAAAGTCCATGGAACAAGAAATAGCATGTTAAACCTAGAATGGCCAAAATAGGGACAAGACTCCAAATTTGGATTGAAGCATTCAATGGAAGCATCAAGGTGGCATGGACTGAGCCATTCTCATCTGAAATCAGTCAAGACTTATCCAAGACCAAAGGAACCACAGCTCTGAGTCCTAACCTCTAGTCAATGGCTAGAGGAGACTTGCATTTCCATTGGCCAACATTGAACAAACACCTGCTGCAGTTGCCATTCACTGTGGATCCCAAAACAAACTTGGTCTACTATAAATAGAGCTCAATTGTGATCAGTTTGAGTACACCAAAGCCATCAAACAGATGCTTTCCTCAAAATCTCTTCTTTCACCTCAAATTTGCCTTCCAAAGCAAGTAATTCTGATTTTTTGAGCTAGAGAGAAATTCCACCCAAACTAATCACACACACACCTCATATATATCATATGTAAGTTGTGCAAACCATCAAAAGTGACCTGTAATCACAACATCACAAAGTCACCTCTCAAAACCTCAAAATAGCTTTTTTTTTTGCATTTTTCAAGCCATGTCTTGATTCATTCACTTTCCAAACTAGATTAAACCTCAAACACACTCCAAATATCATCCTTGAACTGTCCCAAATGGTTCCCACCATCTGGAACACCATTTGAGGGAGTTGCTATTTTGGTCACTTTTAACCCCTTTTGCAAGAAAGGGACTGTTTGTGTTTTTGCAGGTACCAGCTGATTCCAATCATCCTAAAAGCATACAAGGGATCATTTGAGGTGGTTCAAAGCATAAAATCATATTTGGAGCAAGAGGGTTGGCAGATTGCAGTGAAACCTCCAAAATCCCAAAGAAGGGTAAGCCTCTCAACTTGCACTCACCAAAACATGTGTGCATTTGAAGTCCACTGAGTATGCATCCATTGTACATGTCATATGTGTTGTGTTTATGCCAATTGATCATGTAATTCATGCCTGCATCCAAGTGTAGCATAGAAAATGCAATCATAGGCCATTTTCAAAACCACTATCGGGTTTTGAGGAGGGAGTGTGATCTGAAAAAACCACCACCACCACCATTGGATTCCTTGTGAAATTCTGGCCCAGATACATATAAATTTTGTCTCCAACCATTAAGAATTGAGAAAGTTATGACCTTCACGTTTTTGAGCCAAAACTTGCCTTGGGCAAGCCAAAACCAAGGCATGACTTGTGTATTTGTTGGTTTGTTTCAAACAATGGATGTATCACCACCCCAGTGGTAAGGCGCACGCCTTGTATGCTTGAGGTCGTGGGTTCAAACCCCGCCCATGCCATTTTGTGATTTTTTCACATTTTTCCTATTTTTCCAACTATTTTCATGTTTTGTTAATTATTTGGAAAATTTATAACTCTTTCAATTTTAATTATTTTTTATTGGTTCTTTTTGCAAAAAATCACAAAATGTTGAAATATTTTATTCCACAAAAAAAATTAAGTTTGTATTATTTATTTAATATAATTAGTATTTTTGTGAATAAATTCATTTTATTTATTTTTAAACATTTTAAAATGAATATTCATTTCGAAAAATCAAGACCAAATGAGTTTTAATATCTCTTGTGATTTATACCTCATTTTTTAAACCTTAAACAAAAATCACAAGTGGTTTATTCAAATCTATTTGGTATTTTTCATTGATTTTCTTTGAATATTTACTTTTAAAGAATAAAATTAGGGTTTCTTTGATTTTCACTCAAACAGATCATTGTCAAACACTCATGGGCCTCTAATAGAGTGTAAGGCCCAATCTTTTTTTGACCAAATCATTTTTGGACCTCAGTGTATTGTATAAGTCCCGATACCGTAAAAAACAAACGGCATGATCGCCATTTTTAAACGAAAAGTCAAACTGGGCCTACCCTCGTGTTATAAGCCCCACTCTTTTTCTTTAAAACCTTTTGGGCCTCTTGAGAGAGTGTAAGACCCATCCCTTTGTACAGAAAACCTTTTTGGTCTCAGTCACTTGTATAAGTCCCTCTGTACAAACTTCAAACAGTGCGCTCACTGATAAAACCCTGGGCCTCTCCTTGAGCTGTAAGCCTCAAGTCTTTCTTTTTCAAAGCACTTTCTCCTTTGATTTTGAAATATACTGTTGTTTTCAATCTTTCTTTGTTGAACAACTAACCAAACAGAATGGAAGCTCTACAACCAGGTAAGTGTTTATACGCTTTCATTTACCGCTTTTATATACATATAAACTGTATTGTGGGGCTGTTTCACTGTAAGTCTTCTTTCATAAACTCATATCAACTGTGTAATAATAGTATAGATATTTAAATTTTCCCCGGCAACTACGTCTAGAACTAGGTGACGCCGTTTCGTTTATTCGTAGAAATAGACAACTAGATCCCCAATAGGATCACCAGATACAGTCTTCTCTTCGGCTGTCCTCGTTAGGAATTGTCAAGAAACTCTACTCCCAGAGATGAATGTATTCTCCGTGAATGGCATCTTTGAGTTTCTTCCAAATTCTCGAACTTTCCTGACTTGATCTATTCCTTGTGAATAGCTTGCCTTGAATTTCTCGGGGTTTGGGGACCCACGGGTTTCTTAAAAGCATCGGCCTCCTCTTGGGCTTAATACAAGGACCCATAGGCTAATTAAAAGCAACCTAGCCTCCTCTTGGGCTTAGTACAAGGACCCTACGGCTTCTTAGAAGTATTCACAGCCTCCTCTTAGGCTTCATATAATGATCTCTTCCTCAGGGAATGATAGCCTCCTCTTGGGCTTCGTACAAGGACCGATTGGCTTCTTAAAAGTTTCTAGCCTCCTCTTGGGCTTCGTATAAATTGTCCCGACGACCTCCTAGAGGTATAGGAACAGAACTTAGTCATCTTCATAGAACAGTCATTTCATAGAGTCTACTACTATTTTTCAAAGCATGGTACAAAAGGTGAAACTCTAGACACGGACAGTCTAACATCCTTGAGTCTCAAAGACATTCTCAAGTGACCCCTTCGTTAAATAGGAAGGAAACCCGCAGACTCGGACAGTCTCAATACCCTTTGGATTTCCCGCTTCCTTAAAGAACAGAAATAACCCGGATCCTTGAATCAAATCCATGAGTACAGTGTTGCTCATATAAGAACTGATTTTCTCTTCAAAATCCATATACTGGACCTGTCACTCAACTGAAACAACAACCATAGCCTCCTCTTGGGCTTTGTACAATGATCCTCCCCAGCGGTCTCTCAGGATTTGTACGAGACACATAAGAGACTCCCTCGTTGAGTCAATCACCCTTTCGCCTCCATCTCGGGCTTTATACGAGATACAAAAGGATTCTTACTGAGCCAAACGAATTTTTGCCTCCATCTCGGGCTTCATACGAGATACCAAAAGATTCCCTCGTCGAGTCAAAAACCTTTTAGCCTCTCTCTCGGGCTTTGTACGAGACACATATTAGCCTCCTCTTAGGCTTTATATAAGAAAACCACTAGTTAATCCAATTAACCTTTTAGCATCAAAGTTGTGCCTCGTTCACAGTACAAAAACATCAACAACTCCTTCCTCTTCCATCTAATCACTGTAAGTGGCAAGCCTCTGGATTATTTACATCCACGCCACTGTCCCTCTTTTAGCATGAGAAATTCCTAAGGAAAGATAGCATTGCTCTACACTGAGTTAAAGTCTTCTCCTTCAGGTTAAAATCCCTATAAAGGAAATTATGGCATTGCTGGATTCACAAATCCCGGTTAAAGTAATTCTCCTTTATAAACATTTGTCATAGATAAACCCCTCTTTAGAGATGACAAATTCTCTCTAAAGTAAACCCCTTTAGCTTCACATCTTGGGCTTTGAACAAGATACAAACCACCTTTCGCTTCACGTCTTGGGCTTTGAACAAGACACCAAAAACACCCATTTCCTCCCATAGAATAGGAGGAACTACGAATGCTCTGATTTCCCTATTTCGGTAAACGGGAATACGTAGGAATAAGATCTAAAGAAAAGATCTTAGCGAGCACATTAAACAAAAACCCAAAATCCCATAGCATTAGTCCTAACATCCTAATCCTTGTTCCCCTCCAGAAACCTTCTGTCAAAGATAAAAAGAAAGAAAACAGTATTGGCGAAAATACAAATAACCAGTACAAAGGCCCCCCCCACATTAATAGCATCCGTAACCTAACAGACCGCTGTTTAAACTCAGTATGCAAGCAGGGTTAATTGGAGACATCTATTTCCCTTCCTTCGTCAGCTTTAATAGGATAAAAAATGAATCGACCTATAGTAAGCTTAAACCGCAGAGAGCGACCAACGCTTAAGAACCGTGTCCAAAATCGCTCGCTACAGTATGCTCGCTAAGATTTTGCAATCTTATGCCTACGTATTCCCGTTTAACAAAACAGGGAAATCAGAGAGATCGTAGTTCCTCCTATTTTATGGGAGGAAAGAGATGTTTTGGTGTCTTGTTCAAAGCCTAAGACATGAAGCTAAAGGTGATTTGTATCTTGTTTAAAGCCCAAGATGTGAAGCTAAAAGGTTTGACTGAGAGAGAACTTGTCATCCCTAAAGAGGAATTTTTGATGTTTGTATGCTGTGAGTAAAGCACAAATTTGATGTTAAAAGGTTGATTGACTCAACCGGGGATTTCTTTATTCAAAGCCTAAGAGGAGGCGGGAAGTTTGACTTTTTCGGGGAAAATCTTCTTTCTGTCTTGTACAAAGCCCAAGATTGAGGCTAAAATGGATTTTGACTCCGTTGGGGAGAATGTATCTTGTATAAAGCCCAAGATGGAGGCTGAGAGGGTTTGACTCAACAAGAGAGTACTTTTATCTATCATGTATAAAGCCTAAGACAAAGGCTAAAAAAAGGTTGACTCAACAAGAGGGTCTTGAACAGGTGATTGACTCAACAAGAGAGTCTGAAGGTTGATTGACTCAACAAGAGAGTCTTTTATACTCAACAAGAGAGTGATTTGATGTCTCGTACAAAGCCCAAAATTGAGGCTAAAAGGAGATTGACTCTACAAGAGAGTCTTTTATACTCAACAAGAGAGTGTTTTATATGTCTTGTACAAAGCCCAAAACGGAGGCTAAAAGTGGTTGACTCAACAAGAGAGTCTGAAAAGGTTAGCTCCGCTAGGGAGAATCATTTGTACAAAGTCCAAGAGGAGGCTGACTTGCTGCTGAGGATTATTGAGATCCTGAAGCGGGTCCAAGTGTGGGGAACTCTCATGAGAGAGACCGGGTTTCTGCTGGAGATTGATCTAGAGTGATCATTGTTTTTCCCTATGTTTGAAAGGAACTTGATAATGTCTTTGAGACTCAAGAGGTTTAGACTGTCCAAGTCTAGAGTTTTATCGTTTGTACAATGCCCAAGAGGAGGCGCGGGCAATAAAATGGCCGGAGTTTTGACACTGGAAATACTGCTTTAGCAAAGGATGGCTAAGTTTTGTCTTATACCTTTAAGTGGTCTTCAGGGTCCTTGTATTAAGCCCAAGAGAAGGCATGAGAACTTTTAAGAAGCCAAAGGGTCCTTGTACAACGCCCAAGAGGAGGCGGGGATGCTTTTAGGAAGCCTGTGGGTCCCCAAACCAAGAGAATTTCAAGAAATGCAATTCACAGAGAAGAGATCATTCCAGGAAAGTTCAAGAATTTGGAAGAAACTCAAGAGATGCCATTCACGGAGAAAAGATCATCTCTGGGGAGTTAGAGTTTCTTTGACATTTTCTAAGGGTGACAGTCTGAGAAAAGGTTCATCGAGAATACTGCCTTTCTCTTTGTTCCATATTGTTTAACCCCAAGAGCGGGGAAGACTGTATCTAGAAATCATATGGGGATCTAGTTTTGTTTGTATTTAAAGAGTGACCAACAGAGGTTTACCTAGTTCTAGACGTAGTTGTCGGGGAAAACACTAAATAACTATACTAGTATTACACAGTGGATATGTGACAAGTATATAAAAGGATGTGAAAGAAGACTTATAGTGAAGCAGCCCCACAATACAGTTATATACATATGAAAGCAGTAAATGAAAGCGGATGAACAATTACCCGTTGTAGAGCTTCCATGTTGTTTTGTTAGTTGTTCAATAAAGACATTAAAGAAAGTTTTGATAACAACATATATTTGACTTCAAAATCAAAGGAGAAAGTGCTTTGAAAAGATTTTTGGGGCTTACAGCTCAAGGAGAGGCCCAAGTTTTTACGATGAGAGCACCGTTGTCTTGAAAACTGTACAGAGGGACTTATACAATATGTGAGGCCCACAAAGTTTTTATGTACAAGGGGATGGGTCTTACACTCTATTAGAGGCCCAAAGATTTATTTTTGTACAAGAGATGGGACTTACACTCTATTAGAGGCCCAAAGATTTATTTTTGTACAAGAGATGGGACTTACAGCTCAAGGAGAAACCCAGGGTTATTTGTTTGAAAATGGCGATCGCGCCGAGGTTTTTGAAAACACAGTGGGTCTTATACAACATCTGAGGCCCAAATCATTTTGGTTTAAAACAAGGGGTTGGGTCTTACACTCTATTAGAGGCCCAAAGAAATTTAAAGAAAAGAAATGGGGCTTATAACACGAGGGTAGGCCCAGATGATTTGATTTTTGAACTGGCGATTGCGCCGAGATTTTTCTTTTAACGCAGAGGGACTTATACAATATCTGAGGCCCAAAATGGTTTTGGTTAAAAGGGTGTTGGGTCTTACACTCTATTAGAGGCCTAAAAAGTTTAAAAATGAATAAAGATGGGTCTTATAGCTCAAGGAGAAGCCCAAAGATTTTTGTTAAAAAAGCGACGATCGTGCTAAACTTTTTTATGGTATCAGGACTTATACAATACACTGAGGCCCAAATATTTTGGTTTTCAAGAGGGGTTGGATCTTACACTCTATTAGAGGCCCATGAGTGTTTGAAAATGGTTTGTTTAGGGTGATTAAGATCAAAACCCTAAATTAGTATCAAAATGTATTTTAATTAAACAAAATTTTAATTAAAATGACCAAAATTATCAAACATGCGTGAAAAACAAGTTGTGATCTTGGATTAATGTTTGAAAAATCATTTTTATATCCACAAAATGATTGGAAACCAATTAAATTTGGAAAATCAAGAAGGAAAAAATATTTTAAATGTAAAAAAAAAACAAATAAAAGATTATTCTTTGCAAAAATATCAAGTATATGAAATAAATAATATTTTTGGGAATTTTTAGCAAAATAAAATATTTTAACATTTTTGTGAATTATTAAAAAAAGAATCAACTCAAAATCATTAAAACTCAGAGAGAAATTAATTTTTGAATCAATTAAATAAATCACAAAATTCAAATATTCAAAAAACTGCGCCAAGAACACGCGCCACCCCTCTGTTTCCGCAGATTTGCATTTTCTCACCAATCTCACTGAATACTTGATGAAATCACACAATCCACATATCAATCTACTCATTTTCACCTCACGATCATGTCTATGGTCTTTAATTTCATTTATTTTAAGCATGGAATAAGAAATCAAGACAAATCCTCAAGAACCCAAAAATTTGCATGAAGGCTGAGAATTTTGATACACGATTCAAACAAAGCAATTAATTAAGGGGAAACATTCTATGCATGATTATGAACATTTAGAAAAAGTATTGTGCGAGGAAATATGCATAGATTAAGAGATTACCAAGTTTAGGCTTACTTGAAGGTCGTGACAACAAGAGCAAAGTGATTTTTGAGTTTGAGGTGTTACAGATGAGTTGTGATGATATGAACAGCTTCCCTACACCATATGGAGTGTGTTTGAATGCCTGGACTTGATTGGAAATGACTGGATCACTTCATGGCATCTGAACTGCAACTTGGCTAAAACCTTGAGCAGTTGGCTGGTGATTCTGAGAAATCAGTGTTCCAGTTGTGGTTTAAGTGTTTGGATCACTTCTATATGATGTTTATGAGGTGTGTGTGTGTGTGATTGGTTTGGTTGGAATGGCTCTCAAACTCAAAACCCGATAGTGACTTGCTTTGGAAGGAAATCTTGGAGTGAAAGAAGAGATTTTGAGGAAAGCATCAGTTTGATGGCTTTGGTGTACTTAAACTGAGCACAAATGAGCTCTATTTATAGTAGAGCAAGTTTGTTTTGCAAGCAATAGTGAATGGCAACTGCAGCAGACCTTTGGCCAATTGGATCATTTTGGAATCTCAAGTCTCCTCTAGCCATTGACTAGATGTTAGAGCACAGGCCTTTGGTTCCCTAGTTCAGAGATCATCCTTGACTCATTCAGTTGGAAAAGGCTCAGTTCATGCCACCTTGGTGCATCCATTGAATGCTCCAAAACAAAATTGGAGTCTTGTCCCCTTTTTAGGCATTTCTAGGCTTGGCATGCTACTTTTAGTTCCAAAGACTTGGGAGGCTGATGGATCAGTGTTTGTCCCTCCTTGGTCTCCCCCTGAGGTGTTCAGATGGATAAACTTGTTTGTCATTTGCATAATTTGATCAAATTGAGCAAAATGCATAAATCTGCCTTGCCATGACAGTTGCAGCAAGGCATGTCGCCATTGTCATAACTCTTAGCTCAAATGGGGTTTGATGGAGTTCTTGGCCATTTTGGAAAGCTCTCATATGATGCAATATATGTGTGATCATAGTTTGTCTTGAAACTTTTTGGATCCAAGTGAAAAATGCCCTTACATTTTGAAAAGAGTGAAACAGATTCTAACTTAGTGAAAATTTCACTAAGTGTTGGAAAAAGTGGCATTTTCATGTTTTTGTCATTTTGGTCACTCCATAACAAAAAATCCATGAAGAATTAGAGTGAGGTGTAGTTGACACTTTTAAAGTATGCCATGAGAGCTACAAATCCATCTTTGGATCAGGCAAAATGGTTGCTTGAATCTCAAGTTATGATCCTTGGAAGTTGGTACCCTAGCCACTTTGTTCCATAACTTAGAAAAATTCTAAGTTTTTTATGGTTACCCCTTTTACAAGTTAACTCACTTTCTTTGATTTTTCTTGTTGAATGATTATTCCAATCACACATTAACATCATTTTAGGGTTAGGGAACCATAATTGATCAAAAAATCAAAAAGTCAAACTTTGACTTTTGGGTACAGTTGACTTTTTATCAGATGAATTCCAAACTGTGCGATCCTCTATGAAATCAAGTCCTTGACCTAAATAAAACTAGATGGATTGATTTCATAGGTGTTATAGCATGTATTGAATCATTTCCCAAGGTTTGGGAGCATGTCCTGGTCAAAAGTCAAAGGCATAGTTGACTTTTTCTATGAAACCCTAACTGTGGTTCTGATGAACTTGAAACTTGTGAATCAAGCTTCTTGGATCAATCCATTGTTTCAAATGGATCAATGTAGTGTACTAGGGTTCCTCAAATCATGTCTTGAGGTATTGGCTCATGTTTCGTCCCAAAAGTCAACTTGGGGGTGAATTAGGTCAAGAAACCCTAATTCCTGATTTTTGATGAATGCATCCCTTGAGGTTAAATTGACTTGATGATTGGGTTTATGAAGTCCCTTAGAGTATTTTGGGTTATGCTTTAAAGTATTGGCTCATGCCTACAGGAAAATTTCCATCTGGAGGCCCTGGTCGACCAAAACCCTAATTTGGTGACACTGGCGATCTTGAGGCTTAATCCACTTGGAATGTTCCAAAAGATCGACAGTGTCACCAAATTAGGGTTTTGGTCGACTGAGGCCTCCAGGTGGAAATTTTCCTCTGGGCATGGGCCAATGCTTCAAAGCACAACCCAAGATACTACAAGGGACCTCATGGACCCCAATCATCAAGTTAATTTTACCTCAGGGGATGCATCCACACAAAAATCAAGAATTAGGGTTTCTTGACATAATTCACCCCTAAGTTGACTTTTGGAACAAAACATGAGCCAAGAACTCAAGGTATGATTTAAGGGTCTCTAGCACACTACATTGATCCATTTGCAACAATGGATTGATCCAAGAAGCTTGATGCACAAGTTTCAATTTCATCAGGACCACAACTAGGGTTTCGAGGGAAAAGTCAATTGTACCTTTGACTTTTGACCAAGACATGCTCCCAATACTTGGGACATGATTCAATATACCCTATAACACCTATGGAATATACTCATTAGGTTTGATTTAGGTCAAGGACTTGATTTCACAAAGGATCGCACAGTTTGGATTTCATCCGATAAAAAGTCAACTGTGCACAAAATCAAGTTTGACTTTTTGAGATTTTTCACAATTATGGTTCTTTGACCCTAAGAAATTGTCAATATGTATTTGGAATCATCATTCATAAAGAGAAATCAAAGAAAATGAGTCAACTTGTAAAAGGGGTAACCATAAAAAACTTAGAATTTTTCTAAGTTATGGAACAAAGTGGCTAGGGTACCAACTTCCAAGGACCATAACTTGAGATCCAAGCAACCATTTTGGATAGTCCAAAGCTAGATTTGTAGATCTCATGGCATACTTTAAAAGTGTCAACTACAACTCATTCCAATTTCTCATGGATTTTTAGTTATGGAGTGGTCAAAATGGCTGAAAAAACAAAAGTGACATTTTTCCAACACTTAGTGAAATTTTCACTAAGTCAGAATCTGCCTTATTTTTTCCCAAATGTAGAGGTATTTTTCATTATAATTCAGGTTGACTCAAAACCAAAGTTGGACATTATGTTGATATAGGATATGTCAGCTTTCTAAAATGTCCAAGAACTCCATCAAATTCCATCTGAGCTAGGAGTTATGACAACTGCAACATGCCTTGCTGCAAACTGTCTTGACAAGGAAGATTTGTGCATTAGTGCTCGAATTGCTCAAATTGTGCAACTTCAAGCATGATTATCCATCTGCATACCTCAAGGGGGAACAACCAAGGAACAAGCACTGATCCATAAGCCTTCCAAGTCTTTGGAACTACATATAGGTTTGGCACTCCTAAAAGCTAAAGATGCCTCAAGACTCCAATTTTGTTTTGAGGCATTCAGTGGATGCTTAGAGGTGCCATGTATCAGAGCAAAAATGAACACTTCAGTCAAGCCTTATCCTTGAATCAGAGAACCATAGGTATGTGCTCTAATCTCAAGTCAATGGCTAGAGGAGACTTGAGATTCCATTTGATCCACACTGGCCAAAGGCCTGCTGCAGTTGCCATTCCCTATTCCTTGCAAAACAAACTTAACACGCTATAAATAGACCTCATTTCTGATTAGTTTGAGTACACCAAAGGCCTATAACACTTGCCTTTCTCAAAATCACACTCTCACTTCCAAAAATGCCTTATAATGCAAGCTACTATCGGGTTTTGAATTAGAAAGTGTTTCCAACCAAACCAATCACACACACACCTCATAAACATCATATGTGAGCTGATCAAACACTAAAGCAACAACTGGAACACCAATTTCACAAAATCACCAGCCATCTGCACAAGCTTTTGACAGATTTGCAGTTGAGATGCCAAATCAAGTTCCAGCTCAATTCAATCCACTCCAAGCATTCAGACACACTCCATAGCACCTCGAGAAGCTGTCCACATCATTGGAACCAAGCTGTAACACCTCCAACCTAGAACTCCATCACCAGCTGCAAGAGGTAAGCCTCAACTTGGTCATCTCATGATTCATGCATATTTCCTCGCACAATAATTTTGCCATATGTTCATAATTATGTATAGAGTGTTTCCCCTCAATTAATTGCTTTGTATGAATCGTGTATGGAATTTCTTAGCCTTCATGCAGAAATTAGGGTTCTTGAGGTTTCTCTTTGATTTCTTATCCCATGCTTAAAATAAATGAAATTAAAGACCATAGACATGATCGTGAGGTGAAAACGAGTAGATTGATATGTGGATTGTGTGATTTCATCAAGTATTCAGTGAGATTGATGAGAAAACGCAAATCTGGGAAAAACAGGGCACGCGGGCAAGAACAAGATGTTCTTGGCGCCCTTTTTCAAACTTTCAAATATTTGAATTTTTGTGATTTTATTTAATTGATTCAAAAATTAATTTCTCTCTGAATTTTAATGATTTTGAGTTGATTCTTTTTTTAATAATTCACAAAAATGTTAAAATAATTTATTTTACAAAAATTTCCCAAAAATATTATTTGTTTCATATACTTGATATTTTTGCAAAGAATTAATTTTTATTTGTTTTTTAACATTTAAAATATTTTTTCCTTCTTGATTTCCCAAACTTAAACGGTTTTCAATCATTTTGTGGATAAAAAAAATGATTTTTGAAACATTGATCCAAGATCACCACCCATTTTTCACATGTTTTCAATAATTTTTATTAATTTTTAAACAAAATTAATTCCATTTTTAAACAAAATTAGGGTTTTGATTGATTTCACCCTCATCAATCTTTTTTAAACACTCATGGGCCTCTAATAGAGTGTAATACCCAACCCCTTTGTAAATAGACAATTTTGGGCCTCACACATTGTATAAGTCCCTCTGTGTATTTTCAAAAGTTCGGCGCGATCGTCGCCTTTTTAACAAAATCAACTGGGCTTCTCCTTGAGCTATAAGACTCAAATTTATTCATTTTCAAACTCTTTGGGCCTCTAATAGAGTGTAAGACCCAATCCCCTTTTAACCAAAACCTTTTTGGGCCTCAGGCGTTGTATAAGTCCCAACACATTTTCAAAAAATCTCGGCACGGTCGCCAGTTCAAAATCAAATCATCTGGGCCTACCCTCGTGTTGTAAGTCCCATTTCTTTTCTTTTAAAACACCTTTTGGGCCTCTTGAGAGAGTGTAAGACCTAACCCTTTTGTAAATAAATATTTTTGGGCCTCAGACATTGTATAAGTCCCGATACGGTATTCAAAACAACGGTGCGATCACGGTTACAACCTTGGGCCACTCTTTGAGTATAAGCTCCAATAATCTTTTCAAACAACTTTCCTTGTGATTTAAATTCAAATATATATATATATATATATATATATATATATATATATATATATATATATATATATATATATATATATTGTTATCAAAACTTTCTTTAATTTCTTTGAACAACTAACAATACAACACGAAAGCTTGCTCGCCTGTAAGTTTTAAACAACTTTCATTTACTCGCTTTGATATATATATATATATATATATATATATATATATATATATATATATAACTGTATTGTGGGAAGCTGCGCATGATTTGTCTTCTTTCATACCCTTTTAAATACTTGTCATTTATCAACTGTATATATACTAGTATAGTTATTTAGAGTTTTTGTCGGCAACTAGGTCTACAACTAGGTAAAGCCCTGTTGGTCACTCTTAAATACAAACTAAACTAGATCCCCATAGGATTACCGGATATAGTCTTGCCTTCTCTTGGGCTTAAACAATATGGAACAAAGAGAAAGGTAGTATTATTCGTGAACCTTTTCTCAGGCTGTCACCCCTAGAAATAGTCAAAGAAATTCTACTCCCCATAGTTGATCTATTCTCGGTGAATAGCATCTCTTGAGTTTCTTCAAACCTTCGAACTTTCACTAAATGATCTATTCTCGGTGAATAGCATTTCTTGAACTTTTCTTGGTTTAGGACCCACAGGCTTCCTAAAAGCATCCCCGCCTCCTCTTGGGCTTTGTACAAGGACCCTCCGGCTTCTTAGAAGGTCTCATGCCTTCTCTTGGGCTTAATACAAGGACCCGGCGACTTCTTAAAGGTATAAGACATAACATAGTCATCCTTTGCTAGAGCAGTCTTTCTAGTGTCAAATATCAGATTTTAGGGTTGATTCTCATCCCTTAATACTCGTGCCTCCTCTTGGGAATCATACAAAAGATAAAAGTCTTCCACACCAGTAGACTTGAACAGTCTAATCCCCTTGGGTCTCAAAGACATTCTCAAGTTCCTTACAAATATAGGAAGAAACCCCGGGCTCTCAGGATTAATCTCCAACATAAACCCAACCTCTCTCTTTAGAGTTCCCCAACTAGGGTCAGCTTATCCCAAATCAGAACCTCAATGTCTCTGATATCTCAACTCTTCTGTAATCCTCAGCAAGAGTTGATTCCCCATTTGGACCTGCCTCGGGATCTTAACAATCCCCGACAAAAGTTAGCCTCCTCTTAGGCTTTGTATAATGATCTTTCCTCAGTAAAGTCAGCCTCCTCTTGGGCTTTGTACAAAGATTCTCCCCAACGGAGCTAACCTTTTTAGACTCTATTGTTGAGTCAATCACCTTTTCAGACTCTCTTGTTGAGTAAATCAACTTTCAGACTCTCTTGTTGAGTCAGACTTTTTAGCCTCAATCTTGGGCTTTGTACAAGACAGATAAAAACACTCTCTTGTTGAGTCAAACCCTTTTAGCCTCAAGTTTAGGCTTTGTACAAGACATAAATCTCCCTCTCTTGAGCTTAGGACAAATATCTTCCCTAGCAGAGTCATTTCCTCTCAGCCTTCCTCTAGGCTTTGAGGAATGATCTTCCCCAAGAAGAGTCAAACTCCTCTTAGCTTCAATATTCGGATTTGTACAAGACACATAAAAATATCCTCACCAAAGTCAGTTAAATTTCTCATTTCAGCCTCAATCTTGGGCTTTATACAAGACGCATACAAACCTCCCCGGCGGAGTCAAAATCCGTTTAGCCTCAATCTTGGGCTTTGTACAAGACAGATAAAACATTTTCCCCCGGAAAAGTCAAACTTCTAGCCTCCTCTTAGGCTTTGTATAATGATATCCCCACAGAGTCAGTCTCTTTTTTCCTCAATCTTGGACTTTATACAAGACACCAATATATACACTTTCTTGTTGAGTCGGTCTTATCTAGCCTCCTCTTAGGCTTTGTATAAAGACTTCCCCTAGTGAAGTCAATCAACTTTTTTAGCTTCAACCTTGGGCTTCGATCAAGGCACACAAAAATCAACAATCCCTCTGTAGAGATGACAAATTCTCTCTCAGTCAAACTTTTTTAGCTTCAATCTTGGGCTTTGAACAAGACACAAATACTCCTTTTAGCTTCAATCTTAGGCTTTGAACAAGACACCAAAATATCTTTTTCCTCCCTTAGAATAGGGGGAACTACGATTACTCTGATTTCCCTGTTTCGTTTAAACGGGAATACATAGGCATAAGATTTCGAAATCTTAGCGAGCATACCAATCAAAAACCCTAGGTCCAGTACCTTCACACATCAACCAAAACTTAGGTCTAGTACCTTACCAAAAGCATCGGGAACACCCGAACATTAACATCAACTCACTCCCTCATACTTTCCCAAGAAACTTTCCCAACCCATTAACAGATAAACACCATCAATTACAAAGCGAAACCTAAATCTAATATCTTGTGGATAACCACATATAGGATGGGTAATTGACAACTCCCCATTGTATAACCTGGCCCCGACTCCCCAAATCTCTTTTAAGCGTTTGTTCAGTTAAACATTCGTGTGCAAGGTTACTTTTAGATAGCTTCCCTTTCCCTTCCAGCTTCAAGGGATAAATAAGAAATCGGAAAGTAGCACCCCTCCTACCATTGCGGCGTGGAAAACACAGCAATAAGGTGGTCGTGTCACCGACAAAAATCGCTCGCTACAGAAAATGGCGACTCTTCTGGGGAGTCCTTAGAATGATCCTTGGGGCATCGTCCCCATTTTCCAACAGAAAAATGGCGACTCTGGTGGGGAGTCATTGACTGTATAGGAATAGGCTATAACTCTTAAGAGGTATAGGATGTTAGTTTTAGGATAAATATATATATATATATATATATATATATATATATATATCGCTTTTCCTAATTGATATCCGTGTTTATTTTTCTGCTAATGGGACTGCGGGCGATGCCGCATCTGGAAAGTTTGAGTGACACCTAAGATAAGTGATGGCACTAGACGGGTAATCTTACAGGGAGTGACTCCCAAATAAGAGACCCCGGTCGAACATCGAATCAGTGGAGAGACCCTTTGCGGATTCAATGCCTATACGACTTCGGTTGTTGAAAGCAGATTGTTCGATTGTGGTATTCTGTGAAACTGAGGATTTAGTAGTCTAAGACCATGTTACTATTTTGTAGTGCGGAAGCTATCAGAAGTAGTTGTCACGCGATACTACCCTCATTTGAGATTACTCTAAGATACTGCAGCTCGCTCGGGTGAACCAGCTGTAGCGAGCAAAACTGGACGTGATTCTTAAGCATTGTCGCTCCTTGGGGGTTACTATAGGTCAATTCATTTTTTATCCTATTGTAAGCTGACTAAGGAATGGAAATAGATGTCTCCAATGAACCCTGCTTGCATACTGAGTTTAAACAGCGTTCTGTTAGGTTACGGATGCTATCAATGTAGGGGGCCTCTCTTAGGTTATTTTCAAGGAATTAGACTTTTAGCGGGGAATACGGACTAGGATGTTTTGACTGATATACGGGATTTTGGGTTTTTGTTGAGTGTGCTCGCTAAGATTTTTCTTTCAATCTAATGCCTACGTATTCCCGTTTTTTCGAAACAGGGAAATCAGAGCGATCGTAGTTCCTCCTATTCTACGGGAGGAAATGGTGTTTTGGTGTCTTGTTCAAAGCCCAAGACGTGAAGCTTAATGGTGATCTATATCTTGTTCAAAGCCCAAGATGTGAAGCTAAAGGGTCTATTTGTATCTTGTTCGAAGCCCAAGATATGAAGCTAAAAGGTGTTGTCTTTAGAGAGAATTTGTCATCTCTAAAGAGGGGTTTGTTTGTCACAACTGTTTATAAAGGAGAATTACTTTAACCGGGATGTGCGAATCCGGCAATGCCATAATTTCCTTTATAGGGGATTTCCAACCTGAAGGAGAAGACTTTAACTCAATGTAGAGCAGTGCCATCTTTCCTTAGGAATTTCTCATGCTAAAAGAGGGATAGTGGCATGGACGTAGATGATCCAGAGGCTTGCCACTTACAGCGATTAGATGAAGGGGAAGGAGTTGTTGATGTTTGTGTACTGTGAACGAGGCACAACTTTGATGCTAAAAGGTTGATCGGATCAACCAGTCGTTTTCTTATACAAAGCCTAAGAGGAGGCTAAAAGGGAGTTGACTCAACAAGAGAGTCTTTTATGGTATCTCGTACGAAGCCCGAGATTGAGGCTAAAAGTTTTATACTCAACAAGGGAGTGATTTGTGTCTTGTACAAAGCCCAAGACGGAGGCTGAAGAGGGTTGACTCTACAAGAGAGTCTTTTATACTCAACAAGAGAGTTTTTTTGTATCTCGTACGAAGCCCGAGATAGAGGATAAAGTGTTGATTCAATAAGAACCTTTTTTAGTATCTCGTATGAAGCCCGAGATGGAGGCGAAAGAGGGTACTGTTTCAGTTGAGTGACCAGTATATGGGTTCAAAGAGAAAATCAGTTCTTATATGAGTAACACTGTACTCAGGGATTTTGACTCGAGGATCAGGGATATTTCCTTTTCTTTGAGGAAATGGGAAATCCAAAGGGCATCGAGACTGTCCGAGTCTACGAGGTTCCTTTCTATTCTTGAAGGGTGCTTGAGAATGTCTTTGAGACTCAAGGAAATTAGATTGTCCAAGTCTAGAGTTTCATCTTTAGAAATATGCTTTGAGAAACAGTAGTAGACTCTTAGAAAGACTGTTCTATTAAGATGACTGATTTCTGTTCCTATACCTCTAGGAGGTCGTCGGGACAATTTGTACGAAGCCCAAGAGGAGGCTGGAAACATTTAAGAAGCCGAGGGACAATTTGTACTAAGCCCAAGAGAAGACTATCATTCCCGGAGGAAGAAATCATTTATACGAAGCCTAAGAGGACGCTGTGAATACTTCTAAGAAGCCGGCGGGTCCTTGTACAACGCCCAAGAGGAGGCGGGGATGCTTTTAGGAAGCCTGTGGGTCCCCAAACCCCAAGAAATTCAAGACAGGCTATTCACAAAGAATAGATCAAGCCAGGAAAGTTTGAGAATTTGGAAGAAAATCAAGAGATGCCATTCACGGAGAAAAGATCATCTCTGGGGAGTAGAGTTTCTTGACAATTCCAAAGGGTGCTTTTAAGAAGCCTGTGGGTCCCCAAACCCCGAGAAATTCAAGACAGGCTATTCACAAAGAATAGATCAAGCCAGGAAAGTTCGAGAATTTGGAAGAAACTCAAGAGATGCAATTCACAGAGAAGAGATCATCTCTGGGGAATAGAGTTTCTTTGACAACTTCTACGAGGGACAGTCTGAGAAAGGGTTCAAAAGAATCTGCCTTTCACATCTCCATATTGTTTAACCCCAAGAGGAGGGAAGACTGTGTCTGGTAATCCTATGGGGATCTAGTTTCAACTATATTTAAGAGTGGCCAACGGGCTGAATGCTAGACGTAGTTGCCGGGGAAACTCTAAATATCTATACTATTGTTACACAGTTGATAGAAGTTTATGAAAGGAGACTTACAGTGAGCAGCCCCACAATACAGTTATATGTATATGAAAGCGGTAAATGAAAGCATATAAACACTTACTCGATTGTAGAGCTTCCATGCTGTTTGGTTAGTTGTTCAACAAACAAAGATTGAAAACAACAGTATATTTCAAAATCAAAGGAGAAAGTGTTTTGAAAGAGAAAGATTTGGGGCTTATAGCTCAAGGAGAGGCACAGGGTTTTTTCAGTGATTGCACTGTTGAATTTGTACAGAGGGACTTATACAAGTGACTGAGGCCCAAAAATTGTTTGCTGTACAAAGGGATGGGTCTTACACTCTCTCAAGAGGCCCAAAAAAGGTTTAAAGAAAAAGAGTGGGGGCTTATAACACGAGGGTAGGCCCAAATGATTTTTCGTTTAAAATGGCGATCGCGCCGAGATTTTCTTTTAACGCAAAGGGGCTTATACAATATCTGAGGCCCAAAGTTGTTTTGGTTAAAAGGGGATTGGGTCTTACACTCTATTAGAGGCCCAAAAGTTTTGAATGGGTCTTATAGCTCGAGGAGAGGCCCAATTGATTTTTTAAAAGGCGACGATCGCCCCGTTTACTTATACAGAGGGACTTATACAATAAGTGAGACCCAAAATTGTTTGTACAAGGGGGTTTGGGTCTTACACTCTCTCAAGAGGCCCAAAGAGTTTAAAAAAGAAGAATGGGTCTTACTACTCGAGGGAAGGCCCAAGGTTATTTGCGTACAAAACGACGATTACGCCGAGGTTTTTGAAAATACCCGGAGGGACTTATACAATAAGTGAGGCCCAAGAATAGGTTATTTTACAAAAAGGCTTGGATATTACACTCTATTCGAGGCCCAAAAGAGTTTAAAAAAGATTTATGAGGGTTGAATTAATCAAAAACCCTAATTTGTTTTCAAAATGTGTTTTAATTGAATAAAATATTCAATTAAAATGATCAAAATTATTTAACATGTGGAAAACAAATTGTGATCTTGGATTAATGCTTCATAAATCAAGTTTTGCCCTACAAAATGATTAGAAATCATTAAAATTTGCAAAATCAATAAGAAAAAAATATTTTAAATGTCAAAAACAATTAAAACATTAATTCTTTGCAAAAATATCAATTATATGAAATAAATAATATTTTTGGGATTTTTTGAGAAAATAAAATATTTTAACATTTTTGTGAATTATTAAAAAAAGAATCAACTCAAAATCATTAAAACTCAGAGAGAAATTAATTTTTGAATCAATTAAATAAAATCACAAAATTCAAATATTTGAATTTTCAAAAAGGGCTCCTAGAACACCCCAAGAACACGCGCGTGTTCTGGGTTTTTCCCAGATTTGCATTTTCTCTCCAATCTCACTGAATACTTGATTATATCATGCAATCCACATACCAATCTGCTCGTCTCAACCTCACGATCATGTCTATGGTATTTAATTTCATTTATATTAAACATGGAATAAAAAATCAAGACAAAACCTCAAGAACCCTAATTTCTGCATGAAGGCTGAGAATTTTGATACACGATTCAAACAAAGCAATTAATTGAGGGGAAACATTCCATGCATGATTATGAACATTTGGAAAAAGTATTGTGCGAGGAAATATGCATAGATTGAGAGATGACCAAGTTTAGGCTTACCTCTAGGTCGTGACAGCAAGTTCAAAGTGATTTCTGAGTTGGAGGTGTTACAGATGAGTTGTGATGATCTGAACAGCTTCCCTACACCCTATGGAGTGTGTTTGAATGCTCGGACTTGATGGAAATTGGCTGGATCACTTCATGGCATCTCAACCGCAACTTGGTTAAAACCTTGAGCAATTGACTGGTGATTATGAGAAATCAGTGTTCCAGATGTTGTTTAAGTGTTTGATCGGCTCCCATATGATGTATGTGAGGTGTGTGTGTGATTGGTTTGAGTGGAATTGCTCTCTACTGAAAAACCCGATAGTGACTTGCTAAGAAAGGCATTTTTGAGAGTGAGAAGTAGATTTTGAGAAAGGCAAGTGTTGTAGGCCTTTGGTGTACTTAAACTGATCACAATTGAGCTCTATTTATAGTAGAGCAAGTTTGTTTTGCAAGGAATAGTGAATGGCAACTGCCGAGTAGGGTTGCCTAATGTCGGCAAATGAAAATTCAAGTCTCCTCTAGCCATTGACTAGAGGTTAGGGCACAGGCTGCTGGTCCCCTTGGTCTTGGATAAGTTTTGACTGAATTCAGTTGCTAATAGCTCGGTCCATGCCACCTTAGTGCTTCCATTGAATGCTCCAATCCAAAATTGGAGTCTTGTCCCTATTTTGGGCAATTCTAGGTTTGGCATGCTATTTCTTGTTCCAAGGACTTTGGAGGCTTGACTCAGTGATTGTCCCCTTTAGATTCAATCCTCAGATGTGTCCAAAGTGATAACAAGGTTTGGAATTGGCTGATTTTGGCAAATCGACCAAAAGTGCAAAAATCTGCCTTGCCTTGGCAGATTTCAGCAAGGCATCTTGCCACTACCATATCTCAAAGCTCAAATTGAATTTGGTGATGTTCTTGGCCATTTTGGAAAGCCCTTATATGATAAAACAACTGTCAGATCATATTTGGTTTTGATACCTTTTGGATCCAAGTGAAAAATCCCCCTACATTTGGAAAAAAATAAGGCAGATTCTGACTTAGTGAAATTTTCACTAAGTGTTGGAACAAAGTGAATTTTCTTGATTTTGATCACTCCATAACTCAAAATCCATGAGGAATTTGGACATAGATCAGTATGAAACTTTTGTAGAGGGCAATGAGATCTACAAATCAAGCTTTGGATGGGGAAAAATGGCTTTGTGGTTTAGGAGTTATGATCCTCCAAAGTTGGTACCTTTGTCACTTTATTTCATAACTTAGAAAATTTTCTAAGTTTTTATGGTTACCCCTTTTACAAGTTATCCCACTTTCTTTGATTTTTCTATATGAATGATGATTCAAATCATACATTAACATCATTTTAGGGTAAAAAATCTATTTTTGTGAAAAATCTCAAAAAGTAATAGTTGACTTTTGTGCACAGTTGACTTTTTGTCAGATGAATTCCAAACTGTGCGATCCTTTAGGAAATCGTGTCCTTGACCTAAATCAAACTTGATGGACATGTTCCATGAGTGTTATAGGGTGTATTAAATCATGTCTTAGGGTTTGGGAGCATGTCCTGGTCAAAAGTCAAAGCTATAGTTGACTTTTCTCGCAAAACCAAAATTGTGGTTCAGATGAAATTGAAACTTGTTGCTCAAGCTTCTTGGACCAATCCATTGTTCCAAATGGATCAATATGGTATATTAGAGACCCTCAAATCATGTCTTGAGGTCTTGGTTCATGATTTGTCCCAAAAGTCAACTTAGGGGTGAATTAGGTCAAGAAACCCTAATTCCTAATTTTTGATGTATGCATCCCTTGAGGCCAAATTGACTTGATGATTGGGTCCACGAGGTTCCATGGAGTATATTAGGGTATGTTTTGAATCATTGGCTCATGCCCAGATGAAAATTTCCATCTGGAGGCCCTGGTCGACCAAACCCTAATTTGGTGGCACTAGAGATCTTGAAGCTTAATCCACCTAGAAGGGAGCAACCTTGTGCTTAATCCTTGAAGTGGGAGTCATCTTGATCCATTGTGGATGTTTAAGAGGTTAGACAAGTTGAAGATCACGTCATTCCTTGATTGATCCTTTGTCTAAAAACTCTGAGAGGGCTTGAAACCCTAAGTTTGATTGTGGTGAATGCTCAACAATTCCTTGAGGAGATTGATGAGGCATAAAGGTACATCCATATTGTGATGATGATTTGCACAATGATGGGAAATCTTAGTGGTCAAAATTTGGGGTATGACACCAGCCTGCTGTTGTTATCCCAAGAGGGGACAATGATTTCGAGGACATGTACAAAAAATCACCAGTACAACCTTTAGGGATGGGTAGAGCCATGACTTCATGACACCGAACCTTTGACCCCGTGGTTTTTCTATGTTTTTGTATGCTGCATTCATGTATTCATTTCATTAAAAAACATTAAAACAAAAAAACTTTTCTCTTCTAGTCTCTCTTTTTCAAATTAAACTAAGACAATTATTGCAAATGTCAGAGGAAAAAGATTGCGTTATGGATTTCGGTAGAAGGAAGACTCACAAGTACACCTTCAAGGTTCCAAAACTAGAGGATTTTAGAGGGTTGGCAAGGATGATCACCAGCCCTGATGCGTTTAGAGCTAAGTACGGAGGACTGTTGTCGTTGTTAAGGGTCCATGTAATTGAAGGAATCCTGGCTAGGCTCATTTAATTCTACGATCCGGTTTATCATTGTTTTACATTCCCGGATTATCAACTAGCACCAACACTGGAGGAGTACTCTCACCTAACTGATTTATCCATTACTGACCAAACTCCCTTTTCTAGACTGGAAGAAATTCCAAAGGATCAAACCATTTCAAGGGAAACCTATTTGGCGAGTCAGAAGTCAGGATTCACATGACCACTAAGGGTGGAATCCAGGGTTTACCAGCCAAATTTTTGGTAAAGAAAGCTCTGTACTTTGCTAGTATACGGAACGTAACTGCTTTCGAGAGCGTATTTGTTCTGTTCACCTACGGGTTATTTCTGTTTCCCAACATTGATAACGTCGTGGATATCAATGCCGTTAAGGTTTTTCTGATTGGAAACGCTGTACCAACCTTGCTCGCAGATGCTTATCATTCTGTACACTTAAGGAATTTGTACAGTGGAAGAATGATCACCTGCTATGTACCCCTGCTGTACAAATGGTTCACTTTTCACTTGCCTAAGTCTGCTGCATTTTGGGATCATAAGAGTACTTTACGTTGGTCGCAGAGAATTATGTCTCTTACCAACTCTGACATAGACTGGTACAATCGAATCTATGACGGGATAAGAATCATTGATCGTTGTGGAAATTTCCCTAATGTACCCCTCATAGGAATTAAAGGAGGGATCAACTATCATCCAACTTTAGTTCGTCGTCAATTTGGATACCCGATGAGGCATGTCCTGCGTAATGCTCATCTGGAAGGTCTTTTCTTCAAGGAAGGAGAAAATGACAGGGCACTAAAGGCAAAAATAGTGCATGCTTGGAAACATGTTCACAGTAAAGGGAGAGAGTCTCTAGGAAAACCAGATTGTGTCTTGGTGGAACCTTATCTCCACTGAGTACAAACTAGAGCTCTCAAGCTGAGGATGCCTTACCCTCGTCAAGAAGTTCTTCCGTTAAAGGAGTATGTCCTTTATTTTATGTCTGATACGGAAAAACTTCAGGTTACTCTCAACAAAGTTCAACAGGAGAAGAAGTCTTGGAAGAACAAGTACCGCATTCTCAATGTGGAGTGTAAGAAAATACATCAACTGTTAAAAGAAAAAGATGCTCTGATCGAGATTTTAGAGCAACATGTTGTAGAGAATCAAGATGACCAAAGGAATTTGCTCGCTCCTTTCACTTGGCAAAGGAATGACAACCCGACAACGGCTCGAGAGCCCCGGTCAAAGAAAAGGAACGTACCAGAACCAGCACCAGAGCCCTCCTCAGAGAGGACTCGGGATCCATTAGCTTAGACATTTCCTTTCACAGCACTATGTAAATTACCGTATTTCCATTTCCGCAATCTTTAAATTCAATAAAACTGGGTTTCCATTGTATGATATTTGCAATCCAATTGTTGAAGTTTCTTTTGATTAAACAAAAAATAATAATTAATATAATCATTGCATATCATTCATCATTCTCACATAACGCATTCTTCTTACCTACGAATCTCACGTTTGTGTCTTGAATCTAGAGTCAAGCTGTCTCATTCGTATAATACTCGGGCCAGTCAACAAAAGAAAATGGATAATCTCGAGGAAGAGAACAGAGAGTTGAGAGAAAAACTCGACGCTCTGAAAGAAGATCTGAGAAAGCTTCATAATGACATGCAAGCTCTGGCAGCAACTCAGATTCAAAGGACTATGATCTCAGAGATCACATCGATGCCTATAGTGGAGAAGTGTGATCCTCGGTATAACATGCCTAAAGATCGTCCCTGGGGCATGCCTATTAACTATACCTCGGAAGGATATATTTCGCCGATCACTGAAGATCCGAAAACTGTCGCAGGAACCGCTGGGCCCGAAGGTTACAAACTTTAGGAAAGCGAAGATGCCAGGGGCATGACAACACTCCTGAAGGTTACAAACTTCGGGAAGCACCAAGAGTCACTGGTGTAATGACTGTACCACCACCCGTGGTACACGCTGTCCCGGAAGGGCAGATTCCACAGATACCTTCTGGTGGAAACGAAAGTATGGACGATAAAATAAGGGAATTCCAGGAACAGTTCCTGGAGATGCAGAAAGAACTGCAACCCATTCGCGGTCAGGATCTATTTTGAAAGGACGCCGCAGACCTTTGTTTGGTCCCAAATGTGAAAGTTCCGCACAAATTCAAGGTGCCCGAATTTGAAAAGTACAAGGGTAACTCTTGCCCTCAAAGTCATTTGGTGATGTACGCTCGGAGGATGTCAACTCAGACAGAGAACCAACAGCTACTGATCCACTGTTTTTAAGATAGTTTAACCGGTGCCGCACTCAAATGGTACATGGGATTAAACCGTACTAAGATCGTCACTTTCAGAGATCTTGGTGATGGCTTCGTTCAACAATATAAGTATAACCTGGACATGGCACCGGACAGAGATCAACTCAGAGCCATGTCGCAGAAGGACAAGGAAACCTTCAAGGAATATGCTCAGAGAAGGCATGAAATTTGTGCCCAGATTTGTCCACCTCTTGGGGAAAAAGAGATGACAAACATCTTCTTGAAAACCTTGAGCTCATTTTACTACGACAGAATGGTCGCCAGTGCGCCCAGCTATTTCACTGAGATGCTAGGCATGGGTGTTCGTCTTGAAGAAGCAATTCGAGAAGGACGTCTGGTCAAAGATGTCGGACCATCAAGCAGTACCAAAAGATACGGTAGGGCTCTCCCTAAGAAAAAAGAGCAGGATATTGGCAATATCTCTCTCAAAAAGCAAAGGCGACGATACCAACCAGTAACAGATGTAACTCCTGCTATTAACCCTGCGCCTGTTCAAACGTATCAACCTCCGGTTGCTCAGACCCAATTGATTCAACAACAATATCAGCAAAGGACACAACAGCCTCTTTAGCAGTCTCGCCCTCAATACAACAATAACCGTACAACGCGACCACCAGGGTTCGAACCTATATCAATGTTGTACACAAAACTGTTTCCACTACTACTGGTCAAAGGGCACGTCCAAACCAGGTCTCCTCTTACAGTACCGAAAAATTCGCCTTTTTGGTTCAAAGAGGATCAGACTTGCCCTTACCATCAAGGAGGACCAGGGCATAACATAGAAAACTGTCTCAGTTTCAAATCCAACGTACATAAGCTTGTTAGGAGCGGGGTCCTATCCTTCAAGGATACAAATCCTAATGTTCAAACAAACCCGCTGCCTCAACACGAAAAAGCTGCGGTAAATTTGATAGAAGAAGAGGCTAAGCATAGCTATCAAATTCACGATGTACTCTTATTGGGGACCGACCTGGTCAAGATGCATCGCAAACAGAGTGGATATGGTCATGTACCGTCTCACAACTATAGCCAGTGTGTTATCTGCTCTAAAGACAATCAAGGATGTAATGTGGTACATTCAGCTCTACAGGAATAGATGGATCTCGGATGGATCCAAGATCACCGAATTCGTGAGGTCAACATGACCTATACAAATTCCAACATCATTCAGAACCACAACATTCTGGCAATGAATGTCAACTTGGTGATAATTCACTCAAGGCAAAGCCAACATCACAATCTGCCTCAGCACGATTACGATTCCTGTCTGGTCTGCTCGGTTAACAAACAGGGATGCTCTTTTGTACAAGAGACCCTCCAGCGTCAGATGGATCTTGGATGGATTCAGGATTAACCCGATAGAAGTCGTTATCAAGTGAATATGATTCAAATCTTTGATATTCGTTTGATGAATACTAGGTTGGTGGAGTTACACGCTACACAGGTCCAGCTCAGTTTTCTGACCTCGCATAATTATCAGAACTGTACAGTATGCCGTGAGAGCGACCAAGGATGTGCTCTCGTTCAACGAACGCTGCAACACTTATTAAACCACTGGTGGCTTCCGATCTATATGGTTGAGGACACATAATAAGTCAACATGACTAACGGGAACCCTACTAGGCATCAGAGTCAGGACGTTGGATCAATGGAAACAGACCTAGTAAGGTTGCTCTGCATTCAAAGTGGACGTGGCCAGGTGCCACCACACAACTATGAGTGCTGTAGAGTTTTCTCAGAGGATAATCAAGGATGTTACCTCTTGCGAGCAGCCCTTCAAAGTCAGTTGGACCACAAAGAGATTCGACCGTATCCAAGTTCTAGGTCAATCAACTTGATGCCCGACTATTTCACTGATCAGATCAAAGATATTGTCATAATCTCTGATCATAAGAGGACCAAAGATGTTTGTACCATAATCCCTCTACTTGACGAATCAAGAATTCCTTTGGACAGTAGAAAAGTTCCCAACCAGGAACTGATTGAAATTACTTACAATGGTCAAAAAAATCAGAAGGCTCCTATAGTTATCTATTTTCTAGGACTTCTACCGTATGAATCATCTAAGGCTATCCCTTACAAATACGATGCAACAATAATTGAGAATGGAAAGGAAATTCTATTACCATCCGTCGTGAATATTGCAGACATCAGTCGAGTAACACGGAGTGGTCGAATCTTCAACCGAGGAGTTGGAGAACCCAGCAAAGAAAAGGAACCCCGAACAGAAGTTCCTGATCAACTAGTCGGTCAATCCTGTGATCCCGACCTTTCAAAGAACAATGATGAGATGTTGAAGCTCATCCAGAAGAATTAATACAACATTGTTGATCAACTTTTGCAAACTCCTTCAAAAATCTATGTGTTATCTCTTTTACTCACTTCTGAAGCTCATAGGGAGACTCTACAGAAAGTCTTAGAGCAAGCCTTTGTGGAACAAGATGTAACAATAAGACAATTCGACAGCATCATCTCCAACATCACTTCTTACAACAACTTAGGATTTATGAATGAGGAACTGTCGGAAGAGGTCCAGAATCATAACATGGCACTCAATATTACAGTCAACTGCCAGGACGATGCGTTAGCCAGCGTACTAGTAGACACCGAATCAGCTCTAAACGTGATGCCGAAATCTACTCTAATACGACTATCATTTAATGGAACTTCGATGAGAGGCGGTGAGGTCATCATCAAAGCATTTGACGGATCCCAAAAAATAGTTATCGGTGAAGTCGACCTTCCCATAACTATCGGTCCTCACACTTTCCTAGTCACTTTCCAGGTCATGGACATCTGGGCAGCATACTGTTGTTTGTTAGGAAGACCTTGGATACACGAAGCTGGGGCAGTCACTTCGACACTTCACCAGAAGCTGAAGTTTGTCAAGAACGACCAACTAGTCACAGTCTGCGGAGAGCAAACCTTGATCGTGAGTAACCTATCGTCATCCACTTACGTGGAACCAGAGGAGGTTGTTGGAACCAGTTCCAGGCACTTTCGGTGAGCCACGACAACCAATCAGAAGGAGAAACGTCAATTTCATCATACAAAGATGCTCTCGAAGGGATCAGAAGTAACAATACCAATGGATGGGGACAGTTGTCATTCCTACTGACAATAAGAAAAAGAAAGGTCTTGGTTTTTCTTCAAACTGTGCCCAGACAGCTACTAACGATGAAAGTAGTCATCCCATTCAGAACTTCTTCCACAGTGGAGGTTTCCTTCACCCAGTGTCTCAAGAAGTACATACCATCGACGAGGGTGATTCCTTCGATACAGATGAAGAGTGGAAGTCCTATCTTAACAAGGACGGTTATATGTCTCAGGAAGAGGTGCCTACACCATTTTTCTATCCCGCACAGAATCTGAGATATATACTGAGAGCGGATGTCAAGATGATATACGGAGATTGTGATCCAGAAGGATGTCGTGCTCCACCAAACTCATTAGAGGAAGACACTCTGATGAAAGACAACTTTGACCACGACTATTATGGCCCGATGGACGGCCTGCCTATGTGGCAACCGTACCCAGGAGACTCGAGGCAAGAGAGCCAGTCCAATGATGCATATCAGCTGAGCATCATTGGAAAGAATACATGCGTTCCCACAGAGTCATGGGATCATTACTCAAGGCATTCAGAAAATATCTGGTACAATGATGAATTCGCAACAATTGCAGGACAAGAGTTCCTTAGCTATGCTTTTCCTGGGGTCAACGTCATCGAGAGAGATGACTCCTCCAGTTCCAAAGAAGTGTGGTACACCTTAGGACAACCGAGTGGCAAGTACGACTACTTGGTCAAATACACCACTCCTGAAAGCTCTCATATCAGGTTCGAAGACATCCAGCCCACTGGATGGGGAGATCCACCTTAGAGTGCAAACACTGTGCAAGATACAACTGAGTAATCCTCCTACGACAACTCTGCCTGGGAGACAGATTCCAACGATCCTGCTCCACCATAAATCAGCGTTATTTCTGAAGACAAGCCAAGAAGGAAAGTGCCAGACTTTGTGATTCACCGAGGAGTTTGCCGCCAATGGGTTGCTGTCAATGTTCCGAAAGTTGTTCATAAGTCGAAGTAATTGCCGTCTTTACTTTAACCTTTCACCCTATCCATGTGAAACAGATGTTTTTATAGGGCTCACTTTTTGTAAATGTCTCTCTTCGCTTCGCCCAAAGCGACGGAGTTTTGTTTTATAGGGCTGTAGTTTCAAGAATCGACACAATCATAAATAAAATAGCGTCGTTCTGTAATTTTCGCATTTATTGATGTTTTCTCTTTTCGCTTTTTCAGAAAATGGTAATCTTAAAAACCAACTTGAATAATAAAAATAAGCAGTAAAAAAAAAAAAATATATATATATATATATACACACTGCACGCACTCTTGTATTCTATCTATCTCTTCTAAAAATAAATCATCACGTCATGCAGATTGCTTGTTTTAAACCCCATTGAAACATACGATCCGATGTCCTCTCTGTCGCGAGCGATTTTTGTCGGTGACACGACCACCTTATCGTTGAAGTTTGGGTTTTCTCCTCGAGGAGAAAGGGTGCTACTTTTTTATTTCTTATTTATCCCATGAAGCTGGAAAGAAAGGGGAAGGTATCTAAAACTAACCTTGCACACGAATGTTTAACTGAACAAACGCTTTAAGAGATTCGGGGAGTCGGGGTCAGGTTATACAATGGCTAGTTGTCAATTATCCATCCTATATGTGGTTATCCATAGGATATTAGCTTTAGGTTTCGCTTTGTAATTGATAGTGTTTATCTGCTGATGGGTTGGGAAAGTTTCTTGGGAAAGTGTGACTGGGAGAGTGAGTTTTGTTTATGTTTTGTGGTAAGGTACTGAACCTAAGTTTTGATTGATGTGAAGGCACAGGACCTAAAGTTTTTTATTGGTATGCTCGCTAAGACTTCGAAATCTTATGCCTACGTATTCCCGTTTAAACGAAACAGGGAAATCAGAGCAATCGTAGTTCCTCGTATTCTAAGGGAGGAAAATGAGGTTTTGGTGTCTTGTTCAAAGTCCAAGATTGAAGGTAAAAGGGGATTTGTGTCTTGTTCAAAGCCCAAGATCGAAGCTAAAAAGGGTATTGAGAGGGAATTTGTCATCTCTAAAGAGAGATTATTGACTTTTGTGTTCCTTGATCAAAGCACTAGGTTGATGCTAAAAGGTTAATTGATTTGGCTAGGGGATTTATTTATACAAAGCCTAAAAGGAGGCTGGATAAGACCGACTCAACAAGAGAGTGTTCTATCTTTCTTGTACAAAGCCCAAGATTGAGGCTAAAAAGAGACTGACTCTTTGGGGACATCATTATACAAAGCCTAAGAGAAGGCTAAAAAAGGGTTTTGACTCCGTCGGGGAGGTTTATATGTGTCTTGTACAAAGCCCAAGATTAAGGCTGGAATAAGTTTGTGAAATTCTGGTACCAGATATTTGATGTTACATGTGATGTTACAACATCAATATCTGCTGTATGAACAAGACAATAACAGAACTGAAAAACACACAAGGATTGTTCACCTAGTTCGGTTCAACAACCTACATCTGGGGGCATACCAAGCCAGGAAGGAAGTCCACTATTAGCAGTATCAAATTACAGACTCAACAAACCAATTGACATCTACCTAATTTAATCACTACCCAATGACCCTTCTATCTAAGTCCTCCCTAGATAAGAGACTCCATCTCACTCCCAATCATCGCAATGATGTCTAGCAGTCAACTTCTCTGCCACTGCATCAACAGCTTGATTACCAACAACTTTTCAAACACAGAAAACTAGAAGTCACACTTCCATGACACCCTTTGGAGTTGCTTCAAAGCTTCCTCCAAGAACATTACAATACTCATTACCTACAGGTTTCTGAGTAAGAACACAGTGACCATCTCACAACCCGAGTGGTTCACTTAGACAAAGCCCAAATGATCTACATCTTGGACCCGTACCTATTCTAGATTACAAGCATTCTATTTATAACTTTTTCCCAACTGGATTTGGGCCTTCAAATCACAACAAATCTTCTGTACCAAATCTGCAGAAGATTCTGCTACTAAATAGATCTTCAATCTTCATATCAAATCTTCAATTAAATCTTCATATTTTAAATACTCAATCTTTACAAGATTTTATCTTTAATCTTCCACACCTTTAAATCAGCTCCACATAATATTTCCAGGATATTATGTATCTTTTAAATCTTCACTTTTTAATTCAGCTGCAAGATCTTCTCCACACAAATAGGAACAATTCTCCATGTCTATTTGCACAAAAATAGTAACAAACTATTCTCCACAAGATATGCAGAATTAATTGTATCAGAATAAATCTTCTCCAATAAATTCGCTTGCAATCTCTCTATCTCTCAGCAGAAAATCTCACTAACAACAAAACATCCTAACACGCGCAGCCCTAAAACATCACAAACTAATGTTTTGATGTTCTGGTATAGTGATGTTAAGACATCACTTATAACATCAGCATACAAAACTTTCAACCCTGCAACAACTAATGATAAGAACCAATGTTATGACATCAGACATATGACATCAACATTGTTCAACTTTGTTTTACCAAAATTCCAGCCAACATAAGAACTAACAATCTCCCCCTTTGGCTAATTTTGGCTAAAACAAACTCTGACATCATCAAAACACCTAGCAATACCTCTTTAACATGCTGCACAAACTCACTTTTACATCAGCATAGGGCAAACTCCCCCTCAAACCAAGAACCAGCTCACAGCTGTTCATACACTCTCCCCCTTTTTAGCCACAATTGGACAAACTCTGAACATTGTAGTAAGCACAAACAAAATAAAATTCCAAAATCAAACTCTGAATCATCCAACTAATAAACTCAGAACAAAATCCAGACTCAGCAGCTACTACTGTACATTCTCTCCCTCTTTTTGGCCAAAAATTGACAAACATTGGTGTAAATGTATACTTCTGATTCAATCCATTGACACACAAATCTATAGAACCAGGTCTAAACTGTCAAGAACACCATGAACTTCACCAGTAACACAATGTCACGACATCTTGTCGACATTACAATCTGGATAAACAACTTCTTCAACAAAAGATCAATTCTCCCTACCAGTGCTCCTTTGCAAGAAGAACACCTTAAATGAATGGAAAACATAAGACTCATCTTCATGTCTTCAAGAGCGCACCCTCTGTTCAACACATCTGCTGAACGCATTCACTTAATGCTTAATCCTCAAACAATCCAAATACCAGAACTCACATGATTCCCTCTTAGTTTGTTATCTTCTCATGCTCCAAAACTCACATCTTGCCAAGCTGATCAACTTCTCTCTATAATATCCACAGGAATGATCATAATGAACTCCTTGATCATAACATTTGGAAAAACCAGACACAGTCTTCATCCATCCAGTCAGGAATGCTTCACACACAATGCCTTCCACTGAACTCACACACCAAGACAAGTGTGACATCTCCCATCAACAAGGACCCTCACAAAGCTCTTCCAAAATCTGCAGGGAACAATAAATTCTCCCATACACAACCAAAGTTATCCTTCAGACTTCTCCTCAGAAGCATGTGCACATATGATTCAAACAATTAGCTTCACATGGCTAGAACCATTCATGTCCACACCAACATGTCATCCAACACCCTAATGTCATAACATGTTATCTAACATTATATCCTCATAAGATTCAACTAATTTTCACAATCTTGATCAGCATGCAATCTTCACAATATATGTACCTTTGCAGTAAAATCCATAGACAAGTACTCCCCCTAGTCATGGTTAACTAATGCTCTAGATGAAGATTAGCATTTGAGCACACTTGCTGAGCACATGCATTTTGGTACCATTGTCCCTTTCTCCAAAGGCAGACATTCCCTATCATACTCTTCATCTTCAGACTTCCAATCAATCAATACCTGATCTACTTCAGTCTTCTCTACATTTTCCATCCAAGGCAGACCTTCTACTTCATCATTCTCCCGTATGACTATGTAGACGCTCCTTAGGCATAATGTATGCACCAAGCTTCAGAACCAGAACAAAATCATGCTTCACCAAGGATATTCAACCAGATAATGTCCCAACACAAGTTAGAACATTTACCATACACCAAGATATCATCACCATGTTTCTTGATCTGCTCCACCAACTGGACTTACTGTTGCATAGTAATCCAAAGAACTAGAGAATTAAACTCTCATCCACCTTCAAGAAGAATAATCTCCTTGAGTCTTCAACTCATCACCCTTCTGCCCAAGAGTAACTTGTTCCAAGGCAATCCTCAATAATAACCAGCTGCCACACTCTGATTATCTTGATTCTTCGAATCCACTTCTGAGATCAACCAAATGCCACAGTTTGATCACCTCATTCATGAATCCTCATATGAAAAAACCAACTGCCACAAATTGTCTTCTTCACGTTTGTCAAAATTACCCAAAGATATCCTGATCTATCCACTAAAATTGATCTTCAAATCACATGTTTCACTTGCTTACTATAAAACACACTTAGAATCTCTAAGTTATGTAAAATCTTCTCAAACCACAGCTCCCGCAAACTGTATGAGACAGACCTTTTTGAAGCATCCATAACTTCCATTACTGTAGATCACCTCTATCTTAAGCTGATGTGCCACATCACCAACTGATACTTCTGATGTTAAGCTAGATGTCAAAACATTATGACATCCAACTGTTGAATTCAGCTCTTCCTTCTGCCACTCAAAAGAACCTCCTCCCTTTGCAGAAACAGATTTCCATGCTCTCATAGACTTGATTCAACAATCAAGTTTGAGTAGACAACCTCCATCCTACTCAGAAAATCCAAAGACTTCAAACCTACCACATCTGAATCTTTAGAAAATAAGTAGTTCAAGACTACCCCATAGCTATACCAAAGAATTCCACTTCCCTTAGTAGAGCCGTCAGTAGAAAGCCAGGGATAACATCCACATATCCTCGACTTTCACACAACAAAACCCATGCTCCAAAGCACCTAGATCAGAAATAAACTGATCCAACCATCAAGACAATGATGTCTTCATAGTCTTCCATCTCCATCTTCAACAACATAATTCAGGTCGTCACACACCAACACACCACAAAGAGAAATATACAGCCACATAGTAAAATCTCAATACTTCTGCAGTCATGCACTTTTACATCAGACATATACATAGTCTCCCATCAATATATATTGTCATTAGTTGAATGCACAACATCTTAGATAAACGCTCAGCTCCCGTCAGAGTATTCACTATCGGTTAGATGCACAACCTTATCAAAAGCAGAAAAATACTCAACTACTGTCAAGCTATTTGTGATAAGGTAACCTTCTCACACAAGGTACGACATTTGATCTAGTCTGACATTCTTTTCCTGCACACTTGAGGCACTAGCTGATCCCTCTTTTGTTAATCCACACCACTGATCACTTCAGATTAGGTAAGTGGCTTGACCTGATACTTCACCATGAGCACAACTAACTTTCTTTGGCTGAGAAAGCAAAGAACTGAAATGATGTTCCAACATCAGTTCCGACATCAGTCTATATCAACTGCTATGGCTTTGGAGACAACACCCATAGTAAACCACACACACATCTCTTGCAAGGGACAGTAGCTGACCACCCTTCAAAACCAGATCATACACACATGCAGGAACCAGCATACTCTTTTGGTTTCATGTCACAACAACTGGTAGAAGATCATTCAAGAGCAATACCATGGGATCCTTCAATTTAGACCTGTGGATGGTCTTTCAGAGAAGAGAGAAAACATAAATTGCATCCTTCTGATCTCTCAAACTTATTAAAAATGGCTTTATGAGTGGACTTGGGTCAAACCTCAAGTATCTTTGGTCACTTTAATAAGTCAATCAATATTATCCTTAAGTATCACAACACCATGTGATACCCCTTCAGAGTGTTATGGCCTCAGAACACACAAAACCACCAGGAATTTTCCATCAGATATATATATATATATATGCAGCGGAACACACACCAGAAAACTCCTCTACAACCTTCAGGCAAACCTTAATAACTATTGCACAAACACCACACTCCAGGTGCAATAGGTCAGCATAGGTTGAAAATAAGTCAAACCACACAGCAGCTCACCACCAAAGCTACAAGCCTGATAACCATAGACAGGTCCAATACACACCCTGTCATGAACAGTTCATCCTCCACTTCAAGGGATCATACAAAAATCTCTATGAACTGACCAAGTCCATACACCATCTCAGTAAAACTATCTTCCTTGCTCATGAACCAGAAAGTATCTTCCCTAGATCTCATCCAGAAACAGACAGGATGCCTGCTCTGATACCAATTAAAATTATGGTACAAGATATTTAATGTTACGTGTGGTGTTACAACATCAATATCTGCTGTATGAACAAGACAATAACAGAACTGAAAAACACACAAGGATTGTTCACCCAGTTCGGTTCAACAACCTACATCTGGGGGCATACCAAGCCAGGAAGGAAGTCCATTATTAGTAGTATCAAATTACAGACTCAACAAACCAGTTGACATCTACCTAATTTAATCACTACCCAATGACCCTTCTATCTAAGTCCTCCCTAGATAAGAGACTCCATCTCATTCCCAATCATCGCAATGATGTCTAGCAGTCAACTTCTCTGCCACTGCATCAACAGCTTGATTACCAACAACTTTTCAAACACAGAAAACTAGAAGTCACACTTCCATGACACCCTTTGGAGTTGCTTCAAAGCTTCCTCCAAGAATAATACAATACTCATTACCTACAGGTTTCTGAGTAACAACACAGTGACCATCTCACAACCCGAGTGGTTCACTTAGACAAAGCCCTAATGATCTATATCTTGGACCCGTGCCTATTCTAGATTACAAGCATTCTATTTATAACTTTTTCCCAACTGGATTTGGGCCTTCAAATCACAACAAATCTTCTGTACCAAATCTGCAGAAGATTCTGCTACTAAATAGATCTTCAATCTTCATATCAAATCTTCAATTAAATCTTCATATTTTAAATACTTAATCTTTACTAGATTTTATCTTTAATCTTCCACACCTTTAAATCAGCTCCACATAATATTTCCAGGATATTATGTATCTTTTAAATCTTCACTTTTTAATTCAGCTGCAAGATCTTCTCCACACAAATAGGAACAATTCTCCATGTCTATTTGCACAAAAATAGTAACAAACTATTCTCCACAAGATATGCAGAATTAATTGTATCAGAATAAATCTTCTCCAATAAATTCGCCTGCAATCTCTCTATCTCTCAGCAGAAAATCTCACTAACAACAAAACATCCTAACACGCGCAGCCCTAAAACATCACAAACTGATGTTCTGATGTTCTGGTATAGTGATGTTAAGACATCACTTATAACATCAGCATACAAAACTTCCAACCCTGCAACAGCTAATGATAAGAACCAATGTTATGACATCAGACATATGACATCAACATTGTTCAACTTTGTTTTACCAAAATTCCAGCCAACACAAGAACTAACAGTTTGACTCTTGCTAGATAGTATTATCTGTCTTGTACAAAGCCCAAGATTGAGGCTAAAATAGGAAATTTAACTGACTCTGGTGAGGATGTGTCTTGTACAAAGCCCAAGATTGAGGCTGCAATGAGTTTAACTCAGCTTAGGGAAATTATTCCTCAAAGCCTAAATGAAGGCTGGGAGGAAATGACTCGGCTGGGGAAGGTATTTGTCCCCAACTCAAGAGAGGGAAATTTATGTCTTGTACAAAGGCCAAGATTGAGGGTAAAAGGGTTTGACTCAACAAGAGAGTGTTTTTATCTGTCTTGTACAAAGCCCAAGATGGAGGCTAAAAAGAGTTGACTCAACAAGAGAGTATTTTTATCTGTCTCATACAAAGCCCGAGATTGAGGCTAAAAAGGCTGACTCAACAAGAGTCTGAAAAGGTGATTGACTCAACAAGAGAGTCTGAAAGTTGATTGACTCAACAATAGAGTCTGAAAAGGGTGACTGACTCAACAAGAGAGTCTTTTATACTCAATAAGAGAGTGATTTGATGTCTCATACGACGCCCGAGATTGAGGCAAAAAGGGTCTTGACTAAACAAGAGAGTCTGAAAAGGTTAGCTCTGCTGGGGAGAATCATTTGTACAAAGCCCAAGAGGAGGCTGGCTTCACAGAGGAAGTATTATTATATAAATCCTAAGAGAAGGCTAGCTTTCTGCTGAGGAAAGGTCCTTATACAAAGCCTAAGATGAGGCTATATTTTCCCGGGGATAATTGAGATCCCGAGGCCGGTCCAAGTGGGGAGTCAACTCTTGCTGAGGATTATAGAAGAGCTGAGATATCAGATACCCTGAGGTTCTGATTGGAGATAGTGTTGACCCTGGTCGGGAACTCTCATGAGAGATGCGGGGTTTCTGCTGGAGATCGATCCAGAATGCCCGAGGTTTTTTCCTATCGTTGTAAGGAACTTGAGAATTTCTATGAGACTTAAGGGGATTTAGATTGTCCAAGTCTACTGGTGTGGAAGAGTTTTATCTTTTGTATGATGTCTCCAAGAGGAGGCAAGGGCATTAAGGGATGAGAATCAACCCTAAAGTGGCCTGAGGTCTGACACTCGAAAGACTGCTCTAGCAAAGGATGACTAAGTTCTGTCTTATACCTTTAAGAGGTCGTCAGGGTCCTTGTATTAATCCCAAGCACTACTACGAAAAACCCATTTAACAACGGTTGGGAATGACATATAATGATGCGGGCGAGGGCGTTGTTATGTAGATTGTTGTTGTATATATGATACTTACAACGACGACCTTGTGTAGCGTTGTAATAATGAGGAAAGTACACTAACTATCACAACGGTTTTACATTACACCGCTGTAATAAATATAATTGTCCTCGGTTCGATTCCCAGCAGCACAGTTTTGATATTTATTTTTTGCTGGCCAGCGCGCCAGATATTATAACGGTTCGGAAATATAACCGTCGCTAAAGTTTCAGCAAAATTAACAAATATCATCCTGCTTTTATAATTAATCCCATTTTTTTACCTGTATTATTGTTCTCCATATCTCAGCACAGTAGAAAAATACAATTCACATTTTGTGATACAGTTTTCATAATAATATTAATCGTGTCATATTCATAATATCACATATACCAGTTTACAGTTTATCAGAACAGACAACCTACATAAATAAAATATCACATATACCATATTACAGTTTACACACATTACATAACTTCACATAATTGTAACTTGGCATATTGGTATCTTGTCTCTTGGTGTCTTGTCTCCTGGCCTGGTGTCTGGACTCAAAATACCTATGATTTCAAATAATTATACTTGTTAGTAAAAATGCTTCTAAACTATAACATACAATTAATATATTATGAATAAATAATAAATTACGTACTTGTTAATTTTCCCATATGCCTTCTTCATGATCGAGTCGTATAGCATGCACGGCATCTCCATCAACTTCATCATATGAGGTAGGAACTTGTGTTGTGTAAGAAGGTGTGGATGGAATATCAAGACTTTCATCACTAAGAGGAATGTATTTTCCTTGGAGAATGATTGACCATTTCCCCGATTTGTCCGATGGATCGGAAACATAGAAAACTTGTTTTGCTTGAGAAGCCATGATTAATGGTTCTGTATTAAAAGATGCCTTGCCAAGGTCGACCCGGGTGAATCCTAGGTCATCAATGTCTACACCATTACTATTATTGGGAACCCACTTGCATTTAAAAAAAGCCACTTTGAAAATAACATAATCAATCTCCCAAATCTCATCAATGACACCATAAAACGCGGTAGTTGCCAATATCGGATTCTTATCTTTCGAACTAGAGAAATACATCGATTTGGCTTCAACCATAACCCCACTATTTTGCATTGTACTACGATCATCTTTTGATTTTGTATAAAAGGTATAATGACCAATGTTGTATGCACTCCAGGTAATGACACAAAATTTTGGCCCGTACGACAACCATCTAAGTATCTCGGATGCACTAGGATCATTAGATACACTTTTATTAAACCAATCCATGAATCTATTGTTATGCTCTATCAACAACAACTTGTCATTCATTCGGGGATATTTTTTCTTCATAAGTCTTTTGTGAGTATCTATGAAAGGTTGAACCTCATCTATATTATTCAAAATATAGAAATGTGATTAAATAACTACATCCCGAGCCATTAACCTAACATTTAGACCTTGAATACCTCTTCCGTCTGTGTCAGCATGACGAGACATTGGAATTCCTAGAGAATCTGCATCCGACAAATAGTTTGTACAAAACTCAACAGCTTCTTCTGTGATGTACCTTTCAACAATCAAAGCTTCCGGTCGGTGATGATTCTTCGTATATCCTTTAAAGATCTTCATATATCGCTCTATTCGATACATCCACCTTAAATAAACTGGACCACAAATTCTGATTTCTCTTACGAGATGAACAAGTAAGTGAACCATAATGTCAAAAAATGATGGCGGAAAATACATCTCCAATTGACACAAGATTATGGCAGCCTTATCTTCTAATTCATCCAAGTTTTTGAAATCAAGAACTTTATTACATATGGCATTGAAGAATAAACATAGTCTCGTTATAGTTACTCTCTCATTTTTTGGAAGGATCCCACGGATAGCCACTGGTAGAAGTTGTTGCATCAATACATGACAATCATGAGATTTTAAACCAATTAACTTGAGATCTTTCATTGATACAAGTTTCTTGATGTTTGATGAGTAACCTTGCGGAACTTTAATACCTTGCAAACACTCGCAGAACATCTTCTTTTCCTTTTTAGATAGAGTGTGACATGCTGGAGGCAGATAAGTTCTTTTTCCTTTCTCTACTGGAGCCAACTGTTTTTGTATACCCATCTTCTCCATATCAAGACGGGAAGTCTTACTATCTTTAGTCTTGCCCAGAATGTTTAGAAGTGTGCCAATCAAACTATCACACACATTTTTCTCCACGTGCATCACATCAAGACAATGTCTAACATCAAGACTTGACTAATATGGAAGATCAAAGAAGATGGACCTCTTTTTCCATATATTTTTCGCAACTGCCCCTTTTTCTTTTCCTCTCTTCCAACCTTTTTCTTTTTCTCTCTTCCCACCTTTTTCTTTTTCTCTCTTCCCAAGGACAACATTAATGTATTCTTGCCGTTGATAAACTTCATCACCGGTTAAAGGTTTAGGAGCCTCACCAAACTCTTGATCTCTATTAAAAGCCTTTCTCAATCTACGATAAGGATGACCCGGTTTTAGAAATTTTCGATGCCCAAGGTAAACGGTCTTTTTTCCAAACTCAAGTTGGTGATAACAAGTATCATCTTCACATATAGGACACGCTTTATGTCCTTTGACACTGTATCCCGCCAAGTTACCGTAAGCCGGAAAGTCGTTAATTGTGTAAAATAACATTGCACGCATATTAAACTTCCCCCCAGAATATGCATCATCAACTTCAACGCCTTCATCCCACAAGAGTCATAAATCATCAATTAATGGACTAAGATAAACATCTATGTCGTTACCAGGTTGTCGTGGTCCATAAATCATCATACTTAATAGTATATACTTGCGCTTCATGCACAACCAAGGAGATAGGTTGTAAATAGTGAGAAGAACAGGCCACGAAGTACGATTAGTGCTCATATTACCAAAGGGGTTCATTCCATCGGTGGCAAGCCCAAGCCTAAGATTTCTTGGCTCGACTCCAAAATTCAGAAACAATGAATCAATTTTCTTCCATTGCAAAGAATCAGCTACATGGCGAATGTTTCCATCACGAATCCTTTCATCTGCATGCCATCTAAGATTCTTTGCGTCATTCGAATTAGCAAAAAGTCTCTTTAATCGTGAAAGTATTGGCAAGTACCATAACACTTTAGCAGGAGGATGCTTCCTACTAACATTGTCATAGTGATCATTGTCATCACCATTGCTAGCCTTCTGCTTGTAACGTGACACACCATATTTCGGACATTGAAACAAGTCTTCATACTCTTTCCGAAATAATATGCAATCATTAGGGCAAGCATGTATCTTGATATACTCCAGACTCAGTGGACACAATATCTTCTTGGCCTCATAGCAACGATCCGACAATTTGTTATCTTCTGGTAACATTTGTTGTAGCAATTCAAGTAATTCCGTGAAACTTTTATCCGACCATCCAGTTTTTGCCTTCAGATTAAACAACTTTAACACCGCCGACAATCGTGTGAACTCTGTGCATCCCTTATATAAAGGGGTGTCTTTATCACTACATAAATTATCATAAATATGAGCATTCATAAAAGAAGATTCCCCAATGTCACGGAACATATCCTCTAGGTGATCTTCCATATATTCATCTTCCTCCACTCTTTGACTTTGTGACGCCCGACTTTCCTTATTATCCACCTCACCATGCCACGCCCATATTATATAATTTTGACATATACCATCACAACAAAGGTGATTGTGTATTTCTTTCTTTGTACCCTTTTTGATATTAGCGCAAACAACACAGGGACAATAAAAGATACCATCATTGCCGGGAAGATATTTATCAACGTATTCAAGGAATTCACAAACTCTGTTCTCATAAACCGGATCTAATCTATTGGATTTCATCCAACTACGATCCATTACAACTTCTGAAATTTATACATGTATAATAATCTGAATGACACACCAAAATCTAATCCAAAAACTCAAGCATATGCATATACAATATGAACAAAGAAAAAATCAATGAAGATGTACTCTAATACTAAACGTAAAGCATATGAAACATCTCATTCTGACTTGAGCATATACAATATGAACAAAGAAAGAAGGAATGAAGATGTTAAAGAGAACCTTACTTCGAAGCTGAAGAAGCAAATGAATGATGAAGGCGGTCAATATTTGAGCATAAACCAAGAAAAAAGGAATGAAGATGTTGAAGAGAACCTTACTTCGAAGCTGAAGAAGCAAATGAATGAAGACGGTCAATATATTTTAGCATAAACCAAGAAAAAAGGAATGAAGATGTTGAAGAGTACCTTATTTGAGCAATATTTGAGCTCCAAATGAATGGATACGAAGAGGGTAAAGGTTAGGGCGTCTCTGTCTCACTTGTTCGATTAGGGCGTCTTGTGAAAGAAACACATAATAAGTTTTCTTTTAATTTATCAGTAAACCTTTTAATCTCGGTGGAGAAACAAATTGTAGTGGAATCTTAAGTGAAATGTACTCTATTACTACGGTTGCTCATCTTAACCGTTGCAAAATAATTTACAATTTATTTTATAAATAATGGACTTAATTGACACACGCTAAATGTACTCTAAAAAATGGAAAAAATGTAGTAGCAGAGAATCGAAGCTTGATACATTTCATTTTTTGCTACGGTTGCTCATCTTAACGTTGTAAAATAATTTACAATTTATTTTATAAATAATGGACTTAATTGACACACGCTAAATGTACTCTAAAAATGGAAAAAATGTAGTTGCAGGGAATCGAAGCTTGATACATTTCATTTATTACTACGGTTGCTCATCTTAACCGTTGTAAAATAATTTACAATTTCTTTTATAAATAATGGACTTAATTGACACACGCTAAATGTACTCTAAAAAATGGAAAAAATGTAGTTGCAGGGAGTCGAAGCTTGATACATTTTATTTATTACTACGGTGGTTTCATTCAACCGTCATTAAATGGCCCAACTTTTAAAAGGGCGCGAAATTTTTAACCTATTACAACGGCATAAAAGGATGCGTTGCAAGCCTGGCGTTGTTGTTTTAGCGTTTTGTAGTAGTGAAGAGAAGGCATGAGAACTTCTAAGAAGCTAAAAGGTCCTTGTACAAAGCCCAAGAGGAGGCGGGATGCTTTTAGGAAGCCCGTGGGTCCTAAACCAAGAGAAGTTCAAGAAATGCAATTCACAGAGAAGAGATCATTCAAGGAAAGTTATGTGATTTGGAGAAACTCAGGAGATGCTATTCACAGAGAATAGATCAACTCCGGGGAGTAGAATTTCTTTGACAATTTCTATGGGTGACAGTCTGAGAAAAGGTTCACCGAGAATACTTCCTTTCTCTTTGTTCCATATTGTTTAACCCCAAGAGAAGGGAAGACTGTATCTGGAAATCCTATGGAGGATCTAGTTTTGTTTGTATTTAAGAGTGACCGACATAGGTTTACCTAGTTCTAGACCTAGTTGTCGGGGAAAACTCTAAATAACTATACTAGTATATATACAGTTGATATATGACAAGTATTTTAAAAGGTATGAAAGAAGACTAACCATGCGTAGCTTCCCACAATACAGTTATATATATCTGACATGTATTTAAAAGAATGAAAGAAGACTAACCATGCGTCGCTTCCCACAATACAGTTATATATATTAAAGCGATTAAATGAAAGTTGTTAAAACTTACAGGTGAGCGAGCTTCCATGTTGTATTGTTAGTTGTTCAGAGAAATTAAAGAAAGTTTTGACAACAATTGTATATTTGAACCTAAAGGTTTGAACAGTGATTGTACTGTTGTTTTAAATATCGTATCGGGACTTATACAACGACTGAGGCCCAAAAAGTTTTGGACAAAATGGGATTGGGTCTTACACTCTATTAGAGGCCCAAAGTTTACTTTTGTATAGGAGATGGGGCTTACAACTTAGGGAGATGCCTAGATGATTTTGAAAAGGCGACGATCGCGCCGTTGTTTTGAAAATATACAGAGGGACTTATATAATATGTGAGACCCAAAAAATATTTTTTTACAAAAGGGGTTGGGTCTTACACTCTATTAGAAGCCCTAGAGTGTTTTTAAGAAAAGGAATGGGACTTATAGCTCGAGTAGAGGCCCAGATGATTATTTGTTTGAAAAATGGCGATCGCGCCGAGGTTTGAAAACACAGTGGGTCTTATACGATAACCGAGGCCCAAATAATTTTGGTTTTCAAAAGGGGTTGGTTCTTACACTCTATTAGAGGCCCAAAGTGTTTTAAAAAGATTGATGAGGGTGGATTTAATCAAAACCCTAATTTTGTTTAAAATGGAATTAATTTTGTTAAAAAATTAATAAAAATTATTGAAAACATGTGAAAAATGAGTGGTGATCTTGGATCAATGTTTCAAAAATCATGTTTTTATTCACAAAATGATTGGAAACCATTTAAGTCTGGAAAATCAAGAAGGAAAAAATATTTTAAATGTTAAAAAACAAATAAAAATTAATTCTTTGCAAAAATATCAAGTATATGAAATAAATAATATTTTTGGGAAATTTTTGTAAAATAAAATATATTAACATTTTTGTGAATTATTAAAAAAAGAATCAACTCAAAATCATTAAAATTTAGAGAGAAATTAATTTTTGAATCAATTAAATAAAATCACAAAATTCAAATATTTGAATATTTGAAAAAGGCGCCAAGAACACGCACGTGTTCTGATTTTGCCCAGATTTGCATTTTCTCATCAATCTCACTGAATACTTGATGAAATCACATAATCCACATATCAATCTACTCGTTTTCACCTCATGATCATGTCTATGGTCTTTAATTTCATTTATTTTAAGCATGGAATAAGAAATCAAAGAGAAACCTCAAGAACCCTAAATTCTGCATGAAGGCTCAGAAATTCCACACACGATTCATACAAAGCAATTAATTGAGGGGAAACATTCCATACATGATTATGAACATATGGCAAAATTATTGTGCGAGGAAATATGCATGAATTATGAGATGACCAAGTTTAGGCTTACTTGAAGGTCGTGGCAGCAAGAGCAACTTGATTTTTGAGTTGGAGGTGTTACAGATGAGTTGTGATGATCTGAATAGCTTCCCTACACCATATGGAGTGTGTTTGAAAGCTTGGATGGATTTGAAATGGACTGGAACAGATTGTGGCACCTCAGCTGCAACTTTGTTGAAAACTTGAGCAAATGGATGGTATTTTGTGAAATTGATGTTCCAGATGTTGTTTTAGTGTTTGATCAGCTCACATATGATGTTTATGAGGTGTGTGTGTGATTGGTTTGGGTGGAATTGCTCTCAAGCTCAAAACCCGATAGTGACTTGCTTTGGAAGGCAAAATTGGAGTGAAAGGGGTGATTTTGAGGAAAGCATCAGTTTGGGTGCTTTGGTGTACTCAAACTGATCACAAATGAGGTCTATTTATAGTGCACCAAGTTTGTTTTGGCTGCAATAGTGTATGGCATTTGGTACAGGTCTGTGGCCAATTGGATCATTTTGGAATCTCAAGTCTCCTCTAGCCATTGACTTGAGATTAGAGCACAGGCCTATGGTTCTTTGATTCAAGGATAAGGCTTGACTGAAGTATTCATCTTTGCTCTGATACATGCCACCTCTAAGCATCCATTGAATACCTCAAAACAAAATTGGAGTCTTGAAGCATCTTTAGCTTTTAGGGGTGCTAAACCTATATGTAGTTCCAAAGACTTGGGGGGCTTATGGATCCGTGTTTGTTCCTCCTTGGTCTCCCCCTGAGGTGTGCAGATGGATAAACTTGTTTGTCATTTGCACAAATTTATCAAATCGAGCCCTAATGCATAATCTGCCTTGGCAAGACAGTTTGCAGCAAGGCATGTTGCAGCTGTCATAACTCCTAGCTCAGATGGAATTTGATGGAGTTCTTGGTCACTTTGGAAAGCTGATGTATCCTACTTTAATGTGGTGTCCAACTTTGGTTTTGAAGCAACTTGCATTTGGTTGAAAAATGCCTCAATATTTTGGAAAAAGTGAAGCAGATTCTGACTTAGTGAAAATTTCACTAAGTGTTGGAAAAATGTCATTTTTGTGTTTTCAGCCATTTTGATCACCCCATAACTTAAAATCCATGAAGAATTGGAATGAGGTGTAGTTGACACTTTTAAAGTATGCTATGAGAGCAACAAATCCATCTTTGGACCATCCAAAATGGTTTCTTGGATCTCAAGTTATGATCCTTAGAAGTTGGTTCCCTAGCCACTTTGTTCCATAACTTAGAAAAATTCTAAGTTTTTATGGTTACCCCTTTTACAAGTTATCCCACTTTCTTTAATTTTTCTTGATGACTGATCATTCAAATCACATATTAACATTGTTTTAGGGTTAAGGAATCATAATTGTGAAAAATCTCAAAAAGTCAAACTTGACTTTTGTGCATAGTTGACTTTTTATCAGATGAATTCCAAACTGTGCGATCCTTGGTGAAATCAAGTCCTTGACCTAAATTTAACTCGATGGATATGTTCCATAGGTGTTATAGGGCATATTGAATCATGTCCCAAGGTTTGGGAGCATGTCTGGGTCAAGAGTCAAAGGTACAGTTGACTTTTCCCTCGAAACCCTAATTGTGGTCCTGATGAAATTGAAGCTTGTGGATCAAGCTTCTTGGATCAATCCATTGTTGCAAATGGATCAATGTAGTATGTTGGAGACCCTAAAATCATGTCTTGAGGTCTTGGCTCATGTTTTGTCCCAAAAGTCAACTTAAGGGTGAATTAGGTCAAGAAACCCTAATGCCTGATTTTTGATGACTGCCTCTCCCGAGGTTAAATTGACTTGATGATTGGGTTCATGAGGTCCCTTGGAGTATCTTAAGTTGTGCTTTGAACTAATGGCTCATGCCCTGAGGAAAAATTTCATCTGGAGGCCTCAGTCGACCAAAACCCTAATTTGGTGACACTGGCGATCTTGAGGCTCGATCTTGAGGGTTGATCATTTATGAATGTTTGAGAGGTTAGACAAGTTAAAGATCAGGTCATTTCTTGATTGATCTTTTGTATAAGGCTCTAAGAGGGCTTAAAACCCTAATGCTTGATTACAGGGAATGCTCAACAATTCTTGAGGAGATTGATGAGGCGTAAAGGTACATCCATATTGTGATGATGATTTGCACAATGATGGGAAATCTTAGTGGTCAAAATTTGGGGTATGACACTCTCCCAACTTTGAATTCCTGGTATTTGAGGCTGAAGAAGAAGATGAAGAAGAAATTCCAGAAGAGATCTTCTGATTACTCAGACAAGAGGAAAGGTCCATTAAACCTTACAAAGAACCGTTGGAAACGGTCAACTTGGGTTCAAAAGAAGAGAGAAATAAAGTCAAGATTGGGGCACTGCTCAGTCCGGCTGTCAAAGAAAATTTGATAAAGCTTCTCAAAGAGTTTCCCGATGTATTTGCTTGGTCCTATCAGGATATGCCAGGCTTGGATACCAGCATCGTGGAACATCATCTACCGTTAAGATCAGAATGTCCGCCGGTAAAACAAAGGTTAAGACGGACTCACCCAGATATGGCTATCAAAATCAAAGAGGAAATACAGAAACAGATTGATACAGGTTTCCTCGCCACATCATAATATCCTCAATGGTTGGCCAACATAGTACCAGTTCTAAAAAAGGACGGAAAGGTCAGAATGTGTGTAGACTACAGGGATCTGAACAAAGCCAGTCCAAAGGATGACTTTCCCTTACCACACATAGACATGCTGGTAGACAGTACACTAAAATTCAAAGTATTCTTCTTCATGGATGGATTCTCGGGCTATAATCAAATAAAAATGGCGCCGAAAGATATGGAGAAAACTTCTTTCATTACCCCATGGGGTACCTTTTGTTACAAGGTAATGTCGTTCAGTTTGAAGAACGCCGGGGCAACCTATCAAAGGGCCATGACTACTCTGTTTCATGACATGATACACAAAGAAATCGAGGTATATGTTAATGATATGATTGCCAAATCTAAGACAGAAAAAGAGCATGTGACCCATCTGTCAAAACTATTCGAGCGGTTGAGAAAGTACAATCTCCGCTTGAATCCCAATAAGTACACATTCGGTGTCCGCTCAGGGAAACTCTTAAGGTTCATCGTCAGCCAGAAAGGAATTGAGGTTGATCCTGACTAGGTCAAGGCCATTCAAGAAATGCCTTCTCCAAAGACTGAAAAACAAGTCAGAGGATTCCTGGGACGTCTGAACTACATTTCTAGATTTATATTCCTCATGACCGCGACATGTGCGCCGATCTTCAAATTACTCAAAAAGAATCAGGTCTGCGTTAGGACAGAAGACTGCCAAACCGCCTTCGACAGTATCAAGGAATACCTGTAGAATCCACCGATTTTATCACCTCCAGTGGAAGGAAGACCACTGATCATATATCTAACAGTCTTGGAAGACTCGATGGGTTGTGTACTTGGCCAACAAGACGAAACAAAAAGGAAAGAGTCTGTCATCTACTATTTGAGCAAGAAGTTCACTGACTGTGAAACTCGGTACACTATGCTTGAGAAAACTTGTTGCGCTCTGGCTTGGGCAGCCAAACCTCTTCGCCAGTATATGATTCGTCACACTACTTGGATAATCTCCGAAATGGATCCAATCAAGTACGTCTTTGAAAAACCTGCTCTCACGGGAAGGATTGCCCGTTGGCAGATGTTATTATCAGAATACGACATCGATTACCATGCTCAGAAAGCCTTTAAAGGAAGTGTTTTAGCAGGTCATTTGGCTCATCAGCCGATTGACGATCAAGAATCAGTCGGATTTGACTTCCCATACAAAGATGTCATGTACTTGAAAATGAAAGATTGCGATGAACCACTACCCAGTGAAGGGCCAGAACCAGGTTCCCAATGGGGACTTATCTTTGACGGAGTTGTCAATTGTGACGCCCCCAATCTATACCCCCAAATAACAGGCAATTAAAGCACTAAAGGAAAATTCAAAATTTCGTCAGAGTACATTTGAAATCGCGGCATAGAAAGGGAGGAATCACATCAACTTAAATCAAGCATACACATAACATGCAACACCTGCCCATAAAGATATGCAACTGTGGGGTAGCAATCAACAGAGGAAACTTAGTTCCTTACACCCACTTTTCAGAAATTAGAATTAAAGCGGAAAATCTAAAATCTGAATAACATATATACATATACACATGTAAATAGTTTGTCATACATCAGGTAGCATATGTACAACCAAAATATATCATCAGATATACAAAATAATAGCACGCGGCCACCCTAACTACCCGGAGTCACATATCAGAGCCGACCGACCAAAAGAATGAAGACGCAAAGCTTCACAAAAAGAATACCTCCAACAACTCTAATCTGCAACGCCTCATAGAGCGTTATAAAACAGCAGAAGGGTGAGAAAAACAACCATAATATAAATGCATAAAATTATATATATATATATATATAAACACAAAAATGTACTAGTAACACATTCTCACCACAACCACATATAACATAATACCGCACAATTCTCAAACATCGAATACCATTACACACCACACATATACCATACAAGCATCAATCACATTCACAAATTCACCCACAATTAATTCATGATTTATGCAATGCACATAGACCGACACAACGACTCTATGCACATGCCATGTGGTACCGACTTTCAAGGTCTCATGTCTCATCATCAGTTCACTCAGGAACTATTGGAACCATCGCTCGTTACTGAGAATCTCAAGTAACTCCCCGTCGGGCCTAAGATGTTCACCCGTCGCTTTAGGTCCTCAGGCATCGCCTCATATTTTCGAGGCACACGACGTTAAAGATTGCTTTAAGTCTCCAAAGGAGCCCACAATCGTCTATAACCACTGCTTTAGGTCCTCAGGCAGCGCCTCATATTTTTGAGGCACACGATGTTATAGCATATTCCCCTCGGAAATCAAACCGTCTCTCAGGACGTTTCCACAATGCACATTATGATGCTTGGCATACAATGACTCATGACACTCACATTGCATCCATGCACATATTAATAATCATGCATATATTATCAAATACATCACTTAGCATTTTATTGCCTTTCTGCCACAATTCATCCCCACAACGACACATAAGGCATACACATCCAATTCACCAACTTATAACATAATACACGTCAAATGCGCACCATTTAAAACAACAAAAGTCGAGATTCGACACTATTCACATTTGCCGACAAAATTTAATCGGCTAACAATTCTCAAAACCTCATAATCATAAAGTACAACTCGATACCTTTCCAACGACTCCAAGAATTCAAAAATCGGATAATCGGAACCAAAGTTACGGACGAAAATGAAAAATGATATTTTGAAAAGTCACATTTTGCAAAAGCTCTGCCCGTACGCGTACCACCATGAGCCATACGCGTATTGACAGAGCAATTTCCTTCACAAAACCACGTTGCCAAAAACCATACGCGTATTGGCCTCGCCCATACGCGTATCACCAGAGGGCCGGTAAAACCTGCAAGTTCATACGCGTATTGCCCCCAAAACAGCACAATGTTACGCGTATCGCCTGGTCTCATACGCGTATTGGCAAGCCCCTTACGCGTATGGCCAGGACAGACCCAGAAAAATTCTGCAGAACAATTTCTGCGTTTTTCCACCCCAATCATCCAATTTCTTCACCTAAAACTCAGAAAAACAGCAATTTGAAGTGTAATAACATACCACAAACATGTATGAACAATCAACAATGCATTCAACAAGATTTTTACCACAATCAAATTCATTTCTAATCAATTTTTACACAATCTAGGTTTTACTAATATTCTCCAAATCAATCCAAAAACAAAAATAAAACACATACATAATCGTATACAATCATAGAATAATCGAGTTTCGCACCCTTACCCGATTTAATCGACTTTACAACTTGCTCTTGATGATTTTTCCACTCTTTTCTTCAATTTCTCTCTTTTCTCTCTTCTCCTCTTTTCTTCTTTCTCTTTTTCTTTCTATTTTTCTTTTTCTTTCTATCTTACTAACTTAATGAAAATAAGTGGGAAAAGACCAAAATACCCCCCACACTCAAATATCTCATAAACGATCCCAAAACGCGATAAAATATATTCCCGCCGAAAAATAACATATTTTCACATAAAATTCGAAATAAAATAAAATAATAATAAAATAATCCAAAAAGACTCAATAAAATAAAATTGGCAAAACGGGGCGTTACAATTCTCCCCCACTTAGAAATTTTCGTCCTCGAAAATCTTACCTGATACAAACAACTCCGGATACCCGCATCCTACTCTCTAATTCCCACGTCAAATTACCCTCAGCAGCGCCTCCCCACGCCACTTTCACAAGTGCAATCTCTTTACCCCTCAACCGCTTCACCTCGAGATCCAAAATCCTAACTGGTAATGCCTCGATCGTAAGGTTATCTCTTACCTCAACCTCGTCCATTGGAATAACATGTGAAGGGTCCGGAACATACTTTCGAAGCTGTGAAACATGAAACACATCATGCAAATTCGACAGATTCGGCGGTAACGCCACACGATACGCTACAGCACCAACTCTCGCAGATATCTGGTAAGGACCAATAAATTGAGAAGTAAGCTTCTTAGATTTCAAAGCACGACCAACACCCGTTACCGGCGTAACTCTCAGAAATACGTGATCACCCTCTTGAAACTCAAGATCCTTCCGTCTCCGATCATGATAACTCTTTTGTCTATCCTGAGAAGCCTTCATTTTCTCACGAATAAACTTTACCTTTTCCGTCGTTTGTTGCACCAAATCCGGTCCAACCACTGAACTTTCACCTGTTTCGTGCCAACACAACGGCGTTCGACATCTTCGTCAATATAAGGCCTCAAAAGGTGCCATTCCAATACTAGAATGGAAACTATTATTATACGTGAACTCAACCAAAGCAAGATAACCGTCCCACGCACCACCTTGTTCCAAAACACACGCTCTCAACAAATCCTCCAAAGACTGAATCGTTCTTTCGGTCTGACCATCAGTCTGCAGATGATAAGCCAAACTCAACCTCAATCTAGAACCCAAAGCCTTCTGTAAACTTTCCCAAAATCTAGATGTAAACCTAGGATCTCGATCCGAAACAATACTCAATGGAATCCCATGCAATTTCACAACCACATTGATATAGATCTCAGCTAACCGTTCCAAAGAAAAACTGATGTCAATCAGAATAAAATGCGCCGATTTAGTCAGCCTGTCAACAATCACCCAAATAGCATTATGCCCACGCTGAGTGTTCGGTAATCCCGTCACAAAATCCATCGAAATGCTATCCCACTTCCACTCAGGAATATCCAACGGTCGCAACAAACCACTAGGCCTCAAATGTTCCACTTTTGATTTCTGACAAGTCAAACATGCATACACAAACTGAGCCACATCTCTTTTCAAACCAGACCACCAGAAAATCTTCTTCAAATCTTGATACATCTTATTCGCACCCGGATGAATACTTAAATTACTCCGGTGTCCTTCCTCCAAAATCATTCTTTTCAACTCCGCATCATCAGGAATACAAATGCGACCACGAAACCTCAAAACACCAAAATTATCCACCTTGAAATCCACATTCTCATTCCTCATCAAATCAACGAATTTCAAATCCAGCTTTTGTTTCTCACTAACCGACAATAAAAATTCATTAGTAACCTTCAACATTCCAAGCCTTACACTAACCGAAGTCACTTCACATACCAAACTCAAGTCTCTAAACGACTCCAAAAGTTCCCACTCTTTCACCATCAATGCGGACATATGCAACGATTTCCGGCTCAATGCATCGGCTACCACATTAGCTTTACCAGGATGGTAATGCAAGCCAAAGTCGTAGTCTTTCAAGAATTCCAACCATCTCCGCTGCCTCATATTCAACTCTTTCTGATCAAATAAATATTTCAAGCTTTTATGATCACTAAAGACTTCGAACCTCGCACCATACAGATAGTGCCTCCATATCTTCAACACAAAAACTACAGCCGCTAACTCAAGATCATGAGTAGGATAGTTTTTCTCATGAACTCTTAACTGTCTTGAAGCATAAGCTACAACTTTACCTTCCTGCATCAGAACACCACCCAAACTAATTAAAGAAGCATCGCAGTACACAACAAACGGTTCATTAGGATCAGGTAAAATCAGAATAGGAGCTGTCGTCAATCTTCTCTTCAGCTCACAAAAACTTTCTTCACATTGAATATCCCAAATGAATGCTTTTCCCTTACAAGTCAACTGCGTCAAAGGAAGAGCTAGCTTAGAGAACCCTTCAATGAACCTCCGGTAATAACCAGCCAAACCCAAAAAGCTTCGAATCTCGGTAACGGATCTAGGAGCCTCCCATTGTAGAACTGCTTCTACTTTAGATGGATCCACAGCAATACCATTACCTGAAATTACGTGCCCAAGAAAACTCACCTCAGACAACCAGAATTCACACTTGGACAATTTGGCAAAAAGTTTCCTTTCCTTCAAAACCTGCAAAACAATACGCAAATGCCATGCATATTCCTCACGAGACTTAGAATAGATTAAAATATCATCAATAAACACCACCACAAAATGATCCAAATGCTCGTGGAAAATCTGATTCATGTATTCCATGAACACACCAGGCGCATTAGAAACCCCGAACGGCATCACTGAATATTCATAATGACCGTAACGTGTCCTAAAGGCCGTCTTCTGAATGTCCTCTTCTTTCACCCTTATCTGATGGTACCCCGATCTCAAATTGATCTTACTAAATACACAAGCACCAACCAACTGATCCATCAGATCATCAATCCTTGGAAGCAGATACTTATTCTTAATCGTCACTTTGTTCAACTGGCGATAATCAATACATAATCGCATACTCCCATCTTTCTTTTTCACTAACAAAACTGGAGCACCCCAAGGAGAAACACTTGGCCTCACGAACCTCTTCTCCAACAACTCATTTAACTGCTTTTTCAACTCCACCAATTCAGATGCCGACATTCTATAAGGTGCCATAGAAACAGGTCTAGTACCAGGAACTAGATCTATCGAAAATTCAACTTCTCTCTCTGGCGGTACATCTGAAATATCATCAGGAAACACCTCAGGAAATTCGCACACTACAGGAAACACCTCCAATGAAACTTGACTATCCACAGTCAAAGATGCAAATAATCCAAACAACTGAGCTTCATCCGCCAAAAGTTTCTTCAACTCTTTGGTAGATAAGAAACTCGAGTCTTCGTCTTCCTCAAGAGAAGGAAATCTTACAAGCTTATGATAACAATCAATGTGCACCCGATTGAATTGCAACCAATTCATTCCCAACACCACATCTAAACCTTCCAACGATAAACACACCAAATCCATCGCAAAGTCTTTACCATAAATGGCTAAAGGACAACTCAAACACACCAAAGAAGTAGTTACTGACCCCATCGCTGGAGTATCAATAACCATCTCACCATCCATCGAAGACAACCCAAGATTCAAACGTTCCGCGCACTCAGACGAAATAAACGAATGAGTCGCTCCAGTATCAATAATAGCAATTAAAGGCGTATTATTAATAAAGCAAGTACCTCTTATCAGACGATCAGCACTTGAAGTCTGAGTTCCCGCCAATGAAAACACTTTCCCACTAGTCGGAGCTTTCTTCTGATTAGGACACTTCGAGCTAACGTGACCAGGTTCCCCACAGTTATAACACTTCACTACATTCCTCCTTTTACAATCAGCTAAAACATGTCCGATACCACCACAATTAGAACACTTATCCACTTTCTTCCTACATTCCATCTGGCGATGACCCAATTCACCACATTTAAAACACCTAGGAGCATTAGACATACCTCCTCCACTTGACCTTCGATCAAAAATACCCCTTTGTTTGCCTTTATCAGCCGGTGACACATACGGACCACCACGGAACTGTTGTTTCCCTTTTCTGTCACTTACACTTTTATAGTGAGCTGAACGAGCCTTACTATCTTCATCATAAATCCTACAGCATTCCACCAAATCAGCAAACCTTCTAATCCTCTGATATCCAATAGCCTGCTTTATCTCAGGACGCAACCCACTTTCATACTTCACACACTTAGAAAATTCAGCTGTCGCTTCCACATAGTGAGGATAAAACTGCACAAGTTCCACAAACTTAGCAGTATAGTCAATAACTGACATATTACCTTGTTTTAGCTCTAAAAACTAAATCTCCTTCTTTCCTCGGACATCCTCCGGAAAATACTTCCTTAGAAACTCTCGGCTAAACACCTCCCAAGTGATCTCTTCTTCCTCCTCATCAGCTTCCAACGCCTGACGAGTACTGACCCACCAGTCATCAGCCTCTTCGTGCAACATATGAGTGCCCAGCCTCACCTTATCATCATCGTCATCACAATCCATCACCCTGAAAATCCTCTCAATCTCTTTCAACCACAACTGCGCACCATCTGGATCATGCTTCCCTTTAAAGACTGGCGGCTTATTCTTTCTAAACTCATCATTTCCTGCAACATTCGGTGCACCCTGCACAGCTCGTGCCATCGCTTCCATCGCAGCAGCCAAAGCAGCATCATTACGACCAGCCATATTCTGTTCGTCTAAACACAGAAACTATGGTTAAACAACAACTCGTCCAATACAACTCGCCCAATATGCCAGACACAACAGACACAAACGACACCACTGACACGGACTAGCTCTGATACCGCTTAATGTGACGCCCCCAATCTATACCCCCAAATAACAGGCAATTAAAGCACTAAAGGAAAATTCAAAATTTCGTCAGAGTACATTTGAAATCGCGGCATAGAAAGGGAGGAATCACATCAACTTAAATCAAACATACACATAACATGCAACACCTGCCCATAAAGATATGCAACTGTGGGGTAGTAATCAACAGAGGAAACTTAGTTCCTTACACCCACTTTTCAGAAATTAGAATTAAAGCGAAAAATCTAAAATCTGAATAACATATATACATATACACATGTAAACAGTTTGTCATACATCAGGTAGCATATGTACAACCAAAATATATCATCAGATATACAAAATAATAGCACGCGGCCACCCTAACTACCCGGAGTCACATATCAGAGCCGACCGACCAAAAGAATGAAGACGCAAAGCTTCACAAAAAGAATACCTCCAGCAACTCTAATCTGCAACGCCTCATAGAGCGTTATAAAACAGCAGAAGGGTGAGAAAAACAACCATAATATAAATGCATAAAATTATATATATATAAACACAAAAATGTACTAGTAACACATTCTCACCACAACCACATATAACATAATACCGCACAATTCTCAAACATCGAATACCATTACACACCACACATATACCATACAAGCATCAATCACATTCACAAATTCACCCACAATTAATTCATGATTTATGCAATGCACATAGACCGACACAACGACTCTATGCACATGCCATGCGGTACCGACTTTCAAGGTCTCATGTCTCATCATCAGTTCACTCAGGAACTATTGGAACCATCGCTCGTTACTGAGAATCTCAAGTAACTCCCCGTCGGGCCTACGATGTTCACCCATCGCTTTAGGTCCTCAGGCATCGCCTCATATTTTCGAGGCACACGACGTTAAAGATTGTTTTAAGTCTCCAAAGGAGCCCACAATCGTCTATAACCACCGCTTTAGGTCCTCAGGCAGCGCCTCATATTTTCGAGGCACACAATGTTATAGCATATTCCCCTCGGAAATCAAACCGTCTCTCAGGACGTTTCCACAATGCACATTATGATGTTTGGCATACAATGACTCATGACACTCACATTGCATCGATGCACATATTCATAATCATGCATATATTATCAAATACATCACTTAGCATTTTCTTGCCTTTCAGCCACAATTCATCCCCACAACGGCACATAAGGCATACGCATCCAATTCACCAACTTATAACATAATACACGTCAAATGCGCACCATTTAAAACAACAAAAGTCGAGATTCGGCACTATTCACATTTCCCGACAAAATTTAATCGGCTAACAATTCTCAAAACCTCATAATCATAAAGTACGACTCGATACCTTTCCAACGACTCCAAGAATTCAAAAATTGGATAATCGGAACCAAAGTTACGGACGAAAACGAAAAATGATATTTTGAAAAGTCACATTTTGCAAAAGCTCTGCCCGTACGCGTACCACCATGAGCCATACGCGTATTGACAGAGCAATTTCCTTCACAAAACCACGTTGCCAAAAACCATACGCGTATTGGCCTCGCCCATACGCGTATCACCAGAGGGCCGGTAAAACATGCAAGTTCATACGCGTATTGCCCCCAAAACAGCACAATGTTACGCGTATCGCCTGGTCTCATACGCGTATTGGCAAGCCCCTTACGCGTATGGCCAGGACAGACCCAGAAAAATTCTGCAGAACAATTTCTGCGTTTTTCCACCCCAATCATCCAATTTCTTCACCTAAAACTCAGAAAAACAGCAATTTGAAGTGTAATAACATACCACAAACATGTATGAACAATCAACAATGCATTCAACAAGATTTTTACCACAATCAAATTCATTTCTAATCAATTTTTACACAATCTAGGTTTTACTAATATTCTCCAAATCAATCCAAAAACAAAAATAAAACACATACATAATCGTATACAATCATAGAATAATCGAGTTTCGCACCCTTACCCGATTTAATCGACTTTACAACTTGCTCTTGATGATTTTTCCACTCTTTTCTTCAATTTCTTTCTTTTCTCTCTTCTCCTCTTTTCTTCTTTCTCTTTTTCTTTCTATTTTTCTTTTTCTTTCTATCTTACTAACTTAATGAAAATAAGTGGGAAAAGACCAAAATACCCCCACACTGAAATATCTCATAAACGATCCCAAAACGCGATAAAATATATTCCCGCCGAAAAATAACATATTTTCACATAGAAGTCGAAATAAAATAAAATAATAATAAAATAATCCAAAAAGACTCAATAAAATAAAATTGGCAAAACGGGGCGTTACATCAATCATTATGGAAATGGAGTTGGGGCAATCATCATAACACCTCAGGGTACCCACATTCCTTTCACTGCCAGATTGACATTCAAGTGCACAAACAACGAGGTCGAATACGAAGCTTGTATCATGGGTCTCGAAGAAGCAGTTGACTTAAGGGTTAAGAACTTGGATGTATATGGCGACTCAGCCCTGGTTATCAATCAGATCAAAGAAGATTGGAACACATACCAATCAGGACTGATTCCTTATAAAGATTGCGCAAGAAGGTTATTACCCTTATTCAACAGAATCGAGTTTCATCACATCCCTCGTGAAGAGAATCACATGGCTGATGCATTAGCCACTCTCTCTTCTATGATTAGTGTAGGTCAATGGAATGATATACCTAAGATTGACATAATGCGCCTTGAATGGCCTGCTTACATTTTCACAATCGAAGCAGTCATCGATGACAAACCTTGGTATCACGATATCAAGTGCTTCCTTCAGAAACAAGAGTACCCACCTGGGGCATTAAGAAAAGACAAAAAGACCCTCAGAAGATTGATAGGCAGTTTCTTCCTGAGTGGTGATACACTCTATAAGAGAAACTTCGACATGGTCTTGCTCCGCTGCGTAGACAGACCAGAAGTAAACATGTTAATAAAAGAAATTGATGAATGATCCTTTGGCATTCATGCCAACGGACACACAATGGCGAGAAAAATTCTGAGAGCAGGGTACTATTCGTTGATAATGGAATCCGACTGCTACAAGTACATGAGGAGATGATTGGCATGATCGAACCCAAAGCTTCGAACGGACATCGGTTCATCCTGGTAGCCAATGATTATTTCACCAAGTGGGTCGAAGCGGCGTCATACGCCAATGTAACCCAACAAGTGGTGGTCCGATTTGTCAAAAACAATATCATTTGCCGTTTTGGTGTTCCAAGTCAGATCATTACGGATAATGGATCCAACTTGAACAATAAAATAATGGAAGAGTTGTGCGCTGAGTTCAAAATTGAACACCATAACTCATCTCCCTACCGACCTAAGATGAACGGAGCGGTAGAAGCGGCTAATAAGAACATCAAGAAGATTGTTAAAAAGATGGTTGTAACCTACAGAGACTGGCACGAGATGCTACCCTTTGCTCTTCACAGTTATCGCACATCTGTCCACACTTCAACAGGGGCAACCCCTTTCTCTCTAGTATATGGCATGGAAGCAGTGCTCCCCATGGAAGTAGAGATCCCATCAATCCGGGTATTGATGGAAGCTAAGCTAACAGAGGTTGAATGGTGTCAAAGTTGACACGACGAACTGAATCTGATCAAAGAGAAGCGAATAACGGCACTATGCCATGGTCAGTTATATCAGCAAAGAATGAAGAAGGCATTTAACAAAAAGGTCCGACCTCGCATCTTCAGGAAAAGAGACCGCGTGCTCAAGAAGATACAATCATTTCTCACTGATTCCCGGGGCAAATGGACTCTGAATTATGACGGCCCTTATGTGGTCAAGAAAGCTTTCTCGGGCGGTGCCTTGAGGCTTGCAACTATGGATGGAGAGGAATTTGCCTACCCCACAAATGTTGATGTAGTAAAGAAATACTTCTCCTAAATAAAATAGAAAAAAAAACGTCTCGGTGGATTGAAAACCCGGAAGGGCGGTCCAAGCAAAAATTAGAGACATAATCAAAAAATCATCCCGGTGGATTAGAAATCTCAAAGTACAATCCAGGCAAAAATTAGGGATTCATGGCAAGTAACTACATTCAACAAATGGGAAAATCCTCCAGTAGCAGTCGTGCTATTCATCAGAAAAACTCCAGTCAAGCTCATCTTCAACAGAAGCTCAGGATGCCCAGAAATCAAAGTTGGTAAAAGAATAGTGGTCGTTATGTTTCAATGTAGCCCTTTTCCCTTAAAATTACCATTTTCTAACTTTGTAAATACTCTATGGAATCACGCGCTTGGCTGATTTCCATTCTATCAATAAAATTTGGGCCCTAGTGCTTTTGTTTGCAATTCTTATTTGTTTTAGCTTTACAAAATGACATTTTAATACGATTAACGATTCTTGAAATAAAACAAAAATGAATTTACTTGTCAAATTTTTCCCGCTTTTAAGATAAAGATGGTAATTTCTTTTGACTGTTGAACATCAAAAGAACATCGATTGCTTCTCCAGAAGTAATCGAGCTTCAAAGTGCAGAATCAAAGTACTCCTTCTAAACCAGTACGCTTGAACGAAGGATCAACTGTATCAGATGTGATTTTCCCATCTGATATCCCCGGTAGAGTTCTTATATCCTAAGCCCGACCAACGGTTTTCCTCGCAGGGACTATCTCTCCAAAGCAAGGCAGAATTGCTATCTTGAACCGAAGATACTTCTTCGTCCCCTGTAGTGGCCGAGTATCCAGTTGTGTTCATCCACTAGTCTGTATGTCGTGTCAATTTTGTAAGCTTAAACATACATACATCATGCATAATTGATTCACATGCATATTCATATTGCATCACTATCACTTTGGTCAGTCTTATCCCCAAGTGATAAAAGTCCTCTCAGTCGAGTTATTAGTTCTTTCCTCGTCAGGCAATGTTGCATCTAAACAATCTCGTCCCCGGTTTATTTCTGGAATGGGGACGATCCTCGACCACTTTGATAACTTGAACCTCTTAAAAGCAAGAAAACTTTCTACGAACGTCACTCTTTGCCATTGAAGATGATATCTTTGCTTTCTCGGATTAAGGAAAATCCCCAGACAAAGCCTCTTAATCAAAGATTCGACAAGACGGCTGTTTTTCTCCAGAAAATTCACTGACGAAAAGGTCATCAGCACCTCAAAATTGGATTACATCACATGGCATTTCTTCGAGAAGATCTCGAGGAAAATTATGATGTAATATCCCCAAGCAGGAAGTAGTCTCTCAAGAGACTCGTTTTCCCCAATAGAGTCGACAAATGGCGTCTCCAGCGAAGAAGTTTGTGCACCTCTACAACTCAGACAAATGGGTTCCCCATCAAGTCTGACATCAAAATTTTTTCCATCAAATGGCATCTCCCCAAGAAAATTCGGTGAGAAGTTTGAGGAAGACCGTTACGAATTGAGTCCCTTGTCAAGAAGGTTTATTGACAAAAGAAACGGAGACCAGTTCCTTGGCTGAAGACCAGGATCGAGGGGAAGTTTATATTAGAAACTGAGACCAGTTCCTTGGCTGAAGACCAGGATCGAGGGGAAGTTTATATCAGAAACTGAGACCAGTTCTTTGGTAGGAAACCAGGATCGAGGGGAAGTTTATTTCAAAAGAAAACTGAGACCAGTTCCTTGGATGAAGACCAGGATTGAGGGGAAGTTTACTTTTTCTAAGCATCATTTCTTAGCAAAATAAGATGGATGAGCAAGCTGCCATTCATAACCACCATCAAAATTTTGGGTATTCCGATATTTAATCCTCTTGTACCCCGAATGCCCGTATACCCTCGCCATTCACACCTTCGGGTCCAAGAAGATTAAATAGGGGCATCTGTCATACCCCAAATTTTGACCACTATGATTTCCCATCATTGTGCCAATCATCATCACAAAATGGAGATACTTTCATGTCTCATCAATCTCCTCAAGGAATTGTTGAGCATTCACTACTAACGTGAATTAGGGTTTCAAGCCCTCTTAGGGCACTTAGACAAAAGATCAATCAAGAAATGACATGATCTTCAACTTGTATAGCCTCTCAAACACCCAAAATGGATATAGAGGACTCTCACATCAAGAATCAATCACAAAGTTGCAGCATTCCAAGTGGATCAAGAATCAAGATCGACAGTGTCACCAAATTAGGGTTTTGGTCGACTGAGGCCTCCAGGTGGAAATTTTCCTCTAGGCATGAGCCAATGCTTCAAAGCACAACCCAATATACTACAAGGGACCTCATGGACCCCAATCATCAAGTCAATTTTACCTCAGGGGATGCATCCACACAAAAAATTAGGAATTAGGGTTTCTTGACCTAATTCACCCCTAAGTTGACTTTTGGGACAAAACATGAGCCAAGACCTCAAGGCATGATTTGAGGGTCTCTAACATACTACATTGATCCATTTGCAACAATTGATTGATCCAAGAAGCTTGATGAACAAGTTTCAATTTCATCAGGACCACAACTAGGGTTTCGAGGGAAAATCAATTGTACCTTTGACTTTTGACCAAGACATGCTCCCAAACCTTGGGACATGATTCAATACACCCTATAACACCTATGGAATATACCCATTAGGTTTGATTTAGGTCAAGGATTTGATTTCACAAAGGATCGCACAGTTTGGATTTCATTCGATAAAAATTCAACTGTGCACAAAATCAAGTTTGCCTTTTTGAGATTTTTCACAATTATGGTTCTTTGACCCTAAAACAATGTCAATATGTATTTGGAATCATCATTCATTAAGAAAAATCAAAGAAAATGAGTTAACTTGTAAAAGGGGTAACCATAAAACACTTAGAATTTTTCTAAGTTATGGAACAAAGTGGCTAGGGTACCAACTTCCAAGGACCATAACTTGAGATCCAAGCAACCATTTTGGATGGTCCAAAGCTGGATTTGTAGATCTCATGGAATACTTTAAAAGTGTCAACTACAGCTCATTCCAATTCCTCGTGGATTTTTAGTTATGGAGTGGTCAGAATCTGCCTTATTTTTTTCCCAAATGTAGAGGCATTTTTCATTATAATTCAGGTTGAATCAAAACCCAAGTTGGACATCATGTTGAAATAGGATATGTCAGCTTTCCAAAATGTCCAAGAACTCCATCAAATTCCATCTGAGCTAGGAATTATGACAGCTGCAACATGCCTTACTGCAAACTGTCTTGGCAAGGAAGATTTGTGCATTAGTGCTCGAATTGCTCAATTTGTGAAACTTCAAGCATGGTTATCCATCTGTACACCTCAAGGGAGAATAACCAAGGGACAAGCACTGATCCATAAGCCTCCCAAGTCTTTGGAAATACGTATAGGTTTGGCACTCCTAAAAGCTAAAGATGCCTCAAGACTCCAATTTTGTTTTGAGGCATTCAATGGATGCTTAGAGGTGGCATGTATCATAGCAAAGATGAACACTTCAGTCAAGCCTTATCCTTGAATCAGAGAACCATAGGCCTGTGCTCTAATCTCAAGTCAATGGCTAGAGGAGACTTGAGATTCCATTTGATCCACATTGGCCAAAGGCTTGCTGTAGTTGCCATTCCCTATTCCTTGCAAAACAAACTTGACACACTATAAATAGACCTCGTTTCTGATCAGTTTGAGTACACCAAAGGCCTATAACACTTGCCTTTCTCAAAATCACACTCTCACTTCCAAAAGTGCCTTCTAATGCAAGCTACTACCGGGTTTTGAATTAGAAAGTGTTTCCAACCAAACCAAACACACACATATCTCATAAACATCATATGTGAGCTAATCAAACACTAAAGCAACAACTGGAACACCAATTTCACAAAATCACAAGCCATTTGCACAAGCTTTTGACAAATTTGCAGTTGAGATGCCAAATCAAGTTCCAGCTCAATTCAATCCACTCCAAGCATTCAGACACACTCCATATCACCTAGGGAAGTTGTCCACATCATTGGAACCAAGCTGTAACACCTCCTACCTAGAACTTGATCACCAGCTGCAAGAGGTAAGCCTCAACTTAGTCATCTCATGATTCATGCATATTTCCTCGCACAATAATTTTGCCATATGTTCATAATCATGTATAGAGTGTTTCCCCTCAATTAATTGCTTTGTATGAATCGTGTATGGAATTTCTTAGCCTTCATGCAAAAATTAGGGTTCTTGAGGTTTCTCTTTGATTTCTTATCTCGTGCTTAAAATAAATGAAATTAAAGACCATAGACATGATCGTGAGGTGAAAACGAGTAGATTGATATGTGGAGTGTGTGATTTCAGCAAGTATTCAGTGAGATTGATGAGAAAACGCAAATCTGGGCAAAATAGGGCACGTGGGCAAGAACAAGATGTTCTTGGCGCCCTTTTTCAAACTTTCAAATATTTGAATTTTTGTGATTTTATTTAATTGATTCAAAAATTAATTTCTCTCTGAATTTTAATGATTTTGAGTTGATTCTTTTTTTAATAATTCACAAAAATGTTAAAATATTTTATTTTACAAAAATTTCCCAAAGATATTATTTATTTCATATACTTGATATTTTTGCAATGAATTAATTTTTATTTGTTTTTTAACATTTAAAATATTTTTTCCTTCTTGATTTTCCAAACTTAAATGGTTTTCAATCATTTTATAGATAAAAACAGGATTTTTGAAACATTGATCCAAGATCACCACCCATTTTTCACATGTTTTCAATAATTTTTATTAATTGTAAACAAAATTAGTTCCATTTTTAAACAAAATTAGGGTTTTGATTGATTTCACTCTCATCAATCTTTTTTAAACACTCATGGGCCTCTAATAGAGTGTAAGACCCAACCCCTTTGTAAATAGACAATTTTGGGCCTCACACATTGTATAAGTCCCTCTGTATATTTTCAAAAGTTCGGCGCGATCGTCGCCTTTTTAACAAAATCAACTGGGCTTCTCCTTGAGCTATAAGACCCATATTTATTCATTTTCAAAGTCTTTGGGTCTCTAATAGAGTGTAAGACCCAATCGCCTTTTAACCAAAACCTTTTTGGGCCTCAGACGTTGTATAAGTCCCAACACATTTTCAAAAAATCTCGGCGCGTCGCCAGTTCAAAATCAAATCATATGGGCCTACCATCGTGTTGTAAGTCCCATTTCTTTTCTTTTAAAACACTGTTTAGGCCTCTTGAGAGAGTGTAAGACCCAACCCTTTTGTAAATAAACCTTTTTGGGGCTCAGACATTGTAGAAGTCCCGATACAATATTCAAAACAATGGTGTGATCACTGTTAAAACCTTGGGCCTCTTTTTGAGTATAAGCCCCAATAATCTGTTCAAACAACTTTCCTTGTGATTTAAATTGAAATATATATATATATATATATATATATATATATATATATATATATATATATATATATATATATATTATTATCAAAACTTTCTTTAATTTCTTTGAACAACTAGCAATATAGCATGGAAGCTTGCTCGCCTGTAAGTTTTAAACAACTTTCATTTACTTGCTTTGATATATATAACTGTATTGTGGGAAGCTGCGCATGGTTAGTCTTCTTTCATACCCTTTTAAATACTTGTCATATATCAATAGTATATATACTAGTATAGTTGTTTAGAGTTTTCCCCGGCAACTAGGTCTAGAACTAGGTAAAGCCCTGTTGGTCTATCTTAAATACAAACAAAACTATATCCCCATAGGATTATCGGATACAGTCTTGCCTTCTCTTGGGCTTAAATAATATGGAACAAAGAGAAATGAAGTATTCTTCGTGAACCTTTTCTCAAGCTGTCAACCCTAGAAATTGTCATAGAAATTCTACTCCCCAGAGTTGATTTATTCTCGGTGAATAGCATCTCTTGAGTTTCTTCAAACCTTCGAACTTTCACTAAATTATCTATTCTCGGTGAATAGCATTTCTTGAACTTTTCTTGGTTTGGGACCCACAGGCTTCCTAAAAGCATCCCTGCCTCCTCTTGGGCTTTGTACAAGGACCCTCCGGCTTCTTAGAAGTTCTCATTCCTTCTCTTGGGCTTAATATAAGGACCCTGAAGACCTCTTAAAGGTATAAGACAGAACTTAGTCATCCTTTGCTAGAGCGGTCTTTCTAGTGTCAAATTTCGGATTTTAGGGTTGATTCTCATCCCTTAATACTCGTGTCTCATCTTGGGCATCATACAAAAGATAAAACTCTTTCACACCAGTAGGCTTGGACAGTCTAATCCCCTTGAGTCTCAAAGACATTCTCAAGTTCCTTACAAATATAGGAAGAAACCCCGGGCTCTCTGGATCAATCTCTAACAGAAACCCAACCTCTCTCTTGAGAGTTCCCCAACTAGGGTCAGCTTATCCCAAATCAGAACCTCAAGGTCTCTGATATCTCAACTCTTCTGTAATCCTCAGCAAGAGTTGATTCCCCATTTGAACCTGCCTCGGGATCTTAACAATCCCCGACAAAAGTTAGCCTCCTCTTAGGCTTTGTAATGATCTTTCCTCAGTAAAGTCATCCTCCTCTTGGGCTTTGTACAAAGATTCTCCCCAGCGAAGCTAACCTTTTTAGACTCTATTGTTGAGTCAATCACCTTTTGAGACTCTCTTGTTGAGTCAGCCTTTTTAGCCTCAATCTTGGACTTTGTACAAGACAGATAAAAACACTCTCTTGTTGAGTCAAACCCTTTTAGCCTCAATTTTGGGCTTTGTACATGACATAAATCTCCCTCTCTTGAGCTTAGGACAGATATCTTCCCTAGCAAAGTCATTTCCCCCCAGCCTTCCTCTAGGCTTTGAGGAATGATCTTCCCCAAGAAGTGTCAAAATTCTCTTAGCTAGAGTCTAGGGGTTTGTACAAGACACATAAAAATATCCTCACCAAAGTCAGTTAAATTTCTCATTTCAGCCTCAATCTTGGGCTTTACACAAGACACATACAAACCTCCCCGACGGAGTCAAAACCATTTTAACCTCAATCTTGGGCTTTGTACAAGACAGATAGAACATTTTCCCCCAGAAAACTCAAACTTCTAGCCTTCTCTTAGGCTTTGTATAATGATATCCCCACAGAGTCAGTCTCTTTTTTGCCTGAATCTTGGACTTTGTACAAGACACCAATATATACACTCTCTTGTTGAGTCGGTCTTATCCAACCTCCTCTTAGGCTTTGTATAAAGACTTCCCCTAGTGGAGTCAATCAACTTTTTTAGCTTCAACATTGGGCTTCGATCAAGGCACACAAAAATCAACAATCCCTCTGTAGAGATGACAAGTTCTCTCTCAGTCAAACTTTTTTAGCTTCAATCTTGGGCTTTGAACAAGACACCAAAATATCTTTTTCCTCCCTTAGAATAGGGGGAACTACGATTGCTCTGATTTCCCTGTTTCGTTTAAACGGGAATACGTAGGCATAAGATTGTGAAATCTTAGCGAGCATACCAATCAAAAACCCTAGGTCCAGTACCTTCACACATCAACCAAAACTTAGGTCTAGTACCTTACCAAAAGCATCGGGAACACCCGAACATCAACATCAACTCACTCACTCATACTTTCCCAAGAAACTTTCCCAACCCATTAACAGATAAACACCATCAATTACAAAGCGAAACCTAAAGCTAATATCCTGTGGATAACCACATATAGGATGGGTAATTGATAACTCCCCATTGTAAAACCTGACCCCGACTCCCCGAATCTCTTTTAAGCGTTTGTTCAGTTAAACATTCGCGTGCAAGGTTAGTTTTAGATAGCTTCCCTTTCCCTTCCAACTTCATGGGATAAATAAGAAATCAGAAAGTAGCACCCCCTCCTACCATTGCGGTGAGGAAAACCCAGCGATAAGGTGGTCGCATCACCGACAAAAATCGCTCGCTACAGTTTGATCTCTTGTCCAGAGGATTTCAGAAGAAGCTATAGAAGACTCTTGGGTATTATGAAGACTAATATTGAAGATGAGATTCTTGACACTCTTGTGTAATTCTATGATCCACTCTACCTCTGTTTTACATTCCCAGATTATCAGCTTGCACCAACTTTGGAGGAATATTCATACTGGGTTGGTTTGCCACTACTAGACAAGATTCCTTTCAATGGCTCAGAGGAAATTCCTAAGTACTCATTCATTGCAAAAGCTATCATTTGGAGACTTTAGTCATCTTCAACCTACTTTTCTTAACTTCCTAGCAACATGATTTCTCGATCTGAGAAAGCTACGAGAATTATCTCAATAGAAGTCAATGTTGAGAACAAAACCATCACCACAGTATAACACCATCAGCAGTCAACTGAGAAGGCCCAACTATAGCGCGGTTTTTGTGGTTTTGAATCACTATCGCTTTGGTACTACAGTTCGATTCATTTTTTATCCCATTGAGCTGATTAAGGAAGGGAAATAGATGTCTCCAATTAACCCTGCTTGCATACTGAGGTCAAAACTGTTGGTTTACAGATGCTATCAAGAGGGGGGTTCTACTTTAGGGTTATTCGCTTAAAAACAGTGTCTAGGCTATTGGTAAGATGTTAGGTCTGATACTTTTCGATTGATGTATGAAGGTACTGGACTTTGAGTTTTTGATTAGTATGCTCGCTAAGATTTTTGCAATCTTATGCCTAAGTATTCCCGAAACAGGGAAATCAGAGCGATCGTAGTTTCTTCCTATGTTTGAAAGGAACTTGAGAATGTCTTTGAGACTCAAGGGTTTTAGACTGTCCGAGTCTAGAGTTTTATCTTTTGTACAATGCCCAAGAGGAGGCACGGGCATTTAAGGGATGAGTATCAACCCTAAAAATAGCCAGAGTTTTGACGCTGGAAAGACTGCTCTAGCAAAGGATGACTAAGTTCTATCTTATACCTTTAAGAGGTTGTCAGGGTCCTTGTATTAAGCCCAAGAGAAGGCATGAGAACTTCTAAGAAGCCGACGGGTCCTTGTACAACGCCCAAGAGGAGGCGGGGAGGCTTTTAGGAAGCCCGTGGGTCCCCAACCCAAGAGAAGTTCAAGAAATGCAATTCACCAAGAAGAGATCATTCCAGGAAAGTTCGAGGATTTGGAAGAAACTCAAGAGATGCCATTCACGGAGAAAAGATCATCTCTGGGGAGTTAGAGTTTCTTTGACAATTTCTAAGGGTGACAGTCTAAGAAGGGGTTCACCGAGAATGCTGCCTTTCACGTTTCCATATTGTTTAACCCCAAGAGGAGGGAAGATTGTATCTGGAGATCCTATGGGGATCTAGTTTTGTTTGTATTTAAGAGTGACCAACAAGGCTTTACCTAGTGCTAGACGTAGTTGTCGGCGAAAACTCTAAATAAATATACTAGTATTACACAGTGGATATGTGACAAGTATATAAAAGGATGTGAAAGAAGACTTACAGTGAAACAGCCCCACAATACAGTTATATACATATGAAAGCGATAAATGAAAGCGGATAAACACTTACCCGTTGTAGAGCTTCCATGCTGTTTGGTTAGTTGTTCGACAAAGAAAGTTTTGATAACAACATATATTTGAATTCAAAATCAAAGGAGAAAGTACTTTGAACAGATTGTTGGGGATTACAGCTCAAGGAGAGGCCCAAGTTTTAACGATGATCGCAACGTGGTTTTGAAAACTGTACAGAGGGACTTATAAAATATGTGAGGCCTACAAAGTTTTAATGTACAAGGGGATGGGTCTTACACTCTATTAGAGGCCCAAAGAAGTATTTTAAAGAAAATAAATGGGACTTATAACACGAGGGGAGGCCCAAATGGTTTTATTTTAAACTGGCGATCGCACAGAGATTTTTGAAAGCACCGTGGGTCTTATACAATGAATGAGGCCCAAAAAGTTTTGGTTTTCAAAATGGGTTGGATCTTACACTCTATTAGAGTCCCAAAGTGTTCGTTAAGAAAAGGAATGGGTCTTATAGCTCGAGGAGAGGCCCAAGTGATTTTTGTTAGAAAGGCGATGATCGTGCCGAACTTTTTGACGGTATCGAGACTTATACAATACACAGAGGCCCAAAATATTTTGGTTTTAAAAAAGGATTGGGTATTACACTCTATTAGAGGACCAAATATTTATTTAAAGAAAATAAATGGGACTTATAACACGAGGGTAACTTGTTAAAAAGGCGACGATCGCGTCGTTGTTTTTGAAAATACAGTGGGACTTATACAATGACTGAGGCCCAAAAAGTGGTGTATTTACAAAGGGGTGGGTCTTACACTCTAAAAGAGGCCCAAATTGTTTGAAATAGTTTGATGAGGGTTGAATTAATCAAAACCCTAATTTTGTTTTCCTTTAAAAGTAAATATTTAAAGAAAATCAATGAAAATGATAAAAATACCAAATAAGTTTGAATAAACCACTTGTGATTTTTGCTTAAGGTTTAAAAAATGAGGTTTTAATCACAAGATGAATTAAAACTCATTTGGTTTTGATTTTTCAAGGTGAATATTCACTTTTAAAATGTTTAAACAATTAAAAATGAATTTATTCACAAAAATACCAACTATATTAAATAAATAATATAAATTTGATTTTTTTGTGGAATAAAATATTTCAACATTTTTGTGATTTTTTTCAAAAAGAACCAATAAAAAATAATTAAAATTGAGGGAGTTATTAATTTTTCAAATCATTAAAAATAACATGAAAAATAATTTTAAAAAAGTGAAAAAACCATTAAAAAGGGGTCTGGGGCGAGGGGGATTCGAACCCCAGACCTCTTGTGTGCAGTGTGCGCGTCCTACCACTGGGGTGGTGATACATCCGTGTATCAAACCCCAGCCACAAATATACAAGGCTTGCCTTGTTCTTGGCCTGGCCAAGGCAAGGCAAGGCAAGGTTTTTGGTCAGAAACGTGAAGATCATAACTTCCTCATTTCTCCATGGATGAAGACAAAATTTATATGCATCTGGCCTAGAATTTCCCAAGGAATCCAATGGTGGTGGTGGTTTTTCCAGAAAATCAATTCTCCTCAAAACCCGATAGTGGTTTTGAAATAGGCCATGATTTGCATTTTTTTGTGCTATCTCTTGTTATAGGCATGAATTACATGATGAATTGGTTCAAACACAACACATATAACATGTATGAGATGTGCATGATCAGTGGACCTCAAAGCAATGCATATTTTAAAGAGTTCAAGTTGAGATGCTTACCTCTTTAGGAGCTTTTTGGGCAATCTGTCAAGTGCCTTGTTCCAGAAATGTTTTGATGCTTTGAACAACCTCAAATGATCCCTTAGAAGATTTTAGGATTATCGGAATCAGCTGGAAACCTCAGGAATTGAAATTGGCCCTTTCTTGCAAAAGGGGCAAAAGTGGCCAAAATAGCAACTCTCTCAAATGGTGTTCCAGATGTGTGGAACCATTTGGGACAGTTCAAGGATGATATTTGGAGTGTGTTTGCGGTTTTATCTGGTTTAATTTGGAAAGTGACTGAATCAAGACATGGCTTGAAAAATGCAAAAAAGTCTTATTTTGAGGTTTTGAGATGGGACTTTGTGATTTTGGTGTTACAGGTCACTTGTGAGAGTTTGGACAGCTTAGATATGACATATTGGACGTGTTTGGATCATGAGCGGTGATGAAATTGCTCTCTAACTCAAAAAATCAGAGTTACCTTACTAAAGAAGGCATCTTTGCCTAGAGAAAGAGATTTTGAGGAAAGAAAATGTTGTAGTGCTTTGGTGTACTTAAACTGAGCACAAATGAGCTCTATTTATAGTAGAGCAAGTTTGTTTTGGCTGCAATAGTGAATGGCAACTGCAACAGAGGTTTGGCCAATCTTGATCAATAGGAATCCAAGTCTCCTCTAGCCATTGACTAGAGGTTAGAGCACAGGCTGCTGGTTCCCTAGTTCTTGGATAAGTCTTGACTGAATTCAGTTGGAAAAGGCTTAGTCCATGCCACCTTGGTACATCCATTGAATGCTCTAAAACAAAATTGGAGTCTTGTCCCCTCTTTAGGGATTTTTAGGTTTGGCATGCTGTTTTTGGTTCCAAGGACTTGGGAGGCTGAAGGATCAGTGTTTGTCCCTCCTTGGTCTCCCCCTGAGGTGTTCAGATAGATAGACTTGTTTGTCATTTGCACAAATTTCCCAATTCGAGCAAAATGCATAAATCTTCCTTGCCATGACAGTTTGCAGCAAGGCATATTGCCATTGTCATATCTCATGGCTTAAGTGGAGTTTCATGGGGTTCTTGGCCATTTTGGGAGGCTCTCATATAATACAGCATATGTGTGATCATAGTTTATCTTGACACTTTTGGGATCCAAGTGAAAAATGCCCTTACATTTTGGAAAAAGTGAAACAGATTCTGACTTAGTGAAAATTTCACTAAGTGTTGGAAAAAGTGACATTTTCACTTTTTGTGATTTTGATCATTCCATAACTTAAAATCCATGAGGAATTGGAATGAGTGGTAGTTAAAGCTCTTGTAGAGTGCCATGAGAGCTACAAATCCAGCTTTGAATGGGGAAAAATGGCCTTGTGGTTTAGGAGATATGATCTTCCAAAGTTGGTACCCTAGCCACTTTGTTCCATAACTTAGAAAATTTCTAAGTTTTTATGGTTACCCCTTTTACAAGTTATCCCACTTTCTTTGATTTTTCTTGATGAATGATGATTCCAATCACACATTAACATCATTTTAGGGTTAACGAACCATAATTGATCAAAAAATCAAACAGTCAAACTTTAACTTTTGGGCACAGTTGACTTTTTGTCAGATGAACTCCAAACTGTATGATCCTCTATGAAATCAAGTCCTTGACCTAAATAAAACTTGATGGATTTATTTCATAGGTGTTATAGGGTGTATTGAATCATGTCCCAAGGTTTGGGAGCATGTCTTGGTCAAAAGTCAAAGGCACAGTTGACTTTTTCCGCAAAACCCTATCTGTGGTTTAGATGAAATTGAAACTTGTTGATCAAGCTTCTTGGATTAATCCATTGTTGCAAATGGATCAATGTAGTGTGTTAGGGACCCTCAAATCATGTCTTGAGGTCTTGGCTCATGTTTTGTCCCAAAGGTCAACTTAGGGGTGAATTAGGTCAAGAAACCCTAATTCCTGATTTTTGGTGAATGCATCCCCTGAGGCTAAATTGACTTGATGATTTGGTTTATGAGGTCCCTTGGAGTATCTTAAGTTATATTATGAAGCATTGGCTCATGCCCAGAGGGAAATCTCCATCTGGAGGCCCTGGTCGACCAAAACCCTAATTTGGTGACACTAGCGATCTTGAGGCTTGATCCACTAGGAATGTTGCAACATTGTGCTTAATTCTTGATGTGGGAGTCCTCTTGATCCATTGGGGATGTTTGAGATGTTTAGACAAGTTGAGAATCATGTCATTTCTTAATTGATCTTTTGTCTAAGAGCTCTGAGAGGGCTTGAAACCCTAAGTTTGATTGTAGTGGATGCTCACCCATCTTTGGGGAGACTAATGAGGTATGATGATCCATCCATATTGTGATGATGATGTGTACAATGATGGGAAATCTTAGTGGTCAAAATTTGGGGTATGACACCAACCATCTGCATCGACTGCTATCAGGGATGCACTGAGGGTGTGGAAGGCCAAGAAGAAGAAGAAAAAGATGCTAAAGAAGAAGAAGAGAAAGGTACTGAGGAAGATTATTTATTATAACTCAGATTAGGGTAGTGAGGAGCTAGTCGTAGATTGGGAAGATTCCTATAGTGCTAGAGGATATTATTACGATGTGGAAAAAATTATGTAATCCAAGAATCTTGTACTCTTTTGTTTTGATAAATGAAAAAATGATAAAAGAAATAGTACAAAAATAAAGTTTCTCAACAACAACAACAACAAAAATAATAATAACATACTAGAGAATAATGGTGAGAGAGTTTTTTTGTTCACTAGGGCTCCTTAGAGAATAAGTGTTCTTTTGTTGGCTGGAGAAGAAGTGTTCTTTCGCTAGGGCTCAAGAAGTGAATGCGGAAGACACCGAGTGAATAAAAAATATAAAGAGAATAACAAGAACAACACTAATGAATAATAACAAGAACAACATTAATGGACAAAAGTAACAACAAGAACAACAACAACAATAACATATAGAAGAATAATGGTGAGAGAGTTTTTTCGTTCGCTAGGGCTCCTTGGAGAATAAGTGTTCTTTTGTTTGCTGGAGAAGAAGTGTTCTTTTGCTAGGGCTTGAGAAGTGAATGCAGTAGACACCGAGTGAATAAAAAATATAGATAGAATAACAAGAACAACAGTAATGGAGAACAACACGAACAACAATAATGGATCAAAGCAACAACAACAACAACAACAACAACAACAACAACAACAATAATAATAATAACATACCGGAGAATAATGGTGAGAGAGCTTTTTCGTTCGCTAGGGCTCCTTTGAGAATAAGTGTTCTTTCGTTGGCTGGAGAAGAAATGTTCTTTCGCTAGGTCTCGAGAAGTGAATGAGGTAGACACTGAGTGAATAAAAAATATAAAGAGTATTTATCGCAATTATACTGAAAACTGAGGTAACATATCCGACATAAAATCTATAAAAAATAAAGGCGCCTTTTTGGTTCCAAAAATAATAAATATATTAGAGAGTATGTATCTCGATTTTAATGAAAACTGAGGTAACATATCCGACGTAAAATCTATAAAATCGAGGTAACAGATTAATTTTTTATAAATAAAACAAGGTCCTCCCGTTACATATCCTCGGTTTTATATTGTTCATGGTGAAAGCTTCATCATAAAAAGTGTTATATATTGTAGTGTACTATGGATACTAGTAGTAGAGAGGGAGCAATTACATAGGCTAATGATTACCATTTGACTGGTGATAAGTTAAAGAGTGAGATTATACCATCTCAAAAAGACGGTTGTGTCGGCTTTGGATGTTATACTTTTAATGTGGTTGAAGGGTTGCAAAACTAAGAAACATGTACCTTTAGGAAGGCATTTGAAAGCAAGTGAAGTCAAAGATAGTTGAAGAACCATACTTGTGGGCTTGTTAGACTACTAGAGCAGAAAAAGGTGGTTGAAAACAAATGGATGCAAGTGGAAACATCAAGGTTCAAGTGTGGCTTTAACTTGATCAATGTTGTTAAATACTGATTTAACATAGTAGAGAACAACAAGGTGGTTAATGGATAAATTGTCATCACTATAGTTTAAAGTCAAGGTGGAAATTGTTGAAGTATGCCTTAAAATCTTAAGTGATAAAGAGAAAGAAAATATATTTCGATACTGCATAAATTAGAAATTAGTCTAAAATTTGACGTAGACGGCGTTTCAGGAGGGTGATGGCGGTGTAAATGGGTCCAGGTCCAGCGGGCGGTTTGGTTCGTCGGATCTTTGGTCCAACTTTCTCGGTTCAAGTGTATTGGACTTCATTGTTTTAATATGTTTGTTTATGGGTTATTTTTTGGGTTTACTATAAATCTGTTGAGTTTAAACAATTATAAATATGTATCTCTTGTATACTTGTCATCACAATCGTTTGGACTTTAGAGCCCAAGACAGAGAGAAGAGTTTGGGAATTCTAGTGATAATTTTTGAAAAGCAAGGGTAAATTCCCAATAGTGTGTTCTTGGAATTTGGAAAATTCTTGGAGATATCTAAAAGGTATTTGAATACACTTCTATATACATTGGTCTTGTGTAATTCATATATAGGGGTTTGAGAGGTTGAGAAACACTTCGGTAGAAAAAAATATAGAATTTGTTCTTGAGAACTTGGGTGACTAATTTCTTATATCTCATTTGTAATCTTTTGTAACAACTCTGAGAAGTATAGTAAATTAGAGAGCTCATCTCTTTTCCAAAGTAATTTGCTTGATTGAACTGGTGACTAAATTATTATGTTTATTGTCTTTAATTTATCTTCTGCAAAGTTAAATTAATGTTTTATTTCACTGAGAGTTAACTTTTGTAAATGCCATTTATTTTTATTGTCATTGTTCTTTATTCCACACATTTAATTTTTAATATAATTGAGCTCTAAATAATTTTGCTGAAATACTTTTAATTATTCTATCAATTTTACAATAGATTTGTTTTCCCTATTGTTATTGTTTCTTCATTGGTTTTTCTATTTTTTTGGTTTTTGGTTGTCTATCTTAGTTTGCTTTACTTTTTTAGTGTTTTTGAGCTAGACATAACTTTCTATAAAAAATCATGATTGTATTTGACTATAGTGATTTTTCCTCTTTTATATAGAGAGCCTCCAGCGTTGGGTCAATGGTGTCCGTTATAGGATGAATGTCCAAGCCTATAACGTATGACTGCCAGGATTCCTACGTGGGTGTAGGGATGAGCAGAACGTGATCATCATCTTAGTCAACTGCCCCACATTTCCTAAAAAGTGGTGGACTAGCCCGTTACGAAGGGCAGAACGATTACGCGAGGTGTGCAGGTCAAGTCGATGATGTGTCCTCGGGTGAGGAGTACGTCGGAAAATCTCTCCTATTGGCCCTAAGGGGTTGGGCCAGCATTTTAGGTCGTCCTTGACGTAGCACCGGATTGGGTTGTGCTCGACGTTAGGCCTGTCACAAGCCCAGCCCAGAACAGGAGCCCCTCAAGTCGTTTCCCCCAGGCATGGGGTCAATGACTTAGTGCAAGTCCGTGTGTCGAGGAGAGGAAACAGACTTCACATGAGGAGAGCCTTTACTTTTGCACGCAATTAGGAGTTCGTGAGTTCATGCTACTGTGGACGTCATCCCGCTTGTAACTCATCGAATTTCATTTTTGCAGGTGCGTCGCGCAGGGAATGTGGTCGAAAAAGATGTGTCGCATAGGGACTGTGATCGTGAGCTTTGCTCGCGCTCGCATGGAGTGTTTGACTCTGCTCGCAGGTTGTCAAGCTGCTTATGATGTCCTATGAGTAGGGTTACTCAAGAGCCTAGGCGATGACACATTTACCCATGCCACGGAGATGGGTTATAAATAGGCAGAAGCAGGGTCATTTGCTCATTTCGCTTTCGCTCTTCTCTCAACTTCCCTTCGAGCTTCGGGTTCTCTCTGCCGTCCTCCGTCGTCGTTGCCACCGCCATAAGTTTTCTTCAAGTTAGCTTCAGTACTCTTCAAACCAAGTAAGTATTTTTCCTCTAATCCTCAGTTTGTATGCCATTTTTTAGAATGTAGGTTGCTTCAGAATGTAGATTGTTTTAGGATGCATGCTTTTCTTTACATTGGGTTCCGGCGGTGTTGGTGTTTGGCGGTGGCTTGGCCATTTACAAACATCGGCGGTAGGAGAGTATTATGCTAGAAAGGTCAGGTTTTGAGTAGAAAATCACTGCGGCGTCGTCGTTACGGTGGTGGGCACGACATACGCCAGTGGAGCTTGAGTTTTCCGATGAAGTTCTTGTGTTGAGGAGAGCCTTCCTCGCGAGGCTCATGAGTTTCTGACGAAACTCCATGTCGAGGAGGCTCTTCCTCGTGACGTTTATGAATTTTATGATGAATAACCATGTATTTTCTAATGAATTCTTGCGTCGAAGAGGATTTTCCTCGTGACACTCGCGGACTTTAGGGGAATGTAGTTTTTTAATGAATCCTCGCGTCGAGGAGGATTTCCTCACGATTTTTGACGGGTCGACTGAGACTTCCGTCGAGGAGAGAATCCTCATGTCTCCCTCACTCTCCTTTGAGTAAGGGCCTTGGTCGAGGGCAGCGTCCTCGTGCCTTTTTTTTTTCCCTTTCACTTGATCTGCAGTGGAAGGGTGGATTTGATTTGATCATTGAATTCACTATTTTTCTCTGCATTTCAGGTTTCGATGGCTCGCAGGGTAGAAGGTCATGAGTTGTTCGACACCATCATCGATCCTAAACTGGCTTGGGTCAGGATGGAGCCTCGTGGGATAACCTCGTGCTTCACTAATTCTTCGGAGAGTGCATTCACCATTGTCGAGGAAGGCGGGGGTGTCGAGGGCGCTCCAGAGAGCTGGGAGGTCTATCAGCCTGGCTGGGACGAACATATATGCTCGTAATTCCCGGGGAATCGGTTTTCTATGTATGAGTTTGTCTTTAAGGATCAGTGGCTCCGGTTGTCGTTCAGCGACCTTCAAATGGGGATATTCAATTGGATGGAGCTATCCCCCTCACAACTGCACCCAAACTCGATCGCCTTTATCCGGGCCTTCGAGATCGTGTGTGAGTATCTCGAGATTGGTGTTATTATCCCTTTGTTCTTCCGCTGCTTCCACCTCCAATGAAAAACCTTGCATGGGAAACATGGTTGGGCGTCCTTAAAGCAACCGAAGAAACATTTCAAGGCGTTCACGGACTCTGTTTGTACCTTCAAGGATAGGTACTATGTGGTCAAGCCTGCATCCCGAGCAGCTATCGACTCCATGTTTGAGTGTGTTCCTGTACTCGCAGAAGACTGGAGTACCCATTTTAACTAGGATGGGAATGCGGTGACGAAGAGGGTCTCGAAGTTCGCTCTCCAATAGACTAACGCCCACTTCTCTACGAGCACAAACAATTACATTACGAAGCCCAACGAGTTGGACCCCGAGGACCAGCGTCACTTTGAGATATTAGTGAAGTTTGTTGACGACTTTATTCCCACTCAGTGGTGGACTAAAGACGTGGAGGCAATCCTCAACGAGCGAGGTGAAGCCATATTGGAGGCCTGATACATTAAGACTAAGGAGTTCCTCGAGTATAGTACCGCCGAGGAAGCTAGACTACTTTTAGGTAGTTGTTTTTCTTTTAAATTGTGTGTTTATTATTTCTTGGTGTACTGACTTGTGTTTGTCTTTTGTCGCAGGCAATATGTCAAACCTCCAGGAACATTTGCTCAAATTGGGATGGCCAAGGGAATGCTGCAAAAAACTGAAAGAGGGGTTCCAAGAACAGGCTTGTCAACCTCTAGAACCAGTCGAGGGTTGACTCTGGCCCTGACTCTACTTCTTCCCCTAGTGGCAACCAGACTTCTTCTCCTCAACAGGACATGGGTACCCTGACTAAGAAGAGGCGGCAACTAGATGATGTTGAGGTGGTAGATCTGACAGGGGGTTCTTCGAAGGGAGCCCTTCTCTGGCTATGCCTCGAGCAGACTCTTCGGCTATCCTGGGCCTTGATGCGGTGGCGAAAAGGAATGTACTGGATTAGGATGCGACCGCTCTGATGAGGGTCTTAGAGGTTTCCTTTGTCCTCAACGACGAGAAAACATGTCTCGCCGCCGAGCACGGGAAACATATAGAAAACTCGAAGCGCATGCGATCAAGGTGGAGACTACCTTCGATGACTACAAAGAGAAATATAAGGTCCAGACCGGGATTATCACCAAGAATTCTAAGTTAAATACAACATTGGTTACCCTGAGGCTCGAGCATGCCGCCGACAAAAAGATCCTCGAGGACAAGATCGTTGCTCTTGAAGCTGCTGTGGCCCCTGCTGCAGACAAGGAAGACAAACTGAAAGTCCTGGGGATCAAAACCATCGAGCAGGACTGTGTAGATACCATCAAGATGAGCTTCGATGATTCTGTAGCGCAACTTCGAATTGCTAACACTGGGGTCGAGCTTTCCATTAAGGGGACCGGGGGCATAGGGTGGTCGACGGTCAGATAATCGCCCCTCCCAGCATTAAGGAGGAGGAGGAGGAGGTCACCAATGAGGGGGCGTGATGTTTGATTTGTATACTTTGTTATATTTGTTCCAGCCTACGTATCGTGGTTTGTAATATTTGGTTGTAGCCCTTCTTTGTAATATCATGCCAGCATCGGCCTTTGTGGTCGATTTAATCTAATCACATTTCACTTTACTCGTATGCCTTTTTAATTATATTTACTTTCTGATACGCTCGTGTATGTTTTGCCTGCTTGTAACAAAATGTTCATCGCTAAATTATTTTCGCAAAGTTTTTAGGCTCTTGCTCGACAATTTTATTGCTCGACAATGAAGGGAACTCATCGAGTGGACGGAATTAGGTTCTTGATAGGGGTGGAAAGATCTCGGTCGAGATTTCACCACCGCGGCGTGAACTTTCCATCGAGAGCTGGGTGTTCTACCCTACTGGTACAACGACAATGAAGCTAAGTTGAGTTTTCCCTATTTGGCTAGGGATCTGCTCGTCAAAAAGAGGAAACCTACCTTTTTGTTTAAGTATAGGACATTGTGCTTGTACCCGAGCACACATCCGTGGTCAGGCAGTACCCCGTCGTCGTCGACTAAGGTGTGCCGACTATTAGGCCTAACTGTAGTATATTTTCAGTTTTTCGATGTTCCATGGTCGAGCAAGTTCTTCCTCGTGTAAGTTCTCGAGGTAGTAGGCCCCATTCTTCGTTTTTGCTTGGACATGGCAGGGGCCTTCCCAGTTTGCGACGAGTTTGCCCTCGTGAGAGTCTTTGTGATTTCTTTGCAGGACTAGGCTGCCGATTTCGAATACTTGTTTTATGACTTTGGCATCATGTCGTAAAGTTATCTTTTGCTTTAACGAGAATTTGCAGAGGGATGCCCCCGATCAAATCTCTTCGACCAAGTCAAGCTCCTCTCTTAGTGCCTCGTCGTTCATCTCCTTGTCGAGGGGGAATTCAGTTCTCCTAGAAGGTTCTCTGATCTCCACTAGGATCACTGCCTCTATCCCGTAAACTAATCGGAACGAAGTTTCTCTCGTGGTTGAGTGTGGTGTCGTTCTGTAGGCCAAGAGCACGTTGTGTAGCTCTTCTACCCACCTCTTTTTGGCTTCGCCCAATATTTGTTTTAGGCATCGTCGGATCACCCTGTTCGCGGCCTCGGCCTGCCTGTTTGTCTGAGGGTGCTCGACCGATGTAGAGTGTTGTTTAGTGCCCAGCTTGGCGATGAAGTCCTGGAAATTCTTGTCGGTATACTGTGTCGCGTTATCGGTGACGAGTTCTTGTGGAATGCTGACTCGGGCAAGTATGTTTCTCTTGTAGAAGTGGATTATATTGTCTGCCGTGATTTTGGCGACGGCCTCCGCCTCTATCCACTTCGTGAAATAGTCAACACCAACTATTAGGTATTTGTTATGGTTCGACCCCGTGGTAAACGGTCCGAGGATGTCCATCCCCCACAAGGAAAAAGGCCACGAGGATAAGAGGGTTTTATTCTCGTTGGGTGGTTCCAAGTGCATGTCCCCATGGCGTTGGCATTTATCGCATTTTTTAACATGTTCCTTTGCGTCTTGCTGCATGGTGGGCTAGTAGTATCCTGCTCGTAAAGCCTTTCAGGAAAGGGACCTTCCTACAAGGTGTTGGGTGTTGATTCCTTCGTGGATCTTGTGTAAGATGCTAGAGATCTTGGACTCCTTGATACACTTGAGGAGAGGGACAAAGAATCCCCGTCGGTACAACTTGTCTTCAAACAAAGCGTAGGAGAAAGCTCTGCGCCTGGTAATGTTAGCCTCTTTCTGGTTGGGTGATAGCTTTCCTGTGGCAAGGTAGTTGTATACCAGGGTCATCCAGCAGTCGTTGTCACCGATAGCATTTACGTCGACGGTTGTGTATGGCTTTTCGATGCTTGGGCGAGAAAGTATTTCTTGGATGACAGACTCGTTTCCGGCCTTCTTCTTCGTGCTCGTGAGTTTTGATAGGATGTCTGCTCGTGTGTTGTGCTCGCGAGGGACATGTTTTACTTTCGCAGAATCAAAATTTACGATTATCTCCTGAACAAGAGCTAAGTACTTAGAAAGATTGTCGTTTTTGTCCTGATACTCTCCTCGCACTTGAGAGGTGATGAGCTGGGAATCAGTGATAATCTTTACCTCATTTGCCCCCAGGTCTTCTGCCAAGCGTAGCCCTGTGAGGAAGGCTTCGTACTCCGCCTGGTTATTTGAGGTTGGGAAGGATAGGGCGATTTAGCTTCGGTTTTTTTCCGGTGACGCGACCACCTACTGGTATTTGGTGCTACTTTTTTATTTCTGAATTTATCCTATAAAGCTTAAAAGGAAGGGGAAGACATCTTAAACTAACCCTGCACGCAAATGTCTTTTTAACAAATGCTAAGAGATCGGGGATCGGGGATCGGGGTTTGGTTACACAAAAGGAAGCTATCAATATCTAGAGTATCTCTAGTTATCCATAGGAACCTTTATTTGCATATATTTTCAACTATTTGAAATGTTATTAAGTCTATCTGCTATTGATTAGGAAAGTTTCTCCTTTGGGAGGATTAAGGAAATGTTTTTGTTGTTTCTAAGTTTTCTATTATTTTTTGGGAAGGTACTTGACCTAAGATTTTTGACTTGTGTGCTCGCTAAGATTTCGCAATCTTATACCTACGTATTCCAGTAAAGAGATTTGGGAAATCAGAGCAATCGTAGTTCCTTCTATTCTATCGGAGGAAATTTTGTTGTCTTGTTCAAAGCCCAAGATTGAAGCTAAAAGTTGAGTATTTGTGTCTTGTTCAAAGCCCAAGATTGAAGCTAAATTTTGATTGAGAAAGAGAATTTGTCATCTCTATTGGGAGATATCTCACCTATTCATCACAAATGTTGAGTAATTGGTTATAAAGGGGAATCACTTTAACTGGGATGTGTGGAATCCAGCAATGCCATAATTTCCTTTATAAGAGAAATGTCATGAAGGAAGAAGCTTTAACTCACTGTAGAGCAATGCCACTTTTTCCTTTATGAATCTTTCATACTAAGAGAGGGACATTGGCTTGGATGTGTAGAATCCAGAGGCTTGCCACTTATAGCAGTTAGATGAAAGAGAAATTTTAGCCAAGATAAAGGAGGGACTCCAGGTTGGATTTTGAATCAACAAGTGTGCCACTTACATCAATTATCTGGAAAAAGGTTTTGATGGTTTGTTTTGATATGTGATGTATAGAGGAAATATCCTCCTACAGAGAGGACTCATGGTCTCATCTGTGGGGATGATGGATTTTATGCCTTGATCGAAGCCCAAGGTTGAAGCTAAAAGAAGAGTTGAAAGCTGACTCCACTAGGGGATGTTTTATTTGAGTATCTTGTTTGAAGCCCAAGATGGTGAAGCTAAAGAATTTTGACTATAGCTTTAAAGAAAACCAACCCAACTAGGGAGTGTGATATTTATCTTGTACAAAGCCTATGATTGAGGCTAGCTGGGAAAATCATTATATGAAGCCTAAGAGGAGGCTGACTCTTGCTAAGGATTTATTGAAATCTAAGAGAAGGTCTAAACTGTGTTGGGGAATCCAAAAGGGAACTCACTCTTGTTGGTGATTTCAGCAAAGCTAGATTATCAAATACCATGAGGCTCTGATTCTTTTGGGGATTTGTTGATGGTAAATTAACCATGGCTGGGGACTTTTAAGGTGAAAGTTAAGCCTTGTTGGGGGTCTGGAGAGATTTAAAGATAAGTTTGAAAACCTTAGAGGTTTTAACTCTTCTGGGAATTGATGTATTGGTAAAAATGATCAGGATTTATCCTATGCTTTTAGAAAGCCTGTGGGTCCTTGTACTAAGCCCAAGACGAGGTTGTGAGGGTGAGACTTCCAAAGTCTAACTTGTATGAAGCCTAAGAGGAGGCTGAGACTATCCAAGCATCTTTAATAAGAGGTAGACTCTGGTTGGAGAGAGATCTTTGTATGATGCCCAAGAGTAGGCTAAGGGTTTGAAGATCAACTCCTGACTGATTGGATGTTTTAGAGCTTTGACTTTCCTGAGGATTGAACTAGTAGAGATGACTGAATTTTATCCTATGCTTTTAGGAAGCCTTTGGGTCCTTGTACTAAGCCCAAGAGGAGGCTTTGGGGAACTATTAAGAAGCCTCTTGGTCCAAGCCTAAGAAAAGTTCAAGAAAGGTTTCACTAGGAATAATCCTTTCTTTGTTGAACAGTTCTAAGGTTTGAAGAAATTCAAAAGAGGTTTCACTGGGAATTAATCCTCTCTGGGGAAATGAATTTCTTTTATATGTTTCTAAGTTCTGACAGTCTTAAGAAAAGTTTCACCGGGAATAATGCCTTTCTTTGTTCCATATTGAATAAAGCCCAAGAGGAGACAGACTTTATTGGGGAAGTTTCCTATGAGGGAACTAGTTATTGAACTAAGTTATGAATATCATACTGTTTGACCTAAAGGGTAAACTGAGGATGAACTAACTGTTGGGGAAACTCTAGATAGGTGTGCACAAGCATTTACAAATAAGTGAGTTAACAGATATATAAATAGGTATGCATTGATTTGAAAAGATATTGGGTCTTACACTCTGAAAAGAGACCCAAGTGTATTGTGATTGGCTGTATTGACTACAACTGTATGATTAAGGTTTTGAGAAATTGAAGAAAGTTTTGAGAAAATTTTGAATTTAGAATTTAAATTAAAAGAATGTTATTATTTGAATGAGTTGAAAAGAAAGTTTGGGGTTTATAACTCAAAGAGAGGCCCAAGTGGTCTAAAATCAGTTTCACCGGGAATAATGTTCCTCTTAGTACCAGTTTAAAATAGACAGATGATTTTGAAAATAAAGGTATGGGACTTACAACTCAAGGAGAGGCCCATGGAGGTTGTTTATTGTTTAAAACAAAGTTTATGTACAAAAGATTGGGGCTTATACTCATGGAGAAGCCCAAATGACTTATTTTGAAAACAGTGATCGCACCGCGATACCGAAAGATGTTGTGGGACTTATACTACATCAGAGGCCCAAAATTTATTTATGTACAAAGAGATTGGGTCTTACACTCTATTAGAGACCCAAAATTATTATTGAAAGAAAGAGAAGTGGGGCTTATACTCAAGGAGAGGCTCAGATAAAAAACAGTGGACGCACCGTTATTTTGAAAATCGTACTGGGACTTATACTATAACAGAGGCCCAGGGTTGGGTCATACACTCTATTAGAGGTCCAAAATGATTTTTGAAAGAAAGTTTGAAGATTTAAAATCAAGGAAAAACTCTAATTTTAATAAAAAAAAGCATTTTTTCAAAGAAAACTAAATAGAAATGATAAAAAAAAATTTCAAATATGTTTAATAAACATGTTGTGAACTTTGATAAATATTTGAAAATAGATGTTTTATTCACATGATGGTTTGAAATTCAATTGGTTTTGAAAAATCAAGAAAAAGAAATTATTTAAAATGTTTAAAAACTAATAAAAATAAAATTCTTTAAATATTTTAAAATATGTCAAATAAAAATATTTTTTGTGACTTTTGGTAAATAAAATAATTTTAATGTGTGAGTGATTTTTGTACAAAAAATCACCTTCAAATAATTAAAATTGGTTTAGAAAATAACTATTTGAAATAAAATAGGGTTAAATAAGTTTTTAGTCCCTATAAAGTTTGAAATTTCATTTTTAGTCCCTCCTGGGTTTTGGCAACGGTTTTAGCTGGTTTTGGCAACGGTTTTTTTTGTAAAAACTGTTGCCAAAAGGTAGGGAGGGACTAAAAATGAAATTTCAAACTTTATAGGGACTAAAAACTTATTTAACCCAATAAAATATCAAAAATATCAAAAAAAAAAAAAAAAAAAGAAAAGAAAAGTGTGAAAATGGTGGAAATTGGGCAAAACGGCATGGGTGGGTGTTGAACCCACGCCCTCCAACCAAATACACTTGAAAAACACACGCTGCTACCACTAGGGTAGTGATACTTCCATGTATCAAAACCACCCCTTGAATACATATGGGTAGCATGATTCTAGGCCTGGCCAAGGCGCCTTGGCCTGACCCTTACCCAAGGAGGCTTGATTTTGTACCTCTTGCAAGAAGGCCATAACTTTCTTATTTCTCCATGAAAACGAATGAAATAAAGATGGATCCTACCTAGAATTTCATGAGGAATCCAATTGTGGTCTTGGAATTTTCTAAAAATGCCTATATTTTAAAACCCGATAGTGGTTTCAAAATAGGTCAAAATTTGTAAGTTCTATGCTTCAACTTCATACAAGCAATAATAACATGGCAAATTGGTTTAAACACAAAAAATATGATATGTATGACATGTTCATGATCAATGGACATCAAAGCAATGCATATTTCACAAAGTTCAAGTTGTTATGCACTTACCTCTTGAAGCTCCACTTGCTAACTTTCAAGATGCTTGTGACAGAAGTAATCCAATGCATTGGACACTCTTAATAGACCCCTTAGAAGCTTTTAGGATGATTAAGATCAACTGGAAACCTCTAGATCAGAAACTGGCTATTTCTTGCAAAAGGGGAAAAAGTGACCAAAATGGTAACTCCCTTAATTGGTGTTACAATTGAGGGATACTTGTTGGAACAGTTTATGGATGATATTTGGAGAGTGTTTGAAGTGTTGTTTGGCTTTGAAAGTGATTGGATCAAGAAATGGCTTGGAAAATGCAAAAAAAGTCAAAATTTGAGGTTTTGATGGTTGACTTTGTGATTTTGGTGTTGTGAGATGAAGATGAAGGTTTGAACACCTCCAATGGATGATTTGTGTGTTTGAATGGTTGCTTGAGTGGTTTAAGCTCTGGTTTTGAGAATTTCAAGTTTGATCCTTGAAACCTTGAATTTGGAGCTAGAGATGGAAAGTGAGAAAACAAGGCTCTGGTATTGTTTTGGTGTGTTTTGAAACATCAGAAATGGCCCCTATTTATAGGAAAACAAATTTGTTTTTGGAGGAATAGTGAATGGATGGGGGAGCATGCTATTATCCAATGTGTTTTGTTATGTAACACTTTCTTAAATGCCAAGGTACCAGGTCTCCTCTAGCCATTGACTTGAGCTGATCTTTGTAGCTTTAGGTCTTCTGATTATTGAATAAATCTTGACTCATTTGTATAGTCATGGACTGATACATGCAACCTCTAGGTATCCTTTCAATGCTTCATGACAAACTTGGAGATTTTGGATTTGAAACTTGAATGTCATATGCCTAAGTGATAGTGTCTTGACTTGCAAGGCTCTATGCTATGATTCCTCTGCAGATAGCAAGTGCATTGCATCTTAGATGTTTGTCTTACATGGTGACAAGGCTTGCAAAGTCACCAAAACAAAAAAAAATATTGTTTTGTTGCTAAATCTGCCTTGGAAAACCAGGGTGAAAAATGCCATTTTGTGAGGCTTATAACTTCTTGCTCACATTGAATAATGGGAGGCTCTTGTACTTTTTAAAAAGCCCACATATCATACTTCAACTTTGATGTTTACATTTGGTCTTGATTCATCTTGGATCATGATGAAAAGTGCCTTTGAACATTGGTGTCCAAAGCTGAAAAACTTGGCAGAATTTCACTAAGTGTCAAGAATGTTCACTTCTTAATTTTTGTGATTTTGCTCAATCCATAACTTAAAATCCATGAAGATTTGGAATGTGGTGTAGTTGACAAACTTATAGTATGTAACAAGACCTGTCATTTGAGCTTTGGATGGAAGAAAATGGTTGCTTGGATCACAAGTTATGGCCTTGCAAAGTTGGGTAAAAATCATTTTTTTCATAACTTAGTGAAAATTCAAGTTTCTCAAGGTTGCCCTTTTTGCAAGTAACTTCATTTTTCTTGATTTTTCTTGATTGATCATGATCCAAATCATAAGTTAACATTGTTTTTTGCTTGAAGAGGCCATGTTTGTCAACAAAATCCCAAAAGTCAAACTAGGTTTTTATCACAGTTGACTTTTTTTATCAGATGAATTTCAAACTTTGTGATATTTTATGAAACCAACCCCTTGGACTAAATTGAACCTAATGGATGGATTCCATAGGTGTTTTAGAGTGTCTTGAATCATGTCCTAAGGTTTGAGATCATGTCTTAGTCAAAAGTCAAAGGTGGGGTTGACTTTTTCTCAAAAACCCTAGCTTGTGGTCCAGATGAATGTAAGTCTTTATATTGCCCATGAATCAAGTTATTTGTGTCAATTTAAACTTGTGATGGGATAAATATAAGATATTTGAGGTCTTTAAAACATTTCTTGAGTCCTTGGCTCATGTCTTGCTCCAAAAGTCAACTTAGGGGTGAATTAGGTCAAGAAAACCCAAATTCCTGATTTTTGATGAATGCATCCCCTGAGGCTATTTTGAACTTATGAATGGACTCATGAGGACATTTTAAGCTTCTTTAATCATGTTTGAAGTATTGGCTCATGCCCAGATGAAAATTTCTCTCTGGAGGCCTTGGTCGCTAAAACCCTAATTTGGTGACACTGATGATCTTGAGGATTGGTCAACTTGAGATGTTGCATTTTTTGTGTTAGATTCTTGATGTGGGAGACCTCTTGATCCGTCATGGATGTTTGAGAGGTTTGACAAGTTGAAGATCATGTCCATTCTTGATTGATCATTTGCTTTATTGTTCTGAGAGGGCTCAAAAACCCTAATCCTTGGTTGAGGTAACTACTCAACAATTTTTGAAGGAATTAGTGAGGTATGGAAATATATCCATATTGTGGTGATGATTTGCATAATGATGTGAAATCTTGTGGTCAAAATTTAGGTTATGATAGGCAAGGTAGACTTTGATTAGGATTCCCTCCTCGTTTTCAAGTATGATGCCTACTCTGCTTCATGTCGAACTGGATACTCTGTCCATGAAGATGGTTAACTTGTGGGTTCCACTCGTTCACAAAGTTGGCCAATACTTGAGCTTTAAGGGCCTTTCTGTCCTCATACCAGATGTCGAATTTGGAGAGTTCTAGAGACCATTTGAGCATTCTGTCGGCCATGTCAGGACAGCTGAGCAGCTGCTTTACAGGATGGTCGGTTTGCACCACGATTATATGGGTCAGAAAGTAATGTCTCAATCTCCTCACCGCATTGATGAGGGCCAGTGTTACCTTCTCGAACTGCTGATATCTAACTTCTGGTCCTTGTAAGGCCTTGCTAGTGAAGTAAGTGGGTTTTTGCCCCTCGGGGGTCTCGCGAATGAGGGCCTCGCTGACTACCTCGATTGTGATGGCGAGGTAGAGGTAGAGAGTCTCCCTGTTGTCTGGTCGTGAGAGGACTGGTGGTTGTGAGAGGGCTCGTTTGAGGTGGAGGAAGCTTGTTTGCACTCCTCAGTCCATTCGAACGTTTCTTCCTTGCGCAAAAGTTTGAAAATGGGAAGTGTGTGCTTGGTAGATTTGGCTACGAAGCAGGATGACGAGGTGAGAATCCTGTTTAGGGATTGAATTGATTTCTTTAAGCTTGGCGTCGGGAATTTAGAGAAGGCTCTGCATTTTTCGGGGTTCGCTTCAATTCCTTGTTTAGTTAGGTAGAAGACGAGGAACTTACCTGCTCGAACGCCGAAGGTGCATTTCTCCGGATTGAATCTCATCTTGCATTTCCTCGCCTGATCGAAGACTCTTTTTAGGTGGAGCGTGTGGTCGGATTCCTCTTGGGATTTCACGATCATGTTGTCCATGTAGACTTCGAGCATGTCCCCAATCTCACCTCATAAGACATTTTATCATCATCCGTTGGTAGGTAGCGCCAAAGTTCTTCAGGCCGAAAGGCATTACGTTGTAATAGTAATTACCGAACTCGGTCATGAAGGTCGTGTATTTTTTGCCCCCCTTTGCTATGGGGATTTGGTTGTACCCTGAATACGCGTCTATAAACGACAATAATTTGAAACCTGCAGAGTTGTCAATCAGTTTTTCTATGTTAGGAAACAGATAAGTATCTTTAGAGCAAGCCCTATTAAGATCAGTGTAATCAACGCACATTCTCTATTTTCCATTAGCTTTTTTAACAAGTATAACGTTGGAAAGCTAGGTTGTGTACTGGACTTCCGAAATAAAATTTGCCTCTAAGAGGTCTTTTACAGTTTTTTCAACAACCTCTACTTTTTCGGGAGACTTCCTATGCCTACGTTGTACTACGACCCAAGCGGCGGGGTCAATTGTCAGCTGGTGGAAGACCATGTCGGGGTCCAGTTCGGGCATCTCCGCAGCACTCCACGCGAAAATTTCATCATTTTCTCTTAGATAAGCCTTCAATTGCTTCCTTGTGAGGTTGGGGAGGCGGGTGCCGATCTTCACTCCTTTGTTTGGGTCACTGCCGAGGAGGATGACTTTGAACTCACCGTCAGGAATGGGGCACCTAGGATGGGTAGGCTCCTTCTTGACAACTGGCACCGAGGAGGTTTCTGCTGCTAGTCGAGCTCCTTTGTCTTTCTTTTTCTGCTCCTTCAGGTCATCCTTGGTGAAGTGACTGTCTAGGTCGACCAAGTCGATGTGGGCCATTGGCTTTGGCTCCTCGGAGGCGCTGTGTCGATCCGACTTGTTGGAAGTTCTGGATGGCACGTTGATGGTGTTCTCTCCCTTCGAGGCCGCTTTAAAGCATCTCCTTGCAACTTCTATGTTCTCGTAGAGGGTGGCGACGAGACACCTGGCCGTGTAGTACTCCATCTTCAAATAGACTGTGGATGGAACGACTATGAGTTCGGCCAGAGCTGGTCTCCCCAGGAAGCACTGGTATAGAGAAGGGCAGTCTATGACCAAGAAATGGACTTTGATCGACTTGGCGGTCTCGACCATCCCGACCATGACAATCAGTTTGACGTATCCCTACAAATTTGTGGTAGCGTTGTTGAAGCCTTGCAGATCGGAGCCCACGTAGGGCATCAAGTGCATTTCGTCGAGCTGCAACGTTAGGAGCAACTGGGAGTACATGATGTCGACCGAGCTTCCCTGGTCGACCAGAATGCGGCGAACGTCAAAGTTCCGGTAACGCCCTGTATAATATATACCTAGAATAATACTATACAAGCATTTTATTTGGTACTGACACCATCATAAGTGCCTAATGGCATAATTCACATACTTGACCATTTCTAAAACATAAATACAACCTATGGTACAAGGCATAGAAATTAGCCAAAAATATAATATCTAAGAATAAGGTACAATATTCCTCATTGTACAATAAAATAATACATAGCGGAATAAGCTCAACTAAGCTTCTCTTGAAACATCCAAGCATAGCTCCACTTGTAAATCAACCTGCAAATACCTCCTAAAAATAATCAACAATGGTGGGGTGAGATACATCAAATCTCAGTGAGTTCCCTATCTTATGGATTCTCTCGGCTTTATAAGGTTCTATCTTAGCCTAACTCAAGTCGGGGGAAAGGAACTAGACCTTGAGTTTAAACATTTCAGACTAGAGAAACAATCTTACAATTCACAAAACGACAAACTATTTAAGGCATCTTCTCCCCGGCCAGCCTATACAAGGCACTACAACACGGGTCACGGATCCTTAACGTAGATAACTTCTCCTCGGCCAGCCCACACACGGAGCACTTCAACACGGGTCACAGTTATCTACAAAACGACAACTAGTTAAGGAATCTTCTCCCTTGCCAGCCTATACAAGGCACTACAACACGGGTCACAGATCCTTAATATAGATAACTTCTCCCCGACCAGCCCACACACGGAGCACTTCAACACGGGTCACGGTTATCTAGAAATGGTACTTATCCCCGACCAGCCCACACAAGGAGCACTTTAACACGGGTCACGGTACCAACCACTAAGTAACTTCTCCCCGGCCAGCCCACACAAGGAGCACTTCAACACGGGTCACGGTTACTTACTTAATAAATACTTCTCCCTGGCCATCCCGCACAAGGGGCGCTTCAACACGGGTCACGGTATTTATTAAGGGATAACAACAAACCGGAGGACTACGATCCTCCACCAACAACTACTTAACAAAGACACTCTTCTAGTATCGATGTCTAAGCATTGTCATTCAAACCTTTACCAAGACCTAGTTACATCTCTAGGATCATACCATTTGTTTGGGGTAAGGTTTCTCACTCTTCCTAATTCATTTTAAGCATGCATATTCTTTCATTCATACTCGACAACAATTATATAGACATGGTTTAACACAATTGCATATAACAATATCAATCATAAAACACACATGATAGCATAACATGTCAAACATATTCCACATAGTAGTCCACACACATTTTAAGGCATACAAGCCACTACTATCCTTTACCAAGCATCCTTGGTTAAATTATGGTCTCGCATCACCATTTAATAGCACACCACATAAAACATCACTTCCGGGTTCCCTCCGATTCATTTAATTGGGTATCGAAATCAATACTTTTCACTTTTATCCTGTACGATATTTTCACAGCTTTACATCGGCTATAATTATGCCTCGATCGGATTTACGATCCAAAAGATATAGATTTCAGCATATCACATAACATTATTTTCATTTCTTTTCTACTAAATATGGTTTTCCAATGATACCAAGAACGTCTCGATCCGAGTTACGGATCAAAAGTTATGAAGGAAACAAAACGGGAAAATCTGCCATGTTCGCTAGGCGAATCCCCAGCGAACGTTCGCTTTCGCCTTCGCCTTGTGAAGCTCTAGCGAACCAAGACAGAGCCAAAAGGGCACAAAGTTCACTTTGCGAACACCAGGCGAACATTCTCCTTCCCTTCGCTTTGGGGTTCGCTAGGCGAACGCCCGAGAACCATTCGTTTTGCCCTTCGCCAGGGGTTCGCTAGGCAAACCCTTCAAAACCCAGAATTTCTCAGCAATGTAACAGCAGGTCCTTAGGGCCAAAAATCTCATCCAAAACATAACCAAACACAGAAACAAGTATTCCCATGCATCTATATCCCATTTCATCCGTTAGATTTCATTGATTTATCCGTTTAATCATTTTCTCTCAAGTCTAACCTAAGTTCTAAATCCTTAATTCTAGAACTTAGAGTGTCTAACTAGAACCCACCTGATAATCGAATAGGAGGTTGAAGAAGATGATGATGATCCAAGCTTCTCCTTCTTCTTCCAAAATTTTCTCTTCTTCTTTCTCTTCTTTCCTCTTTTTCTCCCTTCTCTTCTTCTTCTTACTATCTATCTTTTTCTTTTCTTTTCTAACATATATATATATATATATATATATATATATATATATAACCTTATTATATATTATAAATCCAACAGGGTAAAATATCTCCAATTGAGATTTTGTCATCTCAAACCAATTGATCAATTATTAGAGTTACCTTAATATACTATCTTGAACTAATAATTATTGATCTGTCTCTTTCATAAAATAATTGATCTCTTTAGAGTTCATCAGTTGCTCTATTGATCCCAATTGATAATACTTAAAGTACTTAGAGGATTCCATTAATCCAATTTACCAAAGATAGAGCACATAGATACTCATCTGATCTCATCTGATATCCAATTGAGCATTTAGATAATATGCAGTATTACAGTTTGCCATTTGTGTTGTCACGAGCAAATGGACGTTGAAGTTGGGGGCTCCTCTAGGGAGCTCTTTGTGGTAGAACGCAATAGGGACTAAGCTTCCCCGGCCTTTCTCCAGGGTGGAGTTTTGGTTGAACTCACGTCGATGAGTTGCTCGAACTTCCTTTTCACCGATCTTAAGGTGAACTTGTTGAACCCCCCCACCAAATATAACCATGGCGGATGGGAATGTTTCCCAAGTGTTGTGCGCCAAAAGTGGAGGGGGTTTTTGGCCCCATCGGGGACGTAGAATTCCTTAGGCTGGGATAGAGACATGGCGATCTTCAAGTTGGAGGTGTCGTCAGAGGATGGTTTTTCTTCCTTGACCTTCTTTGCTTCTCGGGCATTTTGCCGGGGAGCCTCTCTCCGCTTGGTGTACTGATTTAGGTGCCCGTCCCTGATGAGAATTTCAATTGCATCCTTGAGGTGGATGCACTCTTCATTGACGTGCCCATGACTCTTGTAGAAGGGACAGTACTAAGTCTTATCCACGGTAGGCTTAGGGTGTCTGCCTGGGAAAACGGACTCCAACTTGGCAGAATTCTGAGTTCACACATTCGAATAGAATGCATTCGCGAGAGGCTGTCAGCGGTGTGTACTCGGCGAAATGGCCAGCATGTCCTTTGTACTCCTGGGATTCACGGGGCTTATCCTCTTTCTGCTTCTCTCCTCCTCGGTGAAGCGCCACGGGGTCATCGTGTCTCGAACCTCAGGCGTTCTCCTGATGTCGCGAGTCCCGAGCACTGTTGGCAGCTTCTTTCTCCTCGTATTGAATATAGGTCTGGGCCTTGAGGAGGAGGGCGTCCAGCGATGCGGGTGTCTGGATGTCGATGGCCTCGGCGAAGTCACTGCGCGGGCACAACCCCCGCTCGAGCAGATATTTCTTCATGCCATCGGTCGTGGAGACCTAGATAGCTTCTCGATTGAACCTTTTAATGTAGGCTCGGAGGGATTCATCTTTCCTTTGCATGATCGCCTCGAGTGTCGCCTATGACTTTGGATGGCGACGAGAAGTGGTGAAGTGCCTTAAGAAATATCTCCTATGTCTTTCTAGGAGGTGATGGATTCTTCAGCGAGGCTCTTGTACCCGGTTATGGCACTCTTCTTCAGAGTAGCAGAGAATAACCTGCACTTGATGGTGCCTCGGACGCCGCGATAGTCAAGCGAGGCATTGATGTTCTCGATGTTCTGATCGGGATAAGTCATTTCGTCATAGGTTCCCAGTTTTGATGGCTTTTCCAACCCAACAGGAAAGGGAGCGTCCATGATCGATCGGGATAGTGGACCGCGGAGACCGTCTCTGTCACTCCGAAGCTGTGAGCACAGCAGAGGTTAGTCGTATTTCTCCCGCCGATGGCTGTCAACGCGGCATGGCAGCGAATCCCTCGGTCGGTCCTTCAACTTGTGCGGGTGGGTGGGGGGTGGGGGGACGATAGTTGTCTGGTTATCTGTTGCCTTTGGTCTTCTTGGTGACCAGGGAGCGTCGGTCCTCGCGGGCAGGAGTATAGTTGCGCTTTAAGGGCTATGACCTCTCCAACTGCGGGTGAAGGCCTGGTCGTCGCGGCGACGGGCTGCGAGACTTGTACCGTTGGTGTCTCCACGGGGGAGAGCGTGGACGGAGGTCTTTCTCTAATGCTCTGATCCTCTCATTTTGCTGGTGGATCAGCGTGTTAGTTTGGTTGAGGGTCGTGACCAGGGCGACCATGGTTAGGTCGGCGTTGGTCGGTACAAGGATTGGTTGGAACTTCTCCGGCGTCTTCTCCGGAGCCTTTTGAACTTTTCGAGTCTCAACATATTCGACTTCATCATCGACCGCTTCGTTAGAGGAGAGAGAAGTTGTGTGCCCGTCTCTCCTAGTTTGAGTGATATCTTCTAGAATCGGCATACTGTTGTCATTGTCGGCGTCGTGGACGGGAGTGAGGATGGTTTCGTGACCGCCGTTTTCGCGTTGTTCGAACATGATTGGTTTTTGAAAGTTCTATTTTGGTCTATGGGTTTTAACGAAATAAAAGATGGGGCAACCGGTTCCCCACAGACGGCGCCACTGATCAAACCTATCGATCAGTAGGTGGCCGAAACACGTTTGCAGTAGTAATAGTCAACAAGAGATGAGGGGTGTACCTGCAGACACTTCGATGCTTAAGTTATTCGGGTGAAGAGATAGCAAAAAAGAGTAGAAAAATAGAATACCTTACCCTCTTGCAGAGGAGGGATTTTATAGCGAGCCCCCAGCGCTAGGCCAATGGTCTCCCTTATGGGCTGAATGCCCAAGCCTATAATGGATGACTGCAAGGATTCATATGAGGGTGTAGGGATGAGCAACACGTGCTCATCGTCCTGGTCAACTGCCCTGCATTTCCTGGATAGTGGCAGACTCGCCTTTTACGAAAGACAGAACGATTCCGCAAGGCGTGCGGGTCAAGTTGATGATGTGTCCTCGGGTGAAGAGCACGTGAGAAAATGTCTCCCACTGGCCCCAAAGGGTTGGGCTAGCATTCTGCATCATCCTCGACATAGGACCGGATTGGATTATGCTAGACGTTGGGCGAGCCTCAGGTCTAGCCCAGAACAATATATATATATATATATATATATATATATATATATATATATATATATATATATATATATATATATATATATATATATATTATTTTTCCTTTAAAAAATATTTAAACTACTTTGATTTCTTGTATTTGAAGTAAGTAAAAACGAATGTAAAAGTTATGTGTAGGAAGGGGGCAGAGATTCTCTCCCGTTAAATTCAGGTGCAGTAAAATCTCAATCGTTGAATTCTTTCAATTTTGATATTAAAATATTTTTAAAAATAATTAATGATTAGAATGTTAACTTTATTCCATCCATTGAAAAATTTATTGGAGACAACCCTAATCCGTAGGCAGGGTGGGGTGGATGATCTCACATAAGCAATAAAAATTGAAAGCATTTCAAATTTACAGCCATCAAGAGATATGGGTACTAATAAAACGTTAATATTTTTGTATGAGTTTTTTAAGAGGAGAAATGTTGTTTTTGCTTGGACAAAGAAACAATCCAACATCTGTTATTTGAATGCTTGGAAACTAGTAAAGTCTGGGATGATATCTTTGACTGGCTTCAGATTACTCATCGAGCCCAAAACTGGAACGAAGAGATAAAGTGACTCATTGGCCAGTGCAAAGGCAAAGGTTGGAGATCTGTTGTGTTGAAGTGTGTAGTGGCTGAAACAATCTATGTTGTTTGGATCCGTAGAAATGCTACTTGTATCGGTGCTGCTAGTGATAGGACTAAAATTGGTCCAACTATTTTGAATTGTATTTTACTAAGGATGTGGATGAGACCCCACATTAGAAAACATGTTACCCTCCTTATGATGCCTTGATGGGCTTTGTTTCTTTTGGTTGATAGGTTGACTGGATCATTTGATCGCCTCATTTTGTATTGTTTTTTTGGCTTAATAATATATATTGCTTTTTCCAAAAAAAAATGGTAAGATTTTTTAAAGGAATCGAAGATATGAGTAATATTTATTTTTTTCTATAAGATTAAAGTGAATACAAAGACTACTCGACTCTAAAACAATAAAATAAGTCTGAGTTCAGTATCTCAGGAAAAAAATAACAATCCACCTTCTAAGATAGAGGTTTATAATAGTAATAGTTTATTTTATATTTTTATAAATTAGTTGTTATTTTAATATTTCTAAAATATTTTAAGTTTTAGAATTATATCACATGTAAAATTATGATATATTTAGAATTCAATATATTGAAGTGTAATGTAATATTTGAGAATCAATCAAATGAATAAAAAAATATCTTTAATTTTCTTAAATAGCTTTATTTATTTTTATTTTTTTTAATTTTTTCTAATCTTGTTAGTGTTCTAACATTAACAACCTAACAGAAGGATCGGTGAGGATTCACATTAAAATGTATTAAAATATTATCGAATTCGTCGCGGTCGGCAAGAATGCAAGCACCAAACCGTTAATATATATATATATATATATATATATATAAATATATGGTTCATATCATATGAGAATTCAATTTTTATGTAAGAACATGAGAATAAATCTGAACATTAGATTTTAAAATAAATGGTGGAGATTATGTGTGGTTTTTGTTTTTCTCTCTCCCCCATTATTAAAATTAATGATGAAGGAGAGAGAAAAAAAACGGACACACAATCTACACCATTTATTTTAAAATCTAATGGTTCTGATTCATTCTTATGTTCTCACATAAAAATGACATTCTCATATGATATGTTCCCTATATATATATATATATATATATATATATATATATATATATATATATATATATTAAATTCTTAGTTTAGTGAGAAGATAGAATTGATCAAGATAACTTGTCTCATTTCATTAAATTTGAATTAAAGATGTTTATACTATTTTTACGAACTTGATTGTAATTATATTCATCCATAACAGCACAGTGAAATTATTATTTTTCTGAAAGCAAGTGAAATATTCTAATGAATAAACCCAAATTCATTACACTAGCTTTCTTCCTTTGGTTCATATGCATTCCAAAACTTACAAAAATTATCAATGCATTGTACAACCATAGGTAAAATCGCCACAGGACAATCATTGTCATGAATGCATGGAATACGGGCTGCAATGTCAAATAAGAGAAACAAATAGTTACTACAAATTGATATAGTAATGTGTATAACATAAATTTAAAAATTGTGAGAAAAATAATATACTTTCACTGGTAACGACAAAAAATGGTGAGGAAAAAATGATGAAAGCATAAATAAACATGAGAATTTGAGTCATATTGTTTCTCTCGTGTAAGAAAATTTTGATTGCTTTAGAAGTATAAATTCCATGTTCTTTTTTTTACTTTAAATAAATTGTTTTTAGCACTTAGAAGTTACTAAAAGCCATTTATAAAATTGAAATTAATTATTAATGTCTCAAATCAACATGACATGTGTAACCATTTTGTTCACCCAATTGATCTCACCACAAATAACTCTTGATGATCGTCAAAATTCATTGTTTCTTATTATTTCTTATTATATTTTACTTTTATAAACTTAACTTATTTTTATAAACTTAACGCATTTTTTATCCTTGTATTTTAATCAAAATAAATTATTAGTCTATCTATTTTTTAATTTTGCTTTCTGATCTCCATATTTAATAAATTTTGGGATTTTCTTCTCCCCAACATTTTTAATATGATGCAATGTAATATAATGAAGCGACAATGATGCGACAACTAAAATTTATGAATAAATCGATTTCAATAGTTTGCTAAGAAAATTTATAAAGGTGAATTGAATCGTCATCAAGTGTGATTTGATTCACAAAAGTTCTTTTTCTATTCTGTTAAATTGATTCAAATCATTATTTTTTTTAAATGAAACACAAAGTAAAAATGGCTATATAATGTTGTTTTAAGACTAGTAAATTCTGATTTAAGTATCCTAATGATATTTAAGACTTGGAGGTTGCTACTAGAAAAAAAGAATATCTAAAAACGGATGTACCTATGATAATTATAGATCAAAACAAGTACGATTTTTGTCAAAGAATGAATAATGCTAAGATTTGTGAGGTCAACCTAGATATAGAAATAATGAGGTAAGGACTCAGATGATCTTATATCAAGAATACCTCATATATTATAAAATATACATATGGTTTAGATAAACTTAAAATATACAAGTATGTCTTAACTAATGGTACTACTACGATGATTTACACAAAGTATCCTTAAGTTAAAAAAATAATCATTCTATATGATTCATTTAAAACTCAATTAATCATATATATATATATATATACATTACTACGAAAAACCCATTTAACAACGGTTGGGAATGACATATAATGACGCGGGCGAAAACGTTGTTATGTAGATTGTCGTTGTAAGTTCGTTGTTTCTACAACGGTCTGGAAACCGTTGTTGAAAGGCAGGACACGCGTCATATATCACAACGGTTATGATAATAAACCGTTGCGATACATACATTTAGGTTCTGGGTTCGAAACCCATCAGCAGCGAATTTATATAAAACATGAATTACTTATGATATCGGTTACAATAGATAACCGTTGTTGTAAGTACCCTAAGTTTATTATATTAAATATAGATTACTTGTTTTCCAAACACCTCACTAAATAAATATACATAGATTAAATTTGATGAAGATGTCTATAATCTGCAAATTAAACTGTTCTTGAAAACAAACTTAAACACACCAATGTTGTTTTCTGATTGCATTCGTCTCATCGTGCATTTCACGCTCTTTTACATATATTGTGGTTTATTGATCTGACTCCTTCGATATATCGCTATCTTCTATTATAGTTAAATTTCCATAAGATCAACAAGACATTGGATAATTTGCCTCATCTTTGATTTAACTATAATGGAAGATGGTGATGCATCTAAGGAGCCAGATCATTATACCATAATCTATATATAAAAGAACGTGAGATAAATGATGAGAGGCATGGAATCAAAAAACAACATTGGTTTGTTTAAGTTGGTTTTCAAATACAACTTAATTTGCAGATTATAAGTATCTATGTCAAATTAATTGAATGTATTTTAAGTGAGGGTTAGTGAAACAAACAATCTACATAGAATATAATAAACTCAAACAAAATTCTATACTAGATCCAGATATTATAAACTCATATAATACGCTTGCTACGACCAGCAAACTTTAAGTGAGGGTTAGTTAAACAAACAATGTAAATAAAATATGATAAACTCAAACAACATTCTATACCAGATCCAGAAATTATAAACTGATATAATACGCTTGCTTCCACCAGCATCATCACCCTGTATCATCCCCTTAACCTGAAAGGAAACAAAGCAAACTTCAAAAATGAGCATCCTCAATTGAAAACAAACCCTAAAACCATAATCCAGTGATGAGTAAAGAGAGGAACAGGAATAACGCACCTTTTAATGAAACTAATCGCGGAACAAGAATCAATTATGATGTTGAACTAGTTTAGGAAGCTATGAAAAAGAAATATAAGGAGGAAGAAGCTTACACAAAAGCTTCATACTTCTTATACTTCTTTTCATTGCTTCTAAAACTAGATAAAGTTTGCTTACACTGTTGTTTCTTCATTTACTAACATCTTGTTCGTGATGCTATGAAAAAAAAGTATAAGGTGGATGAAGTTTCCATCATAGCTTCATGCTTCTTATACATTTTTCCATAGCAACACAAATATTTATGAAGTTTCCAAAGTATGGTCTTTGTTAAGGTAGTGAAAACGAATCTGAAAAAATGAGAACAATCAACAAAAACAATATGCAACAAACGAGATAATGGGAAATATCTAACAATAGATGGAAGAAGAAGAATACCTTAATGTATGAAGCACAAGATTCACGGCTAATGGTGAAAACGAAGAGAAAAAATGGGTTCTAGGGTTCACTTTGAAGGCAACGGCGTTACTGTCAATTAAGTGAAAGTTATTTCGCTTATATATGGGTAAACTATTTCACAACGGTTAACAATAACAACCGTATAGATATGTATTTATTTATTATAAATATATCACTACGGTTGACCAGAATAACCGTAGTGATAACCCTTTTATCTGTGAATTTTAAAATAAATAAAAACTGTATAGATATGTATTTATTTATTATAAATATATCACTACGGTTAACCAGAAGAACCGTAGTGATAACCCTTTTATTTATGAATTTTAAAATAAATAAAAAAGAAAAGGTGCGCCTTAACTTCTAACTTAATGCATCTGCAGTTTAAACATCAACAATGTAATTCACAATGCATCTGCATTTTAAACATCAACAATGTAATTCACAATGCATCTGCAGTTTAAACATCAACAATGTAATTCGAACCCTAATTCAACTATTACATTTCATAACAAAGTAAATATTAAACATAAAGGAGACAAAAAAACATAACATCTTGATATTTCCAGAAAATATCTCTGATTTCAGTTTGTTCTTTTTCTTTAAATCCTCATACATAACCTTTAGATAGCCCACAACTTCCAACTCTGACTTCATAATGCTCTCATCGTCATTTCCATCTCTTTCTCCCACGTCTTCATCCCATATGAAAAAATTACATGTTTCATCGCTCCTCCAAAATGGACATCTCCAAAAAAGCCTTCCTTTATTTTGTCCCTTCTTGCATTGATAGGAAACCATACGACCATCACAACCACAAAAATTTCCAGATCGAGATTTTACACTGGAACAAGATGTAAAAACACCTTTGGATGATTTTGTATTCAAATGTGACATTGCAACACCTTAAAGTAGAACACTTTGTTGTTGTTGTTGTCTTCTTCCCGACAATGGTGACGGCGTTGGTGTTAAGGTTGTTTCGTATTGTTTCTTTTTTTAATGGATAAATTGATATATATACTTGGTGTTTAAAATACATAAAAAGAAGCTTCAATTTGTAACAACGGTTTTGAGAAAAATCCGTCGTGATATCCTTATTATTTTTTAGTTAAATATTAACAAAACTTAAAAATGGAGCATTTACGTCAAAGGGATAAACTATTTGAGGGCGATGAGGTTCGAACCCATGATAGCTAGATTGTATCACCACGGTTTTTATAACAACCGTTATTATACCCTTGAGAATTGTAATTAAAATAATGCGCGCGCATCCAGTACGCACTATAAGAACGGTGTATAGGATTCCGTTGTAAACCTGGCGTTGTTGTTTGGCTATTTTGTAGTAGTGATATGTATATATATATATATATAGTCAAAAATGCATGTATGCGTGGTATCCCTATAAGGGTACAAGATATTCGGAGACCTTATAAAATATTCACCTTTTTTGTTCAAATTTGCTCTTATGATTTCTACAAGCTCTTTCACAATCTGTCAAATTTCTTTACAGGCTCTAGATTCATCATCTCCAATTCTTTCAAGTATGAATTTTTACTTTTCCTCCTTTTTATAATAGTTGTGAGTAGATATTTGTAACAGAAAGTTTGAAATAGATTTTAGGTTAGCGTAAAGCTGTGAGTTTTGAAGATTATAACCATCTCTTTAGTAATTGTGACGGTGGTGGGGATTTCTTTATGTTCTTTTGTTTTCCTAATAACAAAAAGATAATGGTTTCCTCTTCCGTTGTGCCTAAGGACACCAAAGACAATAGGCATTAATATATTTTAAGCAAATAAATCCTCTCTTTCTGCACAGGAGTGGAGGTTTCTTACTTAGAGGGTGAAGGGATGGTTTTCACCATCAAAGAGTGTTATCATGCTCATTTTTTTTTATCCTCCTTCCACCTATTTCTACTTATATCTCCCATTTTATAAGGATATGGGAGGGGGGTTTCTTCCCTTTTCCCCTTTCGTAGTCGAGGTCATGAAAAACCTCAATGTTGTGCCTTCACGGCTGCTTCCTAACAATTGGGATTTTATTAGGGCCTTTGAGATGATATGTGAAGGTATTGAGATAATATGTTGAAAGAGAGAGGCTTATAGAGTTCTAGGAGTGAGTTTACAGCATAAGAGAAGCATAAAAAAAACCACCCAAAAACATTACCACATAACATTATTCATCATCGCTTACATTATAACAAACACCTTCCATTAAAACCATCACTTTCACCCTTGACAATAACAACTTCATCTTCGTCAACTTAGCTTGTTGTAGTTTGTAAGTCCTCCTATCATTCAAAATCATAGCTTCTGTAGCATGCATGTTTAGATAGTTTTGGTTTTGTGATAATCATGTTTGTAATAATTTTTAAATATTGATGGAGGTGTTCATGTAAAGTATGTATAATCATGGTATCATGGTAGTTTAGAGTTAGTATAGAAGTTGTGTTTATGTAAATATCCTTTGTATGCTACTGTTTCAATGAATAAATGAGAAAGAGAGGGTGAGTTGATTGTTCTTAGTGGGAAAAAATGTAGAAAACGTAACCGTGGCGCACTGACAGCGTCAGCGCGAGGTGAACGCCGTCACCAAGGTTTGCATTTGTGACGGTTCGACCATCAGTGTAGTGACAATCATCACTTATGCTTACTTCTACGATGGTGTGATCGTCAGCGTAGTGACGACCATCGTCAATGTACGTTCAACGACGTTTTGACAGTCACTAGAGTGACGACGGTCACGCTGGTCTGAACCGCAAGAGGCCTGAAAAAATGTCAAAAAAATTGTTTTTTTTTAATTTTTGTTTCACTTTTTACCTCATTTTAATCCTATTTTTATATTTTCGAATTTTCATAAAAAATGGATTAAAAAAGGATAATCAGGTGTACATTTTATTTATCCTCGAATATTTGAATGCGAAGTGCACGCCTCATTATATTTCGAGTATTCGTCTTCCAAAAAATATAATAATAACGACACTCTAAATTTCGCGATTAGAATTAGATTAAAAAGGAATAATCGGGTGTACACCCTTTTATTCCTAAAATAACCGAACGCAAGGCGCTCGCCTCATTTTAGTTTGAGTATTCCTCTTCCGTATGATAATAACAATCTTTAATTTTCATAAAAATTTAGATTAAAAAGGGAATAATTGAGTGCATATCCTTTTATCCTCAAGTAAATGAATTCAAGATGTACACCTTGTTCTAGTTCGATTACTCGTATTATGCATAAAATCAATCATAATAAATCAATTTCTTTTTCCGCCTATGCGCGACCAAACAATTTCTTAAACAAACTTCATCGTCCAAGCTTTTTTCTTTCAATCAACAAGTCTTTTTTGGCCATTGCGCGATTAAACTCATTTTCACAATTAAAATTAACCAACCCATAAATTTTTTCTACCAGAACTACGTAGCTTTGAATTTTTCATCGCACCGAAAGATACATATGAGCAACATTCGCATCTTGTCAAACACCCTGATAAAAAAAATCCTTTTTATTTTTTTTGTAAATATATCGTAATAATTAGGAGAAATCGAAAACCTTAGGCTAACACCTTTTTTTTGCAAAATTAATTAAAGGTAATCGCTATTTTAAATGGATGTCGTGGGGTGTTAACACATTCCCCACACATAACCGACTCCCGGACTTGAATTTGGTCGTGATGACCATATCTTTATTCTTTAGGATTTTATCAATTTTTTCCCTTTTAAAAATAAATTTCGGTGGCGACTTCATTGTTATTCGAGTGTTTACTTGCTCGGATATTTTTTGCGATGTGACAACTGGCGACTTCACTGTGGAAACTTAGAGGATCAAGCCTATTTTAGTTGCTTTTAGGGTTTGAATTTTGCTTTGTTTATATTTCCTCTTGTGATTTTATGTTTTCTTATTATCTTATCTTATCTTTTGTAAATTTTTGTATATATTCATCATGTTATAGGTTTGGGATTGTTAATCAAGCGAGGCTTTATTCCTAAGCCTAGAGAAAAACCTAAGTTTAAGTTAGGAAATTGTGTAGTGTTAGCCCCCGAGGTGTACACCTTGTACGGTTAACATGAAGACTCCACCTAGAATATACCTTTTTCGCGAATTTGTCATAAAATGGCTAGCCCGTTATTATGGCTAAATTTCAACTAATGTTCGTGACTTTAACAAAAAAACCCTTAGTTGGAGGTGAGTCACCACTCCCCCTTCCAGATGATTTATGATTAAACAAGATGTCAATTGGGGATGTCAAACATAAATATTTCGGACGGTCATGCTGGCTTCAATTTAATATAAGCAATGATGGTTTATTTCTCGAGACACTAAACACTTGTGTCATGTACTAGAAGCATGTTGAGCTTTTCAAAACATTGAGGGAGCCTAAAAGGTTTATTTTGGATTTAAATCCCTTATAAAATATTTTCCTTTTTATTTTCTTTCTCTAAATTGCTCTCACGACTTCTACAACCTCTTCCATAATCTGCCTAGCTTCTTTACATGCTCTTGATTCATCGTCTCCAACTATTTCAAGTATGAATTTTCCTTTTTCTCCTCTTTTTAATAGTTGTAAGTAGAGATTTGTAAGGGGAAGATTTACATAGGGTTTAGGTTAGCATAAAGTTATGGGTTTTGAGGATTATAGCCATTACTTCAACAATTGTGAGGGTGGTGATCATTTCTTTTTGTTCTTTTGTTTTCCTAGGATCAAAAAGATAATGGTTGCCCCTTCCATCTTGCCTAAGGAAACCAAGGACATTGGGCCTTACTATACTTCAAACAAATAGATCCTCTATATTTGCACATGAGTGGAGATTTCTTCCTTATAGGATGAAGGGATGGTTATCTTAGCGGCTTGTCCACCATCAAAGAGGGTCATCATGCTCATTTCTTCTGGTCCTCCCTCCACCAATTTCTACTTCTATCTCCCTTTTTTTAGGGATATAGGGGGTTCTTAACTTTTACCCTTTTGTAGTCAAGGTCCTAATCTTATGTCTTCTCAGATTTTTCCCAACAATTTCGTTTTTATTAGGGCCTTTGAGTTGGTATGTGAAGGTATGGAGATTTACCCTACAGTGGGGATATTTTTTCACATTTTATACTACCATACTTTCATAGGGCGGTTGGATGCCCTTAGGCGTCTGCCTAGAAGGGCCCTTTTTAATCCTCACTCCAACTACTACTAGAATTGGAGATATAGGTTCGTTCAAATGAGGGGCAAGAGAAGTATCTTGTAGCTTTGAGAGATAATGGTGCTCCCATTTTCCCTTGGGCTAGACTTACCTTACCTTTGGAGAGGCGATGATTGTTTGCCTCCTAGAGAAGTTTGAGGTCATGGATTCGTGCACAGTAATTGATATATGGCTGAAGGGAGATAATTATCTCGTTTATTACCTTGGTAAGTTTTGAATGATCTAGCACTTTTATGGGTACTTCCAAATAGAGCGTGTGATCATTATGCATTATTTTGCAGATCATATAGAGAGGATTTATTCATAGGAGCAGAGGAAAAGGTGGGAAAAGATCTAAGTCGCTTGTGGGGAGACTAGTAGCCCCCAATGTTATCTAGGAGGCTTTATTGTTAAAGAAAGAAAGAGGCATGCTGAAGAGCAAACTCCTGAGTTGCCTAATGTGAATGTCTAGAGGCTAGAAGAGGGTTATTCACAAGCTGTTGGTAATATCACGTCTGCTGCAGGATTGGAAAGCACTCAGAATCTGCTTGAAGGCAAGCTTCCATACCCCCTACTTTATGTAGTGACAATGGTTGTGATGTTATTCGGTTCATAGGTTCCCATCACCTCTTTTCTGAGGAGTTCCCTAGTGATTATAAGGATATTCAATCTAAACTTCCTCTTACCCTTATTAGTATGAAGGATAACCTTTTATTCAGGGTTGATATTGGAGGACGTCAATTGGAAGAGGCGATATCAAGTCGAGAAAAAGATGGTAGGTAAGCTCTAGAAATATGTGGATACTTATACCGAAAGCTAGAAGGTGTTGGAGGCCTTTCAGAAGGACAAGGGCACCTGGGAGAAGAATTTTGTGCACCTATAAGGATAAATTTCTAAAAGAATCTCTAGAAAATGTCCACTGTTCCAAAAACGAGCTGGAAGAAGAGGTGTCTGATATCTGTGACGAACTAGTGTCGGTCTCTAGTGTCTACTTTGAGCAAGAAAAAGAGCATGTTTTCTTCTTCTATTCCTAGATATACATGACCAAGTTAGACTTCCTCAAAGTTTTCTACAACGGCCATTTGTTGGATGATGAGGCGGTGGCCCCCATGGAGCCCTCTCTCGCCAAGGACACTTAGGATGGTGATGCGCATGAAGGAAGGAGGTGGATCTAAATCTCCCCAACCAGAGGTTTCCATCACAAAGGAGGTAGCTATAGAGGAGGATGAATGGTTTTGACGTTTCAGTGGTATTTCTTGGCCTTTAGTGGTCTTTTTTGTATTTCTTTGCCCCTGCCAGGGTCTTTTGTAAGAATTAAGACTGTGGCGCCTTTTGGGCATCTTTTATATTAATTGCATTTAATGTTATTTTTCTCCATAGTTATCTCCGTGTGGTTGTGTTGACCATTATTTTGGAATATTTGTTAACATCATGCTCTCCCGAGGTAGAGCACATACCTACTGCCCCTCTTACCAAGGAAATAATAAGATCTCTTTTGGGAATTCAGTGCTTGATCGCCCATAAGAGCAATATGGATTTCTTTTAGGGATACAACATTTTGATCGCCTATTATGGCAGCAAGGATCCCTCTTAGGGATCCGTCATTTTCATCGCCGCTAAGGGAGGTAAGGATTCGTCTTAGGCATCCATCATTTCATCGCCTCTTAGGGCGGCCAGGATCCATCTTAGGAATCCAACATTATGATCTCCTTTAAAGGAAGCAAAAATCCCTTTTAAAGCTCTATCATTTTGATCACCTTTAAGGGTGACAAAGACCCCTCTTAAAGATAAATAGTTTTGATCACCTCCAAGGACAGAAAATATCCCTCCTAGGGATCCAATGTTTTGATCACCTCTTAGGGCAGCAAGGAACCCTCTTAGGAATCCAACATTTTGATCCCCTATTAGGGTGGCTATGATCCCTCTTAGGGATCTATTGTTTTAATCGCCTTTAAGGTCGGTCTTCTCCAGAACCTTTGTGTTTCTTGCAAAAAGGGAATAGATAGAAAATGTAAATTCTTCAAACTAATAAAATGAGGGGCCTCATTAAAAACACTTGCCCCATAAAAGATGCATAGGGAAAAAAGTTCACCCCCAAATGTCTTTACAAACGATAGACATGTGATACTCGCTTAATCAAAATTAACAATAAGGTAATTAGATAAAAGAAAGGTAAAAAAACCAAATAATATTAGAGAAAATGGTTCTAGAGGGCATTCCCTCCGAGGTTTTAGTCTTCGATCTCCTAGATAGCTTGAAGGGAAGCCTTTTTACCTTTACAAGCTTCTCCTCATGGTTTTATTACAGAGCCCAACCTCCTGGCGTTCGTGCCTAGAGCGCAAAACCTTTTCATCTTAAGGCTCTCTACGTAACATTTCCTTGAAATTTTCAGAATTCCTTAGACAACTACACAAAGCCCAACCTCACTTGGCATTTACCCAAAAATCCCGATCTTGTTTGGCACCCAACATTCATAACCGAAGAGCTCGGCCTTGCTCAACATCTCAAAAAGCCCAAAACCCATCCTCATTAACGATTCCAAAGCCAAGATTTCAAATGTCTTTTTTCAAAGGTCCTGCTTAACTCTTCACCGAAAGAAAATAAGCCCTATTCTTTAAAAGAATATGTCATCCATGGATGAATCATCCACAACATCGCATTCATGCATCATATCACGCAATCACGCATGTGGAGCATTACGCCATACAAACTCTAAAACATGCATACATAAAATAACATAACATGCATACATACATAGCATAGGCTGAGACTCAGGACTCATCATAAGAGTCTGGATCCACCCCATCTAAGTTGGTGATAGATCTCCGTCCAAGCTTCTCACCAACTCTTTTCTCATTATACATCCCAATGAGTCGGTCTTAAGGATAATTCCCCAGCAAGTATCATTGGAACCCATTCTCCAAGAAGAAAATACTTAGCAACACTGTCCCCGGTATGCCTTAATGATATACAATATCATCACCAGATCCTTGCAAGGATTTCTTAGTACTTTCCCCAGAACTCGCGCTCCTTAGGGACCCTCGTCTGAAAGCATATGCCCCAGTTGACATTCATCTTACGTGACACCAGTCTTCCCTAGTAGAGACATCAAGTTCTTCCATCAATCTCCTTTTTACTCCATTTTTCTCAGAGAAATCCCCTGCAGAAGTTCTTGCTCTAGTATTATCCATAACAATATCCTATTTATGGTTCTTACACCATTGTTCACTTCGGTTCTTACACCGTTGACATCCAGTCACTTTGGTTCTTATATTGTTGTCATCCAATCATTATGGTTCTTACACCGTTGTTATCCAGTCACTCCGGTTCTTAAATTATTGTCATCCAATAACTTCGGTTCTTACACTGTGGTCATCTAGTCACACCGTTTTTTTACTTTGGTTTTTACACTGTTTGTCATCTTGTTTTACGGTTCTTATACTGCTATTCTTTTGGGTATTACATCAATTTTATTGCTAATAATGAGTTATCGGTTCTTATACCGATGACTAGTGTATTCTCAATCCCCAGCTATACCAATACAATTCCACAAGCAGGAATGCTTATTGGCCTTCCCCAGTAAGTAACATTTCCGCATGGGCTTTTAAAGAAAAAAGGATTTCCCCAACAAGCTCACTCACCGTGAGTCTTCAGAAGAATCTACCCAGTAGCAGGTCATCCCGAATGATATTTATCAACTAGTGAGCAGGTTTTCACCTCTCATAACCCTAGCTTAGCAACCTATCCCTCATACAGGCTAAGTTTTGTCAAATACCAGAGTTTATCAAAGGGTCCATCTAGGGTTTCACCAAGGGTTTTATCAAGGGGTTCCACCATGGTTTCACCGAGGGTCTTATCAAAGGGCTCCACCAGGGTTTCACCGAGGGTTTTATCAAAGGGTTCCACCAAGGTTTCATCAAAGGGTTCCACCAGGGTTTCATCAAGGGTTTTATCAGGGGTTTCATCTGGGGTTTCATCAAGGGGTTTTACACTAGTTTTATAAAGGGGTTTCAACGTAATTTTATCAAGGGGTTTCACCATGGTTTTACCAGGGGTTTTCATCAGGGGTTTCATCAGGAGTTTTACCTAAGGTTTTCATCATGGGTTTCATCAGGAGTTTCACGAGGGTTTTATCAAACAACGACCGAAGGATCCTTAGAGTCCTACCCGATTTCATCAAGAATGGTCGGAGAATCATAGGAATTGTATGAATATTTCACCAAATGGTTTGATGTTAATCAACAGGGTATTATCGGGGTTCCATCAAAGGCTGGTTTGGATACCAACGGAGCATCAAGGATTGTTCAATCCATGTTTGTCTCCAGAATCTACTAACTACATGGTCAAAATTAGGGTCTCTCTCTATATTTAATCATCTCCTCTTCGAAAAGATGAAAGCTCACCTTCATCATCATCTCAATTTGAAGCTGATTAAATAGGGGCAGCAGTCGTACCCCAAATCTTGACCACTTCTTATTTTTATTTTCATCTAACTTAGAGCTCAGGGTACTATCATGTCCAGAGTTCTATACAAGTCATCTGGTCAACCCCAATGACCTAAAAAGTCAAAGGGAGACCTTTTTTGAGTTTTTATTCTCCTTTAAGGAGTTTGGTCTTACATTAAGGATCTATAGTTTTCTAATTATTTAACATCTGATTTTCATTAGAAAAAATTAGGACTAATGTAATAGGCTTAGTATTAATAATTAGAGGGGGTATAACTTGTATTATTATGGCTAGTATTAAAAATTGAATTTTTAAAAATTATTATTAAGTTTTTTTTTTGTTAAAGGGATTATTAGTATTATTATAAGATGGACTAGTCTGTACTAGTATTAGTTATGTGGTTATTATTTAATTATGGTTAGTCGTTAAGATTAAATTATTAAATTATTGTTAAAATTAAATATAATATTTATTACCAGTCAAAGATTAATTTGTATTAGAAATAAATTTTCATTTAGGGTTATTATTAAGTATGGTTAGTTTAATAATTAATTTGTATTATTATTAATCATTAAAGTTAAATAATTCTTTCAGTATTATTATTTTTAGTGACATTTCATTATGGATGATTAGAATGATCCATTTGGTGTTAATTTAAGTGTAAGGAGTTATAACTGTGAGAGGTCATGAGTTTAAGTCCCACCCTTCTGACTTTTTACACTTTTTCTCTTTTATTTGTGTTTCCTTTATTTCTAATATTTTTGCATTATTTTCAAAAATTACAAAAATTTCAATTTTTCATTTTTTATTATTAATTTTCTTATTTGTAAAATTTGCATTTTTAAAATAATTAATTTTCACCTTTTTCCCTTATTCATAAAAATTCCCAAAAAATATTTGAAAATATTTTGTTCATATTTTAAATATTGCATTTTAGGATAGTGATTTTAAGAATTAATTTGATTGATTAAAAAAGGTCACAAATCAAAATTAAATAAATTTGTTTTTGGACTTTTAATTATTTGAATAAAATAATTTTTTTTTCCTTTTATTGCAACTTTAACCTAATTTCTATCTAGTATAAATAAACAACATATTTCTAACCTAAGGGGAACCATTATTCACAAATTTATAATTTACCAAATTCAGTCTAAAAGTTGTTGTTCTTTACACTGAAGAACAACGACACCGAAACCCTACAACCTCCATCATCATCGATCTTTCCAAAAAAAGCACGAGCGAAGAAGAAGGATTGCGAGAAGGCTAGGATAAAAAACATAAAGGGCAGGAAGGAATAGAAAATGGAAAAAAAGGGTTGAATCTTACTGTTTAACCGGAGACAATCTCCTCCCCATAGATCGGTTTCACTTACTCCCTCACTTTTATACTTATTTGACATGTTGTTTCTTTTTTTATGCCTGATATTTACCTAAGATATTGGTTTATTTTTTTGGTATGTTGTGGAATATGTTTATATTGGGTCTTATTTTTTTTTATTCTATTTTAAATAATTAATTTGACAATTATCATTAAAAAAATAACATAAACACTTTATATACAATTACATTTTTACCTTATTTTAATAGATTTTTTTTCTTTTACAAAGAAGTCATAAATAATTTTAATTAAATATTAAATTAATTATAAATCAATTTTTTAAAACTAATATCTTGAATATTTTTTTACTAGTATTGTAAACCATATTAAATAATAACAAATTAGCCCATAATCTAATTATCATCATCAAACATTACTGAGAACACCAATTTTATCAAAGAAACAACCACCACAAATAACATACTAATTGAGTTTCATACAAAAATCAGATTGAATATAACACCAAAACCTATTTTAATTTTTTTGTTTCATCTAAAAAATTATATTTTGAAAAGTCTCACTTCAAAAAAAAAAATACCTTATTAAATTTTATTAGGATTTTAATCAATTTTGATTGATTTTAGTTGTTAGATTGGTTAACCCCATTAATCAATAAAGTATCAAAATACAAAAAAAAACATTAGATCTAGTTAATTAGATCAATTTTATTTTAATTTGATTAATTATAGTTTAATTAATTTTAATTAGATTAATATTAGCTTAATTTCAATCATATTAAAAATCCTAAAAAATAAATACAAATATTTAACACTTTTATAGCTCCTATATTTTATACTTTGGGTTTAAATATTTAATTAGGGTAATGTTAGGGATTAATTAGAGATTGGTTATTTGTAAGATATTTAGGTAATTAAATAATTAAGGATTAGTTAGTGATCATTCAAGATTACGTAAAATAATTAGTGATTGTTGAATTAGGATAATCATCTCATTAGAACAATTAGGATCATATCAAATATAAAAAAATACAAAAATATATAATTAGGGGTTTAAAATAGGGTTAGGGCTAGTTTTAGAATAATTAAGCATAATTATATTAGTAATTAATATTAATGATTAATATTTCCTCTTTAATAAAAATAATCAAAAAACAAAAAAATAAAATTAATTAGGGAATATTAATTAGGGATTTAGGGTTGACCCATGTAATAATTTTGGAATAACAATGGGATAAATTTTTAGGGAAATTTTAGGGTTTTAGAGAAAAATAGTCAGGGATAAGGGATATGATGGTTGGTTTTATATAATTGAATCTTCTAATATTTTTTGTTAAAATAATCATATATTATTATGGGTTTATTTTCTTAAATAAATTATTCATTATATTTTTTCAATTAACCAAGGGATAAAAATCAACTCAACACACTCAAACTCTAAAGTCCTCCGCCCTTGTGCATTGAGGAATTTTTCAAAATCAAATACTTCTCTGCCCCGATGCGTTGAGAATTTTTTCAAGCGATAAAAACAACAAACAAACCAACATTTTTACAAGAACTACGGTGCTCTGATCCTTCATCCAACATCAGGGTACATAGGCACAGAGTCATAACACTCTAGCGAGTACAATAATAATAAATATTTGTTAGTCCTCTGGTCCTAATTAATAAACTTTAAGTAATAATGCATTTTCATAAAAATAAATAAATAAAGCAATAATAGATAATAAGCAAGCATTGCCATAGGAGAACAATAACCCTAGACTTAGAGGAGGATCCCATTTAGTACAATGGAGGTGAGGAGTACCTAGTCCCTTCCTCTCACTTAACCGACTCACAAACCTAGTCTTTCACTCTCACCCTTAGTCATTAGGTTTTATCATTGTTTCCCTGTTCCTTAGGAACAAATAAAGGATGATGGCGACTCTGAGATTTTTCCAACTGCAACAACTGGCGACTCTGTTGGGGATTCTTACTTTCCTAAAGAGAGTCCATCCTAACCTCTAACTTTAGGGTTTTATGTGTTTCTTTGTTTGCTTTTTTTAATTTTTTTATTTCTTGCTTTTTATTTATTGGTTTTTTCTTTTTATTCTTATGCTTTCTGTTTTATATTTCATTTTATTATTATTTTACATATCGAGGAAAAATCATAAGTTAAGTAAGGGGTCGTCCTGTTTTGGTCACTGTGGATTCTTATCCCATGAGGTCTTTAATGACAATTCTGCCTAGAGTAGTTCAGTTTAAAGAGTTTGTCATGCGTTGGCAAGCACTTCTTCATGATGAAACTTTGAGCTTGATCCATGACTCTAGGGACCTCTTCTAGAACCCCCAACGCGAGACATTCTTTATACGAAGGCTCCCTAAGGGACACCCTGTTGAAATTTTATCATGGGAGGGCTATGCCCTATTATGATGAAGTTTCACCTAGGGTCCATGACCTTGGGTTTGTTCTAAAGACAACTAAATAAAATCCTAGAGCTTACCCTGTGAGGGGATTAGGTAGTAAAAAATTAGAACCAACTTATCATAGGGAGCCCTTTTGTAGGTTGTTCTATCATCATCTTATCCCTAATCCCATATATGGGTTCCCTTACTTGTCATTATCCATATCTGTAAGGAACCTTCCTAGATAAGGTTTCCCTATGTATGTCACTATCCCTAAATCCGTTTGGGTTGCCTATGCCGGTTATTATCCATATCTGTAAGGAGCCTTCTTAAATAAGGTGTCATTATATTCGAAATTATCCTTAAACCCATATATGGGTTCCCATACTTGTCTTTATCCCTAACTATTAGGAGCCTTCCTAAATAAGGTATCCTTATATTTGACAGTATCCCCAAACCCATATGTGGGTTCTTATTATCCCATTCTGTCACTATCCTAATGTGACACCTGCATACATAAAGAAAACTTTTAGCATACCTCAAAATAAAAAATATATTTTTCATACCACATGTATTTTCATACATCTACATACATGCACTTACATAAAGCTCATACCTCTTCCACATTCTCCCTTATCCAATCCTCATTCAGGTAGCAGATTTCCTGATACTCATGAACAAACTTGCTGCATGTCCCAAGAAGCTATGGAGGAACTCAAAAGAGGCAACTACCATTGAAGAGAGAAGGTAAACCTTCACCATGCTAGCCAGAGGCCTAACTAGAACCTCAAATACAATAACCCTGGATTATGCCTCTGCAACAGAGTCTGTAATTGTATCTACTTCAGCAACAATCTCATGTGCTTCATCAATTATAACAAATGAAGCTTGGAAGGAAGATGGATCATACACCAATGTCTCATGACTTACTCAGAATTTCCATAGTAAAGCTACAATCACTTGGTCTTTCTCCTCGCCCATATCCTCCCAGTTATGACGAGAATGCCCGGTGTGAATACAAAGTCCAAGACCTGATCGACGACAAGCCGTTAACTTTCAAAAAAGGAGTCTCATTGGTGAATAGTCACCCCTTATCTTTATAAGTGGAAGAACAACAAGAAGCATCCCCTGAAAATGGTGGATCAACAATGAAGCTCATCCCTAGGATTAATAGACTTTATCATTTCCAATTGTAATTTATTGTTTGCTAAGTGTTGTTTGTATTAAAAGTTACACTCTTTGAGAAATAATTTTAATAAAACGAGCATGCATGTTTTTGGAATCCATCCTTTCGTTTTCACTCATTCTTATGCCATCATAAAAAAATAAAACAAAAATCACACCTTTTCCATTTCACATTTCAACCATTAACAAACTTAGGAGGAGAATGATGTAAATAACTGAATTTGATGATGTATGCTTTTATTGGTAGGACCTAGTGGATGATGTAAGGCATTGTTTTGCCTCCCTAAAACTAGAGAAATAAGGAGATAATCCCTAGTCAAGCCCCCTCGAGCCTGAAGTTGGTGTTTCTTTTTCTATTCATAAAAACCCTTAATCTTAACTAGGGGTAGGGTAGTTGTTTAATTAAGTCAATGATGCACTTTGATCTCAAGAGAATTATTCCATCTAACCACACGAATAAGAGGATTAAGCACATCCTCTTCCTCACATACGTCATCCAACGTCGAGGAAGCAGTGAAAATACAAAGCTCACAAATAGCTAACATGGCAGCTGGAGCGAGCGGGATTATATATGAGTGAATCACACACTCAAAGATACAACAGAGTCACCACCGAATTTTATTTAGTCCTAGAGGACAGGGAAAATATCGATAAAACCCAAGGGGAAGAGAAACGGGTCAGGGGGTCGGTTATGCGAAAGGAAGGTACTAGCACCTTACACATCCGTCGTACTCGACGGGAACCATTTCACTTGCTTCTAGGCTTGGATGGGTTATCTATCTAAAGGCTTCTAGCTAAAAGAATAGGAGAGAGAAGAAGAAGAAAGGAAAAGAAAGAAAGTGCTCGCGGAGGATTAGGGTCGTCGTGCCTACGTACCCTCATAGTGCAATGAGGAAATCAGAGCGTCGTAGTTCATGGAACCAGGGAAGAAAAGAAGAAGGAGCGGAGAAGGTGGAAGTGTGCTCGCCAAGATCATCGCAATCTTGTGCCTACATATCTTACATTCGAATGAATACAGAATCAGAGCATTCGTAGTTTGTGGAACAAGGACAGAAGAAAGGAAGCGGTGTCGAAACTAAGAGCAAAAGAAGTAGAGAAAGACCCGCTGGGGATGCTAAAAAAACTGGTGTCAGAACCAAGAAAGAAGTACAAAGGAAAAGAAATAACTGTGCTGAGGATAAAGTGCAAGAATGGTGTCGAAAACAAGAAGATAAAGGAGCAAAAGGAATAAAAGGGACTCCACTGGGGAAGTAGGAGAACAAAGCAACTATGCTAGGGACCAGAGGGTTAACGACCCTGTTGGGGACCAAACAAAGGGATAATGTTGAAACCAAGAGAGAAAAAAGGTTTCGTATGTTAACTGACTGGCAGTGGTTAACCGAAGTGAAATTCTGGCCTATGCAGACAGCAGATGTCCTACCACATGTCAAGACATTGTGCTGCATAATCTTTTAAACTCAGAGGCGTAACTGCAGACTGATACCTTGAATATCAGAATTGCACCATCACAGATGTCACGACATCTGATCCAACATGTTCATCATGAACCCTAACAGAAACGTAAATCTGCAGAATGATAAAGAACACGGTAATTGGTAACCCAATTCGGTGCAACTCACCTACATCTGGGGGATACCAATCCAGGAAGAAAATTTCACTATTGTGTAGACTGTTACAAAGTTAAACTCCCACGTTTACAACTTTATCCCTAACATCTACCCCATGAACATCTTTACCAAGGTTAAAATCAAACGTTTAGAACCCTGATACGAGATACCCCACTCACTTCCCTTAATCACCAACTGTGATTTCTATATCATCCCTATCAATACAGAATTCTATCAAGCATACTTGACAAACAAGCTAACTTGGATTTGCTTAAAAGCTTTATCCAAGAACAATACACAATCCAATACCTCAAGGGTTATGGATCTGTGCGACACCTATATCTACCACAGTGTATCAACTGATACAAAGGGTGACTTACAAGGGAAACCTACGACTCTCAAACCTAAAACCTACTTTACAAAATAGGATTCCTAAGTCTATGTCGTCGTCTCACTCTTCTGTCTAGGTCTTGGTCTTCTTTTATAGTCTTCTGCTGAGTTGGGCTTTATATCTTTCTTCCTTGATCCATTGCTAGTCATGCCTTGAATCATGGAAAAGATTTAAATAAAACCTGATGTGTCAGTCATGATGTCGAGTCTTCATGCTGTGACATTTCACTCGACATCTTTAGTCTGGGTCAGAATCCTTCGTGTTGGAACATCTTTCCCAACATTATGTTTTACCAAAATTTAGTCAAACTCTTGGAGCCATCAATCTCTCCATTTTGACAAATTTTGGCTAAAACATCCTTCAACCTGATGCATGCAGTGGAAAAGTACTTGAAGCAAGTGGTGAGGAAAGGGAGAAGATAATTTGGAGTTACCCTCTTCATTTCCTTGTGATACCTGGAACATAGTGAATGTAACTCAGGTCACAAAACACAACTTGCTTTCTAACTCTGGTCACAAAACACAACTTCCCAAGATTTTATAACCAAAAACGTTGGAACATCCTTTGGAACATTTTGCATATACCAGCAGCACAGACCATACACCTCTCACCAGCAGCACAGACCATACATCTCTCAGTAATGAGCCATTCTCCCCCTTTTTAGCCAAAAGATGACAAAAGTGGCCCATGCATACCCAAACCAAAATGATCCGAACATAACTCATTTTCCCTCAACTTAAGACGAGTGTTTACACCTCTTCTTAAAAAGAAGGTTATATAAATACAGCCAAAAGACTAGTCAAAAGATTCCATCATTTCTGACTTGTCCTTGAAACTACTTCTGAACCTTGTCCTGATACCTAACCTGATATTGTCAGGCTTATGGTCCCCACAGATAGGACTTTCTTAATCCAGATTTAGCAGACTCAATTACAATCAGAATTCTTTCATTAGTACAGAACCAATTTCTTCCTGTCAGCAACCAATAGATTTCTGTATTGAATAAACTCTTCACAGTTTTTTTTGTGAACACAATCTACAGAGAAAAATAAATCCTCCCAGACTCATCAATGATTCTTAAGCATCCAATAAGAACCATTTAAATATGCATTGCCAAGTTTCCCACAACTTGCAACAATACTCCAATGTCAAGACATCCTCCTTGACATCTCAGTTTGCTTGACGTACAAATGCAAACTAGAATTTCCACAATAATGTCAAGCCATCCTCCTTGACATTTCAGTTTGATTGACACACAAATACAAACTGGAACTTCAACAATAATGTCAAGCCATCTTGACATCTCAGTTTGGTTGACACACAAATGCAAACTGGAACTTCATCTCAGATCAAGAGGCCTCTCCCCCTGACTAAGGTAACTGGTGCTCCTCCACTGAACACCCAAGCTAATGACTGGAAAACATAAGACACATCTTCATGTCTTCAAGAGCGCACCCTCTGTTCAACACACCTGCTGAACGCAACCATTAACTCATTATTGTTCCCTCTGACAAGAAATAATAATTACTCACACATGATCAAAGTCATGCATCCCATGAGTACGTGTATACCAATCATAACAAACTCTTGGGTTGAGATCAAAGTCCCATTGATCCCCCTCATTCCACAACCATCTTATACACCACACGAACTCCTCTTGAATTCTCATGTATAGATATCTCGTTGCTTGAGGCACAAACCAATTGAATTAGAATGCTTCACATTCCTCAAAGAGACGCACATGGCCCCTTAGTTTGTTACCACGATGTCAGCTATCGTATGCATGCTCCAGAACTTCACAGCTGCTAAACTGATCCACTACTAGCATGACTTGCTCCAAGGGCTCCAATTCTGTATGCAAGATTTTCCACTGACCTCACCCAGCCAGCAATAGAGATAAACCCCGCAATCCAAGACAGTCATTCCTATCATTCTCCCGTATGATAACCTGGAATACTTCTAATTTATGGTAAATCTCCACTTCTGAACGCATCCAGGAAATAGACTTTCATGCAATCACCACATGATTCACTTCAGTCTTCACAAATACTTACATCCTCCTTCCAAGGGACCCTTCTACTCCATCATTCTCCCGGATGATCATGTAGATACTTCTTGGACACGATGCAAGTAACCAGTTCATCACAGAACCTGAAATCCTTCACCAAGGATAACTAACCCTAAGATGTTCTAACATCAGTTAGGACATCTTCCACACATCATAGACACCACACACCATGGTTCTTGATATGCTCCACTACTGGACTTACTATCAGCATAGTAATCCATACTGAAGATCTTTACACAACATTGCGCCACCAGCTTGAACAAAGAAAATTTCAGAAACCCAGAGAGAAATAAACTCTCATCCAATAAAGAAGGTATGCTTCCATCCTCAACCCAGAACTTCTGCCACAAGCTCCCAGAGAACCAGAACCTTCGACAATTTCAACTAACTACTCTTTTACAAAAGAGCAATCAGTTTCAAGCATCCTGCTTGAACGTACATTGTGAAACCAATCAAATGCCACTTTTTGATTGACCTCACTCATCTTCAGAACTCCCACAAGATACCCTGATCTACTAATAAAACCAGATCTTCAAGTCACACGAACTACTTGCCCTATAGAAAGACATCTTGGATCCACCAAGCCTCTTAGTCATGTAACATCTTCTCATCCACAGCTCCCGCAAACTGCATGAGATAGACCTTTTTGAAGAATCCATCACTCCCATTCTCCTGTAGATCACCTTATCTTAAGCTGATGTGCCACATCACCAGTTGAGACTTCTGATGTTAAGCTAGATGTCAAAACATTATGACATCCAACTGTTGAATTTAGCTCTTCCTTCTGCCACTTAGAAGAACCTTCTCCCTTTGCGGAAACAGATTTCTATGCTCTCACATACTTGATTCAACAACCAAGTTTTGAGTAGACAACCTCCATTCTGCTTTGAAACTCCAAAGACTTCAAACCTGCCACGTCTGAATCTTCAGAAAATAAGTAGTCCAAGACTACCCCATAGCCATACTACAGAATGCCACTTCCCTTAGTAGAGCCGTTAGTAGAAAGTCAGAGATAACTGCCACTTATCCTTGACCTTCACAACCAGAGCAAACACTATGCTCCAAAGCACCTAGATCAGAAATAAACTGACCCAAGTTGTAACCATCAAGATTATGATGTCTTCATAGTCTTCCATCTCCATCTTCAACGGCATCACCATCTGGACAAGTCATTCACAACACTTTCCAAGAAACAGATGCTAAGCCAATAATCCCAGGTCAACACCAAGGTGACTTTTGAGTGAATGCAGAACCCCTCCCATGATTCTCCAAGCCTCTGATGAAAAGATGTCAGAACATCTGACAGAACATCCTTAATCTTGAATCTCAAGGATAATCAATTAAATACACGTGGATTCCACAAGTAGCAATTGATCTTAAATCCTTGTACGATAACCCTTCTTGTTCAGCTAATCTGGAGCAGTCACGTTGGAAACTCTCCCTAAAGCAGCCGAACAGGGGCAATCAGGTCGATTTGACAAATCTCTGCAAGATCAGTCAGGGGGAAAAGGTCCTTCAAGAATTGGGGCAGGCCACCTCTAGAGCGTGAGAGATTGTCCACTCCTGAAAATGGTTAATTGAAAACACCTCCGCAAGGTTCAAGATACTAAAGCAGAGTATTTTCAAGTCATTACAATCCCTTTCGAGGTAATGTACTTTATGGATTATGAAGACTGGTACAGTTATGTCGAGATATGATAAATCTCTCCAAGAGTTTGAAGACCCTGGGGCAGTGCGAACGCCCGATCTTCTATAAAATCCTCTTACGATGATTTCTTCCATTAGACCTGGTGGTCTGGGGCAAGTGAAAAGTTCAAAGAGTCGTTTATGACCATAGAGACAGGTCAGGTTGCAGGGCAATATGATTGTACTTCCCCAGCAATTTACTCTCCCCAGCATTGAGATTGCACTTTCCTCAGCAAAGCAGACCTTCCCCAGCAGGAGACTCGGGGAATTTGTTCTCTGGATCAAGACGGTATTTCCCCACAGAATCAGGGTGTTCACTTTCCCCATCCAGTCGGGAAGCGTGCTTTCGCCGACAATGGCATATTCTAATCCCCAGCAAGGTAGGAGTAAAGTCATTCTCCCCACTGTCGCTCCCGAGATTTTCATCCTAGTATAAACGCGAAAGTGGCACCGAAACAGAGTCGCCAGCAATGTGTATTTATCCCAAGAGAGGGAAAGGAAACACCGCATAAACCTGAAGGAAAGGAAAAGCACATGGTCTTGCGACCAAGAGAAATGAGTTCGGGAGTCGGTTACGCGAGAGGAAGGTATTAGCACCCCCACACGTCCATCGTACCCGATGGGATCCACGCTTGCTGCTTCAATCAAAGGGTTATAGAAAAGGATACTGGAAAAGGAACTGAAAGAAAGAAAGGAGAGAGAATGGAAAAGGAATGAGAAACAAATGTAGGGAAAATAAAAGAAGTGCTCGCATGGGCCCTACCCCACTGCCTACGTATCTCATCGGGAACATGAGAATCAGAGCGACGTAGTTCCCCTCACTAGGGATGGATTGTTTGTGTTTTTTAAGGAACGGCTAATGTTCTAGCTCAGGTGTTGCAGGCTCGCCGGTCCGAGTGCGTTACCATCTTGCAAGAGAACGAGAAGAAGCACGTTCATACGTCGAGAGTGGATGAGGTGAGAAAAGAATTCCCGAAGGAAAGACGTTATTGTTTGTTTTTGTCTTTTAAGAGTTTTTTCATTAGTTTGCATATGATAGTGTATCTGAATCTTAGTCATTGGAATGTGTACATTCTCACATTCCAAGATGGAATGGGTAAGAAAGAACACTAAGAGTGAAGAAGACCCCCACACTTAGTTCCAATTGTCAAGGTTCAAACACACTAGCATATTTGTGTTTACTAAATGTTTTTGTTGATTAAGAAATGAAGAAGTGTTTTTTATTATTTGTACCTTCAACAAGTATTGCATTTAAGTCCATCATACAAGATCAAATGTCTAACACATTGACCCAAGATGGGCTATATGCTACACATTCTAAGATTATAAGAGTAGACCCCTTACAATCTTTTCTTTATATGAAAGGCCTAAATGCAATAAATGCTTGCCTTTATTAGGTATTTTGAATTTTCTTTGAGATGAGAAGATGAAAGACTCAAGAGAGGATAAAGGTAAAATCTATGTGAACTAAGACTCAATCCTAATCAATTAATTAAGGGAGTAACCCTAAGGGTTTGTGAGGTTTAAACCTAAAGTCTAAAGAAAGAATGAATTAAACTATTCACTTCTAAATTAGAAGATGAATTGTAATTCAAAAAGGGGAAGTGATGAGTTATTAAGAAGAAGCACATAAGTGCTTAACAAAACACAAGATGGAATTGTAAAAGAGAAAGGATAGAAGTTTGAATGTGGATTCCTTATCCACACTCAATTGCAACTTACCAAAGCCCCTACATGGTTAGTAAACATGTATAAGAAGTATAAGAAGTAAAAGAACATTTAATACACCATAAAACTCAAAAGAATTAGATGAAAAAATCAAATCCTATTGGTCACAACCAGAATGTACATCATATGGAAAACAAATGATCATTATCATGCAAGTCCAAGTGGAAAGGCAACAAACATCATCCATGACATTAGAACATGCTACCATAAGAAAAGGGAGAATGAAAGATGAAAAGAAATAAAAAAGCATGCATGAATGGAACATGTAATCTAAGGATCAGAATTGAAATGAAATGAAAAATGATTCACAAACATCTCACAAGTGTTCATGCATGACACATCAAGACATTTAAGAAGTGATAGAAGAAGTAGAATTGAAATGGAAGTTCAAACAAGGAAAGTGCAAACACAACATGTTAAAGGTGCACAAGGTTCAAATGATAATCAACATGCAAAGATGACATATAATATGTATCAATGACCTATTATGTCACATGAATGGTTCACCAAATATGCAAATGATCATGCAAGTATGTACAAAAGAAATCATGCAAAAATGCACAAAAGTTGAGATGATATGACATGTTATTAGACTCCACATGTAATGCATTAAACAACAATTAAATGGACTCATGGAAATTAAGCAAGCATGGTTTAAAGATACACAAATCAGAAGTGAATCATATACCAAAATAGCATACAAGAAATCAAGGCAAAATGATGTCAAACAATGCATTTAGGTCAAATTGGATGCACATACCAAGTAACACAAAAATGAACACCAAACATGTCATGAAATGACCTAAAAAATCAAATAAAAATCATTCAACATACTTCAATATGTTAATGACTCAGTGCAAAAAGAAGCAACTCAAAACAATTCACAATGATCAAGAACAAAATGAAACAAAATCATGTATCACATTAAGCATGCACACAAATGAAATTCAAAGAATATTATGGAGCAGGGGCAAAAAGGTCATAAAATCAAAAAATAAAATCACCAAAAATTTTATAAATGTTTTATTGATGTTCATGAATTTTTGTGGAATTTTATGATGAAGTTTGGTATTTTTAAAAATTAAAAAGCAAACGTGCATAACAAAAGAAATGAAATGTAAAGGGAAGGGGAGGTGTGAACTTAGCAAAATATCAGTTCAAATGATTGGGCTTTGAAAACATGGGGGTACGAAAAGCAATCTGGCTTAAGTCCATTTACGCGCATAACACAGTAACAAGCATGCACTTCAGTCAACAAGAGTCAACACATTCCAGGCCATCAAATTAAGTCATAGTCAAGCGAAAGTCAAAGTAAACAACATCAACGCGCGCATGTGAATGACCACACAACATACAATGCACCACACCACATAATGTTTAAAATAAAATCTGAAGCAACATGTGAGAGGCACGTGAGTTTTTTATGTGCTGGCGCGTTTTGGAGCATTGGATCATGAACATCAAACGGTCCACATTAATTCTGGCCAGAAACCCTAACATAAAGACCACCGGCCGGAGAGGGACCTCCGGTCACCTTCTCCGGTCAAGTACCACCGTCTGCAACTTTTATTTTCCCAGAAATCCACACAATGTATATCAAACTGAAGCTGAGCTTGCGTACATCATGGATATGCAATCAATTTTCATAGATCATGCACGCATAACACAAACCGAGCCAAAACAAATTGCCCTAACATCACACCTAAACTCCTAGAGAGCCTATCAACTAGCCAGGACTCACGCATAACTTCTAATAAGCTCTAAACATCATAAAACAAGTTTAAATCACAAGAACACGAAGCATTAAAATTAAGTGAAGTAAAACTTGAAACTATGGATGCACTTGAAATGTTGAGAAAACCAGAGATACTTGTTGCTTCTTCAACCTTGGAGCTCCACACACTAAGCAAAATAAATGTTGCGATGCAAAACTTGATGATGATTCAATGGAGGTGAGTGAAATCCCAGCTTCAAGAACAAATGCACTGTTGTGAAATTGAGAGAATCAAGGAAAGTGTTGAAGTGGAATGAGCAAGATGAGCTCGAAAATTCTTGGCAATGGTGATGTTGAGAGTAAAGCAGAGAGAGTTCTTTGGAGAGAATGTGAAAGAATGAAGTTCGAAATGAAATTAGAGTGTGAGTTTTCTATTTATAGTGTGAGTTTAACCATGGTTAACTGGGTGAATTAACTGAGTTGAAGTGGTTTAAGTGAGTCATCCCTAACTAACTGAGTCAAGTTAGTTAGGGAGAGCAATGATATGGTGGTGATAGTTCATGGTGGGTTATGGTGGAGCTGAAAATAAGCTTGCAATGGCACGGCTGGTTGTATCAGAAACTTGTTCAGCAAGTTTATTCTTTCCACTTTCATGCAAGGCACGTGCTAATGTGCAAGGTGGAGGTGATATGTGCTTGGTTTAATGTGGAAATAAAGTGCAAGAGTTGTTTGATGGATGTCTGAACCAAGCTGCAAATTCTGACGTGATTCATCAGTTGGAAATGGTGATGTTCACGCATGGATATCTCTCTCTTCAAGCCATGGACCTGAATGATCTTGGTATCATTACAAAGTGTGTACATGATACAACAACTTTGATGTTGAAAGTAAATGAAAATGAGACTTGCAACAACTTGGAAATGTGCTTCAAACATGTAAACTCAAAACTGACTCATAATGCACGCGTGTGTGGCAAGACCTGGTTGTGACCTAACCAAACATTCAGTTATCTTAACCTTATCTTGAGCCACCACAACTTCTCAATCATTGGTCTAATGAAAAAACCATAAACATACACTTTGAAGATCTCACATAGAGGAACAACTTTCGTGTTGAAAGATTTTTCATTTGAGGCCTCTAACCTTGAAAAATTGACCCCAACATTTGGCACACCACCTGCTTGTAAAAATGACTGCGCATGACCTGAGAATCCTTGGTCATGACCTAGTTTTGAACCTACTTTGCCCAAACTTTGATCCATCATATCTCACTCAATTTTTATCCAATGGAGATGCTCTACACATGGATTTGAAGCTTAAAGCAAGGCCTTTTGTTGTGGCCGAGTGGAATTTTCATTTGGTGCTTCAATTTTAAATGGCCTTGGTTCAAAGTGTAGTGCAAAATGGCCAAAACTTGCTATTTTTAGTAACCCTTCTTCATCCAAAAATGACAACTTTCCACATCTTGATTTTTTAATGATTCCTTTGGAGTTTCTTGATCAAATTTTTCACATTGGACATATGAAACATGAATTTTATGAATTTGGCCTCAAAAAGTCAAGAGTTGACTTTTTCTCTGATTATTTGACTTTGCCCCAATTTCTCTGATTTTTTATCTTTCTTCCAATTGAACCACTTCTAAAACCAATTGAGAGGCAATTTCCACCTACATACACTTAAGGACATATAGAATACCATGACATCAAGTTTTGTCCAAAAAATTAGAGATTCCCTGATTTTATTGAAAACCCTAATTTTGGCACCCTCCTCCTAGGAGAAAAATGTGCAGCCTTCAATTTCAAATTCCTCAGAGTATGTTGTGTATCCTCTTAAAGGATGATGAAATATGCCATTTGAGGGTAACTTTGGATCAATGAGCTATCTCTTTTGAGGGTTTTCCTTCAATTTTTGAACCTCTTGCATGATGAAGTATGTATGGTTTCAATTTCCCATGGGATCTCATTTCCTTGAGGTTGTGGATGATCAATTGAGATGGTATGAGACATGAGATACCTCTTATCATGCCTTGAGTGAACTCGTTTGACCCTTTTGTGCCTTGAATTATTGCTTGATTGACCACCTTTCACCTGATCACATGCCCTGATGGTAAGAAGGATGCTATGATTCATTTTTCTATGTTAAATGCAATGCAATGCTAATGAGATGGATATGATATGATATATGATAATGCTAAACTATGATGCCAAAAAGGGGAGAGCAAATTTTGGGGTATTACAGCTGCCCCTATTCAAACGTTGTAGACCTGAATGCCTGAGAGCGATTGCTTTCAGACGTTCAAGGTGTATAGCGATTGAATACCAAATATAACCCGAAATTTGCTCTGGGTGATGAAGAAGAAAAGGGATATAAACCCAACAAAATTGCTGGATTGAATCTTCAAATGAAACATTGTCGGAGCGATCTGTCTTTTGAACGATGCCAGACGACTACTGGCTTGCCATACTGTCGATGGACTTTAACAAATGTCTTTTTAAACGACGCCAGACGACTACTGGCTTGCCACACTGCTGGTGGACTTTAGAAATGTCTTTTTGAACGAAGCCAGACGACTACTGGCTTGCCACACTGCTGGTGAACTTTAGCTGCTCTGCCATTCTAAACAATGGACTTTTACCAGTTCGTGCTGGATTTTTGCCAATCTGCCGTTGGACTTCAATGATTACCAAACAGGCTTTGGAATCCCAGAATTGCCATCCTCGGATGGACTTTTGCAGCTTTGCCAAATTAAACTTGGACTTTGATGCTTACCAAACCGGCTCTGGAAGCTTTGCCAGATGACCATCCTACCTGCTGGAACAACCACCTGCAATATTATCCCACATGCTGGGATAAGATGAACAAACTATATATAATGATCATCCCACTGGCTGGAACAACCATCTGCCATACTATCCCACCAGCTGGAATAATATGAACAAACTGTATATAATGATCATCCCACTGGCTGGAACAACCATCTGCCATACTATCCCACCGGCTGGAATAATATGAACAAACTGTATATAATGATCATCCCACTGGCTGGAACAACCATCTGCCATACTATCCCACCAGCTGGAATAATATGAACAAACTGTATATAATGATCATCCCACTGGCTGGAACAACCATCCGCCATACTATCCCACCAGCTGGAATAATATGAACAAACTGTATATAATGATCATCCCACTGGCTGGAACAACCATCCGCCATACTATCCCACCGGCTGGAATAATATGAACAAACTGTATATAATGATCATCCCACTGGCTGGAACAACCATCTGCCATACTATCCCACCGGCTGGAATAATATGAACAAACTGTATACCAAAAATAAATTGGACTTTGGATTGTAACTGAGCAAGGCTGAGAATTACACCACCTGCTGGGTAATATCATATGCTGACACTTTGCTGAAAAAGAGATTCCGTTGATCCATATAGACCATGCTGGGGAAATTACCGCGACTTGGCTGGGGAGTATAGCGGACAAGATTCAATGCTGAACTCTGTAGGGATATCATTACCAAAGATATGATCTTGCCGGGGATCAGGGCTGCTCTGCGGGGGATATCCAAATCTTGGTTGAAAGACAATCCGTTGCAACATACTGAGAAAGAGTCCCTAGAGATTTGTTAGGGAAACCCAAAGCAATTCCTCGGTAATCTGCCGAGGAAGATGACTGTCGAGCTTAGGGTAAATGTCACAATGCCCCATGTTGGGCAAACTTTCCTTTTGACGACTCCGCCGGGGATAATGAGTTTATAACACACTCTGCTGGAGAAAAACCGCTTTAAAGCGTCTCTTGTTGGGGCTGCCCTTCGAGAGGATTTTATAGAAGACCAAATGTCCTCAAACTCTACTGGGGATTATAGATCGGGGATATCCTTTGCTGGGGAGGTTACATGCCCCATGCATGGGATGGTCAATAACTCCGCTGGGGATTATTCTTTGACAAATTTCACATGCTGAAACCTGCGGGATATATGATACTACCACTTGCTGGTACATCCATCACATCGTATGCAAGTACTGGAGGATTGGCACTTGTTATTGACCCGAAGTCTTCACTGCATTAACAACCGTTATCAACACAGAAGAAATCCATCTCCGACCGTCATTGTCACAACACCCGGTGGGAAATCTTAAATGGAAGAATCGACTTAATAAGATACAACAGTATCAAGTCATAGCAAATATCTGCTCGTGGTTATGATCATGCTACTTGAATCGATCGCGCTCATTACCTGCAGCAGAAAAAGAATATGCACATGCCCCAGGATACTGCGTGGTCTTTTGAGTCCACCATCCAAGGCCGTCCAACAAGCAAAGTAATTTCAATTGTCTTTGTGCATGTTTTTGCAAGGCCAAGATATTTTCAAAATAACGTTTTATTATCAAAAATCGGACGTTTTTGCAAACAAAACAGTAAAATGAAAATAAAAGCTCGTGACTGAATATTCAATTTTATTGATGAAATGCCAAAATTGGCGGATTTACAATTAGAAGCAAACCCCTGAAAGAGGCGATTGCCATAAAATTGAGAAAAGAAATCTATCCTAATGATAATGTGGAAATTGGATTCCAACTGATTTCTGATTCTGTTATAGCCAGTATGTATTCCAATTCTCCTGATTATCTTCGCCTTCGGAAGCTCGTGGTCGGACCAATCCTTCCGTTGGAATTCTGCCAGTTTACTGAAGGGTAGAAAACGTACAGATTAATTCAGACTGCAGTCATTCACTTTAATCCCTCTTTTGCGTGGATTGCCTTTTCAGGTTTTTAATCCACCGGGATACCCATTTTTGCCTAAGTTGCCCTTTCAGGTTTTCAACTTACCGGGTGTACAATTCTCTTCAATTATATCCCTAATTTTTGCCCGAACCTTTATTCTATTTTTGGTTCGCCGGGATGCCCCTTTTTGCCTGGATTCTTTTTTTTTTGATCCAGCGGGTCTCTTTATACAAAGTATTTTTTAACTGCATCTGAATTAACAGGGGATGAAAAGTCTTCACCATCCATGGTTGTCAGCAATAAGGCTCCACCTGAGAAAACCTTTTTGACCACGAACAGACCTTCATAGTTAGGAGTCCATTTGCCCCTGTGATCTGTACTCGAAGGAAGTATTCTCTTGATTACCACATCCCCGACCTTGTAGACTTGAGGTCGAACCTTTTGATCGAATGCCCTCTTCATTCTGCGCTGGTATAGCTGGCCATGGCATACCGCTGCTAATCGCTTCTCCTCAATAAGGATCAACTGATCAAATCTGGCTTGTACCCATTCAGCTTCATCTAGCTTAACGTCCATCAATACTCGGAGAGAGGGAATCTCCACTTCTATCGGTAGAACTGCCTCCATACCATATACAAGCGAGTATGGTGTTGCCCCAGCGGACGTGCGGACTGATGTTCGATACCCATGCAAAGCCAGTGGTAACATCTCATGCCAATCTTTGTACGTGACAACCATCTTCTGCACAATCTTCTTGATATTTTTGTTGGCCGCTTCGACCGCGCCATTCATCTTCGGGCGGTACGGAGAAGAATTGTGGTGTTCGATTTTGAAGTCCCTGCATAACTCAGCCATCATTTTATTGTTCAAATTAGAACCATTATCAGTAATGATTCTTTCGGGCACTCCATATCGACAAATGATGTCCCTTTTCAAGAAACGAGCCACTACTTGCTTAGTGACATTGGCATAAGATGCTGCTTCAACCTATTTAGTGAAGTAATCAATGGCGACTAAGATGAAACGATGGCCGTTTGAAGCAGTAGGCTCAATCTTCCCGATCATATCAATGCCCCACATTGCAAATGGCCACGGAGAAGACATGATACTCAACGGATTGGGAGGAACGTGCACTTTATCTGCATAGATCTGGCATTTGTGACACTTGCGGGCATACTTGCAGCAATCTGACTCCATTGTCAACCAATAATACCCCAATCTCAACAATTTCTTACCCATCGCATGTCCCCCGGCATGGGTACCGAAAGAGCCTTCGTGCACTTCAATCATCAACAGGTCTGCCTCGTGTCTACCCACGCATCTGAGCAGAACCGTGTCAAAATTTCTCTTATACAGCACGCCATCTTTGTTCAAGAAGAAACTACCAGCTAACCTTCTTAATGTCTTCTTGTCATTGGAAGATGCCCCAGGCGGGTATTCTTGATTTTTCAAGAAGCATTTGATGTCATGGTACCATGGCTTATCGTCAGACACTGCATCAACATCAAACACAAAAGCAGGCCTATCAAGACGAGATACATCAATCCTGGGTACAAAGTTCCAACCATGCACTTTGATCATCGAAGATATAGTGGCCAAGGCATCTGCAAACTTATTCTCATCTCGAGGAACATGGTACAACTTGACAGTTGTAAAGAATGTCAGCAATCTCCTCGTATAATCTCTATACGGAATCAAATTCTGCTGATGTATGTGCCAAGTTCCCTTTACTTGATTGATTACCAGTGCTGAATCACCAAAGATGTCGAGGGTCTTGATTCATAAATCGATAGCCTCCTCAATCCCTAGTATGCAAGCTTCATACTCTGCTTCATTGTTGGTACACACGAAAGTTACTCGGGCAGTGAGGGCATGTGAACACCTTCCGGCGTAATGAGGACTGCACCAACTCCGCACCCATTCATATTAACTGCCCCATCAAACATCAAACTCCATTTGGATTCAGGGTCAGGCCCCTCCTCCAGAAGTGGTTCCTCGCAGTCCTTCGCTTTGAGAAACATGATGTCCTCATCAGGGAAATCAAATCTCATGGGCTGGTAATCATCAAGAGGCTGTTGCGCAAGATAATCTGACAGTATACTTCCTTTGATTGCCTTTTGCGAAGTAAATTGAATATCGTACTCTGTCACTACCATCTGTCACCTTGCAACTCTGCCTGTAAGTGCTGGTTTCTCAAAAATATACTTGATCGGATCCAACTTTGAGATCAACAAGGTTGTATGTGTGAGCATGTATTATCTCAAGCGCTTGGCGGCCCATGCGAGTGCACAGCATGTCTTCTCAAGCATTGAATAACGCGATTCACAATCTGTAAATTTCTTGCTCAGGTAGTAGATAGCATGTTCTTTCCTACCTGTCTCGTCGTGCTGACCGAGAACACAACCCATGGATCCTTCAAGCACTGTCAAGTACATAATCAGTGGTCTCCCTTGAACTGGAGGTATCAGAATCGGAGGTTCCTGCAAATATCTTTTTATTTTATCGAAGGCATTTTGACAATCATTATTCCACCTGACCGTTTGATCTTTTCTTAGCATTTTGAAAATCGGTTCGCAAGTGGTAGTTAGGTGAGATATGAACCTTGAAATGTAGTTCAATCTCCCTAGAAAGCCACGAACTTCTTTCTCAGTTCTCAGTACAGGCATATCTTGTATAGCTTTCACTTTAGCAGGATCAACCTCTATCCCTTTTTCACTGACAATGAAACCAAGCAATTTTCCGGACCGCACGCCGAAAGTACACTTGTTAGGATTCACTCTCAACCTGAATTTCCTCAGCCTCTCAAACAACTTCTTCAAGTTGATCAGATGCTCCTCTTCTGTCTTTGATTTAGCAATCATGTCATCCACATAGCACTCGATCTCTTTATGAATTAGATCGTGGAATAACGTCACCATTGCTCTTTGATAAGTTGCCCCTGCGTTCTTTAATCCAAAAGGCATTACTTTATAACAGAAGGTACCCCACGGGGTAATGAATGTCGTCTTCTCCATGTCTTCAGGCGCCATCTTTATCAGATTGTACCCGGAGAATCCATCCATAAATGAGAACACTGAAAACTGAGCGGTATTATCAACCAGCACATCAATATGAGGGAGTGGAAAGTCATCTTTGGGGCTCGCCCTGTTGAGATCTCTGTAATCCACGCACATTCTGACTGTGCCATCTTTCTTCGGCACCGGTACTATGTTGGCCACCCAAGGAGGATAGTTGGTCACTGCCAGAAAACCTGCATCCAACTGTTTCTGTACTTCTTCCTTGATCTTCAAAGCCATTTCTGGTTTCGTTTTGCGCAGCTTCTGCTTGACCAGTGGACAATCCTCTTTCAACGGTAGTCTATGCACAACTATGTCGGTATCTAAACCTGGCATATCCTGATATGACCAAGCAAAGATGTCAACATATTCACGTAGCATGACTATCAGCTCTTGCTTTACATCAGCCCGCAGACTCGCACCAATCTTGATCTCTTTCTTGCTTTCCTCTGACCCAATATTGATGATCTCAAGAGCTTCTTGATGAGGCTGAATGGTCTTTTCTTCCTGTTTCAACAATCTAGCCAATTCTTCTGGGAGTTCATAGTCTTCATCACTTTCTTCCTCGGCCTGATAGATCGGATGGTCAAAATTATACGTGGGCATAACAGAATCATTTTCAGAGAAATCCACAGAATCCAGTCTGCATGATTGGGTTTATGCTTTATTTTAGATTATTTTTCGCTTGAAAACAAAAAGAAAAGAAAGTGCATTATCATTTTTAATTTTCTTTGTGCAAAAATAAAATAAAGAAAGAGTAAAGGAACACAAATTTGTAAACAAAATGTCCTTTTATTGATATTTGAACATTATTTGAGAAAATATGGTGGCCCTACAAATGAATCCTCACACCTTGGGCAGAGTGCGGGATTTTATGCATTATGAAAGACAAGAATTATTACTCTGAATGGTGCACAACATGAACGATTTCTTCACTAGACCAATTTTACCACGCCTCGCCCGGAGCCCGTGCATATACCCATCTGTCTAGATAATATGAGCTTTCAGCGTCATCCTCTATTGCTGAGCAGGACTGATTGGGATTGATAATTCCTCCACTGTTGAAACTGATTGGCCCACGGAATCGGGGAACGGGCGTCCGGCCCGACTGGTATCCAATGCCAAACTTGTCTTCCTTCACAAACACATCAATAGCTTTACCCCAACCCTGGGCATTCCCGCTTTCGACCACTTCTCTAGCCTGCTTGTATGACGCAATTGATGCACTCGGCCCACCTGGCACATTCGACACCACTGCTGCTGAAGTAGACTCTGGTGAGTTATTGATATTCAGGGCTTCAAATGATTGGCACAAGGTTTCATGAATTTCTCCATCCATTTCCACATATTTGAAAGTGGATAGATGACTCACGAATATATCTTCCTCTCCACAAACAGTAACCACTTGACCCTTGAACACATATTTGAGCTTCTGATGAAGTGTTGAGGTAACCGCGCCTGCTGCGTGAATCCACGGTCAGCCCAACAAACAGCTATAAGCAGGCTGAATGTCCATAACATGAAAGATCGTCTTGAATATCTGTGGACCAACCTGTATTGGTAGTTCAACCTCCCCAAACACCGATCTTTGGGATCCATCGAAAGCTCTCACAATCAGATCGCTGGGTCTCAGAACCAATCCATCTACTTCAATTTTCATCAGGGCTTTTTTGGGTAACACATTTAAGGAAGAACCTGTGTCAACCAGCACATGCGACAAAACTGCTCCCTTGCATTCAAGTGTGATGTGCAATGCTTTGTTGTGGTTACGTCCGTCCGGTGTCAAATCCCTGTTCGTAAATCCCAACCCGTGGCTCACATTCACATTAGAAATTACTCCCTCCAATTGATTCACTGTAATCTCTTGGGGAACGTATGCCATATTCAGAACTTTCAACAAAGCAGCCCGGTGTGCATCTGAACTCATTAACAGGGATAATATCGAAATTTTAGAGGGCGTCTGATTAAGCTGGTCAATTATCTTGTAGTCACTCTTTTTGATAACCCTCATAAATTCTTCAACATCATTATCAAAATTGATTTTAGGGTCCTCTTCCTGAGCAGGCACCTTGTCATCAACAACCTGTTTTCCTTTCGCTCTTGCAGCGGCTTTAGCCTCTTTATCATTCCTTAGGGTCTGGGGAGCAAACAGTCGACCGCTCCTAGTGAAACCAATTGGTCCACTGACATTCTCAATGCTAGTACCAACAGCCTCTGCCTTCTGCCGACTTCCTCCTTGACGAGTATCAGTTCCATACTGCCACGGAACTGCCCTATTAGACATATAAGCAGCCGACTCAGGAACTATAATCGTAACTGGTCTCGGCCTCTCGGGCACGATGATAGCAACAGGCTCCTCAACAGGCACCTGTATCTCGACTGGATTATAGTAAATGGTAATGGCAGAAACATCCTCTTCTTTCTCTACTTTATCAAACTGAAGACTTCCCTCATCCATAAGATCCTGCAGTCCAACTCTCAACTTACTGCAGCCATTAACCTGCTTTGAACAATCCTCGCAATCAGAGGCGCATCCAGGAAATACCTTTCCTTTTAACAAACGTTCTTTTACAATCAACAGCGGAGTCTTCACCAAATTAACATTAGTAATCAAATTCAACTTCTCGCCATCAAAAATAGCATTTGTGCCTGCACCTCCATAATGAGGCATTGGATTGTCGGGAACATTCGGCGGCCTAGAGAAGTTAATAGCTTTTGCGTCGATCAGATCTTGAACCTTATGTTGAAAGGCCCAACACTTTTCTATTGAATGACCTGGCGCACCAGAATGAAATTCACATCGAACATTTGCATCTTAACCTTGAGGCAATTTTTCGGAATCCAGCAGCTTCATAGTCCGAAGTTCAACCAACTTCTCTTTGAGCAGTTGTGGTAACAAAGCAGCATACGTAATAGGCAAGGGATCAAACTTACGGTCCCTTTGTCTATTGTTCTGGAATCGGGGTCTACCTTGCTGATCTGGAGTTTGCTGTCCAGCTGGAACCGGAATGGTTACAGCATCCACCTGATGATAGGACTGATTCCTTCCTCTGCCCCCTCCTCTATACACAGCGCTTGACTCCCCTTCTCTTTTCCTTGGTCCATTGGCAAAGGGTTTCTTCGAACTTGAAGCAACATCTTGAATCTTACCCAATTTCAGCAGACTTTCTATTCGTTCCCCAACAACGACGATATCGGCAAACCCCGTGGAGGGACATGCAGCCAGTCTATCCAAATACGTCCCTTGAAGTGTGCTCATGAACATATCAGCCATCTCACAATCGCCCAAAGGTGGTTGAACTCGAGCAGCCAATTCTCTCCATCTCTGTGCGTACTGCTTAAAGCCCTCCTTGTTATTCTGAGTCATACTCTGCAATTGAGTACGATTAGGCGCCATGTCCAGATTATATTGATACTGCTTCAGAAACGCAGCGCACAAATCTTTCCAACTCCTTATATGAACCCTGTCCAGCTTAATGTACCATTCCAAGGAAGCGCCTGATAGGCTATCCTGGAAAAAATACATCCAGAGCTTTTGGTCCTCGGTGTAAGCGGCAATCTTACGATTGTAAGCTTGCAAATGTGTTTTGGGACAGGTACTGCCGTTGTACTTATCCAAAGCAGGAAGCTTGAACTTGGGAGGAATTCGCACACCCTGCACGAGACCCATGTCTTCTACATCAATTCCAAGAGGATTTTGGCTCTCAATAGCCTTAAGTCTTTCATCCAGCCCTTCATACTTCCAGTCGTCATTGTAGAAACCCATGTCATTGTTGAATGAAGTGAATTGGTCCTCCTGACCATCCTCATTGTTATCAAATCCCAGATGTACCCCACCAGCAGGGATTGTGCCAACAGGAGGAGTGCGCACGTTGCGATTTGGGATTTCAGTTTCCAGCCTCTGGATAGTGGTTCTCATAGCTTCTTGTCCAATCCTCATGTTTTCTTGACCGGTCCTCAGCTCTTGCTGACCTTGAGCAATCCCCTGCATGAGGTTCATGAACTGTTCCATCCTTCCCCTCAAATCAGCTAACTCTGTCTGAACTTGCTCCATGACTCTTGCTTGATTGCGTCGGGTAGAATATCGGTGAACCGGGGTATCAGCTATCGTGCCTGAAAACCAAATAAAGGTTAGCAGGCGCCTGCAAAAAAGAAAACCTGCAATGCAGAAAAATGATATGCCATGCAAATGTAAATGCCATGTTTATCATTTCCGAGGTGGCTCACACCCTGATTCCAATTCTTAACCACGGAAATCTGAAGACCAGAAATCGTGATATAAAGAGACGTGTCGTGGTCATGTGTTTGTGTACAGATATCTGATAATGACTAATTCTGAATAAAACTGCTTATCCCCATTCAACAAAGTGTTCAAATACATTCAAAAGAGGTTCATCAATAACTGAAGTACAAATGAAAGATGGATCCATCAATAAGCCTGATGGTAACCATTAACGACAGAATACAAGAAAACAAAGAACATCAATATGACAATTCCACGCTCTTCAGCTTATCACTTGTGCATTTGATCTCCTCAAAGAGTATGCGAGTACGCTGGTGATTAGGCGTTTCAATCATCTCTCTGATCAAAACATCCCTTTTCTCAAGAGCCTCTGTTAAGGAACCCATATGCAGCATCAAAGCTTCGTCATCGCACACTCCTTTGTGTCTTTTTATGCCAGCTTGCGTCTTGAGTATCTCCTTCTCTATCATGACTTCTTCAAGCTCTTTCTTGGTATTCTTCAGCTCTTTTCTGGCTTCTTCTAACTGTTCTTGACTTTTATCGAGACTTTCCCGATACCTTCTCCTCTGCTCATGTGCCTTCTTAAGCTCTTCGTCTTTAATTTGCGACTGTTCCCGTAACTCAGTATTCTCGAGCCTGGCCTCATCCCAAGCTTGCTGAAACTTAGATAACTTCTCTTTGTTCTGCGCTAAGGCCTGTTTGGTTTGCTTATGGGCTTGAGTGGCATCATCAGCACCTCTGCTAATCTTTTGGAAATGTTGAGCTCTTCCAGCAAAGTCTTTCTCTTTTGTAGCTAGGATTTGTTCAGCATCTTGGGCTTTCCGCTCCAGCTCCTTGTTGGCATGTAGAGCATTCTGAAGACGGCTACTTAACTCGGAGTTCTCTCCTTGAAGCTTTTTCACCAAGGCTTGCAACTTGTCAACTTCTTCCACAGTAGCGGTGCTTCTCGCTTTCTCATTCTCCGGATACAAAAGGGGTGCCTTACCAAAAGGCAAGAGAAAATCTTCAACTCTTTTCTTCACCCACTCTTCATATGCTGGATAAACCCGGTTGTTAGGCTTGCCTAGAGCAACTTTCCCCTTTTTCAGTATGCTACCCCAGCTTTCAGAAGCTTTCTGTGCTGTTTCCCAACCATCTGATGTATGAAAATAAAGGGACTCCTCTACATCTCTCTTAATAGGCGGACCCATCAGGGCATACCCAAATTGTCGAATGGCCAAAGAAGGATTGTAGTTAATTCCACCCATTCTTCCTATCAGTGGGACATTAGGGAACCTACCACAGCTGTGGATAATATTCTTGCCAATCAGCCCATGATCTACCCATACGATGTCCTTGGCCACTAATCCCATTAAACGCTGTTTCCACTCTAGAGAATCTTTGGAATCCACAAAAGCCCCTGATTTTGGTAAGCGGCCTGCAAACCACTTATAGAACAAGGGTGCACAGCAACGGATTATCCCTCCTCTTTTCTTTTCGTTTCGGTTGTACAAAGAATAGTGAAGATCTCCCAGTAGTGTTGGTACTGGATTCTTCATCATGAATATCCGTATGGCGTCCGTATCAATGAAATCCGGCTCGTTGGGAAACAATACAATGTCGTATATACAAAGGGCTAGCAAAGCATTAAAAATAACCCAATTTTCGCCTTTAGCTGCTTCCTGGGCCTTCTTAATCAGATATTCCAGCTTGTAACCACGAATCTTTCCTTTGTTGGAGACATTGGCTTCTAACTCTGATTTGCTCAAATAAAGAGCACCAGCCACTTTTCCAAAGTCAAGATCACCCACAGACCCAAAGAAAGGAGGCTCCTCCTTAATAGCGATCCCCAACATGTTGGAATATTCCTCCAAAGTAGGAACCAACACATAGTCTGGAAATACAAAACACCTCATAGGCGGATCATAGAACTGCATCAATGTATGGAGACCTCTGGCTTCATAATCACTAACATTACAGACCACAGATAAAATCCACCCATATTTTTCTTCAAAAGCTTCTCGTACTGCAGGGCTCGCCATTCCCTTCAGCATAACAATAGGGCCCAAAGTAGGCGTAAGGAACTTATAGCTGATGATATTCTTCCTCTCTTTAGTGTTCATCTTCGCGGGGACCTGATGATTGGAATCAAGGGTAAAATACGCACCTGGAAATGAATAAACATGTATGTTAGGATATGATAATGCAATGCAAAGGGCAATGTGATCAGGTAATCAGGTGTCTGTGTCTGTGTTGAACTGTGTGCGCTGTGTCTCTGTACTGGATCTGGCAATATATATGAGATGAATACTCAAACCACTGTCATAGGATACACTGTCGGTAACAATCATAGAATCACGAGTAAGATATGTAGGAGGCTGGGTTACCTGCAAACCTGTAAACAACCCGCCCTTCTCACATATAGGTACTAGGATGTTCAGTATCCCGGGCTCTCAAGTCGAGAAATGATGATACTTTCACCATTTCTGGTTTGGCATCATCATCAATCGAGGAGGCCTCAACTGATTCTCCAAAATGAAAGGTCCTCAGCTTCTGGCACTGAGGTCGAGAAGCAATAGTACATTCATCCCTCGGGGTACAGTACTATCGCCAATCGAGGAGTGTCTCCACTGATTCTCTTTCAAAAGGGACAACCTATAGCAAGTTCCCAGCCTTGGGTCCTCGGATCGAAAATGTGCAATGGGTTTGCCACAGAACGTGGTCTTCCACTGTCACATCTCGGGAGGAGTGCCGCAACTGAGTCCTCGGGAATGGTCACCAGAGTCGACAATTCCTCAAGAGAATAACTACTGGCCTGCATAACATGCAGTAGCAGAAAGCTCCTGATAGAACCTCGTCTGGTTGTGGGTCTCATGAACAACAATACGTGGTCACCACCACGCAAGCGTCACGACTATCCACTCTAATACCTATGTGTGTACTCAAGCCTTGGTAGTGGGCTCATATCTTAGAACACCCATCCCGCCAAACAGAAAACCAGCACAGTCCAGTATAATAATGATATGTAATGCAGTAAATGCGATAAATACAGTAAAGTACAGTAAAGCATCAATACAGTAAATAACAATACAGTACAACAGTAAATACAGCAAAAAAAAGCACACCGGTAAACACCCAATGAAAGAAAAGCAAACAAGCACTAGGATTGACTCGCTAAGGAAACCAGAGATTCTGGGTTCGATCCCCAGCAGAGTCGCCAGCTGTCGCTCCCGGGATTTTCATCCTAGTATAAACGCGAAAGTGGCACCGAAACAGAGTCGCTAGCAATGGGTATTTATCCCAAGAGAGGGAAAGGAAACACTGCATAAACCTGAAGGAAAGGAAAAGCACATGGTCTTGCGACCAAGAGAACTGAGTTCGGGAGTCGGTTACGCGAGAGGAAGGTATTAACACCCCCACACGTCCATCGTACCCGATGGGATCCACGCTTGCTGCTTCAGTCAAAGGGTGATAGAAAAGGATACTGGAAAAGGAACTGAAAGAAAGAAAGGAGAGAGAATGGAAAAGGAACGAGAAACAAATGTAGGGAAAATAAAAGAAGTGCTCGCATGGGCCCTACCCCACTGCCTACGTATCTCATCGGGAACATGAGAATCAGAGCGACGTAGTTCCCCTCACTAGGGATGGATTGTTTGTGTTTTTTAAGGAACGGCTAATGTTCTAGCTCAGGTGTTGCAGGCTCGCCGGTCCGAGTGTGTTACCATCTTGCAAGAGAACGAGAAGAAGCACGTTCATACGTCGAGAGTGGATGAGGTGAGAAAAGAATTCCCGAAGGAAAGACGTTATTGTTTGTTTTTGTCTTTTAAGAGTTTTTTCATTAGTTTGCATATGATAGTGTATCTGAATCTTAGTCATTGGAATGTGTACATTCTCACATTCCAAGATGGAATGGGTAAGAAAGAACACTAAGAGTGAAGAAGACCCCCACACTTAGTTCCAATTGTCAAGGTTCAAACACACTAGCATATTTGTGTTTACTAAATGTTTTTGTTGATTAAGAAATGAAGAAGTGTTTTTTATTATTTGTACCTTCAACAAGTATTGCATTTAAGTCCATCATACAAGATCAAATGTCTAACACATTGACCCAAGATGGGCTATATGCTACACATTCTAAGATTATAAGAGTTGACCCCTTACAATCTTTTCTTTATATGAAAGGCCTAAATGCAATAAATGCTTGCCTTTATTAGGTATTTTGCATTTTCTTTGAGATGAGAAGATGAAAGACTCAAGAGAGGATAAAGGTAAAATCTATGTGAACTAAGACTCAATCCTAATCAATTAATTAAGGGAGTGACCCTAAGGGTTTGTGAGGTTTAAACCTAAAGTCTAAAGAAAGAATGAATTAAACTATTCACTTCTAAATTAGAAGATGAATTGTAATTCAAAAAGGGGAAGTGATGAGTTATTAAGAAGAAGCACATAAGTGCTTAACAAAACACAAGATGGAATTGTAAAAGAGAAAGGATAGAAGTTTGAATGTGGATTCCTTATCCACACTCAATTGCAACTTACCAAAGCCCCTACATGGTTAGTAAACATGTATAAGAAGTATAAGAAGTAAAAGAACATTTAATACACCATAAAACTCAAAAGAATTAGATGAAAAAATCAAATCCTATTGGTCACAACCAGAATGTACATCATATGGAAAACAAATGATCATTATCATGCAAGTCCAAGTGGAAAGGAAACAAACATCATCCATGACATTAGAACATGCTACCATAAGAAAAGGGAGAATGAAAGATGAAAAGAAATAAAAAAGCATGCATGAATGGAACATGTAATCTAAGGATTAGAATTGAAATGAAATTAAAAATGATTCACAAACATCTCACAAGTGTTTATGCATGACACATCAAGACATTTAAGAAGTGATAGAAGAAGTAGAATTGAAATGGAAGTTCAAACAAGGAAAGTGCAAACACAACATGTTAAAGGTGCACAAGGTTCAAATGATAATCAACATGCAAAGATGACATATAATATGTATCAATTACCTATTATGTCACATGAATGGTTCACCAAATATGCAAATGATCATGCAAGTATGTACAAAAGAAATCATGCAAACATGCACAAAAGTTGAGATGATATGACATGTTATTAGACTCCACATGTAATGCATTAAACAACAATTAAATGGACTCATGGAAATTAAGCAAGCATGGTTTAAAGATACACAAATCAGAAGTGAATCATATACCAAAATAGCATACAAGAAATCAAGGCAAAATGATGTCAAACAATGCATTTAGGTCAAATTGGATGCACATACCAAGTAACACAAAAATGAACACCAAACATGTCATGAAATGACCTAAAAAATCAAATAAAAATCATTCAACATACTTCAATATGTTAATGACTCAGTACAAAAAGAAGCAACTCAAAACAATTCACAATGATCAAGAACAAAATGAAACAAAATCATGTATCACATTAAGCATGCACACAAATGAAATTCAAAGAATATTATGGAGCAGGGGCAAAAAGGTCATAAAATCAAAAAATAAAATCACCAAAAATTTTATAAATGTTTTATTGATGTTCATGAATTTTTTTGGAATTTTATGATGATGTTTGGTATTTTTAAAAATTAAAAAGAAAACGTGCATAAAAAAAGAAATGAAATGTAAAGGGAAGGGGAGGTGTGAACTTAGCAAAATATCAGTTCAAATGATTGGGCTTTGAAAACGTGGGGGTGCGAAAAGCAATCTGGCTTAAGTCCATTTACGCGCATAACACAGTAACAAGCATGTACTTCAGTCAACAAGAGTCAACACATTCCAGGCCATCAGATTAAGTCATAGTCAAACGAAAGTCAAAGTAAACAACATCAACGCGCGCATGTGAATGACCACACAACATACAATGCACCACACCACATAATGTTTAAAATAAAATCTGAAGCAACATGTGAGAGGCACGTGAGTTTTTTATGTGCTGGCGCGTTTTGGAGCATTGGATCATGAACATCAAACGGTCCACATTAATTCTGGCCAGAAACCCTAACATAAAGACCACCGGCCGGAGAGGGACCTCTGGTCACCTTCTCCGGTCAAGTACCACCGTCTGCAACTTTTATTTTCCCAGAAATCCACACAATGTATATCAAACTGAAGCTGAGCTTGCTTACATCATGGATATGCAATCAATTTTCATAGATCATGCACGCATAACACAAACCGAGCCAAAACAAATTGCCCTAACATCACACCTAAACTCCTAGAGAGCCTATCAACTAGCCAGGACTCACGCATAACTTCTAATAAGCTCTAAACATCATAAAACAAGTTTAAATCACAAGAACACGAAGCATTAAAATTAAGTGAAGTAAAACCTGAAACTATGGATGCACTTGAAATGTTGAGAAAACCAGAGATACTTGTTGCTTCTTCAACCTTGGAGCTCCACACACTAAGCAAAATAAATGCTGCGATGCAAAACTTGATGATGATTCAATGGAGGTGAGTGAAATCCCAGCTTCAAGAACAAATGCACTGTTGTGAAATTGAGAGAATCAAGGAAAGTGTTGAAGTGGAATGAGCAAGATGAGCTCGAAAATTCTTGGCAATGGTGATGTTGAGAGTAAAGCAGAGAGAGTTCTTTGGAGAGAATGTGAAAGAATGAAGTTCGAAATGAAATTAGAGTGTGAGTTTTCTACTTGTAGTGTGAGTTTAACCATGGTTAACTGGGTGAATTAACTGAGTTGAAGTGGTTTAAGTGAGTCATCCCTAACTAACTGAGTCAAGTTAGTCAGGGAGAGCAATGATATGGTGGTGATAGTTCATGGTGGGTTATGGTGGAGCTAAAAATAAGCTTGCAATGGCACGGCTGGTTGTATCAGAAACTTGTTCAGCAAGTTTATTCTTTCCACTTTCATGCAAGGCACGTGCTAATGTGCAAGGTGGAGGTGATATGTGCTTGGTTTAATGTGGAAATAAAGTGCAAGAGTTGTTTGATGGATGTCTGAACCAAGCTGAAAATTCTGACGTGATTCATCAGTTGGAAATGGTGATGTTCATGCATGGATATCTCTCTCTTCAAGCCATGGACCTGAATGATCTTGGTATCATTACAAAGTGTGTACATGATACAACAACTTTGATGTTGAAAGTAAATGAAAATGAGACTTGCAACAACTTGGAAATGTGCTTCAAACATGTAAACTCAAAACTGACTCATAATGCACGCATGTGTGGCAAGACCTGGTTGTGACCTAACCAAACATTCAGTTATCTTGACCTTATCTTGAGCCACCACAACTTCTCAATCATTGGTCTAATGAAAAAACCATAAACATACACTTTGAAGATCTCACATAGAGGAACAACTTTCGTGTTGAAAGATTTTTCATTTGAGGCCTCTAACCTTGAAAAATTGACCCCAACATTTGGCACACCACCTGCTTGTAAAAATGACTGCGCATGACCTGAGAATCCTTGGTCATGACCTAGTTTTGAACCTATTTTGCCCAAAATTTGATCCATCATATCTCACTCAATTTTTATCCAATGGAGATGCTCTACACATGGATTTGAAGCTTAAAGCAAGGCCTTTTGTTGTGGCCGAGTGGAATTTTCATTTGGTGCTTCAATTTTAAATGGCCTTAGTTCAAAGTGTAGTGCAAAATGGCCAAAACTTGCTATTTTTAGTAACCCTTCTTCATCCAAAAATGGCAACTTTCCACATCTTGATTTTTTAATGATTCCTTTGGAGTTTCTTGATCAAATTTTGCACATTGGACATATGTAACATGAATTTTATGAATTTGGCCTAAAAAAGTCAAGAGTTGACTTTTTTCTCTGATTATTTGACTTTGCCCCAATTTCTCTGATTTTTTATCTTTCTTCCAATTGAACCACTTCTAAAACCAATTGAGAGGCAATTTTCCACCTACATACACTTAAGGACATATAGAATACCATGACATCAAGTTTTGTCCAAAAAATTAGAGATTCCCTGATTTTATTGAAAACCCTAATTTTGGCACCCTCCTCATAGGAGAAAAATGTGCAGCCTTCAATTTCAAATTCCTCAGAGTATGTTGTGTATCCTCTTAAAGGATGATGAAATATGCCATTTGAGGGTAACTTTGGATCAATGAGCTATCTCTTTTTAGGGTTTTCCTTCAATTTTTGAACCTCTTGCATGATGAAGTATGTATGGTTTCAATTTCCCATGGGACCTCATTTCCTTGAGGTTGTGGATGATCAATTGAGATGGTATGAGACATGAGAGACCTCTTAGCTTGCCTTGAGTGAACTCGTTTGACCCTTTGTACCTTGAATTATTGCTTGATTGACCACCTTTCACCTGATCACATGCCCTGATGGTAAGAAGGATGCTATGATTCATTTTTTTATGTTAAATGCAATGCAATGCTAATGAGATGGATATGATATGATATATGATAATGCTAAACTATGATGCCAAAAAGGGGAGAGCAAATTTTGGGGTATTACACCCACCAGCAGGCTAAGTTCAGTAGTATCCCCAAGCAGGATGGTATTATGGACTGTTTTCCCCAAGCTGGATGGTATTATGGGCTGGCATCCCCCAGCAGGTTCTGAGCCCAATTAGATATTAGCAATCTTCAGTAACAGACTTCCGGTTCCGTTATTGGCGTTCATTCTCAACTCCCCCAGCAGAGGAGAAATCTCAGGTTTTGGATGTTACCTTCAGTGAAAGACAGGTGTGGCCCCCGATCAGTATGACCCTTCTCAGCAGAGTTCCTGGATTCAGAGGACAATTTATTTTTGTCATCCCCAGCTGAATTGGTCTTTTCTCTCCATGCATTTATTTTACTGGAGGGGCCATTTTGCATATCATAAGCGTTTGCATTACATCCTCAAACGCGTAGCATTTCCACTTTGTGTGGAGCATTACGGCAAAAATCAAACATTTGCATTCGAAGCATAAGCTAGATTTGATGCTTTCCTTGCCAGTTCTCTTTCCCAGCAGAGATGGCATTACTCAGGAGATCCTGGAGGGACGCGTTCCTCATACTTGTGCTCCCCGGTAGAGTCTTTTATTTAGACTTCTCCTTCCCCAGCGGAGTCATCTTGCCAGTGGATTTTGAGACGGTTGGGAGTTTGCCTTTGTTTGGCCTTTCTCCTTTGAGGAATCCAGTTCTCGCCTGGTATTCAGTTCTTGCTTGACATATTTTGCTGGCCAGTTTTCCTTTATCAGCAGGGATGGCATTTGTTTTGCTAGTTCTCTTTACCAGCAGAGATAGCAATCCTTTGAAGATTTGCTTTCATCAGTTCCCTTTATCAGCAGGGATGGCATTTACGTTGCTAGTTCTCTTTATCAGCAGAGATAGCAATCTTTCGAAGATTTTCTTCGTCAGTTCCCTTTATCAGCAGGCATGGCATTTGTTTTGCTAGTTCTCTTTATCAGCAGAAATAGCAATCTTTTGAAGATTTTCTTTCGTCAGTTCCCTTTATCAGCAGGGATGGCATTTGTTTTGCTAGTTCTCTTTATCAGCAGAGATAGCAAATTTTTGAAGATTTTCTTTCATTAGTTCCCTTTATCAGCAGGGATGGCATTTGTTTTGCTAGTTCTCTTTATCAGCAGAGATAGCAATCTTTTGGTTATTTTCTTTCGTCAGTTCCCTTTATCAGCAGGGATGGCATTTATGTTGCTAGTTCTCTTTATCAGCAGAGATAGCAATCTTTTGGATATTTTCTTTCGTCAGTTCCCTTTATCAGCAGGGATGGCATTTATTTTGCTAGTTCTCTTTATCAGCAGAGATAGCAAGCTTTTGAATATTTTCTTTTGACAGTTCCCTTTAACAGCAGGGATGGCATTTGTTTTAATAGTTCTCTTTCTCAGCAGGGATAGCAATCTTTTGAAGATTTTCCTTCGTCAGTTACCTTTATCAGCAGGGATGGCATTTACGTTGCTAGTTCTCTTTACTAGCAGAGATAGCAATCCTTTGAAGATTCGCTTTCGTCAGTTCCCTTTATCAGCAGGGATGGCATTTACGTTGCTAGTTCTCTTTATCAGCAGAGATAGCAATCTTTCGAAGATTTTCTTCGTCAGTTCCCTTTATCAGCAGGGATGGCATTTGTTTTGCTAGTTATCTTTATCAGTAGAGATAGCAAACTTTTGAAAATTTTCTTTCGTCAGTTCCCTTTATCAGCAGGGATGGCATTTGTTTTTCTAGTTCTCTTTATCAGCAGAGATAGCAATCTTTTGAAGATTTTCTTTTGTCAGTTCCCTTTATCAGCAGGGATGGCATTTGTTTTGCTAGTTCTCTTTATCAGTAGAGATAGTAAATTTTTGAAGATTTTCTTTCGTCAGTTCCCTTTAACAGCAGGGATGGCATTTGTTTTGATAGTTCTCTTTATCAGCAGGGATAGCAATCTTTTGAAGATTTTCCTTCGTCAGTTCCCTTTATCTGCTAGGAAGGCATTACGTTGCTAGTTCTGTTTATCAGTAGAGATAGCAATCTTTCGAAGATTTTCTTCGTCAGTTCCCTTTATCAGCGGGGATGACATTTGTTTTCCTAGTTCTCTTTATCAACAGAGATAGCAAACTTTTGAAGATTTTTTTTCGTCAGTTCCCTTTATCAGCAGGGATGGCATTTGTTTTGCTAGTTCTCTTTATCAGCAGAGATAGCAATCTTTTGAAGATTTTCTTTCGTCAGTTCTCTTTATCAGCAGGGATGGAATTTGTTTTGCTAGTTCTCTTTATCAGCAGAGATAGCAAATTTTTGAAAATTTTCTTTCGTTAGTTCCCTTTATCAGCAGGGATGGCATTTGTTTTGCTAGTTCTCTTTATCAGCAGAGATAGCAATCTTTTAGTTATTTTCTTTCGACAGTTCCCTTTATCAGCAGGGATGGCATTTATGTTGCTAGTTCTCTTTATCAGCAGAGATAGCAATCTTTTGGATATATTTTTCGTCAAGTCCCTTTATCAGCAGGGATGGCATTTATTTTGCTAGTTCTCTTTATCAGCAGAGATAGCAAGCTTATGAATATTTTCTTTCGTCAGTTCCCTTTATCAGCAGGGATAGCAGTTGTTTTGCCAGTTCTCTTTATCAACAGAGATAGCAATCTTTTGAAGATTTGCTTTCGTCAGTTCCCTTTGTCAGTAGGGATGGCATTTTTCGAGATTCCTTTGTCAGTTCTCTTTATCAGCATAGATGACATAACCTGGGAGAGTTTGTTTCACTTTATACCCAGCATACCTGGCACTCGTCCGTGTTGTGACAGTACAACATTTATGGCTGATTCTCCAGCGGAGTTGTCCCTCCTTTGAGGATGGCAAATTTCCGGGTTCTTTGGTATTCAATCTCCGTGTATCCTGATTGTCTGAAAGTCGTCGCTATCATACCCTCAGGACCAAGTTGATTGAATAGGGGCAGCTGTTGCACCCCAAAATATGCCCTCCTTACTTTAGTACTAACTGGCTTATGTTGCATTTCATTTTTGCATTATCATGTGTGCATATCATTGGTTCTTAGCATGGGGTCAAGGTGCCTGAGGCAGTTCTTCAAAGGGTCAAGCAAGAGTCCTTGTATTGTCCAAGAAAGCTCAGGTGGATCACTCTCCTAACCAGTGCAGAGATCAGGGTTTTGAGATTCTTGGGTTTTTTGCTCCAATGGGCAAGCTTCTTGGGTTTTTATCATCACCAAATGGCATATCTTATCTTTGTTGGAGAGGATACACATCATATTCAGAGGAATTTGGATTTGGAGACTGTGTTATTTCCTCCTAGACTGAGGGTACCAAAATTAGGGTTTGCTATAAAGTCAGTTTATTTCTGATTTTTTGGGCAAGACTTAATTCCATGGTATTCCTTGGGTCCCTAAGTATCTAGGAATGGAAGATTGTCCATCAGTTTGGTTCATGAGAAGTTCAATTGGCCAATGGATTGGGAATCAGGAGAATTGGGGAAAAGTCAACAGTGAGAGGGGAAGTCAACTGTGAAATTTTGAGGTTCTCTTCAAGGTTTTCACGGTCTCACATCCTCATATGGTCATCAAGGGTCAAGTTTCATACCATTTATCAAGAATCAGGGGTTGGTACAAAAGTTGCTAAATATGGAAATGACCTATAATTTGAAAGTTTCCTTTTTGGGCAAGTCCTTACACTACATTCAACTTGACTTTTCACCATCAAGAAAGCTTCAAATGAATTTTCCTCAAACGTGAAGGTTGAAGATCTTTTTCTCCCCTTTCCAACAAGTACTAGTGGGTCTCCATATCATTTGTGAAACTCAAGTTATGACCAAAAGAAGGCAAAGTGGTTTTTAGAGTTCCATTTTCACAACTTTTGCATTTTGGGACATGGTGACCTATAATTAATTCCATTGCTTCATGGCACATTCCAACATCAAAGAAAAATCCCTAAGGAGCATTTTTGGCCTTTAAATCAAGAAATTTCATGGTTTATTCATCACTTATTCTCCATTATGCAAAATTGCCAAATTATCTAAAACTCATGAACCAAGGCATCTCAAGGCCCAAATCAAATTCAGGTGTGATTAGCAATTGAAACATAAGTGATCCATCATCAAGGGTTTGGATATCCATGCATGGAGGAGGGTGTATTTCACATTATTCAATTTTCTAAAATCATCCAAAACTCATTAAAAAAAGAGTTACCAAGGCCCAAGTGATCATCAGTGGTTTAACCTAGCCTATTTAAACTTACTCATGTTAGGGTTAGGAGGATTACACGTGCTTTTGTGGAGAATTCAAGTGTGAGCCCTAAAAGATCATTCCTTCATATTTCTCAAGCAAGAAGAGCTTTTCAAAAACTTCTTCCACAAACTTCATCCTTAGCATCCATAAAGTACAAATCATCCATCATTGGAAGCTAAAAGCAAGGATATAGGAGGCGTGATCTCAGGTTGGTGTTTCTTTTCATGCTCCTAAATCTCCTTTTTTGATGCGCATAATGGTGTGTGATGTTCACTGATAACTCTGATATAATTTGTTTTGTGTTTGGACGCATGGTTTGGTTGTATCGTGTGTTTAAAGTTTTGGACCCATACTTTGTTTTGTTCGAATCTCTTTGTGTGTTGATCATTTGCAAATTTTGATGTGATATTTGAGATCCTGACGAAATTATGGTCAGAATGGTGTACCCCTTTGCGTTTTCTGGAAAAATATTTGTTGTAGGTGGCCGGAGAGGGAGGCCGGAACCCTAGCTCCGGCGGCTGGTGAGGATTTCGGCGAAGGAAGGGTTTGAATGAAGAAGACGCAATCCTCACCATTCATTCTTTTGATCGTACGGTCCATACGCTGCCATGTGTTTTAATTTTTTTGTTTTTATTTATGGCTTGCGTGTTTGCTCACCCATAGGTATTATAATGCACCCTCAAATCCAAGCCACGCATTATGTTTATTTTTGTTTTTGGTTGACTAACCCTGGGCGTTGGATGAATCATGTGGCCACAATAATGCCAACGAATTAAAAAGGCATGTGCTGCTCACGTGGCTGGTGTATGGTATTCTGAACAATTGTGTGTGGGTATGTGCATCATTACTACGGTGTGCGTGTGGATCTGGATTGTTTATCATTATTACTTTTTATTCAGTTGACTGTCTTGCGCGCGTTAGATCAATCCAAAGGCAAGCATGGAGTCAATCCCTTGACTAAAGCCCACGTGAGCCTTCTTTTTTATTTTATTTTATTTTTTTGATGGACTTAACACTTGGGCTTGTTATTCGCACCCCACATTTTCCAGCCTATTATCATTCCAACATGTTTTATTACTGAACGCACCCCCTTGTTCATTTCTTCTTTTTTATTTTTATTTAATCATTACATTTCATTTTAATTTTTAAAATAATTAATTGCATGAAAAAATTCCCAAAAAATTCATGAACCATATTTATAATTTTATAAAATTTTCCCAAATTTTATTCTTCATTTTTATTTTATTTTTGGTGGCTTAATTAATTAATTGTTAAATTTCTTTTTGAATTTGTTTTATTTTGCGCATGTTGCATTGTAGAATTTTGTTCTCATAGTATACATAACATTTAGAGCCCATTCTTTTTGCATTTATTCATCAACACATTGAATTACATTAAAATATTTTTCCCTCATTTTTAAAATTTTTTCATTTTGCATTTTAGTCCTTTTCTTTAGCACATTGAACTATATTTCTCATCTGAATTGGCATAATTGTTTGAGTGACTTTTATTTTGAATTTTGGCATGAGTTTTTGATATGTTGTTTGCTTCTGGTTGAGGTATGTTGATAATTAATTTGGTGATTTTAGAAGTTGTTTTGCTAATTGTTTGATTGCTTTAGTTTGAGGTCTTTCTTGTATGCATCCTTAATCATGTCTGATTATTTGTTTGAAAAGGCACTTGTGCCATTGCTTGGGGATTTGTTTCTTTGATTTCATCAACCATGTTTGGATTGTTATGGGTCACTTGATCACCATTATATGTCATTGCTTGGGTTTCATCTCATTTACTTATGTCTGTTTTGTACTAACCTTGTATGTAGAGGCTGAGGTAAGTTATTCAAGGGTGTGGATAGTTATCCTTGTCTACTCTCTCTCTTTCTGTCTCTCATCTTTTCTTTTCTTTAGGCTTAGGTTGTCGTCTAACCTCACTAACCGTAGGTCACCCATGCATGATAAAATTAGGACTCTTAGTTTCCCTTTAGAGTTTCCTTTGTGTCCTCTCTCTTCTCATCTCAAAACTTCTTGAAAACACTTAATAAGGATAAAGTGTATTGCGCACGAGCCTTAAGCGTGGGGAATGAGAAATGAGGGGCTTCCTCTCATCTTTCTAGAGTGCTTAGCGAGTGTCCTGTCTTGGGACGATTCGTTAAGTATTCGTCCCTGTGCCCTAGACTTTGGCGCAATGCAAGTTATGAACTAACTCAAGTCACTTCTGTCTTAAAAAATACAAACAAACTTCAAACCTTTTTGTCCTTCGGGATGTCAAACTAAAGGCTATTTTCAAAAAGGGCACGTTACTTTCCGTCTGAGTCGCAAACAGGCATCGACCCTAACTGTCGGACGCGAACTTAACGTCGCTCATAAAAAGCACAAAAAGAACTTGGTCCGAACTACGTTGACTCTGAATTCCCCATTGCACAAAGGGGGTACGTAGGCCTAGGACGTCGACGTCCTACCGAGTCTGTCTTTGTTTTCCCCTTCCTCGTGTCAGTACAGCCATAGATGATAGGATAACTCACCCTTAGATTAGACAACAAGCGTGGATCCCATCGAGTACGATGGACGCGTCGGGTGCTAGCACCTTCCCCTCGCGTAACCGACTCCCGAACGCAGGCTATGGTTGCGATGAACATTCCTTTCCCTCTTTCTCAGGTTTATGCGGTGTTCCCTTTCCCTCTCTTGGGATAAATTTACACGGCTGACGACTCTGTTTTCCGCGCCATTCTCGCGTTTGTACCTGGATGAAAATCCTGGGAGCGACACAAGCTAACTCGGATTTGCTTAAAAGCTTCATCCATGAACAATACATAATCTAATACCTCAAGGCTTATGGATCTGTGTGACACCTATATCTACCACAGTGTATCAACTGATACAAAGGGTGACTACAAGGGAAACCTACGACTCTCAAACCTAAAATCTACTTTACAAAATAGGATTCCTAAGTCTATGGCGTCGTCTCACTCTTCTGTCTAGGTCTTGGTCTTCTTTTATAGTCTTCTGCTAAGTTGGGCATTGTTTCTTTCTTCCTTGATCCATTGCTAGTCATGCCTTGAATCATGGAATAGATTTAAAATAAACCTGATGTGTCAGACATGATGTCGAGTCTTCATGCTATAACATTTCACTCGACATCTTTAGTCTGGGTCAGAATCCTTCGTGTTGGAACATATTTCCCAACTTTATGTTTTACCAAAATTTAGTCAAACTCTTGGAGCCATCACGAAGAAAATAATATTATAACTCTGTGGGAAAACAAAGGTTTAGTGTCAACAGACAGACTATGATGAACCAAAAGGATAGAGTACTGAACCAAGAGAAGGTGTTTAACTTTGAAGGGATTTCAGTATATTAACTGATAAACAGTGGTTAACCGAGAAAAGCCAAGAGTGCAACTGTGCGGGGAGAGAGGTTTTAACAGATAGACTGTGATTAAACAACAGAACGGGTGTAGAACCAAGCGAGGGTTGTGACCCAAAGAACGGGTTTAGAACCAAGCAAAGGTTGAGACCCAAAGAACGGGTGTAGATCCAAGCGAAGGTTGTGACCCAAAGAACGGGTGTCGGTACTAACTGAACAAGCAGCACTTGACCAACGAAAGGGGTATTTGAACAAAAAGGAGGTTGTTAACTGCTGGGAATTTAGTTTGAACAGAAAGACTGTGATTAACCAAAAAGAAACGAGTGATTAACCAAGAGAAGGTGATTAACTCGAAAGGGGCTCAGTATATTAACCGACGGGTTGTGGTTAACTGAGAAGGAATGCAAATTGGTGTTTTAACTGACAGTCAGTGGTTAACCAATCAAAGGGAGAAGAACCAAGAGAAGATTGCGAACTCCGCCAGGGTTTCAGTGTTTTAACAGAAAGATTGTGTTTAATCGAAGAAAAAGATTGCGACTGCGGGGGAAAAAGAGAATTGGTTTTAACAATATGACTGTGATTAACCAAAGAAAGAATGATTACAACTCTCATGGGGAATCAATAAAAGAAGTGACTAGCCACAAGAACAAGGTACTTGAAACTCTCTTGAAGGAAAAGAGAACAAAAGAATGGTATTGAAACAAGAGCGAGAGATTGACTCTCTGAAGATCGCCAATGATCGTGAACCAAGGGAACGGTGATGGATCAAAAGACAGATTGAAAGAGGTAAGGGTGATCAAAGATTGACTCAACTGGGGATTGTGATACGCTACAGTTTAGAGATACATATGATTAATTCATGCATAGGGTCATTCGCCCCTACCCGAAATAATCATAATGAGTGCATGAATTCTGCACTTTCATTCTTTCTCTAACGCACAGAGTGTAGTGCAGAAATTGTGACGGACAGCGTAACAGCTCCAAGTTGTACAGTGCTCCAGCGTCGCGTAAAACTCCGACTTCGCGAGGAAGAGAGAGAGAGAGAGATAGAAAGCTCTAAAGGAAGCCTACAAGGCTGATATGTGCCTTGGATGTTGTTGCAAATAAATCTTGGTGAAGATAATCAAAGAAAACCAGATGAATCTTCAATTGTATCCGAATCGTATCGAAACCGAGCAAATTGCGACGAAATCTCCCAAAATACGAATTTGCACCGTAGAATCTTGAAGCAAACACTTGAGATGAATCCAAAAGCTAATAAAACTCCAAAAAATCAAGTAGAATAGCAAGATGATGAAGCTCAAGAAATAATCACTTCCAAGGTGAAAGTAACTACTCTTCAATGGTGAAATTGAGCTATAGTGAGGTTAGGGAAGAAAATGGAGATGAAGATGAAGAAGTTGCAGAAAAATTCAGAGAGAACGTGAGGGAATTGAGAGTGAAGAGAGTGAGAGTGATTGAAAATGGTGGATCCCTTGCAACAAAGAGAAGGTTTCTTTATATAGAATGGAGGTTTGGAGTGGGATAGGTTTGGAACTTGGTTTGGAGCTAGCTAAGGGTGGTTTGGCATTTGGTTCGGAGTTAGTTACATCTAACTCACTGAGTTAGAGGTTAACTCAGTTAGTTATTTATTAACTCGGTGGGAACATCCCAATTCAAGCTTAAAATCCAATGGTTCACATATTTGGAAATAAAGGTGCATGGTGGTCTTGAGTGAAAATGATACATTGTAGCAAATGCAAGTGGATTCTTGAAGTGTCCAGAATATTCCACATGATGCTACAATAAAGTAGAATCCAAGAACAAAGAGATTGCAAGGTTGTTGTCCCAAAAATGCAGCAAAATTTGCAAATCTGCATAGGGTAATAGATTACCTTGTTTTTGCCTAGAAACATGGTAATCGATTACTCCAAGCAAAAATTGCCCAAATTGCCTAGGAACAAGTGCTGAAGTCCCAGTTTCGATTTTCCACCTCTTATTTTGACGAATAGCCATAGAAACTAATATTTTGTGCTTGTTTTGATGATGTGATGACCTTGTTGAAGCTGTGATTAATTGGGCTTAAAAAACCTGAACATTCCTGCAACAAAATCATAGAGAAAAAGATGAGAATGTCTATGCCATACATGCTCATGCAAAAGGCAAAAGGGAGGTCAAATTCCGGGTTACGACAACTGCCCCAATGTAATCTTCTTGGACCTGAATGTACAAATTGCACCAACTTTTCGATGATTCGAGGTAGAAGGGGATTAAATAAAAGTGTAGCACGAAAATTTGGCCGACGGCGACAAGAGAAAAGTTTGGGTAAAGGTGAATGCTATGAGAGCTTGATAGGATCTGGTTGAATATCCATTGGGGAGTTAAATCAGGCCAAAAGGAGTATGCTTGATGCATATGCTATGTATGTCTTATTCTACACGATGCTTGGTATCATGCCATGCAAAGGCGCAGGTTGAGGTACTGTGCGGTGGTTAGGTAGAGATTGTAGCAAAATGAACTCGACATCTTCTGCTGGGGATAGAACCTAAGGACAATGACGACTTCGCTGGGGAAAAGGCCTAGAGATCTCAGATTTCCAAGCTATTACCACCATTGTTGCTGGAAATGAAAGAAACAGGATGATCCTCAAATCACGGCTGACTCCCTCTGGGGAACGACCTTCCAATCTTAACAGATTCTGCTTAAGGGAATTCCAAGGTATGAAGGATTTTCTCTGCTTGGGGAAGATAGGAAACCAAAACATACTGCTGCTGGGGAATGACGGTTTTGACATGCTAGGAGTGATGCCTGACCCATGCTGGGGGTAAGAGAACAATCATGTCTTACCTTGAAGGCACCTCATGGCAACTTTACTGGGGACATTATGGATTTTCCGAGGAAATGTAAGGTAAACAACCTTTCCGAAGAACCATAATGGTGCTTGCTGGGGAAACGATGGCTTTGCTGAGGAAATGACCACCCCTTTAAAGAACCATCACAGTGCTGGCTGGACATTAGGCTTGCTAATGGATATTACCGATTATCCCATAGGAGTTACCAGCGAAATATGCAATGCATAATGCTTTCTCTATTGATTTAGCTTTTTATTATTCTCAACACTATATAGTATTTTGGGATCACAAATAATTGCTTATTTTGCAAACAAAATACTGAAAAGAAAACAATTGAGAAATCAAGTGATGAATTTTTATTGAATGTGAAAATATGTACATAAGATGTGTACAAGGATGCAAAAATCCTTGATGAGGAAATTTGCAATAAAATTGAGAAACAAATGTAAATGGCAAAGGGAAATTATGTTTTGCATTGATTACAACATTGGCTACCATCCACTGTAAGTCTAGGCTCCAACGCCTTGCGCTAGTTGATGATGACTTGATTACTCTATTACCGCCTGATGTCCAACTATAATGAAGAGAGGCTCAAGTATTTGCAGTTAAATGCCTTTATCCCTAATTTTTTACTGGACATATTTCCTTTTTTTTTCGTCCACCGGGATACCCATTTTTGCCTAAGTCACCCTTTTGGGTTTTCAACTTAGCAGGCTATTATTGTTTTTTGCTTGTCCCTAACTTTTACATGGACATTTCTTTTTTTGGTCCATCGAGAAGCCCATTTTTGCCTAGATTGTTCTTGCGGATATCAATCTAGCGGGCTCTTTATCCATTTTTTTCAGGCATAGTATTTTTTGACTGCATCAGAGTTCACGGGCGATGGCAACTCCTCCTCATCCATGGTGGTGAGGATCAGGGCTCCGCCTGAGAAGGCCTTCTTGACAACAAAAGATCCTTCGTAATTTGGAGTCCACTTGCCGCGTGGATCCAAGTGAACAGGTGAATATCTCTTGAGCACGAGTTCGCCTTCTTGGAAAGCTCGAGGGAGGACTTGTCAAAAGCTCGCTTGAGACGTCTCTGATACAATTGACCATGACAAACAGCGGTAAGGCATTTCTCTTCGATGAGATTTAGCTGGTCGTATCTGGATTGGACCCATTCAGCTTCATCAAGATTTGCTTCCATGATGACTCTGAGCAAAGGAATCTCAACTTCAATGGGAAGAACAACCTCCATACCATACATAAGCGAATATGGAGTTGCCCCAGTAGAAGTACAGACTGAAGTTCTGTAGCCATGTAGTGCAAAGGGAAGCATTTCATGCCAATCTTTGTAAGTCTTGACCATTTTCTGGACAATCCTTTTGATGTTTTTGTTTGCTGCTTCGACGGCACCATTCATCGTGGACCGATATGGTGAGGAGTTGTGGTGCTCGATCTTGAATTCTTGACACAACTCCTTCATCATCTTGTTGTTTAGGTTGCTGGATTTGTCAATGATAATGCTGCTAGGAATACCATAGCGACATATTATCTATTTCTTGATGAATCTGGCAACCACTTGTTGTGTAACATTTGCATAAGAAGCAGCTTCAACCCACTTGGTGAAGTAGTCGATAGCAACTAGAATGAATCGATGATCGTTGGAATGAATCGATCATTCCAATCATATCAATACCCCACATAGAGAATGGCCAAGGCGAAGTCAAAACATTCAAGGGAGTTGGAGGCACATGGATCTTGACACCATAGATTTGGCACTTTAGACATCTTTTGGCAAAGTTATAACAATCTACCTCCATTATTGTCCAATAATACCCAGCTTGAAGGATCTTTTTGACCATAGTAGGACCTTTAGCATGTACACCCTCGAAGCCCTCATGTATGGACCTTATGATCGTGTTTGATTCGTGTCTATCCACGCATCTGAGCAACACGGAATCATAATTCCTCTTGTACAGTACACCACCACTTAAGAAGAATTTGGCACAGAATCGTCTAAGAGCTTTCTTGTCAGTGATAGTAATACCCTCGGGATATTCCTGTTTTTTCAGATATCTCTTGATGTCATAGAACCAAGGCTTGTCATCAGACTCGTCCTTGATTGCTAAATAGTGTGCTAGTTCGTTCAAATGATGAATGCGGATAGAAGGAGCTTCATTTTTCCACTTGACTTTGAACATGGATGCCAGGGTGGCAAGAGCATCAGCTAATTGATTTTCCTCTCTAGGAATATGATTAAAAGAGATCTCATCAAAGTAGGGAATCAATTTCGTGATGTGCTTTTGGTACGGAACCAGCTTGGAATCCCGAGTCACAAAGTTCCCTCTGACTTGGCCAATAACCAAAGCAGAATCTCCATAGACCTCAAGAATCTTAATTCTCATGTCAATTGCCGCTTCAATACAGTAGATACATGGTTCATATTCAGCAATATTGTTGGTGCATGCGAAGCATAATCTGGGAGTGAAGGGAAGGTGAAAACCCGTTGGAGAGATGAGGATAGCACCAATTCCATGACCTTTAGCATTGGAGGCACCATCAAACATGAGTGTCCATTGCGCCCCTGGTTTGGGTCCTATATCAGGGTCTGGAGTCTCATAGTCTCTGATAAATAGGACATCCTCATCAGAAAAGTCAAGCTTCATTTGCTGATAACCCTCCATAGGTTGATGAGCAAGGTAGTCAGACAAGACGCTCCATTTTATTGCTTTCTGGGTAACATGTTGGATATCATACTCAGTTAACAGCATCTGCCACCAAGCAATCCTTTCAGAGACAGCAGGCTTTTCAAATATGTACTTTATCGGATCCATTTTGGATATCAATAAAGTAGTATGGCAAATCATGTATTGTCTTAGGCGTCGAGCGGCCCAGACCAGAGCATAACAAGTTTTCTCCAAGAGTGAGAATCTGATCTCACAATCAGTGAAATTCTTGCTCAGATAGTAAATTGCATGTTCTTTTCTGCCAGTGTCGTCATGTTGACCCAATACACATCCCATTGATTTATCGAGAATAGTGAGATACATGATTAAAGGCCTACCAGGAACCGGTGGTACTAAGATAAGTGGTTCTTGCAAATATTGTTTTATCTTGTCAAAAGCTTCTTGACAATCATTGTTCCATTCGACCGATTGAGTTTTTCTTAGTAGCTTGAATATCGGTTCACAGGTAGCCGTCACGTGCGAAATGAATCTTGAAATGTAATTAAGTCTGCCCAGAAAGCCACAGACTTCTTTTTCTATTTTTGGAGGCGACATGTTCTGAATTGCTCGAACCTTGTCAGGATCGACTTCAATGCCCTTCTGACTCACAATAAAGCCTAACAATTTACCAGACCGAACTCCGAAGGTGCACTTCACAGGATTCAACCGCAGTCTAAACTTCCAGAGTCTGTCAAACAGTTTCTTCAGATGGACCAAGTGATCATCTTCAGTTTTGGACTTGGAAATCATATCGTCCACGTAAACCTCAATTTCTTTATGGATCATATCGTGAAAGAGGGTTGTCATGACACGTTGGTATATTGCCCCTACATTCTTCAAACCGAATGGCATGACTTTGTAACAATATGTACCCCATGGTGTGATGAAAGTAGTCATCTCCATATCAGCTGGGGACACTTTGATCTAATTATATCCTGAGAAACCGTCCATAAACGAAAGGACAAAAAACGGTGTTGTGTTGTCTACCAGGACATCAATGTGAGGCAAAGGAAAATCATCTTTCACGTTTGCCTTATTGAGATCTCTATAATCCACACACATTCTGACTTTCATGTCTTTCTTTGGAACCGGGACGATGTTGGCAATCCATTCAGGATATTCGAAAGTGGCCAGGAACCCATAATCAAGCTATTTCTTTACCTCTTCTCTGATTTTAAGTGCCATGCCGGGTCTAGTCTTCCTGAGTTTCTGCTTGATAGGAGGACATTCGGGCCTGAGTGGTAATCGATGTTCAACGATGTTGGTATCCAACCCCGACATATCTTGATTAGACCAGGCGAATATATCAATATACTATTTCAATAACTTAACAACTCGAAGTGTACATGCTCTGCGAGAGATATGCCAACCTTGACTTCTCTTCTGACATCATCAGTGCCAAGATTGACAATTTCCACTGGCTCTTTGTGCGGTTGAATCTCTTTCTGCTCGTGCTCAAGGAGCCTTGCTAGTTCAGCCGGTATTCACAATCTTCCTCACCATCTTATTCGGCTTGGTTAATTGGAATCCCAGAATTACAATGGATGTTTCCCATGTTGTTATCAATGCATTTATTTGTTCTGCATGTTTATGAATATGTTTAGAATGAGCTATTTGAAAAGGTGAAAATAAAAGAAACTTTTGCCATTTGTTTGTGAAAAAAGTAAAATAAAGAAAGAAAATAGAACATGATTTTGAATGTAAAAAACTTTTATTTATTGATCACATAATATTGCAAAAGCGTGTGGCACTTTACAAGCTATCCACTCGTCTCGGGAGAGGACGAGGGAATGAGAAAACAAAATGCATTACATGTTTGTTGGAAAAACCACAGGAATCACAGTAGATGTCCAATTGTTGAGCTTGAAGCCAGGCGGACACTTGCGCATAAAGCTTGAAATCTGGTTACTAGGACCGGCACCGTCAATGGCTGCCACGATGTCACCCTTTTGGAAACCCGTGCTACTGAACTTGATCAAGTTACATTGCTTCTGACCAAGTGAACTAGATTGTCGACCAGGACGATAACCTAATCCAAATCGATTATGCTTTTCCACCACATCAATCACATGTCCCCAGCCAGGTAAGGCACCTTTCTCGATGGTCTCTTTAGCACTCTTGGCGGATGGCAAGGTCATTTGCGGTGATCTACTTCGACTAGTTAAAGCAGGGCTGACGTCTTCGAACTCAAGACACTGAAACGACACCTCAGTTATGCCCTCATCGGGCTCGACGTATCGGAAAGACGACAATTCACTTACAATCAGATCCTCTTCACCACAGACGATGACCAGCTGATCATCAAACATAAATTTCAATTTCTGATGTAAAGTGGAAGTAATTGCCCCTGCGGCGTGAATCCACGGGCGACCCAATAGGAAACTGTATGCAGGATTGATATTTGTCACTTGAAAAGTAATGGTGAACAAATACGGTCCAACCTTAATGGGTAGACCCACTTCTCTAATGACTTGCCTTCGAGAACCATCAACGGCTCTGACAACTAAGGCGGTCGGCCTCATCTCACTCCCCTCCACCAGTAATTGACTCAATATGCCCTTAGGTATCACATTGAGGGAAGAACCGGTGTCCACAAGAACACGTGATAACAAGACATCTGTGCAAGTTACTGATATGCACAATGCTCGATGTGGGCAGTTTCTTCAAGAGGCAACTCTGATTCATTAAAGCCCAAGTATCTGCTTGCTGTTATATTAGCCACCACGTCATCGAACTCGACAATGGATATATCATGCATAACGTGAGCAGCGTTCAAAACTTTCAGCAAAGCTGATCTATGTGCGGGTGAGCTCATGAGTAAGGACAAGATTCATATCTTTGAGGGCGTCTGCCCCAACTGATCCACAATTTTAAAGTCACTTTTCTTGATCAGCTTTAGGAACTCTTGATCATCGATCATCTCCTTGCTCTTTGCGGCATCCTCAGACGGAATGATTGGCACTGATATGGTAGTAGATGCCCCTTGTTGAACAACAGGGGTTGTAGATGTGTCCTTGAGAGGAACAACAATTGGAACTTGTACAGGCTTTATAGTAACCTTCGGAACGAACACCCATCCACTACGAGTCATGCCTCTAGTGGCTGTAACATTCACAATCTCAGACTCAGCAAACCTTATCTCTTGACCTCCAGAAACACAGTAGACCCATATCTCCAAGGTACCTCCTTAGAATTTTGATACATAAATGGTTTTGGCGGGCAAACAACGATAGGTCGTATTTTCTTTTTAGGGGATTCAACAGGAACCTTCCTATAGATGATGGTGAATGACTCGATAGTAGCGACTTCTTCAACAGGCTTAGATCTGGCAAATTGAACTTCACCTCGATTCATCAAAATTTGGACACAGCCCTTCAGCGTTCGACAGTGGTTGGGATTATTGTCACAAATCTGACACTTACCATGCAGCCGTTTCAACAACCCATGTTCATTCAATCTCTTGATATCCACACTCATCGGGGTCTTTACCTCGTCAACATCCATGATCAGTTCAGCCTTCGAATTATCCTCAATCATGTTTACCGCAGGTCCACCGTGATTGGGCAACGGATTATGCTGAATGTTAGGACCTTCCTCAGCAAAAGTTAAAATCTTTCAATCAATGAGCTCCTGAACCTTGGTTTTGAAAACAATACAGTCTTCTAATGCATGTCCTATGTATCCGGGGTGATAAGCACAAGACATATTTGGATTATGCTTTGGGTTGAATGGAGGAATTGCAGGTGCGATCTCTATGGGAGCAATTGCCCCTTGATGAACCAAGTAAGGGAACAATTCAGTGTAGGGCACCGGAATCCTGTCGAATTTGGATGCTTACGATTCCCTTGATTGTTTTTGTTTTGCCGGTTTTGATTCTGCTGATTTTTACGATTTTGTTGAGACTGTTGTTGACGTTGCGATTGTTGTTGATTCTGAGCATTCTGAACTGGTTTTACGGATGATACTGGTACGGTGGTTGTTGATATTGTGCAGCAGCAATGTATGGATATGGATAATATGGCATGGGAGCCATGGGTACTTGATATTGAGGAGAGACTTTAGCTGTCACAGCGTTGGCTTCACCTTCCTTTTTCTTTGAATGACTATTCTGAGATTTTCTGTTAGCCGGCTGCTGGGAAGCAGCTCCAGAAAATTTTCCAGTCTTCAACCCATTCTCGATTCGTTCACCAATGGTTACGATGTCAGCAAAGTTTGACGAAGAACTACCCACCATTTTCTCATAGTAGGATCCTTGCAATGTACCCATGAAGATGTCAACCAACTCATTGTCAGAGAGAGCAGGTCGAACACGTGATGCCATCTCGCGCCATCTTTGTGCATACTCTTTAAATGTTTCAGTTGCGCGCTGAGACTAGTTTTGTAGATGTAATCTGGTAGGCGCCAGATTAAGATTATATTTGTATTGTCTCAAGAATGCCTCAGACAAATCACTCCAAGTGCGAATTTTGCTACGTTCTAAGCCCATGTACCAATCCAATGAAGCGCCTGACAAACTATCTTGAAAACAATGAAGTAGAAATTCATCATTACCAATATAGGATGCCATGTTCCTGCAGTACATAGTGATGTGACTACGTGGGCAACTCAAACCTTTATACTTTGGAAGCTCAGGTATCTTGAATTTCCGCGGCAATACAACATTTGAAACCAAGCATAAGTCCTTGGCCTCCATGCCAAAAGCAGAAAACCCTTCAATAGCTCTGATACGGTCTTCCAACAACTTGTAATCAACAGGTCTACCTTGATCAGCAGGCCTGACAAGGATATGAGGATTTGGCAATTGAGATGCGGCCGAAGCATGCACTGGAGGAGTAGTAAACTGAGAAGGGTATACCAATCCCTGATTAACCATCTGACTAGCATTCTGACCCATTTGAACACCAAATGAACAATTCTAATGAGGTACCACAGTGGCTAAAGATGCCCCAGAGTAAAGCATTCCAGAATGAACATTCTGAACAGTAGTGGGAGCAGCTTGGGATGAAACCGGAACATGAATAGGTGGACCTCTATACACATGCTTATCGTCATCAGGAGTTTCAATGTCAGCCATCATAGGAGTCTGATGAGTCTGAACCTGAAGACTTTCATGATCATCATTCACCACTGGAGGTGGAACCGGAGTAGGCATACCCCATGGATATGCAACAGCATTTCCATTATGCATGGGCACAACAAAGGGCACAACAAAAGGCTGATATGGTACGAAGGCACCACTATTTACAATCTGAGGAGTGAAATTTGGAGGCATACCCCAAGGAAAAGCAGCATGATCTTGTTCAAACCAGACTGAGAATTTAATGGATGAACAGCAAGAGGAATCACAGGCTCAACCGACACTTCAACAGTAGCAGGAGAAGAAACAATAGCCGGAGTGGCAGTAACAACAGGAGGAACAGTCACAGCAGGGGTGACAATGGTTGCATCAGTGGCAGTTGCAACGACAATTGCAGCAGCAGCAGCGTCCTTCTGAGCATGAAGGAGTTTCGTAATAACATCCATGTTGGTTTGAAACTGATCCATCCGACCTTGAAATTGAGCCTGAGTTTCCTTATAGGCAGCGTTCTCAGCTTCGAAGTCATCCATGATCTTGGATTTACTTGAGCGAGTGAAATACCGATGTCGAGTCATCGTCTTGCTACAAGCGGAGACGGACAGGGTAAGCAAAGGTTTTTCGGATGAAGGGACGTGCATATGTGTGCATGAATGTATGAAATGCATGCAAAAATAAAGTTTTAAATTTCAGGAATTCGTAAACTTATCTTTGTTAACAATAATCATAAAGCATACAATTACAGGTGCAAATATAAAGCTAGCAAGAAACTTCATTCATTCAATGATGGAAAAGAAATGCAAGTTAAGTACAAATCAAATATCTACCTTTTGGGCTACAACAAGATCAGTCTGGATCCTATCAAAGACCACCCTACAAACAGACAAGCAGTGGAAAACAACCCAAGGAGTCTTGTGCGGTAATACATCAGCATATGCATCCCCTAACAACCCAGGCAAGTCTTCAAGTGCATGCTCGGCGAATCTGGCTAGGCGGCCATGTCACTCACTCCAATACTTCACATCCTTCATGAGGTTGTGCAGCAAAGAATGGTTAGGTCCCTGAAGCATATCCTGAAGAAATGCCTCTTTCTGATCCAAGAGGTTTTGCAGATGATTGCTCTGATGCTCCCAATGAGTACTCTCCCTGTTGATCTGACTGATCTACTCTCGACTCTGATGTGGTTGATCCTTCAACTTCTGAATCTCATCAAAGGCTTCGTCGAGCTTGGCTTGACACTGAGAAAAGTCCTTTGCAAATTGGTTGGCACGGTCTTGCTCACTTAGTATCTTTGTCTTGTACTCTGATAACTTCCCTCGAAGCTCTTCAAGTTGCTTCTTGTAGCTCAACTCATCCTTCTAGGCTTGATATTGAGCGTCGACGAGTTGTTTCTTCTTTGAAGCAAGTCCCTCATAAGTACTCTTCAAAGCATCACCCACTTTCCTTCGCTTGTTCTGCATAGCTTCCACCTCTTTGAGCATGCGCTCGCGCTTCTGATGGAGCTTAATCTGTAGGCTTTCCTTCTCAGATGTGACTCTATTAAGGTTGGGACGAAGATCAGCATTCTCCTTCTTTAACATCTCAATAGTCCTCTTGAGTTGATCGACCTCAGATGGAGGAACAATGGCAAGTTCAGGAAGCTTGACATTCATGGAAGGCTTGGGAGAAAATGGCAACAAGGTCTCTTTGACGCGCTTTTTGACCCAAAGTGTGTAAGCTTCCTTGGCTATTCAATTCTTCTTACCCAAATCGGCTCTTCCTTCAAGGTGAATCTGAGTCCAAGTGACACTAAACCTCTTTAGTAATCCCATGTCATCAACCCCTTCATGAAAGATGAACTCTTCCACTACCGCTAGATCTGGCTTGGCAACCATAGGATATCCCAATTGATGGAAGGCAAGTCTCGGATTGTAGTTAATTCCACCCTTTGTACCCAAGAGAGGCACATTGGAGAATTTACCACAATGAAGAATGATCTTAGTATCGTCGAAGACTCGAGAATACCAAGAGATGTCATCAGCAGTAAGAGACATGATTCGTTGAGACCACTTGAGATTTGCCTTATTCTCAACAAAGCGACCCTTCTGTGGAAGGTGAGACATGAACCATTGGTATAACATAGGAGCACAACAGACAATGGTTCCCTTCTTCTTTTCATTCCTTGAATGAATAAAATGATAAGCATCAGCAAGAAATGTCGGAACAGGGTTCTTGGATAAGAAGATACTGATGGCAGCGTGATCTACAAAATCCTCCATGTTCGGAAACAATACAATCCCATATATAAGCAAAGAAAGAATGGCGTTGAAAGCCTTCCAATTTCCATCCGCAACAAAGGAAGTGGCCTTGTCAACCAGAAACTTTGAAGTAAACCCTTGAATACCATTCCATTTAGTCTTGAGATTAGCTTCCACATCCTTCTTACTAATGCAAAGAGCATCAACAATAAGGGGAAACTTCGGACAACCGCTAGTGTAGACAAAAGGAACCTGCTTCTTGATATCAACCCCCAAGATATGAGAGTACTCCTCGAGTGTAGGTGCTAGCTAATAATCCTGAAATGTGAAGCACCTAAGTGGTGGGTCGTAGAACTGATCAAGTGTATGAATGGCAGTGATGTTGACTTCAGTGTTGAGGATGGCCAACAGATTACCATAAGCATCTTTGAAAACCCATATATTATCTTCAACCACACGAGATGCTAAACCTCTCAAAGTCTTCAGCTTAGGCTCCACAAACTTGTAGCTAAAGATACCTCGGCAACCAGTACTCATCTCTATGAAAATGTCAACAAAGAATAAGCCTTCGAATAACCTGGAAATGCACATACAAAAATTAATTTACATGATGACATGATATGCAACACAAAAATCACGAAGCGAATAGAGTCTGAACAATCAAATCTGAACAATCTGGATATCTGCACATAACTTTGTGTCGGTGTAAAATAATCTGATGTGCGTGAGAACAAAGGTATGAAGAGGCTTGTTTTCCTGAAAAAACCCATATCTCTCTCACAGGTGTGATCTAGACACAACAAGGTGGTCCCTAGAAAGGTCGCCCAAACCATAGGACTCAGAATGAAAACCCCCCGCCATAGCAAATTCTCGCAGGACAGAAGTATTCTTAAGCGAATCATGATCTGGGATGTGGCTCTCGTGGTAACCCAACGCGCAAAATGCATACCTCACGACTATCCACGTTCTAGCCTATGTGCACGCTCAAGCCCGGTGTTAGGACTTTTCTCTCCAATAATATCTACCCATCCCAGTAACAACAGAAGATACAACAGATATCCAGAATATGCAGCATATGAATATTTAATGCAGTAAAGAAATGCAGTAAATAAACATAAAGCAAAAGCATAAAGATAAAGCAAGTAAAGCGCAAAAGATAAACACCCAAACAAGTAGAAAGCAAACAAAACTAGGCGAGACCCCAACTTGCAAGAGCAAGGACTCCCCAGCAGAGTCCTCAGCTGAAGCTAGCGGGATTATACCTGAGTGAATCGCACACTCAAAGATACAACAGAGTCGCCATCGAACTTTATTTAGTCCCAGAGGACATGGAAAATATCGATAAAACCCAAGGGGAAGAGAAACGGATCAAGGGGTCTGTTATGCGAAAGGAATGTACTAGCACCTTACCCATCTCGACGGGAACCATTTTGCTTGCTTCTAGGCTTGGATGGGTTATCCATCTAAAGGCTTCTAGCTAAAAGAAGAGGAGAGAGAAGAAGAAGAAAGGAAAAGAAAGAAAGTGCTCGCAGAGGATTAGGGCCCTCGTGCCTACGTGCCCTCATAGTGCAATGAGGAAATCAGAGCGTCGTAGTTCATGGAACCAGGGAAGAAAAGAAGAAGGAGCGGAGAAGGTGGAAGTGTGCTCGCCAAGATCATCGCAATCTTGTGCATACGTATCTTACATTTGAATGAATGTAGAATCAGAGCGTCCATAGTTTGTGGAACAAGGACAGAAGAAAGGAAGCGGTGTCGAAACCAAAAGCAAAAAAAAGTAGAGAAAGACCCGCTGGGGATGCAAAAAGAACTGGTGTCAGAACCAAGAAAGAAGTGCAAAGGAAAAAAAGTAGTTGTGCTGAGGATAAAGTGCAAGAATGGTGTTGAAACCAAGAAGATAAAGGAGCAAAAGGAATAGAAGGGACTCCACTGGGGAAGTAGGAGAACAAAATAACTATGCTAGGGACTAGAGGGTTAGCGACCCTGTTGGGGACCAAACAAAGGGATGGTATTGAAACCAAGAGAGAAAAAAGGTTCGATATGTTAACTGATTGGCAGTGGTTAACCGAAGAAAAAGAGATTAAAACTTAGTGGGGAAACAAGGGTTTGGTGTTAACACAAAGGCTATGATGAACCAAAAGGATAGAGTACTGAACCAAGAGAAGGTGTTTCACTCTGAAGGGATTTCGGTATATTAACTGATAAACATTGGTTAACCGAGGAAAGCCAAGAGTGCAACTGTGCGGGGAGAGAGGTTTTAATAGATAGACTGTGATCAACCAACAGAACGGGTGTAGAACCAAGCGAAGGTTGTTACCTAAAGAACGGGTGTAGAATCAAGCGAAGGTTGTGACCCAAAGAACGAGTGTAGAACCAAGCGAAGACTGTGACCCAAAGAACAGGTGTCGGTACTGACTAAACAAGTAGCACTTGACCAACGAAAGGGGTATTTGAACCAAAAGGAGGTTGCCAACCGCTGTGAATTCAGTGATAACAGAAAAACAGTGATTAACCAAAAAGAAACGAGTGATTAACCAAGAGAAAGTGATTAACTCGAAAGGGGCTCAATATATTAACAGACGAGCTGTGGTTAACTGAGAAGGAATACAAATTGGTGTTTTAACTGACAGATAGTGGTTAACCAATCAAAGGGAGAAGAACCAAGAAAAGATTGCGAACTCCGCTAGGGTTTCAGTGTTTTAATAGAAAGGTTGTGTTTAAACGAAGAAAAAGATTGCGACTGTAGGGGAAAAAGAGATTTGGTTTTAACAGTATGACTGTGATTAACCAAAGAAAGAATGATTACGACTCTCATGGGGAATCTGCAAAAGAAGTGACTAGCCACAAGAACAAAGTACTTGAAACTCTCTTGAAGGAAAAGAGAACAAAAGAAGGGTATTGAAACAAGAGTGAGTGATTGACTCTCTGAAGATCGCTAATGATCGTGAACCAATGGAACGGTGATGGATCAAAAGATAGATTAAAAGAGCTAAGGGTGATCAAAGATCGACTCAACTAGGGATTGAGATACACTACAGTCTGGAGATAGAGATGATTAATCCAGGCCCAGGGTCATTCGTCCCCTACCCGAAATAATCAGAATGAGTGCAAGAATTCTCCACTCTCATTCCTTCTCTGACGCATAGAGTGTAGTGCAAAAATTGAGACGGACATCGTAACAACTCTAAGTTGTCCAGTGCTCCAGCATCGCGCAAAACTCCGACTCCGCGAGGAAGAGAGAGAGAAAGAAAGCTCTAAAGGCAGCCTACAAGGCAGAGATGTGCCTTGGATGTTGTTGCAAATGAATCTTGGGGTAGATAATCAAAGAAAACCAGAGGAATCTTCAATTGTAGCCGAATTGTATCGAAACCGAGTAAATTGCGACGAAATCTCCCAAAATACGAATTTGCACCGTAGAATCTTGAAGCAAACACTTGAGATAAATCCAAAAGCTAATAAAACTCCAGAAAATCAAGTAGAATAGCAAGATGATGAAGCTCAAGAAATAATCACTTCCAAGGTGAAAGTAACTACTCTTCAATGGTGAAATTGAGCTATTGTGAGGTTTGGGAAGAAAATGGAGATGAAGATGAAGAAGTTGCAGAAAAATTCAGAGAGAATGTGAGAGAATTGAGAGTGAAGAGAGTGAGAGTGGTTGAAAATGGTGGATCCCTTGCAACAAAGAGAAGGTTTTTTTATATAGAGTGGAGGTTTGGAGTGGGATAGGTTTGGAACTTGGTTTGGAGCTAGCTAAGGGTGGTTTGGCATTTGGTTCGGAGTTAGTTGCATCTAACTCACTAAGTTAGAGGTTAACTCAGTTAGTTATTTGCTAACTCTGTGGGAACATCCCAATGCAAGCTTCAAATCCAATGGTTCACATATTTGGAAATAAAGGTGCATGGTGGTCTTGAGTGGAAATGATACATTGTAGCAAATATAAGTGGATTCTTGAAGTGTCCAGAATATTCCACATGATGCTAGAATCAAGTAGAATCCAAGAACAACGAGAGTGCATTGTTGCTGTCCCAAAAATGCAGCAAAATTTGCAAATCTGCACAAGGTAATCGATTACCCTATTTTTGTCTAGAAACATGGTAATCGATTACTCTACGAAAAAAGTGCCCAAATTGCCTAGGAACAAGTGCTGAAGTCCCGGTTTTGATTTTCCACCTCTTATTTTGATGAATAGCCACGGAAACCAATATTTTGTGCTTGTTTTGATGATGTGATGACCTTGTTGAAGCTGTGATTAATCGGGCTTAAAAAACCTGAACATTCTTGCAACAAAATCATAGAGAAAAAGATGTGAATGCGTATGCCAGACATGCTCATTTAAAAGGAAAAAGAGAGGTAAAATTTTGGGTTACGATAGCAGTCACAAACTTTCTAAATCAAATGCAAAAGTTGTTTAAAAAAACAGAGTCCGCTAAGTCAAAAAAATAATTTAAAAAAAAAAAGAAACAATCAGAAAAATTTTGACTTAGGAAAAATTTAGGGCATCATTTTTCAAAAAGAGCCCTCTAAGTCAAAAACTAAAAAGGAGTGTACGTAGAAAAAGTTAGGGCATCCCGATGGACCACAAATTCAAAAGAATTGGTCCATGCAAAAACAGGGATTTAAAAGCAAAAAAAGAAAAAAAAAACAGAAAACAAGCTTGTAAGTGAAAGTAGGTGACTGCCACCTCAAGATCCCATTAGTGCTTAAACCACTCTACCTTCATCATCATCTACAAAAATTCTCTGGCAGACTGAATGCATCTGTTGAGTTAATTGGATTTAGGAGTGGAGAACCTCAAGAAGAATTGGGTGGGTTAAAATTAAAATTTGAGCCTTATATCTTTTGTTTCTTAAACCGTGAACCAGACCACGTTACAACCTTCAAAAGTCCTAATTGAAGCTAGGTTAACTATGAAAGCATACTCAACAAAGTCGTTGTTAAACTGACTCTAAATGTTTGTTAAATCATCTCTAACCACATTTTCACATCTCCATTTGTGCCAACCTCATGGCCAAATATCATTTGTATACACCATATTTGTTTTCCATGAGAATTTTTTATTTCAAAAACTTGCATGAGAATGGCGTTAGAATTACTTTTCAAAAGGAACATTTTTCTCACAATCAATATTTAGCACCAAGGAAATATCAACAATAGTCTGATCTGGGGTACACCACTTCGAGGGCAAATGCATGATCCTACAAGGGCAAACCCTCTCCATACTTCTATGGCCGCACATACAAGCTCTTTCGTACATCAACAATCATCAAGTTTGAAATGAGTATCTTGAAGTCATGTTGACGTAATACCCTACCACCTTTTGACAAATACCCAGGTGACACGAAAAAACCTCTCTAAGTCATAACCACCCACGACCCACCCCAAAGGGGAACTTGTTAAAACATTCAAGTCATCGTCATACATCGATCATGTCGCTTCACTCTAGCATCTAATCATGCATATCATCTTATTCATCTGGCATATTCCTACAACATGAATTTGGTCTCCTCATAAAGCCCAACCTTACTTGACACCTCACAAAAGCCCAATTCTACATGACATCCTACAAAAAGCCCAACCTCACTTGGCATTTACCCAAAAATCCTGATCTTGTTTGGCACCCAACATTCATAACCGAAGAGCTTGACCTCACTCAACGTCTCAAAAAGGCCAAAACCCATCCTCATTAACAATTCCAAAGCCTAGCTTTCAAAAGCCATTTTCCAAAGGTCCTGCTTAACTCTTCGTCGAAAGAAAATAAGCCATATTCTTCAAAAGAATATATCATCCATGGACGAATCATCCACAATATCGCATTCATGCATCATATCATACATGTGGAGCATTACTCTATACAAACTCTAAAACATGCATACATAACATAGCATAACATGCATACATACATAGCATAGGCTAAGACTCAGGACTCATCATAAGAGTCTGGATCTATCCCCAACTAAGTCGGTGATAGATCTCCGTCCAAGCTTCTCCCCGACTATTTTCTCATTATACATCCCAGTGAGTCGGTCTTAAGGACAATTCTCCAGCAAGTGTCCTTGGAACTCATTCTCTAAGAAGAAAATACTTAGCAACACTGTCCCCGGTATGCCCTAATGGTATACAATTACTTCACCAGATCCTTGCAAGGATTTCTTAGAACTTTCCCCGACACTCACGCTCCTTGGGGAACCTCTCCTTGAAACCTATTCCCCAGTAGATATTCATCTTACGTGACACCAGTCTTCCCCAGTAGAGACATCAGGTTCTTTCATCAATCTCCTTTTTACTCTATTTTTCTCAGAGAACTCCCCTGCAGAAGTTCTTGCTCTAGTATTATCCATGATAATATCCTATTTATGGTTCTTACACCATTGTCCACTTCAAATCTTACACCATTACCATTATTCACTTTAGTTCTTACATTGTTGTCATCTAGTCACTTCGGTTCTTACACCTTTGTCATCCAGTCACTTCAGTTCTTAAACCATTTTAATCCAATCACTTTGGTTCTTACACCATTTCCATTCAGTCACACTGGTTCTTACACCGTTTATTTTTCACTTTGGTTCTTACATCATTTGTCATCTTATTTTACGGTTCTTATATTGCTGTTCTTTCGGGTCTTAAATTAATTGTCTTGCTAATAATGAGTTATTGGTTCTTATACCGATGACAAGTGAATTCTCAATCCCCAGCTATACCAGTACAATTCCCCAAGCAGGAATGCTTATTGGTCTTCCCCAGTAAGTAACATTTCCGCAAGGGCCTTTTCAAGAAAAGGATTTCCCCAGCAAGCTCATTCACCATGAGTCTTCAAAAGAATCTGCCCAGTTGCAGATCATCCTTAATGATCTTTATCAACCAGTGAGCAGGTTTTCACCCCTCATAACCCCAACTTAGCAACCTATCCCTCATACCGGATAAGTTTTGTCAAATACCAGATTTTATCAAAGGGTTTTATCAAAGGCTTCCACTAGGGTTTCACCGAGGGTTTTATCAAAGGGTTCCACCAGGTTTTCACCGAGGGTTTTATCAAAGAATTTCACCAAGGTTTCACCGAGGGTTTTATCAAAGGGTTCCACTAGGGTTTCATTAAAAGGTTCCACCAAGGTTTTATCATGGTTTCATCTGGAGTTTCATCTGGGGTTTCATCTGGGGTTTCATCAAGGATTCCATAAAGGGTTTTCACTAGAGTTTTATCAAGGGTTTTCACCATATTTTATCATGGGGTTTCATTAAGGGGTTCCATCAATGGGTTTCACCAGGGTTTTCATCAGGAGTTTTGCCCGGGATTTTCATCAGGGGTTTCATCATAGGTTTCTTTAAGAGTTTTATTAGGAGTTTTACCAAGGGTTTTCATCAGGGGTTTCATTAGGAGTTTCACCAGAGTTTTATTAAACAACAACTGAAGGATCGTCAGAGTTTTACTCGATTTCGTCAAGAATGGTCGGGGGATCATAGGAATCGTATGCAAGTTTCACCCAAATGGGATAAAGTTAATCAATAGGGTATTACCAGGGTTCCATCAATGGTTGGTTTGGATTCCAACAGAGCATCAAGGATTGTCCAATCTTTGTTCATCCCCAGAATCTACTAACTACGTGGTCAAAATTAGGGCCCCTCTCTATATTTAATCATCTCCTCCCCGAGAAGATGAAGGCACAACTTCATCATCATCGGAGTTTGAAGCTGATTAAATAGGGGCAGCTGTCATACCTCAAATTTTGACCACTTCTTCATTTCATTTTCATCTAACTTAGAGCTCAGGGTACTTGCATGTCCAGAGTCCTATACAAGTCATCTGGTCAACCCCAATAACCTAAAAAGTCAAAGGGAGACCATTTTTGACTTTTTATTCTCCCTTAAGGGGGTTGGTCTTACATTAAGGATCTATAGTTTTATAATTATTTAACATCTGATTTTCATTAGAAAAAATTAGAACTAATTTAATAGGCCTAGTATTAATAATTAGAGGGGTATAATTTGTATTATTATGATTAGTATTAGAAATTGGGTTTCTAAAAATTATTATTAAGTTATATTTTTTAGTTAAAGATATTATTAGTATTATTATTTGATGGACTAATCTGTAGTATTAGTTTTTGTGGTTATTATTTAATTATGGTTAGTTGTTAAGATTAAATAATTAAATTATTTTTAAAATTAAATATAATGTTTATTATTAGTCATGGATTAATTTGTATTAGAAATAAATTGTCATTTAGGGTTATTGTTAAGTATGGTTAGTTTAATAATTAATTTGTATTATTATTAATCATTAAAGTTAAATAATTATTTAAGTATTATTAGTTTTAGTGGCATTTCATTATGAATGATAAGAATGACCCATTTAGTGTGAATTTGAGTGCAAGGAGTTATGAGTGTGAGAGTTCATGAGTGTAAGGGATGACATGCAACGCTATGAAGAGGATGACAATACAATTCAAGCAAATCAGATTTGATTACATCCCGAGAGAGATGAATGAAACGGCACATACCCAAGCTAGGGTTTGTGTCAACAATAGAAACACAAACATCATGAAGAAGTAGAGTGATGTTTTGGGCTGTAGGCCTTTAGTTTTGTTTGTTTTGGGCCAGAGTTTTGCCTTCTGTGTTGGGCTTCGGTAAAAACTTATAAAAAAAAGTCTAACCCTTCTCACTTTTTACATTTTTTCTCTTTTATTTGTGTTTTTTTTATTTCTAACATTTTTATATTCTTTTCAAAAACTACACAAAAATCACATTTTTCATTTTTTTATTATTAACTTTCGTATTTGTAAAATATGCATTTTTAAAATAATTAATTTTCACCTTTTTTCCATCTTATTCATAAAAATACCCAAAAAATCATAAAATAAAAAATATTTGAAAAGATTTTGTTCATATTTTAAATATTGCATGTTAGGATAGTGATTTTATGATTTTAGGAAAGAATTAGTTTGATTGATTAAAAAAATGTCAAAAATTAAAATCAAATGAAATTGTTTTTGGGCTTTTAATTATTTGAATCAAATAAATTTTTTCATTTTTTAGCACTTTAACATAATTTCTATCTAGTATGAATATACAATTTTATTTCCTAAGTGGGAACCATTATTCACAAATCCACAATTTATCAAATTCAGTCTAAAAAGAGTTGTTGTTCATCACACTAAAGAACAACAACACCAAAACCCTAAAACCTCCATCCACTACAAGAAAAAGAGATATTAGCTATGACAAAATCCGTAGCTAATTTGAAGTTAATCTCAATCAAACAGAGTTAGCTAGAGATTAGTTTGAGATTAACTACTATGTAGGTCGTAGCCTGGATTGGGTGGCTAATTATCTAGCCCAAATTTTCTTAGCAAATTTCTAGCTAATATTTTACCGTTCCTAGTTAAACCACAACTGAATTGTAGCAAAATATCAGTCTTTAGTTCAAGTTTCCTAACTAAGCAACCACAATATGGCTACAATATTATCGTAGCAAATCTCAAGCTAAGTTCAAATTTTTTATAATCACTTATTTCAAGAAACAAAATTAATTTTAAAATATTAATAATATAATTTTTTAATTTAAAATTATATTTAATTACTATAACAAGGAGACAATGAAAAAAATCATATTTTATTTATCTTGTATGACTAATCCACTAATCATTAAATTAACTAAAAAACAATTTATAATATCATTAACAATTAACAATATAGAAAAAATATTTTTATAAATTACATTTATTGTAACTACATCTAAATTATATATATATATATATATAAACTAAGAAAATTTTGTTTTTTATTTTTAAATTACTAATAATTGAAGACCTTGTCATTTCTTTTAGGTTTTAAAGAGACTTTAAAGCTTTCACAAATTCACTCATTAGGGGTTCTGGCTTTCGGATCTCTTCTTGGGAAGTGTGTGGCTAGTTGAGCAGCTTTCGTGAGTTCCTTCGAGGGTCTATTAATCGATAGAACCTTCTTCTCTCTCCTAGATGTGGTCGCGCCCATTTGACAATGTTATACTCGCTCTAGGGACGATGTTTGTCCATAAATCTTCTGCCTGTCAGCAAAATCATAGTAGAATGAAGAAGAATGCACATAAAAATGATTGAAAAATGTAATTTCATAAATAATTTTCAAAAATAGCTCAAAAGGGTACCCCTCCATGCTAAAATTATCAAGTGCGAGCTCCAAAAACAATTCAATGAAATAAAGGACGAAGTTCCCACACTCAGTACCATCTTTCTCACCCTGGAATAATTATTTATACAACTCAATATTCACAATATAGAAATGTGAACACAATAGTCACAAAATATCATGGTATAAATATAGAGTGAAACAAACCACTCACAACAGATATCCATATTAATTTAGCGACATGAAGGCAGTAGTTCTCGCTGCTTGTCTAGAATGGTGATACTTGCATGAAGCACCAAATTTGCATGATCTCATCCTTCTATAATGATGCAGTTTAATAACAAGCATATATAATTAATACAAAGGGAAAACAATTGATTTTAAAGACAATCAAAACAAAATGAAACTCAACTTCACTCCCAAATTGACATGCGTGCAAAACAAAACAACTTAACATCAATGTTTTAGAAACAGAATCCAACGTTCCAATTAATTAAACCATGAATTGACACTGTATAGTTTGGTTATTTGAGCAGTTAAATTGTGGTTTTATTCTGGTTTTATCAGTTTAAAGCATTTGATCTACAACCTGACTAGTTCAATGTCCCTTTCAAATTTTAAAACAATACCGACAGATCATTTTCCACAATAGAAAGGAATAACAATGTCAATAGTGAAACTCAATCATCAATTAATATACATGTAGCACATAATTGAGCAGAAGTAGAACAAAACACCTGGCACACTGGTTGTCCAACACGTTTCTGATACTCCACTGCAGTCCTCGCAGCTCCAATAACATAAGCAGCACTGAAACAAATCCTTAAATTTCAATCAATGTGTCCAATGCACATCTTAAATTTCAACTTATTAAATATGATTTAGTATTGTCTTGTCTTACATGTGTAATATGTATTAGAAATGGGTACATTCTTATCTATTTTATTTTCACAATTTGGCATTTCATCAACTAGAATATAAACTTTCTAGCATCCTTGCATGAAAAAATTGATCAGCAACCTTGTTGCTTTTGGCCTTAATCCCCAAATAGTGAAAGTTATTTGGAAGAAGGAACTATACTAGCAAACATGTCACAAATGATATCTTCAGCTTGGATCTTTGAAACTATCCTTTTGTGTTCATGTTTCAATCTAGAATTTCAATAAGCCATATTCTAATTACAGCATTTAACTAACAGAAATCAAAGAGCTCGTTTTCTTGCACAAAGGGTTGAGCTGCATAATCATCAATTGGCATCCACTGAACAAAAAAACAAAACATGTTAGAATGGACACCGCAACTTAAAAAACATCCTAAAACTTTATAAAGATACCTTAGTTGCTTCAATTTCTGAAGCTTGAGGTTGCAACATGCAAACAAAGAACATGTCTGATTTCTGAAAGAAAGATTTATGGCTTTGCCTGATACCAAAGAGACATAAAGTTCAGTAACAGTCCATATAATGCAGACAGAAAATTTGTGAATTATATGCATGCAATATAGATGGTTCTTGTGTAAAATACATATGCAATATTTATATAACATGTATGCCTAGTTGATGAGGTTGGTGTGTCACTCATACCTGAATGCTAAAACTTCAACAAACTTCGTCTCTATTTGAAGGAAGAACAAAAGTAATGGCATGAGAATTTGAGAAAATACAAAAAGACACATGATAAAGGCCATAGAACAGGAATATGATATACTATACAATGTTGTAATATTAATTTTGAAGAATAGTTAGTTACAATATTAAGAAATCTGTCAGTAATAAACAAGCAAAAAAGAAGTGGTATAATTTATTCTATACTATATTTTATGTGTTAACTTACCCCTGTATCTTCCTTCATTTCTCTAATTACAGCATCACAAATATCCTCGCCCTGCAAATAGAATTGAAATGAATCAGAAGATCATGTAAAAAGTTTCATAATTTGATAAAAAATCATTTTGAAATATACTTCATTAACAACTCCTATAGGCATCTTCCATACACCTGTGCCTCCAAATCTACCACTGGTTTCCTGAACCACAAGCACCTATCAAATGAAACAAAACCATTTAAACAGTATAGCAAACATATATTATCACGATATAAAACACAAGACTTTCGCAATCTGCAACAGTGAGACTAAATCAAACTCCTCAATCAAACTCCTCAACAAGATTTACTGCATACTTTCCCTAAATAGTCATACAAAAATAGCTCTAGATGGGAAATGATGTCACTCACACAATGTGACGACTTAAAAACCTCTACACTCATCCTCTAAGGCTTGTGTAGCGTCCCAATGGAAAATGGTCACATATGGTTGCAGACCTGCATTTTTCTCTAATGAATATTTATGATTAATAACCACATGGACATGATTCTAATACAATGTGAAAACTTAGAAGCAATTTAAAAAAAATGATTCTTGACCATTAGCCATTAGTTTGCTGACGAGGTTGTTGTAGTAATTTATCCCATCATGGTTTACACCTGCACTAAGCTTTCCTTCTGCAAAAAGTTGATGAGAAATTTATAATAGTTACTAAAAATCACCAATCTACAAGAAGAAATACTAACAAAAATAACTTACTTGGTAGCACACTAGACCATGAAATGGAAAATCCATTAGCACCCATATGCATATACTTCATGATTCTAATAACATCCTAAAACACATAGAAGTCTATCAGTATCACGACTCGAAATATGTCACATATTCTTATATACCTTTTCGAAACTACAATTTGGATTATACGTACCTTGCATTGATTATACGAATCATCACCTACATTCCAGTACTTCCATCTTTAATTTTAGTTCTGTACGCCATTTCATTATATATATGAGGAATCCTTTACATATGTCACATTGTAAAGTAACTAGGCGGTTCGATTCAAAACTAAAGCAAACAATAAATTCAACATTAGGATCATATTAAACACCGTTTAGGTCAAATCCATAGTGTATGATGAATTTTTTTTGGGCACAAAAGATTAACACAAGACAATATAATATTCAAATTTACAAAATTGAAAGAAGAAGAAAAGAAATACATAAGTAATTGATAACAACCTGGGTATTTGTATGCGAACGTATCCCAAAAACTAGGTCCTTTTCAATCTTCAAATGTTGCACCTTCGTATTGCAAAAAAATTCAAATTACACAAAATTAAATACCTAATAACACTAATTGAAAGTGATAACAACAAAATTGATGGATAATTGTTGGTACCTGAAATGCGGAAGAGGCTGAAGTAAACAGGAGGAAGATGAAACTATGTTCTAGGGTTTGGAGTTGGGGCTTGAGATAAAAGATCGCTCAATAATTTGAAGGTTGAGGGGGAGAAGAATGATGAAAGAACATAGATGCATCAGACACAAAGAGTTGATGAGGGATCGATCGGAGATTGAGGCGACTGGCGATTTCAATTGGAGAATGAGGAAGGCAATATGAAATGGAGGAACTAGGATCGGAGTCGGAAAATAATGAGGTTGATTTAAGTTGGAGGAAGACGACGGCGATCGGAGATGGTGGCAATCGGAGACGGAGGCAGACAGGTCGGTCGGAGACGGGATGAATATGGTGAGATACAGAGTAGACAAAGACGCTTTACTTTGTCAACACTTCAGATTTATATATTTTTATATAAAATTATTAAATTATATATATATATATATATATATATATATATATATATATATATATATATATATATATATATATATATATATATATATATATATATATATATAACTTTTTTATTCAACCTAATCCTTAATGATAGGTGAATACTTGTTAAATAAAAAAATAAAAAAAAAATAGTAAGAAGTTGGTTAGTTATTTGGAATTCAATTGTATGATGGTCTTTTAAATTGGAATTAGCTACGAAATTACTTTGTAGTAAAAATATGGTAGCTAATCCTACATTTTCTTATAGTGATCATCATCGATCTTTTAAAAAATGCATGAGGGAAGAAGGATTACGAGAAGGTTAGGATAAAAAACATAAAGAGCAAGAAGGAATAGCAACAAGGAAAAAAGGGGGTTGAATTTTACTGTTTAACCGAGGACAATCTCCTACCCGTAATTAGGTTTCACTTACTCCCTCATTTATATACTTATTTGACATGTTATTTCTTGTTTGATGTCTGATATTTACATAAAGTATTGATTTATTTTTTGGTTTGTTGTGAAATATGTTTATATTGAGTCTTGTTTTTTATTCTATAATCATATTACATCAAAACATCATTGAAAACAAATAAATGTAGAAAACAACCACCACAAATAAATATTTAATCTTAATAATCATATAAACCATTTATTTAATAAGTCAGATTATTATAATTATACAGTGACACTGTTATTTGTAATATCATCTATGAACAAACTAATATAAAAACACTTGCATAATATAATGATACACTTTGGAAAAAATAATAATACGCCTAAAAGTAATATATATACTTTTTAAAATATATTTAGTATACTTTCCTCAACTCACAACGAAGTAGTGACAAAATTCATCAATGCACTTCATATACACAGGTAAAATCGCCATTGGACAATCTTCGTCACAATCACAAGGAAAACGAGCTGCAAAATCAATTAAAATATAGAATTGTTACTACACGTTGTTATAGGATTGTGTAAAAGAAAAATTATTAGAAAATTGTGGAAAAAGGAATCTACTTTTACTGGTTACAACATGACACAGAGAAGAAAAGATAATTAAAGCATAAATAAACACTAGAATTTGAGTCATAATTTTCTCATTTATGTATAAAAATAGAATTTCTATATACATTTATAAAATTAGAAATAATATTAAATATTTCTAAAAAAATGTTAAACGTAACTCTTAAGTTCACTCAATTGATCGTTTAACATCTGTAAAGATCTCATGTACAATTCTTGATAATCAAAATTCATTTTATTATATTATTCTTCAATATACATATATATTGGCCTTTCATAATAGATAAGGGATAAATTTCAAAAATAAAAATAATAGTAATGAATGATTAATATATATATATATATATATATATATATATATATATATAGCCTTAAATAATCTTTTGCCTTTAGTCCCTGACGTTAAAAATTTATTTAAAAAAAACTGACTGAATTAACGGTGATGACGTGGCACTGCTGATGTGGTTTCTACCGCTGATGTGACAGGGTGTTTTTTCGTCTTTTTTAATTCCACATCAGCACTTATTATTATAATTTTTTGTGTTTAAAAATGATCCCAAGAAAAATTGACCCATGCCCATTAGGTTCACATGCTAGTACATAACTACTAAACCAACCAACACATTTGTTTAATTCATTACAACAAATATATATTTATTACATAAATGATTCTAGAATTATCTAACTAGTTTATTAAATAGTTTAATTATTTCATATCATTAAATAATTTACTTAGTATTTCAACTATTTAATATTTTAATTATTAATATTTCAGCTATTTAATATTACAACTATTAATATTTCAACTAATAATTAGTTTAATAAATATTTCAACTATTAAATAATATAATTAATAATTCGTTTATTAAATATCTAATTTATATTTAATAATATTGCTGCCACTTATTTATGTAAATAGTTAAAATATTGAATTAATTAATTAATTAATTAATTAAATAAGTTAGTTTAAACTATTTGATATAATAGTTGAAATAGTTATGTAAATAGTTATTTAATGATATTAATATTTTATTAATATTTAATAAAATAGTTAAAATATAAATATTAAATAAACTATTTTATCTATTTAATAAAAATTAAAATATAAATTAGTTAATAAACTATTTTATCTATTTAAAATATAAATTAATTAATAAACTCTTTAATATTTAATAACCTAATTAATATTTTAATAGTTGAAATATAAATTACTTAATAACCTATTTAATATTTTAAAAACTATTTATCAAGTATTTTAAAAAAACTATTTAATATACTGTTAAAAATGTATTTTAAAAGACTGTATAAAACTATTTAATAATATTAATTAACTAAATAGTTGAAATATAGAATAAACTATTTAATAATATTAATATTATTTCATAAAATCAATAAAAATATAATTAAAATATAATGGTTGCAGTATGTTGTATTATTTCATAATATTTCTCACAATATTATGTCATATTCTTTCAACTATTCCAGAATATTAATAAATAATATTTCTCATAATATTATGAAATAAATATTTAGTATGGTTGAAATATTTAATAGTTGAAATATTCATTAAATACGTATTTAAATAATTGAAATACTTATTAAATACTTGAAATACTATTTAATGTTTTAAATATATCAACTACTATTTAATATTTCAACTATTAACATTTCAACTATCAATTAATAATAAAATAGTATATTAAATATTAATAATTGAAATATTAAATAGTTTACTAAATATTAATAGTTGAAATAGAAAATAGTTAAAATATATAAATTTATTGCAAAATATTAAATCAGTTTATATTAAAATATAGATTACATAACTAATTCAGTATTACAAACGTATTTTATTAAATAGTTTAATTTTTTCATATTATTAAATACTTGATAAACAGTTTTTTTTTTGTAAAATATTTTTTAACCGTTTATTAAACAGTTTTTTAAAACACTTGATAAATAGTTGTTGTGTAAAATAATTTTTTAACAGTTTATTAAATAACTACTTTATTAGAATACTTGATAAACTACTTTATTTAATAATTAGTCTATTAATTAATTATATTAATATTTTATTAATATAAATATTAAATAAATATTTGTGTTGCAATTATATATATATATATATATATATATATATATATATATATATATATATATTTGTGTTGCAATTATATAAATAAAATGTAAAATTAACCTAGTGGTTAAAGAGTACTTAGTTATGGCAAAGGGCATGGTTTTAACTCCACTTGGGATTATTTTTGGATATAACATCAAAACATATAATAATACTAAAAAGGTTGACGTGGAATTATTGGACATTATAAAAAAGGAAAACGAAAAAAATGACCTGCCACGTCAGCGTCAGCATTGTCACACGTGCACTGTTTGTCCAGTTAGAGGGACATAATTCAAAAACTCGCTAACTTACAAGGACCAAAAGACTATTTAAGCTATATATATATATATATATATATATATATATATATATATATAACACAATTAAATAAAAGTGCTATAAAATTACATTGTTAAAATTTAGTATTGAGACAAACATTTTTTAAATGACATCCACAATTGTATTTCATCAAGGTACATAATATATAGGATGTCATAAATAGACCGTATAAAATTACACAGCAGAGATATCCATCAGACATCGAAATCTTCAACCTTCATGTCATCTTGTCAAAACTTCAACTGGTGCAGCTAACCTGAAAACAACAATATGATTGGACTGTGATTACTAAATCTCAATAGAGTTCTCTTATTTTATGGGTCCACTCGACTCTAGAAGGATCATAGTCTAACTTTAAGACTATAGTCGGGTCAAGCATTACTAGATTCTCTATATACATAGGGAAACCTAGACTCTCCCAGTGTCAAGTGAAATGACTATGTGATCATCATTGTTACTGTCGATGCACGCCAACAATGACAACGGGGGCATGTGGTTACATTACTGGCACGACGTATGATCGATCCCTCTTATCATATTATACCTGAATTAAACTTGCTATGAGTTTAAATCAGTCGTATGGTTCCTCACCTTATCTCTTACTTTCTTTTATTTCACATACATACAAAATGAGTTACTGATTTAATTATCCTTGGATTAAGGTTCATAATGAAAGATTAATATTGCACGCAAGCAAGGATGACTTCAATGCAAGGTCACTTTCATATTAACTCTCCATTCCAATTATGGAACGAGGATGATGAGAGAGAGAAGAAGACGACATGAGCACCAAGTGAAAATTTATAGTTTGTAGAAAAAAGAAAGAGGAATGAAATGAGCTATTCTCCTCTAAAGTTGGCTTAAACACGTTCAGGGAGAAATTACCGACTTGCCTCTGTTGGGGCAGTAAAGCGGAAAGCAACAAAAAGATTGGGAAGTATTTTTCTGAGAATTTATCATGTCCACAGAGATCGGTGTTATTGAACTGCCGTTCGAATATTTAAATGTTAAAGAGTTTGGTTTAAAATGTTTAAAACATAGAAACAGAAAAGTAAATATTAATACAAAAAGAATTCATTCTTCAGAGAGAAGAAACTTATCCGGCATGCATATAATCCACTCCTCACAAACTTAAACTTACCGACCAGTTATACTCAACCTACAGTACTCTTCAATATCATCCAGAATCGCTCACAGCAGTGTCCATCTCTAACACACTGAGCTGAGAGAACAACCGTGTTACCCTCGTTGACACTCTCGCACCCGACTCGAGATACGAAGGCATTAAGCTTCGACACCCATAAAGATTGTTAGCTCTAAATTTATCTCTAGCATCCAGAAACTAATAGATAATCATCCCTAATCAAAGTTTACGATGTTTATCTCTAACACAACCCAAAACCCGAGCATAAAGCAAAAATCAAGGATAATCACCGATAAAGATTCGTAAAGCGGATTTTATACAATGCCATGGGCGACAAATATACATGAGTTCAAAGTAAATACATATACAACAACCCAACAAAGAAGAAATGCACAAAGATGAAAAGAAATAAACCAAACATCTCGCGGTTTGTCAAACGCCGGTCGATGAGAAATCCACCCCGGATCATCCGTGTGCAAGCTTCAATGTTGTTTTCTAAGCTAATCTACTCAAAAATGAATTTGATGGAGTTGGGAGCAAAAATCCCAAAAACCATAACCTAAAAAATGAATGAAATGACTTAAATAACATTTCAAAATCTGTCAAGTTCGCAAAGCGAACTTTTATTCACTGAGCGAACATCAAAAATTAGCACTTGAGTGCCTCAGAACAGCTAAACCGCCTCTGCGATTCTGCAAAAGTTTGCAAAGCAAACTTTTATTCGCAAAGCGAATATTCGCTGGAAAGTTTGCAAAGCGAACTTTGGTCCATTTTTCTACTGCCTCAAGTCTGGGAGCATTCGCTGGGAAGTTCGCAAAGCGAACATTCGCTGGAAAGTTCGCAAAGCGAACTTGACAGCAAACTAGCCCTTATTTTGACCACAACTTCTGAACCGTAACTCGGATTGACGCACGTTCGGAAGCGCTGGAAAGGTTATTCAATGCTCTATACAACAATGGTAAAATATCATTGGTTGAATACCTACAAAAATGAGAGAAAATCAATTAAACTCAATGATATTTACATGATACGCAAAATATACACTATAACGTAAAGTAAACGTATTTACAAACAAAACGGAGTTTATTCGTACGATATTAACAAAAAGTATCGATAAGTGCAACAAAACTTATATACAAAAATAACTACAATTCGCACTTATCAGCCTCTATCCACTTAAAATAAATTACACCAATGCCATCACTAGATTAGTTTAGGGGACTTGAATTAACTGATACTAATCCCTTCTAATTACTCATCTAGTCTAATCTCTTCTACTAATTATAAGTATCATATGATAATTTTCTTTTAAAAATATTTTATATAAAAAATAATAAATATCAAATATGAAAAGAACCATTGAAAAAACCCTAATGTCGCTCTACTAGGTTTTGCATGACAAATTGATCGTACCAATGTGCATGGAATTGCATGATGTCTACGAGTCCACAAGAAGAGAACCCTAAGGAAACAATGAATAACTCTAAACCTAAACATAACTTTTCATATCTTTTTAAGTATCAAACAACCCAAAACCTCAAGGAGTTCCATACAGAATAAGAGAAAGGCTTAGTACGTGGGATCATGCAATCTTAATCCAAGTTTGCTTCGGTTAAAGAAGTGGGAGCCAGGATTCTATCCACGCATACCCAATGACAGGCTCATGCTCAATCATGGGTGCGAATTTATGATGTATCTTAGGGGCTCTGTATCTTGTTCAAGATTAGTGTAGGGATCATAACTCTAATGATGGTTGATGAAGCTACAAAGAAGTGTTATTTTGGTCATTACGCTAGGGGGTTGGTAGATATAGATCTATCTTAGAACCTTTTTGATGAATTAATGGTGTAAAGAGAAGGTTATGCGTTTTATGTGGGAATAGTGTACAAAAAAATTCCAGAATTCTATGCCCATTTTATAACTATTGGCCACTCCATTATCAATTGTAAAAAGATGAAGCGAAAACCTATCGTGGATGAGGATGGAGCAACAAAGAAGGTGGAAGTAAATCACACATGAAAAAAAAGTATGTTGAGAAAGGCAACATATCTATTAATCATCATACGGGGGACTGGGAGGAAGAACCTGGAGTGAAGTAAAGAAAAGAAAAGACATGAAATGGTTTTTAGTGATGTTAATTACACAGTACAAGAAAGACATGGGATAGAGAAAAAAAGAAAAGAAAAGTAAGGGTCTCCAATACGGGAAGATGTAAGACAAGTAGCGGCCGAATCAATACATGGATTAGATAATATTAGTGAGGATGATCAAGACTTCCCAGAAAACAATACTACATGAACACTTAGAGAATACTTGGTGAGGGTGCAGGGCCACATGGAGGAGATAATTTTGTTGTAATACACTTCAATAATAGCAACAATTATGATGTCATTGTTAGTGAATTAAAAATAATTGGATAGATACTGATTATAGCATATTATTATATTAAAAAATTATTAACAATGATAATAACGGTGAATCTTATAGGATTTGAGAGACGACCATCGGAAGAGTGGGTATGAGAGAAGTACTACTCTCATTGCCATTTAGGGTTTTCAGAATATGTTAATCATTTAATGGGATACCACTTAAATAACTAAACGGCTGAGGGCAGAGACCTCTCACTGGACTTAACTGAATGGTTCAACCCATCACGGTCCATACAGACACAAAGTCCAATTAAATAATTCACCAATAATTTGTGTTTATTTATATTTGACCATAGTATAATTAATTAATAATTGATTATGTCAAATCATATTTGATTAATTAAATAATTAATCTAACAATCTGCCACTTGGATGACAATAATCAATCATTAAAAATGTTAACATTAGATTACTAACTATGGTCAAAATACTAATCAATCAAAAGAAAAGTAAGATTCAACGTTGCAGAAATTGTATCCGATAGGGAATCAAATAATACATGTTAAAGACTCACAACTTATATAAAGAATGATGAATTTAGAGTAACATATTTAAGTTAAGAAAAATATGTTATAAAGAATGGCCCATGCATATAAAAATGCTATTGATAAACTCCCACTACCCAAAATATAATAAGAATTATAAGTTTGTGGTCAATGATTTTACTAATGAGTTTTAAAATTAAAGGTCACAGAATATCCACATAGGTCTAAGAATAGTAATTATATATAGGCATATCCTATTACGAAAGTAATTATATTTAATCTTAAGTATCTTCATAACACAATATATTACTCGATACGAGTATTGATATTTACTTGTACTTTCATATTATGACCTAACAAATGTGGACTATTGAATATAGAATAACACAATATTATTGCATGTTAACGAATTATTGTGTCTTTTCAATATCGACCTAAACATCAAATTATGATGTTTCTTGAGATTAAGAGAATAATATATATTTCAGTATAATAAAATAAGACTTCTTAGAGTTATTATATATTTTGAAGTGTTTTTAGAATATCTCATATTGTATAATGCACGCGAGAATATATGACAATATAAGAATAATAATCTAAAATTTTTAAATTATATAATTATGTATACATGCACTTTCACTTATTCAATATAATAAATATTTATCAAAGTTCACTATTATTAAATTCCCGGATATACAATGCGATACTACTTTTATTTTTAGTGCAAAACTATACAGAGAAGTGGTTCTATAATATATCATTATTAGAGTTTTACAAACTCAACCACATTTTTTGTACGTAAATAGAATATATCATTATTTATATAATTTCACATGAAAGAGTATGATGGTCATATAAAAGATTTTCCATCATTTGAGTGAGATCAAATCCCTATAATTTTAAATATAATATAAGATTATATACAACATTTTAATAACTCACTCAAAACGCAAATGCTACAAATATAACTACACACATTTGAGAAACATATTATGTTATACGTAACGGAAAAATATGAGACTTTAATTTAACCCAAAATATCCTTTTTGGTCCTTCAACTTTACCTCGGGGTTCATTTTGGTCCCTTAATTTTAAAAAGTGTCATTTTGGTCCCTTAACTTTAAAAAGTGTCATTTTGGTCCCTTAACTCTTCAAAACGTTCCATATTAGTCATTTTGTCTTATTAGCGATGAATTTAGCGACTGATTTTTGAATTTTTCCGTCGCTAATAGGACGAAAAGGATTAATATGAAACGTTTTGAAGAGTTAAGGGATTAATATGACACTTTTTAAAGTTAAGGGACTAAAATGAACCCCGAGGTAAAGTTAAAGGACCAAAAAGAGTATTTTGTCTTAATTTAATTAATATTGAGGATATAATACAAGTAGTCATAAATTTCCATCAATAACATAAGACTAAAATATTCTCAATACAAGTCTCTATAAATTAATATTATATTAAACAAATAATATTTGTTTCTCATTTCTATGTGTTGCGGAGAAAATCGGATAACAAGCTATGAATTAACTTGCATCATATTTCTTTTACAACCGACTTTGATTTATCCAAAGGAAATGTTCAAGATCGTTTAAAAACCTAAAGGGGGAGATCTAAGGTTCGGGGGTTGGTTATACAAAGGAAATGTATTAGCACCCTATGTATCTGTAGTACTCTACAGGAACCTCTTGCTTAAATTTGTGTTATTCTATGTTTGCATGCTAAAGATAATTTGTACTAAGGGTAAAGGTAAAGACCTAAAGTATATACACTAAGTATGGTCTAAGGGTGTAAAAAGAAAATGTGGAATCCGAGAAGGGATCGGATGTGAAGGAAAAAGATGGAAAAAGAAAAAGGTAGCTCGCTAGGATCTCGCAATCCTATGCCTACGTATTCTCAAGGTGAACTTGAGAAATCAGAGCAATCGTAGTTCCCCTCAATGGGGGTAAAGAACTCTTGACTTTGGTCAAGGTTCCAGGGGAAAGTAGGGTTGAAAGCTTGAAAGCAAAGCTTGTAAGGATAAATTGGTTAGGAGAAAGAGATTAATGGCTATCTCTTGAAAGGATTGTGAAAGGTTGGACCGTCTTAAGGAAAATAGATTAATAGCTATCTCTTTGGGAATGTCAGGTTAGAAGGGAGAAGAGATTAATAGTTATCTCTTGTGAAATGGTTTGAGATTAACAGGGTATTTGAGCTATCTATGACATGAAGTCAATAGAGAGACTTTTCCTTTGGAAGGAGGGGAAAGCAGAAGGGCAAGGAGGAAAAACCTCGGGTCAAGTGTATAATAAACAGCAATATGTACAGTAAATGCATCAAAGATTAAAATAAAATGAATATTAGAAATTAACTAAAAAAATGAAAACTATGAAAATGTCAAGATAAAATTAAGAATTAATTAAAATTTAAATAAACAAAAATCCAATTAAAACTAATATAGATAAGTTCTAAAATTAATTAACTAAAATCTAAAAACTAATTCAAAACTAATTTTAATTCTAAAATCTAGTTTTAATTAAAAACTAAACTAAAGAAATCAAAATGGGCCAAGGTGAAGATAATTGTTGACTTAAGCCCAATTCAATAAAACATCAAAACCTGAATTCTCTAAGTAAAACACAATTAATGACGTTTTCACAATGAAGCTTCCCTCTTTCTAGTCTTGCGGAAACACTCGTAACACACAGTACTCACACTGGACCAAATGAAAATTAATATCACTCACACATTAATCTATACAATACTCACATGTATCTCTATTTGCCACAATCTAATTATTTGCAATATCTTTTCAAATTAGAAACTAAAACAAAATTTTTACATTTTTAATATATTAAATAATTAATAAAATAAAAAGTGTTAAAAATGAAATAATTAATATATTTTTCAATGTTACCAAAATAATAATAATAAAATACATTTTTATATCACAAAGCTTAATAAAACAAAAGATTAAAATATATTTTTGATATTTCTACATATTAAAATCAAAAAAAGAAATAAAAATTAAAATCATTAAATAAATAAAATAAAAGCAAAAGCTAAAAGAACTAACTAAAGATGTTTTTTTTCTCTTTTTTTTTTCAAAACTCATGTAACAGAGGAAAACTAATGTAAAAAACTAATGCATCTTTTTTTAACCTTTTTAAACTTTAAGCTCAACATGCCATGCATAGCAAGTGAAGAACAACTAATGCAGAAACCTTAGAACTCACTATAATAATTGAAAACAAAAAGATAAAACTTGTCACATGCTGCAACATAGTAATATAAACATGAATAATAACATTATTTACACTACATCATATTAGCTTTGACTAAACTCATAAGACACCCCAGCCATGCACCTCACGATTCACATGCCTTGCATTATTTTCAAAAAAGAACATCAATTAATCTAAATACAAGGCGTGTTAAACACAGGCCATACAAACTCAAATCATAATGTAATAGAAAACCAAACTATCAATCCAAAACAACACATACAAGAAGAAGGAAAACAAAACTAACCGAACCAAACCAGGTATACGTTATCAGAAGCTCGAGACAAGGACTTTTAATACCAGCGCATATGAAACTATAACCAAGCTAGTACTTCACATCCAAAGCATCATAAAATTACATACTTAAATAATAATAACAATGAAACACATTAGACAAATGGCCATACACAGAGATGAAAACAAAATATTACCTCAAGCTCCAAGCTTACAATTTTACAAGGAAATAAAAGATATGAACACCGAGTGCTCCTCCTCACACTGAATACGAGCGGTCGCCAAAATCGAACGAAGAACACAAACTATTTACACTGCTTAAAATTATACGTGCGCTGCTAAGGATGAAATAAAATGGCGGCCGCGGTTGTTACGAGAATGTGACACGGTGGTGATATGATGAAGATGAAACGCACGCAGCAAGTTACGTTGTGTTCAAACCGCGCAAAAAAGTGAGTTAGCAGTATGCTGTCATGGTTTTTGTGGATGAAGGTTATGTTTGGGACAACTAGCTGGGAAATATGGAAGTTTATGAAAGTGGTGGTCTTGAGCTTGTTTAGTGAAATATGTGGTTTATGAGAAAATGAGCAAGGTGAGTCTGAAGGTAAAGAAACAACGCAGATGGAGGGAGAAGATAGCCCAGTTATGGTGAGTGAGTTCACTGTTATGGTTTGATAATGGTGATGAGTGTGGCAACCGTGGTTTGAAGGAAAGAAGGTGAGCGTGAGAAGAATGAAGGCGAGAATAATGAGATGTTGAAAGTGTTTTTTGAGAGTGGAAATGGGAGTCTCAGTTTTGATGGTTCTATGAGGTTTTAAAGATGAGTGGGGAGAGAAAAGCATGGTGTTGTTTTGTCCGCATGAGGAGTGAGAGTAGATTGAAATAGGAAGAAGTGTGTTGTTGTTGTCACTACAGAAAAATGGGCTTGTGATGTCGCTGTTGCTTGTAGCAGAATTTCGGTTTTGGCATTGTGCAGAGCTTATGGCAAGGTTGTGGTAGCAACAGGGTCTATTTTTATGTAATGTTTTGTCTGGTGTGAAGCATGGAGTATGGTACGCAGGCTTAGTGTAGGTGTAGCACTTGTCTTGGCTTGTGGAGCATAGGCGTGGCAGAAAAGTGGGGTAGAGTGTTGTTTTGGAGCAAGTCACAAATCCGTGTAAAAAAAAGGGTTGTAACAAATAAAAATGAGAAAGATGGGAAAATAGATTTTTTGTATTTTTAGTATTAAAAAAAAGAAATCAGAATCTATGAATATTTTTATGAATTTTTTAACAGTAGAAAACAAATAAATGAGGACTAAATAAATTAACTAAACTAGATTAAACTAAAAATAAAAATTAAATTCAAATCATCATTAAATTTAAATTAAATTAAATTAAATTAATAAAAATTAAGCTAATTAAACTAAATTAAAATTAATCTAAAGTTAAAGTTAAACTACAATATAAAATAGAAGCTGGACTAAAGTTAGAATTAAATTAAATTTAAAACTAAAATTATAATTGACAATGAACTAACTATAAACTATGATAAAAACAAAATACTAAATTGAAATTAAATACCTAAATTCTAAACAAATCTAAGATGAATATGCAACTAAATACAAAAATAATAATAATAATAATAATAGCCAAAATCAAGTATGACATGGAGTGACAAATGCATAATTAGCGATCAATGCAATGTTTAACTAAAAATGCAAAAAAAACGATTTAAAATTATATGAAATGATCAGAAAAATCTAAGGGTAAAATTTGGGGTACAACAGTTGCCCCTATTTAAATAACTTTACCGGATGGCACGAGGGATGGAAATCCTCGAGAGATCAAGGTGAAAGATATTTAAATATAGCAAACCGAAACTTTTGCCCTTAGATGGAATGCAGATGCTAAGGACAAGCAATAGTCATGCAAATGCTGACATGCCATGAACTCTAATATGATGAAAATGATGGAATGCTAAATGCATAATGCAAACAAGAAAGAAAGCAGACAAGGACAAAGTCCACACAATGAGCAATCACTCACTGGGGATGACAACAACACTGGGGAAATCTAAAGGGATAGAACAACTGGTTCAAGCGTGACCGGCTGACACTGGGGAAATAGAAGATACTCCTACTGGGCATGGAGCCAGAAAGAAGATACGATCTCCACTGGGGATCAATTTGAAATGAAAGGATAGAAATCAGCAAAATATTTTCTGGGATTTTCTTATACTGAAGAGTTCAAACGGGATCTTCAAGAAAAACCAGAAAAGACAGAGAAAGAAACATCCAGAAAAACATCAGATGGCAAAAGAAACCAGTCACCCAATAATGGCTTTGAATGAAAGGTACAATCACCATATCTGATAATGGCTTCAGATGAAAGTGAACAAGGTAAAGAAACCAGACATCCAATAATGGCTTTGAACGAAAGGTGAAAATCACAGCATCTGATAATGGCTTTAGGGGAATGTGAACAGAGATTACATTCAAGAATGGCTTTGAATACAAAGAAACCAGTCACCCAATAATGGCTTTGAATGAAAGGTATGACTCACCATATCTAATAATGGCTTTAGATAAAAGTGAACAAAGACCCGATCTGGTAAAATATCAGAAAGAGACACACATCCGGAAAGGCGTCGGATGGTAAAGAAACCAGACATCCAATAACGGCTTTGAATGAGAGGTATGACTCACAATATCTAATAATGGCTTTAGATAGAAGTGAACATAGACTCGATCTGAAAAACATCAGAAAGAGAGACACATCCGAAAGAGCATCAGATGGTAGAGAAACCAGTCATCCAATAACGGCTTTGAATGAAAGATACAAATCACAATATCTAATAATGGCTTTAGATAAAGCAAACAAAGACTCGATCTAAAAAAAACACCAGAAAGAGAAACACATCCGAAAAAGCATCAGATGATGAAAGCAATGTCATTCCGGAAAAGCATCAGAAAAAGAAACACATCCGGATAGGCATCGGATGGTAAAGGAACCAGACATCCAATAGCGGCTTTGAATGAAAGGTACAATCACAACATCTAATCAAGGTTTTAGATGAATGTGAACAAAGATTCGATCTGAAAATCATCAGAAAGAGAGAAAACCAAACAGCCAATCAAGGTTTTGAATGAAAGGCACAATCACAATATCTAATCAAGGTTTTAGATGAAAGTGAACAAAGTAAAGAAACCGGACATCCAATAATAGCTTTGAATGAAACGTATAATCACAACATCTAATCAAGGTTTTAGACGAATGTGAACAAAGACTCGATCTGAAAATTATCAGAAAGAGAGAAAACCAAACATCCAATCAAGGTTTTGAATGAAAGGCACAATCACAATATCTAATCAAGGTTTTAGATGAAAGTGAACAAAGTAAAGAAACCAGACATCCAATAATAGCTTTGAATGAAAGGTACAATCACAACATCTAATCAAGGTTTTAGACGAATGTGAACAAAGACTCGATCTGAAAATTATCAGAAAGAGAGAAAACCAAACATCTAATCAAGGTTTTGAATGAAAGGCACAATCACAATATCTAATCAAGGTTTTAGATGAAAGTGAACAAAGTAAAGAAACCAGACATCCAATAATAGCTTTGAATGAAAGGTACAATCACAACATCTAATCAAGGTTTTAGACGAATGTGAACAAAGACTCGATCTGAAAATTATCAGAAAAAGAGAAAACCAAACATCCAATCAAGGTTTTGAATGAAAGGCACAATCACAATATCTAATCAAGGTTTTAGATGAAAGTGAACAAAGTAAAGAAACCAGACATCCAATAATAGCTTTGAATGAAAGGTACAATCACAACATCTAATCAAGGTTTTAGACGAATGTGAACAAAGATTCGATCTGAAAATTATCAGAAAGAGACAACTAAGAATGGTATTGGAGTGGAAGAATGTAAAAAAAAAAAAATCCAGGAATAGCACTGGAATGGAATGGACAAGTAATGTTTTGGTAGGCGCCAAGTAAGTTGGACTTTGACCACCAGGTAAGATGTGGATAATAACACGACCTCGGGAGAAATGCAAATGAGGATGAAACACTCATGCTATGCATATGTATATGAATTATGTAGATGATATGATCAAATGCAAATGTGAATGTAATGTCGACGACACAGCTAGACTCCTTTGGTAAGAAGACAAGACTGGAAAACTGATTCCTCAACACGGAGATCACTGCCATTCTCCTTGGGGACTAGGGATGCTACTGCTGAACACACCTCTGCCACACGGGTAAACTGTATCAAGTTGATGATCCTTGTAGGAAGGATGGAGAGCTGCTCGAGGATTCTTCAAGTAAACTGCCCCAGATTAGCTGACTGTTGTAGATGAGCTGATCACTGCTTCAGCTTGTCTGATTCTGAAAATGATTGTTTCACTGTGCGCTTGCAAAGCTTGCCCCAGTCTGAGTCTTGAAAGGTGATTGTTTTACTGTACACTGGGAAAGCTTGCCCCAGCCTGAGTCTTGAAAAATCTTCTGTATAAACCAAATCTGAGAAGTCGCCATTAAACCACAAATCTTGAACTGATTCTCAATAGGATATGGAAAGAACTTGCCCCTGATTGGATCACCGACCAAGTTTCTCAAATGTTTGAAAATTCCTTGAAAAGAAAGCTAGTTTGCAAACAACAGCATTTGTACAGACATGGTAAATGTAAAGTTCATGCAACTTTTGAAATCAAAATCATTTTCAAAAAGATGCAAAGCACAATGAGTCATCGGTCCGAACACGGCGGTTCAAGACACTAAAGTGAAAGGTAAGGCACAAGGTGTAGTGCCAAAACAGATGATCCGCAGAGATCTTTTGGAGTCAGTTTACGCAACCTTGTTGTAGTATGCTTTCAAAATAACCTCGCTTCAATTAGGTCTTTTGAGGGTTATAACATGGTCTGGTTCATGGTTTATGAAACAAAGGATAAAGGCTCAAAGTTTATTTGTGACCCACTCAATCTACGTGATGAACTTCAGTCTTATGCTCAGTTAACTCGAACTATACACTCAGGTTTCCACATGCTGGAAATTGCCCTGATGATAACAATGATGATGGTTCAAAAGTTTAAAGGACTTGAGATGGCAGTCACTGCTTTCTTATAACTTTTGGTTGTTTTTGATGAGGACCTTAGTCAACTCGTTTTGTCTTTGAGGATTTTGGTAATTTCTTGATTGATTCTTTTTTGTTATCCCTAACTTTTGCCTGAACTGTGTTATTTGAGCTTACAGTCAGCAGGATGCCCCAATTTTGCCTAAGTCTCCTTCATAGGTTTTGACTTAGCGGGCTCTTATTTTGAATCTCTTCTTTTTTTGTTAGTGACTGTCTGATTTGATGATTACAGTGAACCATCATTGGCATTTGAATTTGAAAGACATCTTCGACACTTGCTTGCTGTGTGCGAAGGAAAACTGTAAGTGCAACATTTTGTTGAAAGTCGTCTTGCATGAAGCTCTTGTAATTGAATACACAAATCAAGTTAACTGAGAACTACCCTGCCCCAGGTTAAAATTGCGGGTTTTTATTTGTAAAGAAAAGAAACTCCTACTTCAAGGCTCGAAGGGGTTAAAGAGGGGTTATCTTACTTATGTCTCCGGTGTTTGGGAGTTAAAACAATGCCTTACATCGTCAGCAAAGTTTTGATTTGAAAGCATACCAACAGCAATTATGAGTATAACGTTTTCATCATCCTCCCTCCAATCTTTGCATAATCAAAAGGAAAGTGGAAAAGAGATCAAGTATTTTAAAAAAGAAAGCATAAAGATGTAAATAACAAACATAAATGAATTGACTCAAAAAGTTGCAATGCTCATTTCATTAATTGTGAAAGTACAAACATAATTGAAGGCAAACAGCCATTACAAAATAAGGAAAATGCAAACAATAAGAAACAAGGCCTAGTGACTAATCAACACAAGGACGAGCTATCCTGTCTGAAACACTGGCTTTTAGGGGGATAATCTGCTGAAGTCGACTGAAGCTTCACTTGGCGTGCCCTGGCAGAGGATTGTTCTGAACATTGGGATTGTCTTTAAAGGAGAGGATTTTGTTCCTCATCAGCTCTTGTACTCTAGCCTTCAATGCAAAGCAATTTTCCAAGTCATGACCTGCACCACCTTGATGGTATTCACAATGGAGATCAGCCCTGTAGCCGGCTGGAAGAGGATTTGGAGGAGGAGGCAAAGGCCTTGTGGTAATCAAACCTTGCTCAACCAGACCGGGATAAAGCTTAGTGTATGTCATGGGAATAGGGTCAAAATGATTATTACGGTACTGAGTTTGTCCAACAAATGAACGTTGAGGAGCTTGAGCTGGTTATGGAGCAGTAACCACAGGAGTAACAGCAGCAATAGTAGGGTGAACAACATACCGAGGTTGAGGACGAGGCCTTCTCACTTCAAACATTACAGCATTAGTCTGTTCTTCCTTCTTCTTCTGAAAGTTCCCAAAGGATTTCTTTACAGCATTGGAAGATTCAGCAGCCTTGGATATTTTTCCTTTCTTAAGACCTTCCTCGAGCCTCTGGCCAATAGTAACCAAATCAGTGAAATTAGAGGAAACACTTCCAACCATCTTTTCCCAATAGAACGGGGACAGGGTGTCCATGAACATTCCAGTTAATTCTTTCTCACCCAAAGGAGGTTCAACTTGAGAAGCCAATTCTCTCCAGCGCTGAGCATACTCCTTAAAGGATTCTTTCTCATGTTGACTCATATTTTGCAGCTGACAGCGATCAGGAGCCATGTCAAGGTTATACTTGTATTGCTTCATGAAGGCGTTGGTGAGATCTTGGAAGCTGTGGATAGAGTTTTGCTCAAGACCCATGTACCATTTGAGCGATGCTCCACTCAAGCTGTCTTGAAAACAGTGGATTAGCAATTTCTGGTCCTTGGCATGAGCAGTCATCCTGCGAAGATACATGACCACATGAGCTCTTGGGCAAGAGTAACCCTTGTACTTCACAAAATCTGGGGTGGTGAACTTAGGAGGTATAACAAGGTCTGATACTAAGCACATGTTGTCCGCATCCACATTAAAGAAGTCATTACCCTCAACAGCTTTGAGTCTCTTCTCTATGCTCTGAAACTGCTCTCGGACAACTTCGGGTTCAACAAAGTCCTCATGGTCCTCACCTTGGGCACTTGCAGCGTTGTACTCATAAAGGGGATTCTCGAAAGAAGCTCGAATAGTCTGTGGAACAGCATGAACCACAGGTCTGGGCTGGGTGAAAACGGGAGCTTGAAACACTGGCATAGCATTCTGACCAACCATAGCAGTAGATGCAAGAGGTGGAGAATAGTTGTGTGGCAAACCAAACTCTGGCCAAGTTGAAGGTGGCACTTGAACTGGTGGAGGATCAGCAGTTGAAACTTCCTGGATGACTGTCCTTTGGGGAGGCTCCCCTCTAGCAAGCAAAACTTGAAGCATCTCAGTGAGTTTAGTCACGCTCGACTTAAGGTCATCGATCTCCATTCGGACCTCAGCATTGTGTGCCTCTTGCTCTGACATCCTTCGTCTGTAGTTAGCTCTAGTCTGGTATCGGTGTCGAGGAATCAGTTTGACGACTCACGGGTGATACTGGAAGATGGAGACAACTGGAGATGAGTAACTGGACCGACAGACGCATGCAATGAATCATGTAAAGATGCAAATGATATGCAATGCAATGCAAACCAACTGGTTTCAAGGAACGCAAAAGCAAGTTGCAAACATTTTTTTTGAAAGCTGAAGAGTTTTGCTTTAAAAACCATGATCTTTATTGATCTTTACAAAGAAAAAGCGCATGAATTCCTTGAAACCAGAGGGCTATCATGAATGTATGCACAAACACGCATATACAGGTATTCACATATTCACACATATATACAGGGAAACAAATGAGGGCTTAGGTTTGAAGATCACGAGCATGGAGCCATGGTCTACCCGTCCCAAAAGGTGTGTACTATGGGTTTTCATCTGTAGAACAGGGTTCTAAAAAGTTCCCAGAGTCTACAATCCATCTTTCGGATTTTAAAGATTTCCCAGATGACTTGGTAATCGATAAAATTCTCAAGAGGACCTCGTCTGAGTGTAGTATCGCGTGACAACCAATTCAGAAATAGACTCCATCATGGTCTCCGCACTACATCTAAAAGGCTTAAGTGGGGTTTGGTAACTACGGTTCTCAGTATCCCGGGCACCCAGGTCGAGAGTAGCAAGCTTTCACGAACGAATTCGTTCAACATAGCAAGACTCGAGAGGGCCTCAACTGAGTGATGGTGTTTATCAATTCGACCTTTCAGGATTCGACTCCCTCAAAGCCTCCTTGAATACCATCGTCCTATCATAAGTGTACTCTCAAGTCCGGGTTAGGACTTATCTCACCACTCAAAAGTAGTACCCTGCACACAGAAGATCCCAAGCAGAAACAGGTATACAGATATATACAGATATAAATATACAAATGTACAAGCAAGCAAACATATAAATAACACAAATACAAACAAGATAGGCTTAACCCTCTTAGGAAAGGACCAGCAATAGGTCTAACTTTATCCCCAGTGAAGTCGTCATTTCTGTTGCGGTGAAAATCGGATAACAAGCTATGAATTAACTTGCATCATATTTCTTTTACAACCGACTTTGATTTATCCAAAGGAAAGGTTCAAGATCGTTTAAAAACCTAAAGGGGGAGATCTAAGGTTCGGGGGTTGGTTATACAAAGGGAAGGTATTAGCACCCTATGTATCTGTAGTACTCTACAGGAACCTCTTGCTTAAATTTGTGTTATTCTATGTTTGCATGCTAAAGAATCTGTACTAAGGGTAAAGGTAAAGACCTAAAGTATATACATTAAGTATGGTCTAAGGGTGTAAAAAGAAAATGTGGAATCCGAGAAGGGATCGGATGTGAAGGAAAAAGATGGAAAAAGAAAAAGGTAGCTCGCTAGGATCTCGCAATCCTATGCCTACGTATTCTCAAGGTGAACTTGAGAAATCAGAGCAATCGTAGTTCCCCTCAATGGGGGTAAAGAACTCTTGACTGTGGTCAAGGTTCCAGGGGAAAGTAGGGTTGAAAGCTTGAAAGCAAAGCTTGTAAGGATAAATTGGTTAGGAGAAAGAGATTAATGGCTATCTCTTGAAAGGATTGTGAAAGGTTGGACCGTCTTAAGGAAAAGAGATTAATAGCTATCTCTTTGGGAATGTCAGGTCAGAAGGGAGAAGAGATTAATAGCTATCTCTTGTGAAATGGTTTGAGGTTAACAGGGTATTTGAGCTATCTATGACATGAAGTCAATAGAGAGACTTTTCCTTTGGAAGGAGGGGAAAGCAGAAGGGCAAGGAGGAAAAACCTCGGGTCAAGTGTATAATAAACAGCAATATGTACAGTAAATGCATCAAAGATTAAAATAAAATGAATATTAGAAATTAACTAAAAAAATGAAAAATATGAAAATGTCAAGATAAAATTAAGAATTAATTAAAATTTAAATAAACAAAAATCCAATTAAAACTAATATAGATAAGTTCTAAAATTAATTAACTAAAATCTAAAAACTAATTCAAAACTAATTTTAATTCTAAAATCTAGTTTTAATTAAAAACTAAACTAAAGAAATCAAAATGGGCCAAGGTGAAGATAATTGTTGACTTAAGCCCAATTCAATAAAACATAAAAAACCTGAATTCTCTAAGTAAAACACAATTAATGACGTTTTCACAATGAAGCTTCCCTCTCTCTAGTCTTGCGGAAACACTCGTAACACACAGTACTCACACTGGACCAAATGAAAATTAATATCACTCACACATTAATCTATACAATACTCACATGTATCTCTATTTGCCACAATCTAATTATTTGCAATATCTTTTCAAATTAGAAACTAAAACAAAATTTTTACATTTTTAATATATTAAATAACTAATAAAATAAAAAGTGTTAAAAATGAAATAATTAATATATTTTTCAATGTTACCAAAATAATAATAATAAAATACATTTTTATATCAAAAAGCTTAATAAAACAAAAGATTAAAATATATTTTTGATATTTCTACATATTAAAATCAAAAAAAGAAATAAAAATTAAAATCATTAAATAAATAAAATAAAAGCAAAAGCTAAAAGAACTAACTAAAGATGTTTTTTTTCTCTTTTTTTTTTCAAAACTCATGTAACAGAGGAAAACTAATGTAAAAAACTAATGCATCTTTTTTTAACCTTTTTAAACTTTAAGCTCAACATGCCATGCATAGCAAGTGAAGAACAACTAATGCAGAAACCTTAGAACTCACTATAATAATTGAAAACAAAAAGATAAAACTTGTCACATGCTGCAACATAGTAATATAAACATGAATAATAACATTATTTACACTACATCATATTAGCTTTGACTAAACTCATAAGACACCCCAGCCATGCACCTCACGATTCACATGCCTTGCATTATTTTCAAAAAAGAACGTCAATTAATCTAAATACAAGGCGTGCTAAACACAGGCCATACAAACTCAAATCATAATGTAATAGAAAACCAAACTATCAATCCAAAACAACACATACAAGAAGAAGGAAAACAAAACTAACCGAACCAAACCAGGTATACGTTATCAGAAGCTCGAGACAAGGACTTTTAATACCAGCGCATATGAAACTATAACCAAGCTAGTACTTCACATCCAAAGCATCATAAAATTACATACTTAAATAATAATAACAATGAAACACATTAGACAAATGGCCATACACAGAGATGAAAAAAAAAATATTACCTCAAGCTCCAAGCTTACAATTTTACAAGGAAATAAAAGATATGAACACCGAGTGCTCCTCCTCACACTGAATACGAGCGGTCGCCAAAATCGAACGAAGAACACCAACTATTTACACTGCTTAAAATTATACGTGCGCTGCTAAGGATGAAATAAAATGGCGGCCGCGGTTGTTACGAGAATGTGACACGGTGGTGATATGATAAGATGAAACGCACGCAGCAAGTTACGTTGTGTTCAAACCGCGCAAAAAAGTGAGTTAGCAGTATGCTGTCATGGTTTTTGTGGATGAAGGTTATGTTTGGGACAACTAGCTGGGAAATATGGAAGTTTATGAAAGTGGTGGTCTTGAGCTTGTTTAGTGAAATATGTGGTTTATGAGAAAATGAGCAAGGTGAGTCTGAAGGTGAAGAAACAACGCAGATAGAGGGAGAAGATAGCCCAGTTATGGTGAGTGAGTTCACTGTTATGGTTTGATAATGGTGATGAGTGTGGCAACCGTGGTTTGAAGGAAAGAAGGTGAGCGTGAGAAGAATAAAGGCGAGAATAATGAGATGTTGAAAGTGTTTTTTGAGAGTGGAAATGGGAGTCTCAGTTTTGATGGTTCTATGAGGTTTTAAAGATGAGTGGGGAGAGAAAAGCATGGTGTTGTTTTGTCCGCATGAGGAGTGAGAGTAGATTGAAATAGGAAGAAGTGTGTTGTTGTTGTCACTACAGAAAATTGGGCTTGTGATGTCGCTGTTGCTTGTAGCAGAATTTCGGTTTTGGCATTGTGCAGAGCTTATGGCAAGGTTGTGGTAGCAACAGGGTCTATTTTTATGTAATGTTTTGTCTGGTGTGAAGCATGGAGTATGGTACGCAGGCTTAGTGTAGGTGTAGCACTTGTCTTGGCTTGTGGAGCATAGGCGTGGCAGAAAAGTGGGGTAGAGTGTTGTTTTGGAGCAAGTCACAAATCCGTGTAAAAAAAAGGGTTGTAACAAATAAAAATGAGAAAGATGGGAAAATAGATTTTTTTGTATTTTTAGTATTAAAAAAAAGAAATCAGAATCTATAAATATTTTTATGAATTTTTTAACAATAGAAAACAAATAAATGAGGACTAAATAAATTAACTAAACTAGATTAAACTAAAAATAAAAATTAAATTCAAATCATCATTAAATTTAAATTAAATTAAATTAAATTAATAAAAATTAAGCTAATTAAACTAAATTAAAATTAATCTAAAGTTAAAGTTAAACTACAATATAAAATAGAAGCTGGCCTAAAGTTAGAATTAAATTAAATTTAAAACTAAAATTATAATTGACAATGAACTAACTATAAACTATGATAAAAACAAAATACTAAATTGAAATTAAATACCTAAATTCTAAACAAATCTAAGATGAATATGCAACTAAATACAAAAATAATAATAATAATAATAGCCAAAATCAAGTATGACATGGAGTGACAAATGCATAATTAGCGATCAATGCAATGTTTAACTAAAAATGCAAAAAAAAATGATTTAAAATGATATGAAATGATCAGAAAAATCTAAGGGTAAAATTTGGGGTACAACACTATGTAAATGACATGTTAAATTCTCCCACTTGATAGAGAATGATAGTTGAATTATTAATATAAGAGTTTTAAAATATTTAAATAAATACTCAATTATTTTCTCTATCACACACTGATCATGTCAAATAATGTCACACCAATGGGGCATGTCCATCACTTACATAATACAAAGAGAATTGAAATCCATTTTAAAAAAAAAATATTGAATAAAAATGATTGGATTTTATAAAGTATTCCATGTCTTTAAAATAATTTCTTATTTCTCAAATAATACTTTCAACAATTTCAAATAAGAAATTTAACAATGTACAAATATTATGTTACAAAAAGATTCTAATACCGATATATAGGATACTCTAACTATAATTTACATAATTATAAACCATAAGTACATTAAATAAATAAATTATATTATTAATAACATATCAATAGGGTATAACTATTATCAATATAATAATCAATATAGTTAAAATAAATTTATTTATTTTATTAAACAAAATTTGTATAATTGTACCCACAATAGACAAGTTACTATCATACGAATTAAGAATACTTATATTTTATTCAAAATAGAAAAATTTACAAAATTGTATCCACGATAGGTGAGATTAGAATTATACAAATCAATTGTGATTACTTAATTTCTAGAATAAAATTCATAAAATAATAAGATTTCAAATATACTCATAAAACTAGATAATTATTGATTTATTTGAGTATATAACAAGAAATCAATTTACGACAATTATAGAGAGTTTTTATTTTAAAATAATCTGAAAAATTAATAATTTTATATAAGTGCACATTTTATAATTTTCCAAAGGATTAGATGATATTAGATAAAAAATTATCCTTATATGGAATTCTATAATAAGTCATAAGAGATCCAAAATAATAATTAAATTACAACTAACCTCGAGAGTATGACATTCATAATTAAAAAAGAGTTATTGAACTTTAGTAACTTTACAATATTATAGTATCATCTCAAAAACTATTCATAAATAAAGAATAAACCGTTATATCAATATATAAGGCTCAAATTATAAAGTAACATAATGCAAGGATAATATAATTTACTGTTGTGAATAAGGATGCCTTCAAACAAAGTATTAAACGGTTTCTTTATATGCAAAAAACACACAAGGGTTAAGGTTAACGGAAAAACAAGAGAAACACAACAAGGATTGGTTATAAATTGTTATTCTTTCCTTTCTCCTTAAAACAAGGATTACAAGTATATAAGAATAACAAACTAACCTCTCTCACCCTTATTAGGTTTTGGCACACTTCAAGATGAGAGATTAATATGTTATTTATAATAAAACCTAGCACACCACCTTCTGAAGTGTTGCTTTCCAACTGATTGATGTGCAAAACATAGTGAACACATATCCAGAAATAGATTTTCTGGAATCCATACAACCTGCATAATCAGAGTCGACATATCCTTCGATTGCTGCTTTACTATCATCACCCAAGGCTCCACCATAAATTAGGAATCTATTCAGAGACCCATTTATGTACCTTAAAATCCACTTCAATGCTTGCCAGTGAGCCTTTCCAGGATTCGACATGTACCTATTTACAAGACTTACTGCATATGCTACGTCGGGTCTAGTACAGACCATATCATACATAAAAAAACCAACTATATTAACATATGGAATTCTATTCATATAAGTTCTTTCGACATTAGTACTGGGACACTGATCTATACTCAGCTTGAATTGAGGGTTTGTCAGAGTCACAACAGGTTTTGAATTCGACATACCATAATTTTCGAGAATCTTCCGTAGGTATGCCTCTTGAGATAAGCATAATTTTGACTACTTTCTATCTCTTCAGATGTCAATCCCAAGAATCCTGGATGCAGCCCCCAGATCCTTTATTTTGAACTCCTTATTGAGTTCAGCCTTCACCCTTATTACCTCTTCGACATTGTTGCTTGCTATTATAATATCATCCACATTAAGCAACAAAATAACAAATGAATTACCAGGTCAAAATCTGAAGTAAACACAGTGGTCGAACTGACTTCTAATGAAACTTATGCGTGCCATGAACTTGCGAATCTCCTATTCCACTGTCGAGGAGATTGTTTTAGTCCATATAATGATCTCTTCAGTTTACACACATAATCTTCCTCCCCCTTTTCGACATACCCTTCAGGTTGCCTCATCAGGATTGTTTCATCTAGATCACCATACAAGAACGCAGTCTTCACATCCATCTGTTCTAGTTCAAGGTCGAACAGTGCCACTATGGCAAGTAACATTCGAATGGATATGTGCTTCACAACAGGCGAGAACACATCGTTGAAGTCAACACCTTCTTTCTGAGTGAATCCCCTAGCAACTAACCTTGCCTTGTATCTCTTCGACGCCACTCCTTTGATTCATTCCTTAACTTTGAAAATCTATTTACAGCTGACTAACCTGGCTCCAGCAGGTTTCTTGATCAGTTCCCATGTGTTGTTATCATGAAGAGATTTCATCTCATCATCCATGGCCTTCATCCATTCAGTCTTCTTTCGACTCCTCATAACTTCCTTATAATCTCTAGGTTCTTCTTCAAGAACCTCACTTGCAGAGATCAAGGCATAAGCTATAAGATCTGCATACCAAAGTATCTAAGGTGGCTTGATGACTCTCCTCGACCTATCTCTTGCTAGCAGGTAGTCATTATCAGTCTCCTCATCTTCGACAGCATCTTCTGCTTCTTCTTCGACTTCACCTGGGGCACGCAATTCAGCATCAACATGCTCCACCTCAACAGGAATCTTTTCCTGTTCCAGCTCTTAGTGAGCATCATCAGTTTTCTTGAAAGCCATCTCAGCTTCATTGAAAACTACATCTCGACTGGTGATACACCTCTTGTGACCTGGCTCTATGCACCATAGCCTATAAGCTTTGACTCCTTTAGGGTATCCCATGAACATGCACTTCAGAGCTCTAGGTTCAACCTTGTCTTGCCTAATATGAGCATAGGCCACACAGCCAAATACTCTCAGTCTGTCGAGACTAGGTGGTTGTCCCAACCAAACTTCCTCAGGTGTCTTCATATCTAACGCCATCGAAGGACATCTGTTTATCAGATATATTGCTGTCGAAACAGCCTCCGCCCAAAACACATTCTTTAATCCAGCACTAACCAACATGCATCTAACCCTTTCAAGGATTGTTCGATTGAATCTCTCAGCTAAGCCATTTTGTTGAGGAGTACCTACTACAGTCTTATGCCTTGCAATCCCAGACTCAACACAGTAACTGTCGAATGCTTTGTTGCAGAACTCAAGGCCATTGTCAGTTCTCAACCTCTTAACCTTTCTGCCAGTTTGAGTTTCGACCAGAGCCTTCCAACTTTTGAAATTCTCAATAGTTTCATCCTTCGTCTTCTGAATGAATACCATAGCTTTCTGGAATAGTCATCAACGATGGATAAAAAATACCTTGCACCTGAGTGTGAAGGATTCCTTGCAGGCCCCCAAAGATCAGTATGAATGTAATCAAGGGATCCATGTGTTCTTTGCTTGCCTTTGTTAAACTTCGCCCTACAGGATTTACCAAATACACAAGATTCACAAAACTCCAACTTTTCGACTTTGTCACCACCTACCAGGTTCTGTTTCCCCAATTCGACCAGTCCTCTTTCGCTGACATGGTCCAATCTCATGTGCCATAATTCTGTCTTCGACACAGGTTTCGTGGATGCAACATTTTTCGAACCACTTACAACCTCAGCCTCAAGGGTATACAAGCCTTGTCTTTTCACGCATCTCAAAACTTCCTTCGACCCCTTCATGACTCTTAGGATATTTTTTTCTCCTTGAAAAACATATCCCTTTTTGTTGAATCACTAAGAAAAATCAGATTTCTCTTCAAATCAGGTACATACCTGACTTCAGTCAATAGTCTTATTGACTCATCATGGAGCTTGAATATCAAATATCCAATACCTGCAATTTTACAAGCTTTGTTGTTTCCCAGCAGCACTGATCCACCATCTTGATCACATAGCTCCTCGAACAAATCTTTGTTTGGAGTCATGTGCCAAGTGCAACCTGAATCCATAATCCACTCTTTTCTTGAGTCGCTGCTTGAAACCACCAGGACATCAGATGAGTCGAAGTCATCTTGAATAATGGTTGAGTTACCATTATCCTTACCTCCATGATCTTTCAAGCATTCAGGGCACACCTTTCTTGTGTGACCCTCCTTCTTACAGTGATAACATCGAAAACCAGATGTTTCGCCACTATAAGACTTCTGTTCACTTTTACCTTTCTTCTTGTCGAACTTACCATCCTTTCGCAAGAATTTTCCCTTAATGGCCAAACCTTCACCAACCGTCGAAGGTTTATGCTCCTTTCGTTCGTTCAGGTCCTTAGAATACAAAACTGATTGAACTTCTTCAAAGGTCAGGGACTCCCTTCCATACAAGAGAGTTTCTTTGAAGTGAGCATGTGTTCTAGGCAAAGCACACAACAACAACAACAATGCTTGATCTTCATCATCGATCTTCACATCAATATTTTCAAGATCAAGAATCAGCTTGTTGAATATATCCAACTGCTCAGCCAGCGCTTTATCTTCACTCATCTTGAATGAATACAAGGCTTGCTTCAGGTAGAGTCGATTCACCAAAGATTTGGTCATGCACAAGCTTTCAAGGTTTACCCATAACCCCATTGTCGTCGTCTCCTTTGATACCTGTCGAAGAACCTTATCATCAAGGCTCAACAATATTGCGCTGTGTGCTTTCTCTATCATGGAAGTCTTTTCTTTTTCCGTTAACGCAACGTCCATGGCTGCCATTCCCTTCAATGCTTCCAAACAACCCTGCTGAACCAGTAGGGCATTCATCTTCAAGCGCCACAGACCGAAATCGTTCACTTCTGTGAACTTTTCAATCTCATACTTTATTGAAGACATCTTCTCCACGCTCACCGCACCAATTTGTTGTGAATAAGGATACCTTTAAACAAAGTATTAAACGGTTTCTTTATATGCAAGAAACACAAAAGGGTTAGGGTTAACGGAAAAACAAGAGAAACACAACAAGGATTGGTTATAAACTGTTATTCTTTCCTTTCTCTTTAAAACAAGGATTACAAGTATACAAGAATAACAAACTAACCTCTCTCACCCTTATTAGGTTTTGTCACACTTCAAGATGAGAGACTAGTATGCTATTTATAATAAAACCTAGCACACTAAACTAATGGGCCTTTAACAAATTACCCATTGCAAGCTAACTTAGGGTACAAGCTAACTTAAACAATTAGATCCTTAACACAAGGCCCAATTCAACATGCTAACAAACCTAGCAATATTAACTAATGCATGTTAGAACAGACTTCGACTACAACACACATTACTTTGACAATAGCATGCAAACTGACTTCGACCTCATGCTTAATTCCTGTCGAACCAGAAGCTACCCTTCGACCATACTAAAGTTCGATCCAATATCTCACATTTACATTTTCCTAAAAATTTCTCAAAAAAATTATTGTAGTCGAGGTTAGAGAATATGTGATTAAAATAATATACAATTCTCATATTAATTAATCACTATATGTATGTAAATAAATTTATTTGTCCAATATAATCAAAAAAGAATAATTTGGGCACCAAAAGAGTAACACTAGATACTTTTCAATATAAATATTTGACACATTTTTTAAAACACATAATGATTCATCATAACAATAGCTACTTTACCGCATTAATATTTGATTAATTTTGCAAAAACACTGCCTTTATTAATTCAGTATTTTATCTTTGGTTTAAATCTAGAATGATAATCATTGCAGAATGAAGCATTGAACTATGCACAAAAGAATTTATCATCATCTAAAAGGCAAATTATAATTGAAACGAGGAGAGATAGTCACAATATCAATATGATATTTGTATGAGTCAAAAACAATAAGAATAATCTAAGAGCAATTACAAGTTCATAATCTCATTCAATTCAAAGAAATCCTAAATTCAAAATTGATTAGTTCAATAATATGGATTTATGGAAACACCTTTTAGAATCAATGTGTACGATCATGAAAAATCAAAAACTGAATACGATGATATTGGTTGGAAACATACATTATTTATAATATATCCAGATCAATAATAATTATACTTAATTTATATGAGAATAATAAGAATATAAAATAGTTCTCATTCATTCAAAAAGTATAATATTATCTAAGAGTAAAGAATAACAAACATAAACCCTTGATAAAATTTGTTCATTGAGATAAACAAAAATATGGTTGATTAATTCAAAGTCTGATCCAAATAAATTAGAGCTTATGTGATTCAACATGTAAAAAATTATATTTTAATAGCGATAATATGTATTTGTTTAGATCTGATACCAATTGATGAATTTCAAATAATTGGATAGATACAAATTATACTATAATTATATTAAAGAATAATCAACAATGATAAGAACGGTGTATTTTGTGGGATTTGAGAGACGACTATCGAAAGAGTGAGTATGAGAGAATTACTACTCTCATTGTCGTTTAGAGTTTTCAGAATATGTTAATCGTTTAATGAGATAACACTTAAATAATTAAATGGTTGAAAGCAATGTCCTTTCATTAGGTTTTACTGAATGATCCAATCTATCACGGCTCATTCAAATACCAAGTCCAATTAAATAATTCATCAATAATTAGTGTTTATTTACAATTGACTATAATATAATTAATTAATAATTGATTATGTCAATCCATAATTAATTAATTAAATAATTAATTTAACAATTGTTATACCTGATACCCCTATGATTGTAGGGAATTGCATTGACATTAGAGATGTGTAAAAGATATCACTACCTTTTGGGGTCCAGGATGATTTAGAAGTTATTTGCAAAGCCTGAGAAGATTCAGATGAGTAAGGAAGCGAGTTCATGCTAGTCATTTCTAAAGAGCATAAAAAGAAGAATGAAATAATATCTATGAGTGCAATTCCTTGTTCCACCCATTCCAATAGTGCTCAACCTCATATATCATTACGAAGTTCTTTTATTTTAACTTGAGGCGCATAGGAAACCACAAACCAAAAGCTTCCTTGAAGAATTATTCTCATTCTCATACAGGCACGAATATACATGTATGCCATTAGGGGCAAGTGCCCCCACCAAATCACTTATCTTATTAGAAATCATTTAAAAAGTTTGCTTCTTACTCAATAAAATACAAGTAATGCCCCCACAAAAGAAATAGTATTTTTCTAAATATACATAAATTAGTTATTGGTTGTTTTGTTACATATTAAAACAAAGATAAAAGAAAAAATTATACAATAATTTCAAAATATAATGACTTGTGGATATCTTTTTGTATATATTTAAACATTTTTTTATTTTTTTTATATAGAATAAAAAAATTATGAAAGTTTAAACTTTTCACACAATGATTTTATTATTTTTACATTGATATATTTATTTTTTATATAAATATTTATAATAGTATATATAGTTTGCCCCCACAAATTAAAATTTCTGAATCCGTCTCTGTTCTCATAATTCATATTTCATTTTTTTAGCGCAACCTATGGTTGCAATTGAGAAGATTCCTTTGTGGTTTTGGAAGAATTTGGGGAATGACAGGTATTGTGTGAATAATAGAAATATACAAGCGCTAAATATTTGGGGACGTTGGAGAAGGGATAGCAAGCCTCAACTTATTTTTGTCTCTAAATAATCTCTTGTGTTGGAGCTTTTATCAAGACATACACATGTTTTCATTGTTGCGATTTATGCAAGCACGTCATATGTTGTACAAAGGAACCTCTGGGATGATCTTATGAGGCTACAAACAAAGAAAATTGGTACTGTGTTTTCATAGGTGATTTTAATGTCACTCTTGGTGCACATGAAAAACAGGGTACGAGGTTCCCACTAAGATTTCTTGCGAAGAATTCCTTTTATGGATTTATGTGAACCAGCTAGTCCATATTCATACTATTAGAACTCAATTTACTTCAGTGATGAGTACGTGTCTTTGAGATTGGATTGTGCCATTTGCAATTAGGCATGGTTAATGCATTGGAAATCAGTTTATTGTTGCGCCCACATTAAACACTGCTCAGACAATTGGGAAAAATCTAAATTTTAGGTTGGTTAAAGATAAAGTCCATAAAGGGTTTATATAGTGTGGTATTCCTTACCTTACAAGTCGGTTTTGTAGGGATGATGTTGCATCTTAAAAAATACGATCCGTCACGATGGTTGCGGAAAAAATGATTCGAACAGAGTTGCCACCGAATTTTATTAATTCCAAGGAAGGAATAGAAAAATATTGATAAAATCTTTTAAAAACAAAATAATAGTCGTCGCAACCATATTCGGGTTCGTGAGTCGATTACGTAAGAGGAAGGTATTAGCACCACTCACGTCCGTTATACTCAACAGAAACCTCTTAATTAAACTTGTGATTGAATGTTGGCTTATGTAATTATACCTCTTAATTAAATGCTTTTATATTTATATTATGCATTTGTTTTGTTGATTGAGAATCTCACCCCTTCTGTTTGAATGTTACCTCTACGTAGGTAACGTGCAGATAACCAAGATTAGTGCGGAGTTGAAGTTAGTGAAGATAGAGTCTTCCCTTTTATTTCGTTGAGTCGGCGTCTACTCTGATTTGTAACACCGGGGTTTTGGAACGCTTGTCGTGGTTTATTTGATTATTTGTTATCATTCTATTTACTTGATGATGGTTATGTAGTATTAAACATGTCATATTTTTGTTGAATTTCTGCTGCCGTAGTGAAGACTAATTAAGTATGGTTTTAATTGATGATATTTAAGTGTTACACATCGTATGCATGAGCAGGTGTTTGTTAAAAGTAGCATCCTAAACTTTGTATGTTTTATTTTACTCTGATCTTCTATTATTAATTGTCTCTGGGGTTTAGGGTGTTACATTATGGTATCAGAGCAGGTCGGTCCATCCGACCAAGTTGTCGAGTCGTTGTCGTGTGACCGTTGATTACTGTCGATGTCGTTTCCTTAACCATTATGTTCTGTTGTTGGTGTGTAATAGATTTAGAATGGCTGGAAGAAACGATGCTGCTATTGCTGCTGCTTTGCAGGTTGTTGCTCAGGCGGTACAGAACCCGCCTCATGCTAGTGAGAATGACGAGTTTCGGAAGAATAGACTGCCTACCTTCAAAGGAAGATATGATCTGGATGGAGCGTAGACTTGGCTCAAGGAGATCGAGAGAATATTCCGGGTTATGGAATGTCCTGAAGCACAGAAGGTATGGTTAGGTACTCACATGCTGGCTGAGGAAGCTGATGATTGGTGGGTTAGCACTCGTCAACTGTTGGGAGCAACAGGGGAGGCAATCACTTTGGTTGTGTTCAGTAGGGAGTTCTTGAGGAAATATTTTCTTGAAGATGTCCGAGGAAAGAAAGAAATTGAGTTTCTAGAACTGAAGCAGGGTAACATGACGGTTACGGAGTATGCTGCCAAATTCTCAGATCTGGCTAAGTTTTACCCTCACTACAGTGCGACAACTGCTGAGTTCTCAAAGTGTGTCAAGTTTGAGAATGGATTGAGGCCTGAGATCAAACATGCGATTGGTTATCAGCGAATTCGAAGGTTTCCAGATTTGGTGGATTGTTGTAGGATCTTTGAAGAAGATAGCAAGGCCCAATCGGCTCCCTATAAAGGGCTGGCCGAGAGGAGGGGAAAACAACCAATAAACTGTGGGAAGCCTTATGCAGCTCCAGCTGAGAAAGGTAAACAGAAACACGCTAATGGTAAGAAGCTGAGTGGGAGAGGTGCCCCTGCTCCTATTAAGTGTTACAGGTGTGGTGATCTAGGTCATCGTGTTAGTGAGTGCACGAGTGATGTGAAGAAATGCTTCAAGTGTGGACATGCAGGACATTTGATTGCTGACTGCAAAGTTAATGTGGTGACTTGTTACAACTGTGGAGAACAGGGCCATATTAGTACTCGTTGCCAGAAGCTAAAGCAAGCTTCGACTAGAGGAAAAGTGTTCTCTTTGACAGGGAATCAGACTTCCAGTGAAGACAGACTAATCAGAGATGTTATATTAATAATATGCCTTTGATTGCTATTATTGATACTAGTGCTACTCATTCTTTTATTGCTGCTGATTGTGAGAGAAGGCTATGCCTTGTTGCTTCCCCTATGAAGGGAGAGATGGTTGTCGAAACTCCTGCAAAGGGATCGGTGACCACTTCCTTAGTCTGTTTGAATTGTCCAATATCAATATTTGATAAGGACTTTGGTGTGGATCTTATTTGCTTACCGTTTGGGGGTCTCGATGTGATCTTGGGTATGAACTGGTTGGAGTTCAATCATGTTCATATTAACTGTTTTAACAAGTCGGTACGATTCCTTGCTCCTGAAGAAGGGGAAGAAGATGGTTTTCTATCTGCTAGAGAGTTGAAAAAGCTCTTAGAAGAAGAAGCTCAGGTGCTTGCATTGTTTGCATCCATGTCCGTGGAGAGTGAGTCGGTGATTAATGAATTGCAGGTGGTGCGTGAATTTCCAGAAGTGTTTCCGGATGATATTGATGATGTACCGCCAGAGAGAGGAGTGGAGTTTGCTATTGATCTCGTCCCTGGTACAAGACCTATTTCTATGGCACCATACAGGATGTCGGCATCAGAATTAACAGAGCTGAAGAAGCAACTGGAAGAGTTGTTAGAAAAGAAATTTGTGAGACCAAGTGTATCGCCTTGGGGAGCTCCAAACTCCAGTATTGTTGGAAAAGAAAAAGGATGGCAGTATAAGGTTATGTATCGATTACAGACAGCTGAATAAAGTGACGATTAAGAACAAGTATCCGCTTCCAAGAATAGATGACTTGATGGATCGATTAGTGGGTGCTCGTGTGTTTAGCAAAATTGATTTGAGGTCGGGTTATCATCAGATATGAGTAAAGGCTGAAGATATTTTGAAAACGACTTTCAGTACTCGATATGGACATTATGAGTATGTGGAGATGTCGTTCGGAGTTACTTATGCACCTGGTGTATTCATGGAGTATATGAATCGAATTTTTCATGCTTACTTGGATTAATTTATGGTTGTCTTTATTGACGACATTCTAATATATTCTAAGTCAGAAGAGGAACATGCTGAGCATTTGCGGATTGTGCTGCAAGTGTTGAAAGAAAAGAAGCTCTATGCTAAGTTGTCTAAGTGCGAATTCTGGTTGAGAGAGGTAAGTTTTCTTGGGCATGTTATTTCAGGTGATGGTATTGTTGTGGATCCATCCAAAGTGGATGTTGTTCTACAGTGGGAGGCTCCGAAGTCGGTAACTGAGATTAGAAGCTTTTTGGGCTTGACTGGTAATTACCGCAGGTTTATTGAAGGATTTTCAAAGTTGGCACTTCTGTTGACTCAGTTAACTTGTAAAGGTAAAGCGTTTTTGTGGGATGTCCACTATGAGAAGAGTTTCATTGAACTGAAGAAGAGATTGACTACAACTCCAGTTTTAATTCTACCTGAACCAAGTGAACCATTTGTGGTGTATTGCGACGCTTCTTTGATGGGTTTAGGAGGTGTGTTAATGTAGGATGGAAAGGTTGTGGCTTATGCTTCACGACACTTAAGGGTCCATGAGAGGAATTATCAAACTCAGGATTTGGAATTGGCTGCAGTGGTATTCATATTAAAAATTTGGAGGCACTATCTTTATGGTTCCAGATTTGAGGTGTATAGTGATCATAAGAGCTTAAGGTATCTGTTTGATCAGAAGGAATTGAATATGAGAAAAAGAAGATGGTTAGAATTCTTAAAGGATTATGATTTCGGCTTGAACTATCACCCTGATAAAGCTAATGTCGTGGCTGATACTTTGAGTCGGAAAACTTTGCATATGTCTGCTATGATGGTTAAAGAATTAAAATTAATTGAACAGTTCAGAGATATGAGTTTGGTTTGTGAACAGACACCGCATAGTGTGATGATGGGTATGCTGAAGATCAACAATGAATTTCTTAACAGTATCAGAGAGGATCAGAAATTGGATGTGAAACTGGTGGATTTGATGATCGGTAATGAGCAGACAGGAAGTAACAAATTCAAAGTGGATGAACAGGGTATGTTGAAGTTCCATGATAGAATTTGTATTCCTGATGATCCTGAGTTGAAAAGAATGATCCTAGAAGAAACTCATAGGAGTGGCTTGGGTATCCATCCAGGAGCTACAAAGATGTATCAAGACATGAAGAAGATATTTTGGTGGTCTGGATTGAAACGTGACGTGGCTAAGTTTGTGTATCCTTGTTTGACTTGTCAGAAGTCGAAGGTGGAACATCAGAAACCTGCTAGGTTGATGCAACCGTTAGATATTCCAGAGTGGAAGTGGGACAACATTTCTATGGATTTTGTGATTGGGATGCCTAATATGCCGAGAGGACATGATTCCATTTGGGTAGTGGTGGATAGACTGACAAAATCGGCACATTTCATTCCCATCAATATTAGTTTTCCTTTGCAAAGGCTGGCAGAGATTTATATTCAGGTGATTGTGAAGTTGCATGGAGTTTCGTTGAGTATTGTGTCGGATAGAGATCCAAGATTCACTTCCAAATTTTGGGAAAGCTTGCAGGAAGCTTTAGGATCGAAACTGAGATTGAGCTCAGCTTATCACCCGCAGAAGGATGGACAAACGGAGAGAACTATACAATCTTTAGAGGATTTTTTGAGGGCTTGTGTGCTTGAACAAGGAGGTGTTTGGGATAGCCATTTGCCACTGATTGAGTTCACTTATAATAACAGTTATCATTCCAGTATTGGGATGGCACCTTTTGAAGTTTTGTATGGTCGAAGGTGCCAGACGCCTTTGTGTTGGCATGAATCTGGTGAGAGTGAGTACTTGGACCTGAGATCGTTCAGCAGACTATCGAAAAGGTGAAGCTGATTCGGGAGAAGATGAAAGCTTCGTAAAGTAGGCAGAAGAGCTACCATGATAAGAGGAGGAAAGATCTTGAGTTCCAAGAAGGAGACCATGTGTTTTTGAGAGTCACTCCAGTGACCGATTTTGGACGTGCGTTGAAGTCGAGAAAGCTTACTCCTCGGTTTATTGGCCCGTATCAGATTTCTGCAAGAGATGGAACTATTGCCTACAGAGTGGCGTTGCCACCCAATTTTTTGAATTTGCACGATGTATTCCATGTATCACAACTTGGGAAGTATGTTCTGGATCCGTCGCATGTGATTCCGATGGATAATGTGGAAGTAAGGGATAACCTTACAGTAGTAATGGAAACAGCTCTGCGTACGACACGGGTATAGGATCAAATCCTGGTGGCCGTGTTGTACGGTTGTTGTTGTATGGAGGACGAGCCTGCTGAAGAGGCTGTTGTGTCCTTTGTTGATCAGGTTGGCTCTGCGCAACCTGAGGTTGATACGTAGGAATAGACGCAGGGTTGATAGCAGGAGTCACAGCTGCTACCGGTTGATAACGTCGCCTTTGCTTTCCGAGAGAGATATTCCCAATATCTTGCTCATTTTTCTTAGGGAGAGCACTACCGTATTTTTTAGTACCGCTCGATGGTCCAGCGTCTTTTGCCAAACGTCCTTCTCGGACGGCTTCCTCAAGACGTACGCCCATGCCAACCATTTCGGTGAAATCATTAGGCACACTGGCAGCCATTCGGTCATAGTAAAATGAGCTTAAGGTCTTTAAGAAGATCTTTGTCATCTCTTTTTCCTCCAGAGGTGGACAAATTTGAGCGGCAATCTCACGCCACCTTTGAGCGTACTCCTTAAAGGTTTCCTTATTTTTTTGTGACATTGATCTGAGTTGATCTCTGTTCGGTGCCATGTCCAAATTGTATTTGTATTGTTGGACGAAGGCAGTACCAAGATCTCTAAATGTGCTAATCATGGCACTGTTTAAACCCATGTACCATTTGAGTGCGGCACCGGTTAAACTATCCTGGAAGTAGTGAATCAGTAGGTCCTGATTTTCCGTCTGAGCTGACATTCGTCGAGCGTACATCACTAGATGGCTTTGAGGGCAAGAGTTACCCTTGTACTTTTCAAAGTCGGGCACTTGAAATTTGTGCGGGACTTTCACATTTGGGACCAAGCAGAGATCTGCGGCGTCCTTTCCAAATAGATCCTGACCGCGAATGGCTTACAGTTCCTTCTGCATTTCCAAGAACTGCTCCTGGAATTCCTCCATTCTGTCAAACATAGTTTCCTTCTTACCAGAAGGTGTCTGTGGAATCTGTCCTTCCGGGATAGTGTGCACCACAGGGGGTGGTACCGTGACTACGGTAGTGAGTCTTGGCGTTTCCCGTAGTTTGTAACCTTCAGGAGTCTTCAGTATGCCTCTGGCATCTTCGCTTTCCCGAAGTTTGTAACCTTCAGGCCCAGCGACTTCTGTTGTGATTCCCTGATCTTCAGTGATCGGCGGAACATATCCTTCCGGGATATAGTTAATAGGCATGCCCCAGGGACGATCTTTCGGCATTTGATACCTAGGATCATACTTCTCCACTATGGGCGTTGAGGTGATCTCTAAGATCACAGTTCTTTGTAGCTGAGCTTCTGCCATGGCTTGCATGTCGTTACGAAGCTTCCTCATATCCTCTCTCAGAGCGTCGATCTCATCTTTCAACTCTCTGTTTTCTTCCTCAAGATCATCCATCTTTTTCTGACAATTGGGCCGAGTATTATACGAATGAGACAGTCTGACTCTAGAATCGAGACACAAACGTGAGATTCGTAAGTAAGAAGAATACGCGATGTGAGAATGATGAATGCAATGATTATATTAATTGTTTTTTGGTTTAATCAAAATAAACTTCGACAATTAGATTGCAAATATCAAACAGTGGGGAAACCCCTTTTTATTGAAATTCAAAGGATTACAGAAATGGAAATACAGTAGATTACAAGATGCAGAAACAGAAACCTAAGCTAATGGGTCCCGAGTCCTCTCTGAAGAGAAATCGGGTGCTGATTCTGGTACTTTCCTTTTCTTTGACCGGGGCTCTTGAGCCGTTGTCGGGTTGTCATTCCTTTGCCAAGTGAAAGGAGCGAGCAAATTCCTTTGGTCATCTTGATTCTCTACAGCATGTTGCTCCAAACTTTCAATCAGAGCATCTTTTCTTTCAGTAATTGCTGTATTTTGAGGCACTCTATGTCGAGGGTGCGGTACTTGTTCTTCCAATACCTCCTCTCCCGTTGAACTTTGTTGAGAGTAACCTGAAGCTTTTCAGTTTCCGTCATGAAGTACATGACAGATTCCCTCGGCGGAAGAATTCCGTAACGAGGATAAGGCATCTTTAGCTTGAGAGCTCTAGTTTGTACCCAGTGGAGATAAGGCTCCACCGAGACACAGTCTGGTTTTCCCAGAGACTGCCGTCCTTTCTTATGAACATGCCTCTAAGCGTGCACTATTTCTGTCTTTAGTGCTCTGTCGTTTTCTCCTTCCTTGAAGAAAAGACCTTCCAGATGGACACCTCGTGGGACGTGTCTCATCGGGTATCCAAATTGACGACGAACCAACACCGGATGATAGTTGATTCCTCCCTTAATTCCTATAAGGGGTACGTTGGGGAAGTTTCCACAACGATCAATGATTCTGATTCCATCATAGATCCTATTACACCAATCTATATCAGAGTTGGTAAGGGACATGATCTTCTGCGACCAACGTAAGGCACTCTTACAATCCCAAAAAGCAGCAGACTTGGGCAAGTGAGAGATAAACCATTTGTAAAGCAGAGGTACACAGCATGTGATCTCCCCTCCGCTGTACAAATTTCCCAAATGTACAGAATGATACACATCTGCGAGCAAAGTCAACACAGGGTTTCCAATGAGAAAAACCTTAATGGAATTGATATCAACGAAGTTATTGATGTTGGGAAACAAAAATAACCCGTAGGCGAGCAAGACAAAGATGCTTTCAAAAGCATTTATGTTTCCTATACTGGCGAAATACAGGGCCTTCTTTGTCAAGAATTGGGCTGGCAAACCTTGGATGCCACCCCTGGTAGTTAGGTGAGTCCTGACCTCAGACTCGTCCAAATGAATTGCTCTTGCAATGGTCTGATTCTTTGGAATTTCTTCCAGTCCAGAAAATGGAGCTCGATCTGTAATGTGTAGATCAATCAGATGAGAATACTCCTCCAGCGTTGGTGCAAGCTGGTAATCTGGGAATGTGAAACAGTGATAAACCGGATCATAAAACTGAATGAGCGCATCCATGATTCCCTCAATCACATGGACTCTTAACAGTGGTAGCAAACCTCTGTGCTTGGCTCTGAAAGCCTCTGGGTTTGTGATCATTCTCGCCAAACCTCTTAAATCCTCTAGTTTTGGAACCTTGAAGGTGTAACTATGAGTTCTCCTTCTACCGAAATCCATTAGTGCAATCCTTTTCTCTGATATTTGCAATCACAGTCTCAGTTTAATTTGAAAAACAGAGAGACTAGAAGAGAAATGTTTTTAATGTTTTTAATGTTTTTTAAATGAATGCATGAATGCAGCACACAAAAACATAGAAAAAACATGGGGTCAAAGGGTCGTTGTCATGAAGTCAAGGCTCTACCCATCCCCAAAGGTTTATACTAGGGTGATTTTTGTACCTGTACTCATTATCATCAGCTCCTCCCAGGAAAGCAAAATAACAAGCGGATCGCCAGCGAGTTGTAGAGCAATCTTAGAGTAAGTGCCATTCACCGAGAATAGATCACCAGCCTCAAATGAGGGTAGTATCGCGTAACAACTATTCCCGATAGTTTCCGTACTACGAAAGGGTTTGGCTCCTCAGCTTCTCAGACATCACAATCGGCCCATTTTCTAGGTGAGAGAATGGGTTGCATTGGTCAGCCTCCACTGAGGTTGATGGTCGACCTCGTCGCCATCACTTATCTTAAGTGTATACTCAATCTTTCCACATGCGGCATCACACGTATTCCCATTAGCAGAAAAATAAACATGTATAACAATTAGGAAAAGCAGTATATATATTTGTCCTAATCATCCTAGACCTTTAAAAGCTAAAAATATTAAGTTCCTGACAGAAAATAGTTTCCCGACGGAGTCACCAATCTGTGGTTTCATTCCAAATTAACGGCGTTTTGACCTAAGATCCTAGTGACGTCAAGGTTTCCACAAAGAAGAACAAGATCCCTAAAGAGACCTGCGCAATCCCCAGCAGAGTCGCCATTTTTCTGTAGCGAGTGACTTTTGGATGTGGTTGCGAAGCACTATCGCTCTGGTACTACAGTTCAATTCATTTTTTATCCTATTAAAGCTGATGAAGGAAGGGAAATAGATGTCTCCAATTAACCCTGCTTGCATACTGAGATTAAACAGTCGAAACTGTTGGTTTACAGATGCTACAAAGATTCGGGGTTTTTTCTAGGTTTATTTTGTTGACGAGGGGTGCTTTAGGCTATCGGTTGAGATGTTAGGACGAATATATATGAAAGTATGGGATTTTGGGTTTTTGTTTAGTGTGCTCGCTAAGATTTTTCTTTCAATCTTATGCCTACGTATTCCCGTTTACCGAAACAGGGAAATCAGAGCGTTCATAGTTCCTCCTATTCTATGGGAGGAAATGGTATTTGGTGTCTTGTTCAAAGCCCAAGACGTGAAGCGAAAGGTAGTTTGTATCTTGTTCAAAGCCCAAGATGTGAAGCTGAAGGGTTTATTTATATCTTGTTCGAAGCCCAAGATGTGAAGCTAAAAGTTTCGTCTTTAGAGAGAATTTGTCATCTCTAAAGTGGGGTTTGTCTGTTACGACTGTGTATAAAGAAGAATTACTTTAACCAGGATTTGTGAATCCGGTAATGCCATAATTTCCTTTATAGGGGATTTTAACCTGAAGGAGAAGACTTTAACTCAGTGTAGAGTAATGCCATCTTTCCTTAGGAATTTCTCATACTAAAAGAGGGACATTTGCATGGATGTAGATGATCCAGAGGCTTGCCGCTTACGGCAATTATATGGAGGGGAAGGAGTTGTTGATGTTTGTGTACTGTGAACGAGGCACAGCTTTGATGCTAAAAGGTTGATTGGATCAACCAGTGGTTTTCTTATATAAAGCCTAAGAGAAGGCTATTATGTGTCTCGTACAAAGCCCGAGAGAGAGGCTAAAAGGTTTTGACTCAACGAGGGAATCTTTTGGTATCTCGTATAAAGCCCGAGATGGAGGCTATTTGACTCAACAAGAGAGTTTTTTGTATCTCGTACGAAGCCCGAGAAGGAGGCTAAAATTTGTTTGGCTCAATAAGAACCTTTTTGTATCTCGTATAAAGCCCGAGATGGAGCCGAAAGGGTGATTGACTCAACGAGGGAGTCTCTTATGTGTCTCGTACAAAGCCCGAGAGAAAGGCTAAACGTTGTTTGACTCCGCTGTGGAGAATCATTGTACAAAGCCCAAGAGAGAGGCAAACTTCACTGGCGAAGGATCATTATACAATGCCTAAGAGGAGGCCATGGTTACTGCTTTAGTTGAGTGACAGGTCCAGTATGCTGTCCAAGTCTAGAGTTTCATCTTTTGAGACTCAAGGATATTAGACTGTCCAAGTCTAGAGTTTCATCTTTTGTACCATGCTTTGAGAAACAGTAGTAGACTCTATGAAAGGACTGTTCTATGAAGATGACTAAGTTCTGCTCCTATACCTCTAGGAGGTCGTCGGGATAATTTGTACGAAGTCCAAGAGGAGGCTGGAAACTTTTAAGAAGCCGATCGGTCCTTGTACGAAGCCCAAGAGGACGCTATCATTCCCAGAGGAAGATATCGTTATACGAAGCCTAAGAGGAGGCTGTGAATACTTCTAAGAAGCCGAAGGGTTCTTGTACTAAGCCCAAGAGGAGGCACAGTTGCTTTTAGGAAGCCTGTGGGTCCTTGTACGATGCCCAAGAGGAGGCTGATGCTTTTAAGAAGCCGATGGGTACCCAAACCCCGGGAAGTTCAAGACAGGCTATTCACGAGGAATAGATCAAGCCAGGAAAGTCCGAGAATTTGGAAGAAACTCAAGAGATGCCATTCACGGAGAAAAGATCATCTCTGGGGAGTAGAGTTCCTTGACAAGTGCTTTTAAGAAGCCTGTGGGTCCCCAAACCCCGAGAAATTCAAGACAGGCCATTCACGAGGAATAGATCATGCCAGGAAAGTCTGAGAATTTGGAAGAAACTCAAGAGATGCCATTCACGGAGAAAAGATCATCTCTGGGGAATAAAGTTTCTTTGACAACTTCTACGAGTGACAGTCTATTAAAGGGTTCACCGAGAATGCTGCCTTTCATGTCTCCATATTGTTTAACCCCAAGAGGAGGGAAGACTGTGTCTGGTAATCCTATGGGGATCTAGTTTTGACTATTTAAGAGTAATCAACGGGCTTAATGCTAAACGTAGTTGCCGGGGAAACTCTAAATATCTATACTATTATTACACAGTTGATATGAGTTTATGAAAGAAGACTTACAGCGAAACAACCCCATAATACAGCTATATGTATATGAAAGCGGTAAATGAAAGCGGATAAACACTTACCCGGTTGTAGAGCTTCCATGCTGTTTGGTTAGTTGTTCAACAAAGAAAGATTGAAAACAACAGTATATTCAAAATCAAAGGAGAAAGTGCTTTGAAAAAGAAAGATTTGGGGCTTACAGCTCAAGGAGAGGCCCAGGGTTTTATCAGTGAGCGACTGTTTGAATTTGTACAGAGGGACTTATTCAAGTGACTGAGGCCCAAAATGTTTTCTGTACAAGGGGGTTGGGTCTTACACTCTAATAGAGGCCCAAAAAGTTTTAAATGGGTCTTATAGCTCAAGGAGAGGTCCAAAAGGTTATTTTTCAAAAGGGCGACGATCGCGCCGTTTATTTTTGACGGTATCGAGACTTATACAATACACTGAGATCCAAAAATGGTTTGGTCAAAAAAGGATTGGGTCTTACACTCTATTAGAGGCCCATGAGTGTTTGACAATGATTTGTTTGAGTGAAAATCAAAGAAACCCTAATTTTATTCTTTAAAAGTAAATATTTAAAGAAAATCAATGAAAAATACCAAATAGGTTTGAATAAACCACTTCTGATTTTTGTTTAAGGTTTGAAAAATGAGGTATAAATCACAAGAGATATTAAAACTCATTTGGTCTTGATTTTTCAAGATGAATATTCATTTTAAAATGTTTAAAAACAAATAAAAATGAATTTATTCACAAAAATACTAATTATATTAAATAAATCATATAAATTCAATTTTTTTGTGGAATAAAATATTTCAACATTTTTGTGATTTTTTTCAAAAAGAACCAATCATAAATAATTAAAATTGGAAGAGTTATTAATTTTCCAATTAATTAATAAACCATGAAAATATTGAAAAAATGGCAAAATGTGAAAAAACACAAAATGGCATGGGTGGGGTTTGAACCCAAGACCTCAAGGTTACAAGGCGCGCGCCTTACCACTGGGGTGGTGATACATCCATTGTTTGAAACAAAACAACAAATATACAAGGCATGACTTAGTTCTAGGCATGACCCAAGGCAAGTTTTGGCTCAGAAACGTGAAGGGCATAACTTTCTCAATTCTTAATGGTTTGAGACAAAATTTATATGCATCTAGACCAGAATTTCATAAGGAATCCAATGGTGGAGGTATTTTTTTCATATCACACTCCCTCCTCAAAACCCGATAGTGGTTTTGAAAATGACCTATAAATGCATTTTCTATGCTACAGCTTGGTACAAGCATGGATTACATGGTGAATTAGCTCAAACACAACATATACAACATGTATGAGATGTTTATGATCAATGGACTTCAAAGCATTGCATGTTTGAAAGATTCCAAGTTGTGAGGCTTACCTCTTTTTTTGAGATTTTGGAGCTTTTGTGCAATCTGTCAAACCTCTTGTTCCAGAAATGATTTGATGCTTTAAACACACTCAAATGATCCCTTAGAAACTTTTAGGATGATTGGAATTGACTGGTACCTGCAAAAACACAAACAGTCCCTTTCTTGCAAAAGGGGTTAAAAGTGACCAAAATAGTAACTCTCTCAAATGGTGTTCCAGATGAGGGGAACCATTTGGGACAGTTCAAGGATGATATTTGGAGTGTGTTTGAGGTTTTATCTGGTTTGGAAAGTGACTGAATTAAGACATGGCTTGAAAAATGCAAACAAAGCCTATTTTGAGGTTTTGAGAGGTGACTTTGTGATTTTGTGATTACAGGTCACTTGTGATAGTTTGCACAACTTACATATGATATATATGAGGTGTGTGTGATTGATTGTGATGAAAAAGCTGTCAAGCTCAAAAACTCAAAGTTGCGTTGCTAAAGAAGGCATTTTTGCCAAGAGAAAGAGGTTTTGAGGAAAGCATCTATTTGATGGCTTTGTGTACTCAAACTGATCACAATTGAGCTCTATTTATAGTGGAGCAAGTTTGTTTTGGGATCCACAGTGAATGGCAACTGCAGCAGGTGTTTGTTCAATGTTGGCCAATGGAAATGCAAGTCTCCTCTAGCCATTGACTAGAGGTTAGGGCACAAGGTTGTGGTTCCCTTGGTCTTGGATAAGTCTTGACTGAATTCAGTTGCAAATGGCTCAGTCCATGCCACCTTGATGCTTCCATTGAATGCTCCAATCCAAAATTGGAGTCTTGTCCCTATTTTGGCAACTCTAGGTTCAACATGTTATTTCTTGTTCCAAAGACTTTGGAGGCTTGGCTCAGTGATTGTCCCCTTTAGATTCAATCCTCAGAGGTGTCCAAGTGGATAGGAGCATTTGGATTTGGATGATTTTGGCAAATCAAGTAAAAATGCAAATTCTACCTTGCCTTGGCAGATTTCAGCAAGGCAACTTTCCAATGTCATATCTCATGACTCAAATTGAATTTGGTAATGTTCTTGGTCATTTTGGAAAGCCCTTACATGATACAACAATTGTTTGAACATATTTGGTTTTGATCTCTTTTGAATCCAAGTGAAAAATCCCCCTACATTTGGCAAAAAGTAGGGTAAAATCTGACTTAGTGAAATTTTCACTAAGTGTTGGAACAAAGTGACTTTTCTTGATTTTGATCACTCCATAACTCAAAATCCATGAGGAATTGGAATTAGGTCTAGTTGAAGTTTTTGTAGAGGGCAATGAGATCTACAAATCAAGCCTTAGATGGGAGAAAATGGCTTTGTGGTTTAGGAGTTATGACCCTCCAAAGTTGGTACCCTAGCCACTTTATTTTTAACTTAGAAAATTTTCTAAGTTTTTTATGGTTACCCCTTTTACAAGTTACCCAACTTTTCTTGATTTTTCTTGATGAATGATGATTCAAATCATACATTAACATCATTTTAGGGTTAAAAATCCATTTTGGTGAAAAATCTCAAAAAGTCAAAGTTGACTTTTGTGCACAGTTGACTTTTTATCAGATGAATTCCAAACTGTGCAATTCTTCAGGAAATCATGTCCTTGACCTAAATCAAACTTGATGGACATGTTCCATGGGTGTCATAGGGTATATTGATGCATATCATAGGGCTTGGGAGCATGTCCTGGTCAAAAGTCAAAGTTACAGTTGACTTTTTCCTTAAAACCCTAACTGTGGTGCAGATGAAATTGAGACTTGTTGCTCAAGCTTCTTGGATTAATCCATTGTTGTAAATGGATAAATATAGTTCATTAGAGACCCTCAAACCATCTCTTAAGGTCTTGGCTCATGATTTGCCCTAAAAGTCAACTTAGGGGTGAATTAGGTCAAGAAACCCTAATTCCTGATTTTTGATGAATGCATCCCCTGAGGCAACATTGACTTGATGATTGGGTACATGAGGTTCCATGGAGTATATTAGGTTAGGTTTTGTATCATTGGCTTGTGCCCAGATGAAAAATTTCCATCTGGAGGCCCTGGTCGACCAAAACTCTAATTTGGTGACACTGTCGATCTTGAGACTTAATCCACCTAGAAGGGAGCAGCCTTGTGCTTAATCCTTGAAGTGGGAGTCCTTTTGATCCATTGTGGATATTCTAGAGGCTAGACAAGTTGAAGATCAAGTCATTCCTTGATTGATCCTTTGTCTAAGCACTCAGAGAGGGCTTGAAACCCTAATTTTGATTGTAGTGAATGCTCACCCATCTTTAGGGAGACTGATGAAGTATGATGGTTCCTCCATATTGTGATGATGATTTTCATAATGATGGGAAATCTTAGTGGTCAAAATTTGGGGTATGACAATCTGCTCTAAAAGTAATCAAGGATGTTCTGTGGTGCAATCAGCTCTACTGGAACAGATGGATCTCGGATGGATCCAAGAGCACCGAGTTTGTGGAGTTAACATGGTCTATACAAATTCCAAAGTCATTCGGAACCACGACATCCGTGCAATGAATTTCAACTTAGTGGCAATGCACCCAAGGCAAAGCCAATATCATAATCTTCCGCGGCACGATTATAGTTCTTGTCTGACTTGCTCGGTAAACAAACAGGGATGCTCTTTCATACAGAAGGCCCTCAAGCGTCAGATGGATCTTGGATGGATCCAAGAATACCATGATAGGAAACCCTATCAGATCAACATGGTTCAAATCTTTGATATTCGCTTGATGAATACCAACTTAGTAGAGTTGCATGCTGAGCAGGTCCGACTCGGATTCCTGGTATCACATAATTATCACAGCTATAAAGCGGGTTGCGAAAATGATCAGGGATGTGCCCTTGTCCAGGAGGCACTTCAGCACTTGTTAAATCATTGGTGGATGCCAATCTACATGGACGAAGATACTCAACAAATTAGTATCAATAACAGGAACCCCACTCGGCGTCAAAGTCAGGATGTCCGATCTGTGGAAGCTAACCTAGTGAGGTTACATTGTATTCAAAGTGGGCGTGGCCAGGTGCCACCACACAATTATGAACGTTGTGGAGTCTGTTCGGGAAGTAACCAAGGGTGCTACCTTGTGCGAGCAGCTCTCCAGGGGCAGGTGGATCGTGGAGAGATTCGCCCATACCCAGGTTCCGGACCCATCAATTGGTCGCGAACTACCTTGCCAATCAAATCGAGGACGTTGTCGTCATCTCTGATCATCAGAGGACCAGGAATGTTTTTGCCATCATCCCTCTGCTTGACGAATCGAGAATTCCAAACCAGGAACGGATCGAGATCACTTACGATGGTCAGAAAAATCAGAAGGTTCCCATAGTCATCTATCTGCCGGGACCACTACCATATGAATCAGCTAAGGCTATCCCTTACAAATACGGTGCAACGATAATTGAAAATGGAAAAGAAACTCCATTACCCTCTGTCATGAATATTGCAGACATCAATCGTGTAACGCGGAGTGGTAGAATCTTCAACAGAGAAGTTGGAGAACTTCACAAAGAAAAGGAACCTCAGACAGAAGTTCCCGATCCACCAGTCGGTCAATCCAGTAATCCCGACCTTTCAAAAAATGATGACGAGATGTTGAAGCTCATCCAAAGGAGTGAATATAACATTGTCGATCAACTGTTACAAACTCCTTCAAAGATCTCGGTATTATCATTGTTACTAAGTTCAGAAGCGCGCAGGGAGGCTCTGCAGAAAGTCTTGGAGCAAGCCTTCGTAGAACAAGATGTAACAGTCAGACAGTTCGATAACATTGTCTCTAACATCACTTCTTGCAACAATTTGGGATTTAGTGATGAGGAATTACCTGAAGAGGGTCGCCGTCATAACATGGCGCTCAATATCACAGTCAACTGCCAGGACGATGCTTTAGCTAGCGTACTGGTAGACACAGGGTCAGCCCTGAATGTTATGCCGAAGTCCACATTAATGCAATTATCATTCAAAGGCCCTCCGATGAGAACCAGCGAGGTCGTCGTCAAAGCATTTGACGGATCCAGAAAAACGGTTATCGGCGAAGTTGACCTTCCCATAACCATCGGTCCTCACACTTTCCAAGTTACTTTCCAGGTCATGGACATCCAGGCAACATACAGTTGTTTATTAGGAAGACCTTGGATACATCAGGCTGGAGCGGTTACCTCGACCCTCCACCAAAAGCTAAAGTTCGTCCAGAACAATCAACTTATCACAGTTTGTGGGGAACAGGCTTTGCTCGTAAGCAATTTATCGTCATCCACTTATGTGGAACCGGAGGGGATAATTGGAACCCAGTTCCAAACACTTTCTTTACACAGTAGCGGTCAATCCGAAGGAGGAACGTCGATTTCCTCATACAAAGATGCTATTAAAGCGGTCGAGAGTACCAATACAAAAGGGTGGGGATAGCTTGTCATTCTTACTGACAATAAAACAAAGAAGGGTCTTGGTTTCTCTGCAACCTGTACCCAGATAGCTGCTAATGATGAAAGTCTTCATCCCATTCAGAACTTCTTTCACAGTGGAGGTTTCCTTTAACCGGTGACTCAAGAAGTACACACTATCAATGAGGAGGATCCCTCTGACACAAATGAGGAATGGATGTCCTATCTCAATAAGGACGGTTATATGTCTCAGGAAGAGGTGAATACGCCATTTTGCTATCCCGTACAGAGTCCGAGATTTATACCTAGGTCAGACGTCGAAATGATATATGGAGATTGTGATCCGGAAGGATGTCGTGCTCCACCAAATTCATTAGAGGAGGACACTCTAATGAAAGACAATTTTGACTACAACTACTATGGCCCGATGGATGGTCTGCCGATGTGGCAACCTTACCCAGGAGACTTGGGGCCAGAAAGCCAGCCGAGTAATGAAAATCAGCTGAGCATCATTGAAGAGAATACGTGTGTCCCCACCATGTCATGGGATCAACACTCAGGTCATTCAGAAACTACTCAACATGACGATGAATTCGCAAAATTTGTAGGACTAGAATTCATCAACTATGTTTTTCCCGAGGTCAACGTCATTGAGAGAGATGGCCCCTCCAGATCCAAAGAAGTGTGGGACACCTTGGGACAACCAAGTGGAAAATACGACTTTATGGTCAAGTACACTGCTCCCGAAAGCTCTCGTATCAGGCTCGAAGATATCCAGCCAACTGGATGGGGAGATACAGCTGAGAGTACCAATGCTATGCAAAATGCAACAAAGGAATCCTCCTACGACAACTCTGCTTGGGAGACAGATTCCAATGATCCTGCTCCACCAGAAATCAGCGTTATTTCTGAAGACAAATCAAGGAAGGTGTCAGACTTTGTGATTCACTGAGGAGTTCGCCGCCAATGGGTTGCTGTCGATGTTTCGAAGATTGTTCATAAGTCAAAGTAATTGTCGTCTTTAACATTTCACCCTGCCCAGGTGAAACGGATGTTTTGATAGGGCTCGCTTTCTGTAAATTTTCCCTCTTCGCTTCGCCCAAAGCGACAGAGTTTTGTTTTATATGGTTGTAGTTTCAAGAATCGACTTGTTCATTAATAAAATAACATCGTTCTGTAATTTCCGCGTTAATTGTTGTTTTCTCTGTTTGCTTTTCTCAGAAAATGGTAATCCTAAAAAACGATTCAAATAATAAAAACAAGCAGTAAAATAAAAACACTGCACACACTTTTGCATTCTCTCTATCTCTTCTAAACACGAATCATCACGTCCTGCAGATTGCTTGTTTTAAATCCCGGTGAAACATACGATCCGATGCTCTCCCCCGACTTTGAGTTCCCGGTATTTGGGGCTGAAGAAGAAGTTGACAACGAAATTCCAGAAGAGATCTCTCGATTACTCAGACAAGAGGAAAGGTCCATTGAACCTCACAAAGAGCCGTTGGAAACGGTAAACTTGGGTTCAGAAAAAGAGAGAAAAGAAATCAGGATTGGGGCACTGCTCAGTCCAACTACCAAAGAGAGTATGACAAAGCTTCTCAAAGAATTCTCCGATGTATTCGCTTGGTCTTATCAGGATATGCCAGGGTTGGATACCAGCATCGTGGAACATCACTTACCGTTGAAATCGGAATGTCCGCCAGTAAAACAAAGGTTGAGATGGACTCACCCGGACATGGCTATCAAAATCAAAGAGGAGGTACAGAAACAGATTGACGCGGGTTTCCTCGCTACATCTGAATATCCTCAATGGTTAGCCAACATCGTACCCGATCCGAAAAAGGACGGAAAGGTTAGAATGTGTGTCAACTACAGGGATCTAAATAAGGCTAGTCCAAAGGACGACTTTCCTTTACCACACATTGACATGCTAGTAGACAGTACAGCAAAGTTCAAAGTTTTCTCCTTCTTGGATGGATTCTCAGGCTATAATCAAATCAAAATGGCACCGAAAGACATGGAGAAAACTTTGTTCATTACCCCATGGGGTACCTTTTGTTACATGGTAATGCCGTTTGGTTTGAAGAACGTCGGGGCAACCTATCAAAGGGCCATGAGTACTCTGTTTCATGACATGATACACAAGGAAATCGAAGTGTATGTCGATGATATGATTGCAAAATCTAAGACAGAAGAGGAGCATGTGACCCACCTGTTAAAACTATTCGAGCGTTTGAGAAAGTACAAACTCCGCTTAAATCCCAACAAATGCACATTTGGTGTCCGTTCAGGGAAACTTTTAGGGTTCATCGTCATCCAGAAAGGAATTGAAGTTGATCCGAAGAAATGCCTTTGCCGAAAACTGAAAAACAAGTCAGAGGTTTCCTGGGACGTTTGAACTACATCTCCAGATTCATATTCCTCATGACCGCGACATGCGCGCCGATTTTCAAATTACTCAAAAAGAACCAGGACTGTGTTTGGACAGAAGACTGCCAAACTGCTTTCGACAGTATCAAGGAATATCTGTTGAACCCACCGATTATATCACCTCCAGTGGAAGGAAGACCACTGATCATTTACCTCACAGTCCTAGAGGACTCAATGGGATGCGTACTTGGCCAACAAGACGAAAGCAAAAGGAAAGAGTCTGCCATCTACTATTTGAGCAAGAAGTTTACCGACTGTGAAACTCGGTACACGATGCTCGAGAAAACTTGCTATGCTTTGGCTTCGGCAGCCAAACGTCTTCGCCAGTACATGATTCGTCACACTACTTGGTTGGTCTCCGAGATGGTTCCAATCAAGTATGTATTTGAAAAACCTGCTCTCACGGGAAGGATTGGCCGTTGGCAGATGTTGCTATTAGAATATGACATAGAGTATCACGCTCAGAAAGCCGTTAAAGGAAGTATTTTATCCGATCATTTGGCTCATCAACCGATTGACGATCAGGAATCAGTCGGATTTAACTTCCCAGACGAAGATGTCATGTATCTAAAGATGAAAGACTGCGATGAACCGCTACCCAGTGAAGGGCCAGAACCAGGTTCCCAGTGGGGACTTATCTTTGACGGAGCAGTTAATCATTACGGAAACAGAATTGGGGCAATCATTGTTACCCCTCAGGGTACCCATATTCCTTTCACTACCAGACTTACGTTCAAATGCACAAACAACGAGGCCGAATACAAAGCTTGTATTATGGGTCTCGAGGAAGCGATTGATTTAAGGATAAAAAATTTGGACGTATATGGCGACTCAGCTTTGGTCGTCAATCAGATAAAAGGAGATTGGAACACATACCAATCAGGATTGGTTCCTTACAAAGACTATGCAAGAAGGTTGCTACCCTTCTTCAATAGAGTTGAGTTTCATCATATCCCTCGTGAGGAAAATCACATGGCTGATGCATTAGCTACTCTCTCTTCCATGATTAGTGTAGGTCAATGGAATGACATACCTAAGATCGACGTAATGCGCCTTGAAAGGCCCGCTTACATCTTCGCGATTGAAGCAGTCATAGACGACAAACCTTGGTATCATGATATCAAATGCTTCCTTCAGAAACTGGAGTACCCACCTGGGGCATCTAGAAAAGACAGAAAGACCCTCAGAAGGCTAGCAGGTAGCTTCTTCCTGAGCAGTGACATGCTGTATAAGCGGAATTTTTACTTAGTTTTGCTTCGATGCGTCGACAGACCAGAAGCAGACACACTGATGAAAGAAATTCACGAAGGATCCTTTGGCACTCATGCCAACGGACACACAATGGCGAGAAAAATTCTAAGAGCAGGGTACTATTGGTTGACAATGGAATCCGACTGCTACAAGTACATGAGGAGGTGTCACAAGTGTCAGATATACTCCGACAAGATTCATGTACCACCATCACATCTCAAAGTTCTTTCTTCCCCTTGGCCTTTTTCCATATGGGGAATCGACATGATCGGTATGATTGAACCTAAGGCTTCAAACGGACATCGGTTCATCCTTGTAGCCATTGATTACTTCACCAAGTGGGTCGAAGCAGCGTCGTACGCTAATGTAACCCAACAAGTGGTGGTCCGATTTATCAAAAACAATCTCATCTGCCGTTATGGTGTTCCTAGCCAGATCATTACGGATAATGGATCTAACTTGAACAATAAGATGATGAAAGAGTTGTGCGTAGAGTTCAAGATCGAACACCATAACTTATCTCCCTGCCGACCCAAGATGAACGGAGCGGTAGAAGCGGCTAACAAGAACATCAAGAAGATTGTTCAGAAGATGGTTGTAACCTACAAAGATTGGCACGAGATGCTACCCTTTGCTCTTCACGGTTATCGAACATCTGTCTGTACTTCAACAGGGGTAACCCCTTTCTCTCTAGTATATGGCATGGAAGTTGTGCTCCCTATTGAAGTAGAGATCCCATTAATTCGGGTATTGATGGAAGCTAAGCTAACAGAAGCTGAATGGTGTCAAAGTCGACACGACGAACTGAATCTGATAGAAGAAAAATGGATCGCGGCACTATGCCATGGTGAGTTGTATCAGTAAAGAATGAAGAAGACGTTTGACAAAAAGGTCCGACCTCGCATCTTCAGAAAAGAAGACCTCGTGCTCAAGAAGATTTAATCATTTCTCACTGATTCGCGAGGCAAATGGACTCCGAATTACGACGGCCCCTATGTGGTCAAGAAAGCTTTCTCAGGCGGCGCCTTGAGACTTGCAACCATGGACGGAGTGGAATTTGCCTACCCCACAAACGTTGATGTAGTCAAGAAATACTTCGCCTAAACTAAAAAAAAAAAAAAAACGTCTCGGTGGATTGAAAACCCGAAAGGGCGGTCCAGGTAAAAGTTAGAAACAAAATAAAAAAAAATCATCCCGGTGGATTGGAAACATCACAGTACAATCCAGGCAAAAATTAGGGATAATGGCAAGTAACTACGTTCAACAAAGAGGCAAGTCCCTCAGCAACAGTTGCACCATCCATCAGAAAATTCCAATCAAGGTCATCTTCGATAGAAGCTCAGGATGCCCCAAATTCAAAGTTGGTAGAAGGATAGTGGTCGTTATGTTTCAACGTAGCCCTTTTCCCTGAAAATTACCATTTCCTAACTTTGTATATACTCTTTGGACTCACGCGTTTGGCTGATCTCCATCTTATCAATAAAATTTGAGCCCTTGTGCTTTTGTTTGTAATTCTTATTTGTTTTAGCTTTACAGAATGACGTGTTAATATAATCAACGATTCTTGAAATAAAACAAAAATGAATTTACTTGTTAAAACTTTTTCTGCTTTTAAACTAAAGATGGCAATTTCTTTTGACTGTTGAACATCAAAAGAACATCGATCGCTACTCCAGAAGTAAGCGAGCTTCAGAGTGCAGAATCAAAGTACTCCTTCTAAGCCAGTACGTCTGAACGTAGGATCAACTGTGTCAGAGACCATGTTTCATCTGACACCCTCGTCCGAGTTCTTATCTCCTAAGCCCGACCAACGGTATTCCCCGCAGGGACTATCTCTCCTAAGCAAGGCATAATTGCTACTTTTGGACCAACGGTACTTCTTCGCCCCGCGATGGCCGAGTATCCAGTCGTGTTCATCCATTAGTTTGTATGTCGCGTCGGTTTTGTCAGCATATACATACATACATCATGCATTATTAATTTGCATTCACATTCATATTGCATCACTATCACTCGAGTCGGTTGTATCCCCCGGTGATAAAAGTCCTCTCAATCGAGTTGTCAGCTTTGTCCTCGTCAGGAAAAGTCGTGTCTGAACAATCTCTCCGCCGGTTTATTTCTGGATTAGAATTGGCCTTCGACCACTTTGATAACTTAAACCTCTGAAAGACCAGAGAACTTTCGACAGATGTCACTCTTCGCCATTGAAGATGATAACCTTACTTTCCCGGATTAAGGAAAATCCCCAGAGAAAGCCTCTTAATCAGAGATTCGGCAATACAGCAGTTTTTCTCTGAAAAGACCGTTGATGAAAAGGTCATCGGCACCTCAAAATTGGATCACATCATATGGAATTTCTCTGGGAAGATCTCGAGAAAAGTATGATGTAACATTCCCAAGCGAAAGTAGTCTCTCAAGAGACTCGTTTGCCCCAGAAGAGTCGACAAATGGCTTCTCCAACAGAGAAGTTTGTGCAATTCTACAACTCAGACTAATGGGTTCCCCAGCAAGTCAGACATCAAACCTTTTCCGTCAAACAACATCTCCCCAGTAAAATTCGGCGAGAAGTTTGAGGAAAACCGCTACAAATAGCGTCCCTTGTCAATAAAGTTTATTGACAAAAGAAACTAAGACCAGATCCTTGGTAGGAAACCAGGATCGAGGGGAAGTTTACATCAGAAACCGAGACCAGATCCTTGGTAGGAAACCAGGATCGAGGGGAAGTTTAAATCAGAAACCGAGACTAGATCCTTGGTAGGAAACCAGGATCGAGGGGAAGTTTAAATCAGAAACTTATACCAGTTCCTTGGCTGAAGACCAGGATCGAGGGGAAGTTTTACCTTTTCTAAGTATCAACACTTAGCGAAAGAAGATGAATGTGTGAACTGCCATTCATAGACGCCGTCAAAATTTCGGGTATTCCGATATTTAATCATCTTGCACCCTGAATGCCCGAATACCTTCGCCATTCACACCTTCGTGTCCAAGAGGATTAAATAGGGGCATTTGTCATACCCCAAATTTTGACCACTAAGATTCCCATCATTGTGTCAATCATCATCACAATATGGATGTACCTCTTTGCCTCATCAATCTCCTCAAGGAATTGTTGAGCATTCACTACAATCAAAATTAGGGTTTCAAGCCCTCTTTGAGCCTTAGACAAATGATCAATCAAGGAATGACATGATCTTCAACTTGTCTAAACCTCTCAAACATTCACAATGGATCAAAAGGACTCCTACTTCAAGTATTAAGCACAAGGTTGCTCCCTTCTAGGTGGATCAAGCCTCAAGATCGCCAGTGTCACCAAATTAGGGTTTTGGTTACCCAGGGCTTCCAGATGGAAATTTTCCTTTGGGAATGAGCCAATACTTCAAAGCATATCCTAATATGCTCCATGGAACCTTATGGACCCAAGCATCAAGTCAATTTAACCTCAGGGGATGCATACATCAAAAATCAGGAATTAGGGTTTCTTGACCTAATTCGCCCCTAAGTTGACTTTTGGGACAAATCATGAGCCAAGACCTCAAGAGAGGAATTGAGGGTCTCTAATATACCATATTGATCCATTTACAACAATGGATTGATCCTAGAAGCTTGAGCAACAAGTCTCAATTTCATCTGGACCACAGTTAGGGTTTTAAGAGAAAAGTCAACTGTAACTTTGACTTTTGCCCAGGACATGCTCCCTAACCCTAGGACATGATTCAATACACCCTATAACTGAATTCAGTCAAGACTTATCTAAGACCAAGGGAACCAGCAGCCTGTGCCCTAACCTCTAGTCAATGGCTAGAGGAGACTTGGATTCTCATTTGCCAACATTGGCCAACCCTACTCAGCAGTTGCCATTCACTATTCCTTGCAAAACAAACTTGCTCTACTATAAATAGAGCTCAATTGTGATCAGTTTAAGTACACCAAAGGCCTACAACACTTGCATTTCTCAAAATCCACTTCTCACTCTCAAAAATGCCTTTCTTAGCAAGTCATTATCGAATTTTTCAGTAGAGGGCAATTCCACTCAAACCAATCACACACACACCTCACATACATCATATATGAGCTGATCAAACACTTAAACAACAACTGGAACACTGATTTCTCAGAATCACCAGTCAATTGCTCAAGGTTTTAACCAAGTTGCAGTTGAGATGCCATGAAGTGATCCAGCCAATTTCCATCAAGTCCAAGCATTCAAACACACTCCATAGGTTGTAGGGAAGCTGTTCAGATCATCACCACTCATATGTAACACCTCCAACACAGAAATCACTTTGAACTTGCTGTCACGGCCTAGAGGTAAGCCTAATCTTGGTCATCTCTCAGTCTATGCATATTTCCTCGCACAATGCTTTTGCCAAATGTTCATAATCATGCATGGAATGTTTCCCCTCAATTAATTCCTTTGTTTGAATCGTGTATCAAATTTCCCAGCCTTCATGCAGAATTTAGGGTTCTTGAGGATTTGTCGTGATTTCTTGTTTTATGCTTAATTTAAATGAAATTAATTGTCATAGACATGATCATGGGTTGAAACGAGCATATTGATATGTGGATTGCATGATATAATCAAGTATTCAGTGAGATTGGAGATAAAATGCAAATCTAGGCAAAACCCAGAACACGCGTGTGTTCTTGGGTGTTCTTGGCGCCCTTTTTGAAAAATTCAAATATTTGAATTTTGTGATTTTATTTAATTGATTCAAAAATTAATTTCTCTCTGAGTTTTAATGATTTTGAGTTGATTATTTTTTTAATAATTCACAAAAATGTTAAAATATTTTATTTTCCCAAAAAATCCCAAAAATATTATTTATTTTATATAATTGATATTTTTGCAAAGAATTAATATTATAATTATTTTTGGCATTTTGAATATTTTTTCCATCTTGATTTTGCAACTTTTAATGGTTTCTAATCATTTTGTAGGGCAAAACTTGATTTATGAGGCATTAATCCAAGATCACAATTTGTTTTCCACATGTTAAACAATTTTGATCATTTTAATTGAATATTTTATTCAATTAAAACACATTTTGAAAACAAAATAGGGTTTTTGATTAATCCAACCCTCATAAATCATTTTCAAAACTTTTGGGCCTCTTTAGAGAGTGTAAGACCCACCCCCTTGTACAAAAACCTTTTGGGCCTCACTTATTGTATAAGTCCCTCTGTACAAGTAAACGGCGCGACCGTCTCCCGTTTAAAACATCTGGGCCTCTCCTCCAGCTATAAGACCCATTCAAAACTTTTGGGCCTCTAATAGAGTGTAAGACCCAATCCCCTTTTAACCAAGACAACTTTGGGCCTCAGATATTGTATAAGCCCCTTTGCGTTAAAAGAAAATCTCGGCGCGATCGCCATTTCAAACGAAAAATCATCTGGGCCTACCCTCGTGTTATAAGCCCCACTCTTTTTCTTTAAACCTGTTTGGGCCTCTTGAGAGAGTGTAAGACCCATACCTTTGTACAGAAACAATTTTTGGGCCTCATTCACTTGTATAAGTCCCTCTGTACAAATTCAACAGTGCGATCACTGATAAAACCTTTTGGGCCTCTCCTTGAGTTGTAAGCCCCAAATATTTCTTTTTCAAAGCACTTTCTCCTTTGATTTTGAATATATTATTGTTTTCATTCTTTCTTTGTTGAACAACTAACAAAACAGCATGGAAGCTCTACAATCGAGTAAGTGTTTATCCGCTTTCATTTACCGCTTTCATATACACATAACTGTATTGTGGGGCTGCTCGCTGTAAGTCTCCTTTCATAAACTCATATCAATAGTGTAATAATAGTATAGATATTTAGAGTTTCCCCAGTAACTACGTCTAGCACTAAGTAAAGCCGTATTGATCGCTCTTAGAAATAGACAGACTAGATCCCCAATAGGAGCACCAGATACAGTCTTCTCTTCGGCTGTCCTCCTTAGGAATTGTCTAGAGACTCTACCTCCCCAGAGATGAATGTCTTCTCCGTGAATGGCATCTCTTGAGTTTCTTCCAAATTCTCAAACTTTCCTGGCTTGATCTATTCCTTGTGAATAGCCTGTCTTGAATTTCTCAGGGTTTGGGGACCCACAGGCTTCTTAAAAGCATCGGCCTCCTCTTGGGCATTATACAAGGACCCGCAGGCTTCCTAAAAGCATCCACGCCTCCTCTTGGGCTTAGTACAGGGACCCGTCGGCTTCTTAGAAGTATTCACAGCCTCCTCTTAGGCTTCGTATAATGATTCTTCCTTCGGGAATGATAGCCTTCTCTTGGGCTTCGTACAAGGACCTCTCGGCTTCTTAAAAGTTTCCAGCCTCCTCTTGGGCTTCGTACAAATTGTCCCGACGACCTCCTAGAGGTATAGGAAAAGAAACTAGTCATCTTAATAGAACAAGTCTTTCCAAGAGTCTACTACTGTTTCTCAAAGCATAGTACAAAAGATGAAACTCTAGACTTGGACAGTCTAATTTCCTTGAGTCTAAAAGACATTCTCAAGCACCCTTCACAAATAGGAAGGAACCCCGCAGACTTGGGCAATCTCAATACCCTTTGGATTTCCCATTTCCTCAAATAAAAGGAAATATCCCTGATCCTCGAATCAAAATCCCTGAGTACAGTTTTACGCATATAAGAACTGATTTTCTCTTTGAACCCATATACTGGTCACTCAACTGAAACAGTACCTTCTTTAGCCTCTATCTCGGGCTTCGTACGAGATAAAAAAGACTCTCTTGTTGAGTCAAACATCTTTACCCTCCATCTCGGGATTTATACGAGATACAAAAAGGTTCTTATTGAATCAACACTTTAGCCTCTATCTCGGGCTTCGTACAAGATACAAAAGACTCTCTTGTTGAGTCAATCCTTTTAGCCTCCATCTCGGGCTTCGTACGAGATACAAAACACTTTCTTGTTGAGTATAAAAGACTCTCTTGTTGAGTCAACCCTTTTAGCCTCTCTCTCGGGCTTCGTACGAGACACATAAAAACACCCTCTTGTTGGGCCACTAGCCTCCTCTTAGGCTTTGTATAATAAAACCACTGGTTGATCCAATCAACCTTTCAGCATCAAAAATATCCCTCGTTCACAGTACACAAACATCAACAACTCTTTTCCCTTCATCTAACTGCTGTAAGTGGCAAGCCTCTGGATCATCTACATCCATGCCACTGTCCCTCTTTTAGCATGAGAAATTCCTAAGGAAAGACGGCATTGCTCTACACTGAGTTAAAGTCTTCTCCTTCAGGTTGGAAATCCCTTATTAAAGAAATTATGGCATTGCCGGATTCACACATCCCGATTAAAGTAATTCTCCTTTATAAACAGTTGTGACAGACAAACCCCTCTTTAGAGATGACAAATTCTCTCTAAAGTCAAACCCTTTTAGCTTCATATCTTGGGCTTTGAACAAGATACAAACTACCTTTCGCTTCACGTCTTGGGCTTTGAACAAGACACCAAAACACCATTTCCTCCCATAGAATATGAGAAACTACGAACGCTCTGATTTCCCTATTTCGGTAAACGGGAACACGTAGGCATAAGATTGAAAGAAAAATCTTAGCGAGCATACTAAACAAAAACCCAAAATCCTGTATCTTCATATATAAGTCCTAACATCCTACCCTGACCCGTTCCGTCATTTCCACCTTAGCCAAATAAGCAGAGAGAGAGGCCCCGCTACCACATAGCATCCGTAACCTAACAGACCGCTGTTTAAACTCAGTATGCAAGCAGGGTTAATTGGAGACATCTATTTCCCTTCCTTCGTGTAAGAACCACGTCCAAAATCGCTCGCTACACTGAGTATAAAAGACTCTCTTGTTGAGTCAAACCTTTAGCCTCTGTCTTGGGCTTCGTACAAGACACATAAAAACACCCTCTTGTTGGGCCAATAGCCTCCTCTTAGGTTTTGTATAAGGAAACCCCTAGTTGAGTCAATCAACCTTTTAGCATCAAGTTGTGCCTTGTTCATAGCATACAAACATCAACAACTCCTTTTCCCCCATCTAATTGCTGTAAGCGGCAAGCCTCCAGATTATTTACATCCACGCCACTGTCCCTCTTTTAGCATGAGAAATTCCTAAGGAAAGATGGCATTTCTCTACACTGAGTTAAAGTCTTCTCATTCAAGTTAAAAATCCCCTATAAAGGAAATTATGGCATTGTTGGATTCACATGTCCCAGTTAAAGTAATTCTCCTTTATGACCAGTCACCCAGCAGTTGTGACAAACAGATCCTCTTTAGAGATGACAAATTCTCTCTAAAGTCAAGACCCTTCAGCTTCACACCTTGGGCTTCGAACAAGATACAAATAGACCCTTCAACTTCACATCTTGGGCTTTGAATAAGATATAAACCACTTTTAGTTTCACGTCTTGGGCTTTGAACAAGACACCAAAACAACCTTTTTCCTCCCATAGAATAGGAGGAACTACGATCGCTTTGATTTCCCTGTTTCGTTAAACGGGAATACGTAGGCATAAGATTGAAAAATCTTAGCGAGCACACTAATCAAAAAAACCCAAAATCCAGTACCTCCATCAATCAATCAAAAAGCATCAGTCTTAAACCTCCCACCAATCGCCCAGGCACTATTCTAACCAAATAACCTAAGAGAGACCCACAATCTTTGTAGCATCTGTAAACCAACAGTCATCTGTTTAAACTCAGTATGCAAGCAGGGTTAATTGGAGACATCTATTTCCCTTCCTTCATCAGCTTCAATAGGATAAAAATGAATCGAGTTGTAGTACCCCAAAGCGATAGTGCTTCGCAACCACACATAAAACTCGCGCTACAGAAAATTGGCGACTCTGCTGGGGAAGGATTTCGTTATGATCCTGTTCCTTTTTCATTTCTTCGGTAGAAACCTTAGATAGTACCACATCACATTGGTGACCACAGTGGGAGGCATTCTTTCTTGCTTTCCCAAGGGATGAAACCTTAAATTCATGTCACAGAAATGACAGCTCGGCTGGGGAGTCATTGTCTGTATAGGATCATAAGACTAAAGGTCTAGGATGATTAAGACAAATATATATACTGCTTTTCCTAATTGATATCTGTGTTTATTTTTCTGCTAATGGGAATGCGTGTGATGCCGCATGTGGAAAGATTGAGTATACACCTAAGATAGGTGATGGCAATGCGGGTAATCTTACTGGGAGTGAATTCCAGCTAAGAGCCCCCGATCGACCATCAAACTCAGTGGAGACTCCCTTTGCAGATACATTGCCTATACGACTTCGGTTGTTGAAAGTAGTGTGGTCGACTAGGTTATCTGAGAAGCTGAGGTTTTTAGCATACTTAAGCCATTTTGTAGTGCGGAAGCTATCGGAAATAGTTATCACGCGATACTACCCTCATCTGAGATCACTCCAGGATACATCAGCTCGCTGGCGATCCGCTTGCTGTTGTTATCCCAGAGGGGTCAATGATTTTGCGGACAGGTACAAGAAATCACTAGTATAAACCTTTTGGGGGGGTAGAGCCTTGACTTCGTGACACCGACCCTTTGACCCCATGTTTTTTTTATGTTTTTGTGTTCTGCATTCATACATTCATTTAAAAAACATTAAAAAAACAAAGAAAAATTATCTCTTATAGTCTCTCTTTTTCAAATTAAACTAAGACAATGATTGCAAATGTCAGAGAAAGGAGATTGCGCTAATGCATTTCGGTAGAAGGAAAACTCATAAGTACACCTTCAAGGTTCCAAAGTTAAAGGATTTAAGAGGTTTGGCAAGAATGATTACCAACCACGAGTCTTTCAGAGCTAAGTATGTAGGACTGTTGTCCCTGTTAAGGGTCCACGTAATTGAAGGAATCCTATCCTCATTAATCCAGTTCTACGATTCGGTCTATCATTGTTTCACATTCCTGGATTATCAGCTAGCACCAACGCTGGAGGAATACTCTCACCTGACTGATCTACATATTACTGATCAAGCACCCTTTTCTGGACTGGAAGAAATTCCAAAGGATTAAACCATTGCAAGAACAATTTATTTGGACGAGTCAGAAGTCAGGACTCGCATGACCACTAAGGGTGGCATCCTAGGTTTGCCAGCCCAGTTCTTAACAAAGAAAGCCCTGTACTTTGCCAGTATAGGGAACGTGGCCGCTTTCGAGGGCATCTTTGTTTTTCTCACCTACGGGTTGTTTTTGTTTCCCAACATTGATAACTTCGTAGATATCAATGCCATTAAGATTTTCCTGATTGGAAACCCTGTACCGACCTTGCTCGCAGATGCGTATCATTCGGTACACTTAAGGAATCTATACAGCGGAGGAATGATCACGTGCTGTGTACCCTTGCTTTACGAATGGTTCACTTCCCATTTGCCCAAGTCTGCTGCATTTTGGGATCAAAAGAATACTTTACGTTGGTCACAGAGAATCACGTCTCTTACCAACTCTGACATCGATTGGTACAATCGAATCTACGATGGGATCAGAATCATTGACCGTTGTGGAAATTTCCCAAATGTACCCCTTATAGGAACTAAGGGGGGAATCAACTATCATCCAATTCTTGTTCGTCATCAATTTGGATACCCGATGAGGCACGTCCCACGGAATGCTCATCTAAAAGGTCTTTTCTTTAGGGAAGGAGATAATGACATGGCACTAAAGACAAAAATAGTGCACGCCCGAAAACAAGTTCATAGGAAAGGACGAGAGTCTCTAGGAAAACCAGACTGTGTCTAGGTGGAGCCTTATCTCCACTGGGTACAAACTAGAGCTCTCAAGTTGAGGATGCCTTACCCTCGTCAGGAAGTTCTTCCATTAAGGGACTCTGCCCTTTATTTCATGTCTGAGACGGAAAAGCTTCAGGTTACTCTCTGCAAAATTCAGCAAGAGAAGAGGTCTTGGAGGAACAAGTACCGTATTCTCAATGTGGAATGCAAGAAAATACAGCAGCTGTTAAGAGAAAAAGATGCTCTGATTGAGATTTTAGAGCAACACGATGTAGAAAATCAGGATGACCAGAGGAATTTGCTCACTCATTTCACTTGGCAGAGGAATGACAACCCGACAACGGCCCAAGAGCCCCGGTCAAAGAAAAGGAAAGCACCAGAACCAGTACCTGAGCTCTCCTCAAAGAGGACTCAGGATCCATTAGTTTAGGTTTCCTTTAGCAGCACTATGTAAATTACTGTATTTCCATTTCCGCAATCCTTTGAATTCAATAAAATGGGGTTTCCCCACTGTTTGATATTTGCAATCTAATTGTCGAAGTTTACTTTGAATAAACAAAAACATACAATTAATATAGTCATTGCATATCATCATTCTCGCATCACGCATTCTTCTTACCTACGAATCTCACGTTTGTGTCTCGATTCTAGAGTCAAATGTCTCATTCGTACAATACTCTGGCCAATCGTCAGAAAAAGATGGATGATCTCGAGGAAGAGAACAGAGAGTTGAGAGAAGAGATCGACACTCTGAACGAGGATCTGAGAAAGCTTCATAACGACATGCAAGCTCTAGCAGAAGCTCAGATGCAACAACAAAGGACTGTGATCTCGGAGATCACATCGATGCCCATAGTGGAGAAGTCCGATCCTAGGTACAAAATGCCGAAAGATCGTCCCTGGGGCATGCCTACTAACCATATCCCAGAAGGAAATATTCCGCCGATCATGGAAGATCCGAAAACTTCAGCAGGAGCCGTTGCGCCTGAAGGTTACAAACTTCAGGAAAGCGAAGATGCCAGGGGCAAGACAGCAACTTCTGAAGGTTACAAACTTCGAGAGGCAGCGAGAGTCTCGGCCATAATGACTATACCACCACCCGTGGTACACATTGTCTCGGAAGGACAGATTCCACAGATATCGTCTGGTGGAAATGACAGCATGTTCGATAGAATGAATGAATTCCAGGGACAGTTCCTGGAAATGCAGAAGGAACTACAAGCCCTTCGCGGTCAGGATTTATTTGGAAAGGACGCCGCGGACCTCTGCTTAGTCCCCAATGTGAAAGTTCCGCACAAGTTCCAAGTGCCCGATTTTGAAAAGTACAAGGGTAACTCTTGCCTTCAGAGCCACTTGGTGATGTACGCTCGGCGAATGTCATCTCAGACAAAGAATCAGGAGCTACTGATTCACTACTTTCAGGATAGTTTAACCGGTGCCGCATTAAAATGGTACATGGGTTTAAACCACGCCACGATCGGCACATTCATAGATCTTGGCGTTGCCTTCGTTCAACAATATAAATACAATTTGGACATGGCACCGGACAGAGATCAAATCAGATCAATGTCACAAAAGGACAAGGAAACCTTTAAAGAATACGCTCAAAGATGGCATGAAATCGCCGCCCAGATTTGTCCACCTCTTGAGAAAAAAGAGATGACAAAGATCTTCTTGAAAACCTTAAGCTCATTTTACTATGACAGAATGGTCGCTAGTGCGCCCAGTGACTTCACCGAGATGGTGGGCATGGGAGTTCGTCTTGAGGAAGCGGTCCGAGAAGGACATTTAGTTAAAGATGCTGGATCATCAAGTAGTACAAAACGATACGGTAGTGCTCTCCCTAAGAAAAAGAGCAGGATATTGGGAATATCTCTCTCAGAAAACAAATGCGACGTTATCAACCAGTAGCAGCTGTAACTCCTGCTATCAACCATGCGCCTGTTTCTTTAACAAATGCGAAGAGATCGGGGATCGAAACTTCATTTACATATATTTTCTTACTATTTGAAATGTTTTCTTAAGTCTATCTGCGGTTGATTGAGGAAAGTTTCTCCTTTGTGAGAGCTGAGGGAATGTTTTTGTTGTTTTTGGGTTTTCTATTGTTTTTGGGAAGGTGCTTGACCTAAGATTTTTCGATTTGTGTGGTCGCAAAGATTTCTCAATCTTATGCCTACTTATTCCCGTAAAGAGATTTAGAAAATCAAATCAATCGTAGTTCCTCCTATTCTATGGGAGGAAATAAAATCGGTGTCTTGTTCGAAGCCCAAGATTGAATCTAAAAAAGTATTTGTGTCTTGTTCAAAGCCCAAGATTGAAGCTAAAGGAGTTGTTTGTGTCTTGTTCAAAGCCCAAGATTGGAGCTAAAGGGGTGTTTTGACTGGGAGAGAATTTGTCATCTCTAAAGGGAGATATCTCACCTATTTATCACAAATGTTGAGTAATTGGTTATAAGGGATGTTACTTTAACTGGGATGTGTAGAATCCAACAATGCCATATCTTCCTTTATAAATCTTTGCATACTAAGAGAGGGACATTGGCTTGGATGTGTGGAATCCAGAGGCTTGCCACTTACGTCAATTAGATGAAAGAGAAATTTTACCCATGATAAAGGAGGGACTTCAGCTTGGATTTTGAATCAACAAGTGTGCCACTTACATCAATCATTTGGAAAAAGGTTTTGATTGTTTGTTTTGATATGTGATGTATATAAGAAATATCCTGCTACAAAGAGGACTCGTGGTCTCACCTGAGGGGATGTTTAATTGGGTGCCTTGATCAAAGCCCAAGGTTAAAGCTGAAAAAGTTGAAAACTGACTCAATTGGGGAAGTATTATATCTGTCTTGTTCAAAGCCCAAGATTGAGGTTGACTGGGAAAATCATTATATAAAGCCTAAGAGGAGGCTGACTCTTACTGAGGATTATTTAAATCCAGGAGAAAGTCTAAACTATTTTTGAGGAATCCCAAAGGGAAACTACTCTTGCTGGAAAAGAGTTGAATTACTAGATGCCCTGAAGTTCTGATACTTTTAGGATTTGTTGATGGTATCATGGTTGATAACGAGAAATTGTATCATATTTTATAGCTCGTTACGCATTTGTTTCATTCATTTTATTTGAGTTTTATTAGCTTTTAATCGTGTTTTATGTGTTTTGCAGTTGATAGCAAAGAAAGAAGAAAATTCAGCAAAGAAGTGAAGAATTCCGCTTTTTACTTATATGGCATTCGCCATCAAGGAATGGCGTTCGCCATGAGATGTCTACCACATCTATTAAAAAGACCAGGATCATGGCGTTCGCCATGGCCTGGTGGCGAGGGCCATTGCTGCGCAGTTACAGAAATTCAAAACTGCAACTGTTATGGGCAATTTTGATGGCCTATTTTGCCTCCACTACTCTTGCACGTTTTGGGAGTTATTTCTAACCTTTTTGCTCTATAAATAGGACTCCTCACTCTTGTATGAGATATCCGATTTTAGATGCGGAAGCTCTATCAAAATTCCGTTTAAGCAAATACTTTACCTTCAAAGCGACAATTACTCACATCGAGGAATTGTCGCAACTTTCTTGTAATTTACTTTGCTGTTGTACTCTCAAATTCGAACAAGCCTTCTGGTGTTTTCTTTTACAATTTCAAGTTCCGTACTTATTTTTACTGGTTATTTACTCTTGCTTATTTTAATTTTGCAATTTATAATTCTTGACTTGCATGCTATGTGTTTTTCCATGAAATTTACCATGATCATGATTGTAATTAAAATTGAAATGTGTTGCTAAATTTGCTTGAGTTCGGCGTGTGAGGATCGTCGTTACCGACGGGACTCCGTAAAAAATATAGGTGCAACTTTATGTGATTGCATGCTAGTTTTGCTTTTAGTTTCTATTCTTCATGTTTTATTATTCCGACATGAAAGTGAGGGATATGCTAAGTTCGGACCGATATCGCAAGAGTGTGAGGAAAGAACAGATAGTATAAGCTAGGCATTGATTCTAAAAACAGCGGGAGCGCTTTAGCCATTTTTTAGGATTTCACTAATTTCCGAAATACGCTTTTCGATTAAAACGGGCGAGCGAGAGCGAAATCCTGTGGTTGTTAGGTGTGGTTCTTGTCGATAGCGCAAGAGTGTGAGACAGAGTCTTTAAGTTAGTACTTCCTACGGAATGAAGTGTAGTCATAATTAGCTCCAGTTTTCTACAAGTCCTTTAGGAACACGGAATCCATATTCCGGACTCGATTTTAGTATTATTTCCTAAAACCTATAGAATTAGTATTTTTCCTTTTCCTTGCAAATTTCGTAAACTCTTAGCCTTAGCTTTACACTGCAACTATAGATTGCATTAGTTTGATTATCGCTTCCTTGTGGGTTCGACAACCTTATTTAAAACTATGCGAACAGCTGTATACTTGCAGTCTTAGCTCAACGATCACGTTAGTGTCCTCGACTCGCATCAATGGTTCTGGCCGGGGGATTTTTATGGTGAAAGTCAAGCCTTGTTGGGGGGCCAGAAGGGATTTAAAGATGGGTTTGAATGCCTTAGAGGTTTTAACTCTTCTGGGAATTGATGTATTAGTAAAGATGATTAATATTTATCTTATGCTTTTAGGAAGCCTGAGAGTCCTTATATGAAGTCCAAGAGGAGACTATGGGGATGAGACTTTCAAAGTATGCTTGTATGAAGCCCAAGAGGAGGCTGAGACTACCCAAGTCTCTTAAGAGAAGGCAGACTCTAGTTGGAGAAATATCTTTGTATGATACCCAAGAGGAGGCTGAGGGTTCTAGAGATGAAGATCAGCTCTTGAGTGATTGGTTGTTCTAGGGTTTTTGACATTCCTGAGGATTAAACTAGTGGAGATGACTAAATTTTATCCTATGTTTTTAGGAAACCTGTGGGTCCTTGTACTAAGCCCAAGAGGAAGCTGGGATGCTTCTAGGAAGCCCGTGGGTCCTTTTACTAAGCCCAAGAGGAGGTTGGGAGGCTTCTAGGAAGCCTGTGGGTCCTTGTACTAAGCCCAAGAGGAGGCTGGGGGAAACTTCTAAGAAGCCTGTGGGTCCTTTCTTTGTTGAACAATTCTAAGGTTTGAAGAAATTCAAAAGAGGTTTCACTGGGAATTAATCCTCTCTTGGGACATGAATTTCTTTGAATAGGAATAAAGTAGTTGATTGAACTGAATTATAAGTATCCTATTGTTTGACCTAAGTGTAAACTGAGGATGACCAAACTGCTAATGGGAACCCAAAATAGATATGCACATGTGTATATATATATATATATATATATATATATATATATATATATATATATATATATATATATATATATATATATAGGGAGGAGATCATTTGACACCGGTGTCAAAATATTAACTTTGATACCAAATTCTACCCCTTTATTATAATCCATTCAATGGCTAAGATAAATTCCCTTAAAACTAACACATGAGTGTTTTAAGGGAATTTATCTTAGCCATTGAATGGATAATAATAAAGGGATAGGATTTGGTGTCAAATGATCCCCTCCTATAAATTCAAAAGAGGTTTCACCGAGAATTAATCCTCTCTGGGGACATTAATTTCTTTGTATAGGAATAAACTAGTTGATTGAATTGAATTATATGTATCATATTGTTTGACCTAAGTGTAAACTGGGGATGACCTAACTGCTAATGGTAACCCTAAACAGATATGCATAGGTATGCATATATATATATATATATGTAGATATATGAAAAAGCATATAAACAAGTATGAATTGAAAAGGTGGTGGGTCTTATTCTTTGGATAGAGGCCCAAGTGTATTGTGATTGGTTGTATTGATTATCGCTGTATGATTAGGGTTTTGAGAAATTGAAGAAAGTTTTGAGAAAACTTTGGATTTGAATTTGAATTAAAAGAATGTTGTTTATTTGAATGAATTGAAAAGAAAGTTTGGGGCTTATAACTCACAGAGAGGCCCAAGTGGTCAAAGAGCAGTTTCACCGGGAATAATGCTCCTCTTAGTACCAGTGTAATTTGAATCTTCTTTTTTATTATTAAAAAAGGAAAAGGGATGGGACTTACACTCTATTAAGAGGCCCTAGTTAAGGTATTTTGAACGAAAGAATGAAAGAATAGTATTGGGTCTTATACTCGGGGAGAGGCTCAGGGACTTATAATATAGCAAAGGGCCAAAATTTATTTATGTACATAGTGGGGTTGGGTCTTACACTCTAATAGAGGCCCAAGTGTGTTTGAAATGAAGTTTTGAAAGATTGAATCAAAGAAAACTCTAATTTCTATTTTTTTAAGTATTTTTCAAAGAAAAATTAATTAAAATGATAAAAAAAATATCAAATAAATTCAATAAACATGTTATGAATTATGATTAAGGTTTAGAAAATGAGGTTTTATTCACATGAATATTTGAAATCAAATTGGTTTTGAAAAATCAAGAAAAAAGAAATTATTTAAAATGTTTAAAACAAATTAAAATAAAATTCTTTAAAATATATAAAAATATATCAAATAAAAGTATTTTTTATTTTTCTTTGTGGAATAAAATATTTAAATGTATGAAGGATTTTTGTTTAAAAAATCATTTGAAAAAGATTAAAATTGAAAGAGAAATTAATTTTTGAAAATAATTAAGAAATAATTAAAAATTCAAAAATCTGAATTAAATTTGAAAAAAGGCGCCAATGACCATCTTCTTCCTCGCGCGTATCCTCCATGGCCATTTTGCAAAACCTCTCATATCTCCCTCAATACGTAATGATTTTGCACGATGTAAACATGAAAGTTATTTGTTTTTGAACAAGGATTTCAATGGTACTAATTAATTGCATTTCTTTTAAGTGTAGAGTGAGATATCATGTGAAGAACAGATGAACCCTAATTTTTGCAAGAACAATATGTAATCCTATACACGATTGATACATAGCAATTGATTGAGGGAAAACATTCTACATAACTGCAGAAACATGTTAGTAACTTGAAAATACATTTATGATGCATGGATCATAGAGTTTGAGAAGTTCAGGCTTACTTGTGCAAGAGGAAATTGAATTTTCAGTTGTAGGTGTTAGAGAAGTGTTCTGATGATCTGGACAACTTCCTTGGACCTCAAGTAGTGTGTCGAGATGCTTGGAATGGATTGAAAACCTCTGGATTTGTGGGCACGACTCCAACTGCAGATGGCTTTGGGATGATGAGGTATGAACTTGATGAATCTGGTGTTACAGATGTTGTTCATGTGTTTAGATCACTCATATATGATGTATGTTAGGTGTTAGGACCATTGGTTTGAGTTGAATTGCTCTCTATTTCAAAACACGATTCTCACTTCTTTGAAAAATGGGTTTTTGATGCACAAGAGGGAAATGGTGGAAAATATAAGTTGTGGTGTTTTGGGGTGGTTTGATCAACCAGAAATGACCTCTATTTATAGTAGAGGAAGTTTGTTTTGCAAGGAATAGTGAATGGTGGCTGGATCACCCTATTTTCCAATGGATATGGCTAGGTGTTCAAAGTCTCCTCTAGCCATTGACTTGAGCCAAACTTTGCAGGTTTAGGTCTTCTGATTCTTGGCTAAGGCTTGACTCATTTGGACTGATATGGCTTAGTTCATGAAACCTCAATGCATCCTTTCAATGCCAATAGACAAAATTAAATTTTGGATTTGCAACATTGATGATCACATGCCAAAGGGATATGATTCTTGACTTATTGGCCTTATGGTTCAGATTCCTCATCATTTAGGTTGATATTGGACAGAAATCCAATGATGCAAGTGTCAAAAGTTGGCTCAAGAAATCATGGGATACAAGTTATGTGTCAATGCTGTCAAAAACCAGTTTGTGTCAAGGCATGTTGTGAGGTCCATAACTCCTTGCTCAAGTGGAATCAATGGATGTTCTTGTACTCTTTGGAAAGCTTGTATATCATACTTCAACTTTGTTGTTTACATTTGGTTTTGAATCTTTTTGGATCATAATGAAAAACACCTCCAAAGTTGGACAAAACATGAGACAGATTCTGCCTAAAAAATTTCTAAGTTTCAAAATTAAAATCCCATGAAACCCTAACTTTATGGCCTTATAACTCCAAATCCATGCATTTTTTTAACATGGATCAGTAGGACATTTTTGTAGTATGTAATGAGAGCTTTCATTTGAGATTTGGATGGAATAAAATGGTTTCTTAGATCATAAGTTATGGTCTTGCAAAGTTGGGTAAAAATCATGTTTTTCCATAACTTAGTGAAAATTTTAAGTTTTCCAAGGTTGCCCTCTTTACAAGTTATCCCATTTTTCTTGCTTTTTCTTGCTCAATCATGATCCAAATCACAAGTTAACATTGCTTATGAACCAAGTTCTTTGAATCAATCCAATCTTGTGAATGGATCAATATGATATATTTGAGATCTTTAAAGCATATCTTGAGGTCTTGGTTCATGCCTTACTCCAAAAATTAACTTAGGGAGTGAATTAGGTCAAAAACCCTAATTCCTGATTTTTGATAAATGCATCCCATGAGGCTATTTTGAACTTATGAATGGACTTATGGGGTTATTTTGAGCTTCTTGGATCATATATTGAGGTATTGGCTCATGCTCAGATGAAAGTTTTCCTCTGGAGGCCTTGGTCGACTAAAACCCTAATTTGGTGACACTGATGACCTTGAAGCTTGACCAACTTGAAATGTTGCATTCTTGTGTTAGATTCTAGATGTGGGAGACCTCTTGATCCTTCATGGATGTTTTAGAGGCTTGACAAGTTGAATATCATGTCAATTCTTGATTGACCATTTGCGTGGATGCTCTGAGAAGGCTCAATAACCTTAATCCTTGGTAGAGGTAAATAACCAACAATGTTTGAAGAAGTTAGTGGGGTATGAAAGTACATCCATATTGTGGTGATGATTTGGACAATGATGTGAAATCTTGTGGTCAAAATTTAGGGTATGATATCTTCACGTTATATGTGGTATGATATTGTTAAGCCATCTTGGATACGTAAATTTTATGTCAATCTCAAATATGTTTTACCATTGATTGTCGTAAATCATGAAGTAAACCATACATGTTACTATGGGCCAATCTGAAATATGTTTTACAATTGATTGTCGTAAATCATAAGGTAAACCATACATCTTGCATATCATCATACTAGTATTCTGAGATATGTTTTACTAAACTAGAATTTCAATGCATCTCCAAGTGAGAAAAGAAATCAACATCATTATTATATATTATATGAAATATTCCATACTAAATAGTATATATAATTGATTATAATAGTACATTTTATAACATAATTTTAAGTAATATCTCTTTTATTGAATTTGACACTGTTGGAAGACAATAAAAAAATTATTGGGGATGTTATATTGTTTAAGTTCATGATTGGTTCATGAGTTTTTTTGGCAAGAGAAATTTTATTTTTATACAAGAACTTCTATAAATTATTGTGCCTAATTAATATCAAAGTGATATCACTCTTTTTAATTTATAAAAGTCTCTTTGTAGTTTGAGGAATGGTTTTCAATCATTACTATGATCGACTTCCCAAAGGAGGACAATTGTATGTAGAGATTGTGGTTAATTAAGGCTATAACTATTAGAAATGAGTAGGTCTAAGGGATTTATTTGCCCAAAGGAGATAAATTTCTAAACCTTAAGTATACTCACTGAGTAGCTTATTCTTGAAATTTGTGGATGAAGTTGTTAGAGGTACTTTAGTTTAGAGAATTCATTTACCCAACGGAGATAGAGTTTCGAACTTAATGTATGTTCATTGAATAAATCATCTGAGGTTCTGACCTTGGTTGTGACCTGGGTTTGCACATTCCACACAAAGGGGATTACCTAATAATGTTAGCCTTTTTGTGATAGCTTATGTTCCTTAAAGTTGTATCTTGCCTTTATCATTTGTTCTAATGCATTCCTATTTTGTCTCAACAATGGCCTTCTCTATGAACAATTGTTTTGCTTCTATTGAGATCCTGAATGGGACTAATTTTAAGAAATGGAAGAAAGATTTAAAGTTTTTATTAAGGATTGATGATCTCGACATGGCATTGTGTGAAACTAAACATGTGATCAATGATCAGAGTACACCTGAAGAGAAAGATAAATTAACTAAATGGGAGAGGAGTGACTGACTTAGCTTGTATAGTTGATATAAGAAAGGTTCAACTAGAAGTTCATACATTTTTGAAATTATTCATATTGATATTAGTGGCCCTCTTTCTCATACTATTTGTGGCAATAAATCTTTTATCACTTTCTGATCTTACCGGATCAAAAAGGGGATCAGCAGCCAGCAACACGTCGTGAGCTCCAAATTTTCTGGTGGTGGAGAAGAGGAGGGGGTGTACCTACCAGACACTCTGATGCCAAAATTAGTTCAGAGTGAAAGAGAGAGAGAGAGAGAGAGAGAGAGAGAGAGAGTGAGAGGTACAGAAAGTGAAGTGAGTTTTGAAAATCCTGACCCTCCTCTGGAGGATGGTATTTATAATGTGCCCCCAGCGCTGGGCCAACGGTTATCTTTAGTGGGTTGGATCATTAGGCCAAATACAGATAACTACTAGGATCTACGTGGAGTGGGGAAGATCAGCACATGGTCTTCATCCTGGGTCAACTGCCCCGTGGACTTCGGGAGGTGGAGGACATGTTCTTGAGGGCGAAAGTCGCAGGCGTGGGGAGCACATGGAGAGCGTAGGGAAGACGTACGAGGAGCGTTCCCCGTGCGAGATGATCGATTGGGCTGTGCCCGACGGTGCGCCAGCCTCTGCCCAGTCCAAAATAGGAGCCCCCAAGTCGTTGCTCCAAAGCATATGAGTAATGACTTAAGAGTCAATTCTTATGTCGAATAGGGGCATGGGGAACTTTCCCGGAGGAGCATCACTCATGCTCGAGGTGAAGAGCTGGCGGGGCAATGCGTGTGACTAAGCATATAAGCTACTAGTCGTGCTCGACAGCGGGGCTTGTCTATGGTCGTTGACAGGGTCGATCAAGCGTTTATCTTGAGGACAGGTGCTCGCGTGGAGACCTACCTGTAACATGTGTTCAGGGATTATTTCTAACTCTCCTCGAGGAAGTGTTTCTGATTACGCGACTGTCGAGCATTGTGCTCGACGTACTGGACGAAGTGACGAAAAGAAAGGAGCAGACACGTCATTTCCTCGAGTCGTGCAAGGGGGCTTGAAGGGACGCACATAGTGTCTTCTTAGGCCGCGTGTCAGGAGTACTAAATGCCTATGACAGCTATGAGTATGGGTTATTGAGTGCCTAGGGGACGATTCGCTTTCCATGCTAAAGGATATAAATAGGGGGAGACTGATTCATTTTCATGTTCACAACATTCAAGCTCACAAGAATTCCTCTAGTCTCTTAGGGTTTTTCTGCTCTCCTACCGTTCGTTCGCCGACGTCATCGCCGTTAGCCCCTTGCTCCGCCGTTGTAATGTCCAGAATCTTCTTTTATAAGTAAATTTTCTGTCTTTCTCCATAATTTATGCGTTTTCCGGCATTGTTATGAATTTTTCGGCAAGCTTCTTGAGTCTCCAATGAAGTTTCCAGGAAGCTCATGAAGTTTCCGGGGAGTCCATGAAGTGTCCGGTGGATTCATGAAGTTCCCAGTGGACTCATGAAGTTTCCAATGAAGATACCGGGAACTCATGAGGATTCTGGGAAACTTCATGAAGTTTCCGATGAAGGTCTCGGGGACCCCATGAGGCTTTAAACGTCCTCGTTGGGTTAACGTCGGGGGGCTTCCTCTCCGCGGGGGCTAGAAAAAGATCTCGCTTCGAGGAGGTCTGTTCCCTTTGACGCTCATTGTATGAAATTTTTCTGTCGAAGAGACCCACCCCGAGCAGTGAGCTTTGCGCATTATGTCAAGGAGAAGTTCCTCATGACCACGCGCTTGTCGATGAGGGCTTTGGTCGAGGGAGCATCCTCGCGCTTTCCTTTCGCCCTTTCACTTGATTTGCGGTGGAAGGGTGGATTTGATCTTAAATTCGAATTCACTATTTCATTCCGCTTTTCAGGTTAAATGGCTCCAAAGCTTGAGGATGCCGTCGTGGTCAACGCAGACGCCTTCGACGTAGAAGACATTGTTGCATATGTCGAAGATAATCCGGCAAACCCAAACGGTGAATCCCCAGCCGACTGGGCAAGGCTGGAACCCATGTCCGTTTCTTCGCGCTTCATCTTCGACGACTCAGACACATTCGTCACTGTCGAGAACTAGGGGGAAGGAACATCCGCGAACTAGAAGGTTTACAAGCCCAAGGAGATGGACCAGATTTGCTCGTCGTACTCAAGGAAGCGCTTCCCGATGTATGAGTTCGCCTTCCAGGATGTGGGGCTTCTACTCCGCTTCAGATATTTTCAAGCTGGGGTATTCCAAGGGTTATAATTAGCGCAGTCGTAGCTTCACCCTAACGCGATCGCGTTCATGCGGGCATTCGAGCTCATGTGCCAACATCTTCGCGTCGGCGCTATGCTCCCGCTGTTCTTTCGCCTCTTCCATCTTCAGAGGTAGACTCATCATAGAATACACAGCTGGGTATCCTTGAAGCAACCGAGAAAGCTATTCAGAGCATATCTGGACTATGTCCAGTCCTTCAAGGACAGATATTTCCTCGTGAAGCTTGTGATGCGCGCTGTTGTCGACTCCTTGTTCTAGCACGTAGAGAAGCTCGTAGATGGGCAGAGGGAGGAGACCCTAGAGGCAAAGTACCCCCTAGAGTGGTAGAGGGTCCACTTTAAAAGAGGGATGGAGAGCTACCTGACGAAGCCCCCACGAGCTGGACGAGGAGGACAGGCTTGCCTATGACAAGATCGTGGCTTTCGTCGACAGCTTCACTCCCGCCAAGTGCGTGAATAAGGATGGGAGCTTTTTTTGGGACGAGAATGGGGAAATTGTTTTCGAGGCTTGTTTAATCAAAACTAAGGCGCTCTTCGAGTGCAGTTCTAATGAGGAGGCCTTGAGGCTCTTAGGTAACGAGCATGCTTCTTACTTGTCTGTCTGCTTATTTTTCCTTGTTATATTGACTCATTCTTTTCTTTGTTGCAGGTCAGATGTCGAACCTCCAAGAACGTAATGTTAAGCTCGCGACGACTAAAGGTGTGAAGAAGTCGCCCAAGGGTCGCGTCTCCCAAGTCCAACAGATGGCCAAGGCCGACCAACACCCTAGGGGTTCCTTCTCTCCCCAGGAGAGTCAGTCTCCAGTTTCCCAAGATCACCTGGCCAAGAAGCAGTGCCTCGAGGAGTCTGGGCTCATTGACCTCTTGGAGGGTGTTGTTGGGGAGAGGTTTGTGCTACCTCCCAGCCATCGCGTTTGGGGGCTCTTCGGCGGGGACAATTCCCTGGTCGTTCCAGAGGCTGAATCCAAGGCAATCCTGGTGCTCGACAAGAATACCAAGAGAAAGGCATTGTCCGAGGACGCGGCCGCCATGATGAGGCTCTTTGATACAACTTTGGCTCTCAATGATAGGACATGCCCCCTTGCTCAGCTGAAGAAGCTGCAAGCAGAGAACGTGACCCTCGGGGCGGAGAAGGTCAAGGTGGAGAATGACTTCTTCGACTATAAGGAGAGGTATCAGATCCAAGTCAATCTTTATCGCGAGATGGATGGGATGTGGAAAAAGATGACCAAGGTCGACGAGGAGAAGAAACGGCTCCAGGCGAGGGTCGCTGAGTTGGAGGCCGCCACAAATCCCGTCGAGGATGAAACCAACGAGGAGAAACTCTTGGTAACCCAAAGTGATTTGGTTTCCCGGGTCCAGGAGATCGAGCAGGATTACTTGGGTACTCTCGAGCTTGGGTACTCTTGGTAACCCAAAGTGATTTGGTTTCCGACCGGTAATGGATCTAAGATCTCAGTCGAGGTTTTTGCTTCGTGGCATGAACTTCCCATCATGAGCTGGGTGTTCTGCCTTATTGGTACAACAATGGTGGAGCTCAGTTGAGGTGTCCCCGTCGGACCAAGAGTCTGCTTGCACACACGAGAGCGGACTCTTGTCTTTTTGTTTTAAGTTTGGGAGTCGTGCATGTACCTTAGCACGCTCCAGTGGTAGGGACGTCCTTCGTCGTGGTCGAACTAAGTACGCTGAATGCAGTGTTTAACTGTATTATTGTTTAAGATTTTTAGCATTCCTTGGTCGAGCAAGTTCCTCCCCGTGTAGGTTTTCAAGGTAGTAGGCCCCGTTCTCTGTTTTTCCGTGGACACGATAGGAGTCTTCCCAGTTCGCGGTGAAAGTTTTCCTTCACACGAGTATTTCTATTTTCTCCACAAGACTAGGATGTCGATCTAGAATTCGCATTTGATGACTTAGTTGTCATGCTGCAAAGTTATCTTTTGTTTCAGCGAGGCTTCGCGGAGGGCTGCCCCCGACCGGATTTCTTCGACCGGATCGAGTTCCTCCCTCAGTGCATCGTCATTCATCTCCTCGTCGAGGAAAGATTTAGTCCGCCTAGAGGGCTCTCTAGTTTCTACCAGAAATAACCGCCTCGGTTTCGTAAGTTAGTCGGAATGGGTGTTATGTAGGCCCAGAATGCACTATGTAGCTCCTTGACCCACCTCTTTTTGGTTTCACCTAGTCTTTGTTTTAGGCCTCGCATGATCACTCTGTTCGCAGCTTCAGCCTACCCGTTTGTTTGCGGGTGCTTAACAGGCGTGAAATGTTGCTTCGTGCCCAGTTTGCCAACAAAGTCCTGGAAGTTTTTGTCAGTGAACTGTGTCCCATTGTCGGTGACGATCGCCTGGGGTACGCCGAACTGGGAAAGTATGTTCCTCTTGTAGAAACGGAGTATGTTGTGTGTCGTGATTTTGGCAAGTGCTTCAGCTTCTATCCATTTGGTGAAGTAGTCGACGCCGACTATCAAATATTTATTCTGGTACGATCCCATGGGGAAGGGCCCGAGGATATCTATCCCCCACCAGGTGAAAGGCCACGGGGACAAGAGCGTTTTGAGCTCGTTGGACGGGGCCAGGTGCATGTCCCCGTGTCATTGGCACTTGTCTCACTTTTTGACGTGCTCCTTTGCGTATTGTTGTATGGTGGGCCAATACTATCCTGCTCGCAGAGCCTTCCAGGTGAGGGATCGTCCCCTGAGGTGCTGGGTGTTGATCCCTTCGTGGATCTCCTGAAGTATATGAGGGACCTTGGATTCCTCGACACACTTGAGGAGAGGTATGGAGAATCCCCACCTGTACAACTTGTTCTCAATCAAGACGTAGGAGCAAGCTCGGCGTGTGACCACGCTAGCCTCCTTGGAGTCATTGGCCAGTTCCTCCGTGCTGAGGTACGTGTATATCGGGGTCATCCAGCAGTTGTTGTCATCGATGGCGTTAACATCGACGGTCGTGGTGGGTTTCTTGATGCTTGGTCGAGAAAGTACCTCCTAGATGACAGACTTGTTTCTGCCCTTCCTCTTCGTGCTCGTGAGCTTTGACAGGATGTTTACCCAGTGTTATGCTCGCGGGGGACATGCTTTACCTCTGTGGAGTCGAACAACTTCATTTTCTCTTTCACCAGGGTTAAGTACTCGATGAGGTTGTCTTGTTTGGCCTGGTACTCTCCCCGTACCTAAGAGGCGACGAGTTAGGAGTCGGTAAATATCTTTACCTCCCTCGCGCCAAGGTCTTCGGCTAGGCGCAGCCCAGCGAGGAAGGCCTCATACTTGGCTTGGTTGTTCGAGTTAGGCAAGGATATCGCAAGGGATATCTCAATCAAGATGCCTTCTTCATTCTCAAGAATGATGCCCGCTCTGCTTTCTGTCGAGTTAGATACCCCGTTGACGTGGATGGTCCACTTGTGGGCTTTGCCGGTCGGGGAGATCAGGGCAGTCATTTCTGCGACAAAGTCGGTCAGCACTTGAGATTTGAGGGCATTCCTGCTCTCATATTGGACGTCGAACTCAGAGAGCTCGAGCGACCATTTGAGCATCCTGCCAGCCATGTCGGGACGGCTGAGTAGCTGCTTCACGGGCTGGTGCGTCCTAACCACAATAGTGTGGGCCTCGAAGTAATGTTGCAGCCTTCTGGCCGCAATGACGAGGGTCAGAGCTGCCTTTTCGATTTGCTGGTATCTGAGTTCGGGGCTTTACAGGGCCTTGATAGTAAAGTAGATTGATTTTTGTCTCTCGGGAGTTTCGCGAATGAGAGTCGTGCTGACGGCCTCGGTTGCGACGATGAGGTACAAGTATAAAGTCTCCCCGCTTTCTGGTCGTGAGAGGACTGGGGGTTGTGAAAGGACTTGTTTGAGATGGAGGAGAGCTTGTCTGCACTCCTCTGTCCACTCAAATGTGGTTTCCTTGCGCAGACTTAGCCACGAAGCGAAACAGCGAGGTGAGCATCTCGTTCAGGGATTGGATCAATTTCTTCGAGTTTGGCGTCGGGAACTCGGAGAAATCCTGGCACTTGTCGGGGTTCGCCTAGATTCCTCGCTCTATCAAGTAGAAGTAGAGGAATTTTCCTACTCGAACACCGAATGTGCATTTCTCCGAATTGAATCTCATCCTGCATCTCCTCGCCATGTCGAAGACTCTTTTGAGATTGATAGTGTGGTTGGTCTCTTCTCAGGACTTCACGATCATGTCGTCTATGTAGACCTCGAGCATGTCCCCAATCTCACCTCGGAAGACTTTGTTCATCATCCGTTGGTAAGTAGCGCCGACAATTTTCAGGCCGAAGGGCATTACATTGTAGTAATATTCACTCGACTCAGTCATGAAAGTCGTGTATTGCTTGTCTGCTTTCGCCATGGGGATTTGGTTGTACCATGAGTATGCGTCCATGAACGACAGTAACTTGAAACCTACAGAATTATCAACGAGTTTATCAATGTTAAGCAAGGGATATGCATCTTTGGGGAAAGCCTTATTAAGATCAGTATAATCAACACACTTACACCACTTTCCATTAGATTTTTTGACAAGTACAACATTTGAGAGCCAGGTTGTGTACTGGGCTTCAGAAATAAAACTTTCCTCTAGGAGGTCTTTTACAGCTAACTCGGCAGCTTCCGCTTTTTTAGGAGACATCCTATGCCTATATAGTATTATGGCCCTAGCGGCTATATCTATGGTGAGCTGGTGGCAGGCCACGTCAGGGTCAAACCTGGGCATCTCCGCAGCGCTCCACGCGAACAGGTCAGCATTCTCCCTAAGGCAGGCCTTCAGCTGCTTCCTCGCCAAGTCGGGGAGTCCTGTGTCAATCTTCACACTCCTGTCTGGGTTGTCTCCGAGGGAAATGAGCTCGAAGTCGCCATCTAGAATGAGGCGTGTAGGATGGAGAGGCTACCCGTTGCTACCCGGTGCTGGGGAGGCGTCTGCCGCTGCTTCCTTTTGCTCTTTCTTGCTGGGGAAGCGGCTGTCGAGGTCGACTAAGTTGACGCAAGGCAAGGTTTTCTACTCCTCGCCCCGAGCTGGCTTGCTGGCGGTCTTGGGCGTTATGTTGATTAAGTTTATCCCCTTGGTGGCCGCCTTGAAACACCTTTTTGCTGCCTCAATGTCCCCGTGGAGGGTGACGATGCGACCCCTGGCCGAGTAGTACTTCATCTTCAGGTGGACTATGGACGGTACTGCGGTTAGTTCGGCCAGGGTTGGTCTTCCCAAAATGCATTAGTATAGAGAGGGGCACTCTATCAATTGGAAGCGGACTTTGACTTACCTGGAAGTCTCCTCGGACCCGAAAGTGATGAGCAACTCAACTTAGCCCCATGGTCTATTGGTGGTGCCATTGAAGCCCTGTAATTCAGAGCCCACGTATGGAGTCTGATGTCTCTTGTAGAGCTAGAGAGTGGTGAATATGTGAGCATACATGATATCGACAGAGCTCCCTTGGTCGACCAAGATGCGGCGGACTTCGAAGTTCGCCATCTGGGCTCTGATCAGCATAGGAATGTTGGAATTGGGGGTGCCTCCTTGTAGCACCTCGAGATAGAAGGTGATGGGGTTTGATTTCCCCTCGAACCTGTCAAGGGTGGCATTCTACTTCGAGCTTGCGTCGATTAGCTTGTCAAACTTCCTCTTTACTGACCCCATGGAGAGCTTGTTGAACCCTCCATCAGATATGACCATAGCGGAGGGGAAGTTCTCCCATGTGCTACGAGCAAACAAAGGTGGATGCTCTCACGGGCTTCCTGTTGAGGAGCTTTATTCCTCTTGGTGTTCTACTTTAAATGCCCTTCCTTGATCAGGATCTCGATCGTATCCTTGAGGTGGGTGCAGTCTTCCGTGACGTGTCCGTGGCTCCTATGGAACCGGTAGTACTTGGACTTATCGATGTTGGGCTTGGGGGTGTCGGCTTGAGAAAATGGACCCCATCCCTTTGGAATTCCGAGTTGATGCACTCGGCCAAAATCTGCTCGCGAGGAGCGGTGAGCAGCTTGTACTCGTTGAAGCGACCTGTTGGTCCCCTGTGTTCTCGGGAGTCATGGGGTCTATCGTCTCTTTTTTTCTCCCCGCCTCATCGGGGAGCTGCGGAGTCTTCATGCCTAGAGACTTTGGCACTCTCCTGGTTCCGCGAGTCGTAGACATTGTTAGCGGCCTCCTTCTCGTCATAATGGATGTAGGCATGAGCCTTGAAGAGAAGGTCGTCCAGCGTGCGGGGTTTTTCGATACCAACCGACTTGGTGAAATCGTTGCGGGGTTTCAGCCCTCGCTCGATCAGATATTTCTTCATACCATCCATAGTGGATACCTGGACAGCCTCTCATTTGAATCTCTTTATGTAGTCTCAGAGAGATTCGTCCTTCCCCTTATTAATGGCCTCCAGGTACACCTCCGACTTCGGATGTCTTCGAGAGGCGGTGAAGTGCCTAGAGAACTATGTCTTCAGCTATTTCCAAAAAGTGATGGATTCAGGTTCGAGGCTTTTGTACCACGCCATCGTGCCCTTCCTCAGGGTCGTGGGGGATGAGTCGGCACTTTATGGCTCCTCGTATGTTGCAGTAGTTAAGCATCACATCGATGCTCTTGATATGGTTGGCAAGGTCGGTTGCGCCATCGTAGGTCGCCAGACTTGGGGGTTCTCCACCCCGAAGGGAAAGGGAGTCTCCATGATGGCTCTAGACAGTGGACCGTGGAGGTCGTCTTTGTCGCTTCGGACTCGTGATTGCGACGGGGAAGGGTTATACCGAGGGCTTCTACCGCGGCGCGGCGAGATCCTTGGCTGACTCTTCGGTTTCTCTATCTACCCGCCGGCTTTGCTTCTCTTGGAAGCCAGGGAGCTTCGTTCTTTCCGGGGAGGAGTGCGGTCGCGTTTTTGAGTAACCGGGGACTAAGGCCTCTCTAGCCGCGGGTGGCATCCAGGTTGCTACGAGGAGATGCCCAGAGACTCATCCCGTTAAAGTCTCCACGGGGGAGAGGGAGGACAGATCTCTCGTCATCACGGGGACGGGCTACGAGAAACCGGGAGCCGATGTCTCTGCGGGGGAGAGCGCGGTTGTCGTTCTTTCTCCAGCATCTCGATCCGTTCGTTCTGTTGGAAAATCATCAGGTTCGTCTGGTTGATCGTCACGAACAAGGCCACCATGGTCAGGTCGGCGTTGGGTGACACGGGAATTGGTTGGAAAATCGCTGGACTCTCAAAACATTAGGCGGCGTTGTAGGCCGCATCGTTGGAGGAGGGAGAAGAGGTGCGCCCGTCCCTAGGGTCACCCTCTTCGACGGGGACAACCACATTAGGATCTTGGTCATCGCCGTTGGTGAATGTGGTGAAATCAGATTCAAGGACGTTATCATCAACGTGTGGACTGGCCATGATCGACGAAAGTTGAAGGTTTGCTTTGGCCCTTTGATTTCAGATGAAGAAAAGACAGGGAAGCAAAAGGTTCCCACAGACAGCGCCATTGATCTTACCGGATTAAAAGGGGATCAGCAGCCAGTAACACATTGTTAGCTCCAAATTTGTCAGTGGTGGAGAAGAGGAGGGGTGTACCTGCAAGACATTCCGATGCCAAAATGAGTTAAGAGTGAAAGAGAGAGAGGTACAGAAAGTGAAGTGAGTTTAGAAAATCCTGACCCTCCTTTGGAGGAGGGTATTTATAATGTACCCACAGTGTTGGGCCAATGGTTATCTGTAGTGGGTTAGATCATTACGCCCAATACGGATAACTGCCAGGATCTACGTGGATTAGGGAAGACTCGCACGTGGTCTTTGTCCTGGGTCAACTGCCCCATGGACTTCGGGAGTCGGAGGACCAGTTCTTGAGGGCAAAACTATCGCCCAAAAGTCGCTGGTAGTTGGTTGATAACGTGTCCCTGCGTAGGGAGCACGTGGAGAGCGTCGGGAAGATGCGTGAGGAGCGTTCCCCATGCGAGATGATTGATTGGGCCTTTGTTGGGCCCTCCCCCGACGAGGAGCTGGGTTGGGCCGTGCCCAATGGTGGGCCAGCCTCTTCCCAGTCCAAAACATTTTCATTGATGATTTTCCCCGATTTGGCTATCTTTATTTGATTAAGAAAAAATCATAAGCACTTGAAAAGTTTAAAATCTTTAAAACTAAAGTTGAAAAGCAACTAGGAAATGTGATAAAGGGGGTGCTTTCTGAACGTGGTGGAGAGTATTACGGTAGATACGATTATATTGGGCAACATATGGGGCCTTTTTCAAAAATACTTGCAGGATTGTGAAATTTTTCCACAATACACCATGTCTGGTACTCATGAGCAAAACGGTGTTGTCGAAAAGTGAAACTTCACTCTTAAGGATATGATGAGAAGCATGATGAGTAGATGTTGTAACTATAGTTTCCACCTAAGAGGGGGGTGAATTAGGTACTTTGAAATTTTTCTGGTTTTTATCTTATGTTGAGTTTTCTTTCCTGATTAATTTCTAAGTTATGAAAGCGATAAAGTGCGAAAAATAAATGACACAAGGATGTATCCTGGTTTCCCTCACAGTCCGAGAGTACTCCAGACCCCTTTCAATATGAAAGATATATTTAATATTGTTGTGACCTATACAAGACTTATCCTAGTCTTCCTATCACCAACAAACCAAGAACAATCCTCTTGGAGTTTTACAAAAGTTGAAATGAGAACAATCCTCTCAAAACCAACTCTCTTGTTTCCAACAATCCTGGACAACAAGGATTACAATAAACCCTATAAGAAGAAACAATCCTCCTTCTTATAGTACACACCTAATTCCAAACAATACTTGGAACTTAGGAATTTTTACAACAATTTCAATAAACTGAATATATGAAGATTTGTAGTATTCTTTAAGACTTATAACAAAGCCTTCTTCTCTTTCAAGTATGAAGATTCAAGACTTATAACAAATCCTCTCTAAGTGCTCAAGATATTTTGATTTCTGGAAAATCCGTATGAAGGCTCATTTAGAAGCATAAGGAGATGGAATATGGGAAACCGTCGAAAATGGTCCACATGTCCCCACAAGAGTGATTAATGTTGTTAGCTCTCCAAAGATCAAAAGTTCTTGGGATGAAGATGATAAAAAGAAAGTTCTCAATGAAAAGAATGCAATCAACATTCTTTAAAGTGCACTAAGCATGGATGAGTTTTTTCGTGTCTCTTAATGTAAATCGGCAAAGGAAATTTGGGATACTTTGGTGGAAACTCATGAAGGAACCGCTGAAGTGAAAAGATCAAGATTAAGTACCTTGAGTCAAGAGTATGAAATGTTCAGAATGCAGCCCCGAGAATCAATATGTGCTCTACAAAAGAGATTTGTTCACTTAACCAATCACCTGATCGCTCTTGGTAAGACTTTTACTAACGATGAATTAAATCTTAAAGTGATTAGATTTTTAAACAGGGAATGGCAACCAAAGGTGAAGGCGATATCAGAAAAGAAGAGTTTTTCTACCATGACATCCGCTTCCTTGTTCGGAAAACTTCAAGAGCATGAATTAGAACTTAAAAGATGTTTTGAAGAAGCATCAACACTGATATCAACTTTGACATCAAATCCTTGTGAAGGAGATAAGTGTTTAATTTTGTGCTATTAATTTTCAATTATATTATTATATCCTTCCTACGTTATCACCTTGATATGTACTTTATTCTACTTTGTCTTATTTTTTATGATGTCAAAAGGGGGAAAAAAGTAGGCATTGTATTTTTCTTGTTCATAATACTTTCATGGGAGAAAGCCTTGAATTGCATAAGAAATGGGGAGATATACAAGATAGAGGGAGATTCTAATTGCTTCTCAACTTTCAAAAAATCACATTTTGAAACAACTTATAATGAACAAGTAAAATTTCAAAGGATGTTTTGTCATCATCAAAAAGGGGGAGAATGTGAATAAGAGTTCTTCTTATATTTGTTTATAGTTTTGATAAAGACAAACACATCAACTAAAAGAAGTCAAAGCTTGAAGGCAGAAGCAATCAAGTTTCTATTAATTTAAGAAGACAAAGCTTGAAGACAAGAGCAATCTAGTTTCTATTCATTTAGGTATATGAAATTCTTGACTAAAACATTTCTTAGTGCTCAAAATATTTCTTGCATTGAAAAAACTGGTTTTCATGTTTGAACCATATTAAATCACTTTCAATTATAATCTATTGACTTGGATAAATCAATAGATGTTGCATAAGATTGGTTCAAATACTTAAACAATTTTTCAATTTTTCAATTTTTTCAAACATTCAGTTTTTGGTAAATTATGGTGTTTTGAATCGTCGCAAAAGCACAAAAACTGCCACAATTTGCACCAGTCTGAAATAGTATTTTAAATTTAAAATTTGAAAAAATAATGAACTTGTTAAGTCAGGTATCCGTTTAACCGACTTAACAAGTACTGTAGCAGAATTGAAAATGCTTTGTTTGAATTCACATTTTCATCATATCTTTTCGTGGCATCCCTTACATCATTTCTCTTATTAAAATTCATAATTTCTCTAACCATTCTCATGACTTTTGAATGGTTGCTTTCATCACTATAAATTCATTTCAATTTTTCATTTACCTCTTTCATACAAATATTAAAATCTCTCTACATTTATTTTTTACACATCTTTCATACTTAGATACTTTTTTAAATACATTTTCACATTATTATCATAAAAGTATCTTGATCACTTAGAAAGAATTTGTCTTGAATCTTCATACCTGAAAGAGAAGAAGGCTTTGTTATAAGTCTTAAAGAATACTACAAATCTTCATATATTCATTTTATTGAAATTGTTGTAAAAATTCTTAAGTCCCAAGGATTGTTTGGAACTAGGTGTGTACTATAAGAAGGAGGATTGTTTCTTCTTATAGGGTTTATTGTAATCCTTATTGTCCAGGATTATTGGAAACAAGAGTTGGTTTTGAGAGGATTGTTCTCATTTCAACTTTTTTAAAACTCCAAGAGGATTGTTCTTGGTTTGTTAGTGATAGGAAGACTAGGATAAGGCTTGTATAGGTCACAACAATATTAAAAATCTCTTTCATGTTGAAAGGAGACTAGAGTACTCTCGGACTGTGAGAGGAACCAGGATATATCCTTGTGTTATTTATTTTCTGCACTTTATTGCTTTCATAACGTAGAAATTAATCAGGAAAGAAAACTCAACATAAGATAAAAACCGGAAAAAATTTAAAGTACCTAATACTCCCTCTTAGGTGCAAACTATATTTAAAGGTGTAACTTACCGAAATTTTTATGGGGTGACGCCTTGAAAACAACTCTTTATATACTAAACAGAAATCCTAGTAACTCGGTTTCAAAAACACCTTTTGAGCTTTGGACAGGTAGAAAACTCAGTTTGAACCATCTTCGTGTCTGGGGTTGCCCCTTAGAGGTTAAAATATATAATCCTTTTGAGACAAAGCTTAACCCCAAAACTAGTCGTTGTTTTTCATTGGATATCTGAATCGAGCCAAAGGATACAGATTCTTCTGTCCTGGTAGATGTAACAAAATTGTGGAGTCCATGCATACAAAACTCCTTGAGCTTGATGTTTTTGAGATTGTTATAGCATCTGATAATATTGATTTGGTTATGTCTGACGATGTTTCTTTGCCACCGCCTAATTTTGATAACGTTAGCTCATCCACTACTCATGGAGGTTTTGCTCCAAATGAAAATATGGTTGAACCACTTGTTAAAAATGTGGTTGACCCACTTGTTGAAAATGTAGTTGATCCTCTTGTTGTGGTTGAGGTTGCACAACCTGCTAAGCCAGATGAGCAAATTCATGTTAGAAGGTGCAATCCATAATGAAATTAAATCCATGGTAAATAATGATGTTTGGGAACTAGTGGAGTTATCAAGAAACTGTAAGGAGATTAGCTGCAAGTGGATATTCAAAACAAAGAAGGACTCAAAAGGTAAAATTGAGAGGTTTAAGGCAAGACTTGTGGCTAATGGCTTCACACAAAATAGGGAATTGATTTTAATGAAACTTTTTCTCCTATTTCCACCAAAGACTCTTTTATAATAGTTATGGACCTTGTAGCATATTTTGGCATGGAAATGCATCTGATGGATGTTAAGATTTCTTTTTGAATTATAATCTTAATGAGGAGGTGTGCATGCGGCAGTTTGAGGGTTTTGTGATAAGTTGTTATGAGCATTTGGTTGGAAAATTGAGAAAATATATTTATGGCTTGAAACAAGCTCCCAAACAATGGTACTTGAAATTTGATGAGGTGATGACTTCATTGAGGTTTGAAGAAAATAAAGTTTATCAGTGCATCTATCTTAAGGTAAGTGGGAGCAAGTTCGTCTTTCTTGTGTTGTATGTTGATGATATTTTTCTTGCTAGTAGTGATCTTGTTCTACTTCATGAGACTAAACTTATGCTAAACAAGTTCTTTAATATGAAAGATCTCAGTGAAGTATATTTTGTGTTGGGAATTGAAATGCACGGAGACAGATCTCGTGGTGTACTTGGCTTGTCACAAAGGGCTTATATAGATAAAGTATTAAAAAGGTTCAATATGCAAAATGGTAAGCCATGAGATGTTCCAATTACTAAACAAGATAAATTCAGTAAAGATCAATGTCCTAAAAATGAGATTGAGCAGACAAAGATGAAGGGAAAACCCTTTGACAGTGCATTGGGCAGCTTGATGTATGCTTAAGTGTGTACTAGGACTGACATTATTTTCATTGTTGGCGTCTTGGGATGATATCAATCTAATCCTGGGAATGATCATTGGATTGGTGCTAAGAAAGTGATGAGATATTTGCAGAGAACTAAAGAGTATATGTTTGTTTTTAGGAGAGTTGACAACTAGGAAATATTGGGTATACTGACTCTGATCTTGCTAGATGTGTTGATAATAGGAAATGTACTTCTGGTTACATTTTTATGTTGGTTAGAGGTGCGATATCATGGAAGAGTAAAAAGCAAACTCTGGTCGCCTTTTCTACTATGCATGTAGAATTTATTGCTTGTTATGTTGCTGACGCTCATGCTATTTGGTTGAGAAATTTAGTAATTGTACTTCGTACTATTGATTCCATTGTTATACCATTGAAACTTTACTATGATACAATGCAGCTATGTTCTACTCTAAGAATAATAAAACTTCTAGCTGTTCTAAGCATTTAGAATTTAAGAATTTATTAGTTAGAGATCTTGTAAAGAAAAATGACATTGTTGTTGAGTAAATTGATACTGATTTCATGCTAACTGATCCTCTAACCAAGGGAATTAGGCGCATTATGTTCAAAAACCATGTTGAGAACATGGGCATTGTGAGTTTTTTTTATGTAATCGGTAAGTGGAAGTTTATTCTTTTTGCTATTTTCTTATCATGTTGTATTTTATTTTGGACACTTTAAGTGTTAGATTGTCAAGTACTTTCCATTTTGAGCAATTGATATTGCATTAAATATTATTATTATTAATTGTCATTATATATTTATATGTCAATTGTTAAAATTGGGAGTCAGTGTCATTGGGACCATCGTGGCTATGGTCGACGCAAGTTTGGAGTTCAAGTCATGAATATAATTTTGAGCTCAGCATCTTCGGGACAACTATACCGATGGTTAATGTCATATTGGACTGAGGTATGATTTTAGTCTTGGCGTTGTCAGGACCATTGTGCCGGTGGTCGATGCCATATTGGAGCTAAGGCATTATGTTTTACAAAACCATGCAATTTCTTTGCCTTTAAGGCATTCGAGAGAAATTGTTAATGAATGACGGAGAAAATAGTATTTTGGGTGTTGGATCACATTGACATATTATTCTCTTGCTACACTCCACACTGATGACTAGTTGACGCAATCCGTATTATTTGTTGATCTTGACGGCTGATCAGAACCTGAAGTAGGCCAAGAAAGACGTCTATGATGTTGGGTGTGTGAGAGGAGGAGGGGGGTACCTGCAAGGCACTCTGATGCTAAAGTATGAATCGGGAGAGGAAAAAGGCAAGTACAAAAGCATGTATTTTGTAGGATGAAGTTGAATACCTGACCCTCTCAAATTAGAGGGTTTTTATAGTGTCCCCCATCGCGTGGCCAACGGTCCCTATTTTCGGGGCGAAATAACCTTTTCCCGAATAATAGGTAACTGCCAAAAACTAGCCGTTAGGACGGGCAGAGGTGCCTGAAACTAGTCGTTGCCACGGGCAAAGGCGCAGTTGCGGGCATGGGCGTCGTGACTATTTCTGGATGGTGGAGTCGTGTCTGACGGGCAGGAACTACCGAGGAGGAGCAGTGACCTTTGGGGTCATCTGACCGTGTTTGCCCGGTAGAAGGGCAGAATGGTAAATGTTTCCCCACATTGGCTGGACTTGGACAATTGGGCCATTCTGGGTGCAGAAGTGGATTGGGCCATACCTAGTCATTGGTCCAGTCCGGAACAAGAGCCCCCCAAGTCGTTGCTCCCGAGCGTGGGAGTGATGACTTAAGGGTAGTTCGTAGTCTCGGGGAGATTTGGAAGTTGTCTTCGCTTGTCGACGAGGTGGAGTTGTTTTATGATGCCCGGGGGAGTTGGTGTCTGCGGGATACGTAACGTTGTCTGGTGTGCTCGGCGTACGGGGAGACCAACGGTTGATGTGATATGAAGAGATGGGATGCCACGTGTGCCTCGAGCCTTGTGCTGCATTGAATGTGTCATGATGGCTAGGCTAGGGTCATGATGATGCTCCTAGTCGCGCGTGCTCGTGCCCGTGTCTTTAGAATGCCTATAAATAGAGGGAGAAGCTACTCATTTGCACTTTTCGCTTCTCTCTCCTCCTTCACTCTTCTCTCTAAGTTCTCTAATTCGTCGCTGTTCAGACCATCATTAACCTCCATTTTCGCCAGTGTACGAGCTCCGAGCAGCATCTTTGACCCTCTAAAGCTTCCCCGACCACGTAAGTTGTTCATCCCTACTCTAGTTCTTAGCATTTTTGTTTCCCATTTCGCTAGAATGCATGCGGTTAGGATGATTCTAGGTAGTTGCAATAGCGGTTTCCGGTGACTGTTGGTGGTAGACGATGGCTTGGCCACTTTCTGCTGCTGTTGTGGTCGCCGGAGCTTTAGGGAACTATAGATTTAGGTTGTTTCTGACGTCGTTGCAATGGCGGTCGTGTGGGTTACCGGTGGAGCTCATGAATTTGCCGGCGTTCTAATGAATTTTCCGGTGGGTTCATGAGTTTTCCGGTGAAGCTTCAAACGGAATTCTAGGTAGCGAACCGGGGAGGAACTCCCCGTATGCGTAGGAGCGGTTGTCCTGGGCATCTCCTCGCACAGTACTTTATGCCATTTGATTAGGGCTTAGGTCGGGGACGTCGTCCTCGGCCCTTCGCGCGCCCTTTCACTTGCCTAGCGGTGGAACGGTGGATTTGATTTTGTCATCGAATTCACTTTTGTCCTTTGCTTTTCAGGTGAAAAAGATAGCCCGCGAACCTGAGCGAGAGATTCTAAAAGACTCGTCCGAGGAGATCTCCTCAGAGACCAGCGACACAGAAGTTTCAACCTCCCCCAGTGATTTCGGGGAGACTCCCCCTGATAGGACCTCCGTGGAGGAGTGGTCAGTCGTAGAGCCTGCCGAACATGCCTCTGTCTTTGCCTCGTTCACTGGGGATGCCTTCACGACTGTAGAGCCTGAAGGGGAGTGGAAGGTGCACTTTCCAGGTGAGGATGACCGTATCTGTATGGATTACAGGGAGATGTTCCCGATGTACAAGTACGTCTACAAAGACATTGGACTGAGGCTGCCCTTCACCAACTTCCAGAGGCATGTCTTCGTGCACTTGGATCTGGCCCTCTCATAGTTGCATCCCAACTCGTTAGTGTTCATCTGTGCCTTCGAGCTGACGTGTGACTTCCTGAAGATAGGAGCCACCCTCCCCTTGTTTTTCACAATCTTTCATCTCCAGAGTCAAGTCTCAGGGAGAAAGTATGGCTGGGTCTCACTAAAGCAGGCGAAGAAGTTGTTTAAACCGTTCTCCAAGTCTATTAGGACTTTTAAGGAGAGGTTCTACATCAATGAGTCTGTGTTGGAGAGAGCCCAGGATACTATGTATGCCTGGGAAGTATCAACGGATGAGGACGGGAATGACCTTTTCGACGAGCATAGTAAAGTGGTGGCGGACAGAGTGTTGAAGTTCCCCTTTTGCTGGAGTGGGGCTCATTTCTCCCAGGGAACCGACCAGTATCTTGCCCAGCCGGAGATACTGAAAGATGAAGACAAGGCCGGCTATGCAGCGCTGGTGAACTATGTCGACAGTTTTAACCTTGTGGAGTGTTGGACCAAGAAAGGGGACCCGGTCTTCGAGGAGGATGGCGGGCAAAATGTGGAAACTCGTTATATCAACACAATGGGGCTTCTTGAGTGCAAGATCCATGCTGACGCTCTTAAATTGCTTGGTAGTCTTTATTTTTTAGTTTGTCCAGATTATCCTTTTCCTCGTTTGTTAACGTGTCCGTTTTGATCTTGCAGGTGAAATGCCTTCAGCACCCGATAGAATGGTGAAGAATGCCCTGACGAAGGGCAAGGCTGGCGCAACGAATTCGAAGACTCGGCCTACTCAGTGAGTTCCCCCTCCTCAGATGGTGTCGGGGAGCTCTTCGCCTATTCCTCCTCCTGCCCAGGGTTCTCCGGCGCCTGAGACTTCAAGGTTCAAGCGAGTCCGGCCAAACAAGCTAGTGGATCTTAGCCAGACGGGGGAGAAGAGTAAGTTTGAGCTTTCTCCATGCCTTCACAACAATAAATTCTTTGAAGGCTCCCCGCTGACGGTTCCTCGGGCAAAGTCTATGAAGGTGGAGAGGATGGACGGCCCGATCAAGAGGGCGATGTTAGCGCAAGATGCCTCTGCCCTAATTAGGGTTTTGGAGACGGCAACGGTCTATGCCGAAGAAGATTCCTCTCAAGAGTCTGAGCTGAAGAAGGCTCGGACGGCGATATCGGCCCTAGAGGAGAAGGTGAAGAAGGCCAAGGAGGAGGCCAAGGCTGCCGAGGAGGCGAGGAGGAAGTCTCAGGAGGAGGTGAATAAGGTAAAAGGGGAGAATGACACCCTGATCACTGAGAAGAAAGTTGTTGAGGGCTTTGTCGAGCAGATGAGGTCTGTGGCGGCTCCAGCTGAAGATGAGCACGATGATCTGAAGGAGCTGAAGACTCAGGTCGAGTTGGTTGCGCGCATCAAGCAGGTGGAGGATGACGTTTGTGCCATCGGGGAGGAATCTTTCAACAATCCCATGGGTCGTCTCAAACTTGCAAATCCAGAGGTCCAGCTATCCACGGAGGGGGCCAGCTTTCTGTATCATGTTGAGGGTGGTAAGATTGTCACCCCGACTTCTTCCAGATTGACGATGAGCATGCTAATATCCTTCAAGAGGAGCCTCAGCCGACGCGAACTATGCCCGAGGAGACCAAGCAGATGGAAGAGTGATGTTTCTTTTTGTTGTTATATCTCTGGCCTGCGTGCCATGTTTTATGTAATTTATTATTTAGTATGGGGCATGACCCCTTTATCATGTAACAAGTACAATCATGATCCTTGTGACCCTTAATTATTATGAAATGTATGTGTCCGATCGTCCTGGTCGGTTTTGTATGCTTTATATTCGCGCATGGCTTTATTTGTTTTTATTTTTGCTAAGTGTAGTAACTTTGCTCGATACGAGTGTATGCCCGTGATAAAGGTGACTTTAAATGATTTGCTGCATCGGGGTTTGCTCGACTAAGATGCATTCACCAGTAAGGGGGACTGCACGAACGACCAGGGTAGTGTCCGGGCATAAGAGCAGAGCTCAGGTCGCGTTTGAGGCCTGAGTTCGCAGCGTGAACCTCTCATCACGAGCTGGGTGTTCTGCCTATCATGGTACTTTGACGACGGCGGGCTCGGTTGAGGAACCGCCATCGGGCATGTGTCCTATTTGTTCTTGAGCAGGATCTTGCCTTAGTTGGTATGCGACGCTTGTACCTGGGCGCGCATCGTAGTCGGGATGTTATGCCTGTTGTTCTGACGAAGTAAACTGACGATTAGGGCCTTAGCTATAATATTGTTTTAGCTTTTTGGTGTTCCATGGTCGAGCAAGTTCTTCCCTATTGAGGTATTCTAGGTAGTAGGCCCCATTCTCCGTCTTTGCCCGGACGCGATAGGGTCCATCCCAGTTTGCAGCGAGTTTGCCCTCTCGAGAATCCTTGTGGTTCCTTCTTAAGACAAAGTTGCCCACTTGGAATTCTCACCGTATAACTTTGGCGTTGTGCCTGATTGCAATTTTTTGTTTTAATGAGACTTCGCGGAGAGCCGCTCCTGATCGGACTTCTTCGACGAGGTCGAGCTCCTCTCTCAGTGCCTCGTTATTTGTCTCTTTGTCCAGGGGGATTCAGCCCGCCTGGATAGCACGTGCATCTCGATGGGGATCACTGCCTCAGATCCATAAGCTAGGGGGAAAGGTGTTTCCCCGGTCGCAAAGTGGGGCGTAGTGCGGTAGGCCCAGAGCATGCTGTGCAGTTCCTCGACCTAGGCTTTCTTCGTTTTGTCCAGCCTTCGTTTGAAGCCCCGCGGGATTACTCTATTTTCCGCTTCGGACTGCCTGTTAGTTTGGGGGTGTTTGACCGATGCGAAGTGTTGTTTCGTGCCTAGTTGAGCGACGAAGTCCTGAAATTTTTTGTCCGTGGACTATGTCCCGTTGTCGGTGACTATTGCTTGGGGAATGGCGAATCGGGCAAGGATGTTCCGTTTATAGAAGCGAAGTATGTTGTGGGTCGTTATTTTGGCCAGAGCCTCTGCTTCTATTCACTTGGTGAAGTAATCGACACCCACTATCAAGTACTTGTTCTAGTTCGACCCCACGACGAATGGTCCCAGGATGTCTAGGCCCTACCATGCGAAGGGCCACGGGGAGGACATTGCTTTGAGCTCGTTGGGTGGAGCTAAATGTATGTCCCTGCGAGTTTGGAATTTTTCGCATCTCTTCACGTGTTCTTTAGCGTCGTGCTGCATGGTCGGCCAGTAGTACCCTGCTCGTAGGGCTTTCCTGGCAATGGATCTCCCCCCGAAGTGTTGAGCGTTGATCCCTACGTGGATCTCGTGCAAGACGTGAGCGACCATCTCTTCCTCGACGCATTTGAGGAAAGGGATGGCGAACCCTCGCCTGTAGAGTTTGTTTTCGACCAGGACGTATGAGCAGGCTCTGCGCCTGACTATGCAGGCCTCTTTGGGGTCGGATGGGAGTTCATCCTTGGCGAGGTCATTATAAATGGGGGTCATCCAGCAGTTGGTGTCGCCAATGACTTGCACGTCAAGGATCGTGGAGGTTTTCTCGATGTTGGGTCGAGGGAGTACTTCCTGGATAACGGATTTGTTTCCGCCCTTTTTCTTCATGCTCGCCAGTTTTTACAACATGTCTGCTCTAATATTATGTTCGCGGGTGTTGCGGTGAGAATCGGATAACAAGCTATTAATTAACTTGAATCACAAAACTTTGAAATTCACCACCGAGCTTTGATTTATCCAAAGGAAAGGGTAAAGAACGAAAACCCTAATAAGAGAATCTAGGTGCGGGGGTTGGTTATACTAAGAGAAGGTATTAGCACCCTAAGTATCTACAGTACTCTACAGGAACCTCTTGTTTATGTTTGTGTTATGTTATGTTTGCTTGCTAAGAATCTGCTAAGGGTAAAGGTAAAGACCTAAGGGTATGTACACTAAGTATGCTCGCCAAGACGTCGCATCTTGTGCCTACGTATCTGACTAAAGAATCAGAACAACCGTAGTTCACCTAACTAAGGGTAAGGAACCATTGACTATGGCCAAAGTTCCAAGGGGAATGAGTATGAGCTCATGTAGAGTTTAAGAAACTCTCTAAGTCTAAGTTGTAATAGGGTAAAGTGAGTACTCAAGGTGATGAGTCCCACATAGCGTCCAAGAACTTTAACTTAATTCTAAGTTATAGCATTGAATGGGTATGAGGCCAAGAGAAAGGATATCCTATAACTATGAGGTCAATGGGGGAAATGATGAGCTATCTATGACTTTTAGGTCAATAGAGAGGCTTTCCTTTAGAAGGTATGGGAAGGACAACAACTTCGAATGAACAAAAATATTACAATGGAATTGAGATTTACAATGAACAATATAAGTTCAAGAATTCAAAGAGAATATACAACCATTAAGCATAATCAAACTCAAAAGCATGAATCAAACATCAATGTATAGTAAGAGATAGTTATATAATTCACAACAATTAAGCACATGAGAACACATACATATCATTTTCAAATTTGACATCAAGGGGAAAGCATTCAAGGCAAGGGACTTAGAGTGAAAGCTAAACAAAACCCTAGTAGAACGAACTTATCCAGGGTTAATGAACTCTCTCAAAATATGCCTCTCATGAACTAAGAACTAACACCAAACACTCACAAGGAAAAAGGAATCTTTCAAGGAAAATTTTTACATGTTTTTATAATCTTGGAATTTAATGCAAAAATAAAATAAAAGTGAAAAAAATAAATTAAACATCAAAGGATTTTTATGAATTTTGGGAATTTTTGGGTTAATGAAAACTATTTTTAATAAATAAAATGAAGTGAAAAGGAAAAGAAAAAAAGTTAATTGAATATTAAATAAGCAGAGGGGTTATGAGAAATTGAAGATGAGTTATAATCCATATTGCAGCGTATGGGCCTGAATAATGGGGGGTGCAATCAGTCATGGCCCAAATTGAAAAGAACTGGGAGAAAAATGCATAAAAGGACCAAAAGGGCGTCTGGGGCAAGGGGGATTCGAACCCCAGACCCCTTTGGTGCAACGCGCTTCTTCTACCACTGGGGTGACTATACATCCATTGTATAAGCCATTCCCCACAAATACTTAAGCCAAGATGAGAGAAAAAAAATCAGCTTGAAAATAAAAGGCGAGGAATGCATGTGACTACATTAATATTAATTGGTCAAACCCAGTTTAAATCACTGAATACCAACAAAGACATCTTCTGAGCCAATCATACGCCACCCTTTTCTCTTACCATGCAAACATGCAGGGAATAAAAGAACAAACCTTCGTGAAAAGCCATTGCAAACCCCCGCTAGTTCAAACCCAATGCCAACCAGAAACCATGAAGCAAAGTTCCCAAGTGCAGTATTCAAACTAAACTATTGCTAAAATAGGAGTAGGAAATGAAAGGAATCATTATGAAACAATGGCAACCAAACAGCCACAAAACTTAATAACTATCTTAGATGCCTATAAACTAACAAATAAAGAAAATATAGGTGCATTATATGGTCATGGAAAAGCTTTCAGAATCACTAGGCAAAACATAGAGTCAAACACAAAGGATTAATACATGAACTCAAGTGGATCAATAGGTGGTCATGCTGACAGATAGAGCAATATCATTAGAATGAAAGTAAGCATCTTAGAACAACTGCATCTAAGAGTGAGAACCAGCTACCATCGTGCCAACCTCCCTATGCTGGCTCAGGCAGGCTTTTAAGGGCAATCTCAGGCTTCAAAACTCTATCTTGATATGTTCTTACCAAAATCTTATGAACTAAAGAAACATGGTCATGGACTTGACACTTATTCAAAACATCTTTTATCCAAGTCCATGAAGTACCAGGTCAAAGTGCAGAGGGTAGGATATTACCAAGTATTCTATGGCTCAAATTAAGAGCTTTAAAACAAGCATGACAATAAGGCAAATGTGAACTTCAAGATATACCTCTCATGAACTAAGCAGAAGCTCTGCCCTAACACAAAATACATGCTCTGAGGGTATTTACAAACTTATGAATCTTAGCATGAGGATACTAACATCACATTATTAACTATTTGACAGTGCCAAACAAAATCATGGGAGCTTAACAACAACCTCCACCACACCAACTATAACTGACAGTTTCACAAAGAAATATGTAGATTCAACCTTACCTTCCATGAGGTCACTAAAATGCAAGGCTTCAACAACAAAAATAGCAAAGAGCTCACTTGGGGTTGGTTATGATCATGGCATCTTAGACATGGTGTTGTGAAATAAGAGACAGTGAGAATAAAAATGGATCATGACATTCAAACAAACTACACATTGCTAACTACACATTGCTATCTTAACATAAGATGAAACCACTTAAAGAAGCAGTCATAAAATGAAGATACCAACACAAAAATGCTACAAACCAACAACTACCAGTGTACAATATGGATGCAAAAATAAACACACTAATATATTCAAAACAAACATTCAGCATGACTTCAAATATAAGATGATCATGACAACATTATGAACAACATGAACATGGCTGGTGAAAGGTGTTATATTTACCTAGTGGAATAAGTCCACTGCACCTTCTCAACTGTGAACTGAGTTTCCTTTTCTCCAACCTAGCAACAGCTGCCAAGAGCTCCTTTCCTTCTCCTTTCTTGCCGAGCAAATGCACTCAGTTGAACACTCTCAAACTTCTGGTTTTTTATGTCTATTGTTGGTGAGAAATGGATGATAATGCATCCCTTTTTATAGTGGAAGCAGCTGGTTAATGGTGGTGAAAACACAATGGTTCTTGGTATTGTCCGAGAAGAAATATAATAGAATTCAAGCTACTATAGGCATAGCCCACCCCTACATTCTTGAGCCAAGTGAACAGATTGGAGGTTGCTTATTTTAGGGTTCAGAATCAGAAAAAGAAAAGGGAGGATCCAATGGTTTGGAGTATAACAAATAACTACATGGTGGTCCTTTACTTTACAACAAGATAGCTCTCTACATGTCACTTGTCAAAGTACAAGGAGAGTGTACTTTTGGAAATCATTTTACACTGTTTTGGTAGGTTTTGTGTTGAAAAAAGGTGAAGGAAACTCAACAGCTTGTACTTGTGACTATCTTGCTCAGATTTGTTTAATGTTACAAGGAACATTTGCAAAGAAAAACAAACCAAATGGTGCCCTTCTTCCCACGAACATACTTCACATAGTGGACCCCCACATCAAGCCCTTGGACTCTTCAGAAAGAAATGATATAGTAGAGAGCTTAAGTGTTGGGGACAGCCTAGAGATATGTCAAAATGTGTTAAAGAATGGATGTAGCAACAATGATAAAAAAAACTGGATTTTTTTGCTAAGTGTGACATTTGCAACATGGTTACTTTGGTGCAATATTTCTTGGTAACAAATGCTCTATTTCATGGGTTCTTTGGTTCTTTGGAAAGTAGGAAATTGATAGAACATTTTTCATGTAGAAAGCCACTTGAGATGAGTTGGACAACATTGAGAAAAAATGCACTAAAGCCATGCGCATGAAAAGACCAAAAGACTTAGAAAATTTTTCTAAGTTATTGAATTTTGCAATTTGAAGCACCCAACTTTAAAGTACCATAACTTGAGATTGGTTTATCCAAATGAGGAGTTCTACACATGCTTGAAAAGCTTGAAGAACAAGGAACAACTTTCATGTCCAAAGATTTTTTATTTGAAGCTTGGAACAATGTGAAACATTTAGTTAAAGTCGTGTCCAAAACTAAGGCAAAATGACCAAAATTTCACTAAGTCCTAAAGGTGGCATATCTTCCAAGTCTCATAACTTAAAAACCATGCATTTTTTGAAGAGAAGTCCTCTAATACACTTTGAAGTTCATGGAAAGAGCTTCCATTTTAGCTTTGAGTCACTCAAATTGGATGTGTGGTTTGAAAGTTATGGCCTTCCCAATTTTGCACAAGAAGAGAATTTTCAACACTTATAAAGTTTCAAGGGCCAAACATTTCTCTCTTTGCAAGAAAACTCTCAAAACTTGATTTATCATGCCCTAATTTAAAAATTGGACATGTTATGATGGATTTAGGACTTGAATGCTTCATCTTGGATCAAAATCTCAAAAGTCAAAGCCTCAGTCAAACCCTAATCTTTCTCAGGATACAACTGGATAATCTCTGATGATCTTGCTTCTTCAATCTCTTACAAGGCCCATAGATGACCTCTAAGGATGTCTATTGTCACATGGAGTCAAGTCCCAAGGCTTGGGATCATGTCTTGATCAACATCAAAGGCAATGGTTGACTTTCTTGACCAAAACCCTAGTTTAAGGCATGGTGAATTTGTGGCTCAAGGCACTTATAATAGGAACCAAACACACTTGATTTCTTGTTGAACTAGACTCCTTGGATGTAGGTGAACTCAAATGATTGCATTTAGAGCCTCAATTGTCTTTCTTTTCTTGAATCATATGAGAGCTTGGCTTAGGAGGCTTTATCCTCCTCTTTGTGCAAGTCCTGACTTTCACAAGAGAAACAAACTTGCAAGAAGAAGTGGTTAGTTGATAATGCATAGATGATTGAATCCTAAATGTAAGTATAAGATGTTATGACATCTAAGATGTAAAATTTGGGGTACAACAGTTGCCCCTATTTGAATAGCTTTACCGGATGGCACTAGGGAAGGAGATCCTGGGGACATTAAGGTAAAAGGTATTTAAATATAGCAAACCGAAAATTTTTCCCTGAGATGGAATGCAGATGCTAAAGACGAGCAACAGACATGTAAATGCTGACATACCATGAGTTCCTAGTATGGTGATATGATGCCATGATAGTGCAAAGATGTATACAAATGAGACATCAAAGATAAAGAGCAAACAAACACAGGTGAGCCTCACTGGGGAAGGATGAAGGTTAGTATCCCCAAGGAAGACTCACTAGGGATGCAGACTAACCCACAAAAGAGACCCACTGGGGAGACTCCAAGGAAAACACTGGGGATAAAAAATAAAGGGGGAAATTCTACAGGTTCTCACTGGAGATAGGATACAGAGAGAGGTATTCTCCACTGGGAAGATCCATGGAGATGGACGACAGGTTCATAGGTGACCAGACGACATTGGGGAAATAAAACACACTCTCTACTGGGCATGAAACCAGAAAGAAGACATGATCTCCACTAGGGATCAACTTGCAATAAAAGGATAGACGTCCTACAAAATATTTTCTAGGGGATTTCTTATATTGAAGAGTTCAAACGGGATCTTCAAGAAAAACCAGAAAAGACAGAGACAAACCCTGCGCGCACCAAATGATGAAAGATATTGATAATGACTGAACCTCTGCTGGGAATAAGATTGAAGTGCCAACCAAGATTGGACTTGGAAATAATATGTCAATAAACACCAGTATGAGTTGGTTTGGATACCAATTTTGAGTTGGCTTTTAGGTTCATATCTGACCTGAGTTTTAGGTTCATATCTGACCTGAGTTTTAGGTTCATATCTGACCTGGGTTTTAGGTTCATATCTGACCTGAGTTTGAGGTTCATATCTGACCTAGGTTTTAGGTTTATATCTGACCTAGCCTTAGGTTCACATTTGACCTGGTTTTAGGTTCACATCTGACCTGAGTTTAGGTTCATATTTAACCTGGTTTTCAAATAATGCCATCAATTACTGGACTTTAGGTTCATATCTGACCTGGGTTTAGGTTCACATTTGACCTGGTTCTCAAACTTTAGGTTCATATCTGACCTGAGGTATAGGTTCACATTTGACCTGGATTAAAACAATGCCAGCAATTACTGGAATTTAGATTCATATTTGACCGGAGTTTAGGTTCACATTTGACTTGGTTTAGGTTCACATTTGACTTGGAATAAAACAATGCCAGCAATCACTGGACTTTAGGTTCATATCTGACCGGAGTTTAGGTTCACATTTGACCTGGTTTAGGTTCACATTTGACTTGGAATAAAACAATTCCAACATTCACTGGACTTTAGATTCATATATGACTGGAGTTTAGGTTCACATTTGACATGGTTTAGGTTCACATTTGACCTGGAATAAAACAATGCCAGCAATTACTGGAATTTAGGTTCATATTTGACCGGGGTTTAGGTTCACATTTGACCTGGTTTTCAAACTTTAGGTTCATATCTGACCTGAGGTTTAGGTTCATATCTGACCTGGATTGAAATAATGCCAGCAATTACTGGACTTTAGACACCAATATGAGTTGGTTTACCTGAGAGAGATACCCATTTGAGTTGGTCTGAAGGCAGAAGTTAAATAGATAAGAAATTACCGGGGTTGCATAATGAAGATTAGACTTCCTGGGGAATAGGAATAATAAACCAATTTAACGCACGCAAGTGAAGACCGGGCGCAAGCAAGGCACGGACACAAATCCACGTCTCAACATGTTAAGGTAAAGGAGGTAAAGACCCACAAACAAAACACACTAAAATTCAAAAATGCACGATGATATGGTATGATGTGAATGTTCAATGATATGCAAGAGACGACTCTGACGAGAGACGACAGACTAGGGAACAGGGTAGGTGGATGACACATCCACTGCAAGAGGTCACACTGAATCTGAAGGGAATCAGCAACTTGGAATCAATCTGGGAAAATCTTTCCTTCTCTTGCGGAAGTGACATTTTTCACGTTCAACAAACATTTGTGAAGATACTGGGGAGAAGTCCTTTGTATCATAGTAGTCAATCATTACTGAAACGTCCGATTCGGGAAGTATTGTCAATTAAAAACTTACTTCAATGAGGAGCTTGAGCGCCAGATAATTAATAGTGCTTTCGTCATAACCAGAGTTTTTTTAGGGAAGCGAATGATTTCATTGAATCGTCCCTAATGCCAAAGCAAAATTATATTCTCATTGTGTTTTCTCAAAAGATTTTTCAAAACATTTTCCGCTTTCAAAACCGTTATTAATGAATAACTGAATTTTTGCATAACAAGGAAAATAATGGAGCAATGGTAAATATCAAACAATGAATGGTTCAAAAATCTGATTTCATTAGAATGGTAGCTTGCCAATAGCGAGGCTTCATGGAACATTATAATTGGAAAATGGCAATTTGGGGAAAGGTTACATCATATTCAATGACCACTACCATCCCTAATTACTAAGAGTCCTAAAATCTTTGCTGCTGATGAGGGCAAATGAACTTGGTCTTCTTTGTGAATTCCTTGATGTAGGTGACGACCCTGCCTGACACAGTGAAACGCCTTTGTCCCTAACTTTTTCCTGGACCGCCCTTTCGGGTTTTCAGTCCACCAGGACACTTTTTTTTGCCTAGGCTGCCCTTTTGGGTTTTCAACCTAGTGAGCTCTTTTTCTTTTTATTTGATCCCTAACTTTTGCCTGAGTCTCCTTCATAGGTTATGACCCACCGGGATACCCTTTTTTTTTGCCTAAGTCTCCATTTCTGGTTTTCGACTTAGCGTACTTTTTTAGGTGTATATTTTCGTACTGAGTCAGCATTTACAGGGTGTGCGAGTTTTTCACCATCCATCGTTGTAAGGAATAAGGAACCTCCTGAGAACACAGTTTTCACCACAAATGGACCCTCATAGTTGGGTGCCCATTTTCCGCGAGCATCCCTTTGAGACGGAAGGATCTTCTTGAGTACAAGTTCTCCTTCTCAGAATTCTCGAGCACGGACCTTCTTGTCGAATGCTCTCTTCACTCTCTTTTGATACAGATAACCGTGACACATAGCAGTCAGTCGCTTTTCATCAATGAGTTTCAGCTGGTCATATCTCTCTTGGACCCATTATGCTTCATCAAGCTTGGTTTCCATCAGTATTCTCAGGGACGGTATCTCTACCTCAATAGGAAGAACGACATCCATTCCATATACCATAGAAAAAGGTGTTGCCCCCGTCGAAGTTCAAACCGAAGTTCTGTATCCATGTAAGGCAAATGGTAACATTTCATGCCAGTCCTTGTAAGTCTTGACCATTTTCTGCAGGATCTTTTTGATGTTCTTGTTAGCAGCTTCGACGGCTCCATTCATCTTAGGACGATAGGGTGAAGAATTATGATGCTCAATCTTGAAATTGTCACTCAACTCCTCCATTGTTTTGTTATTCAGATTTGTCCCATTGTCGGTTATGATTCTGTTAGGGATTCCATAACGACATATGATATTATTCTTGATAAAACAGGAAACCACTTGCTTGGTCACATTGGCATAGGAAGCAGCTTCAACCCACTTGGTGAAATAGTCAATGGCCACTAGAATGAAACAATGACCATTAGAGGCTTTTGGCTCAATAGCTCCAATCATGTCAATGCCCCACATAGAGAAAGGCCACGGGGATGGCAGAACATTTAGCAATGTTGGGGGCACATGCATTTTATCAGCATAGATCTGGCATTTATGACACTTTCTGGTGTATTGGATACAGTCAGCTTCCATAGTCAACCAATAATAACCGGTTCTCAAGATTTTCTTAACCATGGCGTGCCCACTGGCGTGAGTACCAAAGGCTCCTTCATGAATGTCGTGAATCAACAGGTCTGCTTCTCATTTATCAACACATCTTAGCAGGACCATGTCATGATTTCTCTTGTAAAGTACATCATTGCTAAGGAAGAACTTGGATGATAATCTTCGCAAAGTTTTCTTATCAAGACTGGAAGCATTAGCAGAATACTCTCGAGTCTTCAGATAATTCATGATGTCGTGAAACCACGGTTTCCCATTTACCTCTTCTTCAATTGACTGGCAATAGGCGGGCTCGGTTTTGCGCTCAATACTGATGAGCGGTGCTTCATTAACAAAGTTAACTCTACACATTGAAGCTAACATGGCTAGGGCATCAGCTATGTGATTCTCTGAGCGAGGAATATGACGGAAAGTAATCTCGTCAAAGTACTGAATCATTTTCACAATGTAAGCGCGGTACGGGATCAGTTTTTCATCTTTAGTTTCCCATTTGCCTTTGACTTGATATATAACTAAAGCAGAATCACCAATGACTTCTAGAATCTTAATTTTGAGATCAATTGCAGCTTCCAAACCCAAGATGCAAACTTCATACTCAGCACATTGTTTGTGCATCCAAAGTCCAGTCTTGCTATGAATGGAGTATAACCACCATTAGGATTAATCAACACAACACCCACACCATGTCCTTTGTAGTTAGAAGAACCATCAAACATCATTTTCCATCTAGAACCGGGTTCAGGACCTTCATCAAGACCTGGCTCTTCGCAATCGTTTACCACCATGATGTCTTCATCAGGAAAATCAAATTTGAGTGGCTCATAATCTTCAACAGGTTGATCTGCAAGGTACTCTGATAAGACACTTCCCTTGATAGCCTTCTGAGTGACATACTGGATATCATATTCTGACAACAGCATGTGCCAACGGGTGAGTCTTCCTGTTTGATCAGGCTTTTCAAAAATATACTTTATTGGATCCATTTTCGAGATCAATAAAGTAGTGTGACATATCAAATACTGCCTCAAACGTTTGGCGGCCCATGCCAAAGCGCAACAAGTCTTCTCTAGCAATGAATAACGACTTTCGCAGTCAGTGAACTTTTTGCTCAGATAATAGATGGCATGCTCCTTGCGACCAGTTTCATCATGTTGCCCCAAGACGCAGCCCATGGATCCTTCCAACACAGTCATGTACATGAAGAGAGGTCTTCCAGGAACATAGGGAACCAAGATAGGTGGTTCTTGTAGATAATTCTTAAGTTTATCGAAGGCTTGCTGACAATCAGAATTCCACTCTACGGTCTGATCCTTGCGGAGTAACTTGAAGATTGGCTCACAAGTGGGAGTCATGTTGGAGATGAATCTGGAGATATAGTTCAAACGGACCAGAAAACCTCTTACTTGAGATTCAGTCTGAGGAGCTGGTATCTCTTGAATAGCCCATACCTTATCAGGGTCTACTTCAATTCCTCGTTGACTGACAATAAAACCAAGCAGCTTTCCTGATCTGACACCGAAAGTACACTTAGCAGGATTCAACTTCAACTGATATTTTCAGAGTCTCTTGAACAACTTCAGAAGATGGTCCAAATGTTCCTCCTCACTTTAAGATTTGGCAAACATATCATCCACATACACTTCAATTTCTTTATGGATCATGTCATGGAATAAGGTCACCATAGCCCTTTGATAGGTTGCCCCTGCGTTTTTCAAACCGAAAGACATGACCATGTAGCAATAGGTTCCCCATGGAGTGATAAATGTAGTCTTATCCATATCAGTCGGGTCCATTCTGATCTAATTGTAGCCTGAGAAACCATCCATAAAGGAGAAAACTGCAAACCCAGTTGTATTATCCACAAGAGTGTCGATATATGGTAGAGGAAAATCGTCCTTAGGACTAGCTTTGTTGAGATCCCTATAATCTACGCACATTCGCACTTTACCATTCTTTTTCAATACATGCACAATGCTGGCTCCCCATTCAAGCTACTTGGAAACTGCTAAGAACCCTGCATCTAGTTGTCGTTTAACCTCATCTCTGATCTTGAGAGCCATATCGGGTCTACTTTTACAAAGCTTCTATTTCACCGGAGGACATTCAGGTTTGAGCGGTAGCTTATGAACTACTATGTATGTATCCAAGCCAGACATATCTTGATAAGACCAAGCAAAAACATCCACATACTCTTCCAGAAGTTGCACTAACCGTTTTCTGAGCTCTTCCCCAAGCATTGCCCCAACCTTGACTTCTTTCTTGACCATGTCAGTACCAAGATTGATGATGTCGACTTGTTCCTCATGCAGTTGAAGATCTGTGTACTGGTATTCACACATCTCTGCCAAATCATCAGGGACCTCATAATCTTCCTCGTCCTCAGCTTGATAGATATGTGAATCAAAGTCGATAGTGAGAGTAGGGTCATTGAATATAATGGGTTTGGGATTTATTCTGCATGATGGAGGGATTTATTTTATTAAAATGCACATGAATCAAATGCAAGGAAAAAAAATGTTTTTTGTAGTTTTGAAAAGATTGCCATTTTTCCTTAGAAGCAAAAATAGTAAAATAAAGACAGAGAATTTAACAAAACATCACTTTCATTGATTAATAAGAATTAAAAGCGGTAGCCCATACAAAATAATCCACTAGCCTCGGGCAAGGCCAGGGAATTGAAAACAACAACAAAAGCAAACAAATTACTTTGGCATAGGGTACAAGACAGGGATCTCAATAGCCTCCCAATTACTCAATGCAACGTCACACTGAAAGACCAAGTGGCTAATGTCCTCATCTTCAGCGTCTTCAATGATAGCATGAACTTGATGTCCTCCACTGACAAACACTTCCTGAATCGTCTTTAGTCGCCTTGTTGTAGCAGCAGCTTTTTCATCAAGAGTTGGTTTGTAACCCAACCCTTGGTACTTCTCTCTCTCTCTCTCTTGAATCTCGATGACGTTGTCCCAGCCTTCAGGTACACCTTCTTTTAGGGAAGATTGGATACTCTTGAAAGAAGCAAAAGATGGACAGTTCGAGGCCACTAGCTCTTCATTGTCAAGTATAACAGCATTAGCTATCTCAAGAGCTTGGAAGGAGGTTTCCAAAGCGTCTTCATCAGCTTCAATGTATAGGAAAGAGAACAGGTTACTGACCATTAGATCTTCTTCACCATGGATAATGACCAATTTCTCATCAGCTACAAATTTCACCTTTTGATGCAAAGTCGATGTTACAACGCCGGCTCCATGGATCCAAGGCCTCCCCAACAGACAGCTGTAAGCGGGATTGATATCCAAGACTTGGAAAATGACGTTGAACACATGAGGACCAATCAGAATAGGTAACTCAATCTCTCCCATTACTGATCTTCTCGAACCATCGAAGGCTTTGACAATGAGTGAAGTAGGCTTCATCACAGCTCCTTGATAGGTCAACTTTTCCAGAGTTCTCTTCGGCAGAACATTCAAAGACGAACCAGTATCTACAAGTACTCTTGCTAAAGTATCCTCTTGGCACTTTATGGACACATGCAAGGGAAGATTATGGTTTCGACCTCCTCAAGGCAATTCTTCATCACTGAAACTGAGTGTATTGCAGGCTGTGATGTTAGCAATGATGTGGTCAAATTGGCCAGCAGTAATATCTTGGGCTACATGTGCTTAAGCTAGAATTTTTTGCAAGGCTGCTCTGTGTGTAGGAGAATTCATCAACAGAGACAAAATCGAGATCTTGGACGGAGTTTGGTGGAGCTGGTCCACAACCTTATAGTCACTTCTCTTGATAATTCTCAGAAACTCATCATCATCTTCCTTCGTAACCACTTATTTTTCTTTATCCTTGGAAAGTACAGAAACAGCAGTCTTTATAGGCACGGTTTCTTTGAATAGAGGAGTGTAAACTCTACCACTGTGAGTCATCTTCCTAGTCCCCACTATGTTGGTCACCTTTTCATTAGTGGCTCCCACCTCATTTCTTGGAACCACTTCTTCATGTCTTTTGTCTACCATAGTATTCTCATAGATCCACACCATAGCTTTTGAACCTCTGAACTTGAATGGAATAGGTTATTGGATGTTGCTCGGCTTTGAGTGATTAGCAGTGGACGCAACAACCACAGATTCAGAATTGTTGAAGATTGGTACTGGCTTATTAAACACAGGAATCACGGAACCAGGCTTTGGTATGTTGAACACAGGCACTTGTTCTCTTTATTTTGCCAAGTTGAACACAGGCTCAATTACTGCAATTTCATCCTTCTTCTTTTTACTGAATACCTGCAGAAACCCTTCATCAATCAAACTCTGAATGTCGTCTTGGACCAATTGGCAACCTTTGACATTGATATTACATTCCTCACTATCACCATGATAGATTTTTACCAACCCGACTGCAAACAATTTAGCATGGAATGCCTTGATAGGAGTTTTGATCTTTGATGCGTTCACTATTAACACCTCATCGCTCTCATCCTCAATGGCATTGGTAGTTCCGTGCGTGGGCAACATATTACTTTTCACGTTTGGCTGATTGTCTGTGAAAGAGAGTATCTTCTTTTCCATCAAATTCTTTACCACATGTTTTAATGCAAGGCAACCTTCAAGGTCATGACCTGCTCCCCCTTGGTGAAACGCACACTTAACATTAGGATTATAGAATGGCAAAGACTTCTCTATGGGTGGACCTAGAGGTCTGGTAACAATCAGTCCTTGTTGTACTAATGAAGGATAGAGTTCAGTGTAAGACATGGGAATGGGCGGAAATATGGACATTCCCCCTTGTCTCCTTTGAGGAGCGCTTGGTGAAGCTTGTTGTCTTTGTTGTCGTTGATAATTCTGAGCATTTGGGGTTGGCTAATAGGTCGGTTGTTGTTGATAGGCCGGTGCCTGCTGCATTGCTTGATGATTAAAGGTAGGTGTCACAGCTGCTACATAGTGTTGTGGAGCATATTGCATAGGGTAGATCGGCTGTTGAGCAAAGTTCAGAACTGAATGTTGTTGATACACAGGTTGTTTCCACCTTGGGTTCTTCTTCTTCCCTGTCATGATGGCATTAGTCTCTCCCTTTTTCTTCTTGTGGAAATGGCTAGGAGCTTTCTTGGTGGCGGTGTTGGTTGAACTGCTTGAGGTACTGACTACTTTTCCACTTTTCAACCCTGCCTCTACTTTTACGCCTACAGCAACAATATCAGCGAAGTTAGCGCTGATGCTGCTGATCATCCTCTCATAGAACTCTGGGTTCACCGTATCCACAAACCAATATGTCAGTTCCTTCTCGGACAAAGGTGGTTCAACCTGAGACGATGTCTCTCTCCAACGCTGTGTGTACTCTTTAAAAAACTCGGCATTGCCCTGAGACATGCTCAATAATTGTCTATGATCGGATGCCAAATCCATGTTATTTTTGTAATGCTTTACAAAAGCATCAGTCACATCTTGGAAACAAAGGATTCTAGACTGGTCCAGACTTAAGTACCATTTGGCAGCAGCCCCTTTCAAACTATCTTGGAAGCAGTGGATCATCAACTTATCATTATCCATGTATGCAGCCATTCATCAGAAATACATAATCAGATGCGACTTGGGACATGTTGCCCCTGAGTATAAGTCAAAATTGGGTAGTTTGAACTTGGGTGGAATTACCAGGCCTGAGACTAAGCACATGTCTTTAGCATCAGTACTAAATACATTACTCCCTTCCATTGCTTTCATCTTCCTCTGAATTGTCTCTACACTTTCCTTCAGCCTTTCATGTCGATCGTCTCCATCTTCAGACATTTCAGCATAATCATAAACCGGATGTGGGTTCTAAAAAACTGGGTACACTTGAGTTTGCACTGCTGCTGGAGTGTGGGTAGGAATGGCTTGAAGAGCTTCATTAACCAAAGGAACAGTTTGTTGGGTAGAAATGGGAACCGTAGCACGTATGAAATCAAAAGGCATACCCAAGGTAGGATTCACAATAGTAGAGATAGGAGGTTCCACCGTTGCAGTGATAATCTTGGAAACCACAGTGGCATGTGTGTCCATCTTTGCTTTCATAATGTTAGTAGCTTTTAGAATCTGCCTCATTCCTCCTCGGAGCTCACTCAGTTCATTGTTAACTCTGTCCATTTCACAAAATTGTTTTGACATCTTTTGACGAGCTTGGGCTCGTGTGTTGTAGCTGTGTTGGGAACTCAGTGTGACGATTCTGAAGAGAATACGGTGACATGAGATAAAGACAGGGAAGAAAATACACATTCTATAACATGATGCAAATGAGAATGCTAATGCAAATGCAAGATAAACTATCAAGAAACCAAGAAACTTTGCAAACAATGTAGACACAAGATGTTCATCAAAATAAGCTTCTTCATTAGAAATTCTTGCAAATGTTACATCAGAAGTAGTACATCTTCATAATTCAAAATACATAAGTGGAAATGGAAAATACAACAATAACAAAAGCAAACTAAAGATTGGTTCCACTAATAAACGGTTCCTCCTCTCCATTGATTTTTCTCATCAGCTTGTTGATACGCTCCTTGACTTTTGCCTTCTCAAGGGTCAATTCTCCTAGTGCCCCCCTCATCTTCTGCTCTTCCTTTGAGGGTGACTCATGGCGAGGAAAAGGCTTCCTCATCACGAGGGCTATTTCGCGAGACCACTGCAAGCAAGCTTCGTTAACTGAGTAATCAGGGTTTTCCAGGGCAGTCCACCGTTGTTTGTTGATTTGGCGCCAAGCACATTCAATTCTGATCTTGAGCTCAAAACCTTCTTCTTCCTCGAGATAAAGTAGCTCTAGGTCATCGTTGTCATGAATTTCCTCCTTTGGATGGCCTAGTTGGCGACGGGCAAGCACAGGGTTGTAGTTGATGCAACCATTCCTTCCCATCAGAGGCACGTTAGGGAAATCCCCACAGCTATGGATCATCAGGATTCCCCCATAGGTTGGGTCGTACCATTCAATGTCAGTGAGGCTTAACTTCATCAGCTTTTTTGACCAGATCTTGCTATCTTCAACTTCCCAAAAAGCTGGTGTCTTCGGTAAGTAGGAAATGTACCACTTGTAGAAAAGAGCGACACAACAAACAACCGGGCCACCATTCCTTATGTACCTTGTATGAACAGCATGGTAGACATCTGCCAACAGCGTAGGAACTGGGTTTCTAAGCATAAATATTTGGATAGCTTGAACATCAACGAAGTACTTGGCATTAGGAAACAAGAATAATCCATAGGCAAGTAAAGAAAAGTTTGATTCGAAGAGCGCAGTATTTCCCCTATCCCTGAAGTAGAGAGCCTTCTCAAGTAAGAATTGGGCGGGTAATCCACGTCGTCCTCCCTTGGTAGTCAACTAAGCTTGAATATCAGACAATCTGATCCTTGTCGCCCTGGTGATGTCTTTGGAAATGATCATCTCCTCTATTCCAGAGAACGGGGGAGAGTCTTTGACAGGAATTCCCATTAGAGCGGAATACTCCTCCAAACTGGGCATTATTTGATAGTCTGGAAACACAAAGCAATGATAAGCAGGATGATACAGTTGGACTAGGGTCTCGAGGGGTCCTTCAGTCACTTGGACTTTTAGCAGCGATAGGATCTTCCCATACTTATCAGTGAAGGTCGACGGGTCTTCAATCAGTTCTCCTAACCCCAATAGTTGCTCCAACTCGGGAAGTTCGAAAAAATACGGTCATACTCTTCTTCTAGTAGCCTCAATTTCTACAAAGTCTGCAAAACAAGGTTAGCCTCTTGATAGTTTAGCAAAGAATGCAAGATGCGATGCGAATGCGATTGGTTTTAAGGAACTCTAGAAAGATAATTTTCAAAATAAACTTCATTTCATTAAATACTGAGAAGAGTTACAAATAGTACATTTCAAAAGCTCAAAAGGCTCAAAATACAACAAGATAAGAACAACAGCTAAGCCTAGAAAAGCAACCCTATCTAACAAGGCTCTGCTCCACGCATCCTCTTATTTATTTTTAACTGGTCATTCTCCCTGATCAACTTGTCAAAATCCCTTTCCACGCGCCAGATGTCGGAGGAATGTTAGCATACTCATGGGTGCTTGAAGTAGGTTGCACGCTAGAGAAAAATAAATTCTCTTGCGCCATAGGTACGTCTATCACACGTCTTTCCAGCCATTCAATCAGATCATCTTTCTCTTTCATCTTTTTTTTCAACTCTTCTTGCTCAATACAGACAGTATGATACTTCCCTTCCCATGTGTCTCTTTCAAGCTTCATTCTCGCCAGAGTTTCTTGATATTCTTCCATGCGCTCAATGGGAATAATAGATGGAGATACAACTGTGGGCTGCGGAGGTTTCTTGGGAAGATAAGGCATCTTGAGGTCACGAGCTCGAGATTGAACCCATTGGAGAAATGGTTCCAAAGCTACACAATTCCTTTTTCTTAGATCATCCTTGGTACTCTTGTGGAGTATGTCCCAAGCGTGCCAAACTCTGTTCTTGGTTTCATCACTAGCTGCCTTATTGAGATAAAAGAAATCGGATACATGAATACTCTTGAGCTTCTCCTTCATTGCAAATCCAAATTGACGTATAGCAAGGACGGGGTTATAGTTAATTCCACCACAAATTCCAAGGAGTGGTACGTTAGGGAATGGGCCACAATTGTCGATGATTACTCCTTTGTCGTAAACAGGATCATACCAAAAGATGTCATCATGGGTAAGAGAAATAATCCTTTGAGACCAGCGCAGCTTGTCAGGGTTATCTCTGAATTGAGATGTTAGAGGAAAATGTGTGATGTACCATTGATAAAGTAAAGGTGCACAGCATGAGATAGTACCCTTCCCTTTGAAGGTCCTATGATGGATGGAGTGATAAGCATCACCAAGTAGGGTAGGTATAGGATTCCCACTGATAAAGATCCTTATGGCATTGATGTCAACAAAGTCTTCAATATTGGCGAACAGAAACAGACCGTAGACAAGTAAAGCAAAAGTCGCTTCAAAGGTAGCTACACTGTTCATATTAAAGAAGTGACAAGATTTTTCAAACAAGAACTTAGATGGTAGGCCCTTGATGCCATCCTTGGTAGTGAGATGAGACTTAACTTCTGACATTTCCAAGTTGATGCAATCAACAATCTCTTGTGGTGAAGGAATCTTCTCTTGACCACTGAAGGGTTTTTATTTTTTCACAGGCAGACCAAACCAATGAGAATATTCTTCCAAGGTTGGAACAAGCTGATAATCAGGGAAAGTGAAACAATGGTAAAGAGGGTCATAGAACTGAACCAATGTGTCAAGAATACCATCCTCCATCTTGGTTCTGAGAAGGCTAATCAATCTCCCATAACGTTTCCTGAAATCTTCATGGCAAGTCACCAAAGTTGCTAACTTCTTCAACTTAACCAAATTAGGCTTCTTGAAATTGTACTTTTTAATGTTTCTCTTCTCAATATCCATGATACCTGTGATTTACAAAGGAAAAGATGACTGAGTTCCTTAAAACCAAATATGGATGCAATGAGATGTATGCAATGCACAAGCATAGAAACATAAACATATGTACAGTACACAAGTCTTAGGTTTAAGGGTCTCATGAATGGAGCCATGGTCTACCCATCCCAACAAAGTGTGGACTATAGGTTCATCAACTGTAGAACAGGGTCCTAAAAGTTCTCAGAGTCTACGTAAATCCTTCGGATATTATCGGCCTACGTGACTACTCACGCGGGTTAACAATATTCTCAAGATAAACTCGTCTGAGTGTAGTATCACGTGACAACTACTTGGGACTACTCCCTCATAGCCACCGCACTACATCCTAAAAAGCCAAGTGGGGTGAAGGTAACTACGGTCCTCAGCATCACTGGCTCTCAAATCGGGAAGAGTGACATCAATGCGACTACTCACATCAGACATCAACAATCCCAAAGGGCCTCAACTGAGCGTGGTCATCATATGCCATAAAATGTTAGGACTACTCCCAACAGACCTAAGGGTAAAGGTAAATACCTAAGGGTATGTACACTAAGTATGCTCGCCAAGACGTCGTATCTTGTTCCTAAGGGTAAGGAACCATTGACTATGGCCAAAGTTCCAAGGGGAATGAGTATGAGCTCATGTAGAGTTTAAGAAACTCTCTAACTCTAAGTTGTAATGGGGGTAAAGTGAGTACTCAAGGTGATGAGTCCCACATAGAGTCCAAGAACTCTAACTTAATTCTAAGTTGTAACATTGAATGGCTATGAGGCCAAGAGAAAGGATATCCTATGACTATGAGGTCAAGGGGGAAATGATGAGCTATCTATGACTTTGAGGTCAATAGAGAGGCTTTCCTTTGGAAGGTAGGGGAAGGACAACAACTTCTAATGAACAAGAATATTACAATGGAATTGAGATTTACAATGAACAATATAAGTTCAAGAATTCAAAGAGAATATACAACCATTAAGCATAATCAAACTCAAAAGCATGAATCAAACATCAATGTATAGTAAGAGATAGTTATATAATTCACAACAATTAAGCACATGAGAACACATACATATCATTTTCAAATTTGACATTAAAGGAAAAGCATTCAAGGCAAGGGACTTAGAGTGAAAGCTAAACAAAACCCTAGTAGAATAAACTTATCCAAGGTTAATGAACTCTCTCAAAATGTGCCTCTCATGAACTAAGAACTAACACCAAACACTCTCAAGGAAAAAGGAATCTTTCAAGGAAAATTTATACATGTTTTTATAATCTTGGAATTTAATGCAAAAATAAAATAAAAGTGAAAAAAATAACTTAAAGAAAAATAAATTAAACATCAAAGGATTTTTATGAGTTTTGGGAATTTTTGGGTTAATGAAAACTATTTTTAATAATTAAAATGAAGTGAAAAGGAAAAGAAAAAAAGTTAATTAAATATCAAATAAGCAGAGGGGTGTATGAGAAATTGAAGATGATTTATAATCCATATTGTAGCGTATGGGCCTGAATAATGGGGGTGCAATCAGTCATGGCCCAAATTGAAAACAACTGGGAGAAAAATGCAAAAAAGTACCAAAAGGGCGTTTGGGGCAAGGGGGATTCGAACCCCAGACCCCTTTAGTGCAGCGCGCTTCTTCTACCATTGGGGTGGCTATACATCTATTGTATAAGCCACCCCCACAAATACTTAAGCCAAGATGAGAGAAAAAAAAAACCAGCTTGAAAATAACAGGCGAGGAATGCATGTGACTACATTAATATCAATTGGTCAAACCCAGTTTAAATCACTAAATTCCAACAGAGGCATCTTATGGGCCAATCATACGCCACCCTCTTCTCTTACCATGCAAACATGCAGGGAACAAAAGAACAAACCTTCGTGAAAAGCCATTGCAAACCCTCACTAGCTCAAACCCAATGCCAACCAGAAATCATGAAGAAAAGTTCCCAAGTGCAGTATTCAAACTAAACTACCGCTAAAAAAGGAGTAGGAAATGAAAGGAATCATTATGAAACAATGGCAACCAAACAGCCACAAAACTTAATAACTATCTTAGATGCCTTTAAACTAACAACTAAAGAAAAGATAGGTGCATTATATGGTCATGGTAAAGCTTTCAGAATCACTAGGAAAAACATAGAATCAAACACAAAGGATTAATACATGAACTCAAGTGGATCAATAGGTGGTCATGCTGATAGGTAGAACAATATCATTGGAAGTAAATTAAGCATCTTAGAACAACTGCATCTAAGAGTGAGAACCTGCTACCCTCGTGCCGACCTCCCTATGCTGGCTCAGGCAAGCTTTTAAGGGCAATCTCAGACTTCAAAACTCTATCTTGATATGTTCTTACCAAAATCTTATGAACTAAAGAAACATGGCCATGGACTTGACACTTATTCAAAACATCTTTTATCCAAGTCCATAAAGTACCAGGTCAAAGTGCAGAGGGTAGGATATTACCAAGTATTCTATGGCTCAAATTAAGAGCTTTAAAACAAGCATGACAATAAGGCAAATGTGAACTTCAAGATATACCTCTCATGAACTAAACAGAAGCTCTGCCCTAACATAAAATACATGCTCTGAGGGTATTTACAAACATATGAATCTTAGCATGAGGATACTAACATCACATTATTAACTATTTGACAGTGCCAAACAAAATCATGGGAGCTTACCAACAACCTGCACCACACCAACTATAACTGACAGTTTCACAAAGCAAAATGTAGATTCAACCTTACCTTCCATGAGGTCACTAAAATGCAAGGCTTCAACAACAAAAATAGAAAAGAGCTCACTTGGGGTTGGTTATGATCATGGCATCTTAGACATGGTGTTGTGAAATAAGAGACAGTGAGAATAAAAATGGATCATGATAGTCAAACAAACTACACATTGCTAACTACACATTGATATCTTAACATAAGATGAAACCACTTAAAGAAGCAGTCATAAAATGAAGATACCAACACAAAAATGCTACAAACCAACAACTACCAGTGTACAATATGGATGCAAAAATAAACACACTAATATATTCAAAACAAACATTCAGCATGACTTCAAATATAAGATGATCATGACAACATTATGAACAACATGAACATGGTTGGTGAAAGGGTGTTATATTTACCTAGTGGAATAAGTCCACGGCACCTTCTCAAGTGTGAACTGAGTTTCCTTTTCTCCAACCTAGCAACAGCTGCCAAGAGCTCCTTTCCTTCTCCTTTCTTGCCGAGCAAATGCACTCAGTTGAAAACTCTCAAACTTCTGGTTTTTTATGTCTACTGTTGGTGAGAAATGGATGAGAATGCGTCCCTTTTTATAGTGGAAGCAGTTGGTTAATGGTGGTGAAAACACATTGGTTCTTGATATTATTCGAGAAGAAAGATAATAGAATTCAAGCTACTATAGGCATAGCCCGTCCCTACATTCTTGAGCCAAGTGAGCTGATTGGAGGTTGCTTATTTTAGGGTTCAGAATCAGAAAAAGAAAAGGGAAGATCCAATGGTTTGGAGTATAACAAATAACTACATGGTGGTCCTTTACTTTACAACAAGATATCTCTCTACATGTCACTTGTCAAAGTACAAGGAGAATGTACTTTTGGAAATCATTTTACACGGTTTTGGTGGGTTTTGTGTTGGAAAAAGGTGAAGGAAACTCAGCAGCTTGTACTTGTGACTATCTTGCTCAGATTTGTTTAATGTTACAAGGAACATTTGCAAAGAAAAACAAACCAAATGGTGCCTTTCTTCCCACGAACATACTTCACATAATGGACCCCCACATCAAGCCCTTGGACTCTTTAGAAAGAAATGATATAGTAGAGAGCTTAAGTGTTGGTGACAGCCTAGAGACAGTTCAAAACATGCCAAAGAATTGATGTAGCAACAATGATAAAAATCTGGATTTTTTTGCTAAGTGTGACATTTGCAACATGGTTACTTTAGTGCAATATTTCTTGGTAACTAGTGCTCTATTTCGTGGGTTCTTTGGTTCTTTGGAATGTAGGAAATTGATAGAACATTTTTCATGTAGAAATCCACTTGAGATGAGTTGGGCAACATTGAGAAAAAATGCACTAAAGCCGTGCGCATGAAAAGGCCAAAAGACTTAGAAAAATTTTCTAAGTTATTGAATTTTGCAATTTGAAGCACCCAACTTTAAAGCATCATAACTTGAGATTGGTTTATTCAAATGAGGAGTTCTACACATGCTTGAAAAGCTTGAAGAACAAGGAACAACTTTAATGTTCAAAGATTTTTGATTTGAAGCTTGGAACAATGTGAAAAATGGAGTTAAAGTCGTGTCCATAACTGAGGTAAAATGACCAGAATTTCCCTAAGTCCTAAAGGTGGCATATCTTCCAAGTCTCATAACTTAAAAACCATGCATTTTTTGAAGAGAAGTCCTCTAATACACTTTTAAGTTCATGGAAATAGCTTCCATTTGAGCTTTGAGTCACTCAAATTGGATGTGTAGTTTGAAAGTTATGGCCTTCCCAATTTTGCACAAGAAGCGAATTTTCCACACTTAGAAAGTTTCAAGGGCCAAACATTTCCCTCTTTGCAAGAAAACTCTCAAAACTCTATTTCTCATGCCCTAATTTAACAATTGGACATGTTATGATGGATTTAGGACTTGAATGCTTCATCTTGAATCAAAATATCAAAATTCAAAGCCTCAGCGAAACCCTAATCTTTCTCAGGATACAACTGGATGATCTCTGATGATCTTGCTTCTTCAATCTCTTACAAGGCCCATAGATGACCTCTAAGGATATCTATTGTCACATGGAGTCAAGTCCCAAGGCTTGGGATCATGTCTTGATCAACATCAAAGGCAATGGTTGACTTTCTTGACCAAAACCAGACATGGTGAATTTGTGGCTCAAGGCACTTATAATAGGAACCAAACACACTTGATTTCTTGTTTAATTGGACTCCTTGGATGTAGGTGAACTCAAATGATTGCATTTAGAGCCTCAGTTGTCTTTCTTTCCTTGAATCATATCAGTGCTTGGTTTAGGAGGCTTTGCCCTCCTCTTTGTGCAAGTCCTGACTTTCACAAGAGAAACAAACTTGCAAGATGAAGTGGTTAGTTGACAATGCATAGATGATTGAATCTTAAATGTAAGTGTAAGATGTGATGACATATAAGAGGTAAAATTTGGGGTACAACAGCGGGGACCATGTTTTACTTCTACCGCTGCGAACTTCGTCATTTTCTCCTTGACCAGGGATAAGTATTCGGACAGGTTGTCGTTCTTGGCCTGATATTCTCCTCGAACCTGAAGGGCCACAAGTTGGGAGTCGGTGCAGATGACGACTTCTTCAGCCCCTAGGTCCTCGGCTAGGCGTAGACCGACGAGGAAGGCTTCATACTCAGCTTGATTGTTGGAAGTGGGGAAAGAAAAGGTAAGCGAGACTTCAACAATAATTCCCTCGTCGTTTTCCAATATGATACCTGCCCTGCTTCCTGCCAAGCTGGATGCCCCGTCGACAAAGATAATCCATTTGCGCGCTCCACAAATGGGGGAATCGGCGAACGTCATTTCGGCGACAAAGTCGGTCAGCGCCTGGGCCTTGAGGACCTTTCTGCTCTCATATTGAATGTCGAATTCGGATAGCTCTAATGACCACTTAAGAATTTTGCCGGCCATGTGTGGTCGTCCTAACAGTTGCTTCACGGGTTGATCTATTCGGACCACGATCTTGTGGGCCAGAAAGTAGTGCCTTAGTCTCCACGCAACGTTGATGAGGGCCAGAGCTACTTTCTCTATTTGTTGGTACCTCAGCTCGGGTCCTTGCAATGCTTTGCTCGTGAAGTATATGGGCTTTTTCCCGTCGGGCGTCTCACGGATGAGGCGGTGTTGACGGCTTCAGTTACTACGGCAAGATAAAGGTACAAGGTTTCGCCATTATCTGGTCGAGAGAGGACTGGTGGCTCTGAAAATGCTCGTTTTAGGTGGAGGAGAGTCTGGTCGCATTCCTCCGTCCAATCAAACGCTGCCTCCTTACAGAGGAATTTGAAGAAGGGCAGAGCGTGCTGAGCAGACTTGGCCACAAAACAAGATAATGAAGCGAGCATCCCGTTGAGGGATTGGATGGATTTCTTCGAGCTGGGCGTAGGAAAATCGGAGAAGCTCCTGCACTTGTCGGGGTTAGCTTTGATTCCTCGCTCTGTCAGATAGAAGCCGAGGAACTTGCCTGCTCGTACCCCGAACGTGCATTTCTCTAGGTTGAAACGCATCCGGTATTTCCTGGAATGCTCGAAGACCTTTCTTAAATGGGTCGTGTGATCGGTTTCGTCGTGGGACTTTACAATCATATCATCCATATAGACTTCGAGCGTGTCTCCGATTTCTCCCCGAAAGACCTTGTTCATCATCCTTTGATAGGTCACCCCAGCGTTTTTCAAGCCGAAGGGAATTACGTTGTAGTAATAGTTGCCTGACTCGGTCATGAAGGTTATGTACCTTTTGTCGCTTTTCGCCATTGGTATCTGATTGTAGCCCGAATAGGCATCCATGAACAGTAACAGTTTAAAACTGACAGAATTATCAATAAGTTTATCTATATTGGGAAGGGGGTATGCATCTTTAGGGAATTTCCTATTGAGATCAGTATAATCAACACACATACACCACTTTCCATTAGATTTTTTGACGAGTACAACATTGGACAGCCAAGTAGTGTACTTGGCCTCTAAAATAAAGTTTGCCTCGAGGAGGTCTTTTACAGCTTGTTCTGCAGCCTCCGTTCTCTCCGGAGACTCCTTCCTCCTATGTTGTGCTACAACCTTGGCGGCGGGGTCAATTATGAGCTGATGGCAGGTGACAGCAGGGTCTAAGCCAGGAATTTCCGTGGCACTTCAGGCGAACAGATCCGCGTTCTCTCGGAGGAAAGCTTTGAGTTGTTTCCTCGCTATGTCGAGGAGTCTAGTTCCTATTTTCACTCCTCGTTAAGGGTCATCGTCAAACAGGACGAGTTCGAACTCGCCATCCAAAATTGGGCACATCGGATGAGAGTTGCTATTGGTGTTGGCCGAAGTTGATGGGCTGTTCGGGCAAGTCTGGGTCTCCTTCTGGTCATCTTCGCAGAATCGGCTGTCGAGGTCGATAGAGTCGACGCGGGGCAGCGATTTGGTTTCCTCGGAGCTGCTGGGCAGGTCCAGCTTGTTGGAAGTCTTCGGCTTGGCAGCAATGGTGTTGAGTCCTTTGATGGCTGCTTCGAAGCATCTCCTTGTTGCCTCGATGTCCCCGTGTAAAGTGGCGACCAGACCCTTAGAAGTGTAATACTTCATTTTGAGATGCACCGTTGAGGGTACGACCACCAATTCGGCCAAGGTTGGCCGCCCAAAGAAGCACTGATAGAGAGACGGGCAGTCGATAACCATGAATTGGACTTTAATAGACCTGGCCGCCTCTGCAGATCCAAAATTCACGATCAACTCGACATATCCCCATGGATTTGTGACTGACCCGTTGAAGCCCTGTAGGTCAAAACCCACGTAGGGAGTCAGGTGTGATTCATCTAGCTAAAGGGTTGAAAACATCTGCGAGTACATGATGTCGATCGAGCTGCCTTGGTCGACTCAGATTCGGCGAACATCAAAATTTACCATCTGGGCTCTTACAAGCAGTGGAATGCTTGAGTTTGGAGCCCTACCGAGGAGTTCCTCACGGTAGAAAGAAATTATGACCGATTATCCCCGGACTTTGTCGAGCGTTGTACTCCTGTTGGAGCTCGTGCTGAGGAGGTGCTCGAATTTCCTTTTCACGGAGCCTACGGTGACTTTGTTGAACCCCCTCCGGAAATGACCATGGGGGAATGGAAAGTTTCCCACAGGCTATGTGCTGCGAAGTAGGGGGAACGTTGAGCTCTTCAGGAGGAGCATAGAAGAAAGTAGGGGGAACGTTGAGCTCTTCATGGCGACCTGAAGGTTTGTCTCCTCCGAGGATGGCACCTCTTCCTCGACTTTCTTCGACTCCCGGGCGTCTTTCCATGGAGTCTCCCTCTTCTTTGTAAACTGCTTCAGGTGGCCGTCCATATTCAGCATCTCTATGGCATCCTTTAGGTGAATGTATTCGTCAATTGTGTGGCTATGACTTCTGTGGAAATGGCAGTATTTCGACTTGTCAGCATTCGGCTTGGCCGGTATCTGCTTAGGGAATCGAACCCCTGCTTGTTTGAACTCGAGCTGGCGTATTCAGAGAGGATTTAATCCTTGGAGACGGTAAGGGGAGTATACTCATGGAAGCAGCCGAAGGGTCCTTTGTTGACCCAGGACTCCCGGGGGCGATCTTCACGTCTTTCGTCTCCCTGACGAGATGTCGAGGGTTCATCATTTTTGGAGGGACGGGTACTTTCCTGGTGGCGTGAGACCCAGGCGGAGCTGGCCGCTTCTTTCTTCTAGTACTGGATATATGCTTGCGCCTTGAGGAGGAAGGTGTCCAGAGTTTTAGGAGGTGCAATACCAACAGCTTTGGCAAACTCTGTGCGGGGACGAAGCCCTCGCTCGAGCAAGAACTTCTTCATGTCATCGGTGGTCGGGACCTGTACTGCCTCTTTGTTGAACCTCTCAATATACGCTCGGAGAGACTCATCCTTCCCTTGAATTATGGTTGTTACGTCTTTGATTGGCTACATTTTGGCTAAAACAAGTTTACGACAAGATGTTGGGTAAGATGTCCTGACATGGTTGATCAGACATCGTTTCAGATATGGTTACAATATTTGGAAAGATGTTGAGTAAGATGTTGAAGCATCTTCAACAACTTTCATGACAGTATTACTGTCATGACAGATGTCATGACATCTTAGTCTGGTACATCAGGTGTTGCTATTTTGCTGTCAGGTGATTTTTAATCAAGATGTCGAAGGAGATGTCACGACATCTTTGTCTGGTACATCAGGTGTTGCTGTTGCATATCTCTTGACAGATTTGTTTTGATGAGAATATTCTAGATATGTCTCATCATTAGACGCAGGTCAAGGAGATTTATTAGGAACAAAGTGCAGATTTAATTGGATTTCATAAAAAGGATCTTGGAGACTTTTTAGGAAATTATTTGGAGATTTGTTCCTATATTTGTGGAGGAGATTCTGCAGCTGATTTAAAACGTGAAGATTGGATCTGATTGAAGAGTCCAAGCCCATAATGCAGAAGTCTATAAATAAGGACTTGCTAGACCTAAAATAGCAAGCACATACAACAACAAGTCGTCAGTGCAACATAAGGGTTCAGGGTTTAGAGAGTCTCTTGTGTAGTATGTGAGTCACCCGAAGCTTTGAACCAAGAGTTGAGTATTGTTCTTGGTTGAAGCTTTTAAGAAAAACCAAGTATTGTTGTTAGTCAAGAGTCTTGGCTGAACTTTGTATTGGAAGGGGTGTCTTTTAATAGGGTAGATACAGTTATGGAGTAGTAACTGTTAGATAATCACAGGTTGTGATTTAGGAAGTGAGAGGGGGTTCTCATATCATTTAGATGTGACTTCTAATGATAAAGTCTTAATTGGGTAGTGATAGGTTAGCGTGGGTGCTTTCTGCAAACCTGAGGTTGATTGCATAAATCTATACTACTAATAGTGATTACTTCTTCCTGGATTGGTATCCCCCAGATGTAGGTGAGTTGCACCGAACTGGGTTAACAATTTCTGTGTGTTGTTTATCAGTCTGCTTTTTCAGTTCAGTCTTGATTAACATGTTGGATTAGATGTCGTGACATCTATGATTGTGCAGTTCTGATATTCAAGGTATCAGTCTGATGTTGCGCCTCTGAGTTTATATGATTATGTAGCACAATGTCTTGACATGTGTTAGGACATCTGATGTCTGCATAGGCCAGAATTTCAATTGGTATCAGAGCAGGCATCCTGTTTGGTTCTGGATGAGATCTTTGGGAGATACTTTCCGGCATTTAAACAAGGATTATTTTTTAAGATCGGATCAATCAACTCAGACATACTCAAGGGTATTAATGGATGAGATGGATGTTCTGGATCGAAGGGAGCAACCCGGAGGTTGTTCATGTTGCTCAGGAGATTCTACATCAACTACAGGAGAAGTGGCTAGTTCTCTTGTTGGTGTGTCTTATAGGATGTTGTGACATCTTATTAGGGCAGGCGGGATCTGTTCCTTGGTGGTTCCGCTGCATGTGTTTCTGATGGAAGAGCTCTAGAATTATGGGATTATGGAGTTGTTACCGAAGACAGTTGGTGGAAGGTCTCAAATATCGGCCTCTATATTTGAATATATATGCATTCTTTTATACCAAAGTCGGGAGCGATGGAGTTAAAGGAGTTGTGGTTAGATATAGGGTATGATGACTTGGTACTTGGAAGCTTGGGCTCTTAGTACAGCTGAAGTCAGTTGAAGAGGAGAGGAGTTGAGTTAAGTTTATCAGGTGTTTGCACTAGGAGTTTGATAAATTTTTGGTTGGCTAGGTTGTCAAAGATACTTGAGAATTCTCTCAAGTCCACTCATAGAGGCATCTATGTCGTGTATCTGGAGTCTTCTAGTTACTCTTCTAACTAGAAGGTGTTTCTTTGAAACACAATCTGAAGAAAATGGAGGTGATTTATTTTCACCATCCAAAAACAGCAAGGAAGGATTCATCTCTCTTGACCCTAAGAGTGGATCCAATCTGATTGAAGAATTGTTGAGGTAAATAAGATTTGTTCAGAGAAAGACTTAGTTAATTGAGTCAAGGGTGGCAGCCTTGGTATCTCAACATTGTCCTTTGAAGAAGATACTTGCAAAAAGATTGAATACTTCATAAGTGTTCATGACATGATCTGGTGGAGCTCAGCTACAGTAGTGAAGAAGGGTTATTGGACAAGGATTTAAGATCAATTGCTATTTGTGGAATCCACAAGTATTTAATTTATTATCCTTGAAAGTCAAGATTGTTGATGTTCAACAAGATGTTGGAACATCTCATCATCAGAGGTTGTGCAGAATCATGGGAGGGGTACTGCATACGCTTTAGCATCTGTTTTAGTCTTAGGTGGTGACCTAAGAAGTGGCTTCAGTCGGGTGTGACAGAAGCATGTGTTCTCTGGAGAGTTTCCTGGCAAGAAACTAGTCTGGACTTTGATGTTGTTGAAAATGAAGATGAAGACATCATAATCTTGATGGTTATAGCTTAGATCAGTTTATTTCTGATCTAGGTGCTTTGGAGCATGGATCTTGCTCTGTTTGTGAAGGTCGAGGATAAGTGGCAGTTATCTCTGGCTTTCTACTGATGGCTCTACTGAGGAAAGTGGCATTCTTTGTATGGCTATAGGGTAGTCTTGGACTACTTATTTTCTGAAGATTCAAACGTGGCAGGTTTGAAGTCTTTGGAGTTTCAAAGCAAAATGGAGGTTGTCTACTCAAACTTGGTTGTTGAATCAAGTCTATGAGAGCGTGGAACTCTTGTTCTGCGAAGGGGGAGGTTCTTCTAAGTGGCAGAAGGAGGAGCTGAATTCAACAGTTGGATGTCATTTCAAAATGTTCTGACATCTAGCTCAACATCAGAGGTCTCAGCTGGTGATGTGGCACATCAGCTTAAGATAAGGTGATCTACAGGAGAATGGAAGTTATGGATGCTTCAAAAAGGTCTATCTCATGCAGCTTGCGGGAGTTGTGGATGGGAAGATGTTACATGACTAAGAGGCTTGGTGGATCCAAGATGTCTTGTTATGGGGCAAGTAGTTCATGTGACTTGAAGATCTGATTTCATTGGTGGATCAGTGTATCTTGTGGGAGTTCTGAAGAAGATTGAGATCAATCAAAAAGTGGCATTTGGTTGGTTTCATTGTGTGCATTCAAGCAGGATGCTTGAAACTAATTGCTCTTGTGCAGAAGAGTAGTTAGTTGAAATTGTAAGGAGGTTTTGGTTCTCTGGGAGCTTGTGGCAGAAGTTCTGGGTTAAGAATGGAAATATACCTTCTTTTGGTGGATGAGAGTTTATTTCACTCTGGGTTTCTGAAGTATTCTTTGTTCAAGCTGGTGGCGCAGTATTGTGTGAAGATCTTCAGCGTAGATTACTATGCTGATAGTAAGTCCAGTGGTGGAGCATATCAAGAACCATGGTGTGTGGTGTCTGTGATGTGTGGAAGATGTCATAACTGATGTTAGAACATCTTCGGTTGGTTATCCTTGGAGAAGGATTATTAAGTTCTGGTCTAGGAACGGGTTCTTACATCTTGTCTAAGAAGTATTTATCTTATCATACGGGAGAATGATGGGTAAGGATTGCCTTGGAAGTCTGATGAGAATGGGGCATGCTAGAAGTAAATCAGTTGGTGCTTGAGGAGCAAATGGGCTGAAGATTTCTGGAGCATATGTTTGACGTTCTTCAAGTGCGAAGAATATCTGGGTGAACTAGCAAACTGAGGGGCCCTGTGCATCTCTTTGAGGAATGTGAAGCATTCCAGATCAATTGGGTTGTATCTTAGGGAACAAGGAGATTCATACATGGGAATTCAGGAGGAGTCAGTGTGGTGTATGAATGGTTTCTGGACAAGAGGGATCAATGGAGCTTTGATCTCAATCCAAGAGTTTGTTGGTTGTGGTGCACAGATGCGTTCTGGGTATTCACACACTATATGATCATGAAGTTGTCATGGGATATCATATAGTGGCTTTGGGTGTTTCTTGCTAAAGAATCATATGTTAAGAAAGATAGGGGAGAACTTCTGTCTGTGAAGTGTACTGGCGTGGTACACGGTTTTCTTGAGGGTCAAGCATTAGGTGAATGCGTTCAGCAGGAGTGTTGAACAGAGGGTGTGCTCTTGAAAACATGAAGATGCGTCTTATGTTTTCCATTCATCAACAAGGTGTTCTACTTCAAAGGAGCACCGGTTCTAAATGCAGGGAAAAGGGTGTTTGTGGTTGCTTGATGTAGGCAACTACTTAGGGGGAGCATGATAGTTTTTCATGCTTGTGCTGCTTGTGTTGCTGCTGCTTCTATTGTTCCGCTGCATGTATTCTGAGGTGTGGGGGTTTTCCCTTGAGGGGGAGGACTATTTGTGTATGACAGGGGGAGTACTGCTACTGACTTTCTTGCTTTTGGTTGATTGCCCTTAAATGCATAGTTGCTTGGTTTGGCATATTATGGCTAAAAAGGGGGAGAAGTAAGTAGTAGTAGTGTTCCTTGGTTGTTTCCATAAGGGGGAGCTGGATGTGTTACCCAAAGGTTGTTTTAGCCAAAATTTGCCAAAGGGGAAGATTGTTAGGTCTTTGATTGGCTACATTTTGGCTAAAACAAGTTTACAGCAAGATGTTGGGTAAGATGTCCTGACATAGTTGATCAGACATCAGTTCAGATATGGTTACAATATTTGGCAAGATGTTGAGTAAGATGTTGAAGCATCTTCAACAGCTGTCATGACAGTATTACTGTTATGACATATGTCATAACATCTTATTCTGGTACAGCAGGTGTTGCTGTTTTGCTGTCATGTGATTTTTAATCAAGATGTCGAAGGAGATGTCACAACATCTTTGTCTGGTACAGCAGGTGTTGCTGTTGTATATCTCTTGACAGATTTGTTTTGATGAGAATATTCTGGATATGTCTCATCATTAGACGTAGGTCAAGGAGATTTATTAGGAACAAAGTGCAGATTTAATTGGATTTCATAAAAAGGATCTTGGAGACTTTTTAGGAAATTATTTGGAGATTTGTTCCTATTTTTTTGGAGGAGATTCTGCAGTTGATTTAAAACGTGAAGATTGGATCTGATTGAAGATTCCAAGCCCATACTGCAGAAGTATATAAATAAGGACTTGCTAGACCTAAAATAGCAAGCGCATACAACATCAAGTCGTCGGTGCAACATAAGGGTTCAGGGTTTTGAGAGTATCTTGTGTAGTTTGTGAGTCACCCATGTATCTTTTGATACTATGTGGTCGACATAGGTTGTTGTAAATTATTCTCACTCGAAGCTTTGAAGCAAGAGTTAAGTATTGTTCTTGGTTGAAGCTTTTAAGCAAAACCAAGTGTTGTTGTTAGTCAAGAGTCTTGGCTGAACTTTGTATTGGAAAGGGTGTCTTTCAATAGGGTAGATACAGTTATGGTGTAAGTGAGTGGGGGTTCTCTTATCATTTAGATGTGACTTCTAATGATAAAGTCTTCATTGGGTAGTGATAGGCTAGCATGGGTGCTTTCTGCAAACCTGAGGTTGTTTGCATAAGACTATACTACTGATAATGATTACTTCTTCCTAGATTGGTATCCCCCAGATGTAGGTGAGTTGCACCGAACTGGGTTAACAATTTTTGTGTGTTGTTTATCATTCTAATTTTTCAGTTCAGTCTTGATTAACATGTTGGATCAGATGTCGTGACATCTGTGATTGTGCAGTTCTGATATTCAAGGTATCAGTCTGTTGTTCCGCCTCTGAGTTTAAATAATTATGTAGCACGATATCTTGACATGTGTTAGGACATCTGCTGTCAGCATAGGCCAGAATTTCAATTGGTATTTGAGCAGGCATCTTTTCTGGTTCTGGATGAGATCTTTGGGAGATACTTTCCGGCATTTAAACAAGGAGTATTTTTGAAGATCAGATCAATCAACTCATACATACTCAAGGGTATTAATGGATGAGATGGATGTTCTGGATCGAACGGAGCAACCTGGAGGTTGTTCATGTTTCTCAGGAGATTCTACAACAACTACAGGAGAAGTGGCTAGTTCTCTTGTTGGTGTGTCTTATAGGATGTTGTGACATATTATTAGGGCAAGCAGGATCTATTCCTTGGTGGTTCCGCTGCATGTGTTTCTGATGGAAGAGCTCTAGAATTATGGGATTCTGGAGTTGTTACTGAAGACAGTTGGTGGAAGGTCTCAATCGTTGGCCTCTATATTTGAAGATATCTGCATTCTTTTATTCCTAAGTCGGGAGCGATAGAGTGAAAGGAGTTATGGTTATCTGGTATGCTGACTTGGTACTTGGAAGCTTGGGCTCTTTGTACAGTTGAAGTCAGTTGAAGAGGAGAGGAGTTAAGTTAAGTTTATCAGATTCTTGCTCTAGGAGTTTGATAAATTTTTGGTCGGCTAGGTTGTCAAAGATGCTTGAGAATTCTCTCAAGTCCACTCATAAAGGCATCTATGTCGTGTATCTGGAGTCTTCTAGTGACTCTTCTGACTAGAAGGTGTTTCTTTGAAACACAATCTGAAGAAAGTGGAGGTGATTTATTTTCAGCATCCAAAAACAGCAAGGAAGGATTCATCTCTTTTGAACCTAAGAGTGGATCCAATCAGATTTAAGAATTGTTGAGGTAAATAAGATTTGTTCAGAGAAAGTCTTAGTTACTTGAGTCAAGGGTGGCAACCTTGGTATCTCAACATTGTCCTTTGAAGAAGATACTTGCAAAAAGATTGAATACTTCATAAGTTTTCATGACATGATTTGGTGGAGCTCAGCTACAACAGTGAAGAAGGGTTATTGGACAAGGATTTAAGATCAATTGCTATTTGTGGAATCCACAAGTATTTAATTGATTATCCTTGAAAGTCAAGATTGTTGATGTTCAACAAGATGTTGGAACATCTCATCATCAGAGTTTGTGCAAAATCATGGGAGGGGTACTGCATATGCTTTAGCATCTGTTTTAGTCTTAGGTGGTGACCTAAGAAGTGGCTTCAATCGGGTGTGACAGAAGCATGTGTTCTCTGGAGAGTTTCCTGGCAAGAAACTAGTCTGGACTTTGATGTTGTTGAAGATGAAGATGAAGACATCATAATCTTGATGGTTACAGCTTGGATCAGTTTATTTCTGATCTAGGTGCTTTGGAGCATGGATCTTGCTCTGTTTGTGAAGGTCGAGGATAAGTGGCAGTTATCTCTGGCTTTCTACTGACAGCTCTACTGTGGAAGGTGGCATTCTTCGGTATGGTTATAGGGTAGTCCTAGACTACTTATTTTCTGAAGATTCAGACGTGGCAGGTTTGAAGTGTTTGGAGTTTCAAAGCAGGATGGAGGTTGTCTACTCAAACTTGGTTGTTGAATCAAGTCTATGAGAGCATGGAACTCTTGTTCTACGTAGGGAGAAGGTTCTTCTAAGTGGCTGAAGGAGGACCTGAATTCAACAGTTGGATGTCATTTCAAAATGTTCTGACATCTAGCTCAACATCAGAGGTCTCAGCTAGTGATGTTGCACATCAGCTTAAGATAAGATAATCTACAGGAGATTGGAAGTTATGGATGCTTCAAAAAGGTCTATCTCATACCGTTTACAGGAGTTGTGGGTGGGAAGATGTTACATGACTAAGAGGCTTGGTGGATCCAAGATGTCTTGCTATGGGGCAAGTAGTTCATGTGACTTGAAGATCTGATTTCATTGGTGGATCAGTGTATTTTGTGGGAGTTCTGAAGAAGATTGAGATCAATCAAAAAGTGGCATTTGGTTGGTTTCATTGGGTGCATTCAAGCAGGATGCTTGAAACTGATTACTCTTGTGCAGAAGAGTAGTTAGTTGAAATTGTAAGGAGGTTCTGGTTCTCTGGGAGCTTGTGGCAGAAGTTCTGGGTTGAGAATGGAAATATACCTTCTTTTGGTGGATGAGAGTTTATTTCTCTCTGGGTTTCTGAAGTATTATTTGTTCAAGCTGGTGGCATAGTGTTGTGTGAAGATCGTCAGTGTTGATTACTATGCAGATAGTAAGTCTAGTGGTGGAGCATATCAAGAACCATGGTGTGTGGTGTCTGTGATGTGTGGAAGATGTCATAACAGATGTTAGAACATCTTTGGGTTGGTTATCCTTGGAGGAGGATTATTAAGTTCTGGTCTAGGAACTGGTTCTTACATCTTGTCTAAGAAGTATTTATCTTATCATACGGGAGAATGATGGGTAAAGGATTGCCTTGGAAGTCTGATGTGAATGGGATATGCTAGAAGTAAATCAGTTGGTGCTTGAGGAGCAAATGGGCTGAAGATTTCTTGAGCATCTGTTTGACGTTCTTCAAGTGTGAAGAATATTTGGGTGAGCTAGTAAACTAAGAGGTCATGTGTGTCTCTTTGAGGAATGTGAAGCATTCTAGATCAATTGGGTTGTATCTCAGGGAACAAGGAGATTCATACATGGGAATTTAGGAGGAGTTTGTGTGGTGTGTGGATGGTTTCTGGACGAGAGAGATCAATGGAGCTTTGATCTTAATCCAAGAGTTTGTTGGTTGTGGTACACGGATGCGTTCTGGGTATTCACACACTATATGATCATTTAGTTGTCATGGGATATCATATAGTGGCTTTGGGTGTTTCTTGCTGAAGAAGCATATGTTAAGAAAGATAGGGGAGACCTTCTGTCTGTGAAGTGTACTGGCGTGGTACACGGTTTGCTTAAGGGTCAAGCATTAGGTGAATGCGTTCAGCAGGAGTGTTGAAAAGAGGATGCGCTCTTGAAAACATGAAGATGCGTCTTATGCTTTCCATTCATCAACAAGGTGTTCTACTTCAAAGGAGCACTGGTTCTAAATGCAGGGAAAAGGGTGTTTGTCGTTGCTTGTTGTAGGCAACTACTTAGGGGGGCCATGATAGTTTGTCATGCTTGTGCTGCTTGTGTTACTGCTGCTTCTGTTGTTCTGCTGCGTGTATTCTGTGGTGTGGGGGTTTTCCCTTGAGGGGGAGGACTATTTGTGTATGACATGGGGAGTACTGCTACTGACTTTCTTGCTTTTGGTTGATTGCCCTTAAATGCATAGTTGCTTGGTTTGGCATATTATGGCTAAAAGGGGGAAGAAGTAAGTAGTAGTAGTGTTCCTTGGTTGTTTCCATAAGGGGGAGCTGGATGTGTTATCCAAAGGTTATTTTAGCCAAAATTTGCCAAAGGGGAGATTGTTGGGTGTTTGATTGGCTACATTTTGGCTAAAACAAGTTTACAGCAAGATGTTGGGTAAGATGTCCTGACATGGTTGATCATACATCAGTTCAGATATGGTTATAATATCTGGCAAGATGTTGAGTAAGATGTTGAAACATCTTCAACAGCTGTCATTACAGTTTTACTGTCATGACAGATGTCATGACATCTTAGTCTGGCACAGCAGGTGTTGTTGTTTTGCTGTCATATGATTTTTAATCAAGATGTCGAAGGAGATGACACGACATCTTTGTCTGGTACAGCAGGTTTTGCTGTTGTATATCTCTTGACAGATTTGTTTTGATGAGAATATTCTGGATATGTCTCATCATTAGACGTAGGTCAAGGAGATTTATTAGGAACAAAGTGCAGATTTAATTGGATTTCATAAAAAGGATCTTGGAGACTTTTTAGGAAATTATTTGGAGATTTGTTCCTATTTTTGAGGAGGAGATTCTGCAGCTGATTTAAAACGTGAAGATTGGATCTGATTGAAGAGTCCAAGCCCATACTGCAGAAGTCGATAAATAAGGGCTTATTAGACCTAAAATAGCAAGCACATACAACAACAAGTCGTCGGTGCAACATAAGGGTTCAGGGTTTTGAGAGTATCTTGTGTAGTTTGTGAGTCACCCTTGTATCTTTTGATACTATGTGGTCGACATAGGTTGTTGTAAATTGTTCTCACTCGAAGCTTTAAAGCAACAGTTATGTATTGTTCTTGGTTGAAGCTTTTAAGCAAAACCAAGTATTGTTGTTAGTCAAGAGTCTTGGCTGAACTTTGTATTGGAAGGGGTGTCTTTCAATAGGGTAGATACAGTTATGGTGTAGTAACTATTAGATAATCACAGGTTGTGATTTAGGAAGTGAGTGGGGGTTCTCTTATCATTTAGATGTGACTTCTAATGATAAAGTCTTCATTTTGGTAGTGATAGGTTAGCGTGGGTGCTTTCTGCAAACCTGAGGTTGTTTGCATAAAACTATACTACTGATAATGATTACTTCTTCCTGGATTGGTATCCCCCAGATGTAGGTGAGTTGCACCGAACTGGGTTAACAATTTCTGTGTGTTGTTTATCATTCTGATTTTTCAGTTCAGTCTTGATTAACATGTTGGATCAGATGTCGTGACATCTGTGATTGTGTAGTTCTGATATTCAAGGTATCAGTCTGTTGTTGCGCCTCTGAGTTTAAATGATTATTTAGCATAATGTCTTGACATGTGTTAGGACATCTGTTGTCTGCATAGGCCAGAATTTCAATGGCCTCAAGGGAGGCTTCGGTCTTCGGGTGGCGGCGGGATGCCGTGAAGTGTCTGGAGAACATTCTCCCCAGCTGTCTCCACGAGGTGATGTACTCGTCAGGGAGTTGCTTATACCAGGTCATCGCTCATTTCCTGAGCGTGGTAGGGAACAAACGACATTTTATGGCTCCCCGGACGCCATGATACTCGAGCAGCGCATCGATATTCTCGATGTGCTCGTCAGGGTCCATTGTTTTGTCATAAGTGCCCAAAGACGGTGGTTTCTTCAATCCCTTGGGGAGGCGCATAGCCGTAATTTCCTGAGACAACAGGCCGTGAGGCTCGTCGTCGCTATTGCTACTAGTCCATGATGGGGAGCGGGTGCTTCGCTCAGGGGCAGGGCGATGACTTCTGTGGGGAGACGGGGAACTTGCTCGGCCCTTTGATCTGAAAGGGGGTGAACGCTGGTCTCTCCTGATCCTCTTGCTTCTTGGAGAGTACTGGTTTCGCTGGGAAATGTGGTCACGCTTCCGGACGACATGGGACTTTGGCTCCTGATGTGCCCGACGGTCATTCTCACGTCGGGGAGGTGGGTTTCGGGACCGTCAACGATCTTTCCTCGTCTGAGGGGATCTTGGTTGGGCAGATTCCTCCAAGGCTCCAATCCTCTCGTTTTGTCTGAGGATTAAGAGGTTGGTTTTGTTTAGAGCTTCAAGAAGGGCCACCACGGCGGGGTCGACGTTGGGCGGAATTGGAACAGGCTGGAGATCCAGAGAGGGCATATCTTCAACACGATCAGCGCGAGTAGGAGAGGGAGACGCAGTGGCTCCGTCTCTCAGATGATGGGTGTCTCCTCCGAGAAAGGTGGCAGATCCGTCAGCATCAGTTTTTCTGACGGGGAGAAAAGCAGGGTTGTGAGCGTCACGAACGTGATCTTAGCTTGCCATGATTGGAGTCTTGGACAGAGAGCTGTTTTGATCTTGAATCTACGGTGGATGTTAAACGGGGATAACAGGTTTCCCACAGACGGCGCCACTGATCTTAACGATTGATCAAAACCTGAAGTGGACCAAGAAAGACGTCTACGATGTTGGGTGTATGAGATGAGGAGGGGTGTACCTACAAGGCACTCTGATGCTAAAGTAAGAATCGGGAGAGGAAAAAGTCAAGTACAAAAGTATGTATTTTGTAGGATGAATTTGAATACCTGGCCATCTCAAATGAGAGGGTTTTTATAGTGCCCACAGCGCGTGGCCAGCGGTCCCTATTTTTGGGGCGAAATAACAGTTTCCCGAAGAATAGGTAACTGCCAGAAACTACTCGTTAGGACGGGCAGAGGTGCCCAAAACTAGCCGTTGCCACGGGCAAAGGCGCAGTTGCGGGCACGGGCGTCGTGATTGTTTCTGGATGGTGGAGCCGTGCGTGACGGGCAGGAATTACCGAGGAGGAGCAGGTGACCTTTGGGGTCATCCGACCGTATTTGCTTGGTAGAGAGGTAGAAAGATAAATGCTGCCCCACATTGGCTGGACTTAGGCAATTGGGTCGTTCTGGGAGCAGGAGTGGATTGGGTTATGCCTAGCCATTGGTCTAGTCTGGAACATTTGTAACCATGGAAGGTTATATATCAATGAAGAATATAATAATTGTTGTGATTCGATACTGTTTGGCTTTTGTTGGACGGAGTCATATTCAGATACTACACCTGAAATCATGCATTTTCTTAAAATGCAACAACATTCTAAGTAATTAGTCATTAACTCGGGAGTCGTTTTCAAATATATGTTTTTTTAAAAATTAAAAACACACAATTGATTTTGTCCAAGTGGGAGAATGTTAGGTTTATCTAACATTTTATGGGCTACAATCAATTATTATTTTAGTTTTGTAAAAAACAGTTAATCATGATTCTAACGAGGATATTGGTTAAATGATCTTTTTAATTAAAGGTTGAGTATGAAATCTGATTGATGTGAATAAAAGTGTGAGATTTAATTTTTGGCCCATAATAGATAAGGACTAGGGTTATATCTTATGTGGTTATGTCCTCTATAATTGCAAAATCACAAAAACAATTGACGGCTTCACAACTTACTCCATTGAGAGCTGTAAACGAGAGTGTGAGATACAGAGGAAGATCCAGTCACTAGTCTTTTCAAGATTCGGAAACAATGTTACAAGAACGGCAACCCTTATTCTCAAATCATGTATAAAATCAGTAAATATTAATGTTCTAATTTCATATAATTGATCAGTGAATTTTTCCCTTAAAATATTCTCTGAAATTATAGAATATGCTCACGGACACACAACCAATTAATTGTGCCCATTTAAGCAATTAGCTTATATATGGTCTGTCCTTTATTGGTTATGATAACCTTAAATCTAGGTAGTTCTGTTGTGTTGTTGTAAATAGTTTATGTTAACGTTGTTTCAGGTGGAATACCAAGATCGTCATGTATAAAGTTATAGTTTGTTTTTGGGATATAAGTGTAAAATTTGTATTAATACTTTCAAAGGCACCATTTGAGATGGTTGTGATGAGTAGCATTTTGATGGATAATCTAAATTCAACTATTAGAAGAGGTGATTATAGAGACAAATATTTCACTTGAAAAAAGGCCAAACGAAAACTAGAAATATGGCTGGTTACTTGTACAACAATGCACCATCTTTCCTATCAATATCACTATAAGAAAGCATTTGGCTCAAGTCCTAATAAATCAAGCAGCTTATTCAACCTCGTAACCCTTTATTAAGTAACAGAAAAATCTGGGTTTCCCCTTCCATAATAATACTGTGAGTTTGAAATATACATGAATACAATGAATACAAAGATTATAAATGGTCATCAAATCATATTTTATATTGGTTGATACTATCCCTATTTACATGATATGATATATCTATACAAAGAATACAAAGAATATAAATGGTCATCAAATCATATTAAAATCGGGATTCAGGCACACTTCAACGCAAATTGTCGTTGAGACTAAAAGCAAGCTTCATGCTAAGCTTGTTCTTTTGAAGCTAACAAGTGGCTACCAATAGCATCACTGTTAAGATAAAGATAAGTTTTTTTGCCAGAAGATGTAGTAGTGGATACGTTAGAAAAACCACTGTAGTTGCCATTCAACTTTGATAAGCATATTTTCGCAATAAAATCAAAGAGCTCGTTTTCTTGCACAAAGGGTTGAGCTGCATAATTATCAATTGGCATCCACTGAATAGAAAAACAAACCATGTTAGAATGGACACCGCTACTTAAAAAACAACCTAAAACTTTATAAAGATACCTTAGTTGCTTCAATTTCTGAGGCCTGACTTTGAATATCAAAGGATTGAGGTTGCAACATGCAAACAAAGAACATGTCTGATTTCTGAAAGAAAGATTTATGGCTTTGCCTGATAGAAAAGAGACATAAAGTTCAGTAACAGTCCATATAATGCAGACAGAAAATTTGTGAATTATATGCATGCAATATGATGGTTCTTGTGTAAAATACATATGCAACATTTACGTAACACTTATGCCTAGTTGATGAAGTTAGTGTGTCACTCTTACCTGAATGCTAAAACTTCAACAAACTTTGTATCTACCTACAGGAAGAACAAAAGTAATGGCATCGAGACTTTGAGCAGGTCCAAAAAAACACGATAAATAAAACAATAAAATTCAACTAACATAGTTTGTCAAAAGAAGTGTTAAAGACCATGATGAAGGCCATAGAATATGAATACGGTATAGTATACATTGTGTAATATAAAATTTGAAGAATGTTTAGTTAAATATATTAATAAAACAGTCAGTAACAAAGAAAAAAATGAAATAGTACAATTTAATATGTACTATATTTTGTGTTTGCTTACCCCTGTCTCTTCCTTCACTTCTCTAATTACAGCATCGCAAATATCCTCACCCTGCAAACAGAATTGAAATGAATCAAAAGATCATGTAAAAAGTTTCCTAATTTGATCAATTATCATTTTGAAATATACTTCATTAACAGCTCCAGTAGGCATCTTCCATACACCTGTGCCTCCAAATTTACCACTGATTTCCTGAACCACAAGCACCTGTCAAATGAAACAAGACCATTTTATAACAGACCGGGGTTATCACAATATAATGTAAAAGATTTTATTTAGCAGACGCAGTACAATGGTTATTTCGTTTGGAAATTGCAAGAAGATAATTTTGTATAAAGTTATCCGAAAACAACTAGCCTAAGACTAATTTGTAACATATACTTTGCATAACATAGAAAAGTCTATAGTCAAACTTGTGATGTTCTTCCCAAATATTTCCAGGCTATCAGAAATATTTGAACATGAATGAGGTGAAAGATTACCTCTCCCTTGTTATTGACAACAAAAGCACCAACACCGACCCGGTGCGAAGCATTTGCAGGAATGCTATCAGGGGTATCAGGGATCCCATTTACAAGCATCAAGTAATCTGACTCAGCATGATGGTACCTAAATCCAGCCTGCAATACAGTAAAATATATATTTCAGTAACCAAAAACACCTATTTTTCAACTAATATCAATATGCAGTTGCGCACCGAAAATACTCGGTAAAAAAAAATAGCCAGTATAAAAACAAAAATGTATATACTTGGACAGCAGTATGAACAAGATTTGAATATTGTAAGGGCAAATTGATCCATATTCCCTTTTTTCCCTGTTTTGAATAAATTAAATTAATTGAAACATAATAATAGTAATTAATTAGTGAATGTAGATAATCAATTAAATATGTAATTAACCTGTTGAGTCCATTTGGACATTGAATGTTCCAATTTAGAAGCAAAAGAATGAGAATCCATAGGGTTTTCAACTGTTAGAATAACTCCTCCGAATTTATCCTCTTCCACACTCATTCCTTCGATCTTTTCACCTTCCATTGGATGTTTACAAGAATCAAACAAAAAGGGATTACGAATTGAAAAGTGGTGGTTGCTTTTGGTTTGGCTACTAACTTCACCGTTTCTAACAAGCCTCTCTTTGAATGAAATGTAATAATGAAATGATCAATTTTTGTGTTCTTAAATAATAGAATAGTTATGAGTAGACATTACGCGTGTCTCAACATTTTTAAATTTGAAACTCGGCATTTTTTATAAAACTTTTCGAAAATACTCGGCATTTGAATTTCAACGAAGATTTCTTCGAGACATCGTGCAGCGTATTGTTCTTATCATCTTTCAAAAGTCGTCATAATTTATAACAAACCTCATTTTGAATGAAATGCAATAATGAAAAATGATCTATTTTTGTGTTCTTATGCATCACGCGTTTCAACATTTTTAAATTAGAAACTTGGTGTTTTTTATAATACTTTTCAGATATGCTTTGCATTTGAATTTCTGCCAAGATTTCATCGACACATCTTGAAACGTGTGTTCTTACCATCATTCCAAAAGTTATCGTAATTTATAAATACCATACCCATTCAATATTTCTTATTTTAATTTTTTCTACAACTGCCCTAAAATTTCTAGTTACATCCAACTAGAATAGGTGAACTTACTTCAGGTAAGTTACGGCTCAGTTTACTGCTTTATATATATTCCAAAAGTCGAGACGTCGTGCAGCGTATGTTCTTATCATCTTCCAAAAGTCGTCATAATTTATAACCATCATACCCATTCAATATTCAACATTATAATTTTTTCTTCTCCCACCATAAAGTTTCTACTTAAATCAAAATGGCTTAGGTGAACTTACTTTAAGGTAGTTAACGAGAGGATTCATCTCTTTGAATTATATATTTTGTTTTGATCGGCTCAATATTAAAATAAGAAAAGTTAATTTTATATTCGCATAATTAATTAGCAAATCCTTTAACTTTATTTAATATTCTGTTTTAGATTTTTTATTAAAAAACATTACAAATGAGTTATTTAACTTTATTTCCGCTATCTTATTTGGTATTTTCCATATAAAAAACGTTAAATTCTAATAATATGGCGTGAGAGGAAAGTCATTGATACAAATCTGAATTAATATATATATTTTTACAATGATACGCGATTTAAATTGCGGGAGTTTTGTTTAAGGGGAATCCGAAGTTTAAACATTATATAAGTTTTAACTACATATGCTGACTTAGATTTATATCAATAATCTTATTGTCACGCCACTTTACTAGAACTTAACTTTTTTTTGTCAAGAATTGACCGAAGGGACCAAATAGGATAATAGAATTGAAGTTAAGGGGCTAACTTGTAACGTTTTTTTAGTTAAAAGACTAAAACGGAACATTAAATTAAGTTAAAAGACTAAAACATGTAGTAAGCCTTTTATATTTTATTTTAATTTATTTTGGATTAAATAAGTTCTTGGTCTCTATATATAGTCCAAATTTCGTTTGTAGTACCTCTAAAAATTTTCTTCAAACAATGGTTTTTTAAACTTTTTCGTTCATAAATGTGGGTTCTCCCGTTAGTTTTTACTAACGGTGGCTTACGTGGAGCTGGTTTCATTTGCGAACGTGGATTATTTTATTCATCATTTGCCAACGTGGATTCTGAGTCATTGTTGAATGAAACACTTCAAAGTCAAAATCTCTTTATCACTTTAAGAAATACAAACCAAAACCCTAGAACTTGTTTTCTCTTCTTCTACCTCTACGTGCGTGCTCGTGGTCCCTTTGCCTTCATTCCCTTCGAGGTTTCAAGCTTGTGGTCCTATTTTCTTTTAATCTTTAAACGCGTGGACCTTCCAGGTTTGTCACTTTATTTATTCAAGGTTTATAACTCCTCTTCCATTATCCACCGTATTACCCGATTCATTCGTAAGATTATCCACTGTATTACCAGAGAATCCTCCACTTGAGCTTGATAGAACAGTGACTTGTTTCGATTGCTGACCAATCTGCGTCTCTAAATTCTTGAAGGATGCCTCATGGTTTCTACTCATGGTCTCATGATTCTTATTTGCCTGTTCCAAGCTAATTTGAGTGGCTTTCATGAAATTTTGTAAGGTTCCAACTGTGAGGGTTTCCTTTGAAAACTAGAAGCTTATTGATTTTGTTGCATAGCTTGATTACCACTTTGGTTTTGGTTGTTGCTCCAACAGAAATTCGGGTGATCCTTCCATCCCAGATTATAGGTGTCGGGGATTGTCCTAGGTCCAACACATAGGCTAAGGGTCAATAATCCTTATGTGTCCAAGATCAGATTAACAGAGTATCCCAAATAAAAAGCATTAAGATTAAGAAACAACTGAATAAAATTATAGATCAATAAGTTCATACAACGGTCAAATCAACATAGAATCCAACAATATAGAAATAGGTTCATCATAACAAAACTTAACCTAAGAGAATTTAGCTACACATTATTCAGAAAATAATACCAGAATCGATAGATGAAAATAACACAAGAAGTCCCTTGAAGAGATTGCCTACAATGGCTTAAATGCTCTAAAAATCTCCACTTGTGCTCTCCAAATCGTGCCCTAGTCTCCAAATTTTGTAACCCTCGTCAATCTGCTGAAAAATCCCCTTAAAAAGCACTAAGAACGAGTCAGAACGCATCAAAAAAAGCCCAGGAAAGTACGTGTCGCGCGCATTATATAAGCATCGCGCACGCGATGGCGCGCAATGGTGCCTGAGATTATTCCAGTAGCTGCGTATAAATCGCCCTTTTTCACCAGAATTTCAACTAAGTCTCATTCTTCCATACTTGGTTATTTTTCACTCATTCTTGGGTCTTTCTTCATCAGTTTAGGGCATATTTCGCTTGTTTTTTTCTGATTTTTCGACTAATTAGATGCAATGACGGACTGTCATCATCAGATAAGTATAATACAAATGTGTCATATCATTTCAAGCCACCATGTACATACATATATCATCAAATGGACAGGGTTATCTATGATCCTCAAAAGGGCGCCAAATAACATCAGCAAGTGTCAATCCATCCAACACAGACTTAAACTCATTAATCTTTTGTGCGTCTTACTTGTACACCCATTTCATCGTCCTGGGAAGTGGAATATCGATACCAGTAATCTTAGACAATCCTCTTTTGCCAACAGTTGAAAGCTACTCATAAATCCAACATTGTTACACAACATGAATATTATCAATTAAAATTATTATAAATAAGTAAATATAAGTCAATGTAAAATTAAAATAAAACATTTGTTTGTAGCAGAAAGGCATATCCGCCAAGCTACTTGCAAATATAAAAGGAAGCATCTCCTAGATATCTGTAGAGTGTGACAAATGCACCTGCCCCCAAAAATATCTACCACGTCTAGACAAGTCCCTAAATAGTGATAAATATTTTGCATCTACAAAAGTAAAAGTCTCTTCGACAAAAATAATGCAGCCTACCAACAACAACATATAGGCTCTAGTAGCACAGCCAAATCTACTCTCAGCTCGCTGATGTATAAATATCTTATTCAACCAATCCAACCTATAATAAGCACCCCCTACAACTACAAACCTCTTCAGCTGTCTCCTCCAACGAAACACACAACAAAGCAATAGCTAGAGTGGCAGCATCAGCATTAGTGAAACCTCGTATAGGGTTACAAAACTCCCCTTACACGGTAAATAAAGAAGATAATGTAATGGTCATCTCGCCAAATAGTATATGAAAGGACGATGTTTCTGGATTCCGTCTCTCTCTACAAATGTTGATACTAAATTCTAATATATCCTCGACAAACTGATTCTTTGCAGAGAGGATAGACCGGAATCAGACAACCATCTCTCTATCACCGGTGAGAGACTGTGTAGAACTCATCCTATCAATTTGCTAACAATCTCTAATTCTTTCTTTGGATTTCTTTCCTAAAAATAATTTTTAATATATGTTATAAAATATAAGTGATTAAAATTAAAAATGATTCAACAAAAAAGATAAAGATGAACTTACTTCGTCGAACCACAAATGGAAAGCAACATGATCCTGATACCTCACCAAAATAGACATATTGAACGACCCTCCAAGAAACTGTGGTTGTTGTGTACGAGGTTCAGGTGCGACTATCTGATGTTCCTCTCCATCTCTCATCTGTCGAGATTGCCTTCCTTCGCTCGTTCGTCGATGAATGTTTCCGTCCCAACCTCTAATGCGCGCCACTAAAAATAAAATAAAAAACAATGAAAGTTAAAAACAAGAACCGGATAACTTTGAACTGAGTTCTCCGAATGATATTAAAAACCGGATAACCTTGGTGATAGTTTTCTACTGTACAACTTTAAGAATCGGATAACATGGTTAAGAGTTATTCAGTGAGAAAAGATGTTAACTAGATAACTATATGCCAAATTATCGATGTGTAATTTTTTCTTGAACCAAATCGAATAACTTATATGTTTTTCGGTGTGAAAAAATTGAAGAATTGGATAACTTTGCTTCGCGTTTTCCCGTACGTTAACGAAACGAATATCTTAGGTATGTGATTTCCAAATTTCAAGTGGTCTCATTTTCTCTAAAATGAAATTTTTAAAGTATAAATATTTATACGGGGGTATTTTAGTCCAAATACATAATTTATAAAAGTATATGGATAAATGAAAGGACATGGGATAAAAAATTTCTTCTCACTTTCTTTTCACTTTCACTCATAACAAATAATTAAAAAATCATTTCACTTTCCTCTAATTTTCTCATCACTTTCATTCTTTCAATATTCTTTCTTCTTTTTTTTTCTTTCATCCAAACAAAGCATAAGAGTATTTCATCAAAAAAGATAAAAAGAAAAAAATAATTCGGAATAGAAAACAAAACCGACAACTATTTACTAAATATATTTTAGGCTTAAATAGTGCTTTCGTCCCTGTAAGTTAGCGTGTTTTTGGTTTTCTTCCCTGAATCTTTTTTTTGTATGAGTCCCCATATGTTCATTTCTCTTTGACGTTAGTCCCTGCTGTTAATGGGACGTTAAAAAAAAGATGAGATGGCAGACGGTGATGACTTGGTATATTCCTTGTCATTCTTATTTATATTTGCTTTGAACACCTGGATAAGATGTTTTCCCCCCAAAAATAAGGCAACCAAAAGACATTAGCCTCTTTTATGTTTAGTCCCTGTAAATTAGGGTTTCAATTTTAGAAAGGGAATCAGCTCAGAGAAGGTGAAGCGACTGGTACGATAACTCGTTTGGGCAAGGCGACGGAGGGTGACGAAGCTACATTGAAGATGAGAGACCTATTTGAATCTACCAGGTATGATCTTTACGGTGAACATGCATTACGGGGGGAAGTTTGTTAAGGATAATGTCGTGTACTACTTAGGTGGGGATAAAGTTGAAGTAGATATTGACCCTGATAGGTGGAGCTTCTTTGAAGCAGCTGGTAGTGTGAAAGATTTTTGCAACCTAGAGTCCACTGATTATTGGTTATGGTGGTATAACAGTGTATCGGGTAAGCATGCAAGGATAGTTAGTGATATTGATATTGCTGCTGTTTATGAAAAAGTTGTTGAAACTAGTTGTAGTTTGGATTTATTTGTTGAGCATAGGGTAGTAGTATCTGATAATGTTGTTAATGATGCTGAAAAAATCGTTAATGGTGCTGATAGTTTTATTGAGGATGGTGCTATTGAGGATAATGTTGGTGATGGTAATGTTGTTGAGGATGATGTTATTTAGGAAAATGATGGTGATGGTATTGAGGATAATGTTATTGAGGATGATGTTATTGAGGATAATGCAGGAAATGTTGAAGTTGGTGAACCTCCCGTTATTGCAGGAAGTGTATGATTCAATGTGTTTATGATACATTATCAAGTTTGTTTAATGAATTTTATCAGGTGTGTTTACTGAAGTATACCAAGTTTTTTTAATGCAGTAACTTATGTACACTTTTATACCAAGTTTGGCTCAAGTTACTTTTATGTACACTTATTATGGCCAATTAACAACTTGGATTATATGAAAATTAAAAAGTCTGGTTAATACTCAATTCAAAACAGAAGGAGCAATACAATTGCATACATAAACTGTCCAAAAACAAAACATCTTTTTCATTCATCATATTGTACAAGAACCAATCTCAAAATACATCAATGTTACTAGGACTAACAACAAAAAACGTAACAGACATAAACAAATGGGATTCACCACCATTTTTTATAAGCAAAGAAAAACACCCAGGACACAACCAACAATGTCTTCAACAGAGACGTTTTCCTCTTCTCCTTCTCCAACTTAATCTTCATCTTGGCCTTTTTGCCAAACTCAGTCTCTTTAAGAATGGCCCCTAATTCCTTCAACATTTCTGAGCAGTTGCAACCACATGAACTTCTGAGATCACTAACTGGATTTCGTTGAAGCTCATCGTCCCAAATGAACAATTTGCAACCATACATTAACCCTGCATTTTGACACTTCCAAAATCTTCTTTTAGGGTTTTTAACCGAATTAGACATAAACAATTTCATGCTTCTGTTGCAACCACAAACCGGTGCTTGAAATTGAAGAGAGTTCGCGGACGACGAAGACGCCATGGATGTAGATGGAGCAGACGAGACCCAGAGAGGGATAAAGAAGAAACCATTGATTGAAGGAGAAAGGGAGGAGAATCAATCCAAAATGTTCTTTTTTTGCATTTGATCCCTCATTGAAAACTATATCCACATGGGTCCTCTAAAAAATAAAACAAATGATAAAACATTGGTCAAGTCATCACCGTCTGCCATCTCATCTTTTTTTAACGTCTCATTGACAGCAGGGACTAAAGCCACAAAGAAATTAACATATGGGGACTCGTACCAAAAAAAAAGATTCAGGGACGAAAACACTATTTAAGCCTATATTTTATTCTATCAAAAGAAGAAAAGATTAAATATATTTTATCCAGAGCATTAATTTGTTTCGTTCAACTTTAAAACTAAACAAACTAATGATTATCCAAAAGTATCCTAACCATTTTAATTGATTTAACTATGGGATTTTTTTACCAAAATAACCCACTTTTTCAAAAAAAAAAATCCTAAAATACCTCACATTTCAAATTATTTCCCAAAGTACCCCAGTTTGGGGTACTGATTTCATGTAGGCGTCATACCAATTGGCGACCCTTTGTTAGGGCATGAGTGGAGTCGTCAATTGAATTGGAGACACCTCAAGCAGTCTCCAATTCAATTGGCGACTGGGTATTATACATATAGGAGAGTCGCCAATTCATCTGGAGACAGAGTGCATTCTGTAAAAAAATTTACCAAAAATAAATAACATTATCATTAATTAAAAATACTATTACATAAATTAATGTTGGCGACCGGTTGGTCATACCGGCCACCGATTCGACATTCCCTAGGCACCCTCACTTGTTGCACTCGTTTCCCTCGTTGTTGATTCACGTCAGGTGTTTGAAGAGTTGAAGTCTCAGGAACATTCTCAGATGGTTCCCTAAGAATTTCTTGCACTTCCATGAGGTCTTGTGTGTTGAAACTGAGTGTGTGATCCATGCCAGAGTAGTTCGAATGTGATGAAGGGGTCATTGGTGTGCGGCCTGAACGATTGAAGGGGGACATTGGTGTGAAGGATTCGTTGGTGAAAGGTTGAAATGGTAGTGGTGTTTGAAAGCCATAAGGTTGTTGGGATGTTTGAGTGTGTAGGCTAGGGTATGATGTCTGAGCGTTTTGGCTATGGAAAGATGTTTGGGCGTTATGGCTATGGTATGAAGTACCCTCACTTTGGCTATATCTTGGTGTTGTGTTGGGGGCATAGCCATATTAGGTTTCTTGATAGTAGTGTGTTGGAGATGGTATGGGGGACGCTCTTGATATTGTGGTTGGGTGTTTGGCATGTTTGGATGGTTAGTGGGTTGATAATTCTTTTGGGTAGGGGTTGTGAGTAACATGGCCTTCCTGGTGGGTTAAACGCTGAAGCTTCTTATGTGTAGGTTTGGCGTGGGTCATATAAATACCTCTCTTCGGAGACAAACCCAGTTGCAACCGATCTGTACCAAGCCATATAATTATTAGTTGGTATAGACGGGGTTGCCATCACCGGACCACGTAAGGCATGGGTGTTGCGGTTCATCCATTTATGACACTCAGATTTTGCAAAATCCTTTCAGTCGGGAAAGTCCCATTGATCATTAACTCTTTTTAGATGCCATTTATCGAGGTCAACAGAAGGATCTAGGATGTTTTGATGCATTCCAAATTGTAGTTTGACACGGTAACTATTGTGCATCTCCACAATTATGAATCTGATGATCGGCACGCATACAGTCCAAACGACATCATCTTCCTCTCTAACTTCATATAGGTGTTCCATGTTTAGATATGGACGCAAAAACAGCATGTCCATCGGAGGCTTCTCTCTCGAACAGACGATTTTTCCCCACCGGCGACGAAACATGTTATCAGTGGAACAAAGATATGAGATGAGTTATGGAACTAAATGATCAGAACACCTCTATTTATAGTAAAAATTCACTTTCAAAGCAGTCTCCAGATAAATTAGCGACCCATATATGTATAATACTCAATCGCCAATTAGATTGGAGACTGTATGAGGTGTCTCCAATCCAATGGGCAACACCATTTATGCCCTAACAAAGGGTCGCCAATTCACTTGGCGCCTACATGCAATCAAAAACCCTAACTGAAGTACTTTGGAAAATATTTTGAAATGTGGGATATTTTGGAAATTTTTTTGAAAAAGTAGGATATTTTGATAAAAAAAATTCTAACTACGGTTCACCAGGTTAATATAATTTGACAACACCTATCTTAGGAACAATTATGGTTCATCTTTCTGATTGAAAATGAATAATGAAGAGGATGTAGAGTTATAGTTGAGAAGGATTGTTTACATTTTTCCTAAATTATTTGACATCAATTGTTAGCCAATTATATGTAAAGAATTTTGATAGTTGATTTGAAAACTATAATATCTAATAATTTTATTGATTGGTTTAAGAACCTATAGAGCTCATGGTAAAAACCAGGCCATGATTCAGCTTATATACAAAATATTTTCTCAGCTTATATACAAAATATTTCTCAGGAGAAAATGCTGGCTCCTACAAAAACTTTCTCCATCATCTTCTATAGATATCTATTGTTACTTCACTCACCATGATGAGGTGATCTTGTAAATATTTTATAATGATGAGCGGCATAAACAACTCAGTAAAACTCAACCGTGCCGCATATATTGATGGGAGGATTGAAGTCAATCCGATTTGCTTTTCCCTCTGCAAACAACTGTGGTAACATGTTGGCCTCCTTGGCTGAAACCCCTTGACTAGTCCACAAGGTAATATGGGGCCATGCATTTTTTGGAACTATCTTCTCTCCTTCTACTGAGCCAGGAAAGGCTTCGAATGCAGCCATTTTATCTGAGAAGAGCAATGCTGTCAACTCCACTGGTACCTCTTTATGCAGCTACAGACCATAATCAGCGACAGCTTTAATGCCATGACTTCTTTTGTGGGCAAGAGTCAGGTGAGCTCGATTAAGATTCTCTAAGTGTTTGCCTCTAAGGAACGCGTCAATCTTCGGATTATTCTTGGCCAACTGCAATTATATTAATATTATTGGGTTAGAACAGATACTGTTTAATAAATTCTTGGCCAATCCAGGCTGTATCCGTCACTAAAAAACTAATCAATTATATATAGCTGGGCAATAGTAAGTTTTTCAACTACCATATTGAGAAATGAGAATATCATGCAACTACAGAATTTTGCCTTACATTATTTAGGACACCTTGAATCTCAATAAGTGGCAGATTGAGAGCAGCAAAAACAATGGTACCAAACTTCCTCTTTTCAGTATCTGGAGGTGAGTAATCTCCCTTGGCAATGTTTCTCAATTGTTCCAACACTTGCTTGACAGCGAACTCAAATGGAACCTGAAGAGCATAATAGAGGATTGTAAAAAGAATCACAAGCACTACCTAATTTATCCTATCCAATTATCAAATGAACATAGCAGAGGGAAAAGGAAAAAGATTTAAGGTAAAAAAACAATGATAGATATATTTACCTGGACTGAATTAAAATAATCAGCATTACGAGAAAGAATATCCCGTAATTGTGTCTCCCATTTCATCCATTCTTTTGTGTACGTGCCCTTGGTAGATTCTAACCTATAACAGTAATGATCAATTTAAGATTGTTTCTTAGTTTTCACTTTGCACCAAAAACCTCAAAGACAGGGAAGGCTAAAATAGACAAGTCAGTTTGCATGTGATTGTCATCTACACAACAGATTTTACATGTCACTAATACATCAATTATGGATACATGACCACTATAGGATGGAAATATTCGAGTAGATTGTGGCAGTGTTTGGAGGAATGATGGGTAAAGCTATACTATATACAGCCTCAGAGATTTGGACATTCTCATAATCAACAGAGGAAATATCAATGCTTACACAATTCAAAATGAGATCTGACGAATGATGGAATTATATAAGGCTGCAGTTTTGACATAAAAACGTAAGGAGAATATAACACACACTGAAGTTTGAAACAGTTGTCAGAACTTGTTGAAACTTCTGAAGTACTGGTGGGTGATCTGCAGCTAGGTTCCGGCACTTTTACTAAGTTTTATATGGTGAGATTTTGTTGTCTTCAGGTTGTAACTGTATGTGCAAGACTCTACTCATCAATCGGTGGTGAAGTATATTAATAGATATATAGATGGAAAGAAGTTCACAAATCCTATTTCAGCGGTTATAGTTATAACAGTAAAAAATCCTATTGCCGCGGTTGTAGTTATAACAGTCAAAAATCCAGTACATGCTAAACACAGTAAATACAAATGCAAAAATTAAGGCATAATAATGTTCACCTAACGCAGATGAAATTTCATAAACTGACCTTCCATGTCTTTTAGTGTGAAGCTTATATAGATCAATTCCTTCCTCCAAAATGCACTGCACTGCCTCGGGAAGGGGGCTCCTACACAGCGGAAAAAGCACAACAAAATGAGTAATCTTACCTCAGACGTTAACTCAAGAGATGAGGATTGTCCAAACTTTATAAGGATAACTTTTGGATTTGGGAGGGATAAATTCCATTGGATCCTTTTGGTCAATGTAACAATACTACCACTAAATATAGATAAATACGGTGTGAATACTACAAGGTTGTTTTTTAAATATTAAAAATTAAATAAAATGAAAGCACTGACGCGGGCGATGACTAGAATTGATGAAAGTACCTATCAGATTTCAATAATGGAATCTTCACAAGAGACCCAAAACGGTCAACTAATTCACCCTCAAACTCTTTGCGGCTCTGAAAAGCATTGGAAAAACTATTTAGAATATAATAAAATATAAACAAAAATGAAGTAGCAAAAAAGGAAGCATAAAACCTTGCCATCATAAAGGTGATAGAACATTAACAGCACCTAACCAGCATTTGGAGATGCCTTGTCAAGATTTCCCTTAAAAAAATTGTCAAGTTCAAAGGAAGTTAGTGAAAGGTGATAAAAAATTTGTATAAATTGGGGATCATGTCAGCAAAACAAAGCATACATACTGGATGATTGATTCGTTGAAGCACACGAAACACGAAAACAGCTAATGCATCAAGGGAAAATGGATTTGAATCAGTTCCTGCAAAATAAAACATACTTCAGATAATAATGAAGCTAAAATCAAAACAAGTTCTTCTTTAAAAAAAATAGCATGTCATTCAGCTGTAACTTATTGAAAACCAAGCAATATCTGTCTTCATGTTTCAAAGCAAAATAAATTGTAAATTCATGCGGGTTACTAAAGCTAATCAATCAAAAAATGCATTCAGAACCTTAGATTCTTCAAATTTGGTTTTATGTAGTGAGGAAAAAAGTCATTGGATAATAATAGTATAAAACAATAACACCAATTATAGATTTAACACAAAATTTCAGGATTGGGTAACAAAGATAACCTTCAGATTCAGGCACAACTGGGACAGCAGATGCCTTGGTTCTGTGACACATTTCTTCTATCTGCATATATAACAAGTGTTTTTTAATGCATAACAATTTTAATAAGTAGATGAAACAAAGCTAACAAAAAGCCAATAATGACTAAAGTAGATTAATAAACCAAATTATAAAAAAAATAAAATAAAATAAAAAAATAAAAATAAAAACAAGTGTTTTCTCTCAAATTAAAGTTTTATAAATACCACCTGCTGTTAGGCAGATGGAGCCATGTGCTGGGTATCGATTTTTGGAGGAAATGCTATAGAAAAACGAGGAAAACTGATGGGATTGAAAACAGGCCCTAGTAAGTTAGTTTTCTGTTACTAGTTAGTTAGCAGCTTATAAATAGGGAGGCTTTTTTTTAAACAGGAGGTGGAAAAAACATTGTGTTGACTGTTGACTAGAGATTTATCAAATGTAGAAAGGAGGGTTCCTTTGGTGTAGAGGGAAGTGTTCCTTTGGCGTATTTCTTCGGACAATATATGGCCTGAACATGTGCTTATTAATGGGGGCAATCTGCACCCTACAAGCCGGTTTTGCAGGGTTGAGTTAGGCCTAAACCACATATTTTAACATGGTATATTGTTCGATGTGGCTTATTGGGCTACCATTGTTCTTTCCAGTTGTTTTTTCTATTGAAGATAAAGAAATATTTCCAAATATCTCTTCTTTTCTCTCTTTCCATGTCCTATTAGTATCTTTGTTAGAATCTTATTATTTCTAAAAGAAGATTCCTACCACCACCAAAATCCCTAACTGGCACACACTAAAACTAATCTATTCGTACTTGACAAATGGAAAAATGAATTGGCAATTCATTCTACAGCCAGTGCATTACATACTTATTTTCTGATGAGGTCACACGGCATGAAACAGCAGCCGTACTCCGCATGGTACAAAACCCAACTTTGCCCATTGGTGTGTTCTCCCAACTTTTTTGGGGATATTGTGATTCACTATTATTTTAGCACCAGATTCCCTATTATTTGTATAGTATGTAATATATATAGTATCATTACCGGTAAAAAAAATTATAATACTCCCTACGTTTTTTTATAAGTTGCTTTGAAGAAAAAATTTGTAAAAAAATATAAGTCGTTTTGCAATACCAAGGAATCATTAATGTTATTTTTCCTATTATACCGTTAATCATTTATTATCATCTCTTCTTTCAATTATTTAAATTTATCTTTCCCATGCAGTTAATGAAGGAGGATTTAAATGAGAGGTTGGAAACTTGGAGACGAGCTTTAGAAACGCATGGTTTTCGCCTAAGCAGAAGTAAGACGGAATATATGGAATGTAAGTTCAACAAAAGATGAAGTGTTTCTAACCTAGAGGTGAAAGTTGGAGACCATATTATCCTTCATGTAAACCATCGAATTCAAGTTGGGTGGTTGAAATGGAGAAAGGCATCAGGTGTTTTATGTGATGCAAAGATACCGCTCAAGCTGAAGGGAGGTTTTATCGGACGGTAAGACCTGCGAATTTGGTACGGGACAGAATGTTGGGCGGTTAAGAATCAACACGCGAATAAAGTATGTGTAGCAGAGATGAGGATGTTGCGGTGGATGTGTGGTAAGACCCGACGGGATAAAATTAGAAATGAAAATATTAGAGTGTCGGGATAGCGCCTATAGTAGAGAAAATTGTGTAAAATAAACTTAGATGATTTGGACATGTAGAGAGAAGACAAACAATTCGAGGAAGAGTAAGACCCAGAAGACCAAGAGAAGTTATTAAGAAAGATCTCGCAATTAATGATTTGGATAGAAGCATGGCCCTTGATAGAACATTATGACGAAAGTTGATCCATATAGCCGACCCCACCTAGTGGGATAAGGCTTAGTTGTTGTTATATGCAATTAATGAAGGACAATATTGTAATATCATTCATAATTTCTCTTCCCATACAATAATAATTACTTTTCTTAATACATGTGAAAAGTCCAAAACGACTTATAAAAAAACGGAGGTAATATTATTTTATATGAGGAATTTTAATTTAAAATGAATATAGCAAAATATATATAATTGAAAACTATGGGGGAGAAAGACAAAAGAAGAACGGGGGGATGGAAGAAATAAGCTCCGTATGCCATAACAAAATTATATAGAGCACTGACCTGTCTCCAAACTTCTTCATTCGGTGCATTTTTGTCAGCAAGCATTATAGACTTGGGTTTCTTTTTGCGCTCTTCAGCAACTTTCTGCCAATATTTTCCTGTTGATATTCCACAGGACAGATTAGTTATTGATAAAATAAATACTCATTCAAGAATATTGGCATTATGCAACCAAAAGATAATTCCAGCAATTTTACAACTTAACATAAATAAGAACAACAGAGAATGGGGTGCATAATATTGATTTAACTCATTTAAGTGAACCTTTTCAATTATAAGAATTCCATTTTTAACTTTTGTTGGGAGAGATTTTACCTTTAATCAGATCACCCATGAGACTATGAACTGGTCGATCATCTCCTAGTAGTCCTCCTGGTGCATTTAGCAATTCTTTGCAAAGGGCGGACTTTGCACAACCTGGTATTCCTGGAAGAATGCAAAATCCCTTGAATGTGAGTTTTAAACACACAAAAAGGTAAACAAAACATCTGAAAAAGAAATTGCTCACATCAACAATACCGGAACCAACTGTGCCTTAATCACACCCACAATCATTCAGCAAAAAGACTAATGCAAAACCTCCTCCATAAACCTTAATAAAACGTGACACCAGCAAGTCATATTTGAATTTTCCTTGAAACACTTTTGCTTTAAATTTGATTGATTACAAACACAATAACCTAATAAGCTAGAAACTGTAAATTAATTCTAAGAACTTGTTCCTAAAAGAGTACTGGAAGGAGAAGTCATTAAACTCAGACAATCAATTTCTCCAGTCCTGACTAAATTAATTTCATTCAAATAGTAACTGAAAATTGTTTCAGGTGTACTTGAACAGTTCACAAAAGATAAAAGCAGTCAAGCAATCAACTTGCAGGCATATTTTATTATGGTACACCTATCACGGTATAAGTGGAAACCTATGCTTAAAAATCCCGTTTAAGATGTTTAAATTTCTAATTACGTAATTGAACGTCTCTTGATCGTCAAATTTTTTCGAAGACGATGACAAAGTAAATGTAAATGTTGAGAATGTCAACAAGAGTAGTGAAAGAATTACCAGGAAAGAAAACAATCATCCCTTCATCTTTTGGAACTGTATCTTTGACTGAGATATTAGGCCCTGATGGTGCTATATCCCGCTCTGATACAAGATCACCTTCTTCATCCTGGCCTCCCTCAACAATGGCCAAGAAATCTTCAGTCCTAACTAAACTACCAGCAGAACCTATTAGAGCTTGGTTCTGTGGACTACGTTTTGCAAACTGTTCAAGGAAAGGTTCAGCTTCACTAAGATATATTGATGATGAAAGTTGCTTATTTCCACACTTTCTTCTTATATAGACAGCCCTGCAAGCAGAGTAAAGAACTTAACCAGCAGACCACAGTAGGAAAAAGATAAAAAGGACAGAGCTAGAGAGATATAACAATGACTCTAAGCAGAAACCAAACAATAGTTAGTTGTCATCCAGAAGAATGCTTTAGGAATTACCATTCATCAAGCATCTTGCTAAGTTCTCTTTGCTTTCCTGGAGAGGTTCCCCATATTTTCATTTGTCTGTGACATTGAAACAAAGCAAAGAAAAAAAATAGTTTGGATTACAACTTTATGTTACACCATGTATATGTACGTATTGCAACTTCTACTATATTGAAATTTGCAACACCAATAACAAGTTATGCAGCTAAATATTAAATGATGCTGATAGATTACTGATTCAGCTAAATATTAAATGATGCTGATAGATTACTGATTCAAAAATCAAGGAAGGTATGAAACAAGAGATGGAATTTTATTGATGAATCAGGGTTAAGAAAAATGAATACAAGATGTTTTTGTTTCCCCCAGGATTTTGGGAGCCTGAGATTCTCTCACCAAAAACCAATTTACAACTAGACAAAATTCCAAAAATTCTCTCCCTCTCGCTTTGAAGCATGTCTCCCAATTTTGTTCAATCTCTAACCTAGATTGTCGATCCTGAACTAAAACAAATGGGTAACACAAAATCAAATTGAGAATCGATGTCTAATATTCTTTAATGCCTTCGATAAGGTTATGGAATGTCCAAAATTCAAGCATTTCTATCAAAAAGTATTTTTTTTCTTGATGAAACTGCATTGACACTCAAATTTAAGACACTTTTGTAGGCCTAATGAAAAGCTCCATAGAAAGCATGTCCATCCAGCAAAACTTATGTTAATGAATAAATTGCTCACATATCACACATGCACATCAATCTCAAACCAAAAACATGAAATTGTAACTGGGAAATGCATATGAAATTATTTATTATATTCAGCTAGCCGATATTCTCGAAGACACTGACTATAACATAGCTCATACATTACGAACTAGAATTCTGATATAAAGTGCAAGATAGGCAACTTACCTCAGGTAATAAGCCTTGTAAGCACCTGGACCTTCTTTAAACAGAATTGGCAAGCCATTTCGAATGAGAAAAGTTCGCAACTGGGACAATTATCCAACATAAGAACGATAATTAGAATTATATATTAAGAATAAATAGTCTGTATCAAATATTTGACATAGTTAGTGATGGAGTCAGTCCTAGTAACAAGAAAGAGAAATGGGATGACATTTTAAAACATATTTCAAAGCAATATAAAACTTCACATTTGGTTCTTGAAGCTGTAACGGTCGGGTAATTTAGTTCTCTAAATTTATGAAATGGAAAAACCATCTCATAAATTGAACGTCGTAGGTCAATTTAGTCCCACATCATGAAAATCATTACTTTCTGAACTATCATCTATCATCTATAGAAGAGTAAATTGTCAGATCCTTACAATTCTGAGGATCAAAATAGTGATTTACTCGAAACAGAAGGCACGGATAGTTATTCAAAATCAGGGTATGCAGATATAATTAAAAACAAGGAAGATGCTTCAAGAAAGGTGAAGGATGTGTGATTATTAATGCAGTTGAAACCACAAGTGTAACATCCTAATTTAGTACAAAATAAGACATAATATAAAGTGTAATTCTTGATAAATATTTTTGAATGAATATGGGCAGATGGTAAAACTCTTTATCAAAAAATGTCAACTCGTGTGAAGTAGTCAACCACTAAAAACTTCGACAATACATAAACTTTTAAGAGAGAGACAGAATAATGATGACGACCTCTTTTTAGTTCTTGTTTCCACCCTAAATTGACTGGCGATTTTCAATAGAAGGGATTATTTTCCATTTCATATATTTGTTTAGGAGAAAATCGTCAGATCCTTACAATTTTGAGGATAAAAATGGTGATTTACTCGAAACAGAAGGCATGGATAGTGATTCAAAATCAGGGCGTGCAGATACTATAAGAAACAAGAAAGATGCTTAAAGAAAAATCAAGGACACTTAATATTAATGCAGATGCCACCATAGTGTAACATCCTAATTTAGTACAAAATAGTATATAATATTAAGTGTAATTCTTGGTAAATATTTTTTAATAGATATCACGGATGGTAAAACTCATTATCAAAAAAATGTTGACTTGTGTGAAGTAGCCAACCCATAAAACTTCGACAATACATAAACTTTCAAGAAACAGACAATAATCTTAGAAATATATACAGGCAACAGTTCGCCATACCAATGAATGACCAACAAGATTTTAACAAAACATTATTTTATAGATTTCAAACATGGACGCATACCTTATATGTAAGAAACTTCAATTTGACCATTAAATTTGCATCTTCGTCGGCAAAGTCATCTCTTTCAATACTGGTGCTATTACTTTCATTTATACTGCTGTTCTTAGAAATTTCGGCAACTTTCTCCTTGTCTGCCTTGAATAAATTGATATCAACAAAAAATCCTGGAAACACATTAAGGTGACAGAAACTTGTATAAATCAATAAGAATAATGAGCAGCACATATATGCGTTGCATAAATCATTATCAACATACCGGTGTATCAGTTGGTCATGTATAAGCATTTATAGTGTTTCATTTAATAAGCTTGTATACCATATTCAGTAATAGTTGAGTGAAATGTAACACTCCATATTCCAAAAAAAATCTTAATAATTTAAGCTTTAACCAAAATTGTTAAGTGTTTCTGCATATCAAGCATCCTAAGATACAGAATGCTTATGTTTATGAAAATTAGCCACGGGATTAATAACTCATAACCCAAATTTCTATTGGAGCTTCGAAGAGCAAATTACTAATGCATTCATTGCATGTGCACAAGGTGAATTCGGAGTACCTTCCAGTAAACTTTAAGACTAGTTAAAACCCATGATTCTAGTGTCTTTTTTTTGGGTGAAGTGACTCCAGTATCAAGCCATGTGGACTAGCCTCACTAAACTTTATTCATTATCCCTTCTCCCAAGAAGGGGGAAATTACAAAAGAAAAAAAAATGATGGTGAAATTTCCGACTTAGAATCAATTAACAAAAGTGTCTATTGAGAAAACGAACCACTACATACTACTTACTCATGAAAGACTATATGTACATCATTAGCTAAACAAAAACGTTTAGATGAACAAAACTTGCTTAATCTAAACAATTTAAAAAATATTTCCCCGTTCATTAACTAACCTCAACTGTAAAACACATGCTCCAAGTTCCATGAAGTGATTAACAATTTAAATCTCTCAAATGCAACTACTGAACGTCTAAACCCAGAAAACATACCAAAGAAGACCACTACATGTAGATTAACAATATATCTGGGTGCCTAGAAGAAACCCAGCAAACTAGCTTACAATTTTCAGACAAAGTAACTGGATATTATATAAAAGAGGAAAACATAATATTTACCTCGATAAAGTGGCCATAATCCTGGTCTATGCCTGAAAGAACCAAACACTTAGTAACTCATAATGGTGTGGAAGAAATGTATGATGTAAAATAATGAAAGGTTATAAAAGATTATTTTCATAAAATTAAACAAGAAAATGTGATTGAGAGTAAACCTCATCTCTTTTTGGTATCTCCGAAAAGCAGAATCACTGTGCACATGAATGACCATTTTATAGAAAAGATCGTCATTTGATATGGCACCAACTTTGTGGAAGTTATGATAACATTTGAATGCAGCAGGCAGGCGTTTTTCCTTCATCAACCGAATGATTTCCTGATTCAAAACCAAATCAAAGCTATGACTATGAACTGAACAGAAGACGGTAATGCACGTGGTAGAAAGAAGTGGAATCTATAATGAGGGAAATTTAAATAAAAATGTTAATGCTTCTGAGAATTTTGAGACCCTTTGAATCATTTGTTGAGGAAAATGACTCAAAGCTATCAAAATCTAGAAAGGAAGGACTATCAGTATACTCTTTCATATTACAGAGAAAGAATTCATCAGAAAGAAAGACATGAATGTGCGTCCGGAGGAGCGTGTATGCAAGAAGAAATATGCAGTTTGGCAATATAATAAAAGCTAGGACATATTACAAACTTAACACGAACAAAAAATGGTGAAATTAAAATATTTCCATCTGTAAAGTTAAACAAATGATAGTCTAGACTAACCTGCAATTTTTTGGTCGAATAGTCTGTCGGATGGGCTTGTAAAAATTTTGAAACAACAGATTTGTCTGCATTTCTTGAATACATATCGCCAGCATCATTCCCAGACCAGTCTGAGTAGTCAGGACAAAATGAGCTACCAACGTTCTCAAGAAGCGCTTTCATTTGCTGCAGAAGCATTCCAAATCACAATATTGAATTACTTTAAATTCATCTAGATTCAGATCCACCCAATTTTGTTCCTAAGTGATAGTATTTCCGTAGTTCTGGAGAGACAGGCAGAGACACACCAGTACCATCCTGGACTGAGGAAGTGGGCAACCCAAAGTTCCTGCTAGATAGGGTCTACTGTTGCCTCTATGTCACTGTCTCTCCTAAATTGACATGATGGCGATATAAACTAAATTGAGAGGGTCCATATCCACATCAAGAATTGCAACATCACAATTTTATTTGTAGTTATAATTATAAATGCTGCAAATACAATTATATATTCCACAATTAGTTGCATAAATTATTGTATTCAGCCCATTAATTAGGCCTATTAGGTATATCATTTTTTGAACAGTTCTGTGATTGTACTCTAATTACTTTCAAAATAATATTCAAAAAATTATCCCCAATGCTATAATAATTATAGTTATACTCTGATTTTCAGGAACCTTGAACTAAATAATAGTTCAAAGATCCCAAGGATGGGTACATCTTAGAAAATGCATCAACTAAGAAAATGAATATGTAATAAACATCAAGGCATCAACTAAGAAAGTCAGAGTAGCAGCTTAGACATAATATTTCGAGAATCAATAAGCATACCTCCATCAGCAGGTGGAGGAGGAAATTCCTTCAAAATTTTCTCTATATGGTTTGAACTATCTTGGCTCACAAGACGAGCCACAAGACCTTCTAAAATTTCACCTTGGGCTTTCACATGATCTTTTGAACCTGCAGTTATGAAAAAATATGTAAATTTAACAAAAAGCTCATGTAAAGATGATTGACCATAAATGAAACAAGTGATGGCCAAAAATGAAATATTGAAATTTGAAAGTAAAATTACATGTGGGATGAAATTGAACCTAGAAGAAATCAACAACTAAAATCCTACTTAAGTTAGAAAACATTACATTATATTCAAACAATCAGATTGACTTCACAAAAACATTGCTTGTCCATGGTGAAAGTTAGGAGGGAAATAGGGTCGGGTTTGGGGGAATGGATCCAAACCAATCAATAACCTTCAGTTTGAACCGGATAAGGTTCGGAAATTTTGTTTTGGGGGAGGGGGGCTTGATCATATTCGAGTTCGCTCCAGTCACATCATCGGGTTAAATTTTATTCAAAACTTTTGATTTAAAAATATGTATAAAAAAAGAGAATATAAAACAGTATATTTGACAGAGAAAAAAATTATATTAGGTTGATCACAATTCAATTTTCCTAAACCAACACCCGACCCAATCTAGATCAGTTTCATTTCCTTTTCACCTGAATTAACTACTCAAACCAATCCTATTTCACTTCTGTTACAGTTATTGATAGAGACAGGATGTTATTGGGCCAACCAAATGGGCCAAGGGAGTGGAAAGTCTATGTTAGGAAGAATAGAAAATAAGTCTGCAGATGTGGCAGTAGGGTTTGTTTTTAGTCATAATATTTGTTATAAATAATTGTGGGAGGGGAAGAGAGAGATTATGCAGAATTTTGTTACCGTTTTTCTGTTAGGGCAGAGAGCGTGAAGCCTCTGTGGAGCGTAGCTCTGTGGGTAGATAGGGATTGTATTCCATCTACATTCTGTTTGTCTTATTTCAATAATAAACCCTTTTCATCTATTATATATTTTTGAGGGTTCTATTTCTGAGATCTGCAACAATTGGTCCGACCTGCCGGATACCTTGAATGCCCCGGAAATCCAAGATGGAAAACAGGGTGATTGCGTTGGAAGAGAAGATTGAGAATATTGAAGGGAGGTTGAACGAAATCAAGATCGAAGCAGCTGAGAATCATGCGAAGTTAGTCACATTACTCACATCGGGTAAAGTGACGAAGGATGGTGTTTTGTCGGTGACGAAGGAGACCAAAGAGGTAGATCTGCTTGAGGAATTTCGTAGATCTGTGAAGAAAGTCGAGCTACCCACGTTCACCGGCGAAGATCCCGCCGGATGGATTGCTCGCGCTGAGGTATACTTCAGGGTGCAAGATACGAGTCCTGAATTGAAGGTTAATTTGGCCCAATTGTGTATGGAAGGGTCTACGATCCACTTCTTTAAAGCATTGCTGGATGAAGAGACAGAACTGACTTGGGAAACCTTCAAGGGAGCTCTGTTGGAGAGGTATGGAGGTATTGGAGAGGGAGATGTTTTTGAGCAATTAGCATCGTTACAGCAAGAAGGTGTTGTGGAGGATTACATCAAAGAATTTGAACGCTTGGTCGCTCAAGTTCCAAAAATTCCAGACGCACAATACGTGGGATACTTCCTCCATGGTTTACGTGAAGGAATACGTGGTCGAGTTCGTAGCTTAAAGACGGTGAGTCCAATTACGCACACACGTTTAATGAATCTGGCACGTGCGGTAGAAAGAGAGGTACTGGAGAAGCCATATGATGGGAAATCAATTGGATCACGTGGATCCAGTGGTTGGAGCTCTCAACCCAAATGGAGTGGGCCTAGTGGGTCTGGGTCAAGAGATGTGGGCCGGAACAAAGCAAATGATTGGGTAATAGCTCGAGGAGCAAAAGATGGGCCCGATAAATGGGGAACATTTAGTAACCCCAGATCTGAGGTCCGACCCAAACGACGGCAACCGGGTTATCGTGAAAGAGGAATTCGGCATCTCACATCGCAAGAGATTGCTGATCGCAAGCAGAAGGGGCTTTGTTTTCGATGCAACGGCAACTACCACCCACGCCATCAATGTCCGGATAGGCAACTAAGGATCATGGTGACTGAGGAAGATGAAGATGAGGATGGAGAGGCATATGAGATGGAGATAGAAGAGGAAAAACATGATGAAGAGGGAACCTTGAGTATCATGAGTTTGAGTGGTCTCATCACAGGAAGCAATACCAAGTTTCACACTATGAAATTGAAGGGTTCCATACAAGGGGTACCGATTCTCGTGCTAGTAGATAGCGGAGCGACCCATAATTTCATCTCACAAAGATTGGTTAGAGCAATGGGGTGGAAGGTGGCTGACACAGTGCCGTTGCCGGTAAAGATGGGCGATGGTTTCAAGGCACAAACTCAAGGTGAATGCAGAGACATAATCATTGAAGTTGGAAAGGTAAAGCTCACTGTTACAGCATTACTTTTCGACTTGAATGATATTGATGTGGTATTGGGCATGGCTTGGTTGACTAAACTAGGGGAGATGTGAGTGGATTGGAAGCAACAGTTGATGCGGTTCAAATTTAATGGTGAATTGGTAGAGTTAAGTGGTGCTGGGACTAAATTAGGGACTAAATTAGAGTCACAGGGGGCTTTACAAACTTTTCTCACAACTTCAAGGCACAAGGTAGATGGGTTGTATATGTCTATTGAACGGAAAGAAGTTACCACTTCACAATTGTCCAAGGAGCAGAAACAGGAAGTGGAGGGAATATTGTCTCAGTTTGCTGGAATTTTTAAAGAACCAAAGGGTATGCCTCCTGAGAGAAAACAAGAGCATGCCATTCGCTTAGTGGAGGGACATGGTCCAGTTAATGTGAGACCATATCGTTATTCACATCACCATAAGAATGAGATAGAAAAACAAGTTAAGGAGATGTTAGAAGCCGGCATCGTGCGTGCAAGTCAAAGTGCTTTTTCACGTCCGGTTATTTTAGTCAGGAAGGACAACTCGTGGCGGATGTGTGTTGACTACCGGGCTTTGAACAAGGCCACCGTTCCGGACAAGTTCCCTATTCCCGTCATTGAAGAGTTATTGGATGAATTGCATGGAGCATGTTTTTTCTCAAAAATTGATCTCAAGTCAGGCTATCATCAAGTGAGGATGTGCAGTGAGGATGTGGATAAAACAGCTTTTCGGACTCACGAGGGGCATTACGAGTTCCTAGTAATGCCTTTCGGAATGATGAATGCTCCATCAACCTTTCAAGCATTGATGAATGATGTTTTCAAGCCGTTCTTACGCAAGTTTGTGCTTGTTTTCTTTGACGATATATTGGTGTATAGCAAAACTTGGCAACAACATATGCAACATTTGAGTCATGTTTTGCAAGTCCTGTCCGATAATAAGTTGGTTGCTAACAGGAAGAAATGTTATTTTGCACAGTGCTCTGTGGAGTACTTGGGACATATAATTTCCCAAGAAGGGGTAGCCATGGATCCCGCTAAAGTTCAGTGTGTATTACAATGGCCAGTACCAAAGAATGTTAAAGGAGTAAGAGGTTTTTTGGGTCTCACCGGTTATTACCGAAAATTCATTAGAGACTATGGCAAATTAGCCAAGCCACTGACAGATCTTACAAAGAAGGAAGGTTTTAGATGGGGAGCTAGTGAACAGGCTGCTTTCGAGGTGCTCAAACAATGCGTAACCACGGCACCTGTTTTAGCATTACCAGATTTTTCCAAAGAGTTCTTTATTGAAAGCGATGCATCTGGAAATGGTTTGGGTGCTATCTTGTTGCAGCAGGGACGTCCTATTGCGTATTACAGTAAGGCATTAGGTGACAGAAATTTAACCGTGTCAGCTTATGAAAAAGAATTAATGGCAGTGGCATTATCTATTCAGCATTGGCGTCCGTATTTGATGGGGCGGAAATTTACTGTGTGTACTGATCAAAAGAGCTTGCGACAATTACTTCAACAAAGAATTACCACAATGGACCAGCAAAATTGGACATAGTCTACAAACCGGGTTTGGAAAACAAAGGTGCTGATGCATTGTCTCGGGTTTGGAAAACAAAGGTGCTGATGCATTGTCTCGAATGCACGATAGTGTGGAGCTGAAATCATTAGTGCATTATCCTACATGGTTGGGTACTGAAGAAGTGGTGAAAGAAGTGCATGATGATGTTGTGTTAAAAGAGATCATTGCATCCTTGGAAAAAGGTGAACCAACAAATCAGGGATATGCGTATCGAAGAGGAGTTTTGTTTTATGAGGATAGATTGCTGCTCTCTTCTAACTCTGTGTGGATTCCTAAGTTGCTATTGGAGTTTCATTCTTCGCTTCAAGGTGGACACTCTGGATTCTATCGTACTTATCGTCGGATTGCAGCAAATTTGTTTTGGTTTGGTATGAAGAAACAAGTCCAACAATTTGTGCAAGAGTGTGATGTGTGTCAACGTCAGAAATATGTGGCTGCGACTCCGGGGGGATTATTACAACCATTGCCGATTCCGTCCCAAATCTGGGAGGATGTGTCAATGGACTTTATCACCGGGTTACCAAAGGCTAAAGGTTATGAAGCAATCATGGTTGTGGTGGATAGGTTGTCGAAGTATGCGCATTTCGTACCATTGAAGCACCCTTACTCTGCAAAGACTTTGGCTGATGTTTTTGTAAAGGAAGTCATTAGGTTACATGGAATCCCAATGTCCATTGTAAGTGATAGGGATCCAGTATTTGTTAGCAATTTTTGGCAAGAGATTTTTAAGATGCAAGGCACTCACTTGAAGATGAGTACGGCATATCATCCACAAACGGATGGTCAAACGGAAGTTGTAAACCGTTGCTTGGAGACTTTTCTGCGTTGTTTTATTGTTGACCAGCTGAAGACATGGGTTTTATGGATTCCTTGGGCGGAATATTGGTATAATACTGCTTTTCACTCATCTACTGGTACGACACCTTTTGAGGTGGTATATGGAAGGGTTGTTCCCAAGCTGACTAGATTCCTGCCAAGAGAAACTAAGGTTGAAGCGGTGAGAAGAGAATTGGTTGATAGAGATGAATGCTTGCGACAGTTGAAGTTTCATCTAAACTGGGCTCGTACACGTATAAAGAATCAAGCTGACAAGCACCGCACTGATAGAGAATTTGTGGTGGGTGACTGGGTTTTCCTCAAGTTACGACCCCATGTGCAGCAAAGTGTGGAGGTTCGCATCAACCCTAAGCTGGCTCCACGATATTACGGTCCTTATCAAATCACTGAGCGTGTAGGTGTTGTGGCTTACCGACTCAAATTACCGGATACAGCCAGGATCCATCCGATTTTTCATTGTTCTTTACTTAAGAAGGCAATTGGTAATTACAGAGTTGAGAAAGAGCTGCCGGCTGGTTTGGATGTGGATCCAGGAGGAGTGTGGGAACCAGTTGCAATTTTGGCTACCAGGTCTGTGAATAAAGAAGGGGAAATGGTGAAGCAACTATTGATACAGTGGAAAGATCGCACTGTCGAAGAAGCTACCTGGGAGGACGAATTTAATATGCGCAGTCAGTTTCCATCTTTCAGACTTGAGGACAAGTCAGTTTCTCAAGGCGGGAGCATTGATAGAGACAGGATGTTATTGGGCCAACCAAATGGGCCAAGGGAGTGGAAAGTCTATGTTAGGAAGAATAGAAAATAAGTCTGTAGATGTGGCAGTAGGGTTTGTTTTAGGGTTTGTTTTTAGTCATAATATTTGTTATAAATAATTGTGGGAGGGGAAGAGAGAGATTATGCAGAATTTTGTTACCGTTTTTCTGTTAGGGCAGAGAGCGTGAAGCCTCTGTGGAGCGTAGCTCTGTGGGTAGATAGGGATTGTATTCCATCTACATTCTGTTTTTCTTATTTCAATAATAAACCCTTCTCATCTATTATATATTCTTGAGGGTTCTATTTCTGAGATCTGCAACAGTTATGTTGATCAGATTCTCAATAAGGCCTACAGAAAGATTTGATGGTAGTCATAAACTACCAACAGTAAAATAAATTCATCGTAGCCCTTCATTCATTTTAAAGGTTTTAATAACATATTCTTCTAAGTCATCTTTTGAAATCAGTTTCAATCATCCTGTCTGGATGCTAGTGCAATCGTGATTACCTAGCTCAGTAAGCTAAAGGGACTAAATTCAATACCCACTCATTTCTTCATATATATGGGGCATGAGACACAAAGTCAAGTTAAATAAATAGTGATAACTCAACATTCATACCTGGTACAGATACGTCCGCAATTTCATCAAGAGCCTTGCATACTGAAGTTGCAGTACCTTCCTCACATAAGGCATCATAGGCAGCAAAGAAGGAAGAAGCTGATTTTCTACATTTACATAACAGTTTGAGTGAAACAATTTTTCTTGAAATTCTTATACAATTTAAGCAGATGACATCAATGATAAAAATCCCAGTCAAAATGTTCACCTTGAAATAAAATAGCCAAAGACAAACCTTAATAAATAATAATTAGCTCAAAAGAATATTTTCCTCATATGGTCCTTCAAAATCTAATTGAAACGTGCGTACTGGTCCTTATAACTCTAAGCCTCAGGTACATATGGCTAGACCAACTTAATAATTGAACCGAAAAAGAAAAAAAAAATCTGTCAAAAAGTTTTACTATTATGTATTATAGAAAGAAACGCTGATGTCACAGACCACAAACCTCTAAGAACTTGATAAATATAATACCAACTCGTCAGGTTTTAATCACATGGAAATTCACATTTCATAAACAAAAGGTATTCACTTTGAAAGAAAAACTACTAGTGTTGCAACATAAGTAGAAGTGACCCAGTGCTTCTCATGGAACATAAATTAATTTCAGTATATCAAAATTCTTTGAAGAAACCAGATTTTAAAAGAAACAATTATTATACTTGAGTAATAAAGATCGTCTATTTAAATACAAAATGTTCACCTTGTTGAGAACAACCACACGTGATTTGTTGGTAATCGCCATTTTCTGCAAAAAGCGATTATCTCAGGTGTTGAATAGAATTTTGGCTTCCCGTTGCCCAATTCAGTGACTGCTGTAACCACCACTGCTCAGAGCAAGAAATGCCAATAAATATATGATAGGAAATAATGCTATGTGAAATTCTATATAAAACACATCATTGAACATAAATAACGAAAGTAGGAAGCATTATCAGGTTCCTACACCAGCAGACTATTCATTCCATGTCAGAAATAACTCAGACAGTAAGGTAATAACCATTCCCTTTTAAACTCATGATCCTGGAGAAAACTACAGACCATGGCTCTTTCAATTGTACTGACATTGAAGATTGTGTATCAGAAAGGATAAGATACAGCATTTGCTGAAAGATTCCAGACAGGTGTAGAAATTATAACTAAGACACAGTACAAGAAAACTCCACACTCATGCATACACCTGGAATATAGATCTGTCTAATATTCCTTACAATTCAAACCTGAAATCTAAATGGTCAAAAGAAGATAATTTGACCTATATTTAATGGGCTTAAACATGTTCTTGGTCCCTATGATATTCCTCATTTTTTGTTTGTCATTTTAGATCATTTTTTTTAAAGTGACCCTTTTTTTTTAATTTCATTCCATCCTTATCATTATTAGCATGATACTGTTAACTGCAGATGTGGCTCATGGAAGGCCTTCTCAGCACGGCACATGGCTGATAGCTAAATGACACATCAATTCACACCTATTTTTTCCACATCGGCCCTTCAAAATGTTTCCCCTCCCACTAACCAATCTTCTAGGATAACCCATCGTTGACCTCCCCTCCTCTCTGTATGCTTCCTCTAGATCACATGGCACCGCCATCAACACTGGCTTCCCTTCCAATTTTTTTGCTCTCAACCATCTCCTTTTTGGAGAAGGACATTAGGTGTGCGCTTCTCTCCATCTCCTGTCCATTTCTCTTTTCCTTTTCACCTTGAAAATCCCCTCTAATTCCCCTTTGTTGAAGTTGTAAGCCTTCTTCCCTCTCACCCTCGATATCTTCCTGTATCTCTCTTACAGAAACCATACCCCTTGTCAATTTTGCTACTGTTTTGGGCAGTTTTGGAATATTAGGGCTCTGTGAAAGCGATGTATAATATTATTTGTATTTCATGTTTTATGATTGGGTCAGTCTTACTTCATTTTAGCTGGGGGGCTGCAAAAGGGAATGGGAGAAGGAGATAATGTGACGGACTAAAAAAAGTTGTATAAAGTATCGTCATATGAAATATCAGACATGGGCATAATGCTAATAGCAAGGATGGGAATGAATATAAAGTATATAATAGGGGTGGGGTAAGTTGGGAAAAAAAGGATTACAACAAAAAATGAGGACCAGAAATATATACAAGTCTTTTTAGGCATAAAAACCGGGTAAATTTCAGTTACACAGTAAAACCCATACTTTTGTGGATATTGGACTTTCCGCCTTAATTGCGGTCCGCTCCATAATCGCCTTAATTGGGGCACTTTGGCTTGCCTCATTGCAGCCCCTAACACCTTCATTGTGTTAGCTTTGAAGGGTTGGATTTAGTCCCACATTGCTTAGAGATATGGTCTAAGTTATGTTTATAAATGGGGGAAATCGTCACCTTACAAACCAGTTTTGTAGGGTTGAGTTGGGTCAAACCACATTTCTTAACATGGTATCAAAGAATCGTTTAAGATTCGGTGGGCCACCCACCATTTATTTTCACGCTCCAGATGTTCAAATCCTGAACGTGAGGGGGTGTGTTAAGAGTCCCACATCGGATAATATATGACCTAAACATGTCTTTATAAGTGGGGGCAATCCTCACCCTACCAACCGATTTTGTAGGGCTGAGTTAGACTCAACCACACATTCTTAACATGGTATTAAAGCATATCCTAGATCTATTGTTGGACTTCCCGCATCGTCCACACTTTGGACTCATTGAGGCCCAAGCGTGAGGGGGTGTGTTGGACTTTCCGCCTTAATTGTGGTCTGCCCCATAGTCGTCTTAATTGCAGCACTTTGGCTTGCCTCATTGCAGCCCCTAACACCTTCATTGTGTTAGCTTCGAAGGGATTGATTTAGTCCCACATTGCTTAGAGATATGGCCTGTGTTGTGTTTATAAATAGGGGCAATCCTCACCTTACAAACCGGTTTTGTAGGGTTGAGTTAGGCCAAACAACATTTCTTAACGGTGGATAAAAAATTTGAATAGCATTTTCCAATTTGGACCGTGTTTTTCAACTGAATCTAAAGACAATATATTATTCAAAATAACAAGAAGCATTCTGAACCAAAAATAAATAAAAAATTACCATAATCTTCATGAGGACGCTGTCCATGGTCTCCAAGAACAGCAGTTACTAATTCCATTGAAATGCACATATGGTTTCTCTGAAAGAGCAGATGTTAGTAACGTTCATTTCTTCAGCTTGAACACAAAAAATAATGAAGTTAAATGAAGTAACAGAGTACTATAGATATCAATTTATAGTTCTACAGTGAATACAACTAACAGCCACAACCACAAGAACTGGAAAATGTTTTGGGAAGGGAAGCAAAACTTCTGTCAAAAAGATAAACAAAATGCAAGCATGCCTAGCTTCAAGAGATGAAATACAGAAAACTTAATGACCATAAACCATGTATTGAATAGCTATCATATTATTCACAAGCTATAATCATTTTCACACTATAATCATCAACCCTACAGGTGGTCCGAAAACACAGCCCATCAAAAAAAAAGAGGGAAAATTTCAGTAGATGAAGATTAGCAATTAATAACAAATATGAAAATTAAGGAATTCATATTGTAATTTAAATGATTCTCCTCAATCCCCAACAATTGAACTAGGAAATGTATCCTGAATTCTGCAGATAAATGTCTTATTAGCATACGTGCGAAAAATTTAGAATCTAAAAAAAACTCACGCATGTTATTTCTAATTTCATGCTCTCAATATAGCTGCAATTAGCAAACATGTTTGCAGCTAAAATTGATCCTATCTTAGGAGATGCATTTCCTAACACTTTCTACAAAATCCTATGATGCTATTAAATTTCATTCTTTTAATTTCACCTCAAGAAAATTATTAAATTCAGCCTGCTTTTCTGAAGCTTTGGTTGCCCAAGCCTCACGAAACATTCTCCCAAGAACAAATACACCATATCTGCATAGAGAGGGGGGATAAAGGCATAATCAACAACAAAAAATTAGGTAAAGTGGAATAATAAAGTAAATGCATTCAGAAATGGATCACAACAATAATCATATTCCTAACAAAAAATTATTCTGAAAATTTGATGCTGTTTATCAATCACAACAAAGAGGGGGGGAGAAAACATCAAGCGCATGCTAAATAAATAAAAATGGGGAATATAAAGAGAGATGTAATCGCTTGTGAGCATACATATTTCCAAAACTGTTTTTTGCATAAGCTCCACCCTCATGACCCGCATACATAAAAAGAGAACCAGAGTGTTTAAGTGAAACCTGCACACAAGTCAATAAAATCAAGTCCATGACCGAAGATCAGTCCAATCAAAGTTCATCCAACTAGTATTCTATTAACCACAAAAAAACTAAAAACTTACAGAACTGTAAGCAAATACAACACTACAACCACCATACCTCTAACGTAGCTACACCTTTTGATACCAGCTCAATCATCCTTGACCTTGTCTGCAGGAACATAGAATACTGATAAGTAAAAGTTTTCAAAACTACAAAAACATAAGTAAATGTAGAATAGAGAAAATGATTTCATTATCCAGAAGAATGCAATTCTCAGTCAAAAACTATTAAAAGCAAATTCAGCACAACCAATTACTAAAATTCTCTTCAATAAACCGTGCGGTTGTTGGGATCATTCTCTTAAGAGTCTATACTTAAAAACACTGATTCCTTCATCCATGACAGAACTTCTGTTGCTAACTAATGTGCAAGTATTTGGAAGGATATTTTAACCAACACCCTTGATAACAAAAAGAAATCCTTTCAATGTATAGCACCATCACTACGGATTAAAGATGTGTTTGACACAAATCACACCGGTTATCTTCAAGACGTCCATTTTCATAAAAATTCTCAATGTTTACGTGTGTCGTGTCTGCAGTCTGTGCTTCTTCATAGTTTTCAAGAGACAAAGTTTCCTTTCTGAAATTTTTAATTACGTCCTACTATTACTGAATATGGAGTAGCATAGCATCAGGGTTAGTTATTCCTAGTTGATAAGCTCCAGACAGTGGCTAGCTAGTCGTAACTGTTATAGTAGTTATATTTCAATTATTTGGCTATAACAGAGACTGGGCTAGTTAACCTATGTTTAATACTTGTAGTAATAACCTATGAAGCACGGACACCCCAAAAACGACACTGACACTGACACAACGATACCGGTAATAATTTGAAAAAATAAATAAAATAAACGTAATCACAAGTGTCAGTTCCGGTGTCCGACACAGACACGGACACACCTTTTTTTAGAAGTGTCGGTACTACTGAGGTACTATCTGCGAATGCAAGAGCAATTCAGTCTTTTCTATCATTTTTCTCACAAACACTCTCCAGCATCAACTTCACACAATCATACACCTCCCAACATCCTAAATTCCCACAGAAAATAAAATATATGGTGTGTATGATTGTCTAAGATAATATTCGATACGAACAAAAACATATAAAGTATAAAAATTCATCAAATATTCACATAACAAATTTCAACATTATAAGCTCCAATCATGAAAGCCAAGCAGAAAAAACTGACATAAATCATATACCTCCTGATCCGACTTTTCATTTTCGAACTTGGGATAGAAAGTTGCTCTGATTTGTGCATGTCCATAAGTGGAATTATCAACAGTAAAATTCTCCAACAGATTACCGCTAAACAACTTACTCAAAACAGCACTACCACTACTTTTCTGAGTTGAAGCCACGTCAACACCAACGCCTGAACCACCAACCTTCCCTTTACCTACAGGTGTGCTTTCAACTTTAGTCACAGCGGCTTCTCCACTAACAGTTCCATAAGATTTCGGTTTCCAAATCACCGATGAACCTTGAGAATTAATCACCTTATTAGCATGATGAACCTTCGTTTGCACGCTGTTTTCACCAATATGAACTCCAGAAAGTTTGTTAGTAACGGTTTCCGCATCTCCAATAAACGACACTTGCGGTTCAGTTTTTGGTTTCGGTTTCCATCTTTGTTCTCCACTTCGCTGCAAAACAGAGAAACAAATTCAGTATTCAGAAAATTAAACATTAGCACCGATCATCGGAATAATACATGTGCGATTATCGTGAACGATTTCTCAATTTTCAGTTCCTACGGTACTAATTCATATGCGAATGATGAACGATAATCGAATTCACGAGAAATGAAAAACGGAATCGAGAATGAGTACCTGATTGCGAAGCATTGTTAGTAGTGAGGGAGATACGGTCAAGTAAGGGTGAGAGAACCGAAGGAAATGGAAGGTTGTAGATTTGAAGGTAGAGAGAGAAGAAGAAGAAGGTAAAATGTGAGAGAGATTGCAGAGTAGTCTTTGCGGTGCCGACATTCAAGGGGTGGCGGGGAGGGCACAGAGAAAGCTCCACACGACGGCAAAAGAGCCTCTATGAACGGCGGTAGAGCATATCGTTTACGCCGGGATGAATGATATGTAGTTACACTAATTCTTAGAACTCTATTCAATATTATAAATATTTTTTTTTTTTGAATAATTAATGTATTTTCTTTATATGATTTAATGTATTTTCTTAATTCATCCCGGCGTAAATGATATGTCATCCGGTGTCTTGAAAGGACAAATATACAATAGATTATGTTTCAAATACATTGGCAATTATACAGTTTCACTATCAAAAAATTGGTAGTAGTTCACAAAAATCATGGTGGGACGTGATACAAGTTAGTTTACCAAACTTGTAAGAGCACTTTCATGTCTTTCAATATTAAAAACTACAATCAAATGAATGGATAAAATAAAGTTAAGAGAGGTTCTGAGATAGGGGCGTTTCTTTGTTGAAGGAGGAATGAGATTTCGTTCATAATAAGAGGGAATTTTTATGTTGCTGGAAATTTAGAACGGTTTTAATTGTGTTTGTTGTATTTTTTATTTTTTTTAAATAATAAAAACATTGTCATGTCTCTCAAAAACATTGTCATGTCTCTCGTACGATATATATTAGTGATATGACATATTTAAAATGTACATTGCAGATATACATTATAAAATAATATGTGTAAACCTATAGCAATATATATTTTCACATATAACAATAAACAACAAATAATAAGTATTAATAATTAGCAATGACAATTAGGATTAATAATAATAACAATAATAGTATTCACAAATGAATAAACAAAAATGATAATAAATAGTATACAAAAATAGATAAATGATAATAAATAGTATGCAAACATGTTTGGTAATTGCAGCTATATTGAGAGCATGAAATTAGAAATAACATGCATGAGTTTTTTTAGATTCTAAATTTTTCTCACGTATGCTAATAAGACATTTATCTGCAGAATTCAGGATACATTTCCTGGTTCAATTGTTGAGGATTGAGGAGAATCATTTAAATTACAATATGAATTCCTTAATTTTCATATTTGTTATTAATTGCTAATCTTCATCTACTGAAATTTTCCCTCTTTTTTTTTTTGATGGGCTGTGTTTTCGGACCACCTGTAGGGTTGATGATTATAGTGTGAAAATGATTATAGCTTGTGAATAATATGATAGCTATTCAATACATGGTTTATGGTCATTAAGTTTTCTGTATTTCATCTCTTGAAGCTAGGCATGCTTGCATTTTGTTTATCTTTTTGACAGAAGTTTTGCTTCCCTTCCCAAAACATTTTCCAGTTCTTGTGGTTGTGGCTGTTAGTTGTATTCACTGTAGAACTATAAATTGATATCTATAGTACTCTGTTACTTCATTTAACTTCATTACTTTTTGTGTTCAAGCTGAAAAAATGAACGTTACTAACATCTGCTCTTTCAGAGAAACCATATGTGCATTTCAATGGAATTAGGAACTGCTGTTCTTGGAGACCATGGACAGCGTCCTCATGAAGATTACGGTAATTTTTTATTTAGTTTTGGTTCAAATGATAATTTTAGTTTTTTTTTTTTTTTATTTTAACTTTTCTTTCTCACCACTGTAGTTATATGACGCTTTATTATTTTTCATTTTATTAATTTTAACTATTTTATTAATAATTTAAAATAAAATTAAAATTAAATAAAAATTTAATATGGTTTATGTCGCGGCCGGCAAAAATATCGAGTCGCCATCATATTTTTTCTAAGGAAAATAATGATAAACCTAAAAAGTCCTAATCCTAATGGTAGAGATTCCTATGGTTCGAGAGTCGGTTAAGTAAAGGGAAGGTGTTAGGCACCCCTTACTTCCATTGTACTCAATGAGATCCACCTTTGAGTTTAGGGTACGTTTGTTTGTCTAAATGAAAAGAAAACCTAAGTTTTTTTCTAATTATACTCGCTAGGATTGGTTTGCAACCCTATGCCTACGTACCCTCAAAATGAAGGATCAGAGTAACCGTAGTTCACCTCCCCTATTCCTACCCCCTAATCATATTCCTAAATCTCATCCACTATTTATACTCTTGGATAAAGAGTTTTATACCTTAAATCTAGTGTTTATACTCCTAGATGAGGAGTTCTATCCCTTAAATCTCTTTGTCCATTGTTTATACTCTCAGAGGAAGAGTTTTATCCCAAAAATCCATATTCCATCCTTTATTTAGGCTCTTGGATCAAGAGTTTTATCCCTTAATCCTTTTATTTATACTCTCGGATATAAAGAGTTTAATTCCTCAATTCCAAATCTCATCATTTATTTAGGCTCTCGGACCAAGAGCTTTATCCCCATGTGTAAATCCCTTAAAACTTTAAAAATCTTTTTTCCTTCTAAAACCATTTTTCTAATTTAAAAAAAAAAAAGAAATTGAACCCCAAACGTCAAATAATTTAATATATCAAAAATACAAATTAATCCAAAATAAATCCATATTAATAATCTCCTAAAATATTTGTTCCAATTAATTTATTAATATTTTTTTTTAATCCCTTTAAAATAATTTTCCTAAGAAAATAACTTCTTTTATTAAATCTACATAAAAACTTAATTTCCATATAATTAAATAATTTTTACTAAATGATAAAAAAAAGCAATAGAAACCAAATGAAAAACTTATTACAACTTGAATCAAGGAATTGATTCAATGGTAATAATTTTTAAATGAAATAAATGGAAATAAAAAACAGCAAAAATCCCAAAATAAAAAAAAAAACCAATCTTAAATTCTATTTTTATGTTAAAATCTCCTAATTAAAAAAACTTAAATAAAATAATTAATTTATAATTTAATCAAATAATTTAATTAAATAAAAAAACAGGGGTGTAAAAACATTTAGGAAAAGTAATTGGGTCATAGATGGGGGTGCCAAAAGCATTGGGCGTAAAGCCCAATGGCCAACACCACCTCAGAAAAAAACAAAAAAAGAAAATGATTTGATTCCAATTATTATAATAATAATTTCTAAATAAACAAACCAATTTTAAAACCCAAAATTATTAAAAATAAATTTATTAAAACCCCAAGGGTTCAATATGAACCCTAACCCTAACTTTTCCAGAAAAAAACTCAATCAATTAATAGTAACAGCAATAGAAAACCTAAGTTACCTCCCCTTGTCGTGACCAAATTAAGCTGCTTCCCTCATCCCTTCTTTTCTTTCCTGTTCCTTTGGCTTTTTCCCCTTCTTGTGCCTTTTCCCCCTTCTTGGTGGTTTAGGGTTTTGTTGTTGAGGGTTTAGGGTTTTATTGTTGTTGTTCTTCGATTTGTGAAGAACAACAACTTTTATCGTATGGTTTTGTAAATTGCCCCCCCTAAAGTGTGTAAAATGTGTCCTATTTATAGATGACAATTATGGTTTTAAAAAAAGAAAAAAAAAAAAAATATATATATATATATATATATATATATATATATAAAATCAAAAGCCCAAAAAAAAGATTTTTATTTTGTGATTTTTTTATTAAAAATAAAAATAGAAAAAAGTTAGTAGTAAAGAAAAAATAAATAAAACATTAAAAAGTGGGGGAAGATGATTGGTTAACAACTTTGATCAAAATAAATAAATAATAAAATAAATAATAAAATAAATAATAAAATAAAATATAAAAAAACCAACAACTAGCCACTAATAAAAAACGGACAAAAATCACCTTAAGAAAATTTTAAACGAACAGAAAATAACTAAACAAATAATAATTATTTTAATAATAAAAATCCAATATCAATCAGCCTTAATTAACAAAAATAATCCTAGTTAATAACTAATAATAAAAAAAATCTTAATTATTAATAAAACAAAATTCCTAATTAATAGAAATAAATAAGAAGCCAATCAATAATAATGAAAATATTAAAAATAAAATCTGATTGTTATTAAAAATCTAATTAATAAAATTATCTCTAATTGGATCCTAATGATATATATATTTAATTCTAAATCAAAATTTTTAATAAAAACTTAAAAATAACCTAATTATCCAATTTTAAATAAAAATAAATAAAATGATTAACAATTTCACAAGCAAATAACGGTAGTTCTAACATTCCCTAATTACTAATGATAAAAATAATATTAAAAAAAACCAATATAAAAGCCATAAAATTATATTAATAAATAAGTAGTGAAAAAAAATTAATTCTACAATAAAACTTGATTGTCAACTAATTAATCTAAAAAAAAAACAATTCTTTCTAATAAATAATTCTAAAATAAAAAAAAAAAAAACCAAATAACTCTAAAAACTTTACTTCCTAATCTTTTAAAAAAATAATTAACCAAAATCCTAAAAAGTCTTTTTTTTTATTTCTAACTAATTAAAAAAAACCACTTAACTATAAAAACCTAAAAATGAGAAAATCCCCAAAAACATTTTATTATAATTAAATCCAAAAATCTAAGACTATAAAAAAAAGAATAAATAAAACCTTAATTAAATTTAAACAAACTTGCTAAAAAAAACCCTTATACCAAACCAATTCCAAAATGGACCTAAAAGTACTAACAAACCCCTCAAAGCCCCAAATGACACTCCCTAGTAGTACCAAAAATTCTAAAAAACACCGGTCAAAATTTAGGGTACTACAGCTGCCCCTATTTAGTCGTCTTCGAATCAGAAAGAGGATGTTGACGAGTCTTCCTCTTTTGTTGAGGAGACGATTAAATATAAGAAGGGCCCTAATTTTGACCGCAGAGTCTGGTAGGTACTACGCTGATTATCCTAAGATCCCTAGTAATAAACCCTTAATGAAATACCCGATAGAACCCCTTGATGAATACCCCTTGTGATAAAACCTATTGACACAATAGTGACACCCCTAGGTAGAATCCTTTGATGACAAACCCAAAAAATCCTCCCCCTTTTTTAATTCTAAACAAAAACCCTTTTTGGATGAAAATCCCTAGATGGAACCCCTTGAACAAAATCCAGTAGAACCCCTGATACAACTCCTCCACGAAATCCCTTGGACGAAAATCCTTTATTAGAAATTTTTGTAGAACCCCTTGATGAAACTCTAATATAACCCCTTTTGGATGAAAATCCCTTAATATAACTCATAGGATAAAAATTCCTTGATAAAACCCCTTTGATATAAATCAGGTAGAACCTCCTTGACAAAATTCCGATAGAACTCCTTTTGATGAAAATCCTTTGGTATAACCCCTTGATAAAATTCCAGTAGAACCCCTTTTGGATAAAAATCCATTGATAAAACCCCTTTGATAATTCCTTGGTAAAACGTTTTTTGATAAATTCCTTAATAAAACCCCTTTAATAAGATCCCTTGATGAATTCCTTTCGATAAGATCCTTCGATGAAACCCCTTAAAATTCTTTGACAACCCTTCATAAACCCTTGATAAAAAAACCCTTAGATACTTGATGAAACTTATCCTTTGTGTGGGATAAGTTCATAATCTGGGGATGTGAGAGGTGAAGACCTGCTCACTGATGGATGATAATCCTGTAAAATCCTTTATCGAAGCAATGATTCAATGATATTGCTGGGGGTTAAACTCCTAAGAGTGGTTATGAACCCTATGCATGTATGCATGTTTGTGTATATGAGTGCATGTATGCATGTTCATGTATGCATGTGATGTTATGTTATGATAGAGCGTAGCGAAATGATTAATGCATGATAATGATTTAGTTGTCTCTATGAATGCCCTTGTGGTGAGTAATGGAATGGTTAAGACCTTGAAAGGTTGCTTGTGTAACAAGGATACTTGTCCCAAAAAAGGGTAGTGGGCATTAAGCTAACATGGTCTCCGGATACTTGTTTTGAACTTGAAGATTGTAGATGTAGGATAGAGCTCGTATGTGCAACCTATGAAGTATCGATAGGGCTTGCCCCTACAGTATCATGCCTTTTGCCCCAATCTGTTGTGCCTTCGAAGAGGTTCGCCTTAATATGATTTTTGAAGAAGCTTGACTATATCATGCACTTAAGACAGCTTGCGATTATATTAGCCTTGGAGAGATTCGTCCTCCACTAACCAACCCTTGGAATGATATGCCCCAAATAAACAGTTTTCTTGAAGTGGTTTCTTTTGATCATGCTTTAAGTGGTCTGCCCCCGATTGAGCTTCTGAAAGGTATGCCTAAAAAGGAACTTGGATCCCCCCATGTTGAGGTATGACTTTGATATGAACTGCCCCAGTATTTGAGTCTTGAAAAGTATGCCCCAGTTTTTTACTCTAAAAGGTATGCCCCTTGATTAATTGGGTATGGAGGAGTGGCTTGCAAAGGAGCTTGGATCTTACCATGCTATGATATGACCTTAATATGAACTGCCCCAATATCATGTCTTTGCCTCTGATTAGATGCCTCGTAGAGTGATTAACCTCAATGCACCCTTGAGTTAGTATGCCCCAGCGTGAACGTCTTGAAAGGTCCACCGCTTATCATTAGAGTCATGGAGGTGATTCAGCATCAGTGTGTCAAATCTTGGGATGTTTTGCCCCTAGTTAGTAGGATTTCCAGATAATATGCTCCTATGATCATTAGGATTTGCCCCTTGATTGCGAGGATCCTTAGGTGACTTGCCCATAGTCCAAAATTCCTTGAAATGACATACCCCTGATTAGACCATTATTGATATTTCCTTGGTGCTAAGTATTGATTTGTGAGTAAAATTATTCCCTTTGAAAAGTAATTCTAACTCAATGCTCATGCAAGTTTTGAAATCAAGAAAGAAAAAAAATTTTACGGCGTATACAAATGATATTTGTTCATAAGGTTGGCACAAATGAAGATGTGAGAATATGGTTAGCGATGTTCCAACAAACATTCGGATTCGGAGTCAGTTTAACAATGAATTTGCCGAGTATGCTTTTATAGTGCCCCTAGCTTCAATTAGGACTTTTACATGTTGTAACGTGGCCTGGTTCACGGTTTAAGAAAACAAAGATACAAGGCTCAAAATTTGAAATTTAACCCACCCCATTCTCCTTGATATTCTCCATTCCTAAATCCAATTAACCCAATAGACGCGTTTATCCTGTAAAAGAACCTTTTCAGTCACGGTGATTAAAAGGTATACTGGTTTAAGCACTTGATGAGCTCTTTTTTGAGGTGCAGTCACCCACTCCTGTTTATAAGATTGTTCCCTATTTTCCTTTTTCCTTTCTTTTAATCCCTTATTTTTGCATGGACCAATTCTTCTGAATTTAGTGGTCCATCGGGATACCCTTATTTTGCCTAAGTCAAAGTCCACTATTTTTCAGCTTTTTCCTTTTCTTCTTGACTTAGCGGGCTTTTTTTTTGGAATAATTCTTGAGTGATTTGCTTTTGACTTAGAAAGGGTGTGACTGGCATATTAGATATTATGAGCTATTATCCCTTTTGCTTCCTCAATGTTGAATGGTGTGAGGAAGAAGATGTGCTTTAAACCTTTTTCCTTGTGATTAGGTGTACTGATTCCCTTGCATTAGGACGCATTGTTAAGTTAATTGAAATCTACCCTGCCCCTGGTTAAGATTAAGGTTTTTTGAAAATAGAAAGAACACCATCTTCTGGCTCGAGGGGGTTAACTACGGATTATCTTCTTATTTCTCTAGTGTTTGGGGAGTGAAACAATGCCTTACATCTTCAGCCAGGTCATACCATTAAAGCATACATCAGCAAATTCGTTTGTTTATTTACATCCTTCTCCTCCTAAGTTTGTTAATAGGTGAGAAGTGAAAAGAAAAGGTGTGATTTATTTTATTTTGGTGGCATAAGAAAGAGTGAAACGAATGGATGAATTCCAAAAGCATGCATGCTCATCTTATTAAAATTATTTCCCAAAAAGTACATCTTTTAATTACAAACAACACTTAGCAAAAAGGAAAATACAACTGGGAATGATAAAGGCCTAGTGATCCTAGAAGTGAGCTCCCTTGTTGATCCAACCAATTTTGGGAGACTTCTTGATGTCCCTCCACTTGTAAAAGTAAGGGGTGTCTTTTAATCCATGGAACTCCTCATTTGAAATTCGGTTGCAGGTCTTGTGCTTTGAGCTCATAGCTTGTAGTGCCTGAATAAGGTCAAGTAACTGCAGCTTCACTAAGGCACCTCCCATTAAGTCATGAGACATTGGTGTAGGATCTTATTCTCTTCCAAACTTCCTTTGTTGAAACACATGAAACTGCTACTGAAGTAGATACAATTGAGACTCTGTTGCAGAGGCATATATCATCCAAGGTTGTTATATTTAAGGCTCTAGGTGGGCCTCTAGTTGGCATGGTGAAGGGTTACCTTCCATCTTCAATGGTACTTTCCCCTTGTTGGGTTCCTCCAAAGCTTCTTGAGATATCTTTCATGTTCCTTTGTGAGTATCGGGAAATCTGCTAACTAGGCAGTTGGATAAAGGCGAAGGTGGAAAGGATATGCAAATGTATGTGTATGTATGCAAAGTGCATGAAAATGCATGGGGTATGCAAGAACATTTTCTTTTAAAATATATTTTCATGAAAATGATGAATGAATGTTTTAATTAAGTATTTTATTGGGTTAGGGTAAGGTAATGTGCAAGCACGCCTTAGTAAGGTGGGCACCCTAGAATAGGTTGGATCTAAGTTAAGACTACTCAATCCCCTCACATGTAGGTTATAAAAATTTGGCCAGCATAACGACCCCAAAATGTTCAGACTATACCCTTGTTTTACCATGAGAAGGAGCAAGCCTTCCTACGGTAATCCTTCGAGATAAGTCTCATTTGGGGTAGGAGCCTAGTAACAGCCCTTGAGGGTTGAATACATAGGGTATCCATAGATTGGTGTGGGGTAGGTTAAGGTTCTCAGAGTCACGGACCACATCCAAATCATTCCACTACGAGAGGGGCTAGCCCTTTCGTGAGGACGACTTTGGAAGGATCTACTCTGAGTGTGGCATCAATGCATTTTAGGGGACGTTGCGTCCCCCGCAAAAACATTTCTGTTCCACTTTAGGTTCTATGGTTATCCTCCAAGCTTTGGGTTTTAGCTTCACTCCTTTTTTTTATGTCCCAATCCCTTGCATGATAATACAAAAAACAAAATGTTAAATAAATAAATATATGAAATAAAAATAAATAAATAACAATAAAAAGAATAAAAAAACTAAAATAACATCCAAGACAAACAAATCCCTAAGTCCTAAGGCTAGGATTGACTCTCGCTAAGAAGGAGTCCCCAGCAGAATCGCCAACTGTCGCGGCCAGCAAAAATATCGAGTCGCCATCATATTTTTTCTAAGGAAAATAATGATAAACCTAAAAAGTCCTAATCCTAAGGGTAGAGATTCCTACGGTTCGGGAGTCGGTTAAGTAAAGGGAATGTGTTAGGCACCCCTTACTTCCATTGTACTCAATGGGATCCACCTTTGAGTTTAGGGCATGTTTGTTTGTCTAAATGAAAAGAAAACCTAAGTTTTTTCCTAATTATACTTGCTAGGGTTGGTTTGCAACCCTATGCCTACGTACCCTCAAAATGAAGGATCAGAGTAACCGTAGTTCACCTCCCCTATTCCTACCCTCTAATCCTATTCTTAAATCCCATCCACTATTTATACTCTTGGATAAAGAGTTCTATCCCTTAAATCTAGTGTTAATACTCCTAGATGAGGAGTTATATCCCTTAAATCTCTTTGTCCATTGTTTATACTCTCAGAGGAAGAGTTTTATCCCAAAAATCCATATCATATCCTTTATTTAGGCTCTCGGACCAAGAGATTTATCCCTTAATCCTTTTATTTATACTCTCGGATATCAAGAGTTTAATTCCTCAATCCCAAATCTCATCCTTTATTTAGGCTCTCGGACCAAGAGCTTTATCCCCATGTGTAAATCCCTTAAAACTTTAAAAATCCTTTTTCCTTCTAAAACCATTTTTTTAATTTAAAAAAAAAAGAAATTGAACCCCAAACGTCAAATAATTTAATATATCAAAAATACAAATTAATCCAAAATAAATCCATATTAATAATCTCCTAAAATATTTGTTCCAATTAATTTATTAATATTTTTTTTTAATCCCTTTAAAATAATTTTCCTAAGAAAATAACTCCTTTTATTAAATCTACATAAAAACTTAATTTCCATATACTTAAATAATTTTTCAAAGCAATAGAAACCAAATGAAAAACTTATTACAACTTGAATCAAGGAATTGATTCAATGGTAATAATTTTTAAATGAAATAAATGGAAATAAAAAACCACAAAAATCCCAAAATAAAAAAAAAACCAACCCTAAATTCTATTTTTATGTTAAAATCTCCTAATTAAAAAAACCTAAATAAAATAATTAATTTATAATTTAATCAAATAATTTAATTAAATAAAAAAACAGGGGTGTAAAAACCTTTAGGAAAAGTAATTGGGCCATAGATGGGGGGTGCCAAAAGCATTGGGCGTAAAGCCCAATGGCCAACACCACCTCAGAAAAAAACAAAAAATGAAAATGATTTGATTTGATTCCAATTATTATAATAATAATTTCTAAATAAACAAACCAATTTTAAAAACCCAAAATTATTAAAAATAAATTTATTAAAACCCCAAGGGTTCAATATGAACCCTAACCCTAACTTTTCCAGAAAAAAAACTCAATCAATTAATAGTAACAGCAATAAAAAACCTAAGTTACCTCCCCTTGCCGTGACCAAATTAAGCTGCTTCCTTCATCCCTTCTTTTCTTTCCTGTTCCTTTGGCTTTTTCCCCTTCTTGTGCCTTTTTCCCCTTCTTGGTGGTGGTTTTTTGTATCTCTTCCTTTTTTTCTTTTCCCTGTGTCTTTTCCCCTTCTTTTGCCTTTTCCTCTTGGTGGTGGTTTTTTGTATCTCTTCCTTTTTTCCTTCTTTTTCTTTTATCTTGTTTCTCCTTTGGTATGAGATTCCTTTTCCTTTCCTTTTCCCTTTCAGAGGGTTTAGGGTTGTTGAAGGTTTAGGGTTTAGGGTTTTATTGTTGAGGGTTTAGGGTTTTATTGTTGTTGTTCTTCGATTTGTGAAGAACAACAACTTTTATCGTATGGTTTTGTAAATTGCCCCCCCTAAAGTGTGTAAAATGTGTCCTATTTATAGATGACAATTATGGTTTTAAAAAAAGAAAAGAAAAAAATATATATATATATAATCAAAAGCCCAAAAAAAAGATTTTTATTTTGTGATTTTTTTATTAAAAATAAAAATAGAAAAAGTTAGTAGTAAAGAAAAAATAAATATGTTAGTTCCTGGATTGGCTGGAATTTTGGTAAAACAAGGTATGTTCAATGTTGATGTCAAGGTGTTAATGTTGCAACATTGAAGTCTTAACACTGGGCTGTGTTAAGTAATTAATAGCTGAAGTTGGATGTCTGATGTCACATAGGTTATGTTGTGACATCAGGTCTGCAGAATTAACAACAGCAGGTTGTGATGTTGTTAGGGTTGCGTATTAGCTGGAAGTGTGGAGAGCAAGCTGTCTCATTGGATGCGAATATCTTGGGATAGATATTTGCTGCTGCATAGGAGATCTGTTGCAGATTTGTAGGAGATTTAAAAGGTTGAAGATTTAAAAAGATTTTAGGAGAAAATCTGTTTTAAATATTCAGTTTTAAATAACAAAACTGGGAGATATTGTAGCAAGTCCAAGACCAATTCAAGGAGCTATATAAAGCGCACAAGACCAAAGGAAAAAGCGACAGAAAACATTTAGAAGATCAGGAGCTGGAGGCTTAGTATCTAGAGTTTGTTTAGAGTGCTTGTATTTACACTATTCTAGGGTTTGAATAGGTGTTGTGTTTCTGTCCTCTCTAGAAGCTGTGAAGCAATAGAGAGTGGTTGCTTGATCGAAGCTGTGAAGTAAGATCAAGGTTACTCAAAGTGGTTTCTTTGAGAGTTTGTAAGGGATTGAGTGGTGTTCTCATACCTAAATGGTTTCTTAGGTAGGAAGTCATTAGTAGAGTATAAGTTTAGGAGATTGTCAACGGGTTGTTGAGTCTGTAAATTATATCTACAAGTAGTGAATTTCATCCCTGGCTTGGTAGCCCCCAGAGTAGGTTGGTTGTAACCGAACTGGGTCAATAATTCTTGGTGTTATTTTACTGTTATTGCTGTCCATTGTGCAGAGTGTGTTGTTGTGACATCGCACCTTAACATCACACGTCTGATACTAGAATTTCAATTGGTATCAGAGCTGGCATCCTGTCTGTCTCTGGGTGAGATCTAGGGAAGTTACTTTCTGGTGTAAAGATGGACAAAGAAGTTGGAGGATTCGTCAACAGACCCCCTATTTTGGATGGATCCAATTATGATTATTGGAAGCCAAGGATGACCACCTTCTTAAAATCCTTGGACAACAGGGCTTGGAAGGCTGTTATTAAAGAATGGAAAGCACCTGTCATGTGTGAGAAAGATGATGCCGGCAAAGATAAAGAAGGCACCTCTAAGCCTAAGCCTGAAGAAGAGTGGACCGAGGAGGAAGACGAGCTTGCCCTTGGAAATTCCAAAGCTCTAAATGCCATCTTCAATGGAGTGGATAAGAATATCTTCAGGTTAATCAATACCTGTGAAGTTGCTAAGGAAGCGTGGGATATTTTGCAGGCAACACATGAAGGAACATCGAGAGTCAAGATGTCAAGACTTCAGATTTTAACATCAAAATTTGAAATCTTGAAGATGAAGGACGATGAGACTATTCATGACTTCCACATGAATGTTCTGGAGCTGGCTAATGCATCCAGTGCTCTTGGTGAGAAGATGTCAGATGAAAAGCTTGTGAGAAAGATACTTAGGTCCCTACCTAAGAAGTATAAGATGAAGGTTACTACCATTGAAGAATCACAAGACATCAGCAAAATGAGAGTTGATGAGCTCATTGGATCTCTTCAAACTTTTGAGCTTGGGTTGAATGAGGAAGAACCAGAAAAGAAGCCAAAGAGTATAGCCCTGGTGTCAAATGGTGAAGAAGAAAAAGGGAAGAGTTCTGAATCTCAGGAGGATCTATCTCAGGCCATAGTTACGTTGGGAAGACAGTTCACCAAAGTGTTCAAGAGAATGAACAATAACTCCAGGCCTAATGTCAAGAACATATCTTCTGACATCAGCAAGTCAAAAGAGAAGGAGGAAGAGAAAACTGCCCAAGATAAAGGAGTCCAGTGCTTTGAGTGTGAAGGATATGGGTATGTCAAGAAAGAATGTCCCACCTTCTTGAAAAAGCAGAAGAAGGGCATGACACTTTCCTGGTCTGACTCTGATAGTGAAAGTGAAGGTGAGTCAGCAAAGCATGTGTGAGCTTTAACAGGAGCTGTGGTTTCTGACGATGATTCTAGTGATGGAGAAGTAACTTATGAGGAGTTAGCATCTACCTATCAAGAGTTGTTTTTAAAAAGTGCTGAGATTTATCAAGAAAACAAGTGCCACAAGCAACAGATTGCTCAGCTAGAGAATGAAAAGACTGATCTAGAAAATGAAGTGGTGCTAGTTAGAGCTCACCTTGATCAAATGACCAAGTCTGTTAGGATGCTGAGTTGTGGTACAGACACACTTGACAAGATCCTTCAGTCAGAAAAAGCTGCTGGAGACAAAGCTGGGATAGGGTATGTGACTGAGGATAAGGGAACTTCAGAAGAAAGCACTTCAGGTTCAAAGAAGGAAGTGTCACAACTTTCATCTCAACATCAGCCAAAGAAGCAGGATCCTACCCCTAAGAAAGCTGATGTTTCACAACCTAAGAAGAAGACTGGTCCTTATTAGAAGAGAAAGCAGCCTCAAGGAGCTAGTCAGTATATGCCTCCCCAGTATCACAAGAGCATGCAAGCTGCTCAGTTCAAACAGCACATGTCTCATCAGGTGTCTCGACATCAGGACAACTGGTATGGTTATGGATACACCAATGATGTTCCTCATGGAAGAAGAAAGCCACACCATCACGGGAGACAATCCAGGAAACAGCATGGGAGAAGATACCAACATAATAGAAGGCAGGGCAGTTATGGTAGAAGGAGACCACATTATGGATGGCAGCCTAAGCAATCTCATCATAGCAGAAGATTCAGAGATGAAAGGGTGAGATGCTATTATTGTGGAAAGTTTGGACATATGCAGTACTCTTGCTACAAGCTGCATGGATACCCTCAACCTCAAAACAGATGGAGATAGTACAGGCCCAAAGTTGTTAAACAATGGGTACCTAAGGAGAAGGTGAAGTGCTTATTGGCTCACATGGCTGATAGAGAGTTTAAAGAAGGAACATGGTATTTTGACAGTGGATGTTCCAAACACATGACTGGATGTAGATCCATGTTTGCTGAAGTCAGACATTGTCCCTCTCATGAGGTTATATTTGGCAATGGAGAAATAGGTATTGTTGCAGGAGTTGGGAAAATGAAAGGTGATGGTAGACCTGAACTTGACAATGTTCTGTTTGTCAGTGGTTTAAGTGCAAATTTGATCAGCATAAGCCAGTTGTGTGATGAAGGTTACAAGGTAAACTACACTAAGCATGAGTGTGTGGTTTCTGATGAGCATAATCTGGTTGTTATGAAGGGTGTCAGAACCAAAGACAATTGCTATCAGTGGATTTCTCTTGAAGGAAATTCAACTAATGATGTTCAAGTTGATGTTACAACATCAGACTATGGCATCAAGATGCTGAAAGGTCACTCGGAGCTAGTGAGTCCTGATGTGAATTACTTAAAAGGAAAGTCTTTATGGAGGGAGAAAATTAGTAATTGGTCTTTAAAGAGTACACAAAATCTAGCGCCTCAGTTCGTCTCCTTCAACAAGAAGAATCATCTCACTCTATACTCCCTAAAAGGAACCATGTCAAAGCAAACAGCTTCTCCTTCTAAAAGTTCATCGCGAAATAACGCTAGGGTTTCTACAGATGAGTACTCTGAAGACGAAGCTCTGAATATACAACCCATTTCCGTAATGTTACCAGAATCAGGTAAACCTACACCTTCTAAACTTGCTTCAAAAAGGGCCGCAACTACTTTCAAAAATACTGAAACAAATAAGCTGGTTACCAGTATCCTATTTAGTGATAAATCAACACCTAGGTCATCCACGTCTCAAACTGTGGTAGAAAAGTTTGATGTTGACAAGAGTATGGGTAATCTGGCAACCAAAATACTGGACAAAGGAATACCTGTGAAAGGAATTTCTGTACCGTTGAATCAGATGCCAGCAGAAAAAGTAGACATGCAAGGAGAAGAATCTGATCTTCATAGACTTGTCGTGTCTGTCATTGAGGATTCTGAAAGAAGAGGAGAAGAAGAAGATGTGCATGAGGGAATTAATGATAGAACTACTCCTGAAGAAGAAAAGAGTGAGGACATGATCAATGTGGATGACTTATCTGACAATGAAGTCATTGGAAATGTTGTCCCAAGTATTGCCAAGAGACTACAGGCAAGGAAAGGAAAGACCAATGAATCCTCTCCTAAGAAGCCTACTGAAGGAAAGAAGAAAAATGTTGTTGGTCCCACAAAACCTTGGAGGAAGGTTGTTACACCTTCCAAAAAGAGAAAGGTTAAAGAAGAATCTGAGTCTGAGGATGAAGTTGAGGAAGATGTCCATGACATCACACCAGTCAGAAAGACCATTCTAAAGAGAATTTCTGATAAGGTCCCTGAAGTGCCAGTGGACAACATATCCTTCCATTATGCGAGCAGTGCATCCTTGTGGAAGTTTGTGTGCCAAAGGAGGTTAGCTCTGGAAAGGGAGCTTGGAAAAGATGTCTTGGAGATGAAAGAAATTATGGACCTCATTCATGGAGCTGGACTTCTAAAGATTGTGACCAGATTCTCCAAGTGCTATAGTGGACTTGTTAAGGAATTTGTTGTCAACATTCCCATAGACATTTCTGACAATAGAAGTGTGAACTACATGAAGGTGTTTGTTAGGGGACAGTGTATTGACTTCTCTCCTAGTATTGTCAATTAATATCTGGGAAGAGATGGGCAAGAGGAGTGCGAGCTGGAGGTGACTGATAATGAAGTGTGTAGAGAGATCACTACTACTCAAGTTAAGGTGTGGCCACTGAAAAATAAATTAACAGCTAGCAAACTCAGTATCAAGTATGTTATATTGCACAGAATTGGTGCGGCTAACTGGGTACCTACTAATCACAAAACCACCATAACTGTGGGATTAGGAAGGTTCATCTATGTTGTAGGGAAAAAGGTCAACTTCAACTATGGAAGCTATATATTTGACCAAGTAGTGAAGCATGGTGCCACCAATGCTATCAAATTGCCTATATCATTCCCTTCCCTTATCTGTGGAATGATCTTAGATCAATATCCTGGAATATTAACCAGTTCAGAGGTAGCATGTAAGAGGGAGTCAGCTTTATCTTTGCATCCCAAACTGTTTGCTGGGAGTCATGTTCCAGACATTGTTACAACATCAAGTTTTGGGATTAAAAAGGTCAGTACAAAATCTGAGCTGATTGAAGGATTAAAGGCAACATGCAAGGATCTTGATATGGTTATCAAGACCAGCACTGACAGGAAAATGAAGATTGAGCAGATGATTAAGGACTTGGAACAGGGGGAAGACAATGGGAATGGTGACACTGAGGATTCCAGGTCAGATGAGGGTGATGAAAATGCTGATGGTACCAGCTCGGATGAAGACTAACCTCCATCTGCTATTTTTAGATTGTAGTTTTAGTTTTTAGTGTTTTTGCTGTGATGGTTATGTAATTTGGATTTTGTGCTGTTATATGCACTAGTTTTGTTTTCTTCTATGATTTGTTTTGCCTGGTTGCTAACTGTGAGGCTAACAATGAGAGCTAGGGTGTGCTGACTATAGTTAATAGGGCTTCTAACTGAAGTTTGCCTAATTGTGGCTAAAAAGGGGGAGAAAATAGCCAAGATAGTCAAGAGTATCAAAGAGTGTTACTGCAAAATAAGTGTGATGCAGATATTAAGGGGGAGATAAATTTGAAGAGTGCAGCCAAGCAGATATCAAGGGGGAGAAAAGTGTTGCACATTGTGAGCTACTGAACAGCTGTGATGCTGGTTCATATTTTTGAGGGGGAGCACCAATTGGCTGTTGTCAATAATGAAGATGGTGCTGCAGCAGATCAAGTGATGAAGACTATGAGTATTGTCAAACTGTTGCTGATGGAGTTTCAATTTTTTGAAGTTTTTCCGCTGCTGAAGTCTCTGAAGATGCAGAGTGCAGAGATTGTTTTAGCCAAAATTAGCCAAAGGGGGAGATTGTTAGTTCCTGGATTGGCTGGAATTTTGGTAAAACAAGGTATGTTCAATGTTGATGTCAAGGTGCTGATGTTGCAACATTGAAGTTTTAACATTGGGCTGTGTTAAGTAATTAATAGCTGAAGTTGGATGTCTGATGTCACATAGGTGATGTTGTGACATCAGGTCTGCAGAATTAACAACAGCAGGCTATGATGTTGTTAGGGTTGCGTATTAGCTGGAAGTGTGGAGAGCAAGTTGTCTCATTGGATGCGAATATCTTGGGATAGATATTTGCTGCTGCATATGAGATCTGTTGCAGATTTGTAGGAGATTTAAAAGGTTGAAGATTTAAAAAGATTTTAGGAGAAAATCTGTTTTAAATATTCAGTTTTAAATAACAAATTTGTGAGATATTGTAGCAAGTCCAAGACCAATTCAAGGAGCTATATAAAGCGCACAAGACCAAAGGAAAAAACGACAGAAAACATTCAGAAGATCAGGAGCTGGAGGCTTAGTATCTAGAGTTTGTTTAGAGTGCTTGTATTTACACTATTCTAGGGTTTGAATAGGTGTTGTGTTTCTGTCCTCTCTAGAAGCTGTGAAGCAATAGAGAGTGGTTGCTTGATCGAAGCTGTGAAGTAAGATCAAGGTTACTCAAAGTGGTTTCTTTGAGAGTTTGTAAGGGATTGAGTGGTGTTCTCATACCTAAGTGGTTTCTTAGGTAGGAAGTCATTAGTAGAGTATAAGTTTAGGAGATTGTCAACGGGTTGTTGAGTCTGTAAATTATATCTACAAGTAGTGAATTCCATCCCTGGCTTGGTAGCCCCCAGAGTAGGTTGGTTGTAACTGAACTGGGTCAACAATTCTTGGTGTTATTTTACTGTTATTGCTGTCCATTGTGCAGAGTGTGTTGTTGTGACATCGCACCTTAACATCACACGTCTGATACCAGAATTTCAAAATAAAACATTAAAAAGTGGGGAAGATGATTGGTCAACAACTTTGATCAAAATAAATAAATAATAAAATAAAATATAAAAAAACCAACAACTAGCCACTAATAAAAAACGGACAAAAATCACCTTAAGAAAATTTTAAACGAACAGAAAATAACTAAACAAATAATAATTATTTTAATAATAAAAATCCAATATCAATCAGCCTTAATTAACAAAAATAATCCTAGTTAATAACTAATAATAAAAAAAATCTTAATTATTAATAAAACAAAATTCCTAATTAATAGAAATAAATAAGAAGCCAATCAATAATAATGAAAATATTAAAAATAAAATATGATTGTTATTAAAAATCTAATTAATAAAATTATCTCTAATTGGATCCTAATGATATATATATTTAATTCTAAAACAAAATTTTTAATAAAAACTTAAAAATAACCTAATTATCCAATTTAAATAAAAATAAATAAAATGATTAACAATTTTACAAGCAAATAACGGTAGTTCTAACATTCCCTAATTACTAATGATAAAAATAATAAAAAAACCAATATAAAAGCCATAAAATTATATTAATAAATAAGTAGTGAAAAAAAAAATTAATTCTACAATAAAACTTGATTGTCAACTAATTAATCTAAAAAAAACAATTCTTTCTAATAAATAATTCTAAAATAAAAAAAAAACCAAATAACTCTAAAAACTTTTCTTCCTAATCTTTTAAAAAAATAATTAACCAAAATCCTAAAAAGTCTTTTTTTTTATTTCTAACTAATTAAAAAAAACCACTTAACTATAAAAACCTAAAAATGAGAAAATCCCCAAAAACATTTTAGTATAATTAAATCCAAAAATCTAAGACTATAAAAAAAAAAGAATAAATAAAACCTTAATTAAATTTAAACAAACTTGCTAAAAAAACCTTATACCAAACCAATTCCAAAATGGACCTAAAAGTACTAACAAACCCCTCAAAGCCCCAAATGACACTCCCTAGTAGTACCAAAAATTCTTAAGGCTTAAATGCATTTTTGGTCCCCCTAGTTTAGATTTTTTACACTTTCGGTCCCTCTATTACAAAATCTGTGATTTTGGTCTCTACATTTTGATGGTCTTTGCAATTTTGTGGTCCCCTCCAATTTTGCTCCAAAACAGTACATGAACAGTGCATGTACGTACATGAACAGTGCATGTCCGTACATGAACAGTACATGTCCGTACATGAACAGTGCACTGTTCATGTACGGTTTTGGAGCAAAATTGGAGAGGGACCATAAAATTGCAAAGACCATCAAAATGTAGGGACCAAAATCGCAGGTTTTGTAATAGGGGGATCGAAAGTGTAAAAAATCTAAACTAGGGGGACCAAAAGTGCATTTAAGCCAATTCTTAAAAACACCGGTCAAAATTTAGGGTACTACAGTTTATATTTTATGCGCGTCATTATTAGAGAAAGCAGACAGAAAAAAGCATAAACGGTAACATTCAATCAGAAACAATTGTAATTAAAACAAAGAAATAATCACAATGTAAAACCCTACCTGAGTGGCATTAGAATTTGAGGTAGAATCTGATCGACCCAATCCGCCGAAGTGTTGCCCAAAGGTAGAAGAATACGGAGGGGAAGGGTTCTGTTGGTGCGCGGGTACACCAATTGCCATTCCGCCTCTTGGCGCGGAGGTGGATGAAATTGACGATGTATGAGTGGACGGAAAAGATGAAGCTGACTGAGGAGTAGTAGGTGGGATCGAAGAGAAGTGCGAGAAATGGGGTTGTGGCGGCGGCGGGTTTCTGCTGAATGAAGGGAGAGGACGAAGTTGGGAAAGAACTGGAGTGGGGGGCTTGGGGTTTGGGGTTTGGATTAGGTTAGGGTTAGGGATTGGGATTGGTTTTATTATTTATTATTTATGAAATAGTAGTAATAGATAATGGTATAGAAGTTAAGAAACTATCACATAACTACCATTTGTTAGAAAAGAAATTAAGATTTAAAATAAAAATTGAAAAGGGTATATTTGGAAAGAAAAAAGCTACACCAAAAATCATGTATCCTTAAATAATAAATGCACAGAAGCTCTAAGAAAATACATTAATTATTACCTTGCCGGGATGAATTAAGTATATAAACTATTTAATAGATATAATTTAATCTTTAAGATAGATAAATTTGAAGAATTTAATCTTTACTTTATTTTTTTTATTTTTTTTGGTACGTAACCTTTGGTAGAAAGGAAAAGAATACAATACTGGTGAATCTTGATTTTTAGATTTTTTTACCTTGCACTCTTTTGATAGAAAAGAAATAGTATATGTTTTAAATATTGAAAATGTTAACATACATTTAAAATTGGTGGGTTCCACACAAAAATACATTATATTTATTTTTTTTTTCTTCATCTTTTTAATGTGGGTCCCACTTAAAATTGGTGGATCCCACACAAAAATACATTAAAATGTATGTTGCTAATGCACGCCTATATATTAGCATGACCCTTTAAATATTGAGTAGAATATATTTAGAAGACAAACTAGTTCGGATAGAAATTTATTAAAAGTTTATTGCTAAACATATCTTAAAGAAGTCATTCTCGAGTTATTGGAAATATTGTAGTGTGAAGAATCACATAAATCTCACATTAATGAGCATCCACACATTATCAAAACTATTTTTATGAATGATAATCATAAAGAAGTTAACAAATGAGGATTTCTTAATACACCATACGGGTTTATTAGGCACCGCGCAAAATTGCTTTTTTGCCCTCTGATTTCGGATGTGCACATCTGGACGCACCATTTTTTTAAAACGTTTATTTGTTTCGGATGTGCAAATCCGAAATGTTTCCTCGTGTGCACATCCGGAAGAAATTCTTATAATTTCGCGCCAGAGCCTTCTGAAAAGTTAAGAATGAGGGGGGAGAAGGCTCTGGCGCGAGGTTATAAGAATTTCTTTCGGATGTGCACATGAGGAAACATTCCGGATTTGCACATCCGGAACAAATCAACGTTTTTTAAAAAAAATGGCGCGTTCGGATGTGCACATTCGAAATTAGGGGGCAAAAAAGAAATTTCGCGTGGTGCCTAAGAAACCCATGTGGTGTATTAAGAAATCCTCTAACAAATTTAGGAGGTAAGATGAGAAAATGCGGGCATTGTCAATTGAAGAAATCAACACCAAAAGATAAGTGACTATACAGTTACATAAACTATTCGGATTAAATAGTAGTATTATGTAGCAAAGATGGCGAATGAGATGGATTAAAGGGGGATATAAACTAAAAAATTGTCATAGATGTTTACTCAATAGAATGATTAATAAAATATGTTGCATCCAGGTTAATGGTTCAAAGTTGAAAGGAGTGGAAGAGATAAAGGAGGTATTTCAGCATTTTAGTGACATAGTGGATCCAAAAACATTCGGCGGCCATTGTTGCATTCATTTGATTTTAGTATAGTTTGGGAACTCGATAACTTCGGCCTAGTTGTTGAATTTACTGATGAAGAGATTAAGAGAGCAGTTTGGAATTGTAATAGTTCGAAGAGTTTGGGACCGGTTGGAATTATTTTGGATCATCAGAGAATTATGGAATCTAATCAAAGAGGATTTTTTGAGATTTATGGTAGAATTCCACTGTAATAGCATACTGGTTTGTGGTTTTAATAGTGTATTTATTGCACTTATTCCAAAGATACATAATCTGGTGAAATTTGTTAAATATGTAATTCATTGTTTTACAAAGATTATATTTGATTTAGAAATATTAGATTTGATTTAGAAAGATTAGATTAGATATTTTTGGGCTTTTATAGTTTGCGTTTTAGCTTGAGATGCAAGTTAACCTAAATCTATAAATAGGGATGAACCCTTGTCATTGTAATCATCAAGTTTGATAATCACGGTTTTGCAGTTGCAAAAGTGATAATAAAATTTCACAGTTGTGGGCAGAGAGTTACTCTGCAATTCATACTCGTCTTCTTTAAACGTGTTCTTATTTTTGTTCATTGTCATTACATAACAATCTTGAGATCAAGATTGAATAGGAATTCTCCATAAGTTGTGGTTGAATTTCAACATATGGTATCTAGAGCTCCGGTTTTGATTCAAGGGAAGAACAAATGTGATGGCGATGAATCGCCCGAACGGTCACTTTCTAGCAAATCTTCCAATTCTCAAGAAAGATAGTTACGAGAATTGGTGCAAGCAGATTAAGGTGATTTTCTGTTACCAAGATCTTTGGGATCTTGTGAAGGAGGGATTATCATCGCTTGCAGAAACTGCGACAGATCAGGAGAAAGCAGCATATAAAAAATTGAAGAAGAAAGATTATAAAGCTTTCTTTATAATCCATCAATGTGTTGATCCAGATAAATTTGAAAAGGTTAGTGATGTAGAATCAACAAAAATAGCTTGGAAGATTCTTGAAAAATCGTTTGGAGGCGTAGAGAATGTGAAAGAGGTGAGGTTGCAAACTCACAAAAGAACTTATGAATTGCTTCAGATAGAAGACAATAAAAGTGTAACAGATTTCTTCACCAGAGTTACAAAGCTGGTGAACCAAATCAAGGTATGTGGAGAAGTGTTGACATCAAGATCAGTTGTGTCAAAGATCTTGAGGTCATTGGCTCTAAAATTCGACCACGTGGTAGTATTCATAGAAGAGTCGAAAGACTTGTCAGTATTGACGAAGGAAGAGCTTCAAGGGGATGCTTGAGTCTCATGAACAAAGGATGGCTGAAAGAGCTGCAGGAAAGTCGAAGAGTGATATGGCTTTGCAGACGTAGTTAGAAAAAGAAAGGAAAGGCAAAGGAAGCCGGAATGGCAACAAAGGTAGAGGAGGCTACAACAATTCGACTGGTCAAAATCAGCAGGAAGGAAACTGGTCGAATCAGAGAAAACCCAAGAACCAAGGTAACCAAAGAGGTGGTGCCGCAGGTAGAGAAAGAGGTGGTGGTCAAAATCCTGACAAAAGTCACATTCAGTGTTTCAATTGTCAGAAGTATGGTCACTATTTTAGTGATTGTCCAGAGAAGAAGAAGAATCGGGAAACTGATGCAAAGCTAGCGAAACATAAAGAAGAAGAGATGTTGCTAATGGTTACAACAAGAGACAAAGAGAGATTCCAGGACCGGTGGTACTTGGACTCAGGATGCTCATCACACATAATTGGAAGGAAAGATTGGTTTGTCAACATGAAGCCCTCGTCGAAGAACACGGTGAAGTTTGCAAATGACAACACTCTAGCAGTTGAAGGTATTTGCGATGTTCTGATTATGAAGAAAGATGGCAAGAGGTCAACAATTTCCAATGTGTTGTACATACCAGGCATGAAGAGTAATTTGCTCAGTATAGGGAAGCTAGTCGAAAAGAACTACAAGGTGTCGATCGAAGACAAGTTGATGAGAGTTCTTGACTCAGGTGGTAGGTTGATCTTAAAGGCTCAAATGTCTCAGAATAAGACCTTCAAGATTGAACTCAATGTGATGGAGCACAAGTGCCTAGCAACTGCAGCCAGTAAAGATGAATGGATGTGGCATTATCGACTTGGTCACCTCACTTTCAAAGACATCATAGAGTTGAAGAGAAGAAATATGGTTTCAGGATTACCATAAATCGACATTCCAAGTGAAGTCTGTGAAGAGTGTGTTCAGTCAAAACAACACAAGAATAGCTTCAGCAAGGATGCATAAAGGAAGTCGAAGGAAATTCTGGAAGTCATATACTCTGATGTATGTGGTCCAATCTAGGTGGATTCGATTGCAGGTAACAGATACTTTGTCACGTTCATAGATGATTACAGTCGAAAGTTGTGGCCTTACCTCATTAAGAAGAAAAGTGAGGTAATCAAGGTATTTGCCAGATTCAAATCTATGGTCGAAGGACAAAGTGGTCGAAAGCTGAAAATTCTGAGGACTGATGGTGGTGGAGAGTATGTTTCGAAAGAGTTCGATGCATTATGTGAAAAAAAGGGATTGTGCATGAGGTGGTGCCACCCTACTCTCCACAGCAAAATTGAATTGCATAAATAAAGAACAGGACCATAATGAACATGGTGAGAAGTATGTTGAATGGAAAGCATCTAACCAAAGAATTATGGGGAGAAGCGGTTTCGACAGCAACATATATATTAAACAGATGTCCGATGAAGAAGCTTGAAGGAATCACACCAGAAGAATGTTGGTCTGGTGTCAAGCCTAGCCTCAGTCACTTGAAGGTGTTTGGATCTATAGCACATAGACATGTGCCAGATCAGTTGAGAAGAAAGCTTGATGACAAGTCGAATCAGATGATCATGATAGGATATCATCCGACAGAAGGTTACAAGTTGTTCGACCCAGTGAATAAGCAGGTAGTGATCAGCCAGGACGTGATCATAGATGAGCTTTGTTAGACGACGACGACTTGTCTAGAGGGGGTGAATAGACACCCAAGCCAAAATCACCAAATAAAATTTTGGTTTTTAAAGTTGTTAGAAAAAGAGTGCGCGAAAGGGTTTGGTATGGATCGATAAAAGTCGTCTATATGAACCTAGTTTATTGGAACTCGGATATGCTAAGCCAAATATGGAATGACAAACACAATAATCGAAATTAACCTTTAATTGAATATCACGTTATTACTCATTTAAACTAATGAACTTAGTAATGCTATTTCCAATGATAATAAGCAAAAATATTGAACTGTGTAATTTATCGAACACTTGGTGTGCGAACGAATTTTCAGAATTTCCTTTGTGTTGTTTTTGATATGAAAACCACTTATAATCAAAAGTGATTATAAGCTAATCAACAATCAAGTTTAAAACAAAAAGATCACAGGAAAATTCTTACGAGTCGATCGATTAATCAATGTTATTCGACAAATTGCGTAATGAAAAATAAAACGAGTAAAGAGAAAAGAGAGAGATCGACATGAGGATTTGTTCACGCAGTTCCCCACTTTTGTCCTCGCGTGTGGGTACGTCTGCGCCTAATTTCCAATGTGGAATTAGGATACTTTCTTACTATGCAAAAAGTCGATATACAGAAAAGTGTTTAGAGCAACCATACAAACACGCTGGTTCTAATGTCGATTCAACCCCTTTTCTTCTTTTGATCTTGAGTAAGACCAAGACAACAATGGATGTCAATTAACTTGTCGATATTGCTACTCCTTTGCGTTCTTTATCTCCAAAGCTTTCGCACACGATCAATTGCACCGATTGTTCCACAAGAATTTAATTTGATTCTTCGTTCTTAGCTACTTCTTTTGTGTTCTTTATCTCCAAAGGGTCCTTTGCATACTTTATCTCCAAAGGCTTTCACAACGTCGCAATCCTCTATTGAACGTATTGCACGAAAACCCCCAAATCTTCACACGATCTTGGAGAACAAATCCACGTTTTTTCCTGATGAAGACCCCTACAAATCTCAACCCGATATTCTCTGCTACACAAGAACCTAATCGGACGTTATCAAGCCTTCGCCTAGCTGGCACCCCAAAAAAAGATTATTATGTGTGATTTGTCAGTGTGTAGACATAGGACGGCGGTTGAAGATGATGAGCAGATGTAGGTTAATTTTATGGTATCACCTGTTTGAAGTGAAGCATGAATGATGTATTTATAGTTTTGGAAGATTAGTGGCAAAGAGGTAATTTTCGGAGTAAAAAAAAATTGACAGAATTGACCAACTTAAACAGCATGTGCCAGCCTGAGCGATGGATGTGCCAGCACATACTGTCGAAAATACCAACATGTGCCAACCTGAAATGACATATGTGCCGACCCAAGAGAAACAGAATCTGCAGCCTTATTTAGGACAGTAGATGTGCCGGCCTGAAACACGTATGTGCCAGCACATAATGGTGAAACTTACAATATATGCCGACCTGAAGCAGGAGTGTGTCGACCAAAACAAAACAGAAGCTACAGGCTTAAAAAATGAGTTACATGTGTCGGCCTGAGTTACGTATGTGTCGGCACATGCAGTGCATTTTTGTGCAGAAACTGATTTTCATGATTTTGGACAATTTTGAAATGGTTTTTGGTGATTCCTAAGACCTATAATGCAAGGGTGCCACACACGAAATCAGAGTTGTTGTCCAATATACCAAAATGTGAAGTAGTTTCAATGTTTTGACATCATGCAAGACATCTCATGGTGAAGTTGCACTCACATACTCCCCCTTTTTTATGATGGCAAAACTTGAGACGATGCATTTCATGTTGTTATTGAAGGCTCCCCCTGACATTGTGTTTCCCAACTTCATCTCGCATATGTTTCTCCCCCTTTGACAAAATAAAAAAGAAAGATAGCTAATCGTGAGAAGTATCATATTCCAAATACAAATTCAAATATATCATTCAAAGGCAATTTTGCATAGAAGAGCAACGATCACATATCACCATATATATGTAATTATGCAGAATTGATAAATAACCAACATTACAAATCAAGTAACATAAAGTGGAAATAAATAAGGCAATGCAAGAGCAAACTCATCAAGTTGCTGCAATTGCGTCACGGATATCAAACATATCATAAAGGAACTCCCGATGTCGCACACACATGTGCCTAGCATAGCGATAAGAACATGTCATTACTCAATCCAAAATGAAAAACGTTATCAAAACACGAGATACGCAACAACAATAACAATTTATGCAATTCGTAAGCTTAAATACTGTAAACAAAATAAGCTGCATACTTATGCACTTAAGAACAAACTTATACAAATGTGAAAAAGTTAATACATGAAATCACTATAAGTATATACATTGAGAACACACAATGGTTATTAATAAAATTTTTTGGAAATGAACATTCATGGTCTTCATCATTTGAGAGAATATCAAGCATTTTTAACCAACGAATAACATGCTTTAAGAAAAATCTTACTTTCAAGGAGAAATTGAAATAATATTATCTAACTCTTGATGGGATGAAGGATGCACTCACATAATATTAAAAACTCAAAATGAAATGTTAGAGCAGTAGTATAAAGTTAAGCCACAAGATATAATATCAAGCAAAATTGGAGATATCCATGATCCCCAATTCTCCACGGATGTTGATAAACGATTCTGTTGCAAGAGGTTTTGTGAAAATATCAGCAAGTTGATTTTTACTATCAACATGCTAAAAAACAACGTCCCCTTTTTCAACATGATCGCGAAGAAAGTGATGACGAATTTCGATATGTTTAGTGCGATAGTGTAGTATCGGATTCTTGGTTAGATTGATTGCAGTAGTGTTGTCACACATGATAGAAATATGTGAAAGTTTGATGTCAAAATCTAGCAATTGTTGCTTAAGGCACAAAATTTGGGCGTAACAACTACCGACGGCCACATATTCCGCTTCGGCAGTTGACAAAGCTACAAATACTTGCTTTTTATTATGCCAACTAACCAAGGATTTTGAAAACATGTGAACAGTGCCACTAGTGCTTTTCCTATCCAACTTGCAACCGACAAAGTTGGAATCGGAATAACCAACCATGCTACAATCACTTCCCTTGGAATACCAAAGCCCAAACTTAGAGGTACCGATAAGGTATCTAAGAATACATTTAACTGCTTTAAAGTGTGATTCCTTGGGAGCCGATTGATATCGAGCACACATGCAAACGCTAAACATAATATCGGGCCTTGACACCGTAAGATAGAGAAATGATCTGATCATACCTCGATACTTCTTCACATCAACATCCTTACCCTTTTCATCTCTATCCAGGTTTCCGTTTGTTGCCATAGGTGTGTCAATATCCTTTGCACTGTCCATTCTGAATCTTTTTAGTAGCTCGAGGCAATACTTAGTTTGATAAACGAATGTTCCATTAGAGAGTTGTTTAATTTGAAGTCCAAGGAAGTAGTTTAGCTCCCCCATAAGACTCATTTCAAACTCTCCCTGCATAAGCTTTGAGAACTCCTTGACATAATTCATGTTAATTGATCCAAAAATGATATCATCGACAAATATTTGAACAAGTAAAGTATGCTTTCCTTGACGTTTAATAAAGAAAGTGGTGTCCACCTTCCATCTTGAATATTCTTGCTCAAGCGAGAACTTGCTAAGACGGTCATACCATGCCCGAGGGGCTTGTTTAAGACCTTACAACGCACGTTTCAGCTTAAAGACATGATTAGGATACTCAAAATTTTCAAAACCGGGAGGTTGTGAGACATACACCTCTTCATTTATGTGGCCGTTAAGAAACACACTTTTTACGTCCATTTGATATAATTTGAAGTTTTTAGCACAAACATAAGCAAGTAGTAGCCGGATAGCCTCGAGTCGGGCTACAGGAGCATAAGTCTCCCCATAGTCAATCCCTTCATCTTGGTTGTACCTTTGAGCTACTAGTCGGGCTTTATTTCATGTTATCACACCATGCTCGTCAAGTTTGTTCCTAAAAACCCATTGTGTGCCAATGACTTAATGATGTTGTGGACGTGGGACAAGGTCTCAAACATCATTTCTTTCAAATTGATTCAATTCTTCTTGCATTGCTAAAAGCCAATGCTCATCAAGTAATGCATCCTTAACATTTTTAGGTTCAACTTATGAAACAAAAGCATGGTGACAACAGAAATTATTTATCTTAGAGCGCGTTGTTACCCCTTTTGTGATGTCACCGATAATGTTGTCAATTGGATGATCCTTGGAGGTTCTCCACTATAATGGAAGACCATCATTCTCTTGTTGACTTTCATCATCTTCCTTTTCATGGTTGTCATATTCCTCCTTCTCAATGTCCACCGCTTTAGGTTGATCATTCCCTTTTTTCGGTTTCATTGAGCATGTCTTCCGTAGATGCACCTACATTAAGAAAAGAAATACCTTTCCCAACACTATTTGGGCAAGTCTCATCAAAGGTAACATGAACGGACTCCTCAACACTAAGTAATCTCTCATTATATACTCTATATGCTTTACTTGATTGTGAGTATCCAAGGAAGATACCTTTGTCAGCTTTCGCGTCAAATTTTCCCAGATTATCTTTTCCATTATTCAAAACAAAACACTTACATCCGAATACATGAAGGTGTGATAAATTTGGTTTTTTTTACCCTTTAATAGTTCATATGGGGTTTTGTCAAGAATAGGACGAATAAGTATCTTATTCAAAACATAATATGGCGTGCTAACGGCATCGGCCCAAAAGTATTTTGGAAGACCACAATCATTGAGCATTGTTCTTGCCAACTCCCCTAAAACGCAATTTTTTCGCTCCACAACCCCATTTTGTTGTGGAGTTCGGGGAGCTGAAAAGTTATGTTCAATACCAAGTTTATCACAATAATTTTCAAAAAGATGATTTTCAAACTCACCTCCATGATCACTTCGGATGGAAACTATTTTGGAGTTAAATTTATTTTGAGATAACTTGGCAAAACGTACGAAAGCCGAGAACGTTTCATCTTTGCTACGTAAGAAAAAAGTCCTGAAAAATCCTGAGTAATCGTCTACAATTACCAAACCATAATAATTCCCACCTAGGATTTTGGTCCGTGAAGGACCAAATAAATCTATGTGAAGAAGCTTAAGGGGTCTCGATGTTGAAACAATGTTTTTAGATTTAAACGAGAACCTTGATTGTTTGCCCTTTTGACATGGATCACATAGGTGATCTTTTGAAAACTTTATCTTTGGTAGACCAATTACTAAATCTTTTGCGACTATTTTATTAAGTAGATCAAAGTTAACATGTGCCAAATGTCGATGCCATAACCATGAATCTTCACTCACAGTAACAAGACATTTGGCATTATTCATGGATACACTTCTTAAGTCTAACATATAAATATTGTCTACCCTCACACCATTAAACATATAATCCTTCTTTTCATTATGTGCAATTATACAACAATCTTTGGTAAAAGTTACCTTGTACCCATTATCACATAATTTACTAATGCTAAGAAGGCTATGTTTAAGGCCTTCTACTAACATAACATTTGAGATAGTAATAGTTGAGGGATTACCTATACTACCTCTTCCAAGTATGGAACCTTTGTTGTTATCACCGTAAGACACATACCCTTTCTTCTTTGCCACAAAGTCTGAGAATAGAGAAATGTCTCCCGTCATGTGTCTTGAGCATCCACTATCGAGAATCCATTTTCCCGTCATAGAGTCAAGACACTCAACCTACATAAAATCAAACAAAAGTGGTAGGTACCCATTTCTCATTGGGTCCTTGAGAGTAAGTGAAATAATTGTTGCATTTGGGCAACCATTTAAAAGTGCCATTTGGTACTAGAAAGCACCTAAATTTGCATTTTTCTATGGTATGACCTTTCTTGCAACAATAGTGACAAATCAATCTATTATGAGCTTTACTTTTGCCATTTGAATCCTTCTTAATCAAATTGTAATTTTTATAAAGCTTTTCAACCTTTGAGGAGCTAATGGCAAGATTATCACATGGTTGTGATGCCTTGTGCACTTTGGTTTCAAGAGAACTTACTTCTTGTTGCCAAATTTGACAAGTTTCAAAACCGATCCGACATGGTTCCTCATCCTCATTTTTATATTTTTGACCATCTATAATAGATCACTTTAATGCTTCAAATTTCTTTTCAGTTTCTTCAACCGTTACTTCCAAGTGTAAATTTTTTTTATTGGAAGCTAATTTCTTGTAAGCATGAATAACTTCCTTTTGTAGATTTTCAAAAACATTTTTCAAATAAATCAAAGACAACTTGGTGTGAAGGATTCGTTGGTGAAAGGTTGAAATGGTAGTGGTGTTTGAAAGCCATAAGGTTATTGGGATGTTTGAGTGTGTAGGCTAGGGTATGATGTCTGAGCGTTTTGGCTATGGAAAGATGTTTGGGCGTTATGGCTATGGTATGAAGTACCCTTACTTTGGCTATATCTTGATATTGTGTTGGTGGCATAGCCATATTAGGTTTCTTGATAGTAGTCAGTGTGTTGGAGATGGTATGGGGGACGCTCTTGATATTGTGGTTGGGTGTTTCGCATGTTTGGATGGTTAGTGGGTTGATAATTCTGTTGAGTAGGGGGTTGTGAGTAACATGGCCTTCCTGGTGGGTTAAACGCTGTGTGTAGGTTTGGCGTAGGTCATATAAATACCTCTCTTCGGAGACAAATCAAGTTGCAACCGATCTGTACCAAGCCATATAATTATTAGTTGGTATAGACGGGGTTGCCATCACCGGACCACGTAAGACATGGGCATTACGATTCATCCATTTATGACACTTAGATTTTGCAAAATCCTTCCAGTCGGGAAAGTCCCATTGATCATTAACTCTTTTTAGATGCCATTTATCGAGGTCAACAGAAGGATCTAGGATGTTTTGATGCATTCCCAATTGTAATTTGACACGGTAATTGTTGTGCATCTCCACAGTAGTGAATTTGATGTTCGACACGCATACAGTCCAACCGACAACATCTTCCTCTCTGACTTCATGTAGGTGTTCCATGTTTAGATATGGACGCAAAAACAGCATGTCCATCAGAGGCTTCTCTCTCGAACAGACGACTTTTCCCCACCGGCGACAAAACATATTATCAGTGGAACAAAGATATGAGATGAGTTGTGGAACTAAATGATCAGAACACCTCTATTTATAGAAAAAATTCACTTTCAAAGCAGTTTCCAGATGAATTAGCGACTCCCCTATATGTATAATACTCAGTCGCCAATTGGATTGGAGACTGTATGAGATGTCTCCAATCCAATGGGCAACACCACTTATGCCCTAACAAAAGATCGCCAATTCACTTGGCGCCTACATGCAATCAAAAACCCTAACTAAAGTACTTTGGGAAATATTTTAAATGTGGGATATTTTGGAAATTTTTTTGAAAAAGTAGGTTATTTTGATAAAATAATTCTAACTATGGTTCACCAGGTTAATATAATTTGACAACACCCTATCTTAGGAACAATTATGGTTAGTCATCTTTCTGATTGAAAATGAATAATGAAGAGGATGTAGAGTTATAGTTGAGAAGGATTGTTTACATTTTTCCTAAATTATTTGACATCAATTGTTAGCCAATTATATGTAAAGAATTTTGATAGTTGATTTGAAAACTATAATATCTAATAATTTTATTGATTGGTTTAAGAACCTATAGAGCTCATGGTAAAAACCAGGCCATGATTCAGCTTATATACAAAATATTTCTCAGGAGAAAATGCTGGCTCCTACAAAAACTTTCTCCATCATCTTCTATAGATATCTATTGTTACTTCACTCACCATGATGAGGTGATCTTGTAAATATTTTATTATGATGAGCGGCATAAACAACTCAGTAAAACTCAACCGTGCCGCATATATTGATGGGAGGATTGAAGTCAATCCGATTTGCTTTTCCCTCTGCAAACAACTGCGGTAACATGTTGGCCTCCTTGGCTGAAACCCCTTGACTAGTCCACAAGGTAATATGGGGCCATGCATTTTTTGGAACTATCTTCTCTCCTTCTACTGAGCCAGGAAAGGCTTCGAATGCAGCCATTTTATCTGAGAAGAGCAATGCTGTCAATTCCACTGGTACCTCTTTATGCAGCCACAGACCATAATCAGCGACAGCTTTAATGCCATGACTTCTTTTGTGGGCAAGAGTCAGGTGAGCTCGATTAAGATTCTCTAAGTGTTTGTCTCTAAGGAACGCCTCAATCTTCGGATTATTCTTGGCCAACTGCAATTATATTAATATTATTGGGTTAGAACAGATTCCGTTTAATAAATTCTTGGCCAATCCAGGCTGTATCCGTCACTAAAAAACTAATCAATTATATATAGCTGGGCAATAGTAAGTTTTTCAACTACCATATTGAGATATGAGAATATCATGCAACTACAGAATTTAGCCTTACATTATTTAGGACACCTTGAATCTCAATAAGTGGCAGATTGAGAGCAGCAAAAACAATGGTACCAAACTTTCTCTTTTCAGTATCTGGAGGTGAGTAATCTCCCTTGGCAATGTTTCTCAATTGTTCCAACACTTGCTTGACAGCGAACTCAAATGGAACCTGAAGAGCATAATAGAGGATTGTAAAAAGAATCACAAGCACTACCTAATTTATCCTATCCAATTATCAAATGAACATAGCTGAGGAAAAAGGTAATAGATTTAAGGTAAAAAAAACAATGATAGATATATTTACCTGGACTGAATTAAAATAATCAGCATTACGAGAAAGAATATCCCGTAATTGTGTCTCCCATTTCATCCATTCTTTTGTGTACGTACCCTTGGTAGATTCTAACCTATAACAGTAATGATCAATTTAAGATTGTTTCTTAGTTTTCACTTTGCACCAAAAACCTCAAAGACAGGGAAGGCTAAAATAGACAAGTCAGTTTGCATGTGATTGTCATCTACACAACAGATTTTACATGCCACTAATACATCAATTATGGATACATGACCACTATAGGATGGAAATATTCGAGTAGATTGTGGCAGTGTTTGGGGGAATGATGGGTAAAGCTATACTATATACAGCCTCAGAGATTTGGACATTCTCATAATCAACAGAGGAAATATCAATGCTTACACAATTCAAAATGAGATCTGACAAATGATGGAATTATATAAGGCTGCAGTTTTGACATAAAAACGTAAGGAGAATATAACACACACTGAAGTTTGAAACAGTTGTCAGAACTTGTTGAAACTTCTGAAGTACTGGTGGGTGATCTGCAGCTAGGTTCCGGCATTTTTACTAAGTTTTATATGGTGAGATTTTGTTGTCTTCAGGTTGTAACTGTATGTGCAAGACTCTACTCATCAATCGGTGGTGAAGTATATTAATAGATATATAGATGGAAAGAAGTTCACAAATCCTATTGCTGCGGTTATAGTTATAACAGTAAAAAATCCTATTGCCGCGGTTGTAGTTATAACAGTCAAAAATCCAGTACATGCTAAACACAGTAAATACAAATGCAAAAATTAAGGCATAATAATGTTCACCTAACGCAGATGAAATTTCATAAACTGACCTTCCATGTCTTTTAGTGTGAAGCTTATATAGATCAATTCCTTCCTCCAAAATGCACTGCACTGCCTCGGGAAGGGGGCTCCTACACAGCGGAAAAAGCATAACAAAATGAGTAATCTTACATCAGACGTTAACTCAAGAGATGAGGATTGTCCAAACTTTATAAGGATAACTTTTGGATTTGGGAGGGATAAATTCCATTGGATCCTTTTGGTCAATGTAACAATACTACCACTACATATAGATAAATACGGCGTGAATACTACAAGGTTGTTTTTTAAATATTAAAAATTAAATAAAATGAAAGCACTGACGCGGGCGATGACTAGAATTGATGAAAGTACCTATCAGATTTCAATAATGGAATCTTCACAAGAGACCCAAAACGGTCAACTAATTCACCCTCAAACTCTTTGCGGCTCTGAAAAGCATTGGAAAAACTATTTAGAATATAATAAAATATAAACAAAAATGAAGTAGCAAAAAAGGAAGCATAAAACCTTGCCATCATAAAGGTGATAGAACATTAACAGCACATAACCAGCATTTGGAGATGCCTTGTCAAGATTTCCCTTAAAAAAATTGTCAAGTTCAAAGGAAGTTAGTGAAAGGTGATAAAAAATTTGTATAAATTGGGGATCATGTCAGCAAAACAAAGCATACATACTGGATGATTGACTCGTTGAAGCACACGAAACACGAAAACAGCTAATGCATCAAGGGAAAATGGATTCGAATCAGTTCCTGCAAAATAAAACATACTTCAGATAATAATGAAGCTAAAATCAAAACAAGTTCTTTAAAAAAAATAGCATGTCATTCAGCTGTAACTTATTGAAAACCAAGCAATATCTGTCTTCATGTTTCAAAGCAGAATAAATTGTAAATTCATGTGGGTTACTAAAGTTAATCAATCAAAAAATGCATTCAGAACCTTAGATTCTTCAAATTTGGTTTTATGCAGTGAGGAAAAAAGTCATTGGATAATAATAGTATAAAACAATAACACCAATTATAGATTTAACACAAAATTTCAGGATTGGGTAACAAAGATAACCTTCAGATTCAGGCACAACTGGGACAGCAGATGCCTTGATTCTGTGACACATTTCTTCTATCTGCATATATGACAAGTGTTTTTTAATGCATAACAATTTTAATAAGTAGATGAAACAAAGCTAACAAAAAGCCAATAATGACTAAAGTAGATTAATAAACCAAATTATAAAAAAAATAAAATTAAATTAAAAAATAAAAATAAAAACAAGTGTTTTCTCTCAAATTAAAGTTTTATAAATACCACCTGCTGTTAGGCAGATGGAGCCATGTGCTGGTTATCGATTTTTGGAGGAAATGCTATAGAAAAACGAGGAAAACTGATGGGATTGAAAACAGGCCCTAGTAAGTTAGTTTTCTGTTACTAGTTAGTTAGCAGCTTATAAATAGGGAGGCTTTTTTTTTACACAGGAGGTGGAAAAAACATTGTGTTGACTGTTGACTAGAGATTTATCAAATGTAGAAAGGAGGGTTCCTTTGGTGCAGAGGGAAGTGTTCCTTTGGCGTATTTCTTCGGACAATATATGGCCTGAACATGTGCTTATTAATGGGGGCAATCTGCACCCTACAAGCCGGTTTTGCAGGGTTGAGTTAGGCCTAAACCACATATTTTAACATGGTATATTGTTCGATGTGGCTTATTGGGCTACCATTGTTCTTTCCAGTTGTTTTTTCTATTGAAGATAAAGAAATATTTCCAAATATCTCTTCTTTTCTCTCTTTCCATGTCCTATTAGTATCTTTGTTAGAATCTTATTATTTCTAAAAGAAGATTCCTAACACCACCAAAATCCCTAACTGGCACACACTAAAACTAATCTATTCGTACTTGACAAATGGAAAAATGAATTGGCAATTCATTCTACAGCCAGTGCATCACATACTTATTTTCTGATGAGGTCACACGGCATGAAACAGCAGCCGTACTCAGCATGGTACAAAACCCAACTTTGCCCATTGGTGTGTTCTCCCAACTTTTTTGGGGATATTGTGATTCACTATTATTTTAGCACCAGATTCCCTATTATTTGTATAGTATGTAATATATATAGTATCATTACTGGTAAAAAAAATTATAATACTCCCTACGTTTTTTTATAAGTTGCTTTGAAGAAAAAATTTGTAAAAAAATATAAGTCGTTTTGCAATACCAAGGAATCATTAATATTATTTTTCCTATTATACCGTTAATCATTTATTATCATCTCTTCTTTCAATTATTTAAATTTATCTTTCCCATGCAGTTAATGAAGGAGGATTTAAATGAGAGGTTGGAAACTTGGAGACGAGCTTTAGAAACTCATGGTTTTCGCCTAAGCAGAAGTAAGACGGAATATATGGAATGTAAGTTCAACAAAAGATGAAGTGTTTCTAACCTAGAGGTGAAAGTTGGAGACCATATTATCCTTCATGTAAACCATCAAATTCAAGTTGGGTGGTTGAAATGGAGAAAGGCATCAGGTGTTTTATGTGATGCAAAGATACCGCTCAAGCTGAAGGGAGGTTTTATCGGACGGTAAGACCTGCGAATTTGGTACGGGACAGAATGTTGGGCGGTTAAGGATCAACACGCGAATAAAGTATGTGTAGCAGAGATGAGGATGTTGCGGTGGATGTGTGGTAAGACCCGACGGGATAAAATTAGAAATGAAAATATTAGAGTGTCGGGATAGCGCCTATAGTAGAGAAAATTGTGTAAAATAAACTTAGATGATTTGGACATGTAGAGAGAAGACAAACAATTCGAGGAAAAGGAAGACTCAGAAGACTAAGAGAAGTTGTTAAGAAAGATCTCGCAATTAATGATTTGGATAGAAGCATGGCCCTTGATAGAACATTATGGCGAAAGTTGATCCATATAGCCGACCCCACCTAGTGGGATAAGGCTTAGTTGTTGTTATATGCAATTAATGAAGGACAATATTGTAATATCATTCATAATTTCTCTTTCCCATACAATAATAATTACTTTTCTTAATACATGTGAAAAGTCCAAAACGACTCATAAAAAAACGGAGGTAATATTATTTTATATGAGAAATTTTAATTTAAAATGAATATAGCAAAATATATATAATTGAAAACTATGGGGGAGAAAGACAAAAGAAGAACGGGGGGATGGAAGAAATAAGCTCCGTAGGCCATAACAAAATTATATAGAGCACTGACCTGTCTCCAAACTTCTTCATTCGGTGCATTTTTGTCAGCAAGCATTATAGACTTGGGTTTCTTTTTGCGCTCTTCAGCAACTTTCTGCCAATATTTTCCTGTTGATATTCCACAGGACAGATTAGTTATTGATAAAATAAATACTCATTCAAGAATATTGGCATTATGCAACCAAAAGATAATTCCAGCAATTTTACAACTTACATAAATAAGAACAACAGAGAATGGGGTGCATAATATTGATTTAACTCATTTAAGTGAACCTTTTCAATTATAAGAATTCCATTTTTAACTTTTGTTGGGAGAGATTTTACCTTTAATCAGATCACCCATGAGACTATGAACTGGTCGATCATCCCCTAGTAGTCCTCCTGGTGCATTTAGCAATTCTTTGCAAAGGGCGGACTTTGCACAACCTGGTATTCCTGGAAGAATGCAAAATCCCTTGAATGTGAGTTTTAAACACACAAAAAGGTAAACAAAACATCTGAAAAAGAAATTGCTCACATCAACAATACCGGAACCAACTATGCCTTAATCACACCCACAATCATTCAGCAAAAAGACTAATGCAAAACCTCCTCCATAACCTTAATAAAACGTGACACCAGCAAGTCATATTTGAATTTTCCTTGAAACACTTTTGCTTTAAATTGGATTGATTACAAACACAATAACCTAATAAGCTAGAAACTGTAAATTAATTCTAAGAACTTGTTCCTAAAAGAGCACTGGAAGGAGAAGTCATTAAACTCAGACAATCAATTTCTCCAGTCCTGACTAAATTAATTTCATTCAAATAGTAACTGAAAATTGTTTCAGGTGTACTTGAACAGTTCACAAAAGATAAAAGCAGTCAAGCAATCAACTTGCAGGCATATTTTATTATGGTACACCTATCACGGTATAAGTGGAAACCTTTGCTTAAAAATCCCGTTTAAGATGTTTAAATTTCTAATTATGTAATTGAACGTCTCTTGATCGTCAAATTTTTTCGAAGACGATGACAAAGTAAATGTAAATGTTGAGAATGTCAACAAGAGTAGTGAAAGAATTACCAGGAAAGAAAACAATCATCCCTTCATCTTTTGGAACTGTATCTTTGACTGAGATATTAGGCCCTGATGGTGCTATATCCCGCTCTGATACAAGATCACCTTCTTCATCCTGGCCTCCCTCAACAATGGCCAAGAAATCTTCAGTCCTAACTAAACTACCAGCAGAACCTATTAGAGCTTGGTTCTGTGGACTACGTTTTGCAAACTGTTCAAGGAAAGGTTCAGCTTCACTAAGATATATTGATGATGAAAGTTGCTTATTTCCACACTTTCTTCTTATATAGACAGCCCTGCAAGCAGAGTAAAGAACTTAACCAGCAGACCACAGTAGGAAAAAGATAAAAAGGACAGAGCTAGAGAGATATAACAATGACTCTAAGCAGAAACCAAACAATAGTTAGTTGTCATCCAGAAGAATGCTTTAGGAATTACCATTCATCTAGCATCTTGCTAAGTTCTCTTTGCTTTCCTGGAGAGGTTCCCCATATTTTCATTTGTCTGTGACATTGAAACAAAGCAAAGAAAAAAAATAGTTTGGATTACAACTTTATGTTACACCATGTATATGTACGTATTGCAACTTCTACTATATTGAAATTTGCCACACCAATAACAAGTTATGCAGCTAAATATTAAATGATGCTGATAGATTACTGATTCAAAAATCAAGGAAGGTATGAAACAAGAGATGGAATTTTATTGATGAATCAGGGTTAAGAAAAATGAATACAAGATGTTTTTGTTTCTCCCAGGATTTTGGGAGCCTGAGATTCTCTCACCAAAAACCAATTTACAACTAGACAAAATTCCAAAAATTCTCTCCCTCTCGCTTTGAAGCATGGCTCCCAATTTTGTTCAATCTCTAACCTAGATTGTCGATCCTGAACTGCTTAACAAATGGGTAACACAAAATCAAATTGAGAATCGATGTCTAATATTATTTTTGCCTTCGATAAGGTTATGGAATGTCCAAAATTCAAGCATTTCTATCAAAAAGTATTTTTTTCTTGATGAAACTGCGTTGACACTCAAATTTAAGACACTTTTGTAGACCTAATGAAAAGCTCCATAGAAAGCATGTCCATCCAGCAAAACTTATGTTAATGAATAAATTGCTCACATATCACACATGCACATCAATCTCAAACCAAAAACATGAAATTGTAACTGGGAAATGCATATGAAATTATTTATTATATTCAGCTAGCCGATATTCTCGAAGACACTGACTATAACATAGCTCATACATTACGAACTAGAATTCTGATATAAAGTGCAAGATAGGCAACTTACCTCAGGTAATAAGCCTTGTAAGCACCTGGACCTTCTTTAAACAGAATTGGCAAGCCATTTCGAATGAGAAAAGTTCGCAACTGGGACAATTATCCAACATAAGAACGATAATTAGAATTATATATTAAGAATAAATAGTCTGTATCAAATATTTGACATAGTTAGTGATGGAGTCAGTCCTAGTAACAAGAAAGAGAAATGGGATGACATTTTAAAACATATTTCAAAGCAATATAAAACTTCACATTTGGTTCTTGAAACTGTAACGGTCGGGTAATTTAGTTCTCTAAATTTATGAAATGGAAAAACCATCTCATAAATTGAACGTCGTAGGTCAATTTAGTCCCACATCATGAAAATCATTACTTTCTGAACTATCATCTATCATCTATAGAAGAGTAAATTGTCAGATCCTTACAATTCTGAGGATCAAAATAGTGATTTACTCGAAACAGAAGGCACGGATAGTTATTCAAAATCAGGGTATGCAGACATAATTAAAAACAAGGAAGATGCTTCAAGAAAGATGAAGGATGTGTGATTATTAATGCAGTTGAAACCACAAGTGTAACATCCTAATTTAGTACAAAATAAGACATAATATAAAGTGTAATTCTTGATAAATATTTTTGAATGAATATGGGCAGATGGTAAAACTCTTTATCAAAAAATGTCAACTCGTGTGAAGTAGTCACCACTAAAAACTTCGACAATACATAAACTTTTAAGAGAGACAGAATAATGATGACGACCTCTTTTTAGTTCTTGTTTCCACCCTAAATTGACTGGCGATTTTCAATAGAAGGGATTATTTTTCATTTCATATATTTGTTTAGGAGAAAATCGTCAGATCCTTACAATTTTGAGGATAAAAATGGTGATTTACTCGAAACAGAAGGCATGGATAGTGATTCAAAATCAGGGCGTGCAGATATTATTAGAAACAAGAAAGATGCTTAAAGAAAAATCAAGGACACTTAATATTAATGCAGATGCCACCATAGTGTAACATCCTAATTTAGTACAAAATAGTATATAATATTAAGTGTAATTCTTGGTAAATATTTTTTAATAGATATCACGGATGGTAAAACTCATTATCAAAAAAATGTTGACTTGTGTGAAGTAGCCAACCCATAAAACTTCGACAATACATAAACTTTCAAGAGACAGACAATAATCTTAGAAATATATGCAGGCAACAGTTCGCCATACCAATGAATGATTAACAAGATTTTAACAAAGCATTTTTTTATAGATTTCAAACATGGACGCATACCTTATATGTAAGAAACTTCAATTTGACCATTAAATTTGCATCTTCGTCAGCAAAGTCATCTCTTTCAATACTGGTGCTATTACTTTCATTTATACTGCTGTTCTTAGAAATTTCGGCAACTTTCTCATTGTCTGCCTTGAATAAATTGATATCAACAAAAAATCCTGGAAACACATTAAGGTGACAGAAACTTGTATAAATCAATAAGAATAATGAGCAGCACATATATGCGTTGCATAAATCATTATCAACATACCGGTGTATCAGTTGGTCATGTATAAGCATTTATAGTGTTTCATTTAATAAGCTTGTATACCATATTCAGTAATAGTTGAGTGAAATGTAACACTCCATATTCCAAAAAAAATCTTAATAATTTAAGCTTTAACCAAAATTGTTAAGTGTTTCTGCATATCAAGCATCCTAAGATACAGAATGCTTATGTTTATGAAAATTAGCCACGGGATTAATAACTCATAACCCAAATTTCTATTGGAGCTTCGAAGAGCAAATTACTAATGCATTCATTGCATGTGCACAAGGTGAATTCGGAGTACCTTCCAGTAAACTTTAAGACTAGTTAAAACCCATGATTCTAGTATCTTTTTTTTGGGTGAAGTGACTCCAGTATCAAGCCATGTGGACTAGCCTCACTAAACTTTATTCATTATCCCTTCTCCCAAGAAGGGGGAAATTACAAAGGAAAAAAAAATGATGGTGAAATTTCCGACTTAGAATCAATTAACAAAAGTGTCTATTGAGAAAACGAACCACTAAATACTACTTACTCATGAAAGACTATATGTACATCATTAGCTAAACAAAAACGTTTAGATGAACGAAACTTGCTTAATCTAAACAATTTAAAAAATATTTCCCCGTTCATTAACTAACCTCAACTGTAAAACACATGCTCCAAGTTCCATGAAGTGATTAACAATTTAAATCTCTCAAATGCAACTACTGAACGTCTAAACCCAGAAAACATACCAAAGAAGACCACTACATGTAGATTAACAATATATCTGGGTGAAACCCAGCAAACTAGCTTACAATTTTCAGACAAAGTAACTGGATATTATATAAAAGAGGAAAACATAATATTTACCTCGATAAAGTGGCCATAATCCTGGTCTATGCCTGAACCAAACACTTAGTAACTCATAATGGTGTGGAAGAAATGTATGATGTAAAATAATGAAAGGTTATAAAAGATTATTTTCATAAAATTAAACAAGAAAATGTGATTGAGAGTAAACCTCATCTCTTTTTGGTATCTCCGAAAAGCAGAATCACTGTGCACATGAATGACCATTTTATAGAAAAGATCGTCATTTGATATGGCACCAACTTTGTGGAAGTTATGATAACATTTGAATGCAGCAGGCAGGCGTTTTTCCTTCATCAACCGAATGATTTCCTGATTCAAAACCAAATCAAAGCTATGACTATGAACTGAACAGAAGACGGTAATGCACGTGGTAGAAAGAAATGGAATCTATAATGAGGGAAATTTAAATAAAAATGTTAATGCTTCAGAGAATTTTGAGAACCCTTTGAATCATTTGTCAAGGAAAATGACTCAAAGCTATCAAAATCTAGAAAGGAAGGACTATCAGTATACTCTTTCATATTACAGAGAAAGAATTCATCAGAAAGAAAGACATGAATGTGCGTCCGGAGGAGCGTGTATGCAAGAAGAAATATGCAGTTTGGCAATATAATAAAAGCTAGGACATATTACAAACTTAACACGAACAAAAAATGGTGAAATTAAAATATTTCCATCTGTAAAGTTAAACAAATGATAGTCTAGACTAACCTGCAATTTTTTGGTCGAATAGTCTGTCGGATGGGCTTGTAAAAATTTTGAAACAACAGATTTGTCTGCATTTCTTGAATACATATCGCCAGCATCATTCCCAGACCAGTCTGAATAGTTAGGACAAAATGAGCTACCAACGTTCTCAAGAAGCGCTTTCATTTGCTGCAGAAGCATTCCAAATCACAATATTGAATTACTTTAAATTCATCTAGATTCAGATCCACCCAATTTTGTTCCTAAGTGATAGTATTTCCGTAGTTCTGGAGAGACAGGCAGAGACACACCAGTACCATCCTGGACTGAGGAAGTGGGCAACCCAAAGTTCCTGCTAGATAGGGTCTACTGTTGCCTCTATGTCACTGTCTCTCCTAAATTGACATGATGGCGATATAAACTAAATTGAGAGGGTCCATATCCACATCAAGAATTGCAACATCACAACTCTGAATCATGGCAATAAAGTTTAGCCAGTACCTGTTTTTCATCAGATCTATTGGCGGCACAAATTTCCCTTAGACTTGGGCCAAAATCAAGGGCAGCTGAAATTGAAAAAAAAAATTATTATTTAAATTGCAATACATACTTTGACCACCATTTAGGAGTGTCAGGAAAGCATGTTTTTTTAGGGGGTTCCAATTTTATTTGTAGTTATAATTATAAATGCTGCAAATACAATTATATATTCCACAATTAGTTGTATAAATTATTGTATTCAGCCCAATAATTAGGCCTATTAGGTATATCATTTTTTGAATTCAAAAAATTATCCCCAATGCTATAATAATTATAGTTATATTCTGATTTTCAGGAACCTTGGACTAAATAATAGTTCAAAGATCCCAAGGATGGGTACATCTTAGAAAATGCATCAACTAAGAAAATGAATATGTAATAAACATCAAGGCATCAACTAAGAAAGTCAGAGTAGCAGCTTAGACATAATATTTCGAGAATCAATAAGCATACCTCCATCAGCAGGTGGAGGAGGAAATTCCTTCAAAATTTTCTCTATATGGTTTGAACTATCTTGGCTCACAAGACGAGCCACAAGACCTTCTAAAATTTCACCTTGGGCTTTCACATGATCTTTTGAACCTGCAGTTATGAAAATATATGTAAATTTAACAAAAAGCTCATGTAAAGATGATTGACCATAAATGAAACAAGTGATGGCCAAAAATGAAATATTGAAATTTGAAAGTAAAATTACATGTGGGATGAAATTGAACCTAGAAGAAATCAACAACTAAAATCCTACTTAAGTTTGAAAACATTACATTATATTCAAACAATCAGATTGACTTCACAAAAACATTGCTTGTCCATGGTGAAAGTTAGGAGGGAAATAGGGTCGGGTTTCGGGGAATGGATCCAAACCAATCAAGAACCTTCAGTTTGAACCAGATAAGGTTCGGTAATTTTGTTTTGAGGGAGGGGGGCTTGATCATATTCGAGTTCGCTCCAGTCACATCATCGGGTTAAATTTTATTCAAAACTTTTGATTTAAAAATATGTATAAAAAAAGAGAATATAAAACAGTATATTTGACAGAGAATAAAGTTATATTAGGTTGATCACATTTCAATTTTCCTAAGCCAACACCCGACCCAACCTAGATCAGTTTCATTTCCTTTTCACCTGAATTAACTACTCAAACCAATCCTATTTCACTTCTGTTACAGTTATGTTGATCAGATTCTCAACAAGGCCTACAGAAAGATTTGATGGTAGTCATAAACTATCAACAGTAAAATAAATTCATCGTAGCCCTTCATTCATTTTAAAGGTTTTAATAACATATTCTTCTGAGTCATCTTTTGAAATCAGTTTCAATCATCCTGTCTGGATGCTAGTGCAATCGTGATTGCCTAGCTCAGTAAGCTAAAGGGACTAAATTCAATACCCACTCATTTCTTCATATATATGGGGCATGAGACACAAAGTCAAGTTAAATAAATAGTGATAACTCAACATTCATACCTGGTACAGATACGTCCGCAATTTCATCAAGAGCTTTGCATACTGAAGTTGCAGTGCCTTCCTCACATAAGGCATCATAGGCAGCAAAGAAGGAAGAAGCTGATTTTCTACATTTACATAACAGTTTGAGTGAAACAATTTTTCTTGAAATTCTTATACAATTTAAGCAGATGACATCAATGATAAAAATCCCAGTCAAAATGTTCACCTTGAAATAAAATAGCCAAAGACAAACCTTAATAAATAATAATTAGCTCAAAAGAATATTTTCCTCATATGGTCCTTCAAAATCTAATTGAAACGTGTGCACTGGTCCTTATAACTCTAAGCCTCAGGTACATATGGCTAGACCAACTTAATAATTGAACCGAAAAAGAAAAAAAATTCTGTCAAAAAGTTTTACTATTATGTATTATAGAAAGAAACGCTGATGTCACAGACCACAAACCTCTAAGAACTTGATATATATATAATACCAACTCGTCAGGTTTTAATCACATGGAAATTCACATTTCATAAACAAAAGGTATTCACTTTGAAAGAAAAACTACTAGTGTTGCAACATAAGTAGAAGTGACCCAGTGCTTCTCATGGAACATAAATTAATTTCAGTATATCAAAATTCTTTGAAGAAACCAGATTTTAAAAGAAACAATTATTATACTTGAGTAATAAAGATCGTCTATTTAAATACAAAATGTTCACCTTGTTGAGAACAACCACACGTGATTTGTTGGTAATCGCCATTTTCTGCAAAAAGCGATTATCTCAGGTGTTGAATAGAATTTCGGCTTCCCATTGCCCAATTCAGTGACTGCTGTAACCACCACTGCTCCGAGCAAGAAATGCCAATAAATATATGATAGGAAATAATGCTATGTGAAATTCTATATAAAACACATCATTGAACATAAATAACGAAAGTAGGAAGCATTATCAGGTTCCTACACCAGCAGACAATTCATTCCATGTCAGAAATAACTCAGACAGTAAGGTAATAACCATTCCCTTTTAAACTCATGATCCTGGAGAAAACTACAGACCATGGCTCTTCCAATTGTACTGACATTGAAGATTGTGTATCAGAAAGGATAAGATACAGCTTTTGCTGAAAGATTCCAGACAGGTGTAGAAATTATAACTAAGGCACAGTACAAGAAAACTCCACACTCATGCATACACCTGGAATATAGATCAGTCTAATATTCCTTACAATTCAAACCTGAATTCTAAATGGCCAAAAGAAGATAATTTGACCTATATTTAATGGGCTTTTAAACATGTTCTTGGTCCCTATGATATTCCTCATTTTTTGTTTTTCATTTTAGATCATTTGTTTTTTAAATGTCCCTGCTATATATTTTTTAATTCCATTCCATCCTTATCATTATTAGCATGATACTGTTAACAGCAGATGTGGCTCATGGAAGGCCATCTCAGCACGGAACATGGTTGATAGCTAAATGACACGTCAATTCACACCTATTTTTTTCCACATCGGCCCCAACTCCCATCCCACTCCTCCCAGTGGCACGTCTCCCCATTTCTTCTTTTGTTGCCTCGCCTGCTATGGACCTCACCGCCATCAAAACCCCACTACAACACTGTCATCAAATTTACAATGTGTACTCATAAAAACAACCATTGTGATTGAAGGATAACCCATCATTGACCTCCCCTCCTCTCTGTGTTTTTCCTCTAGATCACATGGCACCGCCATCAACACTAGCTTCACTTCCAATTTTTTTGCTCTTAACCATCTCCTTTTTGGAGAAGGACATTAGGTGCGTGCTTCTCTCCATCTCCTGCCCATTTCTCTTTTCCTTTTCACATTGAAAATCCCCTCTAACTCCCCTTTGTTGAAAATTGTAACTTTTCTTCCCTCTCACCCTCGATATCTTCCTGTTTCTCTCTTACAGAAACCACACCCCTTGGCAATTTTGTGACTGTTTTGGGCAGTTTTGGAATATTAGGGCTCTGTTAAAGCAATGTAGATACTATTCTTTTATTTCATATTTTATGATTGGGTCAGTCTTAATTCATTTTACCTGGGGGGCTGCAAAAGGGAAAGGGAGGAGATAGTGTGACAGGGACTAAAAAAGTTGTATAAAGTATCGTCATATGAAATATCAGACATGGCCATAATGCTAATAGCAAAGATGGGAATGAATATAAAGTATATAATAGGGGTGGGGTAAGTTGGGGGAAAAAAGGATTACAACAAAAATTGAGGTATATACTAGAGATCAGACACATATGTAAGTCTTTTTAGGCATCAAAATCAGGTAAATTTTAGTTACACAAAGTAAAATCCATCCTTTTGTGGATACAAAATTTGAATTGCATTCCAATTTGGACCGTGTTTTTCAACTAAATCTGAAGACGATATATTATTCATAATAACAAGAAGCATACTGAACCAAAAATAAATAAAAAATTACCGTAATCTTCATGAGGACGCTGTCCATGGTCTCCAAGAACAGCAGTTACTAATTCCATTGAAATGCACATATGGTTTCTCTGAAAGAGCAGATGTAAGTAATGTTCATTTCTTCAGCTTGAACACAAAAAATAATGAAGTTAAATGAAGTAACAGAGTACTATAGTATATCAATTTATAGTTATACAGTGAATACAACTAACAGCCACAAGAACTGGAAAATGTTTTGGGAAGGGAAGCAAAACTTCTGTCAAAAATATAAACAAAATGCAAGCATGCCTAGCTTCAAAACATGATATACAGAAAACTAAATGACCACAAACCATGTATTGAATAGCTATCATATTATTCACAAGCTAACATTTTCACACTTTGGTCATCAACCCTACAGGTGGTCCGAAAACACAGCCCACAAAAAAAGGGAAATTTTTCAGTATATGGAGATTAGCAATTAATAACAAATATTAAAATTAAGGAATTCATATTGTAATTTAAATGATTCTCCTCAATCCTCAACAATTGAACCAGGAAATGTATCCTGAATTCTGCAGATAAATGTCTTATTAGCATACGTGAGAAAAATTTAGAAACTAAAAAAAACTCCTGCATATTATTTCTAATTTCATGCTCTCAATATAGCTGCAATTACCAAACATGTTTGCAGCTAAAACTGATCCTATCTTAGGAGATGCATTTCCTAACACTCTACATAATCCTATGATGCTATTAAATTTCATTCTTTTAATTTCACCTCAAGAAAATTATTAAATTCAGCTTGCTTTTCTGAAGCTTTGGTTGCCCAAGCCTCACGAAACATCCGCCCAAGAACAAATACACCAACAGCAGTATATCTGCATAAAGAGGAGGGAAAAAGGCATAATCAACAACAAAAAATTAGGTAAAGTGGAATAATAAAGTAAATGCATTCAGAAATGGATCCCAACAACAATCATATTCCTAACAAAAAAATTATTCTGAAAATTTCATGCTATTTGCCATTTGCTCATGACCATCAATCACAACAAAGAGGGGGAGAGAAAACATCAAGCGCAAGCTAAATAAAAAGGGGGAACATAAAGAGAGACATAATCGCTTGTGAGCATACATATTTCCAAAACTGTTTTTTGCATAAGCTCCACCCTCATGACCCGCATACATAAAAAGAGAACCAGAGTGTTTAAGTGAAACCTGCACACACAAGTCAATTAAATCAAGTCCATGACTGAAGATCAGTCCAATCAAAGTTCATCCAACAAGTATTCTATTAACCACAAAAAAACTAAAAACTTACAGAACTGTATGCAAATACAACCCTACAACCACCATACCTCTAACGTGGCTACACCTTTTGATACCAGCTCAATCATCCTTGACCTTGTCTGCAGGAACATAGAATACTGATAAGTAAAAGTTTTCAAAACTACAAAAACGTAAGTAAATGCAGAATAGAGAAAATGATTTCATTATCCAGAAGAAAGCAATTCTCAGTCAAATACTATTAAAAGCAAATTCAGACACAACCAATTAATAAAATTTTCTTCAATATTGTTTCTAAAAAGTTAGGATAATCATGCATAACAATAAACCGTGTGGTTGTTCGGATCATTCTCTTAGAGTCTATACTTAAAAACACTGATTCCTTCATCCATGACAGAACTTTTGTTGCTAGCTAATGTGCAAGTATTTGGAGGGATATTTTAGCTAACATCCTTGATAACAAAAAGAAATCCTTTCATTTTGTAGCACAATCACTACGGATTAAAGATGTGTTTGACACGACATCACACTGGTTATCTTCAAGACATCGATTTTCTTTAAAATTCACGATGTTTACGTGTGAGTGTCGTGTCTGCAGTCTGTGCTTCTTCATAGTTTTCAAGAGACAGTTTCCTTTCGGAAATTTTTAATTACGTCCTACTATTACTGTATATGGAGTAGCATAGCATCGGGGCTAGTTATTCCTAGTTGATAAGCTCCAAACAGTGGCTAGCTAGTCATAACTGTTATAGTAGATATTAGATAGTTATATTTCAGTTATTTGGCCATAACAGAGACTGGGTTAGTTAACAGTAATATGGAGTAGCATAGCATCGGGGCTAGTTATTCCTAGTTGATAAGCTCAAAACAGTGGCTAGCTAGTCATAACTGTTATAGTAGATACTAGAGAGTTATATTTCAGTTATTTGGCCATAACAGAGACTGGGTTAGTTAACCTATGTCAAACACAGTTAATACTTGTAGTAATAACCTATGAAGCACAGACACCCCGAAAAAGACACTGATACTGACACAGCGATACCCCGGTAATAATTTAAAAAAATAAATAAAATAAACGTAATCACAAGTGTCAGTTCCGGTGTCCGACACAGACACGGACACACCTTTTTTCAGAAGTGTCGGTACTACTGAGGTACTATCTGCGAATGCAAGAGCAATTCAGTCTTTTCTATCATTTTTCTCACAAACACTCCAGCATCAACTTCATACAATCATACACCTCCCAACATCCTAAATTCCCACAGAAACTAAAATATATGGTGTGTGTGATTGTCTAAGATAATATCCAATACTAATAAAAACATATAACGGATAAAAATTCATCAAATATTCACATGACAAATTTCAACATTATAAGCTCCAATCATGAAAGCCAAACAGAAAAAACTAAGACATGAATGATATACCTCCTGATCGGACTTTTCATTTTCAAACTTGGGGTAGAAAGTTGCTCTTATTTGTGCATGTCCATAAGTGGAATTATCAACAGTAAAATTCTCCAACAGATTACCGCTAAACAACTGACTCAAAACAGCACTACCACTACTTTTCTGAGTTGAAGCCACGTCAACACCAACGCCTGAACCGCCAACCTTCCCTTTACCCACAGGTGTGCTTTCAACTTTAGTCACAGCGGCTTCTCCACTAACAGTTCCATAAGATTTCGGTTTCCAAATCGCCGATGAACCTTGAGAATTAATCACCTTAATAGCATGCTGAACCTTTTGCACGCTATTTTCACCAATATGAACTCCAGAAAGTTTGTTAGTAACGGTTTCCGCATCTCCAATAGACGACACTTGCGGTTCAGTTTTTGGTTTCGGTTTCCATCTTTGTTCTCCACTTGGCTGCAAAACAGAGAAACAAATTCAGTATTCAGAAAATTAAACATTAACACCGATCATCGGAATAATACATGTGCGATTATCGTGAACGATTTCTCAAATTTCAGTTCCTACGGTACTAATGCGAATGATGAACGATAATCGAATTCACGAGAAATGAAAAACGGAATCGAGAATGAGTACCTGATTGCGAAGCATTGTTAGTAGTGAGGGAGATACGGTCAAGTAAGGGTGAGAGAACCGAAGGAAAGGGAAGGTTGTAGATTTGAAGGTAGAGAGAGAAGAAGAAGAAGGCAAAATGTGAGAGAGATTGCAGAGTAGTCTTTGCGGTGCCGACATTCAAGGGGTGGCGGAGAGGGCACAGAGAGAGCTCCACACGACGGCAAAAGAGCCTCTATGAACGGCGGCAGAGCATATCATTAACGCCGGGATGAATGATATGTATTACTAATTCTTAGTTCTTTATTCAAACTAGCGATAACCCTTTGATTTAAATTTATGAAAGATTGTAAATTTATAATAAGGGTAATGTTAACTTAGTGCCCTTGGGGCACATGTTAAAAAACCCAAAAATAAAAAATTTGTATGGAATAAAACAATAAAATCATTAATTATAAACTTGTATTAAATTTAATATATAATTTTCAATAAAATTTTATCATATTTATCTCTTAACTTGTGTTCCAAAGACACAAATTAGCATTACCCTTATAATAATCAAAAGGAACAAAACCGAATAGAATCGATTCCCTAGCTTAGTTCATGAAGTAAAAAAAAAAAAGAATAAGGAAGAGGAAAAGAGACATACCCAGAAGAAGAATTGCAGTGAGATCTGTGTTGGAAGCAACTGGAAAAAAGATGGAAAGGAATAGAGACGAAACGAGAAACGCAGCAGTCCCTGCAGTGTGCAGTTGTTGAATGTTGGTGGTGTGGTGCACGCGTCAGTTGTGAACTTGTAATTGTTTTTATTTTTTTTATTTATTTATTATTATTATTATTACCGGCATGTGTCCGTTTTTTTTAATAAATACATGCGTCAAAAATATAAACACGTATTTTCTATTAATTTTAATTTTAATTTAAACTATTTATTCAATAAATTTTATGATATGAACTTCTTTCTGTTTTTAGTAGAAATTCAAAAATTATAAATCTATCTCTCTCTAAAAAAATATGAGTCTATCATATAAGAAAATTCGGTGTTCTTAAAAATCCCTAATTACCCTTTTTACTCCATAATCATCCACGTGGCATGGTTTAACATCTAACAATCAATTTTATTGTTTTAACATTCATAAATGCAATAAATTCCAATCTATAATATAGGAAAACTGACTCCTTCCACTTCCAAACGGTTATGCTATTTTTTTTGGGATTTCACATTCAATACGGTTTCTAGAGTTATGCGTACCCCATTAATATTTCAAACCCCATTAATCTTTCAACCCTCCCAATAGTTATGCGTACCCCATTAATATTTAAACTGTCCAACAGTTAAGCGTGTAATATTTATAACCCTCCATACATTTGATTTGAAGCAATGAGGATTTTTTTTAATTCTTTTGTGTAACATAATAATCTGAAAAAGACTTTGAGATGTTTTCTCCTCACTCCGAATAGGTTGTTGTTGAAGGCCCTCAACCTAAAGAAGGTTTTTTTTTAGTCTTTCAATTTTAGAATCTTGCATTTTGAATATTTATTAATGATTTTTACGGTTCAGTTTTTATTTATTTATTTTTTTGTTTGATTTGATTTAAAATGCGGTTTGATTCAAAATGTGGTAATGGTTTAAATTGAGTTATATAATATATAATGTTTCATTGATTTTGAGATTGTGTCGATTATTTTAAGAGATCAGATCATCCGCTTAGAGACGACAGATTGCAGTCACCATCATAGAGGAGCTTATTTTGAATTTGAATGTTGTTTTGGAAATTTGTTTTTTAATTAAATTTTTGCTGATGGGATCTCGGGAGGATATTAGAAGATTGTTCATGTTTCTATCGTAGTGCTATGTATTATATTCACTTTTTAAAATATGAAAAGTTTGTTTAATTAGATTTTTGCTGATGGATCTTCAGAGGATATTAGAAGATTGTTCACGTTTCTATCGTAGTGTTATGTATTGTATTCACTCTTTAAAATATGGAAAGTTTAATATATATATATATATATATATATATATAAACTATTATATTAAAAAATATCAATAAATTAAATAAATATAATAAATTTATTGAATATATATTTTTTAAATATTTAATCACAAATTAAGTGGTGCTTAAAATACGGTAGAGTATATATTTTAAATAATCTTTATTTTAAAATAAATTTTTTTGAGAAAAATAACAAAAATAATAATACATTTAATATACCATTAAATATTTTTTTTGTTTTTAATATGCATCATATAACTCTCATTGAATGCATTTTATAAGGAATTAAATAAAATGAGTCAAATATAACTCTCATTGAATACATTTTGTAATTAAGAATTAAATAAAATGAGCCAAATACTAAAACCGAGTCAAATTTTCATATTTAAATTTTCAAATTGATTTGTTTAGGTCTATTAATTTGTCTATATTTAGCATTTTATTAATGTAATAGCGTAAAATCTACGAAATAATAATATTATATACATTTGATTTGTTTCCTTTTTTTATTCTTTTTACTTTTAAATGATAATAAATTTGTTAGTTTTTTAATTTTATAAAATTTTCTAATATCTACGTATATTTCATTTTTCTATTTTAAAATATTAAATATTACATTCAATTAAAAATAAATTATAAAATATTATATAAAAAGTGATTTAATATAAAAAAAAAATATAAACAATGTTACTTTTATAAACGGGGAACAAATGTTTTTATAAATAAAAATAATATTCAAATATTGCCACCTAATTTTTTAAAAAATAACCGTATTAGTTATAAAAAATTAATTATAATAAATTAAATTAATTATGATAAATATTACTCTAATTTTTTGTACACCCACTTTTTACTCCCACTTAATTTCTTTGCAATGAAAATCCAATTGAAAAAGTCAATCATATTAACTTTAATCAATCATATTTTTTTACATAAATAATTTTAATCAATCATATTAAATATGTTTTTTTTTTGGAAAAATTTATCATTTAATAACATCAAATTATGGAACTAAATATATTTTTAATCCTCTACATATACAAATTGAATTAATATTATCTTCAATTAACAAAAATATTAAATTACTCAATTAGTTTTAAACAATTATAGTAAATAGTTATTTTTCTACCATACTATTCAACTCATACACAACTCACCTTATTATTTTTTAATATCTTTTAAAAAGAAGGTTATGTTTTTGTTTAATTTTGTTTAGTGACGAGTATAAACAAATTTTTCAAATCTTTCATTGGGCTTATTATCAAATTAATTATATAATTATTACTCTAACTTTATTGTTTATGTCAAAATATTTATTTATTTAATATTCTTTAATAACCTTTAAATAAGTTTTAAATAATATAGACTATAATTTTATTTTTATTTTATATGAGATTGTGATTTTGTTTAAATAATTAAGAAAAATATTTTCACAATTATTATATTATAAGTTACAATATGTAAAAACTTTATAAAAACAACTATATATTTATAAACGGGAATAAGATATTTTATTACTATACATAAAATAGTGTAGAGAGTTTTTAATCTATGAGTTGATAGGAGAATCACATATTTTATTGGCGTGAATTTTTAAAATATATATAGACAAAAGATAATCAATTTGTATAATTAAATCAATAATCATACAAATTTTTTTGGTACAAAATAAATATACAATATAAATACTAATAGAACGAAACATAAGTAATGTATGAATAAATAGTATCAAAATTAAATGATATTTTTTATTGATCATACAATTTGTTTGTCATTTATAAAATTTAAAATTTTAACGGGAGAAGTTTATCAATGATCAATATATATTTATCTATATTTAATATAAAATAATTGATATAGAATTTGAGATGATATTTATTAGATAATTATAGTATATTCATCTTTATCAAAAAGAAAAGACAATTAGATTTTATTAAAAATAATGTTTTTATTAATTAGTGTAAATAAATGAAATGATGTAATAAGTTAAAAATATTTATTGACAAAGAAAAACATTACTACTCATTCACATATGTGTAAATGAATATTTTTCATATGTGTTATTTTTACATGCATAAGAAAAAATTAAAAATGTACTATTGATTTAAATATTTATGTTATAAATTATATTACTAATTGAAATTTATACAAATAAAATAATAATTGCATAATTAAATTCTAGAGAAAATATATATATTGATATGTGAATAAGAGAAATCTATATATCAACGGAAATTTTTTTTACTACTTATCCAAATACGAGAAAAATTTATTATTACTCAAAATACTGGATAATATTTTGATATTGACACATAACATTATATTTTCAAATGTTTAACATATATTGACGAAAAAATATATCTTTCTTAAAAAAATAATAAACTCAGTTGTGTACACAATTTTGTTTTTATTTCAATGTAAATACTAATAGAATGAGGCATAAAATAAGATAGGTGAAATGCATTAAAAATTTAATATTACGAAAGATAATGTATTATATTATAAAAATTCGTAAGATTATAAAATATAGTATTGTGATCTAGAATAAATACATAAGTAATGTATGAATTAAATAGTATCAAAATTATATTATAATATGAAATATTCTTTATATATATATATATATATATATATATATATATATATATATTTATATTTATAATTATAATGATTCAAATATTAAAATTTAAATCTTTAACGGGGTCAAGTTCGTTCAATATGTTTTAGGTAAAATATTCTTTTTGATCCTTTAACTTTCTTTCGGGGTTCATTTTGATCCCTTAACATTAAAAAGTGTCATATTGGTCCCTTAACCTTTCAAAACGTTTCATATTAGTATTTTTTGTCTTATTAGCGACGGAAAAATTCAAAAATCAATCGCTAAATTCGTCGCTAATAAGACGAAAATGACTAATATGAAACGTTTTGAAGAGTTAAGGGACCAAAATGACACTTTTTAAAGTTAAGGACTAAAATAAACCCTGAGATAAAGTTAAAGGACCAAAAATAATATTTTGCCTATGTTTTATTATGTATTAAATATTTATTTAGAAAGATGGATAAATTCATCAATTTTAAACTCTGAAAATTAAAACAAACCTAAGTATACCATATTTATGTGAACATAAAGTTACTGATCAAAATATTAAATATTAGGGGAACATGAAGTTACTAATCAAAATATTAAACATTGACAGGAATATGAAGTTACAGATCAGAATATTGAATATTAAGGACAACATAAAATTACTAATAAAAATATTTAATATTAAAGAGAACATGAAGTTATTGATCTAAATATTGAATATTAACGGGAATATTAAATTACTGATCAAAATATTGAATATTAACGGGAACATGAAGTTACTGATCGAAATATTGAATAATAACGATAACATCTATTTACTAATTAAAATATCTAATATTAACGGGAACGTGACGTTATTGATAAAACTATTAAATATTAACGTGAACATGAAGTTACTAATCAAAATATTGAATATTAACGTGAACATGAAGTTACTGATCAAATATTGAATATTAACAAGAACATAAATTTACTGGTCAAAATATTGAATATGAACGAGAATGTGAAGTTATTAATCAAACTATTTAATATTAACGAGAACATGAAATTATTAATTAAAATATTGAATATTAACGGGAACATGAAATTATTGATCCAACAATTGAATATTAACGAAAACATAAAGTTATTGATCAAAATAATGAATAATAATAGAACAACTTTACTATTGATTTAAATATTTTTGACTATAATTCCAAAATAAAAATAATATTTATATAAAAAATATATATATTATTAATTCAAATATTTTTATATATTGAAAAAATTATAGACACTAATTTATTATCTCTTTTAAAAAAATTTCATTTTATTTTTATTTTATTTTAGGAACAAATACGCGGACCACACCGGTACCCGTGTGAACGCATGGTATCATGAAATAATTTGTGCAAACTTTACATAAAATATGTAATATATAAAAGATGTAATGATATTTTTATAAACATGTTTACAATATTATAAACAATTATCTATAACATTTTTTTTATAAATATTTTCAAATAATTTGCCTTAAATATTTTTATAAATAATTTCAAAACAATTTTTTTAAAAATGTATTGTTCATATCGATTGTATAAATATCATTAAAAAATACCAACCGATGTTCACGGATATTGATTCTATTTTTTTTAAAATATAAATTATATTTTTATATTTATTAATTTTTTATTATTTTTATTTTCTTTTTTCAAATTTTAAATGTAAACAAATGCGTGTCACCGACGGGTTCACGTGCGAAGACACGGATATCCCGCTAGACTATCAAACTCAATTTGAACTTAATATTTGCCACATGGTATAAAAAATAAGCGATTATTGAAAAAAATATATTTAATTTTTATTTTAAAGTAATCAAAATAATTTTAAAGGTGTATAATTGATTTTTGAGTTTGATTACTTTATAAAATGGATTAAACTAAATTTTTTAATTTTTTTATAAAAAGTATATTATTAATATATATCATTAAATACATTTTATTATGTATTAAATATTTATGAAAAATATTGATAAGTTTAACATTTTATTCTAGAAATAAGTCAAATATCAATATTTCAAATTTCAAATTTATTTTCAAAAATCGTTAATTATTTAAAATTTTGTTACTTAATTATTATCTTATTTATACAATTAAATTAATATTTACAAATACTATGTTATTATTTGATATTTTTTAAAACTAAATTATTACAAAAATATTTTAATAAAAAATATCAACAGATATCTGCGGGTATTGATTCTATTTTTTTAAAATATAAATTATATTTACTAATTTTTATTAATCATATTTTTTAACAAATTTTTAAATGTAGATAAATGCGCATCACCGACGGGTACCCGTGCGAAGGCACGGGTATCCCGCTAGTTATTGTTTGAAAAGAAAATACTTTTTAAATGTTAATTTAAAGTAATCAGAAATTAAAAGAATTAAACAATAAATATTATTTTTATCATTAATCACATTCTCATAAACCTTTACACACAAAAAGAAGAAATTGTCAACCTTAAATATCAAAAATAATTAGAACATAAAATTAGCATATAAAACATGAGAGAGAAGAAACTGAAATGTGAGAAGAAGAAAAAATTCAAAAACGAACATGAAATTCATCTTCATGTTGTTATGCATATATTAAAATTTAAATTTCTCTAGTACTGTAAAGTTATCTTTATTTATTAACATCAGTTTAGTTTTAAATTAAAAGCAAAAACAAAAGTAACATAAAAATTGAATTTTTTTTATACATTAAACATTGAATATTTTAAAAATTTTATGATTGAATTCAACATTTTTTAAATAAAATTTAACATGCACGTGATTTCAACAAATCCAAATAGAAAAAAAGAATGAAAATCTAATCATAAATACCTTAATCTTTCTAAAATTTTAGAGGTGAATATATAACATATGCATGTAGAAGTAAGGTATCATATGTCTCAAACTTTTTTTAGTTGTTATCTGCAACACATAGGAAAATGCTAATATGTACAGATACCAATTTCGTTGAAATCAAACGAATGAGATGGTTGCTGACATGGATTCAATTTTAATCCAAAATATAACAATATGCAGCCAAGTATTTTTTACCAAAAGAAATATTATCGTCAACAAAAGAACATATGGTCTCTATATTACTGACAACGTCGTGCATGATGGCGGAAGGCTAATAAGAAGATATCGACTCCATTGTTCCGACGCAACCACTCTGTCATTGTTGCAACACAAGATAACATCATCATTCCAGAACGACGTCGCAAAGATACTGCAGTGATGAACAGTTTGAGACAGTGCAGTGGCGGTGGTGACAATAGACTGTGACTGGAGACACAATGCAGTGGTGGCTGTAATGACGGTGACAGAGATACGCAGCGATGGTGGACAACATATTTTCACTTTCTTATTTCTAAGCCTTCGTCGTTTTGGTGAGAAAAAACCTTTCGTACAGTTGAACATATAAACACCACCATTAAATAAGTGTCTTTGGTTATGTAACTTCTATATACATGTGTAATGTTTTTTAAAACTAAGGAATCAAGTAACCTCTCTTAATTGCTTGGTTCATGTTCAATTTTTATTTAAAAAAATGGGAAGTTAGTGAAGGGTAATTTTGGAAGAAAAAAGGGCCAGACCAAAATCACTTATTCCCTTTATATATTGTTATAGATATTATAAATATTTTTTTTTATTTTGTGAATTCTTAGTTATTTAAATTAAGTATATAAACTATTGAGGATTCTACTTGCCACCCCTAATCGTACCTGGCACCCCCACACAACTAGTGAAAAGACTTAACTGACCCTAAAAAAAAATATTCTCGCATTTTAAAAAAATCGGTAACTACACGAATTTTTCAAAATTACAGGCAATACTGAGAATTACATTGACCCTACCGAGGATTTCAATTTAACAAGTAAGATTTTCCAGTTTTTTTGAAATAACAGGTGAATATTACCGGTAATTTCATAAATCCCAGTATTTTCTTACTGAGAATTTCTAAATTACTGGTAATATTCACCGGTTATTTCAAAAAAATCGGTACTTTTGATTTTTTTGTTTTTCCGGGAATTTCAAATTCCCGGTAGTTATGAAATATTTGTTTTATTTTTTATCTTCTTTTTTTTTTACAGTGAAAACCAGAGGCCGTGATGGTAGCATCGCTGGGAGGGCGCTTGATTTGGCAGGAGGTGGTAGGGGTAGGGCTACAGCTGCTCCTGATGCTAAGTTTGCGCATGTACGGGCTGGACGGGCGGTCCCAACCGATTCACACCGAAAGCGGATGGCCGAGCAGCGAGGGCGTTTCCAGGCACCTCGCGCCGTTAGGCGACGTGGAGGTCTTTCTTCAGTGCAGGCCACAGATGCGGACGTCCCTGTTATTCAGTCGGAGGAGGCTATTGTTGGAGATGTTCCGATGGAGACTGCTGTTAGAGATATGGTAGAGGAGACTGATGTTAGAGTGACAGCTGAGGGTGAGGGTGGGGAGGTGGGTGATGCTGAGGGTACTCAAGAGGCTGCTGGTACAGGAGAGGCTGCTGGTACATGAGGGGTTGAGGAGACCATTGAGACCGATGTCACGGTCCCTTCGACCGAGCCATCGGTACACACTGAGACAGGATTCCCTGGTGGGCCCATAGATACGTCTATGCTTACAGAGTACAGTGAGCATGTAGTATTACGATTATGGCAGGGCCAGGTATATGGTTTTTACGTTTAATTTTAACTTTTGTTTATTTATACATAAATTGTTTATGTATTTACAAAGTCGTATAATGGTTGGTGTCACAAGTACGACCTGTACTGAGGGTCCAGTCACACGGAGGGAAGATGAAGAAATTCCCGAGTATTATTTTCCCTGCTGTTGTGAAGAAGATCGTGGAGGAGTTTGACCTGCTGCATTTTGGGAACTGCTCCCTGACCATGTTGGATACAGAGCTGCTGAGTGCCTTCGTCGAGAGGTGGCACAAGGAGACGTCATCATTTCATCTCCCTTTCAGAGAGATGACTGTGACTTTAGATGATGTCGCCTCCTTGTTTCATCTCCCTATCGGCGGTAGATTCTGGACGGCTCCTAACATGAGTGTGTCCCAGGCACATGCGATGGTTGTTCGCGATCTGTGTTTGTTTGAGGCAGTGGTTGCACAGGAGTTCATCGATACACGAGATGCTCACTTACGCATGTGGTGGCTCCGGGATAGGTATGACGAGCTTGTTGCTGCTAGTAGGTATCAGGCTGCCGCTAGGGCGTACATGATGTATGTAGTAGCATGTACTCTCTTTGCGGACAAGTCTGGTACATATGTGGATGCTCGCTATCTGTGCCTCTTCAGCGATCTCGAGACGCACAACTGGGCTTGGGGTTGTGCAGCTCTGACTCAGTTATATCATGCGCTCGGGGAGGCGATCCGGTTTGAGACGAGGCAGCTTGCTGGGTATCTTAGTTTGTTACAGGTATATCTTAATTCATGTTCTTACTTGTCGTTCTATTTTTTTTTTAATAATACTATTTCTAATTTATTGTTTGTTGTGATCTCAATGTTGGATCTATGAGCATTTCCCTAGGATATGTGATAGGAGGATCCAGCCATATACTTCGACCGAGCCACAGGCGAAGAGGTGGAGGGCGAGGCAGAAACACCCAGGAGGCATAGTTGAGTACAGGAGGAGACTGGATGAGCTGACCATAGAGGATGCCATATGGACACCCTACGATGATCATAGAGCAGTCCGTGAGTCCGAGGAGTCGTCATTATATTCCGGTTATATGAGGTGGGGGACTTTGGTTGCCAGGCACCTGCTAGAGAGATCTTTGCGCCAGTATGGATACATTCAAACGCGACCACCAGTGGTTCCCGATACACCCTCTAAAGGTATTGATCGGTGGTTTCAGACGCACTTCCTCAGTTTCGGTCGTGCCATCGTAGCTCGATCTGCACCTGTTCAGTATCCCTCGCAGTGTGAGGATGGCTACTTGGAGTGGTATCTCACCGTATCACATCCACGCATCACTTCACTGCCGACTGAGGATGCACCTTCTGGGGATGTACCTTCTGGTGTCCATGAGCATGTTGATGACGCACCTCCTCCTCCAGCACATCACCCTGATGACACACAATGCTTTCAGATGATAACAGTGGTGGCTGATGAGCTCATGGGCTTGGTAGACCCTGATGGCAGTATTTCTGCTGGATTGGCTAGGATTGCACACTTAGCTAGTGGGGGGCCTATTTAGTATTATTTGTATTTTCTAGATTATATGTATATTTTTGTATTATATGTATATTATGGCAGAACAATATATTATTATTATACCTTCATTTAAACTCTTACATTGCAGTGATCTTGATTAAACAACTTAAACAAATAAAAACCTAACATTACAACATAATTAATCAATATTAAAAACCTAAACACTACCAGATGCTTCAGGGCGTTTCAGCATCTCCATTATTTCATCAACTGATATTAACAGCTACACATCTAACTCCATCGGACCCCTTGTTAACCTACGGTGAAATGATCTCCACATTTTGATGATGCCTTCATCGTTCTTCAGTTCAATCAGGTTGTATTTCACACTACCATCCCCCCAATCCTTCCGAAAACACCTTTCTATTGTCACCATCAGGCAACAATTCCTTCAACTTCGAAGTCAGGCCGGCAAAGGAGGTTGTGTCATCGGGAAGCATGAATTCGACAGGTCGAGAAGCTCTCTTGAAGTAAACTTCTGTCTTAATAAAAAATGTTGGAATAGCCATTTTTTTTCAGATTTGTTTAACCACAAGACCTAACCCCTATTTATACAAACGTGCATCAATTCTGGGCCACACAAACTGTCGGTGCAATCACAACTATACAAAACTGTCGGCAAAATCTCGACCGTTAAAAAAAAACCCTAAAATTATACCTACAGGGAATTTCAATGGATGTGAAATTCTCGGTACCAAACTGCACTTTTCAGCAATAACCGGATTTTTTAATACATACCGGGAATTTGAAATTACCGATATACCGGTAATTTCAAATGAACTACCGGGAATTTTGATCCATACTGGAAATTTTTTTATAACTTCCGGAAATTTGTTTCGGATATTGCTTGTAAAATACTAAGAGACATTTTTGCCATTATTAAAATATGGAGAGTGTCAGGTACGATTGGGGGGTGACAGGTAGATTTCTCTAAACTATTTAATAGATATTTCTTAATCTTTAGGATAGATAAATTTGAATAATTTAATCTTTACTTTATTTTTTATTTTATTTTTTTGGTACGTAACCTTTGGTAGAAAGGAAAATATATGTTTCAGTATTTTATTGGAATACTGGTGAGTCTTGATTTTTAGATTTTTTTTACCTTGCACTCTTTTGATAGAAAGGAAAATATATGTTTTAAATATTGAGTAGAATATATTTAAAAGACAAACTAGTTCGGATAGAAATTTATTAAAAGTTTATTGCGAAACATATCTTAAAGAAGTCATTCTCGAGTTATTGGAAAATGGAAATATTCTATTGTGAAGAATCACATAAATCTCACATTAATGGACATCCACATTATCAAAACTATTTCTATAAATGATAATCATAAAGAAGTTTTTTTTTTTTTTTGAAAATCTTGGTATTCGGCCTTGCGACCGACTAATCTAAGAGGGACAAATCCCACCGTCCACTAGCGGGGACCTTATTTAAAGCCGAAGCAAAGCTCCGTATGAACTGACCCACACAAGAGTTGATTGCACCCAGTAGGATTCGAACCCGAGACCTTGAGAGGAGCACACTCTCAAGACCCAAGTCTCCACCACTAGGTCAACCCTTGGGGGTAAGAGGAGAAAATGCAGGCATAATCAGTTGAAGAAATCAACACCAAAAGAGAAGTGACTCTATAGTTGCATAAACTATTCAGATTAAATTGTAGTATTACGTAGCAAAGATGGCGAATGAGATGGATTAAAGAGAGAGATGTAAACTCAAAAATTTCGGGAATTTCTTAACACACCACCCAGCCTTCTTAGGCACCTAGCGCGCTGACGAAAATACCCCTGCGTTCCGGATGTGCAAATCCAGACGCACCATTTTTTTAAAATTTTTCAATTTTTTTCGGATGTACAAATCTGGTAAACGTTCGTATTTGCAAATCCGGAACAAAACCTGATGCAGAACACCAAAAATCCAACAATGTTTCTCACATTCATAAAATAAAATCGGGATTACATTGAGAAAATCGCCATGACATCGACAGAAATTTAAATATTACAAGATCAATAGCCCCGTGGACGCTTGCACATCTCTAATATGTCATCGACAGTTCTTCGGCTTTTAACGGTCGCCTCGAACTCGAGCGGGAATCGTTCTTCGTAGCCCAAAAAAGTTTGCCACATCGCTCTAACATCCTCTTGATTCTTGAGCTTAACAAGGTTGTAAGCGACGTTCCATTCGTTATCAACGGAAGGTGAACGATACTGAAGCTTCGCAACCTTCTGTTTGTCTCCGTAAGGTAGGAGATGTTCGATGTCGTCAATGATCTCGCCGATGGAGGTGTCCCTCGTTAACTTATACTTGCGACCGCGTGTTTTGCCGTCGGTGTAGGAGACAGTTGCGACATACCAATGAATCTTGATATCATACAATTGAGACATTTAGTGTTTGTGTGAATGATATCAAATGAAACCCCTAATTTATAGAAAAGTTAGGGTAAAGTTATATCTGCCTAAGTTCGTTCCGGATGTGCAGCTCCGGACAAACCCTACAAATATTGGTTCCGGATGTGCTCATCCAGAAATTTCCCGGATCTGTAAATCAGAATGTTTTACTGATACAATTTTAAAACAGAATTGAACAGCTTATGCAACCACTTGGAATACTTTCAGTGCAATAAAATTCGTAAGTGTATTAAAAAGACATATGGATAAAAATACAATATATTTCACTTCAATAATGTACATTGTGTCGTATGATTATACGAAAGAGTTAAAACAAAATTCTCCGTCTAAATCTATTGGAGCTAGAACTTTCAATTTTTCCGCATTTGATGCCTTTTCAATTGCGTGCAATCTTTCGAATTCAAGCATCCTTTCTACAAAACTATCCGGCCAAGACTCGGCAATTGCGGTTGCATGCGTCGCCCATTGCGGTGATTTAGGTGGTACCGGGCATCCGGGTTTCAAGATAACTTGTACGAAATGTCTTGATTTCGCAAGCCATTCGATACACATGATGCGATCATTTGGATTCGACGGAGGTGCGGTGTGGAGTGGAAAAAAGGTTTCTGAAAATCCGTATCTCGTCAAGTCGATACACACCATATCGTAGGCGCATGCTATAAGATGACCCATCTCGGGGAAGCTCATCCATTTCGATACCGGTGTCGGACCACTCAACCACGGAACAAGTGACTCGTGAATCTTGTTGTAATTTTCTTGATTTTCATAGAGACGCGAGTATGCTTCTTTATGCGTCTCCAACTCTAGGATAAGTTAATGACGTACAAGTGCATGACCTTCCTCTCCTTTATCGAGTAGTGCCGACACGGCTCGGTAACCGCAATTACCATCCCCTACAACATCGATTATAGCGTCGATATGCTTGTGCATAAAAACCGGCATCTCGTCAATAAAGGAAATCATACGTGTAGTTGGAGTTGGAGTCGGAGTCGAAACTCGTGGAATCGGTGTCGAAGCCGGTTTGGAAATGCGAGCTCCTTTCATGACACTTTGTAAAGATTTAGGAGTCGGATAGTCCGAAAAGATTTTGTCAACGTGTTCATAATACGAAGGAGACCGAGTTGTTGAGTTGTCATTTGGTGTAGGCTTCAACTTCTTCGGAGCACCCTTTGTCTTAACCGGTTGAGACGACGGTATCATTACGGTTGTTTCGGGGAAGGCAATCTTCCTCAACTCTTCTTTGATGTGTAGCTTCATATTGTCGTCGGCCTTCGAAAATCTCTTTTGAATCTGGAAGCAGCGTAACTTATTTTTTCAAAAATGTAGATTGATAATGTGAGCAATGTAGTGGATGAAGTTCAATGTTTACCTGAAATTCAGGCTTTCTTTGCTCCCTTTGATTTGTTGCACCAAAAATTTGAACTTTTTGAGTGAGAAATGGGATTGATGAAGTAGGGTTTTTTGAGTTGGTGAGAGTGAGTGTAGTAGGAGAAATGTTGAGAATGGGAAGGGGGAGTGATCATGCAGCTTCAAATATATCGTTTTTTTTATATACAGATCCGGAGGTCTTCCGGATATGCACATCCGGAACAACTACTTATTTTTTAAGGATACAGTGCGTCCGGATGTGCACATCTGGAATCAGGGAACAAAAAAATAATTTCACGTGGTGCCTAAGAAACTTGGGTGGTGCATTAAGAAACCACCAAAATTTCATAGATGTTTATTTAATAGAAGGATTAACAAAATATGTTGCATCGAGGTTAATGGTTCAAAGCTGAAAGGAGTGGAAAAGATGAAACCTGAGGTATTTCAGCATTTTAGTGACGTATTGAATCCAGAAACATTCAGCGGCCATTGTTGCATTCATTTGATTTTAATAGAGTTGGGGAACTTGATAACCTAGGCTTACTTGTCGAATTTACTAATGAAGAGATTAAGAGAGCAGTTTGAAATTGCAATAGTTCGAAGAGTCTGGGATCGGCTGGAACTAATTTTGGATTCATCAAAGAATTCTGGAATTTGATCAAAGAGAATTTTTTGAGATTTATGATAGAATTCCACTGTAATGGCATACTGGTTCAATAGTGTATTTATTGCACTTATTTCAAAGATATATAATCTAGTGAGATTGAATGATTTTAGGTCGATATCTCTAATAGGGTGCTTATATAAGGTGTTGGCCAAAGAGCCTGCAAATAGATTGGAATGGGTGATCCAAAAAATAATAGCAGCCTCATAATTTGTATTTATGGAAAATAGGCAGGTGGTGGACAGTATATTCACTGTGAATGAGCTAGTTGAAGATGCAAAGAGAAAAGAGAGAGAAACGTTGATGTTCAAGGTGGATTTCGAGAAAGCATATGATTCGGTGGATTGGCAATATCTCGATTTCGTTATGGATAGAATAGGATTTCATGTAAAATGGAGAGAGTGGAATTTTTTATATCTTTGTACAAGTAAGATTTTAGTTCTTGTAAATGGAGTCATACTCAGGAGTTTTGGATCAACAAGGGCCTTAGACAAGGCGATCCTAATCGTCGTTCCTCTTTTTAATCGCGATAGAGGGTTTGAATTTAGTGATGTCAAAAGCAGTTCAGTTGAATAAATTTGAAGGGTAACATTTTGGTCGTGGTGGTATGTCGAATTCTCATTTGCAATATGTTAACGACATATTGGTTGTTGGAGAAAAGAATTGGAATATGTGTGGGCAATTAAATCAAATTTTCAACTATTTGAATTGGTGTATGGTGATTCGGGTTGGGACGTGTAGTGGCAGTGGCCTAGGACAAATATGATACTTGGCACTGAACTTTGGAATTTTGAGTGCTTCTTTAATCAAGATTCACAATTATGGATCAGAGATCGAAGTGCATTTGCAAATAGAAAAATTTTGTCTGGCCCCTTAAATTACAGAGGAGTCGCCAGCTAGTTAGATGGTCAGGTTTTTTGGTTTGGTGTAGTGTTGCTCAGGTCTTCATCAGATTATGTCAATTTGGTGTGGAGCGGGAAGGCAAACTCAGTTAATTGCTCAATTTACTCAAGAGGTGATGATCTTGCTTTTGATTTAATATGGAGAGAAATTAGGCTTTTGACTGCTTCAAAACCAATTATTGCTTCAATGTCTGATGTGGCAACAAGTGGGGGATACAACATGGCAATGGGAGCATGAACTACTGTTGAAGAAAGTCTTACCTTAAATGGTTCAATTGGAGTTATTTGAGATTTAGAAGGGTGCGGCTTAGTGCAGTAGAAATCATGCCCCTACTATTTTACGGTGTGTCTGTGTGGAGAAGGGGTTGGATTGTCTCATTTATTTGGTCTTTATCCCATTGTTTATCTATGGACTGGAATGTTGGAATGTTGTTTTGTTGATTTCCTTCATCTATGTTCTGCTAGTTGCCGCTAGAGAAAAAATTAAGTTATTATCAGGTGGTTTGGTGGAGGAGCGTGTTCTTATTATTATGTTGATAAGAGTGCTTCTTAGTTTTGGGATATGTTGTAACTGGTAGGTTCATTGGCTATCATGCTAGAACTATTTTAACACGCCGTCTCACGCCCAGGATTTGTGTTTTGGACATGAAACTAAATGGTAGGTGGTGCAATGGATCTTAAACGAGGCTCTGATAACATCTTAAGAATATGTGGTTGGGCCTAACTCAACTCTATATTAAGATGAGAATTTCCCTCATTTATAAACACATGTTCATACCATATATTATCCTATGTGAGACTCTTTAACATTCTAAACTTTGGAATCATGTTTATAAGTCTGCTCACAATTTTACAAGTATACTTACAATTCTTTTATTTTTGTAAGTTTTTCATAGATTTTAGTTCAATTTGGCGCATATAAGTTGTTCACTAAAACATAAGAATTTCAAAGGAGCGCTTGAGCTTATGAGGCGGCTACTGCAGAGCCATCATTTGAGGTTAAACTAAAAGATATTCTTAGTTCTATCTGTTCCTATTTATTTCATTTGTGTGTTTGTCGATGAGAGTTAACTAATTATTGCATTTATATTATACTTTACATTTAGTGGTTGTTGTCGCGGTGTGAAAAATACCTGAGTGTCTAAACGCTCGAAAAAGACACAGAGTCGCCACCGATTTTATTTATTCTTAACAAAAGGAAAAATAACGATAAAACCCTAAGTAAAAAGAATAAGATGATCATCGGAATCAAATCGGTTATGCGAGGGGAAGGTATTAACACCCCTCACATTCGGTATACCCAACGTGAACCTCTTAATAGGCTAGGGTTGAAAGTTTTTGTTTAAGGAATATTTGCAATGTTATGTTTATTTATTAAAAGGGATATTTAAAAATATTTAAAGAGGGAAAATGTTAGTTTTTTATTATTGCGCTCGCCAGGGTTTCAAAACCTTGTGCCTATGTATTCCCAAAGTGCGATGAGAAACTCGAAGCTTCACAGTTCGTGTAAAAAAAGGTTTGTGGGTTGGTTGATTTTAGAAAATAGTATTAGATCGTATTTTGGCGGTTAAACATCTACCTTTATGCTCGCACGATGGAGAGTTAGGCATTGCTTGTATTAGCGTTAAATGAATCAGACTATTCTTTTATGAAAAAGTTTGTTCTAATTGCACGGGGACAAAAAATATTTGATGAGTGGGTGTTAATTTTAATTATGAAAGAAAGCTTTTGTTTTTTCTTTTTTTTGGTGATTTGATTAAATATGCTAAAGAAAATGAAGGAAATAATCTTTATATTATTATGCTAACTAGTAACTAACTTGTGCGTTCGCACGGGCATGTCTGTTCGAGGATTTTATGTTATGAACGTATAATTGTTAATCAAATTGAAAAAATTGGTAAAATTATAAATATAAATATGATTGAAATTAAAATTTTGTATTGGTAAGTGATCGTACCTGGATCAGACAATATCTGGTGGCCAACAACGTCGTCCGGGCTTCAGCTCCGGTGAGGTCGAAAGACGGCCGGGGGGGGGGGGTGTACCTGCAAGGTACTCCGACGCTCAAGTAAGGTAATGGTCAGAGAATAATAGCAAGTACAGAGGTGAGAGTAAGAAAGTATGTGTAACCTGGCCCTCTCAAGTGAGAGGGTATTTATAGAGAGCCCCCAGCACGGGGCCAACGGTCAATAGCACTTGGCTGGATCGCCAGGCCCAATCCAAGTAACTACCAGGGCTTACGTGGCGTAGTGAAGACCAGCACATGGTCTTCGCCCTGGGGTAACCGCTCCTAGATCTCCGGAATTAGAGCAGACCGATTCCATCGGGAGTGTGCGGTTACATGAGAACGTGTCCTCGCGGGGAAGAGTCTTGCGTGTCGGGGAGAGACATGTCCTCGCGGGGAGGACTCTTATGTGCAGAAGGAGATGGCTCCTCGCGGGGAAGGAGCACCTGAGTGTCGAGGAGGGGTGAGCTCGGAGAGGCCTAGCGCCTCTGCCCGATGCTCTATGTCGCGTATGCCCGAACACCGCCGAGGTGTGGCATGTGCCCGACACTGTTGAAGTGGCCTGTGCTCGACGCTGGTTGTGATAAGAGGCCTTTGTTGGGCCACCCCAGGATGTGTGGGTCGGGCCTGCTCGATTGAGGAGCAGGCCCTGGCCAGTCCAGAATAGGAGCCCCCAAGTCGCTGCTCCAAGGTGTCGGAGTAATGACTTAAGGTCCAGCTATGTCGAGGACCTATCCAGCCGGGGAAAAGACTCTACACGAGGAACAGTTGGTAACACGGGCAGAAGCAAGTAGATTTGCTCGCGTTGGACCGGCCGCAGATGGGCGATGTCGCGGTGATACGAGGAGTCTGAACCGAGGTGAACGAAAAGGCGTGTTGGGGAATGAAAAGACGTGCCTGGGGAAGCGTGTACTATGTGTCACCCCTCATCATTGCCTAGGGCGGCTACGCTAGGGTAGCGTAATCGATTGCCTAGGAAACCCTCGAGTATCATGAGGAGCCTATAAAAGGGTTGAGTTCGTGTCAGTTGCACGTTTCCAGCTTTTTCGCTCCCCTCTTCTTTCTATCTACGTCGTTGCTCCGCCGTCGTTCACTGCCGTACGCCGCCGTATCTTCTGCTCCGGTCAAGTTTCCGTCACCGTTCCAAGTAAGCTTCTGATCCCCTTCTTTTCCGTCTTACTTTCTATTTGCGGTTTTTTGGTGAACCGATGACGTTCCCGGTAATCCCTTGAGTTCCGGCTGGGAACGGCGGGACGTTCCTAGGGTTCCTGTAGGATTGGTGGAGGCTTGGGATGAATACCCTGAGGACTCGATGAATGCCCCGAGGACTCGATAAATACCCCCAGGACATGATATGAATGACACGGGGAAACGATATGGGAGGGTTGGAGACCCGAAAAAGGGAGGGGCAGCTCACCGTGTCCCCGAGCATTTTCTTTGCTCTCGCTGCCCTTTCACTTGATTGGCGGTGGAAGGGTGGACTTGGTCGCGGCCAACAAATTCACCTATTTCCTCTGCTTTTCAGGTAAAAAATGGTCGTGAGGGTTCCGGGGATTCTCCAGATAGATACTGAACCCGACGTGGATGGGCCCGCTCAGATTCCTGGGGAGGAGCTCGTGCGTCCGGCCGCTGACTGGGCCGGGGAGGAGCCTCTGCGCATAAAGTCGTATTTCGCTAGCGATGACACGGACGTTTTCGCTTTCGTCGAGGACGTCCCAGAGGGCGAAGAGGCGAAGTGGACGGTTTTTCAACCTCGGGCACACCACCGCATATGCTCGAATTACCGTGGGTTGAGGTTCCCTATGTACGAGTTTGCCTTCAAAGAGGCCGGTATCCGTCGCCCCTTCAACAACTTTCAGTTGGGGGTTTTCAACCGTCTGCACTTGGCGCCGTCTCAGCTTCACCCAAACGCGCTTGCCGTCCTGCGGGCCTTTGAGATCGTGTGTGACTATCTCAAGATCGGGGCCACTCTCACGCTCTTCTTCCGCGTCTTCCACCTCCAACGTTCAGTGGACCATGGGCGGCACAGTTGGGTCTCTTTCAAATAATCGAGGAAGTTGTTCAAGGCGTACTCGGATTCGATTAGGAATTTCAAGGATAAGTTCTACTATGTCATGCCCGCGACGCACGAGGTTGTGGGTACGCTCTACGACATTGTGCCCGATGGCTCCGGGAAGGAAAGGTTTGTATCCAAGTGTCCCCTGGAGTGGGAGGATGCGCATTTCGCGCTCGACACGGTAGGATTGGCGGAGGCTTGGGATGAATACCCCGAGGACTCGATGAATGCCCCGAGGACTCGATAAATACCCCGAGGACATGAGATGAATGACACGGGGAAACGATATGGGAGGGTTGGAGACCCGAAAAAGGGAGGGGCAGCTCACCGTGTCCCCGAGCATTTTCTTTGCTCTCGCTGCCCTTTCACTTGATTGGCGGTGGAAGGGTGGACTTGGTCGCGGGCAACGAATTCACCTATTTCCTCTGCTTTTCAGGTAAAAAATGGTCGTGAGGGTTCCGGGGATTCTCCAGATAGATACTGAACCCGACGTGGACGAGCCCGCTCAGATTCCTAGGGAGGAGCTCGTGCGTCCGACCGCTGACTGGGCCGGGGAGGAGCCTCTGCGCATAAAGTCGCGTTTCGCTACCGATGACACGAACGCTTTCACTTTCGTCGAGGACGTCCCAGAGGGCGAAGAGGCGAAGTGGACGGTTTTTCAACCTCGGGCACACCACCGCATATGCTCGAATTACCGTGGGTTGAGGTTCCCTATGTACGAGTTTGCCTTCAAAGAGGCCGGTATCCGTCGCCCCTTCAACAACTTTCAGGTGGGGGTTTTCAACTGTCTGCACTTGGCGCCGTCTCAGCTTCACCCTAACGCGTTTGCCGTCCTGCGGGCCTTTGAGATCGTGTGTGACTATCTCAAGATCGGGGCCACTCTCACGCTCTTCTTTCGCGTCTTCCACCTCCAACATTCAGCGGACCATGGGCGACACAGTTGGGTCTCTTTCAAACAATCGAGGAAGCTGTTTAAGGCGTACTCGGATTCGATTAGGAATTTCAAGGATAGGTTCTACTATGTCATGCCCGTAACGCACGAGGCCGTGGGTACGCTCTACGACATTGTGCCCGATGGCTCCGGGAAGGAAAGGTTTGTGTCCAAGTATCCCCTGGAGTGGGAGGATGCGCACTTCGCGCTCGGCACGGAGGACTACCTCGTGAAGCCTGGCGAGCTGTCAGAGGAGGACAAAAGAGCGTACACCACACTGGTCGAGTACGTCAACAATTTTAACCAGGCAAAGTGCGTAGGTAGGGATGGAAAATACCTCCTCGACTCTCGGGGAAGGGTTGTGACTACGACTCGTTACATAAACACCCGGGGTCTCCTTGAGTGCAAGTCTCCCGATGAGGCCAAGAGGTTCTTAGGTAGAAACTCCTCGTCCTGTTCGGGCGTCCGTTTAGTTTTGTTTCTTGGTGCTGACTGTTTTCATGTTTTCTCTTGCAGCTCAAATGTCAAACGCCACAGAGCGTATTCTAAAGTTGGCCGCTGAACGGGCCGCTGAATGGGCACCTAAGCGAACCAAGAGCCAGGTTCGGGATGTTATCCAGGCTGCGACGTTGACTGGGACGACGAGTGGTCGGCATCTCCGCAGTGTACCAGTCTCCTCCTCTGGAGAGCACCCCTGCTAAGAAAGCGAGGACCGAGGGACCTTTCCTCGTGGATCTCGTGGACCCTGCCTCACCGGAGAAGTTTCTGATGCCCGCCTGTCACCTTCAGCGGAATTTCTTCGGGGGCAGCCCCCTGTCATTGCTGATGCCGAGGTGAAGGCAGTTCTGGGAATGGACGGTGCGGCCAGGAGAGAGTCGCTTGTTGAGGATCTTGCGGCCATGATGCGAGTCTTCGAGTCTGCCTTGATATTGAATGATGGGGCCCTCTCTCCCTCCGAGTTACAAAAGTTAAAGGATGACTACACTGCCCTCGAGAAGGAGAAGGACAAGGTCGCGACTGATCTGTAAAAGGCCCAGGCCAAATGCAAGGACTATGCCAACGTCCTTCGCGAGCTGAATGAGGCCAAGGTTGCACTGAAGGCGACTCAAGAGGAGCGCGATCGCTTTTGGACCAGGATTGAAGAATTAGAAACCGCTGTCCGTCCCGCAGAGAAAGAATCTGCCGAGGAGAAAAGCTTCGTCGACCGTGCGAGCCTGATCGCTAAGATTCGGGAACTTCAGCAAGATAGTCTGGAGGCCTCGAGATAGGCTTTAAGAATGCAGTGGAGTAGGTCGGTGCTAAGAATCCAGGAGTCCAGCTTGTGCTCGACAGAATCAGCATGTTCCTTCGTGTGGTCGATGGCAAGTTGGACCTGCCAGAGGAGGAGGAAGAAGAAGATGGAAGTCGGGTCGAGGATGAGATCGCCGTCTAGCTCTTTTGCTTGTTTGGCCTGTGTGCCGTTTTTTCTTTGTAATGATTTGTGCCCGGCCTGTGTGCCAGGGGATTTTGATACCTTTGTAATACCTGTACACTGGGCTTCTGCCCGCTTTAATGCATTTTTGTTTATCTGCTAGTGTGTTATTTGTATGGTTTTAATTGTGTGTGATGTTATTGCATTAGCCGTACTTTGTTTGTTTTTTGTCTAAGTAATAGACTTTGGGGATTTGCTCGACTTTGATAGCCCCTGACCGCGTGGAGAGCTGGTCGGGTGGTCGGAGGCGTATTCCGACCTTCAACGAGGCTAAGAGCTCGATCGAGGTCTTAGCTTCGTGGCGTGAACTTCCCATCGCGAGTTGGGTGTTCTGCCTAATTGGTACAACGACAGCGGAGCTCGATCGAGGTATCCCCGTCGAATCAAAAGTCCTCGCGAACACACAACGCGGTCTTCGATCATCGTGTTCTGTATAGGGGTGTCGCGCTCGTACCTTAGTGCGTCCCAGTAATCGCGGTGTTCGTGAGTCGCGGGCAGTGCTTAACTGTAGTATTGTTTAAGCTTTTAAGCGTTCCATGGTTGACAAAGTTCTTCCCCGTGCAGATTTTCTAGGAAGTAGGCTCATGTCCCCGTTCGCGGCGAGTTTGCCTTCTCGCGAGTCTTTCTGGTTCCTTCGTAGGACGAGGGTGCCTACTTGAAAATCATGTTTGATGACTTTGTCGTTATAACGCAGTGTTATTTTCTATTTTAGTGAAGCTTCTCGGAAAGAAGCGCCCGAACGTGTCTCCTCGACGAAATCGAGTTCTTCCCTCAGGGCTTCGTTGTTCGCGTCTCCGTCGAGGGGGGCTTCCGTCCTCCTCGAGGGTTCCCTGATCTCCACGGGGATCATCGCTTCCATTCCGTAGGTTAGACGAAAAGGGGTCTCCCCGGTCGTGGAGTGCGGGGTTGTCCGGTAGGCCCAGAGGACGATGTGTAGCTCCTTGACCCACCGTTGTTTGGCGTCGCCTAGTCGACGTTTCAATCCTCGGAGGATTACTCTGTTCGCTGATTCAGCCTGCCCGTTCGTTTGGGGGTGCTCGACCGACGTGAAGTGCTGCTTCGTGCCCAGCTTGGTGACGAAGTCTTGGAAGTTCCTGTCAGTGAACTGTGTTCCGTTGTCGGTGACGATAGCTTGGGGTACGCCGAATCGGGCGAGGATGTTTCGCTTGTAGAAACTCAGTATGTTGAAGGCTGTGATTTTGGCCAATGCTTCCGCCTCAATCCACTTCGTGAAGTAGTCTACCCCGACGATGAGGTATTTGTTTTGATATGACCCCTGGACGAAAGGCCCGAGGATATCCATCCCCCACCACGCAAACGGCCACGGGGAGGACAGTGTTTTAAGCTCGCTAGGAGGTGCAAGGTGCATGTCCCCGTGTCGTTGCCAACTATCGCACTTCTTGACGTGTTCCTTGGCGTCCTGCTGCATGGTGGCCCAGTAGTACCCTGCTCGAAGCGCTTTACGGGCTAACGATCGTCTGCCGAGGTGCTGTGCATTGATTCCTTCGTGGATTTCCTGGAGGATGTCGGGGACCTTGGTCTCCTCGACGCATCTGAGGAGGAGGATAGAGAACCCTTGCCGGTACAGCTTGTCCCCGACGATCGTGTACGAGCATGCCCGCCGCTTGACCATTCCAGCTTCCTTGGGATTTTCAGGCAGTTTGCCTGTCGTGAGGTACTCGTACACGGGGGTTATCCAACAATTGCTATCACCAATGGCGTTCACGTCCGCCACTAGAGCGGGTTTGTCGATGCTCGGCCGGGAAAATACCTCTTGTATGACGGATTTGTTCCCGCCTTTCTTCTTTGTGCTTGCCAATTTGGACAAGACATCTGCTCGGGCATTGTGCTCGCGGGGGATGTGAGTTACTTCTGCGGAGGTGAACTTTTTCATCTTTTCTTTCACCAAGGCCAAGTATTCTATGAGATTGTCGTTCTTGGCTTGGTACTCTCCTCGGACTTGCGAGGCCACGAGCTGGGAGTCGGTGAAGAGTTTGACCTCCTTGGCGCCGAGATCCTCGGCCAGCTGAAGTCCGGCGAGGAAGGCCTCTTACTCCGCTTGGTTGTTCGACATCGGGAAGGATAGTTCGAGGGATACCTCGATCAGGATGCCTTCCTCGTTTTCGAGGATGATGCCCGCCCCGCTTCCCTTCGGGCTGGATGCTCTGTCGACATAGATCGTCCACTTCTGGGATTCGTTGGTCGAAGGTTCCGAGACGGTCATCTCCGCTACAAAGTCGGCCAGTACCTGAGCCTTCAGGGCTTTCCTCCCTTCGTATTGGATGTCAAACTCGGCGAGTTCGAGCGACCACCTGAGCATCCTCCCTGCCATGTCCGGTCGTCTAAGGAGCTGCCTTATAGGCTGTTTGGTCCTTACAACGACAGTGTGGGCAAGGAAGTAGTGGCGCAGCCTCCTGGCCACGGTGATGAGGGCCAGGGCGACTTTCTCTATCTGCTGATACCTAAGCTCGGGGCCTTGGAGGGATTTGCTCGTGAAGTAAATTGGCTTTTGCCTGTCCGGGGTTTCCCGAATGAGAACGGCGCTGACTGCTTCACTCGTGATTGCAAGATACAAGAAAAGTGTCTCCCCGCCCTCAAGCCGTGAGAGGACCATGGGTTGCGATATAACTTGTTTCAGGTGGAGGAGTGTCTGCTCGCATTCTTCGTTCCACTCAAACTTTGCTTTTTGTCGAAGAAGTTTGAAAAATGGGAGTGCGTACTGTGCAGACTTGGCGACAAAGCGAGAGAGAGCGGTGAGCATCCCGTTTAATGATTGTATCGACTTCTTTGAGTCCAGAGTAGGGATCTCGGAAAAAACTCTACACTTGTCGGGATTGGCTTCGATTCCTCGCTCTGTGAGGTAAAAGTCGAGGAACTTACCTGCCCGAACGCCGAAGGTGCATTTGTCGGGATTGAACCTCATGCGACATCTCCTCGCCGTGTCGAACACCTTCTTGAGGTGCGCGGCGTGGTCGACTTCTTCCGCGGATTTGACAATCATGTCATCCATGTAGACCTCGAGCATGTCGCCGATTTCAGCCCAGAAAACCTTATTCATCATCCGTTGGTAGGTCGCACCGGCGTTCTTCAGACCGAAGGGTATCACGTTATAATAGTAGTTGCCCGACGCGGTCATGAAAGCCGTGTGCTGTTTGACGACCTTGTCCATGGGAATTTGGTTGTATCCCGAGTAAGCGTCCATGAAGGATAATAGTTTGTAACCTGCAGAATTGTCGACCAGTTGGTCGATGTTAGGCAAGGGATAGCAGTCTTTTGGGCAAGCCTGGTTAAGATCAGTATAATCAACGCACATCCTCCATTTTCCATTATTCTTTTTAACAAGTACAACATTAGACAGCCAGGTTGTGTACCTGGCCTCCAAAATAAAATTTGCCTCTAGGAGGTCTTTTACAGCTTTTTCAGCAGCCTCCGCTTTTTCGGGGGACTACTTACGCCTACGTTGAGCTATGGCCCTAGCGGCCGGATCTACTGCGGGCTGATGGCAAGCCACGTCGGGGTTCAGGCCAGGCATCTCGGAGGCGCTCCACGCGAACAGATCAGCGTTCTCCCTGAGACATACCTTCAGCTGCTCCTTCGCCAGGTCGGGGATCCCGGTGCCAATCTTCACGTTACAGTTTGGGTCGTCCCCGAGGGCAACGAGCTCAAAGTCTCCGTCGGGGATGGGGCGCACTAGGTGGTGAGGCCGCCCGTTGTTTTCCGCCTGGGGGTTGAGGTCCTCTGTCCTGTCCTCTTCGTGCTCGTCCATGAACCTACTGTCGAGGTCGACCGTGTTGACGGGCGGGAGAGGTCTCTGCACGGTGTCCGTGGATGGCTTTGCTCCGGTCTTGGGCTTGGTGCCGATGGAACTCATGCCTTTGATCGCAGCGTCGAAGCACCTCCTGGCCGCGTCTATGTCCCCTGCATCGTAACTACACGTCCCCTGGTCGTGTAGTACTTCATCTTGAGGTGAACCGTTGATGACACTACGGTGAGTTTGGCCAGGGTGGTCCTCCCGAGGATGCAGTTGTAGAGGGATGGACATTCGACCATCAGGAAGCGGATCTTCACCTGTCGGGCAGTGTCTTCAGCCCCGAACGTGACCATCAGCTCAATGTAACCCCATGGTCTAGTGGTGGTTTAGTTGAATCCCTGCAGATCTGAAAGAATGTATTGGGTCAGATATCTCTCGTCGAGCTGGAGGGTCCCGAACAGATGGGCATACATGATGTCGACGGAACTCCCCTGGTCGACGAGAATCCTTCGGACGTCAAAATTCGCCATCTGGGCCCTGACCAGGAGGGGGATAGTGGCGTTGGGCGCTCCGCCGGGGAGCTCTTCGAGGTAGAAAGTGATAGGGTTTGATCTCCCTTGCACCTTCTCGAGAGTAGTGGTCTTCGCCGACGTCGCGGACTCCAGTTCGTCAAATTTCCGTTTGATCGATCCGACAGACAGCTTTTCGTAACCACCCCTGGAGATGACCATTGTTTTGGGGAAGCCTTCCCAGGTGCTACGGGCAGAGACGGGGTCCTCGTGGGGGAAGGTCGCCCACATGTTGCGAATTATTTCTTCGCCCTCAATGATTACGGGGACGAAGAAGTCCTCGGGTCGGGTGATGCTGAGGGCAACCTGATGCTGACTCTCGTCGGGGGGAGGTGTCGCCTCCTCGATGTTCTGGGCTTCCCGGGAGCTGGGGCGAGGAGCATCATTCTTTTGGGCATACTTCTTTAAGTGCCCTTCCTTGATCAGAATTTCAATCGCATCTTTGAGATAGATGCAGTCTTCTGTGACATGCTCGTGGCTCCGGTGGAACCTGCAGTATTTTGACTTGTCAACGTTTGATTTGGGGGCAGTGGGCTTCGGAAAGCGGACTCCTCCTTTCACAAATTATGAGTTCTGGCACTCGGAGAGGATACGCGCGCGGGGGGCGTTGAGCGGGGTGTACTCTGTGAACAGGCCAGATGGTCCGCGTGGTTCACGAAACTCACGGGGGCGATTTTCTTTCTTTTTTTCTCCTCCTCGTCGGGGAGGAGAGTCTTCATCTTTGTGGCCGCGGGGGCCTTATTTGCGCCTCGACTCAAGAGCGATCTGCGCTGCCTCGGACTCCTCGAGCTCGATATACGGCTGAGCTCGTTGGAGGAGGTCCTCGAGACGGCGGGGTCTGCGGAGACCCACAGACTTGGCAAAATCAGATCCAAAATGTAGTCCATGGATGATCAGATACTTCTTCATATCGTCGGTCGTATGAACCTCGACAGCTTCTCTGTTGAATCTCTCGATGTAGTTCCGGAGAGATTCGTTCTTCCCTTGGAAGATGCTTTCTAGGGCAGCCTCCGTCTTCGGGTGTCGACGAGAAGCAGTAAAGTGTTTGGTGAAGCGTTGTCTTAGTTGCTTCCAGGATGTGATCGACCCAAGTGCCAAACCCTTGTACCAAGTCATCGCGCCCTTCCGCAAGGTGGTGGGAAATGTCTGCACCTGATGGCTCCTCTGATGTTTCGAAAGTCGAGCATTGCTTCGAAACTTTCGACGTCATCGTCGGGGTCGGCCAGACCGTCGTAGGTCCCTAGCGGTGGGGGTTTCTCCATGCCCGCAGGAATTGGGGCGTTCATGATCTCCCATGATAGAGGGGTCCTCTGGTCGTCGTCGTCGCTTCCGGCTGGGGACCCTGAAGGTGATCGATGATGCCGTGGAGGGGGGTTCCTCGGACGGTTCCTCGGTCCCTCCTCGGTGGGCTTGGACTTCTTGGTAGCTGCGGAGGGCCTGGGTTCCTTTCGAGGCGGGGAGCGATGGCGCTTTTGGGAGATCGCTGGTCGGGGGCGCTCCAGGCGTGGCCGACGGCCCCCGCGCACCGGCGATGGGGTTCGAGATTCATCGGAAGGGGTCCTTCGCGGGGAAGGAGAACGACGAGGTGACGGTGGACGACGATGTCTTCGCGGGGAAGATCGTCGTGCCCGCCCTTGCTTCAGTGCTTCGATTCTGGTGTTCTGGTGTGCGATCAGCTGATTGGTCTGATTGATAAGGGCAAATAAGGCCACGGTGCTCGAATCTGCATTGGGCGGAGGAGCAACTGGCTGGAAGATGGCTTGCTGATCGTCTTGGTGGGTGGCGTTGTAAGCCACGTCTCGGGATTCCGGGGAGGCAGTCTGCCCGTCTCTTACGTCGCCTTCATCGCCGTTGAGGATAGCGACGTCCTCGTGGTGGTTTCCGTTCTCGAGTTGTGCGAGGACGGTTTCCAGAGCTTTGGTAGCAGACGGATTGGCCATGCTGGTGATGAATGAGAGGATTGCTTTGGTTTAACGAAGGAAAAACGGGTAAGCAAAGGGTTCCCACAGACGGCGCCACTGATCGTACCTAGATCAGACAGTATCTGGTGGCCAACAACGTCATCTGGGCTTCAGCTCCGGTGAGGTCGAAAGACGCCGGGGGGGGGGGGGTGTACTTGCAAGGTACTCCGACGCTCAAGTAAGGTAATGGTAAGAGAATAATAGCAAGTACAGAGGTGAGAGTAAGAAAGTATGTGTAACCCGACCCTCTCAAGTGAGAGGGTATTTATAGAGAGCCCCCAGCGCGGGGCCAACGGTCACTAGCACTGGGTTGGATCGCCAGGCCCAATCCAAGTAACTGTCAGGGCTTACGTGGCGTAGTGAAGACCAGCATGTGGTTTTTGCCCTGGGGTAACCGCTCCTAGATCTCCAGAATTAGGGCTGACCGATTCCATCGAGAGTGGGCGGTTACATGAGAACGTGTCCTCGCGGGGAAGAGTCTTGCGTGTCGGGGAGAGACGTGTCCTCGCATGGAGGACTCTTATGTGCAGAAGGAGATGACTCCTCGCGGGGAAGGAGCACCTGAGTGTCGAGGAGGGGCGAGCTCGGAGAGGCCTAGCGCCTCTGCCCGACGCTCTATGCCGCGTATGCCCGAACACCGCCGAGGTGTGGCATGTGCCCGACACTGTTGAAGTGGCCTGTGCTCGACGCTGGTTGTGATAAGAGGCCTTTGTTGGGCCACCCCAGGACGTGTGGGTTGGGCCTGCTCGATTGAGGAGCAGGCCCCGGCCCAGTCCAGAACAGTAAGTATAAGAAATTGTTGATAAATTTCTATTATTCAATATTTGAACCAATAGTAAAATTGTTCCCGTTTATAACAACAGTAATTATTTCTGTATATAAAATATTTTAATCAACAATGAATTTTTTTTCCCGTATATAAATATTAGTTTTGTTTTGACATAATTTATACAAAAAATTGAATGAACAATAAAGTTTTTTTCGTATATAAAAATATTTAAATGAAATGTAAAGTTGTGCCCGTTTATAACAATAGTATTTGTTTCATAAATAAAATATTTTGAATCAAGATAAAAGTTGTACCCAATTATAACAATAGTATTTTTTTGTATATAAAAATATTTGAATCAAAATTAAAGTTGTGCTCATTTATAACAATAGTATTTTTTTCGTATATAAAAAAATTTGAATCAAAATTAAAGTTGTGCCCATTCATAACAATAATATTTTTTCTTATATAAAAAAATTTGAATCAAAATTAAAATTGTGTCCGTTTATAACAATAGTATTTTTTCGTATATAAAAAAATTTGAATCAAAATTAAAGTTGTTTTCGTTTATAACAATAATATTCTTTCTTATATAAAAAAATTTGAATCAAAATTAAAGTTGTACCCATTTATAACAATAGTATTTTTTTTCGTATATAAAAAAATTTGAATCAAAATTAAAGTTGTGTCCGTTTATAACAATAGTATTTGTTTCGTAAATAAAATAATTTGAATCAAGATTAAAGTTGTGCCCGTTTATAACAATAATAATTTGTTCGTATATTAAAAATATTGAATCAAAATTAAAGGTGTGTCCGTTTATAATAATAGTATTTTTTTCGTATAAAAAAATTTGAATCAAAATTTAATTTGTCCCCGTTTATAACAATAGTATATTTTTTCGTATATAAAATAATTTGAATCAAAATTAAAGTTGTGACTGTTTATAACAATAGTATTTTTCGTATATAAAAAAATTTGAATCAAAATTAAAGTTGTGCCCATTTATAACAATAGTATTTTTTCGTATATAAAAAATTTGAATCAAAATTAAAGTTGTGCCCGTTTATAACAATAGTATTCTTTCTATATAAAAAAATTTGAATCAAAATTAAAGTTGTGCCCGTTTATAACAATAGTATATTTTTCGTATATAAAAAAATTTGAATCAAAATTAAAGTTGTGTCCGTTTATAACAATAGTATTTGTTTCGTATATAAAATAATTTGAATCAAGATTAAAGTTGTGCCCGTTTATAACAATAATAATTTTTTCGTATATTAGAAAAATTGAATCAAAATTAAAGGAGTGCCCGTTTATAATAATAGTATTTTTTTCGTATATAAAAAATTTGAATCAAAATTTAAGTTGTCCCCGTTTATAACAATAGTATATTTTTTCGTATATAAAAAAATTTGAATCAAAATTAAAGTTGTGACTGTTTATAACAATAGTATTTTTCGTATATAAAAAAATTTGAATCAAAATTAAAGTTGTGCCCATTTATAACAATAGTATTTTTTTCGTATATAAAAAAATTTGAATCAAAATTAAAATTGTGTCCGTTTATAACAATAGTATTTTTTTCGTATATAAAAAAATTTGAATCAAAATTAAATAACTACAATTTTTTTTCTAATATAAAATTATTTGAATCACTATATTTTTTCGTATATAAATAATTTTTTGGCATTATTTGCAGATATATTGAAATTAATAGTAAACTTGTTTTTGTTATTATTCAAAATATGGTTAATTGTGATTTACCCCCTGACATATGAGAGTGTTTTGGTTTACCCCCCCACCGTTGCCATAGGCAGGTTTTGGCAACGATTTTTTCAAAAAAACCGTTGCCTAAAGGCATGTAGGGGGTAAATCAAAATTCGCTCATATGTCAGGGGGGTAAATCATAATTAACCCTTCAAAATAATATTTGATCGTTTACCATTATAATTGTTTTAATTTACATCATCACAATCAATAACATTGATATTAAACAAATTTGATATTATTTCTTTAAATAAAATTAATTGAGAATATGCAGATGTAGTAGTGTGACTTTTCAAAAAATTTAACATAGACATACATAAAAAAGTAAAATAGCACTAAATGGATCAATCAATAATAAATGTCAATAAATTTTTGAATGGTGAATAATTTAATACAAACTTTTATTATTTATTTTATAAAAGGAATACGTCTATTGCTAAGTTATTACAAAATTAGTAGAGAAAAAAATTATTAATTTAACAAAACAAAATTAATATAAAGATATTAGATATTTAATAAAAATATTTCATAAATTATGTGTTCGATTTTTTTGATTTCCAATTGTAAATTTATATATTAATATTTATTAAAAATTATAATAAAATAGATTGATAGTTAGCTACTTTGTCTCTAGTGAAAATACTAATATATTTGCTCAATGCAAATCATGACATATAAGATGATAATTACTTTACATGTCATGTAGGGTCATGAAAACTTCCTATTTCCAATTCATTTTCACACAACATATATAATATTTAAAAAATAATATTTGTCCAATCTTTATGTAACCTTCATCGTGAAATCCTCCTGTAAGGGTGTACATACCATTTAATGTTTTTATTCATATTATAATTGAATGGCATAATAAAGTAGATGTACTATCCCATATTATTTAAATGCTCAATTAGATATCAGATGAAATCAGATGAGTATTTATGTGCTCTATCATTGGTAAATTGGATTAATGGAATCCTCTAAGTACTTATTGTATTGACATTTGGGATCAATAGAGCAACTAATGAACTCTGAAGAGATCAATTATTTTATTCAAGAGACGGATTAATATTTTATTAATTCAAGTAAGTAATTTTGGTAACTCTAATAATTGATCAATTGGGTTGAGACGATAAAATTTCAATTGGAGATATTTTACCCTATTGGATTTATAATATATAACATTGGTTTATATATATATATATATATATATATATATATATATATATATATATATATTTGTAAAGAAAGAGAAATGTGAAGTGGGTGAGAAAAGAAGAAGAAAAACGTGGAAAGGAGAAAGGAAGAGAAGGAGAAGAGGAAAGGAGGAAAATGGAGAGAAGAGGAAGAAGAGAGAAACCCATGGATCATCATCAACATCTTCTTCAAACTCCTCTTCGATTATCAGGTGGGTTCTAGATAGAAGCTTTAAGTTTTAGAGTTAGAGATTGTTTTAGCTTAAGTTAGGTTTTGTGAGATAAATGCTTAAATCGCTATTCGATAAAATCTAACGGTTGAAATGCGTTATAAACTGAGTAGTATGATTGATATATAGATATAATCATCTGTTGATACTTGTTTATATGTTTGATTATGTGGGATTGAGTTTGAATCAAATTGGTTTGGTTGGAAAACCTAATTTTGCATATTTGATAAAATTGGTATTATTTTTTCTAATCATGTTGGATGGCCTTTTGGTTGTTAAAATATCGTAGTATGTTGAATTCTGAGACCGAGGCTTTTTACGGAATCGAAATCGGAGGTCCGGAAGGCTTCCGACGATAAAAATGAAGTTTTTTGGGCCCTGACACGGCCCGTGTCACCCAACACGGGTGCCGTGTCAGTCCACTGACTATGGAGGGTGGAAACGCGAAAAAAAAGGTGAATTTTGGGATTTTGGGGTGACACGGGCCGTGTCCCACAACACGGGGGCCGTGTCAGGCCTGCTGTAGGTTTTTCCTCAAAATTGTTTCAATCGTAACTTTTGAACCGTAAGTCCGTTTTGACCCCCGTTCGAAGCGTTGGAAAGCTAATTTTATGCTCTTTGTGATGGTGAGGTAGAAACATAGTTATATGCTATGGATTGATAAGAAAATATAGAAATGTAATGTTTACAAAAATGCACAAATGTTTAAAAGTTAAATTTGTAAGGAATGTTTAAAGATCCATATCTTTTGGATCGTAACTCCGATCGAGGCATGGTAATAGTCGTTGTAAATCTATGGAAATATCCTACGCTATGAAAGTGAAAAATAATGGCTTTGATACCCGATTGAAAGAATCGGAGGGAACCCGAAAGTGATGTTTTATGTGATTCTATTATGCAATTGTTTTATGCTATGTGTAATTAATTGTTGTAAAACATGTTTGAATATGTATGCATGTTAAAATACGGAATAGGTAGAGTGAGGAACATTACCACCAAATGTGTCGGAAGTGTGAACTATCATATGTGGCAACGCTCGTGCATGAAAGGCCGAGGCGTGTGCAATTTGTTTATCATAACCACTGTTTCTTGCGGTGTAATTTCATGAGACTCGAGCACCTCCTCTGAAACGTTATGCACAACTACTTGGCAGGTTTGATTCCCGTAGTGAGTACGATTGGAGCCTACGGGTAAAGAGACTTGTGACGGTGTACGGGCCGTGAGAAGTGACGGATCCCGGTGTACGGACCGGTGATCCCGAATCCAATTCGTATGCCAAGTAGCTACAAGGATCCATGACTCGGGTCGTCTTCTAGACGTAGAAGCGGACGGGAATAGGGGATACCTTGGTATTGGTTATTGATTGTGAATCCTTGAGTTTACAGGCTCAGGAGGTATTTCGGTACTAGTGTGAGTTTACAGGCTCACCGTGGTGGTTACTTGTGTGTATGTACTCATGGTCACTCCCATTTTCCCTTTGACATGAGTTAGGTTTATTTAGAACCTTGTAAAGCCGAGAGGACTATAGGATAGGGAACTCACTGAGATTTGATGTATCTCACCCCACTATAGTTGCTATATTTCAGGTGTGGTTTGCAGGTTTGATTTACAAGTGGAGCGATGCGTGGATGTTTCAAGAGAAGCTTAGTTGAGCTTATTTTTCCGCTGTGTATTATTTCGTTGTATACAATTGAGGATATTGTATATTATTCTTAGATTTTTATCTTTGGCTAGTTTCCATGCCTTGTACCATATGTTGTATTTATGTTTTAGTAATGGACCAGTATGTGAACTATGTCAGTAGGCACTTTTGATGTGTCAGTACCAAATAAAACACTTGTATGGTATTATTCTAGATGAATATTATACAGGGCGTTACAGTTGGTATCAGAGCAGGTCGTGTCCTCGACCTAGTCTTGAAACATCATAAGTAAATCTATTCCTGCCTCTTAAGTGTGTCTTGCCAGCATGAAACTTAATATCATATTATCTAGTGGTGGGCCTGATCAACCTAATGCTATGTATGTGATAGGTAGAATCATGGTTGAGCGACCACGAGGATTCCGAAGTGTTGTCGGAACTTGTGCTGTGAGGGTAGACTCAAGCCAAGAGTTAGTAGTGTGGAGTTTTGTTCAACTCATTTGAGGGTTTAGTAGAAGTTGTGCTTTGGGTAACATGGAATTAAAGAGTGGTGTGTTATTAAGCAATCCTTTGGAATTGATGGAGTCTGAAGGTTAAGGATCCCTATCGGACGGTTGGTTGAGGCATTGAGGAGTAAGTAACAGTCGCTAGTAGAGCTAGATTGACTACTAATCTGGATAAGGATTTCAAATAATCTCATTCCGTGAAAAAGAAAAGTGGTTTTGTGGAACGCGTGGCGTAAGGTCCGGAAGTGAGATAAGTTTTGGTGCTTTAGTTTCTAAGGTTGTTATAGTATCTGAAATGGACGAGAGTACCTTAAGGAATGTGTTCGGAATAATATCTTCCGACTGGTTAAAGTGGAGAGTTAAGGACGTTCGACAATTGTGGGAACTTAAAGTAGTAGAGAAGTGTGTGAAGGAACACAAGGATGTGTTTACATGCTTCAAGTGAAACAAGTGTGAGCCGAAAAAAAAAAGTAAGATGTGAGTTGTGTATTTTCAGTTATGCGTGGAGATTAAGTTCGGGATAATACTTCAGGTTTTCTGTTTTCAGTAAGAGGCCAATTTGGAATTTGGGATTTGGTAACTTACCCAAGGAAGGGTATAAGGTATTGTGTTGGAGAGAGTTTGGACTTCATTTAGTAATAGAAAGTGTAGTGATATGGACCGGAAGTAGTTTGTATTAAGAGACAGAGTAAGTATCTTGGATTGAAGGGAATCTTAGTAAGATGGTTTTATATTTGGACCTAAGAGGATTACCGTGGATAGCAAAGTAAGCGCGATATGGGAAACGGTATCGATGGTATGTTATGAGAAGGTTACACCTTGGTATTAAGAACAAGCGTAGTGGTAGCACCGTGGTAACAAGTGTACGTAATGGGTTCTTATTCTTGAGATAAGTGTGAAGAGACGTACTTTGTGGAACAGTGAGTATTGTACTTTAAGAAACAAGATTGTGGTAAAACAACGAGAAGCAAAATCAGGACTTATTACGGACTATGTGTAAATCATGAAATGATTTATACCGGAAGGGTTTTGTAACTAGTTGATGAGAATTGTCGGTTGCGAATCTTCCATTAAGTAATGTGGTGTAAGTGGGATGTGTAATGGGTAGTGAAAGGTAAGAAATCCCGGTTAGTGTGTATGAAGTGATAGAAAGGTTCTTCAAGAGGATGCATTACCCCGATCTATTTTCAAGTATAGAGCAACTTTTGTATTTGTGAATGATTGGATTATTCGGAATCTACCTTTTGTTGGACTAAGGACGTTGTTGTCTTATTTCTCACCAAGAAATTCAAGTGAGGGAATAAGGTTGTGTGCTCGACATGTTATATCCATCGCTTTTGTGGTATCGTATAATGGTAGGGTGTTGGGTTTTGCTTGTGGACGAATTAAGTTGAATTGTGAAAAAAAAAACTTTAGAATGTCATCATTATTGACTTCCAGCCAGTGTAGTTGTTTGAGCAGAAAGATGAACTATCCCACTGAAGTTTTGTAGAGTGACCGCGTCATAATTTGGAATTTTGCCTTGTTACTTGGTTGGAGTGTGTCATCTGCATGTTTTGATTTTGTCGGTTTTACCTTGGGTGGATCATGGTTAGTGAATGTAACATTAGTTAAGGAGCCACCAGTTGATAATGATACTCTAAGATAAGAACAAATCGGATTGATGGTTCGGGAAGAGGTGGATTCGAATTATGAGTAACTGGTTTTGTTTCTGTAGCAGTGTTAACCGATTAACCCGTGCATGAAAGGTGTCTTACGTGGAATTTTGAGAAGTTAATCCGATCAGCTTGGAGGGTTAATCGATTAACGGGTGTGTAAATTGTGAAATTCCTTGGGAACCATCATCTGTGTTTTGTTACCTTACGTTGCTCCGATTAGAGAGTATGATGTGAGTGTGAAATGGAATTGCAAGTAAATGAAAGATGAATTGGTATTTTGAAACCGGAACTTCAAGAAGGGTGTTACTTAGTCGATCATTTGTTTAGACGACAAGGTAGTTTGACTTTTGGGAAGGTAATCTTGTGAACTGTGTTAAGTGTGGGAAAGTCTTAAGTGTTTTGTTACTAGTACTGTTGAAAGACTTGAGGGCGAAGTCAGAGAATACTCACGAGGTGTTGACCTCACAAGGAATATTTCGGTGTTGAGTCATGGTATTAGTAAGGTATGAACGGTTAGTCAGAGTTAGTAAGTGCTATCTTCTGTGAGTTCATGGTATTGGATTTAGACTCCGTAAGAGTGGTACCAGTTGTGTGCAGCTGTGTTTTACCCAGAGGAGAGAATTTGAAAGTTATCTTTCCAAGTAAGAGTGAGAATTGGACGTTTCGAAGTTAAGCGTTTAACTTGGAATCGTTTATGGAACAGAACGAATAAGAAAAGTGGATTCAATTGAGAAGCGTGGCATGTCTTTTGAGGGTGTGTGTACGTGGGGAGTGTGGTGTGTGAATTGGTGAGTAATATGGAAGCTCACAGTTGTGCTTAATGGTTTGAGTTTTGATAAGTGGTGATTCGCATATGATTGTAGTTCCATGGTGGTGTTACATTGATGTTGGATGAGATCTCGCGTCAACAAGGAATCTTGAGTAAGTCGGAAAACCGTAAGTATAATCGATTTGGAATGTGGTGACTAGCATCGAAAGCTGTTATGCTATTTTGGATTGATAGCTAATTGGTAGTGCTCAAGAATGCGTGGTGTTCCACTGTTAGAATTTGGATTGTGCAGCGGAAGGTGACAAATGAAAGGGGCTCAGTAGTGTTTATAAGAATCGAAGGAGAAATTGATTATAAGATTGGAAATAAGAAGATTTTGTTCTAAGTGTGCTACCTTTTGGTGTGATACGAAAGAGATGAAATATCGGATTGAATGAGTACAGTGTATAGCATCAGACTTGATGGAACTGGTAAAGAAGTCGGTTGACGAATTTCGAAGTGGGTTTGAACATTAAAAGATTTATGAAGAGATAATTGTCGGTAATTGCTTAAAAGAAAGGAATCACCGAATTACCTCGCGAAGATTTGATGAGTGTTTGTTATCTTAAACCAAGATAATGTGTTACGGTTTGGTTTGTGACTCGGTAGAGAAAGGTATAGAATGGTGCATTCTTGCCGAAGGTAGGATGTGACCGAGTCTCTTTGTATGAAACAACAGATGAATTGAAGAAAAATAAGTTGAAAGTTAACCCAATAATGGAATACGAGTATGACTAAGGACACAAAGTTTGATAAATTATGGAAATAAGGATTTTGATTTGTGAAATTAAGAATGGCTCTAAGACAATGATACGAGTTGCGGTTATTGTCGAATAGAGGAAATTCAGGGGCGAATTTCAATTTAAGGGGGGGGGGGAGAGTGTAATACCCCATATTATTTAAATGCTCAATTAGATATCAGATGAGATCAGATGAGTATCTATGTGCTCTATCATTGGTAAATTGGATTAATGGAATCCTCTAAGTACTTATTGTATTGACATTTGGGATCAATAGAGAAACTAATGAACTCTGAAGAGATCAATTATTTTATTCAAGAGACGGATTAATATTTTATTAATTCAAGTAAGTAATTTTGGTAACTCTAATAATTGATCAATTGGGTTGAGACGATAAAATATCAATTGGAGATATTTTACCCTATTGGATTTATAATATATAACATTGGTTTATATATATATATATATTTGCAAAGAAAGAGAAATGTGAAGTGGGTGAGAAAAGAAGAAGAAAAACATGGAAAGGAGAAAGGAAGAGAAGGAGAAGAGGAAAAGAGGAAAATGGAGAGAAGAGGAAGAAGAGAGAAACCCATGGATCATCATCAACATCTTCTTCAAACTCCTCTTCGATTATCAGGTGAGTTCTAGATAGAAGCTTTAAGTTTTAGAGTTAGAGATTATTTTAGCTTAAGTTAGGTTTTGTGAGATAAATGCTTAAATCGCTATTCGATAAAATCTAACGGTTGAAATGCGTTATAAACTGAGTAGTATGATTGATATATAGATATAATCATCTGTTGATACTTGTTTGTATGTTTGATTATGTGGGATTGAGTTTGAATCAAATTGGTTTGGTTGGAAAACCTAATTTTGTATATTTGATAAAATTGGTATTATTTTTTGTAATCATGTTGGATGGCCTTTTGGTTGTTAAAATATCGTAGTATGTTGAATTCTGAGACCGGGGCTTTTTACGGAATCGAAATCGGAGGTCCGGAAGGCTTCCGACGATAAAAATGAAGTTTTCTGGGCCCTGACACGGCCCGTGTCACCCAACACGGGTGCCGTGTCAGTCCACTGACTATGGAGGGTGGAAACGCGAAAAAAAGGTGAATTTTGGGATTTTGGGGTGACACGGGCCGTGTCCCACAACACGGGGGCCGTGTCAGGCCTGCTGTAGGTTTTTCCTCAAAATTGTTTCAATCGTAACTTTTGAACCGTAAGTCCGTTTTGACCCCCGTTCGAAGCGTTGGAAAGCTAATTTTATGCTCTTTGTGATGGTGAGGTAGAAACATAGTTATATGCTATGGATTGATAAGAAAATATAGAAATGTGATGTTTACAAAAATGCACAAATGTTTAAAAGTGAAATTTGTAAGGAATGTTTAAAGATCCATATCTTTTGGATCGTAACTCCGATCGAGGCATGGTAATAGTCGTTGTAAAGCTATGGAAATATCCTACGCTATGAAAGTGAAAAATAATGGCTTTGATACCCGATTGAAAGAATCGGAGGGAACCCGAAAGTGATGTTTTATGTGATTCTATTATGCAATTGTTTTATGCTATGTGTAATTAATTGTTGTAAAACATGTTTGAATATGTATGCATGTTAAAATACGGAATAAGTAGAGTGAGGAACATTACCACCAAATGTGCCGGAAGTGTGAACTATCATATGTGGCAACGCTCGTGCATGAAAGGCCGAGGCGTGTGCATTTTGTTTATCATAACCACTGTTTCTTGCGGTGTAGTTTCATGAGACTCGAGCACCTCCTCTGAAACGTTATGCACAACTACTTGGCAGGTTTGATTCCCGTAGTGAGTACGATTGGAGCCTACGGGTAAAGAGACTTGTAACGGTGTACGGGTCGTGAGAAGTGACGGATCCCGGTGTACGGACCGGTGATCCCGAATCTAATTCGTATGCCAAGTAGCTACAAGGATCCATGACTCGGGTCGTCTTCTAGACGCAGAAGCGGACGGAAATAGGGGATACCTTGGTATTGGTTATTGATTGTGAATCCTTGAGTTTATAGGCTCAGGAGGTATTTCGGTACTAGTGTGAGTTTACAGGCTCACCGTGGTGGTTACTTGTGTGTGTGTACTCATGGTCACTCCCCTTTTCCCTTTGACATGAGTTAGGTTTATTTAGAACCTTGTAAAGCCGAGAGGACTATAGGATAGGGAACTCACTGAGATTTGATGTATCTCACCCCACTATAGTTGCTATATTTCAGGTGTGGTTTGCAGGTTTGATTTACAAGTGGAGCGATGCGTGGATGTTTCAAGAGAAGCTTAGTTGAGCTTATTTTTCCGCTGTGTATTATTTCGTTGTATACAATTGAGGATATTGTATATTATTCTTAGATTTTTATCTTTGGCTAGTTTCCATGCCTTGTGCCATATGTTGTATTTATGTTTTAGTAATGGACAAGTATGTGAACTATGTCAGTAGGCACTTTTGATGTGTCAGTACCAAATAAAACACTTGTATGGTATTATTCTAGATGAATATATACAGGGCGTTACAGTAGATGCTTACATCTACAAAACAAGGTTGGAAGACATGATATAAATTGTTATGACTGCCTCAAAAGGTGTTTTTGTCTGCTCAATAGCAGGTCTATCTATACGCGCAAGTAGAGTAGTAGTACTCTACTTGATACTACTGAGACCTTTTATTTTTACACGCAAGTGTTACTAATGAAAAAAAAATTTTTAGTATGTTTTTAAAGCAAAGAAAGTTGTATACCCAGTCTGTGTAATTTAAACAGCACGTCAATCAGTAACATATGTCAAACTCTAACATATGCCTCAAAATTTTGTATACAAGATGTATACACATCATGATTACACCCAAGGACGAAAGATCATATAGTGGAGGCAATATTTACATTAAATTTGTATGATTAAAAATATAATAAATAATTTTTTATATAAAAATATTTTTTTGTTTGATAAAAAAAATGTTATATTTACACTTTTTGTCTCAAATTAATTGTTACTTTAAAGACCAATACAATATATTTTTTCAGAAATGTTTATTTATTGAATTTATCTTCACTAAATTATTCTAAAGATTATACTTAAAAAATATTTAAATAAATAATATTAATCTCATCATTAAAATTAACTTAATTAATTTATGTATGGAATTTCTCTTCACTAAATTATTCCAATTATTATTATTTAAAAAAATATTTTATAAATAATATTAATTTTGCCATTGAAATTATTCCAATTAATCATTTTATTTGAGGCCAAGAGTATCTCGTAACTTCTCTCTTACATTTTAAAAACAACAAATTACCTTTAACTTATAGAACATATCAAACAAGGCAAATTCTATGGTGAAGTCACAAAAATGACTTTTTTGGTAAAGTCATTAATTTGACCAATCAGAAACAAACCTTAATTTGCCCTAATTTAATGAGTGCCACGTAGGATTATATTGTACATACAACTTACTATGTAATCTAATATTATTAATATTGCAATTAAGTCCTTATCATATTAAAAATGACAAAATTATTATTGTAATTGTTAAATTGAAAATCAAATAAAAGTGCCAAAATCATATAAACTTCATCTTTCTATTTTTCATCTTTCCATTTTCTCTTCTGCGAATTTCAACTCTCAATTCATGCTCAGCAACATGCCGCCATTGTTTAGGGTTTAGTTCAGAAGGGAGTCGTACTCATTCCGCCATTGTTTGCTTGTGCTCAGTTCACGCTTGGCTCATACCACCCATAATCTGCAGATTGCGTTCCACCATTGTTCATAAGGGTTTGATTGTGTTCTTCTTGAGAACAGAATTGCTAAGGTAAATACGCAATTCACTGTTATATTTAATTGATATTAGTTACTAAGATTTAATGATATCGAATTGGTGTATTACATTTGATTTCAATTTGGGAATTAGGGTTTATGTCTGATTTTGTTTTCTGTATATGTGTTTCAAATTTAATGATTTTGATTTTCAATTTTCTGAGTTACATTTGATTTTAATTATGGAATTAGGTATTGTGATTGATGTTGAGTTTTGATGTGTTAAAAATTGTTTTAATTCAGGTTCACGATGGAAAACTCAGACGAGTCATTTGAGGTTGATTCCAATGAAGTTCATTCCACTGATGCTGATATTTCTGATGTTGAATTAAATGATGATGAGGGTGACAGTTATCAAAGCTCAGATGATGATGTCGACGATGCTGATAATGTCGTTGAAGTTGATGCGGCAGAATTAGATGAAAGGGTAAGAATTAATTCCATGACTTCTGATGATATTCGTGCTATGGAATTCGATTCTGTTAATGATGCTTATGATTTTTATTATAAGTATGGTAAATGCAAAGGTTTTGCCATTAGGAAAAGTGATATTAGGAGCAGAGGGCCTGAAGGTAGTAAAATAATAGTAATGAGGCAGTTTGTATGCAACAGGCATGGTTTAAGAGAGGATAAACACTTTCTTAGGTTAGATAGGAAAATAGAGGAGAGACATACGACCCGTACCAATTGCTTAGCTAGGCTTCGTGTGCACTACAAAGTCAAAAGGGTATATATGTAGTGTCATTTTTCGAATAGGTTCATAACCATGAATTAACCCCATATAGGTTTATGCACTTACACCCCGATTATCGTCAAATTTCTGAAGCGGATAGAGCTCAGATTGATGGTCTTCAGTCACATGGAGTTAGAACTAGTCATATAATGGGGTACATGGTTGCTCAGAAGGGTGGATACGCTGAAGTTGGATTTACAAAGAAAGATCTGTACAATTATTTTGATAAAAAATGCGTGATACTATTAAAGATGGTGACGTTGTCGCATCTTTAAATTATCTAAATGTAAAGTCATCTACTGATCCCATGCTATATGCAAAATATGCCGTCAACGGTGATGGACGACTGAGGTCTCTTTTTTGGGCTGATGGGAGCAGTAGATCCGACTATTTTTGTTTTGGCGATGTGGTTGCGTTTGACACAACTTACAAGAAGAACAAATACAAAAACCCACTGGTTATATTTTCAGGGTGTAACCACCACTCTCAGACAATCATTTTTGGTGTTGCGTTGGTATCGGATGAAACAACGGATACCTATAAGTGGTTGTTGAGTTGTTTTTTAGAGTGCATGGATGACAAATACCCACAAGCAGTGGTAACAGATGGAGATGGTGCTATGCGGGAGGCTATAAAACAGATATTTCCCGATGCAACCCATCGGTTATGTGCTTGGCATTTGAATAAGAATTCAGGTGAAAATGTAAAGAACTCAGAATTTTTGGAAGGCTTTAAAAAAGCAATGTACTCAAATTTTTCAAAGGATCAATTTGAAGAATTTTGGTCAAAGCTAATTAAAGAAAATGAACTTGAAGGAAATCCATGGGTAACCAAGACCTATGAGAACAAGTCACTGTGGGCAACTGCGTATTTACGTGACAAGTTTTTTGGATGTATAAGAACAACATCTCAATGTGAAGCGATTAATGCAATAATCAAGAGTTACGTAAGGAAGAAAGGCTACATTTTTGAATTTTTGCACAATTTTGATGAGGCTCTTAGACACTATAGAAACAATGAACTGGTAGCCGATTTTAAATCGAAATTTTCAGAACCGGTGTTGACAACGCACTTGCGTTTGATTGAGAGTGAAGCTGCTAAAATTTATACAGCCGAGATTTTCAAAGAAGTTAAAGATGAAATTATGAAGGCTGGTGCGTTGATCGTTAAGAGCTATGTAAGACGCGGTGATGTTAAGATGTACATATTGACAAAATATTGTCAGGAAAACTATGAAAGACGAGTTATTTATGAAGGTACAACATTTCAATGTTCTTGTAAGTTATTTGATTCTCGTGGGCTTCCATGTTCTCATATTTTTTATGTCATGAAGGAAGAACATGTTGAAAAAATTCCTAGTAGTATGGTTTTGTCGCGCTGGACAAAGGATGCCAAAATTGAATATTTGAACATGGTTGATAATGGTACAGTAGATTCAAATTCGATTGAGGTTGCTCGTTTTGGTGCATATTGTTCTCTTTTTACTGCTTTCTGCAAAGAAGCTTCAAAAAAGAGTGGTGTTTATGGGAAAATAATGGAGGACATCATGAAGTTACACAAAAAATATTGCAGTAATGACGATCAAATTGGGACACAAAGGTCAGCTGTAGGTGATCCAATAACGGTGAAGAGTAAAGGTGCTCCGAAGAAAAGAAAAAATGACACAAAAGCTGTCAGGCACTGTTCAAAATGCAATAGTACAACTCATAATGCAAGGAATTGTTCGGTAAGTTCGATAACTTGTGATCTGATTGTTAGAGTCAATGTCTTGTTTTATTTTAAACATAACAGTTGTTATTGTTTAATTTGCAGAGTACAGAAAATGCGCCATCTGAGCGAAATGTTGAGTTGGAGTTGGTGTCGATAACTGATTCTTTAAGCCAAATTTCGAAGGTATTATATGTTTTTATAATTATATTGTGTAATTATCTGTATTCAAATAATAATTTATATTTATCAACAGAAGAAGAAAATAAAAAGCAGCTGCAATGGTGATAGAAGTGTGCAAAAGAAATTTTCAGCAAATGTGGATGTTGCAAGCAATGTATGAAATGAGTGATGGGGAAAAATTCAAATTCGTGCTTTAGTCTCTACTACAACAAGTGATGAAATCTGTTGGTCATGATTGAGTATACCCATCTATGTAATTTGAGTAAAAAAAACGATGTTTTTAGGTAGTGTTTATAAAATCGGTCGGGCCTATGCTCGAATGTGATAATGTTCTCAACGTACAATGTTGTTTGTGGCTGAAATGGAGATGTTAATCTGCCAGTGTTTTGATATTATTAGTATGTGAATCAGAATATGTAATTCCAGCATCTTATTTGAAACTGATGTGGATTAGTATGGCATTGTGTGATGACCATTTTTCTCTGAAATTTAAGCACCCTCACTGTACTGATATAACTTGTTGTAGTTTTGCAATCTTGCAATGTCTTGAAATGATCTTTGTTCATAATTATATTGTGGTATATCTCTTTTGGCCAGCACATATTAAAACTCTACTAACAAAGATATGGGCAACACATAATCAATTTCTTGAATTAGTTATTAGACAAATGAAAATAATCCAAGATAAAAACAGCAAGGTGTTGAACATCGTAAAATAACTTGTTGGATATTTGCAATGTTGTAATGTCTTGAAAAATGATCTTTGCTCATGATTTGTATTGCTTGTGTTTTCTTTGAAACTGGATGCCTAATATAAATGTTTGGAACTGAATGCATGATGGCCTAATTTCAAGATGTTTTATCAGTTGAATCCTTCATGGTTCTATTGTGGTATCTGTTGAATCCATTTTGTGGTTAATGGTGTATCAGTTGAACAAATTATATGGTGTATCACAAAGTAATGGTGTATCTTTTATGGCCAACACATATTAAAACGCTGCTAACAAAAATATGATCTGCCATTGGTGTATCAGTGGTACATAAGTTCAATTTTTGATAAAGCTGAGATGAATACAACATTTGGACAATGATACAATAAACATCAAGATCTAAAACAGAGATGAACAACCTCATTTTGACAACATAATCAATTTCTTGTATTAGGCATTCAACAAATGACAATAATACAAGAAAAAAAACAAGGTCTAAAACATCTTAAAATAACAAATGATTATAATCCAAGAAAAAAACAGCAAGGACTTAAACATCTTGGATGTCTTTCTTTCATTTTGTAGTTTCATCTTCATCTTCTCTCCTTTCTTGCATTGAAGTTATGTAACTATGGCAGTCAAGTCCTTCAAAATCTCTGCGCAGTTGCAACCACATCATTTCTTCGCACTGTGTGTATGGTCATCATTTGAATCCAACAACAAATTTCTTGTTTCATGTCCTATTTTACGAACATATGCAGGTTGACCATCAATATCATCATCCCATATGAACAGCTTACAGCTTGAAATTGCCTGTGTGTATGAATCAAACGAAACATTAAAAATAAACATAAAATGAGAAATTGTTTTAACATAAGAAATTGTTTTAAAATTCATCATCCCACAAGAAATAAGAAATCGTAACAAATAAAAATGAAATCCAACTCACCCCCCAATTTGCACATTTCCAATACCTCCTTTTAGGGCTATCATTTGAATTGGAGATGAACAACCTCATTGGCTTATTGCAACCACATTCTGGTATTTGAAGCGGCAGATAGTTCGAAACAGAAGCCGAAGACATGATTGAATGGAGGTTTAGGAATAAATGATAATCAGAAGCTTTTGTAGGCGTGCAAAAAGTGCATTGGAATGTGGTAAGAGTTTTTGGGGAGAGGCGTGCAAAAAGTGCATTGACATGGGTGAGAGAGAACGAAACATGAAGCGGCATAGAACATGTAGCTTGTGGAAGGATTTGGATTCAATTTGGTGCAGCATATGCGTTGACATAGTAAAGTTAACAGCCGTTCGATGTAAATCAATGGTTAATATATATAAGTGACAGATTAATCACAGCCCTCCACAATAAATAAGCGGCCGTGATTTAAAATAGTGGAAAACATTATCAAATTATACTGTAGCAGATACTGATTATTAATTTAATCTATTTCATTTAACAATATTTCAAAAACGTTATTTTTCTAAACTAAAATTCAAAAACTATAATTTTTTATAAATTTCAAAATTTTAATTTTTTTCTAAAATTCAAAAACTTTATTTTTCTAAACTAAAATTCGAAAACTATAATTTTTTATAAATTTCAAAAATTTAATTTTTTTCTAAAATTCAAAAACTTTATTTTTCTAAACTAAAATTCGAAAACTATAATTTTTTATAAATTTCAAAAATTTTAATTATTTCTAAAATTCAAAAACTTTATTTTTCTAAACTAAAATTCGAAAACTATAATTTTTTATAAAATTAAATTTTTTTAATTATTTCTAAAATTCAAAAACTCTATTTTTCTAAACTAAAATTCGAAAACTATAATTTTTTATAAAATTAAAAAATTTTAATTTTTTCTAAAATTCAAAAACTTTATTTTTCTAAACTAAAATTCGAAAACTATAATTTTTTATAAAATTCAAAATTTTTAATTATTTCTAAAATTCAAAAACTTTATTTTTCTAAACTAAAATTCGAAAACTATAATTTTTTATAAAATTAAAAAATTTTAATTTTTTCTAAAATTCAAAAACTTTATTTTTCTAAACTAAAATTCGCAAACTATAATTTTTTATAAAACTAAAAAATTTTAATTTTTTTCTAAAATTCAAAAACTTTATTTTTCTAAACTAAAATTCGAACACTATAATTTTTTATAAATTTCAAAAATTTAAATTTTTTCTAAAATTCAAAAACTTTATTTTTCTAAACTAAAATTCAAAAACTATATGTGTCAACTGCATTGAAGACACAACATCTGACATGACTATTGGGCATTGGCATTCTAACCGTTGTGTTTTAATCATATTCATACTTTAACACTCTAACTGCTAAAACATTTTAACTAAGCACTTACTCTTCCACAACCTCACAAGTTCACAACTCCATTGACATTGGAAACACATTACAACTTCATAAACAATCAAAATGAAGCAAACATCTCCGGCAATGGGAAACAGACGCACAAAACGCAACAAAACTGAAACGAATTCAACATATAACATGAGCAAAAAGACTACAAACATTTCAACTCATTCAAAACAAGTTAGGGACAGTTACTCTGAGACTCGCATGAAGCACCTACAAACTGAGATTATCGAGATATCATCCAGGTAATAAATCATTGTTTCCTACTTTCTACTTTAGCAGTCAATCATTTTCTTCCCTCTATACTTCACATATTATGGTTTGAAAATGCATGAGAACATTGGCAAGTGTGTGTTTCTGTGCCCTGGGCTATATTGTTTTAGCAACAAAATTTTCGTGTGCCCTGGACTAGTAACCAATTATTTTCATTCATTTTTTATGTGTATGTGTGTGTGTGAGATTCTATCATAAATTCAAGGTCTTACATGTGTTTGATTGATAATTTTTCGAATTTGAGAATCAAGTTTTCAATATCATATATGTTAGTTATAACACATTGTGGAACTTTAGTTTGTATTCTACTTCGATACTATTAGTAAACTGATTATTAAAATGATTTGAATATCATTTATGTTAGGTATAACCCATTAATGTATAATTTTGTTAACATCATTTTCATTTGACTATACAGATTATCAATCTTGTCATTTCAAGACAAAACTGGTTCATAAATAATATGGGAAAATCGAAGTCCTCTTGGTATCTGCCTACTGAGTTTGCGGTGAGTACTACTACTAATAGTACCCTCAAATGTACATTCCTTTAGTATTAATTATTGACTTAAGATACACTTATTCTAATTCCAGCAATATGCCCTAGCGGACATCATACTGCTGAATATGTGAGGAATATATACCAACCTTCCATAATGAGACCAAAAGAATGGGTTTCTAAGGTGAGTTGTGTGTCACTTCGTTGCCAAAACAGTAGGCACATAAAAAAATTTCATCCTACTACTAAATATTAAGTTTTTGCAGATTTTTATTCCCATGAACGACATAGGAGTGCACTGGTTTCTAATTGTTGTTGATTTTTTGGACAACAAATTGGTTTGGTTGGACTCAAGGGATTGTCCTGAAAGACATTATATCAAACACCGTGCAATTAAAAAATTGGTATGCATGTGTGTGCGAATTGGTTTTTATACTGTCCAATCAATTGTTTAGCTTTGTTTAACTTTGGTTTGTACTATGTGGCAGGCCATATTTCTTGAGGAAATTCTGATGCATGAATCATTTTATGATACTAAATCACCTAATCTTGTAATAACAACATCCAGCATATGTCAACCGACGTGCATTCAACAACGACTCGGATCGTAAGTACTCATACATTACTGTTTTTTATTCAATTGATAGTATTACCTATTATGTGTCACTAATGCACTTAGGGACTGAACGCAGAAATGATTGTGGAGTTTGGGTCTGCAAATGGATGATTGAGTGTTGCCTACAATGGTGGTATTTAGATGATATCACTGTAAGTTGAATTCATGTGAAAATGATTAATTTAATCATTTCTCTTGTAATTATATTTCTAATTGTCCTAAATGTTTTTAATTATATATTGGTTTCGACATCAACAAGAATGAAACTAGCACTATTTTTGGTACATTCAGCAAATAATGTGTTGCTAGATGAAGTGGTGTCAAGGTCAAAAGCTTATTGGAATTATCAGGAAAAGCGTCATAAGGCATCGCTGAAATGTGATTGAAGTTTGATGTTTTATGTTTGTAGAAAACCATTTAACAGTTGAAGTTTTAAAACATTGTTTCATTTACATTGTTAGTAGGCTTATTTGTAGTTGCAGTGGCTGTTTCAGCTTATGTAATAGATGTTTACTATGTGATTTTGAATTTGGGAATTTTAAGACATCAAATACAGTTGCATTGTTTCAACTTATCACAATTCAAGTTTTAAAACATTGTTGCTTTATTTACTATGTGTTTTGACCTTTTTGACAAATTCAAAACAAAATACTACTAGTACTAGTATATGACAAATACACACTAAATCACAAAAATGATGATTTTTCACATCTGGATTTCACATACCTCTTTTATCTGGCCATGCACAATTGAATTGAACTAACGTCTGACTTGAGCGATTCCAAGTTGACTTCACCTCTATTCAACGCGATGCATACTCATATATGCTGATTCAAAATGCAACAAAACCACATTGTATCATTAAATCCAAATCATAAGCTCACCGTGATGATCAAATATTCAATTCAGACTTTTTACAAAATAATACTAAATAAAATTTTAGACTAATTTTAAACACAATTTTTGACTAATCACTTACCACACTTTTAGACTACTTTTAAATGCATCAATTTTCCTGCAGCCATCAGGTGATCTCTGAAGACTGTACCACCTCCAAACTACTTGAAGTTAGCATAAAAATGCATTAGACAAAATCTGTTTTCAATATCAGTACACTTTTCCTCAAATACTTGCACTATTCCCTAAACACATAATAACATAGATCATTAGTAGACTATAATGACAAGCAACTACAATAACCACCAATGGACCATTACACATACCTTTTGCTGATCAAATATGAAGCCGAACCTACTCTCAACACCAATGTCATCAAGAAGTAACTTGACAAACCAGCTCCAAGAGTCCTTGGTGAAGCTTATCTACAACCACAATCTTCTACTTCTCAAACGTAACTAACAACATTGAAAATCGAAATCATTACATTTGAAACCCATATACAGAAAACAAATTCAAGCATGAACCCTAATTCCCAAATTGAAATCAAATTTAACACCTCCAATTATAATTTATTCGAAATCAGTAAATCTTAATAACTAATTTCAAATAAATATAGCAAACTATTTCGTATTCACCTTAGCAACTGCGTCTTCAATACGAATGTCGCCCTCGAATGATAATTGTGGTGTTATATCCGATGAGCAATTGAATCGGAAAACGCCATAGAATCAGAATCTGAGGTTGCTATTCGAAAGGTTTTGACTATGATTTAAAATGATCTGGAGTGTGAGCTTGCTATTAGAGAGAGTCATGTTGGGAGACCTGTGAGGTGGTGTTTGGAGTGGTCCGATAATGGTGGTTTGAAGGTGGAAAAATGAAAAGCGAAGAAGAACAAGAAGACCAAATTAATTGATACTCTGTTTTTTAATTTGCAAATTATATAATTTAAATTTAAATAAATGTTATATTTAAAATTGTATATCGTTATTATTAATTTAATGAAGGACTGATATGCAATAAATAAAAGTTTTAAATAAAAAGAGGTTCATTATAAATGTGCTGCACTATAACACTGATGTGGCGTTGATTAAATTAGGGCTTATTTCTTATTGGTCAGATTAATGACTTCACCAAAGAAGTCATTTTAGTGACTTCACCCAAGAAGCTCCCATCAAACAAATCATCTTTAACTTTTTCTTCATTTTGGTCACTAAAACATATAAAACAATAAGTATATATTATATACTTTTTACAAACTTACTAAAAATTTAGTGGGGGCCATTGCCTACATTGCTTTAACTGTAGGTCTGTCCCTAATTGCACCAGCAAAAATTATAAAAATGCTTAGTTCCCATATTACAAATCAGCTACTCTTACCAACCCACAATCCTTCTTGTATACTAATGCCAATACATGTATCATTTTGTTGTATCATCCCTACATCATTCCCACAACACCAATTGCAATTACATAAGCTAAACACTGCTTTAAGAAGATTAACATGTAGAAAAATAAACCCACAAAAAAGAAAAAGTTGGTTAAATATGAGAGCAGACTACCAGTGGTGATAGGTAAAGAATAATTTCACTTTATATATATATATATATATATATATATATATATATATATATATATATATATATATATAAAATAAGGAATAAGTTGAAACTTCAATATGCTACCTATTTTTTTCAATTTTTCTTGGAAACGTTGAACAATCTTCCACAATGTCTCGTCTTGAAGAAGAAGAAGAATATTAAAAAGTAAACCCTCATTATAACTTTATCATGCATTTTTTGTATTATCATTAAGATCTTCAATATTAAAAAAAAATTAAAATGGAAAACCTGCAAAATCCAAAATTCTAAATGTCTCAATATATCAAAGGCATTCTAAAAAAGACCAGTGTAAAAAGATATTATAAATATTTCAAAGAGAAGATTAGTTACATAATAAATATATACTTACTCTCTGATAAATGAATCTCCTTTCTCACAAATGTCCACAACCTTAGCCTTAGGTTTACATTCTGATATAACTAACTTCAAAGCCTCTGTAAAAAATAAAATAAAAAATAAGTAAATTAAACATTAAAATGCTTTCAACATTAAATTACATAAAACCCCATAAGAAACAATGAAACCCCAAAATGTAAATATAAGTATTAGCTAAATTCAATAAATTTCTGCATCTAATCTAACAATTAACGAAAACCTAAATCAAAAGATATTGATAGAGTGATGAACATACTGTTAGCAATCTCAGCTGTAGTTTTGTATTTGGTGACAACTTCAGACGAAGAGAGATCTAACTCCTTCTCCTCCCTTTCATCATCCGACATGGTACCTCACCGATTGAATCCTGACCGGTTGAATCCTGATACTTCTGAAAAACACCAAATTAAATTTCAAAAAAATTAAAATACATTTTTACCTAATTGAGTAGCAAAACAATTGTTGGAACTGGGTTCCAAGAAAGATGAATGTTTGAGAGAAAGAAGAATAAGGAGAAAGAGAGAGAAGAAAATAAGAAGCGATTAGGGTTTGGAAACTTTGTAAAATTTTATTATGAAGCTGTTGTGTATATTACAAATTACAATGCCCTTTATATAGGCTATCAAAGCCCAGGCCCAAAACAATTCGACTAACTCTTTATCAGGTATATTCGACTATGTCGAATACAGCTGACCTACACAACACTATAACTATTCGACTGACTATATACAATTTCGACCAAAACCTATAAAACCCTTCGACTTCGACAAACTAACATGAATTACTTCTAACACACCACCTAATTCATGTTTTCGAGACTTCTCATCCCAATGCTCTTCTTTAACTTGTCGAATCTGATTTTCTTCAGAGGTTTGGTAAGTATGTCAGCTAGTTGAACTTTAGTCTTGCAATATTCAAGATCCAGCTTCCCTCTGTTTACTTGATCCCTGAGAAAATGATACCTTCTTTCTATGTGTTTACTTCGACCATGACACATAGGATGATTGGCAAGATCAATAGCTGACTTGTTGTCTACAAACAATTTCATCTTCCCAGGTTCCTTGATCTTGAGTTCTTCGAGTAACATATCTATCCATGCTGCCTGACATGCTGCATACGATGCAGCTACATACTCAGCTTCACATGATGACAAAGCCATAATGCTTTGTTTTCTCGAACTCTAAGAGATTGGAGCTCCTTCGATCATGAAAATATAGCCTGCAGTACTTTTCTTCTCATCTTGGTCTCCACTGAAATCTGAATCAGTATAACCATATACCTCAGCATCTTTCGACTTGGACTTATTTCGACATGGCATCAGCACACCATGATCAATCATACTCTTAATGTATCTCAGTACTCTCTTTACTGCAATGAGATGACATTCCTGGGGTTTCTCCATAAATCGACTTAACAATCCGACACTCTGACAAATGTTCGGCCTTGTATTACAAAGATACCTCATGGATCCAATAATTTGTTTGTACAGTGTCGAACTTGCAAACTCATCATCAGTTACCTTCTTCAACTTTGCTCATGTTTCTAATGGAGTTGTCGCAGCTTTACAGTCAATCATTTTGAACCTCTTCAAGATATCTTAAGCATACTTCTTCTGGTGCAGGAACACACCTTCAGTTGTGTCTTTGAATTCCATCCCTAAGAAATATGACAAATTCCCTAGGTCGGACATTTCGAACTCTTGCATTAGCTTCGACTTGACTTTTCTTATCTCAGCTTCATTCGCACCTGTAATTAGCAAATCATCAACGTACAGGCATAAAATGATTCGACTATCATTGTCAACATCATTTACGTAAACTCCATGCTCAGACACACACTTTGTGAATCCTGCTTCGATTAGGAAACTATCTATTCTTCTGTTCCAAGCCCTAGGGGCTTGCTTTAATCCATAGAGAGCCTTCCTCAATCTGTACACCTTCGACTCATGCCCTTTAATCTCAAATCCTGGTGGTTAACTGACATATACTTCTTCCTCCAAAGGTCCATTCAAAAATGCTGATTTTACATCCAACTGATGTATCTTCCATCTTCTATACGCTGCTGTTGAAACAACAATCCTGATTGTTTCCAACCTAGCCACTGGCGCATATACTTCGTCGAAATCAATACTAGGTTTCTGCAGAAAACCTCTTGCCACTAGTCTTGCCTTATGCTTGGCAATTTCACCATTTGGCCTTCGTTTCAGCTTGTATACCCATTTCACATCAATAGGCTTCTTGATGGCTTTTTCGAAAAGTTCCCAGGTATTGTTCTTCTCGATTGCCCTGAGTTCTTCCTTCATGGCTTCACACCAATTCGAATCATTCATGGCTTCATCCAAATTAATTGGTTCTGCTTCAGCCATCATCATTGCTTCTTCTATTAAGTCACCATCTGCATCGATTGCATTATCTGGAAATCTCTCATATCTAGCTAACCTTGTCGACTCAGCTCTTGCTCTAGTTGATCTTCTTACATTCTGCTCAGGAGGTTCTTCATTTCGACTTGTCGTGGCCTCAGTTTGTTGGTCTTCTTCAAACACCGTCGGAACTGTCTCTTCCATCTGTTGAGCAGTATCCTGTCGAACTGACCCATGACTCCACTCCCATTTTTGATTCTCATCTACCAGAACATCTCGACTGATCACAAATTTATCATCTTCTGGTGAATATAGTTTATATGCACCAGTCGAATGATAACCTATGAGCACCATGGTTTGACTTCGATCATCTAGTTTTGTTCTCAATTGCTCAGGAACATGCCTAAAACATATTGATCCAAAAACTCTAAGATGACTTACATTTGGCTTCTCACCTGTCCAAGCTTCATAAGGAGTCTTCTCAACTAACTTCTTCGTTGGACATCTATTCAGAATATATACTGCTGTCAAAGCTGCTTCAGCCCAAAATCTCTTTGGCACCTCTTTCGCCTTCAACATACTTCTCGTCATATTCAGTATACTTCTATTCTTCCTCTCAGCTATTCTATTATGTTGAGGTGTATAGGGAACAATAACCTCATGCTCTATACCTTCCTCTTCACAAAATCTAGCAAACTCTCGAGAGGTGTATTCACCACCACCATCAGTTCTCAGTTTCTTTAGCTTGCAGCCACTTTGCTTTTCGACAAGCAACTTAAACTTCTTGAACTTTGTGAATACTTCACTCTTACTTTCGATCACATAAATCCACATATATCTGGTGAATTCATCAATGAAAGTTAAGAAGTAACGCTTGCCACCATTCGACCTAACTTCAAAAGGTCCACATACGTCAGAATGAACAAGCTCCAACTTTCCTTTCGACTTAATTGGCAGATCATGCTTGAATGCTTTTCTAGCCTGCTTCGCTTTGCAGCATTCTTCACACACATGATTTGGTTCCTTCACCTGAGGTAAACCATACACCATCTTCTTCTGATTCAGCATACCCAAACTCCTGAAGTTTAGATGCCCATATCTATGATGCCATAGCCAATTCTTTTCCTCTTCCGTAGTTGACAAAAGACATTCATGATTAATCATGTTAATCTGAACTTTAAACGTCTTGTTATCAGCCAATGGTGCTTTCAATATCAACCTACCATCAGCATGATACACCTTCATTTGGTTCTTCTCCAGCTTCATATTATGTCCTTTGGCAAGTAATTAACCTATACTTATCAAGTTACTTGTCATAGAAGGCACATACAACACATCAGTAATGCTAGCTTTTCTACCATCTCTTCTCATTACAGATATGTTTCCTTTTCCACCTGATGTGATCTGTCTACCATCTACAAACTTGATCACCTTCTTAACTAATTCATCAAGCTTGGTGAACCAGTTCTTGTTACTAGTCATGTGGTTGCTGCAACCTGAATCAAGATACCACAAGTTTGTGTCATCATCCTTCGACTAAGTGTCTGCCATTAGTAGCACACCTTCAGAATCACTATCTTCTGCTTGTGCATACTGCGCTTTGTCACTTTCTTTTGCTCGTGCTTCCTTCTTTTTTCGACAGTCTCGAGCATAGTGACCAAAACTTTGACAATTGTAACACTGCACGTCTTTCATGTCAACTTTATTCCCAGAATACTTGTTGCCCATGACTTTCTTTGAATCATCATGATTCTTTGAACTCTTGCTTGACTTCTCATTACTAGCAAGATTCCTTCCCTGCTTCGCCTTCCCAGATTTCTTGGTGAATTTCGCCATTAGTGCTTGGTCCGATACCTTTTCTCTTTCTGAATCTCTTTGCTTCAATCTCATCTCATGAGCTTCCAAAGAAGCCTGTAGCTCTTCAACCTTCATCTCAACGAGATTCTTGGACTCTTCAATAGACACTACAATGTAATCAAAATTTGCAGTCAGAGATCTTAGTACCTTCTCAATCTTCTGCAAATCTGTGATTGTTTCTCCACAAGACTTCATCTGGTTCGTCAGCTTCACCAATCTTGAAAAGAACTCCGAAACTGATTCATCTTCTTTCATTTGAATCATTTTGTATTGCTTTCTCAAGGTTTGCAGCTTCACCCTCTTCAATTTCTCATCACCTCCATACAAGTTCTTTAACTTGTCCCACACTTCTTTCGCAGATTCTTCTTCAATAATTTTCTCAAACACATTCGGATCCACACACTGGTGAATCAAGAACAACGCTTTGCCATCTTTCTTCCATTGATCCTTGTACACAGCTTTCTGTTCATCAGTCACATTCGCCCCCAATTCAGTTACGCCATCATTCACGATTTCAACCACATCTTGAAATCTGAAGATAACTCTCATCTGCGCAACCCACCGTTGGTAGTTTTCCCCTTTGAAAACCGGTAGATTCGCTGGGAATTGTGTGGACGTTGTTGTTCCGTTTGCCATTAGATTCTCTCTGAATTGCAACCGGGCTCTGTAATACCAATTGTTGGAACTGGGTTCCAAGAAAGATGAATGTTTGAGAGAAAGAAGAAGAAGGAGAAAGAGAGAGAAGAAAATAAGAAGAGATTAGGGTTTGGAAACTTTGTAAAATTTTATTATGAAGCTGTTGTGTATATTACAAATTACAATGCCCTTTATATAGGCTATGAAAGCCCAGGCCCAAAACAATTCGACTAACTCTTTATCAGGTATATTCGACTCTGTCGAATACAGTTGACCTACACAACACTACAACTATTCAACTGACTATATACAATTTCGACCAAAACCTATAAAACCCTTCGACTTTGACAAACTAACATGAATTACTTCTAACAACAATTACGAAGAATAACAAATTTAAAGCATTGAAATTGAACATTGAAGCATCACTTATAGTACAAAAATGAAAATGATGAGAGTAGCAATTAATCTGGTGAAGATTCGATGAAATAAGAGGCAGTGTGAAGAATAAATGGGTTTGTGGAAGTGAAGCTAGGAATCTTAATTTATATAAAGATGTACAAACAAAATAAAATAATAATATAATTATTACCTCATTAAATTCAAATATACAAGGATGACCAATATTTCCCAGAAAATCATCAGGACAATAACACTTTATTGCCTTCACCCACTTCATTCCAGTTTTGGAATCTTTCCACATAAACTAAAAATTAAATACGAATAAGTCTCTGTTAAAATTCTATAATTTATATAATGATGCAATTTTGCACAGGCCAAAAAACAATTATTAATTAATTAAATCACAATAGAAATGGTAAAGACTAAAACTGTAAAGACTAAAGTTGCAATTTTATAGGTCAAAGCCTTTAAATCTATTTGTTTAGCATAACTTTCACCCTGCAAGTTCAAAAGAAACAATCAATGAAGCAGAACTCAAAATCAACCTAAAAAACTTAATCATTTCAAATCTAACATTCAGAGTATTAATACAAATATCACAGATCTAACATAACAACCATAACAATCAGATCTAAATAGTTGTTGTAAACATAACAACCAGATCTAACAAAACATTCATCATTGTAACTTACTACTCTAAAATATGAATGAATGCATAACAAAGAAGAAAATAAGAGAGATAAAGCAAGAAAGAGAGAAAACACAGATGAATATGGTAGACAAAGAGGAAGATGAAAGGATTCCGGAAAAAGGAGAAGTGAGAGAAGAGAGAAGAGTGGGAGAAAGACAAATACAAAAATTTGAAAATAAATCTGTCATTGGGTGAAGAGAAAAGAGAAAAAGTTAAATTAGTTATGATGAATTGGAACAAAAAAGAAGTATGTGACATCATCATATGAGTTACACTTAACAAACCATGGCTTAACTGAATAAACATGTAGTTGAAATAGAACAAAATGACATCATCGGTTGGAAAAAGTAATATTTGGACACAAAATACCCTCAATTTGATGATGTGGCAGAATAAGAGGGTAGGGCATAAGAGAATTTTTCAGAACATTAAATTTTCTTATACTATAGATTCCAGATCATTAAATTTTCTTATATTATAGATATTAAATAATTTAAATTAGTCTAACAAAATAAAAACCTAATGAAAAACTATATTAAATCAAACTAAACTTAAATATTGAGATTTTTGTATTTTTGAATTTTTTTTAATAATAATATAAAAATTAAAATAAGTGAAATAAAATTAAATGAAGAAATAATATAAATAAATAAATAAAAGCAAGAGGTGCACGTAGCAAAGTAGGAGTAAAACATAAAAAACATGGGTCCAAAGCCCATTTCAACAAACACAAATCCTAAATATAAAGATAATATTAATAAAATATAATAAATAAATAAATAATTTGATTAAAAAAAATCGGAACCCTCCCCATTTTCTCTGGCCATATCACTCAACCCCCTTTCACTCCATTCTTCACATTTTTTTTTTATTTTTTTCAAATTTTTAAAATAGCTACCAATTATGATCTGGAGTGATCAGACTAGATCGTCCTGGCCTTCGTGTAGGGCAGATGATGATGAATGTAAAAGAGGAGGGGGTGTACCTGCAAGGTACTCCGATGCCAAAGTAAGTTTGGGCTAGGGAGAAAGCAAGCACAAAATGTTAAGGTATGATTTCGAATATTGAATAGTGATCAAACCTGGCCCTCTCAAGTGAGAGGTTATTTATATAGATAACCCCCAGCGCGGGGCCAAGGTCTCCCATGTGGCCGAAATATCTGGTCGACAAATGGGAGACTGCCAGGTGGAGGGTCAGACGCGTGACCCTTTGACCTGGTCCAACTGCTTTTGTAAGACTCGGGGAGGTAGTTGGTCGCGTGAACTGTCAAGCGCATGAGGGGGATATCCCCAATGGTCATATTGTGCCCAACGACTAATTGTGCCCAACGGCTAGTTTCTGGCTATTGGGCCTTGCCAAGAGCTGGACTGGATTGGGCTTTGCCCTGCTGTGGGCCAAGCGCCTGCCTAGTCCAGAACAGAAGCCCCCTAAGTCTTTGCTCTGAGTAAGAGTAAGGACTTGAGATAGCCTCGTGGTCTGCTACCTTTGAGTGACAATGTTCGGGGACATTCCTTCGCCTGTTCGGTAGTTAATGTGGTCGACGATGGTTGCTTAGCAGCCCAACAAGCCTTTCGTATGCGATGACGTGCCCGCAGAAGTGGCGTATTTATGTCGACCGGGTTTGGAAAATGTCCTCGCGAAAACGGTGTTTTTTTGTCGACCAGGTTTAGGAAACGTGCCCGCAAAAACTGCATTTTTATGTCGATGAGCTCTGACGAGGATATGACTTGTGCGTATTGTCGAGGAAGATGTGCTCGCGGGGGTTGTAGAAGACTTGGGCGATTGAAACGTCTAGCTTTGGGAACGACAAACGAAGATTCCCTTTTTGACACGTGGTGGTGCATTTAATTTCTGTCTGGCCTAGGGGTCTAGGTCATGATGGCCTTTGTGCTTCCCAAGCGAGCAAGTGCTTATAAAAAGGGGGAAGAGAGGATTTATTTGTACACTTCATGCAAATTCATCTCCCCAATCTCCTTTGCTCTGCAACTCGTGTTCTCGCCGGAGTTTCTGTGCCACCGTCGATCTTCATCTTCTACCTCTCTACTTATCAAGTAAGTTTTTCATCTCCCTCTAGGATTTCTATGGCGTTTTTCATTTCTGGAGATTTTCATGAATTTTTCGGTGATTTTCCGGTGAGTTATGAACTTTCTAGTTGAATGTTCATGTGTTCTTCGATGAACACATGAATTTCTGGAAAATTCGTGAAGAACATGAAGAACATAGGATGAATGTCCACAAACATTTCGTAGGATTATGTAGATCTTCCTAAATTTTGGTTAGGATTAGTTTTAGGTTTGTAGTCAGGCATTAGGCATGTTCGACGCCAAGCTTTGGCTTTCGCGCGACAAGTTCATTGTGTCGAGTAAGTTCCTCCTCGCGGAGTCTTCTCGTATGGTCGCGGTGACTTGCCCCCGTTGTACGGGGGAAATGAAGTCGCCATACTCCGTTGTGATCGACTAGGGCTCGAGGTTGTCCTCGACTTATTCCTCGCCCTTTCACTTAATTAGTGGTGGAAGGATGAATTTGATCTTTGTCATCGAATTCACTTTTTTTCCTCTGCTTTTCAGGTGAAATGGCTGACCGACAGGAAGGGGCTGTCCCCAATGCCAGAGTTGCACACGAAGAGACGGAGCATCCCGTCGAACACGCAAACGTCCAAATAGCTGAGGGGGACATCAAGTGGATCGCCTAGGAGCCTTTGTCGACGAGGTCGGCCTTTAATGGAGAAGAAGCTCAGGAGATTCCCTATCTTGAGGACCGGGTTGAACACACGCCCGTGTATTGGAGGGCTATCTGCCCCACGGAGAACGACCAAATTTGTTCGGTGTATCCGGGGATGTGATTCCCTATGTATATGTTTGCCTTCGTGGAGGCGAAGTATCGTCTGCCTTTCACCGACTTCCAAGAGGCCATCTTTTGCCACTTGGAACTGTGCCCTACTCAACTTTCTCCGAACGCACTGGCGCTCATCAAGGACTTTGAGCTGGTCTGCCGTTACCTGCACGCCGGGGCGACCGTGGACCTTTTTTCTGTATTTTTCAAATCCAAAGGAGCACAGCAGGCCCGAAGCAAAGTTGGGTGTCTTTCAAGCAGCAGAGCAGGCTCTTCTGGCTGTATTCAGAATCTGTTCGAAACTTCAAGGACAGGTTCTTGTTGTGAAACATGTTTCTGAGGCGGCTAAAAGGTTTATTTCTACTCTGGAGACCGTGGATGTTTATGGCCGGCAAGTTGTGAAGGTAGTGTCAAAGTTTCTGTTGGAATGTGTATATGCCCATTTTAGGTATAGGACCGACCAATTCCTCGTCAAGCACGAACAGCTCAGTGACGAGGACAAGGAATCGTATCAGGCATTGTATGCCTATGTTGAAAGCTTCAGCCCTGCCTTCGTGGTCGACAGGGACGACAACTAGTTGCCCGGGGAGGATGGGGAGCCTGCTCTGGCGGCTCATTATATTAATACTAGGGCTCTCCTCGAATGCGAGACTGATGACATTGCGTTTGAGCTCCTCGGTATAGATTGCTTCCTTCCCTTCATTTTTTATTCTTATTCGATGTGCTAACCTCTTCTTTCACGTTTGCAGGGAAAATGGCGGACACGAGGGAGGGTCTGGTGAGGTCCCAAGAGGCCAAAAACTTGAAGAAGGTGCCCCCAGTGCCGAAAGCTGGTGCTGCTAAGCAGCAAGTGACGCTAGAAAAGTTCATGGCCGGCACTGGCCCCACCCCGGGGACCAATTCAAACCCTCCGACCCCGGACACGACCCACAAGAGGAAGCGGGACGATGTTGGCTCTTCGACGGCTGGCTGCTCGAGTGGTTTCGCCAGGGGGAAATTTGTATTGCCCCCGTGTTATCTTCAAGGGAAAATGTTTGACGGGGAAAGTTCTGTCGTCGTCCCCGAAATCAATGCATCGGCCATCCTGTCCGTCGATCCTCAGGTGCGGAGGAAGCTTCTCTGCCAGTATGTGGCTACTATGATCAGAGTGTTGGAGGCGGCACTGGCCCTCGGGGGTGCGGAGATGGTCCCGCTGGCTGACCTTAAGAGGGAAAAAGCTAAGATCGCCGACCTGGAGCTGGAGAATGCGGAGATTCACAATTATTTGACGAAGCTTCAAGGCAACCTAGAGGCCTAGATCGAGCTTCAGAAGGAGGTAACCCAGATGAAGGGGGATGTGACCAGAGTGAATGAAGAGAATGCCTGTCTAAAGGCGAGGGTAGCCAAACTGGAGAGGTGACTCGAATGAGACCGAAGACGAGAAGGCCTTAAAGACCCGGGGGAATTGATCGGGAGGGTTCGTCTCCTCGAGCAGGATAATTTTGGGGCAGCTGAATTTGGTTTCAATGCTGCAGTGGAGCAGATGAAAGCCCTCAACTCCGATGTCCAACTGCTGACTAAGGGAATGGGTGTTCTCAACATGGTCGTCAATGACGAGGTGGTTCCTTCAGAAGTTCCAGGCGATGCTTAGTTATAAGAGTTTGTACTTGATTTTTGTGGGCTTGTGTGCCTTTTGGTTGTAACCTTTTGTCGGGCATGGCCCTCCTTTTGTAACAGTAACTACTCTGGCCTTCAGGCCATATTTATATAAATACCTTGTATTTATTATTGTGCACGTTGCATTTATTTGTGTATGCTTTCAACATTTGAATGTTAAGTATGGATGTTTTGCTCGACTTTCTCTTGTTCTGCTCGACTGTTTGGGAGACTCGTCAAGGAGGCGAAGCAGTTTTGCCGGTGGTGGGACTAGGATCTCGATCGAGGTCCTAATCCCACGGGCTTGGACTATTTCCATCGCGAGATGGGTGTCCTGCCCTGTTGGTGCGGCAACGGCAGAGCTCGATTGAGGCATCCCCGTTGGGCACAAGATCTTCTTGTCCCATAAGTAGAAACTGGCCGACGTTGTAAAGTGAAGGATTGTGCTTGCACCGGGGCACGATCTTGTGGCCGAGCCGCCTCCCCGTGGGGTGATCTCGTCGGCAGTTAGTCCGACCTAGTGGCTGGCTCTAACTGTAATATTGTTTGAGATTCTCAGCGTTCCATGGTTGAGCAAATGGTTATTCGTCCAGAGTTTCTAGGTAGTAGGCTCTAGTGCCTGTTTTTGATTTGACCATGTAAGGCCATTCCCAGTTTTCGGCCAGTTTGCCCTCGCGCGAATCCTTCTGGTTTCTACGTATGACCAAGCTGCCAACATGGAAGTTGCGCTTGATGACTTTGGAATTGTGGCGCAAGGTTATTTTTTATTTCAGCGAGGCTTCACGGAGAGCTGCCCCTGATCGGATCTCTTCGACCAGGTTGAGCTCTTCTCTCAGAGCCTCGTCGTTCATCTCCTCGTCGAGAGGAGCTTCCGTTCGTCTAGAAGGTTCCCTGATTTCCACTAGTATCATCGCCTCAGTTCCGTAAGGTAGACGGAAAGGATTTTCCCCGGTGGTGGAGTGTGGGGTTGTTCTATAGGCCCAGAGCACGCTGTGTAGCTCCTCGACTCGTCTTTTCTTGGCTTTGCCTAGCCTTCGTTTCAGACCTCGAATGATTACCCTGTTCGCGGCCTCCGCTTGTCCGTTATTCTGGAGGTGCTTAACGGAAATGAAGTGTTGCTTCGTGCCTAGTTTGGCGACGAAGTCTTGGAACTTCCTATCCGTGAATTGAGTTCCATTGTCGGTCACAAGGGCCTGGGGTACCCCGAATCGTGCGGGGACGTTTCTTTTGTAGAAACGAAGTATGTTGAAGGCTGTGATCTTGGCGAAGGCTTCGGCTTTAATCCACTTTGTGAAGTAATCGACGGCCACAATCAAAAATTTATTTTGGTAAGATCCCATTTTGAAGGGGCCGAGGATGTCCACCCCCACTAGGCGAAGGGCCATGGCGAGGACAGAGTCTTTAACTCGCTAGGGGTGCCAAATGCATGTTCCCGTGGCGCTGGCATCAGTAGGATTTCTGGATATGCTCTTTGGCGTCGTGTTGCATGGTCGGTCAATAGTATCATGCTCGCATGGCCTTTTGTGCCAATGACCTTCCTCCCAAGTTTTGCGCGTTGATACCCTCGTGAATTTCCTGGAGAACTTCGGGGACCTTGTCCTCCTCAACACATTTCAGGAGGGGAATGGAAAATCCTCGACGGTAGAGTTTGTCGTCGACCAGGACGTAGGAGCATGCCCTTCGTTTGGTCACGCTGGCCTCCTTGCTGTCCTCAGGCAGTTCTCCCGTAGTGAGGTATTTATACACCGGAGTTATCCAGCAGCTGTTGTTGCCAATGACGTGGACGTCGAGCAACCCCGATGACTTTCCAATACTTGGGCGGAAGAGTACCTCTTGTATGACAGATTTATTGCCACCCTTTTTTTGGTGCTGGCCAGCTTTGACAGGACATCTGCTCGGGTGTTTCGTCGCGAAGGATATGCTGGACTTCCCACGCGTCGAACTTAGCGATCCTTGTAACACCCCAAAATAATTATAATATTTATTTAATTGAATTATTATGATTATTCAGTGTTTTGGTGAATTTTGATGGATATTGTGACACATGGTGAATTTGGTGGTGTTGTGGGGTAGTCTGAGTTAAGGGAATATTGAGGTATCCTAGAATTTGTAATTAATTTAGATTATTTTATTAGAATAATTTGAATATTTGGATTATTATTTAGATTATTGTTATTATTATTATTTAAAATAATTAGGAGAACCATTAAGGGTGAGACGGTAATATTGAGAAGGGTTAGTGAGGATAATATGGGTAAATCATAATTAGGGTCCAAGAGGTAGGTTTAGCAAAAAGAAAGAGGGAATTAGGAGAGTCATTCTGTGCAACCGTAGGAAGTGAAGAGAAACTGAGGAAAGGAGGCTAGGGCACAGAGAACGAGAGAATCAACCGTAGAACCCCAAAAAGGAGAATCTTTTTTGCTGGAAAATTCGAGGTATAAGGGGTTAATCCGAGTTCTTATGTCTGATATGGGTTTAAGGTAGAGTAGTTCATGTGTTCTCTGTTCTATGATGAATTTTTTTATGATGAATCTATGGTAAATTTTCGTGTATATGTGTCGGTCGATTTCTGATATGAATTTGGTATGTGTTGCTGTAAAATTCTGTGAAATTCGTGTGAATGATTATTGCTGCTGTGATGAATATATGAACGAAACCAGATCTGAAATCGTAGGTGGGTGAAGATGGCTGGTTTATACCTGAGTGAATCGCACACTCAAAGATAACACAGAGTCGCCACCAAACTTTATTTAGTCCCAAAGGACAGGGAAAATATAGATAAAACCCAAGGGGAAGAGAAACGGGAACGGGGTCGGTTATGCGAAAGGAAGGTACTAGCACCTTACGCATCCGTCATACTCGATGGGAACCATTTCGCTTGCTTCTAGGCTTGGATGAGTTATTTATCTAAAGGCTTCTAGCTACAAGAAGAGAAGAGAAAAGATAAAAGAAAGAAAAAAAGAAAGAAAGTGCTCGCAGAGGATTGGGGCCCTCGTGCCTGCGTACCCTCATAGTGCAATGAGGAAATCAGAGCGTCGTAGTTCAAGGAACTAGGGAAAAGAAAGGAAAGGAAGAAGGTGGAAGGGTGGAAGTGTGCTCGCCAAGATCATCACGATCTCGTGCCTACGTATCATACATTCAAATAAATGCAGAATCAGAGCTTCCGTAGTTCGGGGAACTAAGACGGAAAAGGAAAAGGAAAGTAGTGTCAAAACCAAGAACAAAAGAAAGGAAGAAACTCTGCTAGGGATGCAAATAATTGGTGTCAAAACCAAGAAAGAAATGCGAAGGAAAGACAATAACTGTGCTAAGGATAATGTACAAGAGTGGTGTCGAAACCAAGAAAGAAACTCCGCTAGGAGATAAAAGGAAAAGAGCTCGAAAACAAGGAATGGTGTCAAAATCAAGAGCGCAAGGTAAAAGAGTGGTGTCAAAACCAAAAGAGAAAAACAAGAGCATTGGTGTTAAAACCAAGAGAGAAAGATCGATAGAAAGAGCAAGGGAAAACTCCTTTGGGATAGCAAGAAGCGAAATGCTAGAGATTGACTCTGTGGGGATTAAAGTATAGGTATCGATGTGCTGAGGCAAAACTGAGTGATCTAATGAGCAGTGCTTAACCGAGGAACGAGTGTAGGACCGAGCGAAGGTCGTGACCCAAAGAGAGGGTGTGGGACCAAGCGAAGGTCGTGACCCAGAGGACGGGTGTGGGACCAAGCGAAGGTCATGACCCAGAGAACGGGTGTGGGACCAAGCGAAGGTCGTGACCCAGAGAACGGGTGTGGGACCAAGCGAAGGTCGTGGCCCAAAGGACGGGTGTGGGACCAAGCGAAGGTCGTGACCCAAAGAGCGGGTGTGGGACCAAGCGAAGGTCGTGACCCAAAGGAGTTCGATGCACTGACTGAACAAACAGTACATGACCGAAGAAACGCTATTTGAACTAAAAGAAGGTTACTAACCTAAAGGCGCGAGTATTCGAACCAAGAGAAGGTTGCTAACTGCTGGGGATTCGATTTTAACAGAAAGGTTGTGATTAACCGAAAAGAAACGAGTGATTAACCAAAAGAAGGTGATTAACTCGAAAGGGGTTCAGTGTATTAACAGACTGGCTGTGGTTAACTGAAAAGAAATGCATGGGTGATAAACCAAGAGAAGGTGATTAACCCAAGAGGAAACTCACTGTGTTAACAGATAGACTGTGATTAACTGGGAAGACGTGCAAATTGGTATTTTAACTGACAGACAGTGATTAACCAAACAAAGGAAGAAGAACCGAGAGAAGGTTGCGAACTCTTGGGAATGCGGTTTTTTCAACAGAAATACTGTGTTTAACCGAAGGAAGGAAATGAAACTTTCCTGGGGAATAAAAAACCAGGAATCAAAAAGTAATGATTAACCATAAGAAAAGAAACTAGGGTATTGAAACAAAGAGAGTTTGCCAACCCAAAGAACAATGATCTTAACCAAGAAGGATGGTGATTGACCAATAGGGATTGCAAGAGATAGGAGTGATCAAAGATCGACTCGACTGGGGAAGGAGATACACTACCGCCTGAGGATAGAGATGACTAAGCCAGGCATAGGGCCATTCGTCCCCTACCTAAAGTAATCATAATGAGAGTAGGAATTCTCCCTTCTCATTCATTCTCTAACACACATGGTGTAGTGCAGAAGTTGAAACGGACAGCGTAACAACTCCAAGTTGTACAATGCTCCAGTGCGTTGTGCGTCGTGCGTCGTGCGCCGTGCGAATCTCCGACTCAGCAAGGGAAAAAGAGAAAGAAAGCTCTAAAGGAAGCCTAAAGAGAAGCGCAAAGGAAGGATAAACTAATTGAAACAAAGTTTTGAATAATTAATCAAGGGGAATTGATATGCTAACAATTTTCCAAAGAGAATGGAAAACCATTAAAGCAAAAGGTGTAAATTATTTATTATGCATGATTAAATTGGCTCAATAAAGAACAAACTTAATGTGATCAAGAAATGAAAGTGCAAAACAGTGCCAAACAAATATTAGCATGTATCACAAATCACGTGTCAAGTGTCCACGATTATGCAAGAATTAGCATGTTCAAACAAATATCAAGAACACCTAATTGCAAGAGTTGATAAATCAATAATTGAATTAATGTAAATATGCTTTAAACTGAGGTTAACATCACTTAAAACATCTATAAATATCAAGCATATTAATCCATGGAAGTTAGAGGAGGAAAGGATGTCAAACAGGCTTGAAAAAGCATGAAAATGGCATTCTGGTTCAGTGTTAATCGATTATCACTTTTGCACTGCAAAGTGATAATCGATTAACACTTGAAAATCTGCAAAAATAACACTGGTTAATCGATTAACACTTTTGCACTGCAAAGTGTTAATCGATTAACACTGGCACAGGGGCAGAAAAACAGTTTTTCAAAAGTGCTTTTGGCCACTTATTGATTGTGCAATCACTCCAATGCTAGGGCAAACAATTATGCACGAAAAATCAAGTTTAAAAACAGCAAATGATCAACAATGGAATCAATTAAATCATCAAGATCATGGATCAAGCAATGGCATAATCAATTCACATGCAAAAACATCGAAACTACATTGCGAATGATACGAAAATGTGCGAAACAGAAAAATGAGTAAGATCTACCAACCTACAAGCCGGAGATTTGGCTTGGTGATTGTTGCAAAGTGCTCTTAATGAAGATAATCAAAGAAAACCAGAGAAAATCTTCAATTATAGCCGAAACGTATGGAAACCAAGCAAATTGCGACGAAAAATCCGAAATGAGAATTATCACCGAATAAGCTTGAAGTAATCACTTGAGATGAATCCAAACGCTACTAAAGCTCCACAAAATCCAGTAGAATGGAATGATGATGAAGGTTAAGCTCAAGAAAAAGCACTTTCAAGGTGAAAATAGCTTTTCTTCAATGGTGAATTAAGAGCTTTAGTGTGGTTTTGGAAGAGAATTGAGATGAAGATGAGGAAATAGCAGAAAAATTCAGAGAGAATGTGAGAGAATAGAGAGTGAAGAAAGTGTGAAATTGTGTGAATGGTTTTGGAGATATTGCAAAATGGTGAAACTTTGTTTATATAGAATTTTGCTTTGGAGTTGCTAGGATTGGAGTTTGGTTTGGACTTGGCTCTGGGTGGTTTGGAATTAGGCTAGGAGTTAGTTACACTTGACTCACCGAGTCAAGCGGTTAACTCGGTTAGTTAGGATCAACTCGGTAACAATCCCAATGTGAGCTCCAACATCCAAAGGTTAACATGCTTAGAACTCAAGGAACTTAGTGCACTTAACTTAGAGTGATGCATTGGAATAAATACACTTGGAATGTCTTGAATAGCCTTGAAATGTCTAGAGATGTCTAGAATGTTCCACATACTTCTTAGAACAATGTAGAATCTCAAAATGGGGAGGGAAAATTGTTGTCTTGAAAAAGCAGCAAAATATGCCAATTTTGCATGTGTTAATCGATTAACACATTTGCACTGCAAATGGTTAATCGATTAACCAAGCCAAAAAATGCCCAGTTTTGCCTGAAAAATGGTGTTGTGGCCACAGTTCCAATTTTCAACCTCTTGCTTTGTTGAATAGGCATAGAAACCCTTATTTTGTGCTTGTTTTGATGATGTGATGACTTCGTGAGGATGCGATTAATCGGGCTTTGAAAACCAAAATATTCCTGCAACAAAATCATAGAGAAAAATTTACGAATGTGTATGCCAACGATGCGAATGCACATGCTTATGCAAAAAAGAAAAAAGGGAGGTTAAATTTCAGGTTACGACAACTTCCTCTATTTAATCCTCTTGGACCTGAATGTTCGAATTGCGCCAGCTTTTCGATGATTCGAGGTATAAGGGGATTAAAGACAAGAGGAGCTCGAAAATTTGGCCGACGGCGACAAACGAAGGGTTGAATGTTTTGAGGGTTGATAAGTGCGAAGTTAGGCTAAATATCTATTGGGAGATGAATCAGGCCAAGGGAGGCACGCTAATGCATATGCTATGTATATGCTGTTCTACATGATGCTTGATATCATGTTATGCAACGGTGTTGGTTAAGGTACAGTGTCGCAAGCCGGCAGGTTTTGGACGGACCAAAGAATAAGGAAAGGTCTTTGGATTAACCAAAGGAAAGGGAGAGACTTTGAAAAAGTTTTCCAGACGCGAACTGGACTTGAAAAGTGTGCCACACGTGAATCAGTCTTTGAAAAAGGTGTGCCAGACGAGAACTGGATCTTGAAAAAGTGCGCCAGACGACAACTGGAAAAGTTTGCCAGACGAGAACTGACCACCAGACGGGAACTGGATTTGGATAAGACAAGTCAGACGAGAACTGACTACTGGGTTTGAAAGAGACAATTCAAACGAGAATTGACTACCAGACGATAATTGGATTTTGCAAAGATAAGCCAGACGGGAACTGACTACCAGACGAAGACTGGATTTTTTTTGAAGGGACAATGTTAAATGAGAATTGACTACCAGACGAGAACTGGATTTTGATTAGACAAAGTCAAACGAGAATTGACTACCAAACGAGAACTGGATTTGAAAGAGACAAGTCAGACGAGAACTGACTACCAGACGAGAACTGGGTTTTGATTGGGACGTGCGTTTAAACCTGTATGGCGTAATGCTCCATCTTGATGAATATGCTTATGCGTTTAAGGACGCAATATTATGCGATGATGATTACTATATGTAGAATATCAGTAATCAGGTTTTGCAGAGATGTCAAGTGCGATCGAGCTGATGTCAAGGCTTTATGTTATGCAAGATGATGATACGCATGAGTGAAGTGACATGATTAATGCATGAGAGCGGTCTATGCAATGGTTTTGAGAATCTGTCAAGTGTTTTTGTTGTGGGAGGCAGAAGAGTTGAGGTTAGGATGTAAGCCATAAAGACGTGATTCCCCGACACCTACTTCAGGATCAACAGTTGTTGATGCACCATTGCTCTTGCCTCGAAATAGGGAGAGAACATGTACCTTGGTAGCCTGTCTCTGCCCCAATCAGTTGGGTATCTGCATGGATTACCCCAGTCACAAGTGTGACTTGCCCCCAGTGTATCAGAACACTATGCCCCTGATTAACCATCTCTTTGGAGAAGTTAACTTCTTGTGCTCTTGGGATGGCCTGCCCCAGTATGAGCTCTGAAGTGAATTTGCCCATGGCTGATCAACTTTAGAGGGATGCCCTTGACCAACTGATCCTTGAGAGATTTGCCGAATCTCGACGTGATTGTCCCAGATTGACTGAATCTTGTGGCGGCTAGGCCCTTTTGCTCAATAGAGTTTTCAGGCATTTTCCCCCTTGAGACGATCCAACCTTCAATTGCGGAAACTTTCGTGATGTCAAGTGCTTGTTCGCAAGTAAAAAGTGTTTGTTTTGAAAATGATAATGCTAATGCCATGCATATGTCAGTTTTGAAATCCAAGTATGTTCACTAAGATTATGACATATAGTGAATGAATCACCATTTAGAATGCCATGTCAGTATCGACACAAATGATAAGCAAATCTTTGGGAGTCAGTTTCGACATGATCCCACTGTAGTATGCTTTCGAAATAAGCCCTGCTTCAGTTAGGTCTTTTGAGGGTTGTAACATGGTCTGATTCATGGTTTAAGAAATAAAGGATATAAGGCTCAAAAATTATTTTACCCCACCCATTCTCCTTGATGTTCTCCAGTCCTACGCTCAGCTAATTTGACATAAGCGTTCACCTTTCAAAGAGGGTTTTGAATGGTGGAAGTGACGGTGAAGGAACCGACAAGGGTTTTGGAGCGGCATCCACTCACCTTTTGTTTTTTGTCACATGTGATCACACGAAATTGTTCTTATTGAGAATTTTTTTTCTTTGATTCTTTGTTTTGTTCTTTTTGTTTTCCCTATTTTTTGCGTAGAATGATTATTTTGAATTTGCAGTCTACCGGGATCCCCTAATTTTTGCCTAAGTCATTTGTTTTTGACTTAGCGGGCTTTTTGTTTTTCTTTTTGCTTTTGTGATTTTGATTTTTTTTTAACAAAATCGTGCGACATGTGTTTGTTTGATTTGTAAGGGTGAGTTGTGATTGCCTCATTCCTTTGGTCGGTGAGGGACAACCAATGTGGATTTGTGATTTTTCCGACCTCTTGCGAGGGATAGGATGTGGTTGATCCACAAATGGGGTGCTCCTATTTTGAAATTTGAACGCATGGTCAAACTAACTGAAGACTACCCTGCCCCTGGTTAAGATTGAGGGTTTTATGTATATAGAAAGAAACTCATACTTCAAGGCCCAAAAGGGTTGACTAGGTATTATCCTCCTTATACCTCCAGTCACTACAAGAAAAAATACAATTTACGACACATGGGTTGCGACAGCTCTAAAAAAACTGTCGTCCTTTCTCTATTGCGATGATTGTCGTGACTGTTTAGGCCAAGTGTCGCTATTTTTATGAATAAGTGATTAGAATAACTTCCTTTTTCATCTTTTATTTTCCCTCTATTTTATTCCACTTATTTGTTTTCTTTCTTCTACTTTTATTTTTATTTTATTTTCTACTTTTTCAGACTCACCAGATTTACTTTCGTTTAACCATCTTCAACCTTTCATTTCTCTTAACGCTTGTTTTCAAGCCTTCCTTTCGACAACCCTTATCTTCAACCCTTCCTTATGTTCAATCCATGTCTTCAACCCTTCATTTTCTTTGACCCTTATCTTCAACTTTTCCTTTCATTCAACCCTCTTAGAACAACTAGATGGTGAAGCGAGAAAACGAAAACATATATTCAAATTGAAACCACGATGAGGAAAAGGGAAGAATAGGTTATTGATACTTTATAGAGGGGGAACATTTGAAGAATTGGGAAAGAAGAATAAATCCCTAACCCTAACGAGAAGAACCATAGGACAAATCAAAGTGAAATTCTGGTATCAGACGTGTGATGTTAAGGTGTGATGTCACAACAACACACTCTGCATAATAGACAGCAACAACAGTAAAATAACACCAAGAATTGTTGACCCAGTTCGGTTACAACCAACCTACTCTGGGGGCTACCAAGCCAGGGATGGAATTCACTACTTGTAGATATAATTTACAGACTCAACGACCCGTTGACAATCTCCTAAACTTATACTCTACTAATGACTTCCTACCTAAGAAACCACTTAGGTATGAGAACACCACTCAATCCCTTACAAACACTCAAAGAACCTACTTTGAGTACCCTTGATCTTACTTCACAGCTTCGATCAAATCATACAACTCTCTTTGCTTCACAGCTTTAGAGAGGACAGAAACTCAACACCTATTTAAACCCTAGAATAGTGTAAATACAAGCACTTTAAACAAACTCGAGACACTAAGCCTTCTGCTCTTGATCTTCTGAATGTTTTCTGTACTTTTTCCTTTGGTCTTGTGCGCTTTATATAGCTCCTGAATTGGGCTTGGACTTGTCACAATATTTGATCAGATTTGTTAATTAAAACTGAATCTTCAAAACAGATTTTATCCCCAAAATCTTTTTAAATCTTCAACCTTTTAATTCTCCAACAGATCTGCAATCAAATCTCCCATGTAACAGAAAATATCTATCCCAAGATATTCTCATCCAATGAGTCAACCACTCTCCACAATTCCAGCTAATACGCGTGCCCTAATAACATATCCTGCTATTATTAATTCTGTAGGTCTGATGTTACAACATCACCTGTGTGACATCAGACATCCAACTTCAGCACTTAACAACTTAACACAGCCCAGTGTTAAGACTTCAATGTTGCAACATCAGCACCTTGACATCAACATTGAATATACTTTGTTTTACCAAAATTCCAGCCAATCCAGGAACTATCAATCTCCCCCTTTGGCTAATTTTGGCTAAAACAATCTCTGCACTCTGCAATCAACTTCTGCACTCTGCACCTACTCTGCACCTTCAGAGATTTTAGCAGCGGAATAATCTTCAATTAATTTGAACCTCATTAGCAGCAGTTTGACATTCTTCAAAGTCTTCATCTCTAGATCTGCTGCAGCACCATCTTCATTATTGACAACAGCCAATTGGTGCTTCTCCTTGAAAAATGAACCAGCATCACAGCTGTTTAGTAGCTCATAATGCACATCAATTTACTCCCCCTAGATGTCTGCTTGGCTGCACTCTTCTCATGTCATGATATCTTTAAGACTCCCCCTCAATCACTGCATCACCACTTTTCAACTAAACTCCTTTTAGCAGCATCTATCTAACTCCCCCTTAATCTCTGCATCACATCAGCAGCATATGCATATGGCAATAATCCTCTTGACTATCTTGGCTATTTTCTCCCCCTTTTTAGCCATAATTAGGCAAGCTTCTATAAGAAGCCCTATAAACTGTAGTCAGTATACCCTAGCTCTCATTGTTAGCCTCTCAGTTAGTAAACAGGCAAACAAATCATAGAAGGAAACTAAAAGCATAAACAGTGCATAAACCAGCACAATATTCAAATTACAAAACATAGCAAAAAAAACTAAAACTTCTAAAACTACTGAAGGCAAGAGAAAATAAGCTAGTCTTCTTCTGAGCTTGCTTCATCAGCACTATCTTGTCCTTCATCTTCAGTATGATCTTCTTGTTCCAAACTTTGAATCATCTTCTCAATCTTTATTTTCCTGTCAGTGCTGGTCTTGATAACCATATCAAGATCCTTGCAGGTTGCCCTTAATTCTTGAATAAGCTCAGATTTTGAACTGACCTTCTTAGTCCCAGAACTTGATGTTGTGACAATGTCTGGAACATGACTCCCAGCAAACAGTTTGGGATGCAAGGATAAAGCTGATTTCCTCTTACATGCTGTGTCTGAACTTGTTAAGATGCCTGGATGTTGTTTCATCATAACTCCACAGATGAGCGAAGGAAATGCTATAGGCAGTTTGATAGCATTAGTGGTGGCATGTCTCACAGTCTGCTCAAACACATATGCTCCATAGTCAAACTTCTTCTTAGTACCCACAGCATAAATAAACCTTCCTAGTCCCACAGCTGTTGTGGTTTTATGATTGGTGGGCACCCAATTTGCGGCTCCAATTCTGTGTAAGACAGCATACTTAACACTGAGTTTGCTAGTTGGCAGTTTCCCTTTCAAGGGCCACACCTTCACTTGACCAGCAGTTATTTCCTTGCAGACATCATTGTCAGTGGCTTCTAGCTCAGCAAATACTTCATATTTTCTTCCTAGATATTTGTTTATAACTTCAGGAGAGAAATCAACACATTTTCCTCTCACAAACACTTTCATGTAGTCCACACTGCTTTTGTCTGAAATCTTCACATGGATATTTACCACAAATTCCTTAACCAGGCTGTCATAGCACTCGGAGAACCCATGAACCGTCTTCATCAGACCAGCAGCCTTAATCACCTCTATGATTTCTTTGATATCCATAATTTCTTTCCCAATCTCTCTCTCCAGAGCGAGTCTTCTTTGACAGATGAACTTCCACATCGACGCACTGCTTGCATAATGGAATGAAATGTTATCAACTTGAACCTCAGGGATCTTGTCAGCAATTCTCTTCAAGATTGTCTTTCTGACAGGAGTGATGTCTTGCACATCATCCTCAACATCATACTCTGATTCAGATTCTTCCATTAGCTTCCTTTTTCTGGGATTCACATCAACCTTACTCCATGCTTTTGTTGGCCCAACAGTCTTTTTCCTCTTCTCATCAGAAGCTTTCTTTGAAGACGATTCAACCATCTTTCCTTTTCTTGTTCTTAGTCTCTTGGACAGACTAGGCACTGCTCTTCCAATGACTTCATTATCAGACAAGTCATCAACATCAATTACATCAGTAGTCTCAGCATCCCTGCTAAGCGATGTTCTAACCTCCTTTTCAACATCTGCTTCAACAGAAGTGGGTTCAGCAGATGTCCTAACATTCTCCTCAACATTTGTTTCTTCATGCATGTCTTCACTCTGATCAGCATCTTCAATAGCTGTCATTGCAAGTTGTTGAAGACTTGACTTACCTTCCTGCATGTTGTCTTTCTCAGCTGGCATCCGATTCAGTGGGATTGAAATTCCTTTGACAGGGATGCCTTTGTATAGAATCTTTGAGGCAAGATTACCCATCCTTTTGTCTACATCAAACATCTCTTCAATAGTCTGAGACGTAGATGATTTCGGCACAGTTTTATCCCCAAATAACACACTCGTAACAACCTTCTTTGTTTCAGGATTCTTGAAAATAGTAGCAGGTCTCTTAGGAGTTAGTTTATTGGGTCTAGAAGTACCTGATTTTGGGAGCATCACTGAGATAGGCTCTATATTCAAAGCTTCTCCTGCAAATCCCTCTTCTGAAGAAACCCTAGCCTTATCTCGCGAAGAGCTTTGAGCGCCTGATTTCTTTGATGGAGACGACGTCAGGTTTGACATTGTTCCCTTGAGACAGTATGAGGTCAGATGATCCTTCTTGTGGAGGACGACGAATGGAAGGAAGAAATACTCTTTGATGAACCGTGACCTTGCTGCACTAGAGAATGATGTTCTGAGGTATGGTGCCAGCTTTTCAGTATTTAAAGACCAATTACTAATTTTCTCCCTCCATAAAGACTTTCCTTTTAAAACATTCACATCTGAACTTGTTAACTTTGAGTGACCTTTCAGCATCCTGATGTCATAGTCTGATGTTATAACATCAACTTGTACATCACTAGTTGAATCTCCTTCAAGAGAGGTCCACTGATAACAGTTGTCTTTGGTTGTGGTACCCTTCATAATAACCTGATTATGCTCATCAGAAACCACACACCCATCCTTAGTGTAGTTTACCCTGTAGCCTTCATCACACAACTGGCTTATGCTGATCAAATTTGCACTTAAGCCATTGACAAACATAACATTGTCAAGTTCAGGTCTACCATCACCTTGCACTTTCCCAACTCCTATAACAACACCTTTTCCTCCATTGCCAAATATGACTTCATGAGAGGGACAAGGTCTAACATCATCAAACATGGATCTACATCCAGACATGTGCTTGGAACACCCACTGTCAAAATACCATGTTCCTTCTTTATCACCCATGAAAGCCAATAAGCACTTCACCTTCTCCTTAGGTACCCATTGTTTAACAACTTTGGGCCTGTGCTCTCTCCATCTGTTTTGAGGTTGAGGGTATCCATGCAGCTTGTAGCAAGAGTACTGCATATGTCCATACCTACCACAGTAATAACATCTCACCCTTTCATCTCTGAATCTTCTGCCATGATGAGATTGCTTATGCAGCCAACCATAATGTGATCTCCTCCTACCATAACTGCCCTGCCATCTATTATGTTGATATCTTCTCCCATAAGACGGTTGAGAATGCTGTTTCCTGGATTATCTCCCATGATGGTGTGGCTTTCTTCTTCCATATACATAAGGAACAACATTGGTGTATCCATAACCATAACCATACCAGTTGTCCTGATGTTGAGACATCTGATGAGACATGTGCTGTTTGAACTGAGCAGCTTGCATGCTCTCATGGTATTGTGGGGGCATATACTGACTAGCTCCCTGTGGCTGCTTTCTCTTCTGATAGGGACCAGTCTTCTTCTCAATCTTCTTAGGTTGTGAAACATCAGCTTTCTTAGGGGTAGGATACTGCTTCTTTGGCTGATGTTGAGATGAAAGTTGTGACACTTCCTTCTTTGAACCTGAAGTGCTTCCTTCTGAAGTTCCCTTGTCCTCATCCACATAACCTATCCCAGCTTTGTCTCCAGCAGCTTTTTCTGACTGAAGTATCTTGTCAAGTGTGTCTGTACCACAGCTCAGCATCCTAACAGACTTGGTCATTTGATCAAGGTGAGCTCTAACTAGCACCACTTCATTTTCCAGATCTGACTTTTCATTATCTAGCTGAGCAATCTGTTGCTTGTGGCACTTGTTTTCTTGACAAATTTCAACACTCTTTAAACACAGCTCTTGATAGGTAGATGCCAACTCCTCATAAGTTACTTCTCCATCACTCGAATCATCATCAGAAACCACAACTCCTGTTAAAGCTCTCACATGCTTTGCTGACTCGCCTTCACTTTCACTATCAGAGTCAGACCAGGAAACTGTCATGCCCTTCTTCTGCTTTTTCAAGAAGGTGGGACATTCTTTCTTGACATGTCCATACCCTTCACACTCAAAGCACTGCACTCCTTTATCTTGGGCAGTTTTCTCTTCATCCTTCTTGCTTGTGTCAGAAGCCATGTTCTTGACATTAGGCCTGGAGTTATTATTCATTCTCTTGAATACTTTGGTGAACTGTCTTCCCAACATCACTATGGCCTGAGACAGATCCTCCTGGGATTCAGATTTCTTCCCTTTCTCCTCTTCACCATTTGTCACCAGGGCTATACTCTTTGGCTTCTTTTCTGGTTCTTCCTCATTCAACCCAAGCTCAAAGGTTTGAAGAGATCCAATGAGCTCATCTACTCTCATCTTGCTGATGTCTTGTGATTCTTCAATGGCAGTAACCTTCATCTTATACTTCTTAGGTAGGGACCTAAGAATCTTCCTCACAAGCTTTTCACCTGACATCTTCTCTCCAAGAGCACTAGATGCATTGGCCAGCTCAAGAACACTCATGTGGAAATCATGAATAGTCTCATCTTTCTTCATCTTTAGGCTTTCAAATTTAGACGTTAAAATCTGAAGTCTTGACATCTTGACTCTAGATGTTCCTTCATGAGTAGCCTGCAAGATATCCCATGCTTCTTTAGCAACTTCACAGGTATTGATTAACCTGAAGATAGCATTCAGAGCTTTGAAATTTCCAAGGGCAAGCTCATCTTCCTCCTTGGTCCACTCTTCTTCAGGCTTTGGCTTAGAGGTGCCTTCTTTATCTTTGCCAGCATCATCCTTCTCACACATGACAGGTGCTTTCCACTCTTTAATAACAGCCTTCCAAGCCCTACTGTCCAAGGATTTTAAGAAGGTGGTCATCCTTGGCTTCCAATAGTCATAATTGGATCCATCCAAAATAGGGGGTCTGTTGACGAATCCTCCAACTTCTTTGTCCATCTTTACACCAGAAAGTAACTTCCCTAGATCTCACCCAGAGACAGACAGGATGCCTGCTCTGATACCAATTGAAATTCTGGTATCAGACGTGTGATGTTAAGGTGTGATGTCACAACAACACACTCTGCACAATGGACAGCAACAACAGTAAAATAACACCAAGAATTGTTGACCCAGTTCGGTTACAACCAACCTACTCTGGGGGCTACCAAGCCAGGGATGGAATTCACTACTTGTAGATATAATTTACAGACTCAACGACCCGTTGACAATCTCCTAAACTTATACTCTACTAATGACTTCCTACCTAAGAAACCACTTAGGTATGAGAACACCACTCAATCCCTTACAAACACTCAAAGAACCTACTTTGAGTACCCTTGATCTTACTTCACAGCTTCGATCAAATCATACAACTCTCTTTGCTTCACAGCTTTAGAGAGGACAGAAACTCAACACCTATTCAAACCCTAGAATAATGTAAATACAAGCACTTTAAACAAACTCTAGACACTAAGCCTTCTGCTCTTGATCTTCTGAATGTTTTCTGTACTTTTTCCTTTGGTCTTGTGCGCTTTATATAACTCCTGAATTTGGCTTGGACTTGTCACAATATTTGATCAGATTTGTTAATTAAAACTGAATCTTCAAAACAGATTTTATCCCCAAAATCTTTTTAAATCTTCAACCTTTTAATTCTCCAACAGATCTGCAATCAAATCTCCCATGTAACAGAAAATATATATCCCAAGATATTCTCATCCAATGAGTCAACCACTCTCCACAATTCCAGCTAATACGCGTGCCCTAATAACATATCCTGCTGTTATTAATTCTGCAGGTCTGATGTTACAACATCACCCGTGTGACATCAGACATCCAACTTCAGCACTTAACAACTTAACACAGCCCAGTGTTAAGACTTCAATGTTGCAACATCAGCACCTTGACATCAACATTGAATATACTTTGTTTTACCAAAATTCCAGCCAATCCAGAAACTATCACAAAGGAAAACCAACTCCACAATCGTGACTCGGTAGCTATGTCTGTATTTCTCTCACCGAATCTGTAGTTCCGAGATAAATTCTTAATGTTTCTACCACTTGTGTCTTTCTTCTATTAATTTTGATTGTTTGGATATTACTCTTTATATTGTATGGATTTATGAGGAAGCAAATCTTTTATTTAAGTTTGTGTAAACATCGTTAAACTATCTTTTGTCTTGCATGTGTGTGGATTTTGTTTTGGGGATTTAATTTTTGGTTTTGTTGTGGATTTGCTTGTTTTATTGTATGAACTAGTGATGTAATGAAGAGCTTTGTAAGATTTTAAAAATATTATTATGAGTTGTAAATCATTTTTGAAACTCAAATTTGAGCAGTAAACTGAATGTTTGATTTTGGTTGTTTTTTGGTGAAGTTTGTGTGTAAGGACGGTTTCTAGGTGTGGACAGGCTTATATAGAAGCATGTTGAGGATGGAAAGATTTATGTTATGGTGTGTGCTGCTTCAGTAGTGGTATTTTTAGCATGGGGTTTATTGAAAGGATTGAAGGTAAAATTACCATCTTTGTCATTAAGACTTTAACAACCAAGGGAAACACTTGTTATAAGTTTTGAAACAATGACTTGACTTTGCAAAATACAGGTTGTTATGGTAGTTCAAAATCAGAGTCATCAATAGCCATTGATTATTGATTATGGTCGGGTCACTTTATTGTGTGGCAAAGGTATTTGTTTCTTTGAAGTTATATTATGTTGTTTTTTAGTAGCACTAAATATTAGGTATGATTGATTCATGTCCTTTAGTTAGCTGCTTAGTCAATATTAATTTGTTAGTGTTATTAGAAATGCTAATAAATTCTATAATCAACTGGAAGATCTTGCCTATATAAATAATTTTTACCGTGTAATAGTTTAGTAATTGAATTATCAAACTATCTATCAAAGTTTCTCAAATTTTATGTTTGATTCTACTTTTTCTTTCATTTTGTTTGACTCTGTTTTTGATATGGAGCATGAACAAATATGTGTGGCCCTATAACAGTTCAAGGATAGGATTTAATATCACCTTACAATTTGGCCTAGGCATTTCAATCTACCAGGTACCACTAGTTATCACCAATATTCATAATACATTTATTTCCATCATAGAATGATAATATGATATAAATCCATTTCTATTATAGATTTTTTTTTTTCAATTTACATTATGCTTTGATTTGGAATTGTAGTTACAATGTGTATTGGATTGTGTAGCTTACTAGTTACTAGACTATGGAGTTTGTTAGATTTAGCGCATATGCAATAGAAAGACCTCTCATATGTTGGTCGGATAGTTAATAATTTGACCATAATAACGATGACACATTTTTCTTCCCTCATATCTAGCATGTGCATAATTATAAAAGTCTTGGCATACAATTTTCTCATTCTAATTTTGTGTTAATGACAACCAGATATATTGATTATATATTCCTAGGAGATTATGTTGATAGAGGCCAACACAACCTAGAAACTATAAGCCTTTTGCTTGATTTGAAGGTAATATAAGTTTATATGTTGTTTCTTTATATTGCTTATCAAGTTTGATGGTGTCAGGTTTATGTATGATAATATGAAATTTGCAGGTTGAGTATCCAAACAATTTTCACTTAATACATGGAAATCATGAAGTTGTAGATATTAATGTCCTTTTTGGTTTTCGAATCGATTACATTTAGTGGATGATAAGGAATTTCATACATGGGGAAAATATTTTATATTACTTTTTGGATACTGAAGCAACATTGTAACTTTCTGCTCAAAGTGATTTCACAACCTTTTAGTGCATTGATATGTTTCTATGTTCTTATATGTTGATGACAATTTATTTTCAAGACCTTTTAAATAATGACACTATGAAATGGTTCTATAGGTCTGATCCTACAGGGAATGACCGCGTGGAAGGTCTGTAATGAAATGCTAGAGACCCGGGTTTAGTTACTTTTGAGGTGAGTGCTTTTTACTTCCTTATTTTGTGAAATGATTGATATTTTGTGTATTAGTTGCTTTTTGCTTGGATAATGATATAAATAGTTACTACATAATTAATGATAGGTATATTAATGTTGATTAATACAATTTATTTAATTGAATTTGATGAACTAAGAATCACTACAAGAAATTCTTAATTTTGCGACAATTTGTTTGAGTTTCGAAAAACAATTATTGAAGTTCAGTAGGAACTCTATGAAATTGTGAGAATTGTTTCTTCCCCTGAATTGTAGTGATCTTCATCCTCCCTCCAACTGAAATTGAGTTTCATACTCGGCCTATTTCCCAAATCTTTTCAGGTTCATGCTTGATATCTATCTATCCCTCTGTCTTAATAGCTATTTGATTTCAATTCTGTCACTTGTTTTAGGTATGTTTGTCACTTTGTTTATGAAAAATAATTAAACAATTTTTTTCAATTAAAGGGTGTGTTGATATTTGTAATAAAATGAATAGATATTTAATGTTAACGTGTTATATGGTTATAGTGAACTGATGCAACTAAGTGTAATATAAGTATATTGCTTAATCTTTTTTGATTTGTGAAGTACGTTTCTTAATCTTTCTCATTGGGGACACGGTCATGTTTCATTTCAGGTTCTTGGTGTTTCGCCGGGAAGTTCTTCTGTTTGTCACTTTTTTCCTGCTGATAATTTCATTTGGGTTCCAAAACTGCGAGTTCGTGGTGTTTCGGGCATGTGATTATAGTTTTAGTAAAAATGTTTGATGTTTGAGTTTCTCTGTGATTGTTGTAATAAGTACTCTCTTATGAGTATATGTAATGATTTAAGACTTTTTATTTTCAGTATGTGTTGTGAAATTAAAACTGATTATTCAGCAAATTAGAGACTTTCTATAAAGCACAATTAGATTTTTTTAATATCTGGCTTCCTATGGAGCTTGTGTCCTGGAGTCAATCACTAATAATATCAATGTTCTTATAAAAGTTCATTTGATTTTTTTTTTTTAATTTTAGAAATATATTAGTTGCGGAATTACCTGCAGATTTACCTTTAGAAATACATATGGTTTTCTATTTTTGGATAAAAAACCAAATATTTATGGTGGTTTTAACCGCCGTAATTTTCAATTTACGACAGTTCCTTACCCGTCGCAACATAGAACGATGGTTGGAGTGACGGTTTTAGTAACTGTCGCGATATAGCCTAGCGACACACGTTTTCACGACAAAAGTAAAACTGCCGCGACTAGTAAATTGTGGCGGTTCAAACGTCCGTAATCTGCCAATATTAACCGTCGCAACTTGCCAATTTTCTTGTAGTGAGTGTTTAGGGATTTGAATAAATGCCTTACATCATCAGCAAGATTTTATACAAAAGCATACAGACAGTGATCTCATGTCTTTTGATGTCATCATTTTCTTTTTGATTTTGCTTGATCAAATGTGTAATACAGATAAAAAGTATGAGTAAACACGAATGAATTTATTCAAAACATGCATATTCATTTCATTATTATTATCATTTGAAAACAAACAAGTTTTACAAGTGAACAATGCTTGACAAATAAAAAGATTACAAATGGAAAAGATGGAATGACACGATGGTTGCCGATTTTGAGGAAGTGCTTACAGGCTTATTCAAGGGATTATTTTGCGATCTTGGCTCTTACACGGACAATGGATTTCCGTTCACCCACAGTTTCTCACCTTGAACGGTTAAGTGCTTCTTGTCAATCAACTGTTGGACTTTAGCTTTGAAAGCGTTGCAATCCTCGGTTGAATGTCCAGCTGACCCAGCATGATATCTGCATTGCACATTGGGATCATACCCAGGTGGGAATGGTTCTGGTGGAGGCTTCAGAGCTTTGGGAACCACCAGGGAATTTTGAACCAGATATGGGAGAAGTTGAGTGTATGTCACAGGAATCAGATCTAGAGGAGCATTCCTTCGTTCTAGATTGTTCTGGGGTTTGTGCTAATTTTGGCGCTCTCGGCCTTGGGCTTACTGATTATGAGTCTGAGGAGACTGTTGATATTGGGTTGCAGCAACATGCGAGAATGAATAGTATGGCGTAGGAGCCAGAGGTGCTTGAGGATGAACCTGACGAGTAGCGTATTGCGGGAACACTTGAGCATGGTGCATCAAACTAGGATTACACATCTGATTAACAGTCTGACCCAAATAGATCCCATACGGAGTGTAGGGTGCCCCAGGATAAGCAAATGGAGGTGCAACAGTAGAAAATGCCCCAGGATATGCAAAAGGTATTCCAGAGTTAGTAGACTGAACACCTTGGTAGGGGTCTTGCCCAACAGGTTGAATGGCTGGAGGAATCAACCCCTGAGCAGGAGGACCTCTCTTCTCAGCTTTAGCAGATGTCTCAGGAATCACAGGTGTAGACTTCTGGCAAGGCTTTTCTATAATGCAAAGTAACTTCTGATCGAGGAGCTCTTGGACTTTGTTCATAAAGATGACACGTGCTTTTGTAGAATGTCCCACATATCCAGCATGGTATCCACATGTGGCATTAGGATCATGCTTAGGATGATAAGGAAACTTGGTTGTCGCGATCTCTTTAGGAACTACTGCCTCAACATGAATCAGAACAGGTAATAGATGCGTGTAAGTCGCGGGAATTGGATCAAGACAGGGACGTATCCTCCCTTGATAGTTGTTCCCTTTGCTGATTTGCTTATGCTTTTGTTTTTGATTGTCTTCAGTGGTCTTCTGATTAGACAAGGGGTAAACTGGCATATTACTTGCATCCACATTCATGATCTTATCCACCTTTGGTCCATTCTGGGCTTGCTCATCAATCACAACCTAATCCGAGGAGTTCATTGTCATACTGTCCAGAAGTAGTTCCACAACCATGTCAACCTTGCCTTCCTTGCGTATTGTGTTCTCATACCCAACCTGTTCCATGATTCTTTAGCTTTAGGCATCGGAGAATCATTGTCTTTAGGCTGATGAAGGGAAGAAAGTGAGTTTTCTTTGGGTTGGATGTATGCAATGCATATGTTGTTTATGCAGATGGCATGCAAATGAGATATGCGACACCCAATGATGCAAAGGTTAGATAATGCAAAAGTTCAGCATACATATGATGATGCAATAACTCAAGTTCAAAAGTTCGGCATACATGATGATGCAATAACATTATGCAATAATGTAAGTTAGGGATGCAACATCTTCTGGATAGTCTGCAGATACAACTTTGCGTTGGTGCGAAATCTGATGTGCGTGAGAGAACAAAGGTATGAAGTGGCTTGGTTTCCTGAAAAAACCCATCTCCCCCTCACAGGTGTGATCTAGACATAACAAGGTGGTCCCTAGAAAGGTCGCCCAAACCATATGACTCAGAATGAAAACACTCCGCCGTAATGAATTCTCACAGGACAGAAGTATTCTCAAGCAAATCACGATCTGGGATATGGCTCTCGTGGTAACCCAACTCGTGAAACGTAGGCCTCACGACTATCCACGTTCTAGCCTATGTGTATGGTAAGCCCGATGTTAGGACTTTTCTCTCCAATAATATCTACCTATCCCAACAACAGCAGAAAATATAGCAGATATCCAGAATATCCAGCATATGAATATCCAAAGCAGTAAAGAAATACAGTAAATAAAATTAAAGATAAAGCAAGTAAAGCGCAAAAAATAAACACCCAAACGAGCAAGAAAAGCAAACAAAACTAGGCGAGACCCCAACTTGCAAGAGCAAGGACTCCCTAGCAGAGTCGCCAGCTGAATATGGGGAGTCCCACCAAGCTAGGAGACAAGCAAAGCGAGGCAAAGCTTAAGAGCAAGAACTCCCCAGCAGAGTCGCCAGCTGAAGATGGGGAGTCCCGCCTAGCCAGGAAACAAACAAAGCGAGGCGAAGCTCAAGAGCAAGGACTCCCCAGTAGAGTCGCCAGCTGAAGATGGATGGTTTATACCTGAATGAATCGCACACTCAAAGATAACACAGAGTCGCCACCAAACTTTATTTAGTCCCAAAGGACAGGGAAAATATCGATAAAACCCAAGGGGAAGAGAAACGAGAACGGGGGTCGGTTATGCGAAAGGAAGGTACTAGCACCTTACGCATCCGTCGTACTCGACGGGAACCATTTTGCTTGCTTCTAGGCTTGGATGGGTATCTATCTAAAGGCTTCTAACTACAAGAAAAGAAGAGAGAAGAGAAAAGAAAGAAAAAAAGAAAGAAAGTGCTCGCGGATGATTGGGGCCCTTGTGCCTACGTAACCTCATAGTGCAATGAGGAAATCAGAGCGCCGTAGTTCAAGGAACCAGGGAAAAGAAAAGAAAGGAAGAAGGTGGAAGGGTGGAAGTGTGAAAGTGTGCTCACCAAGATCATCGCGATCTTGTGCCTACGTATCATACATTCAAATGAATGCAGAATCAGAGCTTCCGTAGTTCGGGGAACTAAGACGGAAAAGGAAAAGGAAAGCAGTGTCAAAACTAAGAACAAAAGAAAGGAAGAAACTCTACTAGGGATGCAAAGAATTGGTGTCAAAACCAAGAAAGAAGTGTGAAGGAAAAACAATAACTGTGCTAAGAATAAAGTACAAGAGTGGTGTCGAAACCAAGAAATAAACTCCGCTAGGAGATAAAAGGAAAAGAGCTCGAAAACAAGGAATGGTGTCAAAACCAAGAGTGCAAGGTAAAGGAGTGGTGTCAAAACCAAGAGAGAAGAGCAAGAGCATTGCTGTCAAAACCAAGAGAGAAAGATCGATAGAAAGAGCAAGGGAAAACCCCGCTGGGATAGCAAGAAGCGAAATGCTAGAGATTGACTCTTTGGGGATTAAAGTATAGGTATCGACATGCTGAGGCAAACCTGAGTGATCTAATGAGAAGTGCTTAACCAGGGAACGGGTGTAGGACCGAGCGACGGTCGTGACCCAAAGAGCGGGTGTGGGACCAAGCGAAGGTCGTGACCCAGAGGACGGGTGTGGGACCAAGCGAAGGTCGTGACCCAGAGAACGGGTGTGGGACCAAGCGAAGGTCGTAACCCAAAGGACTGGTGTGGGACCAAGCGAAGGTCGTGACCCAAAGAGCGGGTGTGAGACCAAGCGAAGGTCGTGACCCAAAGGAGTTCAATGCACTGACTGAACAAACAGTACTTGACCGAAGAATGGGTATTTGAACCAAAAGAAGGTTACTAACCCAAAGGCGCGAGTATTCGAACCAAGAGAAGGTTGCTAACTGCTGGGGATTCGGTTTTAACAGAAAGGTTGTGATTAACCGAAAAGAAACGAGTGATTAACTAAAAAAAGGTGATTAACTCGAAAGGGGTTCAGTGTATTAACAGACTGGCTGTGGTTAACTGAAAAGAAAGGCATGTGTGATTAACCAAGAGAAGGTGATTAACCCAAGAGGAAACTCAGTGTGTTAACAGATAGACTGTGATTAATTGAGAAGACGTGCAAATTGGTATTTTAACTGACAGGCAGTGATTAATCAAACAAAGCGAGAAGAACCGAGAGAAGGTTGCGAATTCCTGGGAATGTGTTTTTTTAACAGAAAGACTGTGTTTAACCGAAGGAAGGAAATGAAACTTTCCTGGGGAATAAAAAAGTAATGATTGACCATAAGAAAAGAAACTAGGGTATTGAAACTGTCGCACCCTAATTTTTGACCCTAAGATCTCCGCCTTGTTCTTTGCATAGCATATTAGGTCGATCGTTCGCGCATAACTAACCGCTTCATCTAGCTTTTGCTTGTTCGTTTCATTTGTGAACACAAGCACTGTTGCAAGAGCTTCAAAATTCATAAAGGCCCTGTGTGTGTGTGCTCTTTGTGATTCTGGTCCCTTGCAAGTTATGATGGATTCCTGTAGAGATGAAGAAAAGATGTGTTCTGTTTCTCATGATCCTTTAGTCGGTACAAGAATGGAAGCAAAGCATAATTTGAATTGTTACGATTGAATTCATAAGTTCAATTCAACCAAGGTTGTCGAGGTTTGGTCGGAGGACACATCTAAAAGGATCCCTCACCTAAATTCCAAGGGAAATTTTCAAGGTTTGATTATCACATCCAAGTTGGGCCAAACCCTCGATTCTAAGCTACTTTTGAGCTAAGCCTTGTGATTAGAATTTGCGTCTAAATATTTCGAATCACTTTCAAATTTTGGTTTCAAGTTAATTAGTTTCAAAAGTGCGGCTTTAAGATTATTTTGGGGCTATTCTTCAAGTTTCTAACCCGTGACAAGCTACGGTTAGAAAGGTGTGTCAAAGGAATTCAAACTTTATCATCGGTTTCCAAAGGTTAAGCATTGAGTTTCAACATTTCCGTTCTATTTGTTTTCATTCGCCTTAGCAGAAGATTAAGACGCCGTTTCTAAATATTCAAGAAGCTCCTGAATTTTTGAAAGTTACAAATCCAAGTAGATCTCAGAAGGCTAAAGTTCATATTAAGGGATGGTTTTCGCATGCTACAAAGCCCAAGCTTAAAAGCCATTTATTATTCAAAGTTACCAAGTTCAAAAGCATGACAAATTTCAAGCTTCAAAATCAATTCAAGACATCATGAAATTCTAAATTTGAAGAATTACAATTCTAAAATGCAAAAGACACAAGGGATCATCTGCTTGAGGAATTTACTCATTTTGAGACTACAAGCCTAAGATGTCTTTACGAAAATCAAAGAACAAGGTTCCAACGCCCTTTCATGTTCCCATGTTCTGAATTTGCTAATTGGATTCATGAGAGCAAGAATTTATGGAGAGCTACAAGTCTAAGAACAGGCATAAATTTTAGTGCAGGCACATGACATTTTAAAAGAAGAGATTTAAAACTTCAATGGAAATACACTTGTCTCTTCTAGTTCAACATCTCGCCTCTATTCTAATAAACCGCCAATTGCGTTGACTTCGCCAGCTAGCATTTCAAGGCCCTGACTTCAAATTTTGAGCTGACATCAACGAGAAGTTCCACTCCCTGGTTTTCATGCCAAACCTGATGCTCCGTCAAAGTAATCTTGATCTCACCATGCACACGAAAAGAAAAATGATTTCAAGTAAATTGCCATGAGATTGGAAATACAGAGCAAACCACCAGTATGATTGAATGCAACAAAGATTGAGTCAGAGCAAGGAAAAACTCATGTCAGGGTTGATCGAAGAGAATATAAACAATATCAAACCTCATTTGCTGCGCATCAGAGCAATGAAAGAAGAAAGGCCTTGACGATTGTTGGTCGAATTAAAATTGGAGAGAACTTTATCGTAATACTACATATAATCAGACATGAGAATAATTGAGAATCAGCAGCCACTTCTTGAGGATGATTTCGTTGTCAGCAACATTGACAAGTTGATGGCAAGAAGCACGACGCGGATGCCGGTTATCTGGTTTTGCTGGGAAGAAAGGCTGTGGATATCCATCAAGCAAGCTTCATCAAATTAGAAGCAACTGTTGCCGTCAGCTAAAAAGGTCCGCTCCTTATGCCCCTGATACATGAAGAAGAAGCACAGAACATTAGTATGAGAGTAGTAGTAGCAGCATTTAATTTTAAAGATAGGGAGGACATTACCCTCAAAGAAAACTCAGTAGTATTTCCAAGCAGGCAAGACACACAAGAACCATTAATGAAAGACTAGTCAAGCATATGGTGTGCCATTGACTACAGCTTGCCCAGCCCGGTTCTGCAGGGTCATAAGAGATTCGACTAGCTTCGGGTTCCGACAAATTCAGTAACATTATCCATTACTTGCAAGGTCTGCTTGATGAAGTCTTATGAATGAGAACGATCACCGCAAATGCTCTATACTGGAACTCTGCTGCACAAAGGTGGATTCAATTCCATTTAGTGATGCTCCTCGGGAATTTCTACAAGAATACAGTAGAATTCAGTAGCCTGCATTTGGAAGTGGTTATGTGATGCAAATTCAAAATCTCCTACCTATTTCATTCAAGAGGGGATCGTGAAGTCATGTCAACTTGGTACGTTGAAAAAAGAAAGAAAATAATCGAGAGCAACACAAAAACATTCCAAATCAATAATAGGCCTCAGAATTCTATATCAGTAAAGCAATCCAAACAAGCTTTCTTTTGAAAGAAGAAAAAGAGGTCATGAAGGTTGAATAGAAAAGAAAGATGCGCAAGCCTTAGAAGTCCAAAAATAGAACAAACACGTTGTGATTCAAAGAAATTAAACAGGCCTCAGAGTTAATTTTGGAATCAGAAGTTATCGTTCATCATTTTTCAAAGGAATTATGGGCAATATCCAAAAGGATACCACCAACATCAATACCTTCCTAAAGTAAACAGGGGCAATGGTCAATCTTTCTTCAAACAAGCAAATCATATTCAAATAATGCAGTGCCAAACCTTCCTTTTAAGAAAACCAAATCGTATCCCAAAACATTTCAAGATACCAAGTTTCCAAAACTTTCAAATTTGAAAACCGGATCACAAAGAGTATCGGTCAAATTCAAAGCTTTCCAAATCAAAATCACATAAGATCATGGCATTAAACACGAAATCAATCAGCAAATCAGATCGTATCAGAGTATCACAAATTCAATTTCAGATTCAAAAAAAAACTTCCCAAATCAGCAAATCAGATCGTATCAATTTCAGTTCAAAACATTTCCAAATCCAACCAAATCGGATCAAGTAATTTACTACACTATCAATTAGCATTCAAGACCCCTATTTCTTCATCGGCCTATAAAAAGGGACGAGTTCTTGGCAGAAAACACACAGAAAAATTGACGGAAAAGCCACGAAAATACCACGCATCCGAAACAATACGATCCAGGCTCAGAACACCAAGAACGTTCGTCATCGCCCAAAGAACCCAGAAACCACGACATCATAGACGAAGGAAAAAAGGAGAAATATCACCTGGAACGCAAAGATCAAGGAAAACTCCCACGCGCCGCCGTCGAAAGCCCCATCGGAGGGTCTCCGATAGGTAAATCCTTAATCCCTTTTACCTCCCGTTTCTCGCATCCATGTTATATTGCCATGATATTTCTGAAATTTGTTGGCTTGCTGTTTACCTCTGTCGATTATGCATGTTTGCCTCTGTCGATTATGCATGTTTGCGCCGTTAGGGTTTCAGAGAGGATTTTTTGCTCATTCGATTTTGAGAGAAGAGACGAGAATGATAGAGCGAGGGAGAGAGGACCGATTTTGTTCTTTGTTTTTTTATGTTCACTAATGCCGTGCATGCGCTTTTTTTATTAAACCAATTAATCTCTTTTTTAAAAATCAATTAATCTATCTGTTTTAGAATAAAACGTTAAATCTGTTTTTTATACCATCGATTAATCTTTCTTAATTTAAAACATCAAATCTGTTTTTTTATAATCATAATCGTTAAAAAAAAAAACATAATCTTTTTTTGTTGTTTTGTTAAAATAAGGGTAACTTGTTAATTCGTTGAAAAATAAATAATAAGTATAATTTATATTTTGCTGTGAAAAATAATATAACTTGTTTTTGTTACGATAACTTAATAATATGGTTTCTTTTATAATAATTTAAATTCACCTTTTATAAGATAACTTTTCTATAACAACTTAGTTTTTATAAATATACCACCAAAGACGAATAATTTTCATAATAAATTTTCGGGTGCAAATTTCTTTTTATAACTAGTTTGTTTTTTATAAAGTCCTTTAGAATTAATCCTCGCATCAGTTAAAAAAAAAAATAAATAATAATCCCTTTGATTTTTATATCATGTTTCTTTTCCAAATTAAAATAAGCTTATAACCCCCTATATCGTGTTCGTCTCTTTTTTTCATTGCATGTTAACTTTCTTGAAAATACATATATGATGCATGATCCGAGTGTCTTGTTTGAATATTATTTGTTTGCCATATATGTTGAAGTTTAAACCATGTTTTTATGTTTTTTACTTTTATAACATAATTGCATGAATTATTATATTTTATTCGTAATTAATTTTTAAATTATTTATATTGGTTATATCCCCCTTTTAATCCAAAGGAAGGTCACCCCACATTGACTCAATGTCATAGGACTAACCTTTAGAACCTTGGCCTTAGGATCCGGAGTTTTCGTACTCCATGTCTCGTTGTAGACACTTAAAAACCTTAGCTTTAGGATCGGAGTTTTTATACTCTGAGTAAATGTCCTCCATGAACATTTACAAACCTACCCCTCTTGGACCATCCTACAACTTTAGAGTCACCGCACTCTATGTAAGGTTTTGCCCAAAACTTTACTTCCCTCTTGGAACCTTGACTCCGTCAAGAAGTTCCTCTTCTTAGAACTACGCATACTCTGATTCTACACCCGAGGATACGTAGGCGTAAGGTGCGATGCCTTATCGAGTATACTTAGATACTAACCCCTAGGGTTCAACCTTTAACATAGTACCCTTATCAAGCAAAATAATTTAATAATAATAACATAATAAAATGAGAGGTTCTCGTAGAGTACTACGGACGTTTAGGATGCTAATACCTTCCCTAGGCGTAACTAACCCCCGAACCTTAGATCTCCCCTTTTAGATTTTTGACCTTGAACCTTTCCTTTGGACAAATCAAAGTCGGTGTCGAAATAAATGTGATCCTAGTTCATTAATAGCTATGGTATCTAATTTTCACCGCGACAGAAATGGCGACTTCACTGGGGATTTTCAATGTTTTTTTATTAAGGGTTTTCCCTAACTCGTTTATTTATGTTATTATTATTATTTGCTTGCTTGGTTTTCTTTTTGTGCAGGTTTGGGAACTTAGTGTGGTGAGACAAAGTCCTACACCCGGACTAGAGTGACATTAAGATAGGAAAACGGTGAGACTTCAATGATGCTTTGAGGGAGTCGATTCCTGAAAAAGTAAATTGAGACTTCACCACTCAGTCTAGGCCCTCTCGAATAAAATATTTGTCCAACGAGTTCATTCGTGAAGATGGTATGGTTTCGATCTAAAGGCCCTCGGGACTGGGGACCGTAGTTACCTTTAACCCAACTTGGCCACTTAGGTAGTGCGGGGACTATGCGGGAGTCTATTTCCGCGATAGTTGCTACGCGATACTACACTCAGACGAGATTCTCTTGAGGATATTATTGACCACCAAGTGATTTGGAAAATCGATAATATCCGAAAGATGGATTGTAGACTCTGGGAACTTTGTAGAACTCGTTCGGCAGGTACGTTTGAAACTATAGAACACTCCTATAGGATGGGTAGACCTTGACTCCATGCTATGACCTTTTAAACCTAGGACTCTTTGCTTGTTTGTTTTGCTTGAGTGTGCTTTGTGTTGCATACATTCATAAGCATCATGTCATAAAGATTCATGGGACTTGACTATATTTATGAACTTTATAGGGATACTATGGATACCGAAAGAAGGAATACCAAGAAGTACACTTTTCAAATTCCTGACTTGGATGATCTAAAGAGGTTGGGAGCTTTGATAACAAATGAGGAAAATTTTCGAAGAAAGCATGGGAAACTTTTATATGTGTTGAATACAAGTGTAGATCAGACGCTGCTTTCTACATTACTCCAGTTCTATGACCCACTGTATCATTGTTTCACTTTCCCAGATTATCAGCTGATACCTACACTTGAAGAGTACTCTCAGATAATTGGGTTACCTATTCGAGACAATTATCCCTTTCCTGTCTTCACGAATAAACCTGATGAAGAGGAAATCGCTAAGCATACCCATTTGGATGAAGCTGACATTAAAGCTAATATGATTGCAAAAGGGAAAACTTCCGGTTTTACGGCAGAGTTTTTGGTCACCAAAGCCCGATATTATCTTGACCATCAAAATAAGGAGGCTTTCGAAGCGGTTTTTGCCTTACTTGTATATGGTGTTCTTTTATTCCCAAGTTTCAAAAATTTCGTGGACCTCAACGCCATTAAAATTTTCTTGAAGAAGAATCCGGTTCCGACCTTATTAGCTGAAGCTTATTATTCCGTTCATACGAGGAATGCTCGTGGAAAGGGAATGATTACTTGTTGTGTTCCTCTGTTGTACAGGTGGTTTATTTCGCACCTGCCTAAAGCACGTGACTTTTGGAATCCCAAGAAGGGGTGGTGGTCACAAAAGATAATGTCTCTCACTCATTCTGACATCGAGTGGAATAATTACTTATCTGATAAGGTGGTTATTATAGACAGCTGTGGAAATTTCGGCAATGTACCCCTCCTCAGCATTGAAGGGTTAATCAGCTACAATCCAGTTTTGGCACGAAGACAACTAGGGTTCCCTCTAAGAGACAAGCCTGACAGCGCCCGAGTGGAAAACATTTATTTCAAAGATGAAAATTTGAGTAAGGATTTAAGGGAACAGGTTTTAAGTGCTTGGGATCAGAAGATAAAGAAGGATTTGCATAATTTAGGGAAGCCTAATTGTGTCTCTCTGGAACCTTATCTCCAATGGGTTCGAAGGAGGGCCATTGAGTTGAAGATGCCTTATCATCGTCAGGATCCAAGGGTTCTAAAAGAAAAACCGGTCTTATACTTTACATCTGATGCTGACAAGTTGAAAATTGCTTTAGAAAAATCCCAACAAATGGAAGAGGCTTGGAAGAACAAGTATCACATAGCTTTGGAAGAGAATGCCGAACTTCAACAGCAACTCAAGGCGAAAGAGGAAGAATTCACTTCATTCAAAAAGAGGAAAGCACAAGAAGAGTTACCTCATCCTAAACCTCAATCAACACCTTGGAAGTTAATAGTTGACAAGCTTATCCTGGAGAAGAGAAAGATAGAAGAGGAAAACAAGAAGATAGAAGAGGAAAACAAGAAGCTCAAGACAAGGCTTTTAGGAGAATCTCCTTAGATCTTTCTTAGTTTTTATTTAACTATTCCGTTATGGTTTTTGAAAAGTGTGCTGAATCATTGTAATGAATTTTATTTAATTAGCAGTTTCTTCTTTCGGTATTCCAAACATTAATTTTTGTAACCAACTTTTTTATGATTAATAAAATGCGTTTTTTTTTATTTCCCATAATGGTTATAAATAGTCAAGTTCCATGAAACTTTTGCATATCATCTCATTCGCATTCTTTCTTTCCTTTGTTTTCCTTCAAAGAACTCAAAATTGTTGTTTTTAGATATCGTAAAATGGATTTTGGAAGGAAAGGAACTTTGCCATACACCTTCAGGGTCTTTAATGTGGAACTATTAAGGGAACTAGGAGGTCGAATAAAGGATCCAGAGACTTTTGCTGCAAAGCATGGGCAGATTCTCTCTTTATTGCAGGTACAAGTGGCTGCCGGTCTATTGGAGACGCTGGTTCAACTCTACCATGTAATCTACCGCTGCTTCATCTTTCAAGATTTCCAGTTGATGCCCACATTGGAGGAGTATTCCGCTTTATTGGGAGTTCCCGTCAAAGACTCACCTCCGTTCTACGGTGGAGAAGGAAGACTCAGTCAAGAAGACATCGGAAGAATGACTCGCATCAAGCTGTTAGAGGTCCAGACTCACATGACGTTCAGAGGGGGAATCGACGGCTTACCTGCTCAATTCTTATTCGAGAAAGCTCGAGAATTCGCCAACAAAGGAAGTACCAGAGCTTTTGAGAACCTGTTCGCGTTACTAGCTTATGGTTTATTCCTGTTTCCTAATGTTGAGAATTTCGTCGATGTCCACGCGATCAGGATCTTCATGCTCAAGAATCCTGTTCCGACACTGTTGGCCGATGCATACCATTCGATTCATTCAAAGATTCTGAAAGGAGAAGGTCAAATTGTTTGCTGCACTGCTATCCTCTATAGGTGGTTTATTTCTCACCTACTGAGGTCCGCGGCCTTTTGGGATGTGAAAGACAGTTCCGAATGGCCCGGTAAACTTATGGCTCTCACACACTCGGATATTGTTTGTCACGATCCAATGTACGGAGGAATTCCCATGATTCACAGTTGTGGAGATTTTTCCAATGTGCCTCTTCTTAGCACAAAGGGATGCACCAGTTACAACCCTGTTCTCGCCCGTCGCCAACTTGGACATCCGATGAATGAGATACCTGATCCAGAGAACCTGAAAAGAATTTTCCTCTACGAGGGAGAAGACCTTCAGCTGAAGATTCAGATTCTATTCGCTTGGCGTCGAATCAACAGACAAGGGATGACTGCAACAACAAACCCCGACTACACAGTTACAGAATCTTGTCTGGAGTGGTCACGCAAACGACCCCTCGTTCTGACGATGCCGTATCCTCGGCCCAAGCCTCCTGTAGTGGAATTAGATGAAGTTTCAAGACTGAAAGCAGAAGTGGAGAAGCTGACACTGGACAAGTTTATATTGCAGGAAAGGATTGACAAGTTGATGGAAGAACTCAGTGAAAGAAAGGGAGCATCGTCCAGTGGATCGAAGCCCTAGTTCCTTTTTGTATTTTATTCTGTTTATTGTAATAAAGCCCTGAGGGTGTATGGTTTGTGACAAAGTTTAAAATTTTAATAAAATAAATTTCCAATTACGATGTTTAAAACACACTTTTGAGTTCCTTGAGGTTTGTGTTGCATCATGTCGCATCATTTGCATCTGCATTTGCATTTCCTTGCATTCCAGGTTCTTATCTGTGTCTCCTTTCAGAGGACAAACTGAATCATCGATACAATACTCGAGCTGGCTATAAGATAAGAATGGATCAACTCGAGCAGGAAAGCAGAGCACTTCGGGAAGAGGTTTCAACACTGAAAGGAAGTCTAGAGAAGATCAATGGGATGATGGAAGCTTTGATGGCTGCTCAGAATCAGCCATCACATGGTACGACATCACACAACACTGTTATCTCTGAGATAATACCAGCACCGATCCCAGTGGTGCCCACTACAAATGAAGTTCAGTACTCTATGCCTCCTGGTTATCCGTGGGGTATGCCTCCTCACTTTACTCCGGCTGGCTACCGCCCACCTGTTTCTCAGGTTACTGCCACGACTGATGTAATGACTGTGCCACCACCTGTGGTGAATGCTACTCCTTTTCATCTGGAAGAACCTGTGTTTCATGTTGAACCTAGTGAGAGTGTTGGAATGGAAGAGCGAATGGATGATTTCCAGGACCAGTTTCTAGAAATGAAGAAAGAAATTAAGGCCCTTCGTGGGAAAGAGCTGTTCGGAAAGAGTGCCTCTGAGCTATGCTTGGTGCCTAATGTTAAGATTCCTCCAAAGTTCAAGCTCCCTGGTCTGGAAAAGTATAAAGGAAATTCTTGCCCACATAGTCACATAGTTATGTATGCCCAGAAAATGTCTGCTCATAAGGATGATGATCCCCTATTGATACATTACTTCCAAGATAGTTTGACTGGGGCAGCCCTCAAGTGGTACATGGGGCTAGATAGTTCAAAGGTCCGCAGTTTTAATGACCTCTATGAGCTTTTCATCAAGCAATATAAATATAATGTCGACATGGCTCCAGATAGAGACCAGTTGAGAGCCATGGCCCAGAAGGAAAGAGAAAATTTTAAGGAGTACGCCCAGCTGTAATACCCCAAATTTTGACCACTTAGATTTCCCATCATTGTGAAAATCATCATCACAATATGGATGAACCATCATGCTTCATCAGTCTCCCCAAAGATGGGTGAGCATTGACTACAATCAGAATTAGGGTTTCAAGCCCTCTCTGAGTGCTTAGACAAAGGATCAATCAAGAAATGACATGATCTTCAACTTGTCTAATATCTCAAACATCCACAATGGATCAAAGAGGACTCCCACTTCAAGGATTAAGCACAAGGCTGCTCCCTTATAGGTGGATCAAGTCTCAAGATCGACAGTGTCACCAAATTAGGGTTTTGGTCGACCAGGGCCTCCAGATGGAAATTTTCATCTGGGCACAAGGCAATGATCCAAAACATAACCTAATATGCTTCATGGAACCTCATGAACCCATGCATCAAGTCAATTTTGCCTCAGGGGATGCATTCATCAAAAATCAGGAATTAGGGTTTCTTGACCTAATTCACCCCTAAGTTGACTTTTGGGACAAACCATGAGCCAAGACCTCAAGAGATGATTTGAGGGTCTCTAATACACCATATTGATCCATTTGGAACAATGGATTGATCCAAGAAGCTTGAGCAACAAGTCTCATTTTCATCTGCACCACAATTAGGGTTTTAAGGGAAAAGTCAACTGTAACTTTGACTTTTGACCAGGACATGCTCCCAAACCCTAATACATGATTGAATATACCCTATGACACCCATGGAACATGTCCATCAAGTTTTATTTAGGTCAAGGACATGATTTCCTGAAGAATTGCACAGTTTGGAATTCATCTGATAAAAAGTCAACTGTGCACAAAAGTCAACTTTGACTTTTTGAGATTTTTCAATAAAATGGATTTTTAACCCTAAAATGATGTTAATGTATGATTTGAATCATCATTCATCAAGAAAAATCAAGAAAAGTGAGATAACTTGTAAAAGGGGTAACCATAAAACTTAGAAATTTTTCTAAGTTAAAAATAAAGTGGCAAAGGTACCAACTTTGGAGGACCATAACTCCTAAACCACAAGGCCATTTTTTCTCATCCAAAGATGTATTTGTAGCCCTCTATATCACCTACAAAAACTTCAACTACAAGTCATTCCAATTCATTAAGGATTTTGAGTTATGGAGTGATCAAAGTGGCTGAAAAGTGAAAATGTCACTTTTTCCAACACTTAGTGAAATTTTCACTAAGTCAGAATTTGCCTTCACTTTTTGCCAAATGTAGGGGGATTTTTCACTTGGAATCAAAAGAGATCAAAACCAAACTTGTTCAAACAGTTGTTGTATCATGTAAGAGCTTTCCAAAATGGCCAAGAACATTGCCAAATTCAACCTACATCATGAGATACAACATTGTCAAGTTACCTTGCTGAAATCTGTCAAAGCAAGGCAGAATTTGCATTTTGGCTCGATTTTCCAAAATCAGCCAAATTCAATTGCTCCAATCCACTTGGACACCTCAGAGGATTGAATCTAAAGGGGATAATCACTGAGCCAAGCCTCCAAGGTCCAAGGAACAAGGAATAGCATGTTGAACCTAGAATGGCCAAAATAGGGACAAGACTTCAAATTTGGAATGAGGCATTCAATGGAACCATCAAGGTGGCATGGACTGAGCCATTCTCATCTAAAATCAGTCAAGACTTATCCAAGACCAAGGGGACCAAAGCTCTGTGCCCTAACCTCTAGTCAATGGCTAGAGGAGACTTTCATTTCCATTGGCCAACATTGAGGAAACCTACTTACCAGCTGCCATGCACTATTCCTTGCAAAACAAACTTGCTCTACTATAAATAGAGCTCAATTGTGGTCAGTTTAAGTACACCAAAGCCATCTAACAGATGCTTTCCTCAAAATCTCTTTCTCTTGGCAAAAATGCCTTTCTTAGCAAGGTAGCTATCGGGTTTTGAGTTTGAGAGCAATTCTGCACAAACCAATCACTCACACACCTCACATACATCACATATGAGCTGATCAAACACTCACATAACATCTGGAACATCAAAATCTCAAAATCACTTGCCATCCACACAAGTTTGAAGTGAAGTTGCAGCTGAGATGCCATAAACTGATCCAGTCCATTTCAATTCAATCCAAGTGTTCAAACACACTCCATATGGTGTAGGGAAGCTGTCCAGATCATCACAACTTGTCTGTAACACCTCCAACTCAAAATCACATCTGCTCTTGCTGTCACGACTTGGAGGTAAGCCTAAACTTGGCCATCTCTCAATCTATGCATATTTCCTCGCACAATAATTTGGCCATATGTTCATAATCATGCATGGAATGTTTTCCCTCAATTAATTGCATTGTTTGAATCGTGTATCAAAAATCCTAGCCTTCATGCAGAAATTAGGGTTCTTGAGGTCTCTTCGTGATTTCTTGTTGCATGTTTAATTTAAATGAAATTAAAGTACATAGACATGATCGTGAGGTTGAGACGAGCATAATGATATGTGGATTGCATGTTATAATTACGTATTCAGTGAGATTGGATGGAAAATGCAAATCTGGGCAAACTGAAAAACGCGCGTGTTCTTGGTGTTGTTCTTGGCGCCATTTTCATATATTTGAATATTTGAATTTTGTGATTTTGTTTAATTGATTCAAAAATTAATTTCTCTCTGAGTTTTAATGATTTTGAGTTGATTCTTCTTTTAATAATTCACAAAAATGTTAAAATATTTTATTTTATAAAAAAATCCCAAAAATATTATTTATTTCATATAATTGATATTTTTGTAAAGAATTAATATTTTAATTGTTTTTGACATTTTAAATATTTTTTCTACATTGATTTTGCAACTTTTAATGCTTTCTAATTATTTTGTAGGTCAATACTTAATTTTTGAAGCATTAATCCAAGATCACAATTTGTTTTCCATGTGTTAAACAATTTTTGATCATTTTAATTGAATTTTTATTCAATTAAATACATTTTGAAAACAAATTAGGGTTTTGGATTAATTCAACCCTCATAAATCATTTTCAAAACACCTTGGGCCTCTATTAGAGTGTAAGACCCAATCCTTTTTTTGACCAAATCATCTTTGGGCCTCACTTATTGTATAAGTCCCGATACCGTCAAAAAACAAACGGCGCGATCGTCGCCTTTTCAAAAATCATCTGGGCCTACCCTCGAGTAGTAAGACCCATTTATTTTTCTTTAAAACTCTTTGGGCCTCTTGAGAGAGTGTAAGACCCATCCCCCCTTGTACAAAAACTTTTTGGGCCTCACTCATTGTATAAGTCCCTCTGTACAAGTAAACGGCGCGATCGTCGCCCGTTTAAAAATAAAAACCATCTGGGCCTACCCTCGAGTAGTAAGACCCATCTCTCTTTTCTTTAAACCTTTTTTGGGCCTCTTGAGAGAGTGTAAGACCCATCCCTTTGTACAGAAAACATTTTTGGGCCCCAGTCACTTGTATAAGTCCCTCTGTACAAATTCAAACAGTGCGCTCACTGATAAAACCCTGGGCCTCTCCTTGAGCTGTAAGCCCCAAATCTTTCTTTTTCAAAGCACTTTCTCCTTTGATTTTGAATATACTGTTGTTTTTAATCTTTCTTTGTTGAACAACTAACCAAACAGCATGGAAGCTCTACAACCGAGTAAGTGGTTTTGCTTTCATTTACTGCTTTCATATTATAAACTGTATTGTGGGGCTGCTCACTGTAAGTCTCCTTTCATAAACTCATATCTACTGTGTAATAATAGTATAGATATTTCGAGTTTCCCCGGCAACTACGTCTAGAACTAGGTGACGCCGTTTCACTTATTCGTAGAAATAGACGCCTAGATCCCCAATAGGAGCACCAGATACAGTCTTCTCTTCGGCTATCCTCCTTAGGAATCGTCAAGAAGCTCTACTCCCCAAGATGAATGTATTCTCCGTGAATGGCATCTTTAAGTTTCTTCCCAATTCTCGAACTTTCCTAACTTGATCTATTCCTTGTGGATAGCATGCCTTGAATGTCTCGGGGTTTGGGTACCCACTACGGTCATAATCTTGGACCTTAACTAAGGAACCCTCTTTAAAAGTTAAAAGTCGCTGGATAGTAAACCTCGCACGTTTACCAGTGGTTTTCATCTTTAAAAGAGTTATCTCTCCTAATGGAAAGGAGATGATAGACCCACGAGCTTCTTAAAAGCATCGGCCTCCTCTTGGGCATTATTCAAGGACCCTACGGCTTCTTAGAAGTATTCACAGCCTCCTCTTAGGCTTCGTATAATGATCTCTTCCTCTGGGAATGATAGCCGCCTCTTGGGCTTCGTACAAGGACCCGTCGACTTCTTAAAAGTTTCCAGCCTCCTCTTGGGCTTCGTACAAATTGTCCCGACGACCTCCTAGAGGTATAGGAACAAAACCTAGTCATCCTCATAGAACAGTCCTTTCATAGAGTCTACTACTGTTTCTCGAAGCATAGTACAAAAGAGAAAACTCTAGACACGGACAGTCTAACTTCCTTGAGTCTCAAAGACATTCTCAAGCACCCTTCGTTAAATAGGAAGGAAACCCGCAGACTCAGATAGTCTCAATACCCTTTGGATTTCCCGTTTCCTCAAAGAGAAGGAAATATCCCTGATCCTCAAATCAAATCCCTAAGTACAGTGTTGCTCATATAAAAACTGATTTTCTCTTTTTAAATCAGTATATTGGATCTGTCACTCAACTGAAACAGTTACAATAGCCTCCATCTCGGGCTTCGTACGAGATACCAAAATTCTCCCCAGTGGAGTCAAAACAACCTTTTCGCCTCTCTCTCGGGCTTTGTACGAGATACAAAAACACTCTCTTACTGAGTATAAAAGATTCTCCAACTGAGTCAACTCTTTGCTAGCCTCCTCTTAGGCTTTGTATAACGATATGCCCCACTGGGTCAAAAACCTTTAGCCTCTCTCTCGGGCTTTGTACGAGACACAAAATAGCCTCCTCTTAGGCTTTGTATAATGATTTTCCTAGCGGAAATTAGCCTCTCTCTCGGGCTTTGTACGAGACACAAATTAGCCTCCTCTTAGGCTTTGTATAAGAAAACCACTGGTTGATCCAATCAACCTTTTAGCATCAAAGCTGTGCCTCGTTCACAGTACACAAACATCAACAACTCCTTTCCCTTCATCTAATTGCTGTAAGCGGCAAGCCTCTGGATCATCTACATCCATGCCACTGTCCCTCTTTTAGCATGAGAAATTCCTAAGGAAAGATGGCATTGCTCCACATTGAGTTAAAGTCTTCTCCTTCAGGTTAAAACCCTTTCTTTGGAAATTATGGCATTGCTCGGATCCGCGTATCCCAGTTAAAGTAATTCTCCTTCTCCCCTCTTTAGAGATGACAAATTCTCTCTAAAGCCGAGGTCTTTCAGCTTCACGTCTTGGGCTTTGAACAAGACACAAATAGACCTTTTAGCTTCACATCTTGGGCTTTGAACAAGATACAAATCACCTTTCGCTTCACGTCTTGGGCTTTGAACAAGACACCAAAAACCAATTTCCTCCCATAGAATAGGAGGAACTACGAACGCTCTGATTTCCCTGTTTCGGTAAACGGGAATACGTAGGCATAAGATTGAAAGAAAAATCTTAGCGAGCACACTAAACAAAAAACCCAAATCCCATATCTCCATCAATCAAAAGCAGTAATTCAAAAGCACCAGTCCTAACATCCTAATCCTTATTCCCCGCCAGAAACCGTTGCCTAGATAGAAAGAAAGAAAACCTGTATTGGCGAAATACGAATAACCAGTACAAAGGCCCCCCACATTGATAGCATCCGTAACCTAACAGACCGCTGTTTAAACTCAGTATGCAAGCAGGGTTAATTGGAGACATCTATTTCCCTTCCTTATTCAGCTCACAATAGGATAAAAAAATGAATCGACCTGTATTTTAAAGCTCAAACCGCAGAGAGCGACCAGCGCTTAAGAACCGCGTCCAAAATCGCTCGCTACAGAAAAGTGGCGCCCACCGTGGGGCCGGTTCCTTTCTTTCTACTTCTCTTGTGTGAAAATTACACAAATGGCGACTCTGCTGGGGAGTCTCCTTTTCTGCCTTAGGGCATCATCCCCGTTTTCTACGGAAAATGGGAACTCTACCGAAGAGAAAGATTGACCTATGCTGGTCCATCTCTTAGGCAGGGAACCACAGATTGGGGCTTCCGCCGGGGAACCCATTTCTGTCAGGAACTTAAGAATCATAGCTTTATAAGTCTAGGATGATTAGGACAAATATATATACTGCTTTTCCTAATTGCTATACGTGTTTATTTTTCTGCTAATGGGAATGCGGGTGATGTCGTATGTGGAAAGATTGAGTATACACCTAGAAAAACCAACCTTTTTCGTAGTGCGGAAGCTATCGGAAATAGCTGTTACGCGATACTACCCTCATTTGAGGCTGGTGATCTATTCTCGGTGAATGACACTTACTCTAAGATTGCACACAACTCGCTGGCGATCCGCTTGTTGTTTTGCCTTCCTGGGAGGAGCTGATGATAATGAGTACAGGTACAAAAATCACCCTAGTTTAAACCTTTGGGGATGGGTAGAGCCTTGACTTCATGACAACGACCCTCTGACCCCATGTTTTTTCTATGTTTTTGTGTGCTGCATTCATGCATTCATTTAATAAAACATTAAAACATTCAAAAAACTTCTCTTCTAGTCTCTCTGTTTTTCAAATTAAACTAAGACTGTGATTGCAAATATCAGAGAAAAAGATTGCATTAATGGACTTCGGTAGAAGAAGAACTCACCAGTATACTGCCAAGGTTCCAAAACTAGGGGATTTGAGAAAGTTAGTGAGGATAATCGTTAACCCAGAGGCTTTCAGAGCCAAGCACGGTGGTTTGCTACCATTGTTAAGAGTCCATGTGATTAAGGGAATCATGGATGCGCTCATTCAGTTCTACGATCCGGTTTATCACTGTTTCACATTCCCGGATTACCAGCTAGCACCAACGCTGGAGGAGTATTCTCATCTGACTGATTTACATATCACTGATCGAGCTCCATTTTCTGGACTGGAAGAAATTCCAAAGAATCAACTATTGCAATAGCAATTCATTTGGACGAGTCTGAGGTCCGGACTCACATGATCACTAAGGGTGGCATCCAAGGTTTTCCAGCCCAGTTCTTGACAAAGAAAGCTCTGTACTTTGCTAGTATAGGGAACGAGACTGCTTTTGAAAGCATCTTTGTCTTGCTCACCTACGGGTTATTTTTGTTTCCCAACATCAATAACTTCGTCGATATCAACGCTATTAAGGTTTTTCTCATTGGAAACCCTGTGCCGACTTTGCTTGCAGATGCATATCATTCTGTACACTTGGCAAATTTGTACAACGGAGGGGAGATCACATGCTGTGTACCTTTGCTTTACAAATGGTTTATCTCTCACTTGCCCAAGTCTGCTGCTTTTTGGGATTGCAAGAGTGTCTTACGTTGGTCGCAGAAGATCATGTCTCTCACCAACTCTGATATAGATTGGTGTAATAGGATTTATGAGGGAATCAGAATCATTGACCGTTGTGGAAACTTCCCCAACGTACCCCTCATAGGAACTAAGGGAGGAATCAACTATCATCCGATATTGGTTCTTCGTCAATTTGGATACCCGATGAGACACATCCCACTGGGTGTTCATCTGGAAGGTCTTTTCTTCAAAGAAGGAGAAAGTGACAGAGCACTAAAGATGGAAATAGTGCAAGCTTGGAAACATGTTCATAAGAAAGGACGAGAGTCTCTGGGAAAACCGGACTGTGTCTCGGTGGAGCCTTATCTCCATTGGGTACAAACTAGAGCTCTCAAGCTAAAGATGCCTTATCCTCGTTACGGAATTCTTCCGCCGAGGGAAATTGTCATGTACTTCATGACGGAAACTGAAAGGCTTCAGGTTACTCTCAACAAGGTTCAAAAGGAAAGAAGATCTTGGAAGAACAAGTACCGCACCCTCGACGTAGAGTGTATCCAAATACAGCAACTACTAAAGGAGAAAGATGCTCTGATTGAAATTTTGGAGCAGCATGCTATAGAGAATCAAGATGACCAAAGGAATTTGCTCGCTCCTTTCACCTGGCAAAGGAATGACAACCCGACAACGGCCCTAGCGCCCCGGTCAAAGAAGAGGACTCGGGACCCATTAGTTTAGGTTTCTGTTTCTGCACTTTGTAATCTGCTGTATTTCCATTTCTGTAATCCTTTGGAATTCAATAAAAAGGGGTTTCCCCACTGTTTGATATTTGCAATCTAATTGTCGAAGTTTATTTTGATTAAACCTAAAAACAATTAATATAATCATTGCATTCATCATTCTCACATCGCGTATTCTCCTTACCTACGAATCTCACGTTTGTGTCTCGATTCTAGAGTCAAACTGTCTCATTCATACAATACTCGGGCCAATTGTCAGAAAAAGATGGATGATCTTGAGGAAGAAAACAGAGAGTTGAGAGAAGAGCTCGACGCTCTGAGAGAGGATATGAGAAAGCTTCGTAACGACATGCAAGCCATGGCAGAAGCTCAGCTACAAAGAACCGTGATCTCAGAGATCACCTCAACGCCCATCATAGAAAAGTATGATCCTAGGTATCAGATGCCAAAAGATCGTCCTTGGGGCATGCCTGTTAACTATATCCCGGAAGGATATGTTCCGCCGATCACTGAAGATCAGGGAATCGTAACAGAAGCCGCTGGGCCTGAAGGTTACAAACTTCGGGAAAGCGAAGATGCCAGGGGCATACTCAAGACTCCTGAAGGTTACAAACTTCGGGAGGCGCCAAGACTTACTGCCGTAGTCACGGTACCACCCCCTGTGGTGCACACTATCCCGGAAGGACAGATTCCACAGACACCTTCTGGTAAGAAGGAAACTATGTTTGACAGAATGGAGGAATTCCAGGAGCAGTTCTTGGAAATGCAGAAAGAGCTGCAAGCCATTCGCGGTCAGGATCTATTTGGAAAGGACGCCGCAGACCTCTGCTTGGTCCCAAATGTGAAAGTCCCGCACAAGTTCCAAGTGCCCGACTTTGAAAAATACAAGGGTAACTCTTGCCCTCAGAGCCATCTGGTGATGTACACTCGGCGGATGTCAGCTCAGATGGAGAATCAGGACTTGCTGATTCACTACTTCCAGGATAGTTTAACCGGTGCCGCACTCAAATGGTACATAGGTTTAAACCGTACTACGATCAGTACATTCAGAGATCTTGGTACTGCCTTCGTCCAACAATACAAATACAATTTGGACATGGCACCCGACAGAGATCAACTCAGATCGATGTCGCAAAAGGACAAGGAAACCTTTAAGGAGTATGCTCAAAGGTGGCGTGAAATTGCCGCTCAAATTTGTCCACCTCTTAAGGAAAAAGAGATGACAAAGATCTTCTTAAAGACCTTAAGCTCATTTTACTATGACCGAATGGTTGCCAATGCACCCAGTGATTTCACCGAAATGGTCGGCATGGGTGTACGTCTTGAGGAAGCCGTCCGAGAAGGACGTTTGGTAAAAGACACTGGATCGACGAGCGGTACTAAAAAATATGGTAGTGCTCTCCCTAAGAAAAAAGAGCAAGATATTGGGAATATCTCTCTCGGAAAGCAAAGGCGACGTTATCAGCCAGTAGCAGCCGTTACTCCTGCTATCGGCCCCGCGCCTGTTCCTATGTATCAACCTCAGATTACGCAGAGCCAACCTGACCAACAAAGGACACAACAGCCTCTTCAGTAGGCTCGTCCTCCATATAACAACAACCGTACAACACGACCACCGGGATTTGATCCTATACCCGTAACGTACGCAGAATTATTTCCGTTACTGCTGACCAAGGGGCACATTCAGACTAAGTCTCCCCTTTCAGTTCCGGAAAATCCGCCTTTCTGGTTTAAAGCGGATCAAACATGCCCTTATCATCAAGGAGATTCAGGGCATAACATTGAGACTTGTCTCAATTTCAAATCTGACGTGCAAAAGCTTGTTAGGAGCGGGCTCTTATCTTTCAAAGATACGGACCCTAATGTTCTTACGAACCCGCTGCCTCAACATGAGAAGGCTGCAGTCAATCTGATTGAGAAAGAGGCTAACAATGTCTATCAAATTCACGATGTACTCTTATTGGGGACCAATCTGGTCAGAATGCATTGTAGACAGAGTGGATATGAACAGGTGCCACCACACAACTATGACAGTTGTAGCGTCTGTTCGGAAAGTAACCAAGGGTGTTACCTTGTGAGAGCAGCTCTTCAGGGTCAGGTCGATCATGGAGAAATTCGTCCATGTCCAGGTTCAGGACCCATCATTTGGTCGCCGAACTACCTTGCCGATCAAGTTGAGGATGTTGTCACGATCTCTGGTCATCACCAGATCAGGGATGTTTTTGCCATCATCCCTCTACTTAACGAATCTAGAGTTCCCAACCGGGAACGGATCGAGATCACTTATGATGGTCAGAAAAACCAGAAGGTTCCCATAGTCATCTATCTACCGGGACCACTACCGTATGAATCAGCTAAGGCAATCCCTTACAAATACGGTGCAACAATAATCGAGAATGGAAAGGAAATTCCATTACCCTCCGTCGTGAATATTACGGACGTCATTCGTGTAACACGGAGTGGTAGAATCTTCAACCGAGGGGTTGGGGAAGCTAACAAAGAAAAGGAACTTCAGGCAGAAATTCCTGATCCGCCAGTCGGTCAATCTAGTAATCCCGACTTTTCAAAAGACAAAGATGAGATGCTAAAGCTCATCCAAAGGAGTGAATATAACATTGTTGATCAACTGTTACAGACTCCTTCAAAGATCTCAGTATTATCACTGTTACTCAGTTCAGAAGCACACAGAGAGGCTCTACAGAAAGTCTTGGAGCAAGCCTTTGTGGAACAGGATGTAACAATCAGACAATTCGATAGCATTGTCTCTAACATCACTTCCTGCAATAATTTGGGATTTAGTGATGAGGAATTACCTGAAGAGGGTCGCCGTCATAACATGGCGCTCAATATCACAGTTAACTGCCAGGGCGATGCTTTAGCCAACGTACTGGTAGACACACGGTCAGCCCTGAATGTTATGCCGAAGTACACTTTGATGCAATTATCATTCAAGGGCCCTCCGATGAGAGTCAGCGAGGTCGTCGTCAAAGCATTCGACGGATCCAGAAAAATAGTTATCGGCGAAGTTGATCTTCCCATAACTATTGGTCCTCACACTTTCCAAATCACTTTCCAGGTCATGGACATCCGGGCAACATACAGTTGTTTATTAGGAAGACCTTGGATACATCAAGCTGGAGCGGTTACTTCGACCCTCCACCAAAAGCTAAAGTTCGTTCAAAACGATCAACTTGTCACGGTTTGTGGGGAACAAGCCTTGCTTGTAAGCAACTTGTCATCATCTACTTGTGTGGAACCCGAGGAGGTTATTGGAACTCAGTTCCAAGCATTGTCGGTGAACAAGAACGATCAGTACAAAGAAGGAACTTCAATTTCTTCATACAAAGATGCTATCAAAGCGGTCGAGAGTACCGATACGACAGGACGGGGACGGCTTGTCATTCCTATTGACAATAAAACAAAGAAGGGTCTTGGTTTTTCTGCAACCTGTACCCAGACAACCGCCAACGATGAAAGTCTTCATCCCCTTCAAAACTTCTTCCACAGTGGAGGTTTTCTTCACCCAGTGTCTCAGACAGTTCATGCTATCAATGAGGAAGATTCCTCCGACACGGATGAAGAATGGAAGTCCTACCTTAACAAGGACGGCTATATGTCTCAGGAAGAGGTGCCTATGCCTTTTTGCTTTCCTACAGAAAGTCCGAGATTTATACCTAGATCAGATGTCAAAATGATCTACGGAGATTGTGATCCGGAAGGATGCCGTGCTCCGCCAAATTCATTAGAGGAGGACACTCTGATGAAAGACAACTTTGACCGCAATTACTATGGCCCGATGGATGGTCTGCCAATGTGGCAGCCATACCCAGGAAACTTGGGGCAAGAAAGTCAGCCGAGTAATGAAACTCAGCTGAGCGTCATTGAACAGAATACCTGTGTCCCCACCCTGTCATGGGATCAACACTCAGGTCATTCGAAAACTACTCAACATGAAGATGAATTCGCAACGTTTGCAGGACTAGAATTCATCAACTATGCTTTTCCTGAGGTAAACGTCATCGAGAGAGATGACTTCTCCAGTTCCAAAGAAGTTTGGGACACTCTGGGAGAACCAAGTGGAAAATATGACTTTATGGTCAAGTACACTGCTCCCGAAAGCTCTCGTATCAGGCTCGAAGATATCCAGCCAACTGGATAGGGAGATACAGCTGAGAGCACCAATGCTATGCAAAATGCAACAGAGGAATCCTCCTACGACAATTCTGCTTGGGAGACAGATTCCAATGATCCTGCTCCACCAGAAATCAGCGTCATTTCTGAAGACAAATCAAGGAAGATGCCAGACTTTGTGATTCACCGAGGAGTTCGCTGCCAATGGGTTGCCGTCGAGGTTCCGAAGGTCATTCATCAGTCAAAGTAATTGCCATCTTTAACCTTTCACCCTGCCCAGGTGAAACGGATGTTTTGATAGGGCTCGCTTTTTGTAAATTTCCCTCTTCGCTTTGCCAAAAGCGACAGAGTTTTGTTTTATAGGGCTGTAGTTTCAAGATTTGACTTGTTCATTAATAAAATAACGTCGTTCTGTAATTTCCGCATTAATTGCTGTTTTCTCTTTTTGCTTTTTCAGAAAATGGTAATCCTAAAAAAACATTCAATAATAAAAACAAGCAGTAAAATCAAAACACTGCACACACTTACATTTTCTCTATCTCTTCTAAACACGAATCATCACGTCATGCAGATTGCTTGTTTTATACCCCGTTGAAACATACGATCCGATGCCTTCTCCCAACTTTGAGTTCCCGATATTCGAGGCTGAAGAAGAAAATGACAACGAAATTCCAGAAGAGATCTCCCGACTACTCAGACAAGAGGAAAGGTCCATCGAACCTCACAAAGAGCCGTTGGAAACGGTAAACTTGGGTTCAGAAAAAGAGAGAAAAGAAATCAGGATCGGAGCATTGCTCAGTCCAACTGCCAGAGAGGGTTTGATAAAGCTTCTTAAAGAATTCCCCGATGTATTCGCTTGGTCCTATCAGGATATGCCAGGGTTGGATACCAGCATCGTGGAACATCACTTACCGTTGAGATCGGAATGTCCGCCAGTAAAGCAAAGGTTGAGACGCACTCACCCGGACATGGCCATCAAAATCAAAGAGGAGGTACAGAAACAGATCGACGCGGGTTTCCTCGCTACATCTGAATATCCTCAATGGTTAGCCAACATCGTACCTGTTCCTAAAAAGGATGGAAAGGTCAGAATGTGTGTTGATTACAGAGATTTAAACAAGGCAAGTCCAAAGGACGACTTTCCTTTACCACACATTGACATGCTGGTAGACAGTACAACAAAGTTCAAAGTTTTTTCCTTCATGGATGGATTCTCGGGCTATAATCAGACCAAAATGGCGCCGAAAGACATGGAGAAAACTTCGTTCATTACCCCATGGGGTACCTTTTGTTACAAGGTAATGTCGTTCGGTTTGAAGAATGCCGGGGCAACCTATCAAAGGGCCATGACTACTCTGTTTCATGACATGATACACAAAGAAATCGAGGTATATGTCGATGATTTGATTGGAAAATCAAGAACAGAGGATGAGCACGTTGAACATCTGTCAAAATTGCTCGAACGTCTAAGAAAATTCAAGCTCCACTTGAATCCCAACAAGTGCACCTTCGGTGTCCGTTCAGGGAAACTACTAGGGTTCATCGTCAGCCAGAAAAGGATTGAGGTTGATCCTGACAAGGTCAAGGCCATTCAAGAAATGCCTTCTCCGAAAACTAAAAAACAAGTCAGAGGATTCCTGGGACGTTTGAACTACATCTCCAGATTCATATTCCTTATGATCGCCACTTGTGCGCCGATTTTCAAGTTATTGAAAAAGAACCAGGATTGCGTTTGGTCAGAAGATTGCCAAACCGCCTTCGACAGTATCAAGGAATATCTGTTGAATCCTCCAATTCTATCACCTCCAGTGGAAGGAAGACCACTGATCATTTACCTCACAGTCCTAGAGGACTCAATGGGATGTGTACTTGGCCAACAAGACGAAACTAAAAGGAAAGAGTCTGCCATTTACTACCTAAGCAAGAAATTCACCGACTGCGAGACTCGGTACACGATGCTTGAGAAAACTTGTTGCGCTTTGGCTTGGGCAGCCAAACATCTTCTCCAGTACATGATTCGTCATACTACTTGGTTGGTCTCCGAAATGGATCCAATCAAGTACGTTTTCGAAAAACCTGCTCTCACGGGAAGGATTGCCCGTTGGCAGATGTTACTATCAGAATATGACATAGAGTACCATGCTCAAAAAGTCGTTAAGGGAAGTATTTTAGCCGATCATTTGGCTCATCAACCAATTGACGATCAAGAATCAATCGGGTTTGACTTCCCAGACGAAGATGTCATGTATCTAAAAATGAAAGATTGCGATGAACCGCTACCCAGTGAAGGGCCAGAACCAGGTTCCCAGTGGGGACTTATCTTTGACGGAGCAGTCAATCATTATGGAAACGGAATTGGGGAAATCATTGTTACCCCTCAGGGTTCCCACATTCCTTTCACTGCCAAACTTACGTTCAAATGTACGAACAACGAGGCCGAATACGAAGCATGTATCATGGGTCTCGAAGAAGCGATTGATTTAAGGATCAAAAACTTGGACGTATACGGCGATTCAGCCTTGGTTATTAACCAGATAAAAGGAGATTGGAACACATACCAATCAGGATTGATTCCTTACAAAGACTATGCAAGAAGGTTGTTACCCTTCTTCAACCGAGTTGACTTTCATCACATCCCTCGTGATGAGAATCACATGGCTGATGCATTAGCCACTATCTCTTCCATGATTAGTGTAGGTCGATGGAATGACATACCTAAGATCGACATAATTCGCCTTGAACGGCCCGCTTACATCTTCGCGATTGAAGCAGTCATAGACGACAGACCTTGGTATCACGATATCAAATGCTTCCTTAAGAAACGAGAGTACCCATCCGGGGCACTCAGAAAAGACAGGAAAACCCTCAGAAGATTGGCTGGAAACTTCTTCCTGAGCGGTGACACTCTTTATAAGAGAAATTTTGACATGGTCTTGCTCCGATGTGTCGACAGACCAGAAGCAGACATGCTCATGAAGGAAATTCATGAAGGATCCTTTGGCACTCATGCCAACGGACACACAATGGGGAGAAAAATTCTCAGGGCCGGGTACTACTGGTTGACAATGGAATCCGACTGCTACAAGTACATGAGGAGGTGTCACAAGTGTCAGATATACTCCGATAAAATTCATGTACCGCCATCACATCTTAAAGTTCTTTCTTCCCCGTGGCCATTTTCCATATAGGGAATCGACATGATTCGTATGATTGAGCCCAAGGCTTCAAACGGACATCGGTTCATCCTGGTAGCCATTGATTATTTCACCAAGTGGGTCGAAGCAGCGTCATTCGCCAATGTAACCCAACAAGTGGTGGTCCGATTTATCAAAAACAATATCATCTGCCGTTATGGTGTTCCAAGCGAGATCATTACTGATAATGGATCTAACTTGAACAATAAGATGATGAAAGAGTTGTGTGCTGAGTTCAAGATTGAACACCATAACCCATCTCCCTACCGACCCAAGATGAATGGAGCGGTAGAAGCGGCTAACAAAAACATCAAGAAGATTGTTCAAAAAATGGTTGTAACCTATAAAGATTGGCACGAGATGCTACCCTTTGCTCTTCATGGTTATCGCACATCTGTCCGCACTTCAACAGGGGCTACCCCTTTCTCTCTAGTATATGGCATGGAGGCAGTGCTTCCCATAGAAGTAGAGATCCCGTCAATCAGGGTATTGATGGAAGCTCAGCTCACCGAGGCTGAATGGTGTCAAAATCGACATGACGAACTGAACCTGATCGAAGAAAAGAGAATCACGGCACTATGCCATGGTCAGCTGTATCAACAGAGAATGAAGAGGGCGTTCGACAAAAAGGTCCGACCTCGTGTCTTCAGGAAAGGAGACCTTGTGCTCAAGAAGATACAATCATTTCTCACTGATTCTCGGGGCAAATGGACCCCAAATTATGATGGCCCCTATGTAGTCACGAAAGCTTTCTCAGGCGGTGCCTTGAGACTTGCAACCATGGACGGAGAGGAATTTGCCTACCCCACGAATGTTGATGTAGTCAAGAAATACTTCGCCTAAACTAAACTAAAAAAAAACGTCTCGGTGGATTGAAAACCGGAAAGGGCGGTCCAGGCAAAAGTTAGAGACATGAAAAAAAATCATCCCGATGGATTGGAAATCTCATAGTACAATCCAGGCAAAAATTAGGGATAATGGCAAGTAACTATGTTCAACAGAGGCAAGTCCCTCAGCAGCAGTTACAGCATCCATCGGAGGAAATCTCCAATCAAAGGTCATCTTCGACAGAAGCTCAGGATGCCCCGAACTCAAAGTTGGTAGAAGGATAGTGGTCGTTATGTTTCAACGTAGCCCTTTTCCCTGTAAATTACCATTTTCTAACTTTGTATATACTCTTTGGAATCACGCGTTTGGCTGATCTCCATCTTATCAATAAAATTTGAGCCCTTGTGCTTTTGTTTGTAATTCTTAACTTGTTTTAGCTTTACAGAACGACGTTGTTTAAACTTAATCAGCGATTCTTGAAATAAAACGAAAATGAATTTACTTGTTAAAACTTTTTCTGCTTTTAAAATAAAGATGGCAATTTCTTTTGACTGTTGAACATCAGAAGAACATCGATCGCTTCTGCCGAAGTAAGCGAACTTCAAAGTGCAGAATCAAAGTACTCCTTCTAAGCCAGTATGCCTAAATGAAGGGATCAACTGTGTCAGAGACCTTGTTTCGTCTGACATCCTCGGTCGAGTTCTCATCTCCTAAGCCCGATCAACATAGATCCCAACGGGACTATCTCTCCTAAGCAAGGTGGAATTGCTATTTTGAATCAACGGTACTTCTTCGCCCCGCGATGGACGAGTATCCAATTGTGTTCATCTCTTAGTCTGTATGTTGCGTCTGTTTTGTCAGCACATACATACATACATCATCCATTTTTTATTTGCATTCACATATCATATTGCATCACTATCACTCTAGTCGGTCTTGTCCCCTAGTGGTAGAAGTCCTCTCAATCGAGTTGTCAGTTCTTGCCTCGTCAGGAAATACTGTGTCTGAACAACCTTGCTTCCAGTTTAATTCTGGAAAGAAGTTGGTCCTTGGCCACTTTGATAATTTGAACCTCTGAAAGATCAGAGAACTTTCAATAAACATCACTCTTCACCATTGAAGATGATATCCTTGCTTTCCCGGATTAAGGAAAATCCACAGAGAAAGCCTCGTGATCAGAGATTCGGCAGCACGCCAGTTTTGCTCCGAAAAACCACTGATGAGAAGGTCATTGGCACCTAAAAATTGGATCCCATCATATGGCATTTCTCCGGGAAAATCCCGAGAAAAGTATGATGTAACCCCAAACGAAAATAGTCTCTCAAGAGACTCGCTTTCCCCAGTAGAAACAAATGGCGTCTCCAACAGAGAAGTTTGTACAACTCTACGACTCAGACGACTGGGTTCCCCAGCAAGTCTGACATCAAAACTTTTTCCACTCAAATGGCATCTCCCCAGGAAAATTCGGCGAGAAGTTTAAAGGAAAGCCGCTACGAATAACGTCCCTTGTCAGTAAAGTTTATTGACAAAAGAAACTAAGACCAGTTCATTGGTAGGAAACCAGGATCAAGGGGAAGTTTAAATCGGAAACTAAGACCAGTTCTTGGTAGGAAACCAGGACCGAGGGGAAGTTTAAATCAGAAACTAAGACCAGTTCTTGGTAGGAAACCAGGATCGAGGGGAAGTTTAAATCAGAAACTAAGACCAGTTCTTGGTAGGAAACTAGGATCGAGGGGAAGTTTAAATCAGAAACTAAAACCAGTTCCTTGGTAGGAAACCAAGAACGAGGGGAGGTTTATTTCAAAAGAAAACTGAGACCAGTTCCTTGGCTGAAAACCAGGATCGAGGGGAAGTTTACCTTTTCTAAGCATCATTGCTTAGCTAAAGAAGATGAATTCGTAAACTACCATTCATAACCACCATCAAAATTTCAGATATTCCGATATTTAATCCTCTTGCACCCCGAATGCTCGAATCCCTTCGTCATTCACACCTTCGGGTCCAAGAAGATTAAATAGGGGCATCTGTAATACCCCAAATTTTGACCACTTAGATTTCCCATCATTGTGAAAATCATCATCACAATATGGATGAACCATCATGCTTCATCAGTCTCCCCAAAGATGGGTGAGCATTGACTACAATCAGAATTAGGGTTTCAAGCCCTCTCTGAGTGCTTAGATAAAGGATCAATCAAAAAATGACATGATCTTCAACTTGTCTAATCTCTCAAACATCCATAATGGATCAAAGAGGACTCCCACTTCAAGGATTAAGCACAAGGCTGCTCCCTTCTAGGTGGATCAAGTCTCAAGATCGACAGTGTCACCAAATTAGGGTTTTGGTCGACCAGGGCCTCCAGATGGAAATTTTCATCTGGGCACAAGGCAATGATCCAAAACATAACCTAATATGCTTCATGGAACCTCATGAACCCATGAATCAAGTCAATTTTGCCTCAGGGGATGCATTAATCAAAAATCAGGAATTAGGGTTTCTTGACCTAATTCACCCCTAAGTTGACTTTTGGGACAAACCATGAGCCAAGACCTCAAGAGATGATTTGAGGGTCTCTAATACACCATATTGATCCATTTGGAACAATGGATTGATCCAAGAAGCTTGAGCAACAAGTTTCATTTTAATCTGCACCACAATTAGGGTTTTAAGGGAAAAGTCAACTGTAACTTTGACTTTTGACCAGGACATGCTCCCAAACCCTAATACATGATTGAATATACCCTATGACACCCATGGAACATGTCCATCAAGTTTGATTTAGGTTAAGGACATGATTTCCTGAAGAATTGCACAGTTTGGAATTCATCTGATAAAAAGTCAACTGTGCACAAAAGTCAACTTTGACTTTTTGAGATTTTTCAGCAAAATGGATTTTTAACCCTAAAATGATGTTAATGTATGATTTGAATCATCATTCATCAAGAAAAATCAAGAAAAGTGAGATAACTTGTAAAAGGGGTAACCATAAAACTTAGATATTTTTCTAAGTTAAAAATAAAGTGGCAAAGGTACCAACTTTGGAGGACCATAACTCCTAAACCACAAGGCCATTTTTTCTCATCCAAAGATGGATTTATAGCCCTCATTATCACCTACAAAAACTTCAACTACAAGTCATTCCAATTCATTAAGGATTTTGAGTTATGGAGTGATCAAAGTGGCTGAAAAGTGAAAATGTCACTTTTTCCAACACTTAGTGAAATTTTCACTAAGTCAGAATTTGCCTTCACTTTTTGCCAAATGTAGGGGGATTTTTCACTTGGAATCAAAAGAGATCAAAACCAAACTTGTTCAAACAGTTGTTGTATCATGTAAGAGCTTTCCAAAATGGCCAAGAACATTGCCAAATTCAACCTACATCATGAGATACAATATTGTCAAGTTACCTTGCTGAAATCTGTCAAAGCAAGGTAGAATTTGCATTTTGGCTCGATTTGCCAAAATCAGCCAAATTCAATTGCTCCAATCCACTTGGACACCTCAGAGGATTGAATCTAAAGGGGACAATCACTGAGCCAAGCCTCCAAGGTCCAAGGAACAAGGAATAGCATGTTGAACCTAGAATGGCCAAAATAGGGACAAGACTTCAAATTTGGAATGAGGCATTCAATGGAACCATCAAGGTGGCATGGACTGAGCCATTCTCATATGAAATCAGTCAAGACTTATCCAAGACCAAGGGGACCAAAGCTCTGTGCCCTAACCTCTAGTCAATGGCTAGAGGAGACTTTCATTTCCATTGGCCAACATTGAGGAAACCTACTTACCAGCTGCCATGCACTATTCCTTGCAAAACAAACTTGCTCTACTATAAATAGAGCTCAATTGTGGTCAGTTTAAGTACACCAAAGCCATCTAACAGATGCTTTCCTCAAAATCTCTTTCTCTTGGCAAAAATGCCTTTCTTAGCAAGGTAGCTATCGGGTTTTGAGTTTGAGAGCAATTCTGCACAAACCAATCACTCACACACCTCACATACATCACATATGAGCTGATCAAACACTCACATAACATCTGGAACATCAAAATCTCAAAATCACTTGCCATCCACACAAGTTTGAAGTGAAGTTGCAGCTGAGATGCCATAAACTGATCCAGTCCATTTCAATTCAATCCAAGTGTTCAAACACACTCCATATGGTGTAGGGAAGCTGTCCAGATCATCACAACTTGTCTGTAACACCTCCAACTCAAAATCACATCTGCTCTTGCTGTCACGACTTGGAGGTAAGCCTAAACTTGGCCATCTCTCAATCTATGCATATTTCCTCGCACAATAATTTGGCCATATGTTCATAATCATGCATGGAATATTTTCCCTCAATTAATTGCATTGTTTGAATCGTGTATCAAAAATCCTAGCCTTCATGCAGAAATTAGGGTTCTTGAGGTCTCTTCGTGATTTCTTGTTGTATGTTTAATTTAAATGAAATTAAAGTACATAGACATGATCGTGAGGTTGAGACGAGCATAATGATATGTGGATTGCATGTTATAATTACGTATTCAGTGAGATTGGATGGAAAATGCAAATCTGGGCAAACTGAAAAACGCGCGTGTTCTTGGTGTTGTTCTTGGCGCCATTTTCATATATTTGAATATTTGAATTTTGTGATTTTGTTTAATTGATTCAAAAATTAATTTCTCTCTGAGTTTTAATGATTTTGAGTTGATTCTTCTTTTAATAATTCACAAAAATGTTAAAATATTTTATTTTATAAAAAAATCCCAAAAATATTATTTATTTCATATAATTGATATTTTTGTAAAGAATTAATATTTTAATTGTTTTTGACATTTTAAATATTTTTTCTACATTGATTTTGCAACTTTTAATGCTTTCTAATTATTTTGTAGGTCAATACTTAATTTTTGAAGCATTAATCCAAGATCACAATTTGTTTTCCATGTGTTAAACAATTTTTGATCATTTTAATTGAATTTTTATTCAATTAAATACATTTTGAAAACAAATTAGGGTTTTGGATTAATTCAACCCTCATAAATCATTTTCAAAACACCTTGGGCCTCTATTAGAGTGTAAGACCCAATCCTTTTTTTGACCAAATCATCTTTGGGCCTCACTTATTGTATAAGTCCCGATACCGTCAAAAAACAAACGGCGCGATCGTCGCCTTTTCAAAAATCATCTGGGGCTACCCTCGAGTAGTAAGACCCATTTATTTTTCTTTAAAACTCTTTGGGCCTCTTGAGAGAGTGTAAGACCCATCCCCCCTTGTACAAAAACTTTTTGGGCCTCACTCATTGTATAAGTCCCTCTGTACAAGTAAACGGCGCGATCGTCGCCCGTTTAAAAATAAAAACCATCTGGGCCTACCCTCGAGTAGTAAGACCCATCTCTCTTTTCTTTAAACCTTTTTTGGGCCTCTTGAGAGAGTGTAAGACCCATCCCTTTGTACAGAAAACATTTTTGGGCCCCAGTCACTTGTATAAGTCCCTTTGTACAAATTCAAACAGTGCGCTCACTGATAAAACCCTGGGCCTCTCCTTGAGCTGTAAGCCCCAAATCTTTCTTTTTCAAAGCACTTTCTCCTTTGATTTTGAATATACTGTTGTTTTTAATCTTTCTTTGTTGAACAACTAACCAAACAGCATGGAAGCTCTACAACCGAGTAAGTGGTTTTGCTTTCATTTACTGCTTTCATATTATAAACTGTATTGTGGGGCTGCTCACTGTAAGTCTCCTTTCATAAACTCATATCTACTGTGTAATAATAGTATAGATATTTCGAGTTTCCCCGGCAACTACGTCTAGAACTAGGTGACGCCGTTTCACTTATTCGTAGAAATAGACGCCTAGATCCCCAATAGGAGCACCAGATACAGTCTTCTCTTCGGCTATCCTCCTTAGGAATCGTCAAGAAGCTCTACTCCCCAAGATGAATGTATTCTCCGTGAATGGCATCTTTGAGTTTCTTCCCAATTCTCGAACTTTCCTGACTTGATCTATTCCTTGTGGATAGCATGCCTTGAATGTCTCGGGGTTTGGGTACCCACTACGGTCATAATCTTGGACCTTAACTAAGGAACCCTCTTTAAAAGTTAAAAGTCGCTGGATAGTAAACCTCGCACGTTTACCAGTGGTTTTCATCTTTAAAAGAGTTATCTCTCCTAATGGAAAGGAGATGATAGACCCACGGGCTTCTTAAAAGCATCGGCCTCCTCTTGGGCATTATTCAAGGACCCTACGGCTTCTTAGAAGTATTCACAGCCTCCTCTTAGGCTTCGTATAATGATCTCTTCCTCCGGGAATGATAGCCGCCTCTTGGGCTTCGTACAAGGACCCGTCGACTTCTTAAAAGTTTCCAGCCTCCTCTTGGGCTTCGTACAAATTGTCCCGACGACCTCCTAGAGGTATAGGAACAAAACCTAGTCATCCTCATAGAACAGTCCTTTCATAGAGTCTACTACTGTTTCTCGAAGCATAGTACAAAAGATAAAACTCTAGACACGGACAGTCTAACTTCCTTGAGTCTCAAAGACATTCTCAAGCACCCTTCGTTAAATAGGAAGGAAACCCGCAGACTCAGATAGTCTCAATACCCTTTGGATTTCCCGTTTCCTCAAAGAGAAGGAAATATCCCTGATCCTCAAATCAAATCCCTAAGTACAGTGTTGCTCATATAAAAACTGATTTTCTCTTTTTAAATCAGTATATTGGATCTGTCACTCAACTGAAACAGTTACAATAGCCTCCATCTCGGGCTTCGTACGAGATACCAAAATTCTCCCCAGTGGAGTCAAAACAACCTTTTCGCCTCTCTCTCGGGCTTTGTACGAGATACAAAAACACTCTCTTACTGAGTATAAAAGATTCTCCAACTGAGTCAACTCTTTGCTAGCCTCCTCTTAGGCTTTGTATAACGATATGCCCCACTGGGTCAAAAACCTTTAGCCTCTCTCTCGGGCTTTGTACGAGACACAAAATAGCCTCCTCTTAGGCTTTGTATAATGATTTTCCTAGCGGAAATTAGCCTCTCTCTCGGGCTTTGTACGAGACACAAATTAGCCTCCTCTTAGGCTTTGTATAAGAAAACCACTGGTTGATCCAATCAACCTTTTAGCATCAAAGCTGTGCCTCGTTCACAGTACACAAACATCAACAACTCCTTTCCCTTCATCTAATTGCTGTAAGCGGCAAGCCTCTGGATCATCTACATCCATGCCACTGTCCCTCTTTTAGCATGAGAAATTCCTAAGGAAAGATGGCATTGCTCCACATTGAGTTAAAGTCTTCTCCTTCAGGTTAAAACCCTTTCTTTGGAAATTATGGCATTGCTCGGATCCGCGTATCCCAGTTAAAGTAATTCTCCTTCTCCCCTCTTTAGAGATGACAAATTCTCTCTAAAGCCGAGGTCTTTCAGCTTCACGTCTTGGGCTTTGAACAAGACACAAATAGACCTTTTAGCTTCACATCTTGGGCTTTGAACAAGATACAAATCACCTTTCGCTTCACGTCTTGGGCTTTGAACAAGACACCAAAAACCAATTTCCTCCCATAGAATAGGAGGAACTACGAACGCTCTGATTTCCCTGTTTCGGTAAACGGGAATACGTAGGCATAAGATTGAAAGAAAAATCTTAGCGAGCACACTAAACAAAAAACCCAAATCCCATATCTCCATCAATCAAAAGCAGTAATTCAAAAGCACCAGTCCTAACATCCTAATCCTTATTCCCCGCCAGAAACCGTTGCCTAGATAGAAAGAAAGAAAACCTGTATTGGCGAAATACGAATAACCAGTACAAAGGCCCCCCACATTGATAGCATCCGTAACCTAACAGACCGCTGTTTAAACTCAGTATGCAAGCAGGGTTAATTGGAGACATCTATTTCCCTTCCTTATTCAGCTCACAATAGGATAAAAAAATGAATCGACCTGTAGTTTAAAGCTCAAACCGCAGAGAGCGACCAGCGCTTAAGAACCGCGTCCAAAATCGCTCGCTACAGAAAAGTGGCGCCCACCGTGGGGCCGGTTCCTTTCTTTCTACTTCTCTTGTGTGAAAATTACACAAATGGCGACTCTGCTGGGGAGTCTCCTTTTCTGCCTTAGGGCATCATCCCCGTTTTCTACGGAAAATGGGAACTCTACCGAAGAGAAAGATTGACCTATGCTGGTCCATCTCTTAGGCAGGGAACCACAGATTGGGGCTTCCGCCGGGGAACCCATTTCTGTCAGGAACTTAAGAATCATAGCTTTATAAGTCTAGGATGATTAGGACAAATATATATACTGCTTTTCCTAATTGCTATACGTGTTTATTTTTCTGCTAATGGGAATGCGGGTGATGCCGTATGTGGAAAGATTGAGTATACACCTAGAAAAACCAACCTTTTTCGTAGTGCGGAAGCTATTGGAAATAGCTGTTACGCGATACTACCCTCATTTGAGGCTGGTGATCTATTCTCGGTGAATGACACTTACTCTAAGATTGCACACAACTCGCTGGCGATCCGCTTGTTGTTTTGCCTTCCTGGGAGGAGCTGATGATAATGAGTACAGGTACAAAAATCACCCTAGTTTAAACCTTTGGGGATGGGTAGAGCCTTGACTTCATGACAACGACCCTCTGACCCCATGTTTTTTCTATGTTTTTGTGTGCTGCATTCATGCATTCATTTAATAAAACATTAAAACATTCAAAAAACTTCTCTTTTAGTCTCTCTGTTTTTCAAATTAAACTAAGACTGTGATTGCAAATATCAGAGAAAAAGATTGCATTAATGGACTTCGGTAGAAGGAGAACTCACCAGTATACCGTCAAGGTTCCAAAACTAGGGGATTTGAGAAAGTTAGTGAGGATAATCGTTAACCCAGAGGCTTTCAGAGCCAAGCACGGTGGTTTGCTACCATTGTTAAGAGTCCATGTGATTAAGGGAATCATGGATGCGCTCATTCAGTTCTACGATCCGGTTTATCACTGTTTCACATTCCCGGATTACCAGCTAGCACCAACGCTGGAGGAGTATTCTCATCTGACTGATTTACATATCACTGATCGAGCTCCATTTTCTGGACTGGAAGAAATTCCAAAGAATCAACTATTGCAATAGCAATTCATTTGGACGAGTCTGAGGTCCGGACTCACATGATCACTAAGGGTGGCATCCAAGGTTTTCCAGCCCAGTTCTTGACAAAGAAAGCTCTGTACTTTGCTAGTATAGGGAACGAGACTGCTTTTGAAAGCATCTTTGTCTTGCTCACCTACGGGTTATTTTTGTTTCCCAACATCAATAACTTCGTCGATATCAACGCTATTAAGGTTTTTCTCATTGGAAACCCTGTGCCGACTTTGCTTGCAGATGCATATCATTCTGTACACTTGGCAAATTTGTACAACGGAGGGGAGATCACATGCTGTGTACCTTTGCTTTACAAATGGTTTATCTCTCACTTGCCCAAGTCTGCTGCTTTTTGGGATTGCAAGAGTGTCTTACGTTGGTCGCAGAAGATCATGTCTCTCACCAACTCTGATATAGATTGGTGTAATAGGATTTATGAGGGAATCAGAATCATTGACCGTTGTGGAAACTTCCCCAACGTACCCCTCATAGGAACTAAGGGAGGAATCAACTATCATCCGATATTGGTTCTTCGTCAATTTGGATACCCGATGAGACACATCCCACTGGGTGTTCATCTGGAAGGTCTTTTCTTCAAAGAAGGAGAAAGTGACAGAGCACTAAAGATGGAAATAGTGCAAGCTTGGAAACATGTTCATAAGAAAGGACGAGAGTCTCTGGGAAAACCGGACTGTGTCTCGGTGGAGCCTTATCTCCATTGGGTACAAACTAGAGCTCTCAAGCTAAAGATGCCTTATCCTCGTTACGGAATTCTTCCGCCGAGGGAAATTGTCATGTACTTCATGACGGAAACTGAAAGGCTTCAGGTTACTCTCAACAAGGTTCAAAAGGAAAGAAGATCTTGGAAGAACAAGTACCGCACCCTCGACGTAGAGTGTATCCAAATACAGCAACTACTAAAGGAGAAAGATGCTCTGATTGAAATTTTGGAGCAGCATGCTATAGAGAATCAAGATGACCAAAGGAATTTGCTCGCTCCTTTCACCTGGCAAAGGAATGACAACCCGACAACGGCCCTAGCGCCCCGGTCAAAGAAGAGGACTCGGGACCCATTAGTTTAGGTTTCTGTTTCTGCACTTTGTAATCTGCTGTATTTCCATTTCTGTAATCCTTTGGAATTCAATAAAAAGGGGTTTCCCCACTGTTTGATATTTGCAATCTAATTGTCGAAGTTTATTTTGATTAAACCTAAAAACAATTAATATAATCATTGCATTCATCATTCTCACATCGCGTATTCTCCTTACCTACGAATCTCACGTTTGTGTCTCGATTCTAGAGTCAAACTGTCTCATTCATACAATACTCGGGCCAATTGTCAGAAAAAGATGGATGATCTTGAGGAAGAAAACAGAGAGTTGAGAGAAGAGCTCGACGCTCTGAGAGAGGATATGAGAAAGCTTCGTAACGACATGCAAGCCATGGCAGAAGCTCAGCTACAAAGAACCGTGATCTCAGAGATCACCTCAACGCCCATCATAGAAAAGTATGATCCTAGGTATCAGATGCCAAAAGATCGTCCTTGGGCATGCCTGTTAACTATATCCCGGAAGGATATGTTCCGCCGATCACAGAAGATCAGGGAATCGTAACAGAAGCCGCCGGGCCTGAAGGTTACAAACTTCGGGAAAGCGAAGATGACAGGGGCATACTCAAGACTCCTGAAGGTTACAAACTTCGGGAGGCGCCAAGACTTACTGCCGTAGTCACGGTACCACCCCCTGTGGTGCACACTGTCCCGGAAGGACAGATTCCACAGACACCTTCTGGTAAGAAGGAAACTATGTTTGACAGAATGGAGGAATTCCAGGAGCAGTTCTTGGAAATGCAGAAAGAGCTGCAAGCCATTCGCGGTCAGGATCTATTTGGAAAGGACGCCGCAGACCTCTGCTTGGTCCCAAATGTGAAAGTCCCGCACAAGTTCCAAGTGCCCGACTTTGAAAAATACAAGGGTAACTCTTGCCCTCAGAGCCATCTGGTGATGTACACTCGGCGGATGTCAGCTCAGACGGAGAATCAGGACCTGCTGATTCACTACTTCCAGGATAGTTTAACCGGTGCCGCACTCAAATGGTACATAGGTTTAAACCGTACTACGATCAGTACATTCAGAGATCTTGGTACTGCCTTCATCCAACAATACAAATACAATTTGGACATGGCACCCGACAGAGATCAACTCAGATCGATGTCGCAAAAGGACAAGGAAACCTTTAAGGAGTATGCTCAAAGGTGGCGTGAAATTGCCGCTCAAATTTGTCCACCTCTTAAGGAAAAAGAGATGACAAAGATCTTCTTAAAGACCTTAAGCTCATTTTACTATGACCGAATGGTTGCCAATGCACCCAGTGATTTCACCGAAATGGTCGGCATGGGTGTACGTCTTGAGGAAGCCGTCCGAGAAGGACGTTTGGTAAAAGACACTGGATCGACGAGCGGTACTAAAAAATATGGTAGTGCTCTCCCTAAGAAAAAAGAGCAAGATATTGGGAATATCTCTCTCGGAAAGCAAAGGCGACGTTATCAGCCAGTAGCAGCCGTTACTTCTGCTATCGGCCCCGCGCCTGTTCCTATGTATCAACCTCAGATTACGCAGAGCCAACCTGACCAACAAAGGACACAACAGCCTCTTCAGCAGGCTCGTCCTCCATATAACAACAACCGTACAACACGACCACCGGGATTTGATCCTATACCCGTAACGTACGCAAAATTATTTCCGTTACTGCTGACCAAGGGGCACATTCAGACTAAGTCTCCCCTTTCAGTTCCGGAAAATCCGCCTTTCTGGTTTAAAGCGGATCAAACATGCCCTTATCATCAAGGAGGTTCAGGGCATAACATTGAGACTTGTCTCAATTTCAAATCTGACGTGCAAAAGCTTGTTAGGAGCGGGCTCTTATCTTTCAAAGATACGAACCCTAATGTTCTTACGAACCCGCTGCCTCAACATGAGAAGGCTGCAGTCAATCTGATTGAGAAAGAGGCTAACAATGTCTATCAAATTCACGATGTACTCTTATTGGGGACCAATCTGGTCAGAATGCATTGTAGACAGAGTGGATATGGCCAGGTGCCACCACACAACTATGACAGTTGTAGCGTCTGTTCGGAAAGTAACCAAGGGTGTTACCTTGTGAGAGCAGCTCTTCAGGGTCAGGTCGATCATGGAGAAATTCGTCCATGTCCAGGTTCAGGACCCATCATTTGGTCGCCGAACTACCTTGCCGATCAAGTTGAGGATGTTGTCACGATCTCTGGTCATCACCAGATCAGGGATGTTTTTGCCATCATCCCTCTACTTAACGAATCTAGAGTTCCCAACCGGGAACGGATCGAGATCACTTATGATGGTCAGAAAAACCAGAAGGTTCCCATAGTCATCTATCTACCGGGACCACTACCGTATGAATCAGCTAAGGCAATCCCTTACAAATACGGTGCAACAATAATCGAGAATGGAAAGGAAATTCCATTACCCTCCGTCGTGAATATTACGGACGTCATTCGTGTAACACGGAGTGGTAGAATCTTCAACCGAGGGGTTGGGGAAGCTAACAAAGAAAAGGAACTTCAGGCAGAAATTCCTGATCCGCCAGTCGGTCAATCTAGTAATCCCGACTTTTCAAAAGACAAAGATGAGATGCTAAAGCTCATCCAAAGGAGTGAATATAACATTGTTGATCAACTGTTACAGACTCCTTCAAAGATCTCAGTATTATCACTGTTACTCAGTTCAGAAGCACACAGAGAGGCTCTACAGAAAGTCTTGGAGCAAGCCTTTGTGGAACAGGATGTAACAATCAGACAATTCGATAGCATTGTCTCTAACATCACTTCCTGCAATAATTTGGGATTTAGTGATGAGGAATTACCTGAAGAGGGTCGCCGTCATAACATGGCGCTCAATATCACAGTTAACTGCCAGGGCGATGCTTTAGCCAACGTACTGGTAGACACACGGTCAGCCCTGAATGTTATGCCGAAGTACACTTTGATGCAATTATCATTCAAGGGCCCTCCGATGAGAGTCAGCGAGGTCGTCGTCAAAGCATTCGACGGATCCAGAAAAACAGTTATCGGCGAAGTTGATCTTCCCATAACTATTGGTCCTCACACTTTCCAAATCACTTTCCAGGTCATGGACATCCGGGCAACATACAGTTGTTTATTAGGAAGACCTTGGATACATCAGGCTGGAGCGGTTACTTCGACCCTCCACCAAAAGCTAAAGTTCGTTCAAAACGATCAACTTGTCACGGTTTGTGGGGAACAAGCCTTGCTTGTAAGCAACTTGTCATCATCTACTTGTGTGGAACCCGAGGAGGTTATTGGAACTCAGTTCCAAGCATTGTCGGTGAACAAGAACGATCAGTACAAAGAAGGAACTTCAATTTCTTCATACAAAGATGCTATCAAAGCGGTCGAGAGTACCGATACGACAGGACGGGGACGGCTTGTCATTCCTATTGACAATAAAACAAAGAAGGGTCTTGGTTTTTCTGCAACCTGTACCCAGACAGCCGCCAACGATGAAAGTCTTCATCCCCTTCAAAACTTCTTCCACAGTGGAGGTTTTCTTCACCCAGTGTCTCAGACAGTTCCTGCTATCAATGAGGTAGATTCCTCCGACACGGATGAAGAATGGAAGTCCTACCTTAACAAGGACGGCTATATGTCTCAGGAAGAGGTGCCTATGCCTTTTTACTTTCCTACAGAAAGTCCGAGATTTATACCAAGATCAGATGTCGAAATGATCTACGGAGATTGTGATCCGGAAGGATGCCGTGCTCCGCCAAATTCATTAGAGGAGGACACTCTGATGAAAGACAACTTTGACCGCAATTACTATGGCCCGATGGATGGTCTGCCAATGTGGCAGCCATACCCAGGAAACTTGGGGCAAGAAAGTCAGCCGAGTAATGAAACTCAGCTGAGCGTCATTGAACAGAATACCTGTGTCCCCACCCTGTCATGGGATCAACACTCAGGTCATTCGAAAACTACTCAACATGAAGATGAATTCGCAACGTTTGCAGGACTAGAATTCATCAACTATGCTTTTCCTGAGGTAAACGTCATCGAGAGAGATGACTTCTCCAGTTCCAAAGAAGTTTGGGACACTCTGGGAGAACCAAGTGGAAAATATGACTTTATGGTCAAGTACACTGCTCCCGAAAGCTCTCGTATCAGGCTCGAAGATATCCAGCCAACTGGATAGGGAGATACAGCTGAGAGCACCAATGCTATGCAAAATGCAACAGAGGAATCCTCCTACGACAATTCTGCTTGGGAGACAGATTCCAATGATCCTGCTCCACCAGAAATCAACGTCATTTCTGAAGACAAATCAAGGAAGATGCCAGACTTTGTGATTCACCGAGGAGTTCGCTGCCAATGGGTTGCCGTCGAGGTTCCGAAGGTCATTCATCAGTCAAAGTAATTGCCATCTTTAACCTTTCACCCTGCCCAGGTGAAACGGATGTTTTGATAGGGCTCGCTTTTTGTAAATTTCCCTCTCCGCTTTGCCCAAAGCGACAGAGTTTTGTTTTATAGGGCTGTAGTTTCAAGATTTGACTTGTTCATTAATAAAATAACGTCGTTCTGTAATTTCCGCATTAATTGCTGTTTTCTCTTTTTGCTTTTTCAGAAAATGGTAATCCTAAAAAAACATTCAATAATAAAAACAAGCAGTAAAATCAAAACACTGCACACACTTACATTTTCTCTATCTCTTCTAAACACGAATCATCACGTCATGCAGATTGCTTGTTTTATACCCCGTTGAAACATACGATCCGATGCCTTCTCCCAACTTTGAGTTCCCGATATTCGAGGCTGAAGAAGAAAATGACAACGAAATTCCAGAAGAGATCTCCCGACTACTCAGACAAGAGGAAAGGTCCATCGAACCTCACAAAGAGCCGTTGGAAACGGTAAACTTGGGTTCAGAAAAAGAGAGAAAAGAAATCAGGATCGGAGCATTGCTCAGTCCAACTGCCAGAGAGGGTTTGATAAAGCTTCTTAAAGAATTCCCCGATGTATTCGCTTGGTCCTATCAGGATATGCCAGGGTTGGATACCAGCATCGTGGAACATCACTTACCGTTGAGATCGGAATGTCCGCCAATAAAGCAAAGGTTGAGACGCACTCACCCGGACATGGCCATCAAAATCAAAGAGGAGGTACAGAAACAGATCGACGCGGGTTTCCTCGCTACATCTGAATATCCTCAATGGTTAGCCAACATCGTACCTGTTCCTAAAAAGGATGGAAAGGTCAGAATGTGTGTTGATTACAGAGATTTAAACAAGGCAAGTCCAAAGGACGACTTTCCTTTACCACACATTGACATGCTGGTAGACAGTACAACAAAGTTCAAAGTTTTTTCCTTCATGGATGGATTCTCGGGCTATAATCAGACCAAAATGGCGCCGAAAGACATGGAGAAAACTTCGTTCATTACCCCATAGGGTACCTTTTGTTACAAGGTAATGTCGTTCGGTTTGAAGAATGCCGGGGCAACCTATCAAAGGGCCATGACTACTCTGTTTCATGACATGATACACAAAGAAATCGAGGTATATGTCGATGATTTGATTGCAAAATCAAGAACAGAGGATGAACACGTTGAACATCTGTCAAAATTGTTCGAACGTCTAAGAAAATTCAAGCTCCGCTTGAATCCCAACAAGTGCACCTTCGGTGTCCGTTCAGGGAAACTACTAGGGTTCATCGTCAGCCAGAAAAGGATTGAGGTTGATCCTGACAAGGTCAAGGCCATTCAAGAAATGCATTCTCCGAAAACTAAAAAACAAGTCAGAGGATTCCTGGGACGTTTGAACTACATCTCCAGATTCATATTCCTTATGATCGCCACTTGTGCGCCGATTTTCAAGTTATTGAAAAAGAACCAGGATTGCGTTTGGTCAGAAGATTGCCAAACCGCCTTCGACAGTATCAAGGAATATCTGTTGAATCCTCCGATTCTATCACCTCCAGTGGAAGGAAGACCACTGATCATTTACCTCACAGTCCTAGAGGACTCAATGGGATGTGTACTTGGCCAACAAGACGAAACTAAAAGGAAAGAGTCTGCCATTTACTACCTAAGCAAGAAATTCACCGACTGCGAGACTCGGTACACGATGCTTGAGAAAACTTGTTGCGCTTTGGCTTGGGCAGCCAAACGTCTTCGCCAGTACATGATTCGTCATACTACTTGGTTAGTCTCCGAAATGGATCCAATCAAGTACGTTTTCGAAAAACCTGCTCTCACGGGAAGGATTGCCCGTTGGCAGATGTTACTATCAGAATATGACATAGAGTACCATGCTCAAAAAGTCGTTAAGGGAAGTATTTTAGCCGATCATTTGGCTCATCAACCAATTGACGATCAAGAATCAATCGGGTTTGACTTCCCAGACGAAGATGTCATGTATCTAAAAATGAAAGATTGCGATGAACCGCTACCGAGTGAAGGGCCAGAACCAGGTTCCCAGTGGGGACTTATCTTTGACGGAGCAGTCAATCATTATGGAAACGGAATTGGGGCAATCATTGTTACCCCTCAGGGTTCCCACATTCCTTTCACTGCCAGACTTACGTTCAAATGTACGAACAACGAGGCCGAATACGAAGCATGTATCATGGGTCTCGAAGAAGCGATTGATTTAAGGATCAAAAACTTGGACGTATACGGCGATTTAGCCTTGGTTATTAACCAGATAAAAGGAGATTGGAACACATACCAATCAGGATTGATTCCTTACAAAGACTATGCAAGAAGGTTGTTACCCTTCTTCAACCGAGTCGACTTTCATCACATCCCTCGTGATGAGAATCACATGGCTGATGCATTAGCCACTATCTCTTCCATGATTTGTGTAGGTCGATGGAATGACATACCTAAGATCGACATAATTCGCCTTGAACGGCCCGCTTACATCTTCGCGATTGAAGCAGTCATAAACGACAGACCTTGGTATCACGATATCAAATGCTTCCTTCAGAAACGAGAGTACCCATCTGGGGCACTCAGAAAAGACAGGAAAACCCTCAAAAGATTGGCTGGAAACTTCTTCCTGAGCGGTGACACTCTTTATAAGAGAAATTTTGACATGGTCTTGCTCCGATGTGTCGACAGACCAGAAGCAGACATGCTCATGAAGGAAATTCATGAAGGATCCTTTGGCACTCATGCCAACAGACACACAATGGCGAGAAAAATTCTCAGGGCCGGGTACTACTGGTTGACAATGGAATCCGACTGCTACAAGTACATGAGGAGGTGTCACAAGTGTCAGATATACTCCGACAAAATTCATGTACCGCCATCACATCTTAAAGTTCTTTCTTCCCCGTGGCCATTTTCCATATAGGGAATCGACATGATTCGTATGATTGAGCCCAAGGCTTCAAACGGACATCGGTTCATCCTGGTAGCCATTGATTATTTCACCAAGTGGGTCGAAGCAGCGTCATTCGCCAATGTAACCCGACAAGTGGTGGTCCGATTTATCAAAAATAATATCATCTGCCGTTATGGTGTTCCAAGCGAGATCATTACTGATAATGGATCTAACTTGAACAATAAGATGATGAAAGAGTTGTGTGCTGAGTTCAAGATTGAACACCATAACTCATCTCCCTACCGACCCAAGATGAATGGAGCGGTAGAAGCGGCTAACAAGAACATCAAGAAGATTGTTCAAAAAATGGTTGTAACCTATAAAGATTGGCACGAGATGCTACCCTTTGCTCTTCATGGTTATCGCACATCTGTCCGCACTTCAACAGGGGCTACCCCTTTCTCTCTAGTATATGGCATGGAGGCAGTGCTTCCCATAGAAGTAGAGATCCCGTCAATCAGGGTATTGATGGAAGCTCAGCTCACCGAGGCTGAATGGTGTCAAAATCGACACGACGAACTGAACCTGATCGAAGAAAAGAGAATCACGGCACTATGCCACGGTCAGCTGTATCAACAGAGAATGAAGAGGGCGTTCGACAAAAAGGTCCGACCTCGTGTCTTTAGGAAAGGAGACCTTGTGCTCAAGAAGATACAATCATTTCTCACTGATTCTCAGGGCAAATGGACCCCAAATTATGATGGCCCCTATGTAGTCACGAAAGCTTTCTCAGGCAGCGCCTTGAGACTTGCAACCATGGACGGAGAGGAATTTGCCTACCCCACGAATGTTGATGTAGTCAAGAAATACTTCGCCTAAACTAAACTAAAAAAAAACGTCTCGGTGGATTGAAAACCGGAAAGGGCGGTCCAGGCAAAAGTTAGAGACATGAAAAAAAATCATCCCGATGGATTGGAAATCTCATAGTACAATCCAGGCAAAAATTAGGGATAATGGCAAGTAACTATGTTCAACAGAGGCAAGTCCCTCAGCAGCAGTTACAGCATCCATCGGAGGAAATCTCCAATCAAAGGTCATCTTCGACAGAAGCTCAGGATGCCCCGAACTCAAAGTTGGTAGAAGGATAGTGGTCGTTATGTTTCAACGTAGCCCTTTTCCCTGTAAATTACCATTTTCTAACTTTGTATATACTCTTTGGAATTACGCGTTTGGCTGATCTCCATCTTATCAATAAAATTTGAGCCCTTGTGCTTTTGTTTGTAATTCTTAACTTGTTTTAGCTTTACAGAACGACGTTGTTTAAACTTAATCAGCGATTCTTGAAATAAAATGAAAATGAATTTACTTGTTAAAACTTTTTCTGCTTTTAAAATAAAGATGGCAATTTCTTTTGACTGTTGAACATCAGAAGAACATCGATCGCTTCTCCCAAAGTAAGCGAACTTCAAAGTGCAGAATCAAAGTACTCCTTCTAAGCCAGTATGCCTAAATGAAGGGATCAACTGTGTCAGAGACCTTGTTTTGTCTGACATCCTCGGCCGAGTTCTCATCTCCTAAGCCCGATCAACATAACTCCCAACGGAACTATCTCTCCTAAGCAAGGTGGAATTGCTATTTTGAATCAACGGTACTTCTTCGCCCCGCGATGGACGAGTATCCAATTGTGTTCATCTCTTAGTCTGTATGTTGCGTCTGTTTTGTCAGCACATACATACATACATCATCCATTTTTTATTTGCATTCACATTTCATATTGCATCACTATCACTCTAGTCGGTCTTGTCCCCTAGTGGTAGAAGTCCTCTCAATCGAGTTGTCAGTTCTTGCCTCGTCAGGAAATACTGTGTCTGAACAACCTTGCTTCCAGTTTAATTCTGGAAAGAAGTTGGTCCTTGGCCACTTTGATAATTTGAACCTCTGAAAGATCAGAGAACTTTCAATAAACATCACTCTTCACCATTGAAGATGATATCCTTGCTTTCCCGGATTAAGGAAAATCCACAGAGAAAGCCTCGTGATCAGAGATTCGGCAGCACGCCAGTTTTGCTCCGAAAAACCACTGATGAGAAGGTCATTGGCACCTAAAAATTGGATCCCATCATATGGCATTTCTCCGGGAAGATCCCGAGAAAAGTATGATGTAACCCCAAACGAAAATAGTCTCTCAAGAGACTCGCTTTCCCCAGTAGAAACAAATGGCGTCTCCAACAGAGAAGTTTGTACAACTCTACGACTCAGACAACTGGGTTCCCCAGCAAGTCTGACATCAAAACTTTTTCCACTCAAATGGCATCTCCCCAGAAAAATTCGGCGAGAAGTTTAAAGGAAAGCCGCTACGAATAGCGTCCCTTGTCAGTAAAGTTTATTGACAAAAGAAACTAAGACCAGTTCATTGGTAGGAAACCAGGATCAAGGGGAAGTTTAAATCGGAAACTAAGACCAGTTCTTGGTAGGAAACCAGGATCGAGGGGAAGTTTAAATCAGAAACTAAGACCAGTTCTTGGTAGGAAACCAGGATCGAGGGGAAGTTTAAATCAGAAACTAAGACCAGTTCTTGGTAGGAAACCAGGATCGAGGGGAAGTTTAAATCAGAAACTAAAACCAGTTCCTTGGTAGGAAACCAAGAACGAGGGGAGGTTTATTTCAAAAGAAAACTGAGACCAGTTCCTTGGCTGAAAACCAGGATCGAGGGGAAGTTTACCTTTTCTAAGCATCATTGCTTAGCTAAAGAAGATGAATTCGTAAACTACCATTCATAACCACCATCAAAATTTCGGATATTCCGATATTTAATCCTCTTGCACCCCGAATGCTCGAATCCCTTCGTCATTCACACCTTCGGGTCCAAGAAGATTAAATAGGGGCATCTGTAATACCCCAAATTTTGACCACTTAGATTTCCCATCATTGTGAAAATCATCATCACAATATGGATGAACCATCATGCTTCATCAGTCTCCCCAAAGATGGGTGAGCATTGACTACAATCAGAATTAGGGTTTCAAGCCCTCTCTGAGTGCTTAGATAAAGGATCAATCAAAAAATGACACGATCTTCAACTTGTCTAATCTATCAAACATCCATAATGGATCAAAGAGGACTCCCACTTCAAGGATTAAGCACAAGGCTGCTCCCTTCTAGGTGGATCAAGTCTCAAGATCGACAGTGTCACCAAATTAGGGTTTTGGTCGACCAGGGCCTCCAGATGGAAATTTTCATCTGGGCACAAGGCAATGATCCAAAACATAACCTAATATGCTTCATGGAACCTCATGAACCCATGAATCAAGTCAATTTTGCCTCAGGGGATGCATTAATCAAAAATCAGGAATTAGGGTTTCTTGACCTAATTCACCCCTAAGTTGACTTTTGGGACAAACCATGAGCCAAGACCTCAAGAGATGATTTGAGGGTCTCTAATACACCATATTGATCCATTTGGAACAATGGATTGATCCAAGAAGCTTGAGCAACAAGTCTCATTTTCATCTGCACCACAATTAGGGTTTTAAGGGAAAAGTCAACTGTAACTTTGACTTTTGACCAGGACATGCTCCCAAACCCTAATACATGATTGAATATACCCTATGACACCCATAGAACATGTCCATCAAGTTTGATTTAGGTTAAGGACATGATTTCCTGAAGAATTGCACAGTTTGGAATTCATCTGATAAAAAGTCAACTGTGCACAAAAGTCAACTTTGATTTTTTGAGATTTTTCAGAAAAATGGATTTTTAACCCTAAAATGATGTTAATGTATGATTTGAATCATCATTCATCAAGAAAAATCAAGAAAAGTGAGATAACTTGTAAAAGGGGTAACCATAAAACTTAGATATTTTTCTAAGTTAAAAATAAAGTGGCAAAGGTACCAACTTTGGAGGACCATAACTCCTAAACCACAAGGCCATTTTTTCTCATCCAAAGATGGATTTATAGCCCTCATTATCACCTACAAAAACTTCAACTACAAGTCATTCCAATTCATTAAGGATTTTGAGTTATGGAGTGATCAAAGTGGCTGAAAAGTGAAAATGTCACTTTTTCCAACACTTAGTGAAATTTTCACTAAGTCAGAATTTGCCTTCACTTTTTGCCAAATGTAGGGGGATTTTTCACTTGGAATCAAAAGAGATCAAAACCAAACTTGTTCAAACAGTTGTTGTATCATGTAAGAGCTTTCCAAAATGGCCAAGAACATTGCCAAATTCAACCTACATCATGAGATACAATATTGTCAAGTTACCTTGCTGAAATCTGTCAAAGCAAGGTAGAATTTGCATTTTGGCTCGATTTGCCAAAATCAGCCAAATTCAATTGCTCCAATCCACTTGGACACCTCAGAGGATTGAATCTAAAGGGGACAATCACTGAGCCAAGCCTCCAAGGTCCAAGGAACAAGGAATAGCATGTTGAACCTAGAATGGCCAAAATAGGGACAAGACTTCAAATTTGGAATGAGGCATTCAATGGAACCATCAAGGTGGCATGGACTGAGCCATTCTCATATGAAATCAGTCAAGACTTATCCAAGACCAAGGGGACCAAAGCTTTGTGCCCTAACCTCTAGTCAATGGCTAGAGGAGACTTTCATTTCCATTGGCCAACATTGAGGAAACCTACTTACCAGCTGCCATGCACTATTCCTTGCAAAACAAACTTGCTCTACTATAAATAGAGCTCAATTGTGGTCAGTTTAAGTACACCAAATCCATCTAACAGATGCTTTCCTCAAAATCTCTTTCTCTTGGCAAAAATGCCTTTCTTAGCAAGGTAGCTATCGGGTTTTGAGTTTGAGAGCAATTCTGCACAAACCAATCACTCACACACCTCACATACATCACATATGAGCTGATCAAACACTCACATAACATCTGGAACATCAAAATCTCAAAATCACTTGCCATCCACACAAGTTTGAAGTGAAGTTGCAGCTGAGATGCCATAAACTGATCCAGTCCATTTCAATTCAATCCAAGTGTTCAAACACACTCCATATGGTGTAGGGAAGCTGTCCAGATCATCACAACTTGTCTGTAACACCTCCAACTCAAAATCACATCTACTCTTGCTGTCACGACTTGGAGGTAAGCCTAAACTTGGTCATCTCTCAATCTATGCATATTTCCTCGCACAATAATTTGGCCATATGTTCATAATCATGCATGGAATGTTTTCCCTCAATTAATTGCATTGTTTGAATTGCGTATCAAAAATCCTAGCCTTCATGCAAAAATTAGGGCTCTTGAGGTCTCTTCGTGATTTCTTGTTGTATGTTTAATTTAAATGAAATTAAAGTACATAGACATGATCGTGAGGTTGAGACGAGCATAATGATATGTGGATTGCATGTTATAATTACGTATTCAGTGAGATTGGATGGAAAATGCAAATCTGGGCAAACTGAAAAACGCGCGTGTTCTTGGTGTTGTTCTTGGCGCCATTTTCATATATTTGAATATTTGAATTTTGTGATTTTGTTTAATAGATTCAAAAATTAATTTCTCTCTGAGTTTTAATGATTTTGAGTTGATTCTTTTTTTAATAATTCACAAAAATATTAAAATATTTTATTTTATCAAAAAATCCCAAAAATATTATTCATTTCATATAATTGATATTTTTGTAAAGAATTAATATTTTAATTGTTTTTGACATTTTAAATATTTTTTCTACATTGATTTTGCAACTTTTAATGCTTTCTAATTATTTTGTAGGTCAATACTTAATTTTTGAAGCATTAATCCAAGATCACAATTTGTTTTCCATGTGTTAAACAATTTTTGATCATTTTAATTGAATTTTTATTCAATTAAATACATTTTGAAAACAAATTAGGGTTTTGGATTAATTCAACCCTCATAAATCATTTTCAAAACACCTTGGGCCTCTATTAGAGTGTAAGACCCAATCCTTTTTTTGACCAAATCATCTTTGGGCCTCACTTATTGTATAAGTCCCGATACCGTCAAAAAACAAACGGCGCGATCGTCGCCTTTTCAAAAATCATCTGGGCCTACCCTCGAGTAGTAAGACCCATTTATTTTTCTTTAAAACTCTTTGGGCCTCTTGAGAGAGTGTAAGACCCATCCCCCCTTGTACAAAAACTTTTTGGGCCTCACTCATTGTATAAGTCCCTCTGTACAAGTAAACGGCGCGATCGTCGCCCGTTTAAAAATAAAAACCATCTAGGCCTACCCTCGAGTAGTAAGACCCATCTCTCTTTTCTTTAAACCTTTTTTGGGCCTCTTGAGAGAGTGTAAGACCCATCCCTTTGTACAGAAAACATTTTTGGGCCCCAGTCACTTGTATAAGTCCCTCTGTACAAATTCAAACAGTGCGCTCACTGATAAAACCCTGGGCCTCTCCTTGAGCTGTAAGCCCCAAATCTTTCTTTTTCAAAGCACTTTCTCCTTTGATTTTGAATATACTGTTGTTTTTAATCTTTCTTTGTTGAACAACTAACCAAACAGCATGGAAGCTCTACAACCGAGTAAGTGGTTATCGCTTTCATTTACTGCTTTCATATTATAAACTGTATTGTGGGGCTGCTCACTGTAAGTCTCCTTTCATAAACTCATATCTACTGTGTAATAATAGTATAGATATTTCGAGTTTCCCCGGCAACTACGTCTAGAACTAGGTGACGCCGTTTCACTTATTCGTAGAAATAGACGCCTAGATCCCCAATAGGAGCACCAGATACAGTCTTCTCTTCGGCTGTCCTCCTTAGGAATCGTCAAGAAGCTCTACTCCCCAAGATGAATGTATTCTTCGTGAATGGCATCTTTGAGTTTCTTCCCAATTCTCGAACTTTCCTGACTTGATCTATTCCTTGTGGATAGCATGCCTTGAATGTCTCGGGGTTTGGGTACCCACTACGGTCATAATCTTGGACCTTAACTAAGGAACCCTCTTTAAAAGTTAAAAGTCACTGGATAGTAAACCTCGCACGTTTACCAGTGGTTTTCATCTTTAAAAGAGTTATCTCTCCTAATGGAAAGGAGATGATAGACCCACGGGCTTCTTAAAAGCATCGGCCTCCTCTTGGGCATTATTCAAGGACCCTACGGCTTCTTAGAAGTATTCACAGCCTCCTCTTAGGCTTCGTATAATGATCTCTTCCTCCGGGAATGATAGCCTCCTCTTGGGCTTCGTACAAGGACCCGTCGACTTCTTAAAAGTTTCCAGCCTCCTCTTGGGCTTCGTACAAATTGTCCCGACGACCTCCTAGAGGTATAGGAACAGAACCTAGTCATCCTTATAGAATAGTCCTTTCATAGAGTCTACTACTGTTTCTCGAAGCATAGTACAAAAGATAAAACTCTAGACACGGACAATCTAACTTCCTTGAGTCTCAAAGACATTCTCAAGCACCCTTCGTTAAATAGGAAGGAAACCCGCAGACTCAGATAGTCTTAATACCCTTTGGATTTCCCGTTTCCTCAAAGAGAAGGAAATATCCCTGATCCTCAAATCAAATCCCTAAGTACAGTGTTGCTCATATAAAAATTGATTTTCTCTTTTTAAATCAGTATATTGGATCTGTCACTCAACTGAAACAGTTACAATAGCCTCCATCTCGTGCTTCGTACGAGATACCAAAATTCTCCCCAGTGGAGTCAAAACAACCGTTTCGCCTCTCTCTCGGGCTTTGTACGAGATACAAAAACACTCTCTTACTGAGTATAAAAGATTCTCCAACTGAGTCAACTCTTTGCTAGCCTCCTCTTAGGCTTTGTATAACGATATGCCCCACTTGGTCAAAAACCTTTAGCCTCTCTCTCGGGCTTTGTACGAGACACAAAATAGCCTCCTCTTAGGCTTTGTATAATGATTTTCCTAGCGGAAATTAGCCTCTCTCTCGGGCTTTGTACGAGACACAAATTAGCCTCCTCTTAGGCTTTGTATAAGAAAACCACTGGTTGATCCAATCAACCTTTTAGCATCAAAGCTGTGCCTCGTTCACGGTACACAAACATCAACAACTCCTTTCCCTTCATCTAATTGCTGTAAGCGGCAAGCCTCTGGATCATCTACATCCATGCCACTGTCCCTCTTTTAGCATGAGAAATTCCTAAGGAAAGATGGCATTGCTCGACACTGAGTTAAAGTCTTCTCCTTCAGGTTAAAACCCTTTCTTTGGAAATTATGGCATTGCTCGGATCCGCGTATCCCAGTTAAAGTAATTCTCCTTCTCCCCTCTTTAGAGATGACAAATTCTCTCTAAAGCCGAGGTCTTTCAGCTTCACGTCTTGGGCTTTGAACAAGACACAAATAGACCTTTTAGCTTCACATCTTGGGCTTTGAACAAGATACAAATCACCTTTCGCTTCACGTCTTGGGCTTTGAACAAGACACCAAAAACCAATTTCCTCCCATAGAATAGGAGGAACTACGAACGCTCTGATTTCCCTGTTTCGGTAAACGGGAATACGTAGGCATAAGATTGAAAGAAAAATCTTAGCGAGCACACTAAACAAAAAACCCAAATCCCATATCTCCATCAATCAAAAGCAGTAATTCAAAAGCACCAGTCCTAACATCCTAATCCTTATTCCCCGCCAGAAACCGTTGCCTAGATAGAAAGAAAGAAAACCTGTATTGGCGAAATACGAATAACCAGTACAAAGGCCCCCCCACATTGATAGCATCCGTAACCTAACAGACCGCTGTTTAAACTCAGTATGCAAGCAGGGTTAATTGGAGACATCTATTTCCCTTCCTTATTCAGCTCACAATAGGATAAAAAATGAATCGACATGTAGTTTAAAGCTCAAACCGCAGAGAGCGACCAGCGCTTAAGAACCGCGTCCAAAATCGCTCGCTACACCAGCGCTGGCGCGAACTCGCTGCTCAAGTTACTCCACCTCTAGAGGAGAAGGAAATGACTAGAATTTTCCTGAAAACACTGAGCCCGTTTTTCTATGAGAGAATGGTAGCAAGCGCCCCTAGTGATTTTACCGAAATGGTGAATATGGGGATGCGTTTGGAAGAAGGTGTCCGTGAAGGAAGACTGGTGAGAGAAGGAAGTGCTTCCAGCAATTCCAAGAAGTATGGAAGTAATTTTGGGAAAAAGAAAGAACAAGAAGTAAGTGTTGTGCACCAAGGGCGGTCGAAAGGAAGATATCACCAACACCCGCAGGTCGCTGCTGTGACCCCAGTTATCAATGCTCCAGCTTACCAACCACAGTTTGCACAACCTTATCAACCATCACCTCAAACTCCACCTGCTTCACCACAACAACAATATCAGCAACAAAATCAGTCGTCTCCTCAACAAGCCCGACAGCCATTCAACAGCCCCAATCGTGTGGTCAGGAAACCAAATTTTGATCCAATCCCTATGTTATATGCAGAACTCTTTCCAGCATTGTTGCAAAAAGGCCATATCCAGACTAAGTCCCCACCAGCAGTGCCTAAGGACCTTCCTTACTGGTACAGGGCTGACCAGTTCTGTCCATATCACCAGGGCGCTCTAGGCCATAATATTGCGAATTGTTATGGATTGAAAGCCAATGTTCAGAGATTAGTCAAGAGTGGAATCCCGACTTTCAAAGATTCAAACCCAAATATGCAGAATAATCCTTTACCACAGCATGGAGCGGCCAATGTGAACATGATCCAAGAGTGTCTTACAGATGAGGATGAAGGAGTGTTTGTGATAGTTCCCCACATCAAAGATCTGGAATGAATTGAGTTTACTTATGATAGCCGGAAGACTGTTGCCAATCCTCTGGTTATTAATGTACCTGGTCCAGTTCCTTATACTTCCAGCAAGGTTATTCCCTACAGGTATAACGCTACTATGTTTGAAAATGGTAAGGAGGTACCTTTACCTAATTTGTCATCTGTAGTTAACATTGTTGATGTTAGCCGAGTTACAAGGAGTGGCCGAGTTTTCTCGTCACCAAAAGATAAAGAGGTCCCTTCTGAGCAGCCAGTTATAAAGAATACAACTCTGGGGCAGTCCAGTGGGAATGATTCTGTATACAAATCTGATGAGGTTCTAAAAATAATCAAGAGAAGTGAATACATGGTAGTAGATCAGCTGCTGCAGACACCATCTAAAATATCCGTGCTACAATTACTGATGAGCTCCGAGGCCCATAGGCAGGCATTACAGGGAGTGCTGGAGCAGGCATACATTGACCACGATGCAACTATAGAGCAGTTTAGTGGAATAGTGGGTAACATTACTGCATGCAACAATCTGGGATTCTGCGAAGAGGAGTTACCTGAAGAAGGAAAGAAGCATAATTTGGCTCTGCACATTTCAATAAACTGCATGAATGACATGTTATCTGGAGTTTTGGTCGATACTGGTTCTTCATTGAATGTGATGCCAATGACAACTCTCGCAAGGCTGACTTATCAGGGACCACCAATGAGGCCGAGTGGTGTTATTGTCAAAGCTTTTGATGGTTCGAGGAAGACCGTGATTGGAGAAGTGGATTTACCCATGACTATTGGGCTCAGTGTTTTTCAGATCACATTTCAGGTCATGGATATTCATGTCGCCTACAGCAGTTTACTAGGCAGGCCATGGATACATGAGGCTGGAGCGATTACATCTACCCTACATCAGAAGTTGAAGTATGTTTGTGACGGACAATTAGTCACAGTTTGTGGGGAAAGGGCTCTGGTAGTAAGCCATCTTTCTTCCTTTTCTTACGTCGATGCAGAAGAAGAGGTGGGGACTCAATTTCAAGCTCTCTCGATCGCCGACAACAACACCTAGAGTAATGGAGTTACTATGGCATCTTTCAAAGACGCACAGCGAGATGTAGAAAGTGGCTCTCAAGGGAAGTGGGGGCAGGTGCTGGTGTTGCCCGAAAATAAGAACAAGAAAGGTTTGGGTTTCAAAGGTAACAATTCCGAGAAGACTCCCACAGGAAATACGATTATTCCTCCTATCAAGAATGTGTTTCACAGCGGAGGGACTATCCATTCGCCAGAGGTAAATGTTGCGGAGGATGATTCTAAAGATGTTTTCATTCCTCTCTTTCCTCCTCAACCAGAAGCCCAAGGATCTGAATATGAAGCCAGTGCCATCCTTGAAGATGAGTCTGTCAAAGATCAGCCTAATCTTGTAACGCATGGGGCAATGGCCCGAAATTGGAGTGCTGTTAACATTCCTATTGTGATCCCATTATCAAAGTAATTGTTTTGTTGTTTTTTGTTTTTGTTTATTCGCTCTGCCCAAGGCGATGACATTTGTGTGTGGGCTTTACTTTTCATAATTCCCTTTGCTCTGCCCAAGGCAAAGGTGATTTTGTGTCGGGGCCTTTATTTGAAATTTGCTATCATCAATAAAATTATCATTTTGCTTTCCTGTCTTTCTGTTTCCATTTATTATTACTTTAAGGAAAATGGTAATCACAACTTTAAAATCACTTTGCACGTTCGTGCACACACTTTCACTTGTAAAATCTAAAATAAAACCACATCACATGTGCAGATTATTGCACGAATTGAACATCAAAAACAATGACCCAATGCCTTCTACGAACTTTGAATTTCCTGTGTTCGAAGCCGAGGAAGAGGAGGAAGAGATCCCTGAGGAAATATCCCGGTTACTTGAGAATAAAGATAAAGCCATTCAGCTGCACAAAGAGCTAGTAGAGGTTATTAATTTAGGTACAGAAGAATCCCGTAAAGAGGTGAAGATTGGAGCTTTACTCATGTCCAGTGTGAAAGAAAGGTTGATTGAATTACTCAAGGAATATGTGGATGTGTTCGCTTGGTCATACCAAGATATGCCTGGTCTTGACACTGCTATAGTGGAGCATCGTCTACCTTTGAAGCCAGAGTGTCCGCCGGTCAAGCAGAAGCTCAGAAGGAGTCGCCCTGATATGGCCTTGAAGATTAAAGAAGAGGTACAGAAGCAGATCGATGCAGGTTTTCTCGTTACATCTGAGTATCCGCAGTGGTTAGCCAATATCGTGCCTGTGCCGAAGAAGGATGGAAAAGTTCGCATGTGTGTCGACTACAGAGATTTGAACAAAGCTAGTCTGAAGGATGATTTCCCTCTGCCTCATATTGACATGCTGGTGGATAGCACTGCAAAGTATAAGATTTTCTCTTTTATGGACGGATTTTCAGGTTACAATCAAATCAAGATGGCTCCCGAAGACATGGAAAAGACATCATTCATCACACCCTGGGGCACATTTTGTTACAGAGTTATGCCATTCGGTTTGAAGAATGCTGGCGCAACATATCAGAGGGCTATGACTACACTTTTCCATGATATGATGCACAAAGAGATTGAAGTTTACGTAGATGACATGATAGCCAAGTCCAAGACTGAAGAAGACCATGTCGAACATCTGTTAAAGTTGTTTCAGCGTTTGAGGAAGTATCAACTCCGTTTGAACCCTAACAAGTGCACATTTGGTGTCTGCTCAGGAAAACTGCTAGGCTTCATTGTTAGCCAGAAGGGAATTGAAGTGGATCCATATAAGGTTAAAGCTATACGAGAAATGCCAGCTCCCACTACAGAAAAATAGGTCAGAGGGTTCCTGGGACGTTTGAACTACATCTCTCGGTTTATTTCCAACATGACTGCTACTTGTGGACCTATTTTCAAGCTTCTCAGAAAAGAACAAGGTTATGTTTGGACCGAACAATGTTAGAAAGCATTTGATGGTATTAAAGAGTATCTCTTGGAGCCTCCTATTTTGATTCCTCCGGTTAGGGGCAGACCTTTGATCATGTATCTGACGGTTTTAGAAGATTCCATGGGATGTGTGCTCGGTCAACAGGATGAGTCAGGAAAGCAAGACCATGCCATTTATTATCTCAGTAAGAAGTTCACCGACTGTGAATCCAGATATTCAATGCTAGAGAAAACCTGTTGTGCCTTAGCATGGGCGGCTCGCCGTTTGCGCCAATACATGCTAAATCATACCACTTGGCTGATCTCTAAAATGGATCCCATCAAGTACATTTTTGAGAAACCAGCCCTGACGAGAAGGATTGCCAGATGGCGGATGTTGTTATCCGAATACGATATAGAATACCACACTCAGAAGGCAATTAAAGGAAGTGTTTTAGCAGATCACCTAGCTCATCAACCTATTGAAGACCACCAGTATGTGGAAGACGATTTCCCTGATGAGAACGTGATGTATCTGAAAATGAAGGACTGTGAAAAACCATTACCAGATGAAGGGCCTAAACCAGATTCTCAGTGGGGTTTGATTTTTGACAGTGATGTCAACAGCTACGGTAAAGGGATTGGGGCAATTATTGTGACTCCTCATGGATCTCATATCCCTTTCACTTCAAGATTGACTTTTCCATGTACGAATAATGAGGCCGAATATGAAGCATGCATCATGGGCCTTGAAGAGGCGATGGATTTGAGAATCAAGAACCTGGATGTATACGGCGATTCTGCTGTGGTAATATACCAAATCACAGGAGAATGGGCGACTCAACAAGACAATTTGGTTCCATACAGAGATTATGCAAGGAGACTACTTCCTTTCTTCAACAGAGTTGAGTTCCACCACATTCCTCGTACCGAGAATAGGATGGCAGATGCATTGGCAACTCTGGCTTCTATGATTGTGGTGAACCGCTGGAACGACTGTCCTAAGATTAATGTTATGCGCCTTGATAGGCCTGCTTATGTGTTCTCAGTAGAAGAAGTTATTGATGAAAAACCCTGGTACTATGATATTGAGTTGTTTCTCCGAAAGCAAGAATACCCGCCTGGGGCATCTAACAAAGATAAGAAGACTTTAAGAAGACTGGCTGGTAACTTTTTCTTGAACAATGATGTGTTTTACAAGAGGAATTTCGACATGGTCCTGCTGAGGTGTGTTGACAGGCGAGAAGCGGATATGTTAATGACTGAAATTCATGAAGGATCTTTTGGTACCCATGCTAACGGACATGCTATGTCAAAGAAACTCTTGAGAGTGGGCTATTATTGGATAACAATGGAAGCTGATTGTTACAAATTTGCTAAGAAGTGCCACAAGTGTCAAATCTACGCTGATAAGATTCATGTACCACCGACTCTCCTGAATGTCATCTCGTCTCCATGGCCTTTCTCCATGTGGGGCATCGATATGATCGGTATGATAGAACCGAAAGCGTCTAATGGACACCGCTTTATCTTGGTCGCGATTGATTACTTCACCAAATGGGTTGAAGCCGCTTCATATGCAAATGTTACTAGACAGGTGGTCGTTAGATTCATCAAGAACCAGCTTATCTGCAGATACGGTGTGCCGAATAAAATCATCACTGATAATGGGTCAAATCTGAATAACAAGATGATGAAGGAATTATGTGAGGAATTCAAGATTGAGCATCACAACTCTTCTCCGTATCGACCAAAGATGAATGGAGCGGTCGAAGCGGCAAACAAGAATATAAAGAAGATTATTCAGAAAATGGTGGTCACTTATAAGGACTGGCACGAGATGCTCCCATTCGCTCTACACGGATATCGTACCTCAGTGCGCACATCAACAGGGGCAACACCCTTTTCGCTTGTTTATGGTATGGAAGCTGTGCTCCCAGTAGAAGTTGAGGTCCCTTCTATGAGAGTCCTGATGGAAGCAAAGCTCTCAGAGGCTGAATGGTGTCAAAGAAGATATGACCAGTTGAATCTGATTGAAGAAAAAAGGTTGACGGCCTTATGTCGCAGACAACTATACTAGCAGAAGATGAAGAAGGCTTTTGATAAGAAGGTTCGACCTCGCGAGATCAAAGAGGGAGACCTTGTGCTTAAGAAGATTCAATCTTTCCTTACTGATTCTAGAGGAAAATGGGCTCCTAACTATGATGGCCCATATGTCGTCAAGAAAGTCTTTTCGGGAGGTGATGTGATGTTAGCCACCATGGATGGAGAAGAGATCACTCGTCCTGTGAACATAGATGCAATCAAGAAATACTACACTTAGAGGCAAAGAGAAATTGACTCAGTTCGTTCGTCGAAGCTTAGTGCAACAACTAAAGTCAAGACCTTCAAGAGGCCTAGGGCACGGGGAACTCAAGTTCATTTAAGAAATAGCAGTGTTTTGTTTTTGATGTAATTTCTTTTATTACCACTTTTCGAAATTGTAATAACATATGGAATCACGCGATTTGCTGATCACCATTTTATGAAATAAAGTTGCGATTTTTATCATTTATTGGCAAATTGTTTTATCTTGCAAAATGATTTTTTTTAATCTTTTGATAATAAATTTCAAATTGTCTCGTGGGCGGATTACTTTGATTTATGGACACCAAAAGGGATTTTGACAGTCTCCATAAGCCATGGCTCAAAAGGTATTTATCCCAGGTAATGTGGTAACTCCCCAGTAAGTTTCACTCCAGGTAATCACGACTATACCCGGTGAATTTCTTTGGTTTCGACCCCCCCAGCAAAGCGAGTGTTTATTTCACTCCTCATTAGACTATCTCAATCTTCACCAACGAAGGCGGATATTTATTTCATCCTCTCAAAGTTCTACCTCCGACATTTTTCAACCTCTATTAATCCAGATTTCCCTGGTAAAGCGGATATTTATTTACAACTTTCATTCAGACTACGTCAGTTCGCAGTGGATATTTATTTTATCCCCATGTAGTCCTTTCGATCATGAGTTTGATTCGTTCCCAGTGAATCTTTCTCATTCCCAACAAAATCCAAGGTTTATCTTGACAATCCTAAGTGAAGTCACGATGCTCATCCCAAGTGGAATGCTCTATGTACCCCAGAGAAAGTTTGAAGCTTTGAAGTGGGATTTGTTTCCATTTTTGGCTTTCCAATCATCCCCAGTGATGCTTCTATATTGCCGAGATTGGCCGAGTATTCTTATCGAGATGCTTGTTTCCATTTCCCGTTTGCTTCTCGTTGTTGTTTTGTCAGCATAAGCATAAGCATAGCATGGCATCCTTGCATGTAGATTCATGGCATTTGGCATTTTGGCATCTTGCATTTTGTGTTGTTTGTTTTGTTCTGTCACTGTGGCCACGGTTATACCCAAGTGACTGGGTTTGTCTGCTCCCTCCAAGTAGAGTCGTCAGCCCTAGGCAGAAAGAGCACACCCTTTTTAATTCCCCACTGAGCTCGATCCTCGTGGAAGATGGTTACTTTAGTTTTATTTTTCATTTGTGGATAAAGATAAACTCATTGAGTTCAATCCTCAATGGATGGAGTCCTTGTTTGGCCGTTTCTCTCCAGTTATTTCTTGGATTGAACTTTGGTCCCTGACAATTACAATTTTGGATATTTCTGAGATTTGAATCCGGATTAAGCGTGCATTTATTTTGCACTTTGTCTCCCCAAGAAGAGTTTACTTGAAGATCTCTATGGAAGACATAAATTATTTCTCCAACAATGATTATTACATTTCAAGGGATTTACACCCAGACAACAAGTAACAGCTCTTTATTTGAGCAGTTCGGTTATCAAGGATTTCTACGACAAATCGCAGTCTCCTCAAGACAGTTTGTCTATCCCCAGCAAAGTTATCAAGGTTATCAATTCATCTTCCATCAGATGTTATCTCGCCGGAAATCCGTCAGAGAGACTTATTGAAGACTTTGCAGACATCCTCTTTATTTGAGAACTCTAGTTACAAGAATTCTAGTTACTTCACTGAAATTTCAACTACAGCAATATTGCTCTACAATGGTTATCTCCAGTGAATCCACTATTCAAGTTACTCCCACCAGATGATACCTCTTCGAAGAGCGTGGGAAATTCAAGACTTTGTTTGAGGCAGACGACCTCACAACACTTATTTTCAAGACTTGCCCGTGGCATACAACTGTGGGGCATGGGAAAGTATTTACTCTTCCTAAGCAGAACATTTCAAGAAGCTGAATCATCATCTTGATCGTTGAAGCTTACTCCAGTCTATTACCTGGCTTAGGCTATCATGGGATAGTAGGTAATACATCTGCATTTTGGGTTCGATGCCTCGCTTAGGCTACCGTGGTGGTAGTAGGTCATCTTTCCTTCTTGTGTTTACCTGACTTAGGCTATTATATGCTTGATAGTAGGTAACACACCTTTTAGGTCGGACACCTTTGCTCAGGCTGCCACAAGTTGGCAGTAGGTGATCCTTCTTTTCCAGTCTATTACCTGGCTTAGGCTATCATGGGATAATAGGTAATACGTCTGCATTTTTGGTCAGATGCCTCGCTTAGGATACCGTGGTGGCAGTAGGTCATCTTTCCTTCTTGTGTTTACCTGGTTTAGGCTATCATATGTTTGATAGTAGGTAACACACCTTTCGGTCGGACGCCTTTGCTCAGGCTGCCACAGATTGGCAGTAGGTGATCCTTCTTCTTCAATCTATTACCTCTGCTTAGGCTATCGTGTGATAGTAGGTAATACATTTGTATTTTGGTCAGATGCCTCGCTTAGGCTACCGTGGTGGTAGTAGGTCATCTTTCGTTCTTGTGTTTACCTGGCTTAGGCTATCATATGCTTGATAGTAGGTGACACACCTTTTTTGGTCGGATGCCTTTGCTCAGGCTGCCACAAGTTGGCAGTAGGTGATCCATCTTCCCCAGTTTATTAATTCTGCTTAGGCTATCGTATGGGATAGTAGGTAATATACGCCCCTTCATTGCAACTAGATACCTTTGCTTAAGCTACAAGCTATTGGTAGTAAGTTATCCCTCTTTTCAAGTTTTTGCCTTGTGGTTAAGCTACCCTGTGATTATCAGTTGGTAGTCTCTTTCCCCCCAGTAGAGTTAGATCCTTCCCCGGGGAGTCGTATCTCGCTGAGTCGTCCTCGTTGGGCCTTTCTTTCTTTGTGTCTTAACATCAGCTATCCCCTGTGACGTTATCCCTCACAGGATCCTTGTCTTGCATTTCATATCATTTTTCATACCATATCATGTGCGTTTGGCGGCATCTTAGGGCCAAAAATTTTGTGCATGTTTGTATTTAAGTCTCTCATATCCCGTCGAGACGAAGATTTCAATCTCCATACCTCCGAATATGAGAAACTTAAATAGGGGCATCTGTCGCACCCTAATTTTTGACCCTAAGATCTCCGCCTTGTTCTTTGCATAGCATATTAGGTCGATCGTTCGCGCATAACTAACCGCTTCATCTAGCTTTTGCTTGTTCGTTTCATTTGTGAACATAGGCACTGTTGCAAGAGCTTCAAAATTCATAAAGGCCCTGTGTGTGTGTGCTCTTTGTGATTCTGGTCCCTTGCAAGTTATCATGGATTCCTGTAGAGATGAAGAAAAGATGTGTTCTGTTTCTCATGATCCTTTAGTCGGTACAAGAATGGAAGCAAAGCATAATTCGAATTGTTACGATTGAATTCATAAGTTCAATTCAACCAAGGTTGTCGAGGTTTGGTCGGAGGACACATCTAAAAGGATCCCTTACCTAAATTCCAAGGGAAAATTTCAAGGTTTGATTATCACATCCAAGTTGGGCTAAACCCTCGATTCTAAGCTACTTTTGAGCTAAGCCTTATGATTAGAATTTGTGTCTAAATATTTCGAATCACTTTCAAATTTTGGTTTCAAGTTAATTAGTTTCAAAAGTGCGGCTTTAAGATTATTTTGGGGCTATTCTTCAAGTTTCTAACCCGTGATAAGCTACGGTTAGAAAGGTGTGTCAAAGGAATTCAAACTTTATCATCGGTTTCCAAAGGTTAAGCATTGAGTTTCAACATTTCCATTCTATTTGTTTTCATTCGCCTTAGCAGAAGATTAAGACGCCGTTTCTAAATATTCAAGAAGCTCCTGAATTTTTGAAAGTTACAAATCCAAGTAGATCTCAGAAGGCTAAAGTTCATATTAAGGGATGGTTTTCGCATGCTACAAAGCTCAAGCTTAAAATCCATTTATTATTCAAAGTTACCAAGTTCAAAAGCATGACAAATTTCAAGCTTCAAAATCAATTCAAGACATCATGAAATTCTAAATTTGAAGAATTACAATTCTAAAATGCAAAAGACACAAGGGATCAACTGCTTGAGGAATTTACTCATTTTGAGACTACAAGCCTAAGATGTCTTTACGAAAATCAAAGAACAAGGTTCCAACGCCCTTTCATGTTCCCATGTTCTGAATTTGCTAATTGAATTCATGAGAGCAAGAATTTATGGAGAGCTACAAGTCTAAGAACATGTATAAATTTTAGTGCAGGCACATGACATTTTAAAAGAAGAGATTTAAAACTTCAATGGAAATACACTTGTCTCTTCTAGTTCAACATCTTGCCTCTATTCTAATAAACCGCCAATTGCGTTGACTTCGCCAGCTAGCATTTCAAGGCCCTGACTTCAAATTTTGAGCTGACATCAACGAGAAGTTCCACTCCCTGGTTTTCATGCCAAACCTGATGCTCCGTCAAAGTAATATTGATCTCACCATGCACACGAAAAGAAAAATGATTTCAAGTAAATTGCCATGAGATTGGAAATACAGAGCAAACCACCAGTATAATTAAATGCAACAAAGATTGAGTCAGAGCAAGGAAAAACTCATGTCAGGGTTGATCGAAGAGAATATAAACAATATCAAACCTCATCTGCTGCGCATCAGAGCAATGAAAGAAGAAAGGCCTTGACGATTGTTGGTCGAATTAAAATTGGAGAGAACTTTATCATAATACTACATATAATCAGACACGAGAATAATTGAGAATCAGCAGCCACTTCTTGAGGATGATTTCGTTGTCAGCAATATTGACAAGTTGATGGCAAGAAGCACGACGCGGATGCCGGTTATCTGGATTTGCTGGGAAGAAAGGCTGTAGATATCCATCAAGCAAGCTTCATCAAATTAGAAGCAACTGTTGCCGTCAGCTAAAAAGGTCTGCTCCTTATGCCCCTGATACATGAAGAAGAAGCACAGAACATTAGTATGAGAGTAGTAGTAGCAGCATTTACTTTTAAAGATAGGGAGGACATTACCCTCAAAGAAAACTCAGTAGTATTTCCAAGCAGGCAAGACACACAAGAACCATTAATGAAAGACTAGTCAAGCATATGGTGTGCCATTGACTACAGGTTGCCCAGCCCGGTTCTGCAGGGTCATAAGAGATTCTACTAGCTTCGGGTTCCGACAAATTCCGTAACATTATCCATTACTTGCAAGGTCTGCTTGATGAAGTCTTATGAATGAGAACGATCACCGCAAATGCTCTACGCTGGAACTTTACTGCACAAAGGTGGATTCAATTCCATTTAGTGATGCTCCTCAGAAATTTCTACAAGAATACAGTAGAATTCAGTAGCCTGCATTTGGAAGTGGTTATGTGATGCAAATTCAAAATCTCCTACCTATTTCATTCAAGAGGGGATCGTGAAGTCATGTCAACTTGGTACGTTGAAAAAAAAAAAAAGAATCGAGAGCAACACCAAAACATTCCAAATCAATAATAGGCCTCAGAATTCTATATCAGTAAAGCAATCCAAACAAGCTTTCTTTTGAAAGAAGAAAAAGAGGTCATGAAGGTTGAATAGAAAAGAAAGATGCGCAAGCCTTAGAAGTCCAAAAATAGAACAAACACGTTGTGATTCAAAGAAATTAAACAGGTCTCAGAGTTAATTTTGGAATCAGAAGTTATCGTTCATCATTTTTCAAAGGAATTATGGGCAATATCCAAAAGGATACCACCAACATCAATACCTTCCTAAAGTAAACAGGGGCAACGGTCAATATTTCTTCAAACAAGCAAATCGTATTCAAATAATGCAGTGCCAAACCTTCCTTTTAAGAAAACCAAATCGTATCCCAAAACATTTCAAGATACCAAGTTTCCAAAACTTTCAAATTTGAAAACCGGATCACAAAGAGTATCGGTCAAATTCAAAGCTTTCCAAATCAAAATCACATCAGATCATGGCATTAAACACGAAATCAATCAGCAAATCAGATCGTATCAGAGTATCACAAATTCAATTTCAGATTAAAAAAAAAACTTCCCAAATCAGCAAATCAGATCGTATCAATTTCAGTTCAAAACATTTCCAAATCCAACCAAACCGGATCAAGTAATTTACTACACTATCAATTAGCATTCAAGACCCCTATTTCTTCATCGGCCTATAAAAAGGGACGAGTTCTTGGCAGAAAACACACAGAAAAATTGACGGAAAAGCCACGAAAATACCACGCATCCGAAACAATACGATCGAGGCTCAGAACACCAAGAACGTTCGTCATCGCCCAAAGAACCCAGAAACCACGACATCATAGACGAAGGCAAAAAGGAGAAATATCACCTGGAACGCAAAGATCAAGGAAAACTCCCACGCGCCGCCGTCGAAAGCCCCATCGGAGGGTCTCCGATAGGTAAATCCTTAATCCCTTTTACCTCCCGTTTCTCGCATCCATGTTATATTGCCATGATATTTCTGAAATTTGTTGGCTTGCTGTTTACCTCTGTCGATTATGCATGTTTGCCTCTGTCGATTATGCATGTTTGCGCCGTTAGGGTTTCAGAGAGGATTTTTTGCTCATTCGATTTTGAGAGAAGAGGCGAGAATGATAGAGCGAGGGAGAGAGGACCGATTTTGTTCTTTGTTTTTTTATGTTCACTGATGCCGTGCATGCGCTTTTTTTATTAAACCAATTAATCTCTTTTTTAAAAATCAATTAATCTATCTGTTTTAGAATAAAACGTTAAATCTGTTTTTTATACCATCGATTAATCTTTCTTAATTTAAAACATCAAATCTGTTTTTTTATAATCATAATCGTTAAAAAAAAACATAATCTTTTTTTGTTGTTTTGTTAAAATAAGGGTAACTTGTTAATTCGTTAAAAAATAAATAATAAGTATAATTTATATTTTGTTGTGAAAAATAATATAACTTGTTTTTGTTACGATAACTTAATAATATGGTTTCTTTTATAATAATTTAAATTCACCTTTTATAAGATAACTTTTCTATAACCACTTAGTTTTTATAAATATACCACCAAAGACGAATAATTTTCATAATAAATTTTCGGGTGCAAATTTCTTTTTATAAATAGTTTGTTTTTTATAAAGTCCTTTAGAATTAATCCTCGCATCAGTTAAAATAATAATAATAATAATAATAATAATAATAATAAATAATAATCCCTTTGATTTTTATATCATGTTTCTTTTCCAAATTAAAATAAGCTTACAACCCCCTATATCGTGTTCGTCTCTTTTTTTCATTGCATGTTAACTTTATTGAAAATACATATATGATGCATGATCCGAGTGTCTTGTTTGAATATTATTTGTTTGCCATATATGTTGAAGTTTAAACCATGTTTTTATGTTTTTTACTTTTATAACATAATTGCATGAATTATTATATTTTATTCGTAATTAATTTTTAAATTATTTATATTGGTTATATCCCCCTTTTAATCCAAAGGAAGGTCACCCCACATTGACTCAATGTCATAGGACTAACCTTTAGAACCTTGGCCTTAGGATCCGGAGTTTTCGTACTCCATGTCTCGTTGTAGACACTTAAAAACCTTAGCTTTAGGATCAGAGTTTTTATACTCCGAGTAAATGTCCTCCATGAACATTTACAAACCTACCCCTCTTGGACCATCCTACAACTAGAGTCACCGCACTCTATGTAAGGTTTTGCCCAAAACTTTACTTCCCTCTTGGAACCTTGACTCCGTCAAGAAGTTCCTCTTCTTAGAACTACGCATACTCTGATTCTACACCCGAGGATACGTAGGCGTAAGGTGCGATGCCTTATCGAGTATACTTAGATACTAACCCCTAGGGTTCAACCTTTAGCATAGTACCCTTAGCAAGCGAAATAATTTAATAATAATAACATAATAAAACGAGAGGTTCTCGTAGAGTACTACGGACGTTTAGGATGCTAATACCTTCCCTAGGCGTAACCAACCCCCGAACCTTAGATCTCCCCTTTTAGGTTTTTGACCTTGAACCTTTCCTTTGGACAAATCAAAGTCGGTGTCGAAATAAATGTGTTCCTAGTTCATTAATAGCTATGGTATCTAATTTTCACCGCGACAGAAACAAAGAGAGTTTACCAACCCAAATAAAAATGATCTTAACCAAGAAGAATGGTGATTGACCAATAGGGATTGCAAGAGATAAGAGTGATCAAAGATCAACTCAACTAGGGAAGGAGATACACTACCGCCTGAGGATAGAGATAACTAAGCCAGGTACAGGGTCATTCTTCCCCTACCTGAAGTAGTCAGAATGAGAGTAGGAATTCTCCCTTCTCATTCCTTCTCTAACACACAGGGTGTAGTGCAGAAGTTAAAACGGACAGCGTAACAGCTCCGAGTTGTACAATGCTCCAGTACGTCGTGCGAATCTCTGACTCAGCAAGGGAGAAAGAGAAATAAAGCTCTAAAGGAAGTCTAAAGAGAAGCGCAAAGGAAGGATCACCTAATCGAAACAAAGTTTCGAATAATTAATCAAGGGGAATTGATATGCTAACAATTTTCCAAAGAGAATGGAAAACCATTAGAGCAAAAGGTGTAAATTATTGATTATGCATGATTAAATTGGCTCAATAAAGAACAAACTTAATGTGATCAAGAAATGAAAGTGAAAAACAGTGCCAAACAAATATTAGCATGTATCACAAATCATGTGTCAAGTGATCCACGATTATGCAAGAATTAGCATGTTTAAACAAATATCAAGAACACCTAATTGCAAGAATTGATAAATCAATAATTAAATTAATGTAAATATGCTTTAAACAGAGGTTAACAGTACTTAAAACATCCATAAATATCAAGCATATTAATCCATGGAAGTTAGAGGAGGAAAGGATGTCAAACAGGCTTGAAAAAGCATGAAAATGGCATTCTGGTTCAGTGTTAATCGATTAACACTTTTGCACTGCAAAGTGTTAATCGATTAACACTTGAAAATCTACAAAAATAACACTGGTTAATCGATTAACACTTTTGCACTGCAAAGTGTTAATCGATTAACACTGGCACAAGGGCAGAAAAACAGTTTTTCAAAAGTGCTTTTGGCCACTTATTGATTGTACAATCACTCCAATGCTAGGGAAAACAATTATGCACGAAAAATCAAGTTTAAAAACAACAAATGATCAACAATGGAATCAATTAAATCATCAAGATCATGGATCAAGCAATGGCATAATCAATTCACATGCAAAAACATCAAAACTACATTGCGAATGATACAAAAATGTGTGAAACAGAAAAATGAGTAAGATCTACCAACCTACAAGCCGGAGATTTGGCTTGGTGATTGTTGCAAAGTGCTCTTGATGAATATAATAAGAGAAAACCAGAGAAAATCTTGAATTATAGAGAAACGTATCGAAACCGAGCAAATTGCGACGAAAAATCCGAAATGAGAATTATCACCGAAGAAGCTTGAAGTAATCACTTGAGATGAATCCAAACGCTACTGAAGCTCCACAAAATCCTATAGAATGGAATGATGATGAAGGTTAAGCTCAAGAAAAAGCACTTTCAAGGTGAAAGTAGCTTTTCTTCAATGGTGAATTAAGAGCTTTAGTGTGGTTTTGGAAGAGAATTGAGATGAAGATGAGGAAGTAGCAGAAAAATTCAGAGAGAATAGAGAGTGAAGAAAGTGTGAAATTGTGTGAATGGTTGTGGAGATATTGCAAAATGGTGAAACTTTGTTTATATAGAATTTTGCTTTGGAGTTGCTAGGATTGGAGTTTGGTTTGGACTTGGCTTTGGGTGGTTTGGAATTAGGATAGGAGTTAGTTACACTTAACTCACCGAGTCAAGCGGTTAAATCGGTTAGTTAGGATCAACTCGGTAACAATCCCAATGTGAGCTCCAACATCCAAAGGTTAACATGCTTGGAACTCAAGGAACATGGTGCACTTAACTTAGAGTAATGCATTGGAATAAATACACTTGGAATGTCTTGAATAGCCTTGAAATGTCTAGAGATGTCTAGAATGTTCCACACACTTCTTAGAATAATGTAAAATCTCAAAATGGGGACGTAAAGTTGTTGTCTTGAAGAAGCAGCAAAATCTGCCAATTTTGCATGTGTTAATCGATTAACACATTTGCACTGCAAATGGTTAATCGATTAACCAAGCCAAAAAAATGCCCAGTTTTGCCTGAAAAATGGTGTTGTGGCCACGGTTCTGATTTTCAACCTCTTGCTTTGATGAATAGGCATAGAAACCCTTATTTTGTGCTTGTTTTGATGATGTGAAGACTTCGTGAGGATGCGATTAATCGGGCTTTGAAAACCAAAATATTCCTGCAACAAAATCATAGAGAAAAATGTACGAATGTGTATGCCAACGATGCGAATGCACATGCTTATGCAAAAAAGAAAAAAGGGAGGTCAAATTTCAGGTTACGACTGTGGGTTTAACGAATTAGGACTTAATAATTAGAAAGAAATTGATGTAACCAATGAAGTAGGGTAAAGACTTAGATCTGTGATGAATCGAAACTGTTTTGGGTCCGATTTTGGAAGATCGAAGGTGCTGGAATGACAGCTTTTCGTTCAGATTCAAAATCTGAGTTTTGAGGGTTTTCTGGAAATACGCGTAATGGGGGGAGTATTACGCGTAAGAGGGGACACACCCATGGTGATACGCGTAGCATACGCACCCGTCCCCAGGGTCAGCACGACCCTCTGCCAGTACGCGTAAGGGAATTGTGGTAATACGTGTATGAGAAATCATTACGCGTATGGGAAGCTGGGAATGAAGGGGCATGCGCGTATGGGAAGCCATTACGCGTATGGGATTCTTGGGAATGGGTCCTACGCGTATGGGCTAGGCATTACGCGTCGGGGAAGATTGAAGGGGATTTTGATAGGGAAACCTCTATGGTGATACGCGTAACTAGGATGGTGGTACGCGTAAGGGAGACCTGGGCAGGTGACTCTACGCGTATGATATACAGGACAGGGGCGAGGAGTTGAGCCATACACGTATGGGGCATGGCCATACGCGTATGGACAGTGCTGTTGGCAGAGTTGTCCGATTTTGCAATTTCTGTCCCGATTTCGCTTGTGATGTGGTTTCCTTGAGACGTAAGGCTATGATGGGGTAATAAAACATGAGTAAACTAGTAATGAAGATGAATGAGATTAAATCAGAATATTTTTATGTGACGAGTATAATATGACGAATTGTGAGGTATAATGACGAATTGTGACGAGTGCGAATTGGTGTTGTATAATGATGTTTGATGATGATTCAAGGGTGATGATGCAACTATGACGATTTTATGATGATGATTATTTTGACGATTTGCATCATGCATTCATGGCATAGTTAGGACTCTGGTCCATTTGGTGGCTTCAATCCCATTGTGTGGATTGAGGTGTTTTGTGACGTGCTCTGGTTTTTGTGTAGAATCGATCCTATTGGTGGGGATCTTTGGAGGGTGATGACCCAGTGTCCATCAATTATGACAAATTAGTACCACATGCATAAGTTTATGATGTTGCATTTGCATATTGAGTGGCATTGCATTCTATTGACGTAATTGATGTATTAATGATGTTTGTGAGTGAATTAATGATGTTGTACTTCTACTTTATCTTTGCTTATATGTTATATATTGAATTGTGATTACTCACCCTGCCTGTTTGAATGTTGCCTCTACATGGGTAACGTGCAGGTGATCAGGCTTAGCTTTCTTGGCGCATGAAGATTTAGCATTTCGAAGTATTTTGATTTCTCCATCGATTAGAGGGTCTTGCTTTGATATGTAACATCGGGTCGAGACGTTTGAGTCGAACGATTTACGTTCTTTTATTTGTTGGCATGAGGATGTTTTATGATGTTTTGTTTTAAGAAGTTTTGGATTATAAAATTGTTTTAAATTTTGATTTCCGCTGCGTGATGTTTAAATAAATCCATGATGGTAAAACCCGTGTTATGGGGCAGGTGGTTATTTGATGAATTGTGATGAAATGTGATGCCCTTTTGGGACTTTACTCTGATTAAATTGTTGTATTTATTCATGATGTTTGTTGGGTAGAAAAGGGTGTTACATTAGTGGTATCAGAGCAGGTCGGTCTGTCCGGCCAGGTTTTACATAATGTCAGTCCCCTGTCAATCGACGAGTGTGTGTACACTGTCGATGTTTTGTTTCTTCTATCCTTGTTGGTGGTATGTAGGATGGCTGGAAGAAATGACCATGTTATCACTGATGCGTTGGAGTCACTTGCTTAAGCAATGACTTAGAACAATCAGAATGGTGGAGTTCCAGACGAGTTTCGTGCTTTGGGGAAGTTCCAGAGGAACAATCCGCTGACTTTTGTGGGTACTCATGATTCAGAGAGTCCACAGAAGTGCCTGAAGGTGATTGAGAAGATCTTCCAGGTGATGGGGTGTACTGATGCACAACAAGTTTAGTTTGTAACTCATATGTTGTCAGAAGAGGTTGTGGATTGGTGGGATAACACCCGCCAGAGACTGGAAGACGTTGGTACTGTGATAACCTGGGCTGTGTTCAAGCAGGAATTTTTGGGAAAGTATTTTCCAGAGGATGCTCGTGGCAAGAGAGAGGTGGAATTCCTTGAGCTGAATCAAGGAAACATGACTGTGGCAGAGTATGCTGCGAAGTTCGAGGCGCTGGTGAAGTTCTGTCCTCACTACAACTATGCTCAGTGGCGGAGCCAGGACCCCGAGACAGGGGGTGCATAAATTACGGCAGAATCAAACTTCTGATACACTACATTATTGTGGTACTGTGAATCGAAGGTTTTGATCATGATACTTCTTAAACCAAAGGTATCGCGACGCTGTTAACGGTGTTGTCGTCTGCAATACGATAGACCTAAGAGGTACTTGCATGGTTATCACTCCAGCACCCAAGTCAATTTTAAATTCAAGATTGAAGGTAATGAAGGTGGAGATAAAAATTGACTTCGATGATAAGAATTGACTCACACACTAAAATGCCATAAGTTTAAATTTCGTTATCTCTTTGTGCTTTATGATCTCCCCAAATCTCAATGAGCTCTAGAATTCAACTCATGCAAACTCTAAACTTTCAATAACAAAAAGAAACAAGAAAACAAAAAAAAAATCTAAAATCTATATTATAAAAACAATTAAATTTTAAAATTGGAAAACAAAAATCTCATTTTTAAATTTAAATCAAAATTGTATTACAATAATATCTAAAATTAGTGATTAAGTATTACAATAATATTTAAATTTAGGGATTAAAAATATGAAGTTTAAATTTTTTACAGAAATTAAATTAAATATGAAAGACTTAAATACCATCTTAAATAAAATAGAAGAATTAATTGAGTACGTATAAAATAACAATACACAAAATTATGAAATATCAATTAATAATATATATTACACTTCGTTTATATTTAATAACAACAATGCCAGTTTAGTGGTTGAGTGCCAAAGGTTAACATGGTGAGGTATATAGAATGATTCTTGGTATTGCTTTTTGAAAATTTATAGTTCTATACAAAAATAATATAAATATAAATATAAAAAAAGAAAGAGCCAAATTGTCAGTCTTACATAGTTCTATTTCATATGCTAATTATAATAAAGTCATAGGTGCATTGCTAAATATTGAGAGGGTTCAAAGCTTAAGAGTATACAATTATTAGGCGTAACTTATTAAATCCAGGGGGTGCAATTGAACCCCCTCAGCCATGCCTAGCTCCGCCTCTTACCGTGCTGATGCTGAGGTGTCCAAGTGTCTCAAGTTCGAGAATGGGCTGAGGCCAGAAATCAAGTAGGGTATTGGGTACCAACAAATTTGCAGGTATGCTGAGCTGGTGGATAAGAGTAGGATCTATGATGAGGATAATCGAGCTCGATCTGCTCACTACAAGCATCTTAGTGAGAAGAAAAAGAATGGGCAGTATAGAGGGAAACCTTATATGACTTCAGCTGACAAAAGGAAGCATAAGGATTCAGATGGGAAGAAGACAAGTGGGGGAGCAGCTTCCACTTCTGGGAAGTGTTACAAGTGTGGCGAGTAAGGCCACCGTGCGGAGGCTTGCACCAATAATGTGTTGAGATATTACAGATGTGGCAAGAAGGATTATAGAGCTACTGATTGCAAGGATGACGATCCAACATGTTTCAATTGTGGTGAGAAGGGTCATATCAGTACCCAGTGTCAGAAACCGAAGAAGACTGCTACTGCTGCTCAGACTAATGGCAGAGTGTTTGCTTTGAGTGGTGCAGAAGTTCTAGAGAAGGACAACCTGATTCGAGGTACTTGTTTTATTAATAATGTTGAGTTGGCCGTTATTATTGATATTGGTGCTACTCATTTGTTTATTTCGTTTAATTGTGCTACTAGATTAGGTTTGAAATAGTCTGATATGAATGGTAATATGGTAATAGAAACTCCAGTTAATGGTTCTGTTAATACTACTTTTGTGTGTTTGAGATGTCCTTTAACGATTTTTGGGAAGAGTTTTGTGATGGATTTGGTGTGTTTACCCTTGCACCAAATCGATGTAATCCTTGGGATGAACTGGTTGGAGTTTAACCATGTTCATATCAATTGTTATAATAAGACCGTGGAGTTTCCTGAGTTTGGTGATAATGGCGAGTTGATGTTCTTGTCTGCTAAGCAAGTAGACGAACTGCTGGAAGACGAAGCCTTGGTGTTTGCAATGTTTGCATCGTTGCAAGTTGATCGTGAAGCTGCGAGTGTCAAATTACCTATTGTATGTGAATTTCCATATATGTTTTCAGACGACATAAGTGATTTGCCTCTAGAACGTGAAGTGGAGTTTGTAGTGGACTTAATACCAGGTACGAGTCCGGTGTCAATGGCTCCTTACCGGATGTCTGCTTTTGAGTTAAGTGAATTAAAGAAACAATTGGAAGAATTGCTTGAGAAGAGGTTTGTCCGATCGAGTGTTTCTGCGTGGGGTGCTCCTGTGTTGTTAGTAAAGAAGAAGGACGGAAGTATGAGGTTGTGTGTTGATTATCAGCAGTTGAATAAAGTGACTATCAGGAATAAATATCCACTTCTGAGAATCAACGACTTGATGGATCAGTTAGTATGCGCCTGTATGTTTAGCAAGATTGATTTGAGGTCGGGTTACCATCAGATTCATGTTAAGCCTGATGATATTCCGAAGACAACTTTCAGGACGAGGTATGGTCACTATGAATACACTGTGATGCCGTTTGGAGTGTCCAATGCACCTGGTGTGTTCATGGAGTATATGAATCGGATTTTCTATGAGTATCTGGATAAGTTTGTTGTGGTTTTCATTGATGATATTCTGATATACTCTAAATCTGAAGAAGAGCATGTTGAGCATTTGAGAACTGCGTTGCAAGTATTGAAGGAGAAGAAGTTGTATGCAAAACTGTCAAAGTGTGAGTTTTGGTTGAAGGAAGTGAGTTTTCTCGGCCATGTGATTTCAAGTGGTGGAATTGCTGTTGATCCTTATAAGACTGATGCGGTGTTACAGTGGGAGACTCTGAAGTCTGCTACTGAGATACGAAGTTTTCTGGGATTGGCGGGTTATTATCGCAAGTTTATCGAGGGCTTTTCTAAGATGGCATTACCTTTGACTCAGCTGACTTGAAAGGGGCAAGCTTTTGTGTGGGATGTAGCTTGTGAAGAGAGTTTTGTGGAATTGAAGAAGAGGTTGACGACCGCTCCAGTGTTGATTTCGCCTAATCCGAATGAATCGTTTGTAGTGTATTGTGATGCGTCGAAGATGGGTCTTGGTGGGGTGTTGATGCAGAATGGTCAAGTTGTTGCTTATGCTTCCAGGCAGTTGAGGGTTCATGAAGTGAATTACCTTACCCATGATTTAGAGTTGGCAGTTGTGGTGTTTGTGTTGAAAATTTGGAGACATTACCTGTTTGGCTCTAAATTCGAAGTGTTTAGCGATTATAAGAGTTTGAAGTACTTATTTGATCAGAAAGAGTTGAATGAGGCAGAGAAGGTGGTTGGAATTGTTGAAGGTAAACATGGCAATAAAACCCATACTCGCAGGTACCCACCCGAACCCGCCCCGAAGTTGACGGGGAAAACCCGCTTTGACTGGGTTTGGATTCGGGTTTGGGTTTTCCCCGATTAAAAAATATGGGGATGAGTCGGGTAATGGGGACACTAGTACCCACCCCGAACCCGTCCCAGAACCCGCCCCGTTTATTTTATTATATATATTATTATTTAATTTTTTTTAATTTGAAATATTAAATATGTGGCCAATGTTTTAATATTTTGATTTGTATTAATTATTTAAAATATTTAAAATGTATGTAAGAACTTTCTTTGAGATTTTTTATTATTATTTGGAATGTAATTTGATTTTGGAAAAAATAAATAGTTTCTATTAAAAAATTGATTTTACTAAATAGATGGTGGTGGGGCGGGGATACCCGAACCCAACCCGAACCCGTTTGGGACGGGTTTGAGTTTTAATTCTTCATCCCCGTTTGGGTTTGGGCAGGGAACGGGGATTATTTGGGGATTCGAGTTTGGGTTTGGGGGAAGTGAAAACCGTCTCCGACCCGCCCCGTTGCCATGCCTAGTTGAAGGATTATGACTTTGATTTGAATTACCATCCTGGTAAAGCAAATGTAGTGGCTGATGCATTGAGCAGGAAGTCATTGCATATGTCGATGCTTATGGTGAAATAGTTGGAATTAATTGAGCAATTCCGAGATTTGAGTTTGGTATGTGAAGAGACTCCTGACAGTGTGAGGTTGGGGATGTTGAAGTTGACTAGTGGTATTCTGGAAGAGATCAGAGTGGGACAACAATCTGACTTGAAGTTGGTTGACCAGTTGACATTGATCAACCAAGGTAACGGAGGTGAATTCAGATTGATGAAAATGGGGTGATGAGGTTCAGAGACAGGGTATGTGTCCCCGATGTTCCAGAAATTAAGAAAAGTATTCTTGAGGAAGGACATCGAAGTAGGTTGAGTATTCATCCTGGTGCTACGAAGATGTACTAGGATTTGAAAAAGTTGTTTTGGTGGCCGGGTATGAAGAAGGGTATTGCGGAGTTTGTTTATGCGTGTTTGACTTGTCAGAAGTCAAAGATTGAGCATCAGAAGCCTTTAGGTATGATGCAACCGCTGAATATCCCAGAGTGGAAATGGGATAGCATTTCCATGGATTTTGTGTCGGGGTTGCCGAGGACTGCAAAGGGAAATTATTTGATTTGGGTGATTGTGGATATATTAACTAAATAGGCTCATTTCTTGCCGATTAAGATTAATCATTCTATGCAGAAGTTAGCTGAGATGTATATTGAAGAGATTGTGAAGTTGCATGGGATACCTTCGAGTATTGTGTCGGATAGAGACCCGAGATTTACATCGAGGTTCTGGAAGAGTTTGCAAGATGCTTTGGGTACTAAGTTGAGGATGAGTTCTGCATATCATCCACAGACGGACGGTCAGACGAAGAGGACTATCTAATCCTTAGAGGATTTGCTAAGGGCTTGTGTGTTGGATCACAGAGGATCTTGGGATAGCCATTTACCGTTGATTGAGTTCACATACAACAACAACTTTCATGCTAGTATTGGAATGGCACCGTATGAAGCTTTGTATGGGAGGAGGTGTAGAACTCCATTGTGTAGGTATGAGTCAGGCGAGAGTGTTGTACTCGGACCTGAGATTGTGTAGTAGACGGCTGAGAAAATTAAGATGATCCAAGAAAGGATGAGAGCTTCGCAGAGTTGTCAGAAGAGTTATCATGATAAGAGAAGGAAAACACTCGAGTTCCAAGAAGGAGATCATGTGTTTTTGAGGGTGACGTCAGTGACTGGTGTGGGTCGAGCTTTGAAGTCTAGGAAGCTCACTCCATGTTTTGTTGGTCCATATCAAATCTTGTAGAGGATAGGAGAGGTAGCCTATCGGATCGCTTTACCGCCGTCGCTTGCGAATTTGCATTATGTGTTCCATGTGTCTCAGTTGAGGAAGTACATTCCGGATCAATCACACGTGATTCAGATGGATGATGTACAAGTGAGGGATAATCTGACTGTGGAAGCATTAACTGTGCGGATTGATGGTCATGAAATGAAGCAACTGCGGGGTAAAGACATAGCTTTGGTGAAGGTGAAAGTTGGACTTGGGAGGGTGAAGATTAGATGAAGGAGTCATATCCGACTTTGTTTTCTCCAGGTAATTTTCGAGGGCAAAAATTCTTTAAGTGGGGGAGAGTTGTAACACCCCAAAATAATCATAATATTTATTTAATTGAATTATTATGATTATTCGGTGTTTTGGTGAATTTTGATGGATATTGTGACGCATGGTGAATTGGGTGGTGTTGTGGGGGTAGTCTGAGTTAAGGGAATATTGAGGTATCCTAGAATAAGTAATTAATTTAGATTATTATTATTATCATTATTTAAAATAATTAGGAGAACCATTAAGGGTGAGACGGTAATATTGAGAAGGGTTAGTGAGGATAATATGGGTAAATCATAATTAGGGTCCAAGAGGTAGGTTTAACAAAAAGAAAGAGGGAATTAGGAGAGTTATTCTGCGCAACTATAGGAAGTGAAGAGAAACTGAGGAAAGGAGGCTATGGCACGGAGAACGAGAGAATCAACCGTAGAACCCCAAAAAGGAGAATCTTTTGCTGGAAAATTCGAGGTAGGGGGTTAATCCGGTCTCATATTGTAATACCCCAAAATTTACCCTCTTATTTATACCCAATAAGTGGCTTATGCTTCACACTTCATTTGCATTTAGGTCATGAACATTACATATACATCATTGGTTTTCTCAAGGCATGGTGTCAAGGGTGTCACCATCTTTATATTGTGCAAGGCAAGGAGAATGAGATACACTAATTCATCAATCCACAAAGGCTCACCATACCTCAAAGGCAACTCATATGGCCCATCATGTCATCAAGAGTTTTGAATTTGGCAAAAGAATGAAGGAAGAGTGCACACTCATGATGGTTGGTCATCAACTAGGGTTTTGACCTTTTGAGCTTGAGGCACCTCCATGAGTAGGGTTCTTAGGTCTTGGACATCATCTCATTACATGAATCATTTTGGTTTGAGGCAATCTACATCATAGTCAGAAGAATTTGGATTCTGAGGATCAATCATTTTCTCCTAACTTTTGGGGACCAAATTAGGGTTTTGCATAAAAATCAGTTTATTTCTGAATTTTGGGCAAGACCTGATCATATGATATTCCACATGTTCACAAGTGTCTATGAATGGAATTTGAGCCATCAATTGCATTCACAAGGGTTTCAATTGGAGGATTGACTGAAAATCAAAAAAATTGAGAAAAAGTCAATTAATCAAGGAAAAAGTCAACTCTTGACCTTTTAAGATCAAAATCATGTTCCTCATGTCAAACAAGGCCAATGGGTGAAATTTAATCAAGAAATGTCAAGAGAATCATGGAAAAATCAAGAAGGGTGAAAATTACCATTTTGGGAAATTAGGGTTTTTAGAGACTTTCCATTTTGGGAAAGTTCTCACCCTTTCTCAGCCAAGTTCAAGCTCAGTTTTCATCGTGTTGCAAGCATCTTTTGAAAAATCCTTTCAAATTAAAGTTATAGAGTGTTTCTCAAGCTTTCCAACCATATGTGATTCATCTCCATTGGATCATTATTGAAGGAGTTATGCTCAGGCAAAGATTAGGGTTTCAAAGTTGCTCAACATAAGAATAACTTAGAAATTTTTCAGGTTCATGGCAGCTCGTGTGTGATCATGTTCCAGCCCATTTTTCACCATGATTAAAGCTCTTAATCCATTTGACTTCAACATGAAAAATGTAGTTTGAAGTATTCCCTGCAAAATGAGTACAAGAACTATGGTATTTGGATAATTATTCATGAAGATCCACCCCCCTAAAAAACCAAAAAATACCATTGTGAAAGTCATGCTAAACTCATGTTATATCCCATGCCATGGCAGCCAAGTTCATGTGAAATTCAATGATAATTTCCATCATGCTAGAGACTTCAAATGAGTTTTCCATAGGCATCAACTTTGTTGTATCATGCATCCTCTTTCCAAAGCTACCAAGAATTGATGATTTGGATCAATAATCATGGAGATACTGCACATCAAACTCAGCCTCATACTTAGTTCATGTATATTCCATATCATTCAATTGTGTTATGTCTTTTCTTCACGAATTCAACCAACATAAATACCAAAACCTGGCCTTGTTGTTGCAGCGTGTGTAAGCACATGACACTAACCTTTTGCCATTTTAAACCAAGCACAATTTCACATAACATGCACCATGCCAAACATACCTCATATGCCATGACAAGAAAATCACCAAACTTAGTGGGCATGAAAAGGAAATTTTGACTCTACCATGCACACGTCACCATCATCCTCATTATCAAGTATTAACATCACACCATAACCACAATGCACATGAGCAAAGCCATCTAACCCGTGACAAACCCCACTCTCATTTTTCCCACTTCATTTTAACCTCACTTCCAACTAAACTTTAACCACACACTAACCCAGCATTAACCTCACATATATAAGTTCTAAGCTCTAACAGAATCAGTTAGTCACTCATTTCTACCAAAATCAGATAAAAAAACTCATTTCTTTCTCTGGATTTTCATAGCTTCGAATCAACCAGTTCTGGGAAGTTTTTCAGGGTTTCTCTTCACCAAAATCATCACTATAGTCTCATATATCTTCTATATGCATCATTTATGAGCTGGACCCACCATCCTTGCCACACGCGGATTCACCATGCCACACGCGGATTCACCATTTTCATCATCAAACTGTCTTCATCTTCAAGATCCAAGGCGTTTCTTGGCATTTGTTTTGCCACATGTTGATCTGAAGTTTAGCACGAAGTATTATGGGTTTCTTGAAGCTTGAACTACTTCTCTTGAAAAGGTAACTTTCTTGAATCTTTGAAGCATTCATGGAAATAGTACTGTGGTTTAGGTCATGTAGGTAGATGCATATTGAGCCCTCCTACTTGAGGCATTGGCTGTAAGTAGATTGATTGCAAAGAAGTGTGAAATCTTGTGAGAATTCGCAACTGGATCCTTGACTTTAAGTCTAATTTTCTCTATGATTAAGTCAGTGATTGTTTAAATTATTTGAAGATTCATAATCTACGAAATTAGGGCTTCAATTTGGACTATAATTTCGTGAAAAACGGTTAGGATTTGAGTTAGTAAAGTGAGGCTGAAGATTTGATATTTTCTTTGTTTTTCATGCGCAAGAAACTCTTCCATAGGGTTCATATGATTGGTTGCATGGAGTTTTGGGGAAGACGACCACGTTTCGTCCCCCATTGGGCATGGCACTGTTTTTGTCCTTTTCCTCTTTAAGTTTTCATTGACCGGTTGAGGAATATTACACTAGGTGCAGCGTCACGTTTCATGTAGTATTGAATAATAATATTTCAAATGCCATGTGAAATATTTGCATCAACCTCATGTGGAACACGCAGCAGGTAATAGCATGGGAGATTCCAGGTTATGTGATGGATGCAGTATTTTTTAGGCCGTATGATCAAATAGTGTGTAGTAACGTGAAATTGATCCCAGCCGTGTGATCTATCGAGTGGCCTAGATTGCGCCACTGAATTAATGATTCACATGATGTGCACATGACCCTTTTTTTCCCTCATTGTTTCAAATTCTGATGCAATAAGAGTTGTTGGTGCGCGTGGGCCTTGCGAAAAACTATCCACACCCCCAGTATTAGGCCCAGTGTGAGAGTAACTGAATATTTGCTAACCTTGCACCCCCTGACCAATTTCATGTGTTTTTCATTCATTCCTTTTGTACACGTTTCAAAATGTGATATTAAAAATAGTTCCCAATGGCTAAAAATTCTAAATAAATTCAAAAATAATATTAACACATTTAAAGAGTTTTGGAAAGTTTTATTTCCATTTTTAATTAGTTTTGGCATTTTTCCTTGAATTTCCTTTGTGATGTATTCCTATGATCGTATTTTGTGCTATATGATTCATAATTGATTTTCTACAAGGAGTTGTGAACTAAATTTTTACATGAGGCTTGACACTTGACTTTAGGGTACATTTATAGACCTTTTCCAATTTTTAGGGATTTTTTAGGCCAATTTTGGATGTGTTTGTGGTGCCATTTTGTGAGTGTTTAGCAATTGGTCATAAGTGATTCGTTTGGCTTAGTTTGAGCATGTTAGGAGTTGAATTGTGAGCCTATCTTCTTGGTGTGATTTATCACTGATCCCATGATGACATGACTTGTATACCTTAATTTTTAGGACCTCTAATATCATTCCATATGTGCTCAATACTTCATTGGTGTATGTGATTGTTAGAGCCATTTATTAGGATATTTTGATGACGCGTCAATGCCATTTTTAGGTGCTTTTAAGGAATTTGTAATTGCATGTTGTGGCACATTTATAAGCTTTCATAGTTCATTATAGTTCATGTCTTGATGAGTGTTGATTGACTTGTAATATGTTGAAGTTGGACATGAAATGCATCTTTTGTTTGCTCTTTCTCCTTGGGTCTTTTAAGACCATTCTCTTGTTAGCTTTTACAAGACTTGAAAGATGATTAAACATGTTGTAGATACCGACTTAGGACACCTCTAATCATGTTTACTTGACCTATAATCCTATCTCACTTGTTTGAAGTTGTATGACTTTAGATGTTGCCTAAATGTTAGGACTTGTGCTCATTTATATGGATGTTCAATATGCTTTGACATGATGCATTCAATATACTTCTAATTTCATTTTGCATGACCTATAATGTGAACATAAACTTACATGAAGCATGATGACCCATAATTGCATTCCATGATCAATGAAACATAACCTTGACTTGCATCTTTCAATTGCACTTTGTTTGATCAACTTGTCTAACCTTTTTTAGATTCATTTTTTCCCAATACTTATAGGACTTAGACATGAATTGTTAGGAGTCATTAGGTACTGACCCAAGATTGTCTAACATGTGTATGAATCATTGATGTTTCACTTTTACTTGCACTTCAAGTTACTAACATTTGAGAACTAGTTGATTGTGCTTTGTGCTTACTTGATCTTAACCCTTTAACATGTAATGACTTGAGATTCATGTGATGATTATAGGATATGTTTATACATTGCAATATGGATTACATATTGACTTGGTTCCATTGTATTCCCATTTCATCTTCACTTGTGTGCCATACCTTTTCATGTGGTAGTTTCACTTCAAATGACATGTTCTTAAGAAAGATTGTCTTGTTCTTTTGTGTGTGCTTAGATATGAATGCCATGATTCTATTTACACATTCTTAACCACATTTAACATGATGTTAACTTCTGACTTTTATGAATATTCATGTCTTAATCCATTTACATGACTCCTAAACACTTATCTCACCTAGTTTGTGAACAACATGTAATTGTGTGATGTTTTGGTGCATAGTTTGAAATAGTTTGATTTATTTTAACATCCTAACATAATTAGAAGTTAATTAGGTATACTTACTGACCTATGCATGTTACTTCACTCCTAGAACTCATCTTGCATTGTTTATAGTTGTATGTTGCATCTAACGCAAGTATAGGACACCTAGTCTTAGTTTAGGAACTTAATGCATAACTTTTCAAGTAATTGGTAACTAGTGCTTGTGATTTACCTTCTTTTAACCAAGGTTGCTTAGGTTGGCTTATGAGGTAAAGTACTTGAGTACGTGATTACTCAACTCTTCTTTCATCTTTTTTCATTTTGCTTTCTCTAATTCTTTCATTTGTGGATTATGTGATATAATGCTTGTTTGTGTAACTCTTTCACACCCCTTTGGGATCTTTGCTTAACCTTAATTTCCGATTAAGGTTAAGGTAGGATGAGCATTAGGTAATGCAATCCCTACTTGTCATTCTAGGTAGAAGTTCCTTCTTTCCTCTCCTTAACTCAACCTCTAGGACCAACAAATGCATGCTAAATTAGGGCTACAATTAGTTTCCCCTTAGATTTTACTTTACAACTTTGAGTCTCTTCTCTCATCTCAAAACAAAATAAAAAACATGTAATATATACAACGAGTATTGTACGCCATGAGCCTTATGTACATGGGAAATGAAAGGGGAAGGGTCTCTCTTCGCCTTTCTAGAGCGTTTAGCATACGTCCTGTTGGGGACGACCATGCGACGCATTCGTTCCTATGTCATAGACTTTAGTGCAATATGAGTTACAAACAATAAATCAAAACACTTCTCATAAAAAACAAAAACAGATAAATATCTTTCTCTTCTCATCTCAAACTCTCACTCGACGTAAGGGTATGCTTCTCTTTGTTTTACTGCAAGCCGGTAACACGAGCCTCGATTCAGTGAGTCGTAACACCTAAGCTAGAACATTAACATTGCCCAGTTAAAAAACACAAACAAAGCAGGGTCACCCTTAGTAAGGGGAATTGCGTCGCTCTGATTCTTCATTGGTTAATGGAGATACATAGGCAGGAGATCGTGCGAGATCTCTGCGAACACAACTTTATTTATCAACCTCTTTGTTTCTCCTTTCTTTTCTACCAATTCTGACAGGTAGTAGAAGCACCCTTCCTTTCATTACCCGTAGTGAGTCGAACAACGACTGCTCTGACTTCCTCCTTTGCGTTAGATTGAGGATACGTAGGCACAGGCGCGACGCCTGGCGAGCAACCCTTCCCCCACAAATCCCGTAGTCCTCTAAACTATGTTGACTCTAACTTTCCCACTCCCGAGGGAATACGTAGGCCTAGGACGACGATGTCCTATCGAGTCACCTTTTCTTTTCTCCCCCCGTTTCCCCATTCCCCCATTTCGAGTTAGCAGTTGAGCTTCAGATAACCTACACCCTTTGATCGATAACAACAAGCGTGGATCCCATCGAGTACGATGGACGCGAGGGGATGCTAATACCTTCCTCTCGCGTAACCGACTCCCGAACCCATGCTATGGTTGCGACGACCATTCCTCTCCCTTTGTTGAGGTTTTCTTCGATAGTTTTCTTTCCCGGCATTAGGATAAATAACATTCGGTGGCGACTCTTCTGTTTCTTTCCGCCAGTTGATTTTCGCAGATGCGACACATATGTCTGATATGGGTTTAAGGTAGAGTAGTTTGTGTGTTCTGTGTTCTATGATGAATTTTCGTATGATGAATCTGTGGTGAATTTTCGTGCATCTGTGTTGGTCGATTTCTGATATGAATCTGGTATGTATTGCTGTAAAATTCTGTGAAATTCGTGTGAATGATTATTGCTGCTATGATGAATATGTGAACGAAACCAGATCTGAAATCGTTGGTGGGTTTAACGAATTAGGACTTAATAATTAGAAAGAAATTGATGTAACCAATAAAGTATGGTAAAGACATAGATCTGTGATGAATCGAAACTGTTTTGGGTCCAATTTTGGAATATCGAAGGTGCTGGAATGGGAGGTTTTCGTTCAGATGCGAAATCTGAGTTTTGAGGGTTTTCTGGCAATACGCGTAATGGGGGGAGTATTACACGTAAAAGAGGATACACCCAGGGTGATATGCGTAGCATACGCACGCGTCCACAAGGCCAGCACGACCCTCTGCCAGTACGCGTAGGGTACGCGTAAGGGAATGGTGGCAATACGCGTATGGGAAGTCATTACGCGTATGGGAAGCTGGAAATGAAGGGGCATGCGCGTATGGGATTCTTGGGAAGGGGTCCTACGCGTATGGGCTAGCCATTACGCGTAGGGGAAGATTGAAGGGGATTTTGAGAGGGAAACCTCTTCTGTGATACACGTAACAAGGATGGTGGTACGCGTAAAGGAGGCCTGGGCAGGTGGCCCTACGCATATGATACGCAGGCCAGTGGCGAGGAGTTGAGCTATACATGTATGGGGCATGGCCATACGTGTATGGACAGGGCTGTTGGTAGAGTTGTCCATTTTTGCGATTTTTGTCCCGATTTCGCTTGTGATGCGGTTTCCTTGAGACGTAAGGCTATGATGGGGCAATAAAACATGAGTAAACTAGTAATGAAGATGAATGGGATTAAATCAGATTTTTTTTATATGACGAGTATAATATGACGAATTGTGAGGTATAGTGACGAATTGTGACGAGTGTGAATTGGTGTTGTATAATGATGTTTGATGATGATTCATGGATGATGATGCAACTATGACGATTTTATGATGATGATTATTATGACGATTTGCATCATGCATTCATGGCATAGTTAGGACTCCGGTCCATTTGGTAGCTTCAATCCTATTGTGTGGATTGAGGTGTTTTGTGACGTGCTCCGGTTCTTGTGTAGAATCGACCCTATTGGTGGGGATCTTTGGAGGGTGATGGTCCAGTGTCCATCAATTATGACGAATTGGTACCACATGCATGAGTCTATGATTTTGTATTTGCATATTGAGTGGCATTGCATTCTATTGACGTAATTGATGTATTAATGAGGTTTGTGAGTGAATTGATGATGTTGTGCTTCTACTTTATCTTTGCTTATATCTTATATATTGATTCGTGATTACTCACCCTGCCTATTTGAATGTTGCCTCCACGTGGGTAACGTGCAGGTGATCAGGCTTAGCTTTCTTGGCGCATGAAGATTTAACATTTCGAAGTATTTTGATTTCTCCGTCGATTAAAGGGTCTTGCTCTGATATGTAACATCGGGTCAGGACGTTTTAGTCGAATTATTTACATTCTTTTATTTATTGGCATGAGGATGTTTTATGATGTTTTGTTTTAAGAAGTTTTGGATTATAAAATTGTTTTAAATTTTGATTTCCGCTGCGTGATGTTTAAATAAATCCATGATGGTAAAACCCGTGTTATGGGGCAGGTGGTTATTTGATGAATTGTGACGAAATGTGATGCCCTTTTGGGACTTTACTCTGATTAAATTGTTGTATTTATTCGTGATGTTTGTTGGGTAGAAAAGGGTGTTATAATCCTTTCTTTTACCAGCAACAGGTACTCGACCAGGTGGTAATTTTTGGCCTGGTACTCTCCTCGTACTTGGGATGCCACGAGTTGGGAATCTGTGAATATCTTTACTTCCTTGGCGCCCAAATCTTCGGCCAGCCGTAAGCCCGCGAGGAATGCCTCGTACTTGGCTTAATTGTTTGATGTGGGGAAAGACAGGACCAGAAATACTTCAATCAGGATTCCTTCTTCGTTTTCAAGTATGATACCTGCGCCGCTGCCCGTGGAGCCGGATGCCCCGTCGACGAAGATGGTCCATTTGTGTGCCCCGCTAGGCGGGGTCGCTGGAGGCGTCATTTTTGCCACAAAATCGGCCAGGACCTGCGCCTTGAGGGCCTTCCTGCCTTCGTAGTGGATATCAAATTCTGAGAGCTCCAGAGACCATCTGAGCATTCTACCGGCCATGTCTGGTCGGCTAAGCAGCTGTCTTATGGGTTGGTGTCGCGGTGAGAATCGGATATCAAGCTATTAATTAACTTGAATCACAAATCAATGAAGTTCACCACCGAACTTTGATTTATCCAAAGGAAAGGGCAAAGATAAAAAAAACCCTAAGTGTGCTATGTAGGAACACAGCTAGAGATCTAAAGGTTCGGGGGTTGGTTATACCTAGGGAAGGTATTAGCATCCTTGATATCTATAGTATTCTATGTAACGACCTGAAAATCTAAATTAATCATTTATTTATTTATTTATTTAATTTAGAAGGAATTAAGAGGTTTTTGGTAATTTGGAGAATTAGGGATTAAAAGAGTATTTTTAAATAATTTTAATAAAGTGAATAATCATGTATTATTTAGATTATTACTATTATTAAAAATAATAAGAAAAGTGCAAGGTGGTCATAAAGGAAAAGGAGTAAGGGTAGAGTTGGAAGTTCATAAACTGGGATAATGTAACTAAAGAAGAAAGATCGATCAATTTTCTAACGGATCGTATTTTGTGAAGAACGCTGAAGAAGAGAAGAGGAGGAGAAAACCTAGGGTTTTGAAGGATTGCTAGGAGAATCTTAGAGAAAGAAGGAAAAAGCTTCGGATTACTCTAAGGTATGGGGAGATTTCATAATTTCTTTTAGTTCTTTAGGATATGGTGATGAATAGATTAGGTATTCATGAATTATGTATAATTGTGGTGAATGTTGATGTAGAATGAATGATTTGATGAGGATATGATGAAATTGAGTGGCATACGTTGATATATGTGTATTATGTGAGCCTTTTGATCGAATTATCGTGGGAGAAAGCTGATTTTTGGGGTAATCGAAGTCAAAAACGCAGAAAATCACTTTTCGGGAAAAGTTGGGTTTTGTCGCACCCTGACACGGGTTGTGTCACACAACACGGGTACCCGTGTCAGCTTTCTGGTTGGGCGTGTGAAAATTTTTATTAACAGGTTGCCTGACACGGGCCGTGTCACAGGACACGGGCGGCCGTGTCAGACTACTGTTCCTGTATAATTTTTTTGGGTTTTTGTGAATTTTGCCTCAGACTTTCTGACATGGGCCGTGTCACAGGACACGGGTGTCCGTGTCAGGTTGTTGTCCTGCTACACTTTTGTTGTTTTGGAATCGTGTCTCAGGTTTTCTGACACGGGCCGTGTCACAGGACACGGGCGGCCGTGTCAGACTACTGTTTGTTTTGTTTTTGCTGTATCTTGAGGTTTCTTGATGTTTTCTCGTATTGATTCCTTGTGGTCGAGTTGTTGCTGATATATGGATGATAAAACATGAATTTAGGATGAATGTTGCTGAAAAATGAAATGAATGATGCACATGTTGATATTTGGATGAAATGAGGAGAATTAGCATCATTGCATTTCATGGCATTTTATTATGTTGGGGCTTCGGCCTATTGGTAGCTTCAATCCCATTGTGCGGATTGAAGTGATATGTTGTTATGTTGTGCTCCTTTGTGGAGGGTTGATGGCCAGTGTCCATCAAATGGAGAAATCGGTACCACATGCATTCCTTGCATTTCATTATATTTGACATTGCATTTTATGAGGTATTTGTGATTGTGTTGCGAAGGATTTGATGATGATACGATGTTGTTGTTACTTATTCTGTTTATTTTCCAAGTCTTTATATTACTATAATGAATTATGGTTTCTCACCCTGCCTGCTTGGAAATGTTGCCTCTTATGTGGGTAACTTGCAGATAACCAAGAGTAGATTCGCGATGATGGAGGATGTAGCCTTGAAGTGTGTCGTTATCGCTATTTAGTTTAGAGGTGTCCTGCTATGTGTCATGTAACATCGGGTTGGCATTTGTTGTGAACCTCGCGTTCTTTTGTTTTATGTTGAATTTTTACATTGTTGGTGATGATTTGATTTGGATACATTTAGTATGAAGTATTTTATTGAATTGACATAAAAAGTTGATTTCTGCTGCGTAGTTGTTGATTTTATTATTAAGAATGGGTAACCCGCATTACGGGACAAGAAAATGATTGTTAATTGATATTTTGAATATAGGTGGCACCTTTCATGTTGAATTTACTCTGATAATATGAATTCTTTTCCTAAAATTGTATGTGGGGTAGAAGGGTGTTACATTAGTGGTATCAGAGCAGGTCGGTCTGTCCGACCAGGTTGTCTATGTTGTTTATTCCTTAGTACGCGACATGTGTGTGAACACTGTCGGTACTTGTTTGTTTTCTAACCGTTGGCTCCCGGTGTTGGTTTGGAACAAGTGGGGGAGAAGTTTGCTTCCCGGAGATGTTTCTGGTGTGAGGAGTTGACTCAAGGTGATATTAAGGGTAAGAGTACAAGTGTTGTTGGAGTTGTAATGTCGCGAACCGACGAGAGTACAGATCCACGAATTCTTAGTTGCCTGTCAAGTTTGAGATTCCTGGAGGGAGAACAAGCCGGTATGGTTGATGTTACTTCTCGGAGGATAGAGAGTGCTGTGACGAATAGTGATATGCAAGCGAAGTATAATTGCGATTTGCCTCTGAAGTGTAGATTAGAGTTGGAGATAGTGGAGAAATGGTGTTTTACCGGATAAACGAGGAAGATGACTCTTAGAGAGTGAAGCTTATATGAGTGTATGTGTATGATGACAGTTTTATAAGATGTGGGGAGATTAATGACGGCGGGTTAAGGAGATGATTGAAAATAAGGATCTACTCCAAAAAAAAAAATTGACGATTTGATGGATCAACTGATAGGCTAGTATGTTTTCAGTATAATTAGATTGATGTCGAATTATTTTCGGAATTGGATAAAAAACAAGAATAGTTGGAGGATCTTAGAAGCAAGAGAGAGAGGTAGAACTCATGTTTATCAATTTCGGTTTCTATTTTCGCAGTTATAGAACAGCCTTCAGAAAAAGGGGCATAACTTTTTGGTCGTAGATCTGATGGAAGCGATTCTGGAATTTTTGGAAAGCTTACGAAATTCCCTATAGTTTGCATATAAATTTTGTCTTCGGCAAGTTTTTGAAGAGAGAGAAAAACGCATTTGAATATTTGGGTCTGGTGCTGATTTTGGTGGAATTTTGTGTACGAGATTTCTTGACCAGCCTCCATTGCAAGGACGATAACTTTTTACTCGTAACTCGGATTTAAGCGATTATTGAATTTCTGGAATCCACATGAAATTTTCTTCATTTTGGAATATGATTTTATACCAGGGAGGTCTGTATTGAGGGAGATAATCGTGTTTGAAGTTGAATAATTCTTGCTAAAAATGGGTAAGATGAGGACAAGTGTAAGATGTTGTTAAGGAGTGAAATGTTGGTATTAGAAAGAATGCGACGGTATCGGAGAAATGCAGTGAAATGCAACTTATGTTGAATAGGGATGACTAGAGTAGAGGTAGCTTTTGTGATGGTAATGTTAAGAGAAAAACAAATTCAAGAGAGGAATTGGTATCATGCTTGTAAAGAAACCAACTTGGGTCAGGGAGAATTAAAAAGGGTTTTTTTTATGGTAACTAGATATGAAAATGATAGTATTGAGATTTGCGATTCGGAATGAGATTCAAATGTGAAAATATATGGGTCCTTGATGTAGAGAGATTTGGAAGAAAAACCAAATATTTATGGATGTCGTTAAAGTCTTCTATGTGGATAGAGACTTCAAATGGAATGAGATAATTTGTGATGCGTTGGGTATTATAGCATGTCCTAAGTTGGAGATACCTAACGATTGTGCGATGCCAAGCGAGTATGAGAGAGACTTGTCTTGCTAGTTTGGCAGTGTGTGAAGTAAATAGGCGTCCTATCGGGAAGCTAGTCGTTTCCCATTGATTTAAGAGAGTCAGAGGCTAAATGTGAAGCTTGTGGGGTTGATAGGTGATCAGAGTGTGCAGTTGAAGCGTAATGTGTATCATGTGAATACGACTTATTGGAGTTAAGGATCAAGCATCAGAAGCTTACGAGAATGATGCACACCATTGGACATTCTAGAATGAAAGTGATATGATAAAAGTTTTCGTGTTACTACCATGTCAGTAGAAGTATTGAGGTATATGTTCGTTTGAGGAATCGCAATATTATGGAATTAATGTGGTAAGACAGAATTATCGGTGTTATAGGTTATGTTGATGTTCTTATGACGGTGTTGATGGCAATGGTAACGACATGGTTGTGTTCCGGCCTAAGAGTGAATGAAATTCTAAAGTGATGAGACAAGGAGTGAAATGGATTTGTACGTTCATAACTCAGGAGTATTACATCTTGTTGGTCGTTATGGTTAATGATGTGGAATTTGGATTAGTGGAATGCGAGTGGTTGTTGAAGTGAGGGTTCTAATTGAAAGAAGTGAGTTTTCTTGGACTGTAATTTCTAGTGTTGAGATTGTTGTAAACTCTTCTAAGGATAGCGTGGTGTTGCGGTGAGGAATTCTGAAGTCCGTGATTGTGGTTCGAAGTTTCGTGGTTTAGATGGTTACTATCAAAGAATCATTGGGGATTTTTCTAAGTGCGGTTACCATTAACTTGGTGAACGCGCAAAAGGCCGAGCTTATGTGTGAGGCGTGGCATGTGAAGAGAATTTGTGTGATTAAAGAAGTTGACTACTGCTTCGGTATTGATTTTGATTAATTAGAATGTGTTTCATCTGGTGCATTGTGATACGTTTAAGATGGGCCTTAGAAGTGTTATTACTTATGAGTCGAGACTACTGGAAACCAATAAAGGAAATAATCCTACGCATGATTAGAAACCAACAACTGTAATGTTAGTGATGAGATTTAGAGGTATTATTTGTTTGACTTGAGTAATTAAAGACTATGATTTAGAGTTGAATTGAGATTGGTTGATCAAATGGCGTTGGTTAACCAAGGAATTAGTAGTGGAATCTCGAGTTGATGTGAAAGGTGCATGATATTCGGAAACAAAACGTGTGTTTCAGAACCTAAGAAGAATATTTTTAGGAAGGAAGTTACTGGATTTGGTTATGCATGTTTGACTTGCCAGAAGTCCAAGATTGAACATCAGAAGCCTTCAGGTATGATGCAGCCGTTGAATGTTCCCGAATGGAAATGGGATAGCAATTCCATGGATTTTATGACTGGGTTACCGAAGACTGCAAGAGGTAATGACTCGATATGGGTGATTGTGGATAGGTTAACTAAGTCGGCGCATTTCTTGCCGATGAGAATTAATCATTCTATGCAGAAGTTAGCTGAGATTTATATTGATGGAATTGTGAAGTTGCATGGAATACCTTCGAGTATTGTGTCGGATAGAGATCTGCGGTTTACGTCGAGGTTTTGGAAGAGTTTACAGGATGCTTTGGGTACTAAGTTGAGGATGAGTTCTGCTTATCACCCGCATACGGATGGTCAGACGGAAAGAACAATCTAATCTTTAGAAGATTTGCTGAGGGCTTGTGTGCTGGATCAAGGAGGATATTGGGATAGTCACTTGTCGTTGATTGAGTTTACATACAACAACAGTTTTCACGCTAGTATTGGGATGGCTCCATATGAGGCGTTGTATGGTAGACGTTGTCGAACTCCATTGTGTTGGTATGAGTCGGGAGAAAGTTCTGTACTTGGACCTGAGATTGTTCAAGAGACAACGGAGAAGATTAAAATGATTCGGGATAAAATGAAGACGTTGCAGAGTCGTCAGAAAAGTTACCATGATAAGAGAAGAAAAGCACTTGAATTCCAAGAGGGAGACCACGTGTTCTTAAGAGTTACTCCGATGACTGGTGCAGGACGAGCTTTGAAGTCTAGAAAGCTCACTCCGCGCTTTGTTGGTCCGTATCAGATTATGCAGAGGATAGGAGAGGTTGCCTATCGGGTGGCTTTACCACAGTCACTTGCGAATTTGCATGAGGTGTTTCATGTGTCACAGTTGAGGAAGTATATTCTGGATCCGTCGCATGTGATTCAAATGGATGATGTTCAGGTGAGAGATAACATGACAATAGAAGCTTTGCCTGTGAGGATTGATGGTCGAGAATTGAAGCAACTGCGAGGTAAAGAGATTGCTTTAGTGAAAGTATTGTGGGGCGGACCAGCTGGTGATAGTTGGACTTGGGAGCATGAAGATCAGATGAAAGAGACGTATCCGACTCTGTTTACTTCAGGTAATTTTTTAGGACGAAAATTCTTAAAGTAGGGGAGAGTTGTAACGACCTGAAAATTTAAATTAATCATTTATTTATTTGTTTAATTAATTTAGAAGGAATTAAGAGGTTTTTGGTAATTTGGAGAATTAGGGATTAAAAGAGTATTTTTAAATAATTTTAATAAAGTGAATAATCATGTATTATTTATATTATTACTATTATTAAAAATAATAAGAAAAAGGCAAGGTGGTCATAAAGGAAAAGGAGTAAGGGTAGAGTTGGAAGTTCATAAACTGGGATAATGTAACTAAAGAAGAAAGATCGATCAATTTTCTAACGGATCGTATTTTGTGAAGAACGCTGAAGAAGAGAAGAGGAGGAAAAAACCTAGGGTTTTGAAGGATTGCTAGGAGAATCTTGGAGAAAGAAGGAAAAAGCTTCGGATTACTCTAAGGTATGGGGAGATTTCATAATTTCTTATAGTTCTTTAGGACATGGTGATGAATAGATTAGGTATTCATGAATTGTGTATAATTGTGGTGAATGTTGATGTAGAATGAATGATTTGATGAGAATATGATGAAATTGAGTAGTATGCGTTGATATATGTGCATTATGTGAGCCTTTTGATCGAATTTTCGTGGGGGATAGCTGATTTTTGGGGTAATCGAAGTCAAAATCGCAAAAAATCACTTTTCGGGAAAAGTTGGGTTTTGTCGCACCCTGACACGGGCCGTGTCACACAACACGGGTACCCGTGTCAGCTTTCTGGTTGGGCATGTGAAAATTTTTATTAACAGATTGCCTGACACGGGCTGTGTCACAGGACATGGACGGCCGTGTCAGACTACTGTTCCTGTATAATTTTTTTGGGTTTTTGTGAATTTTATCTCAGACTTTCTGACACGGGCCGTGTCACAGGACACGGGTGACCGTGTCAGGTTGCTGTCCTGCTACACTTTTGTTGTTTTGGAATCGTGTCTCAGGTTTTCTGACACGGGCCGTGTCACAGGACACGGGCCGTGTCACAGGACACGGGCCGTGTCACAGGACACGGGCGGCCGTGTCAGACTACTGTTTGTTTTGTTTTTGTTGTTTCTTGAGGTTTCTTGATGTTTTCTCGTATTGATTCCTTGTGGTCGAGTTGTTGCTGATATATGGATGATAAAACATGAATTTAGGATGAATGTTGCTGAAAAATGAAATGAATGATGCACATGTTTATATTTGGATGAAATGAGGAGAATTAGCATCATTGTATTTCATGGCATTTTATTATGTTGAGGCTTCGGCTTATTGGTAGCTTCAATCCCATTGTGCGGATTGAAGTGATATGTTGTTATGTTGTGCTCCTTTGTGGAGGGTTGATGGCCAGTGTCCATCATATCGAGAAATCGGTACCACATGCATTCCTTGCATTTCATTATATTTGACATTGCATTTTATGAGGTATTTTTGATTGTGTTGCGAAGGATTTGATGATGATACGATGTTGTTGTTACTTATTCTGTTTATTTTCCAAGTCTTTATATTACTATAATGAATTATGGTTTCTCACCCTGCCTGCTTGGAAATGTTGCCTCTTATGTGGGTAACTTGCAGATAACCAAGAGTAGATTCGCGATGATGGAGGATGTAGCCTTGAAGTGTGTCGTTATCGCTGTTTAGTTTAGAGGTGTCCTGCTCTGTGTCATGTAACATCGGGTTGGGATTTGTTGTGAACCTCGCGTTCTTTTGTTTTATGTTGAATTTTTACATTCTTGGTGATGATTTGATTTGGATACATTTAGTATGAAGTATTTTATTGAATTGACATAAAAAGTTGATTTCCGCTGCGTAGTTGTTGATTTTATTATTAAGAATGGGTAACCCGCGTTACGGGACAGGAAAATGATTATTAATTGATATTTTGAATATAGGTGGCACCTTTCATGTTGATTTTACTCTGATAATATGAAATCATTTCCTAAAATTGTATGTGGGGTAGAAGGGTGTTACATTAGTGGTATCAGAGCAGGTCGGTCTGTCCGGCCAGGTTGTCTATGTTGTTTATTCCTTAGTACGTGACATGTGTGTGAACACTGTCGGTACTTGTTTGTTTTTTAACCGTTGGCTCCCGGTGTTGGTTTGGAACAAGTGGGGGAGAAGTTTTCTTCCCGGAGATGTTTCTAGTGTGAGGAGTTGACTCAAGGTGATATTAAGGGTAAGAGTACAAGTGTTGTTGGAGTTGTAATGTCGCGAATCGACGAGAGTACAGATCCACGAATTCTTAGTTGCCTGTCAAGTTTGAGATTCCTGGAGGGAGAACAAGCCGGTATGGTTGATGTTACTTCTCGGAGGATAGAGAGTACTGTGACGAATAGTGATATGCAAGCGAAGTATAATTGCGATTTGCCTCTAAAGTGTAGATTAGAGTTGGAGACAGTGGAGAAATGGTGTTTTACCGGATAAACGAGGAAGATGACTCTTAGAGAGTGAAGCTTATATGAGTGTATGTGTATGATGACGGTTTTATAAAATGTGGGGAGATTAATGACGGCAAGTTAAGGAGATGATTGAAAATAAGGATCTACTCCAAAAAACAAATTGACGATTGGATGGATCAGCTGATAGGCTAGTATGTTTTCAGTATAATTGGATTGATGTCGGATTATTTTCGGAATTGGATGAAAAACAAGAATAGTTGGAGGATCTTAGAAGCAAGAGAGAGAGGTAGAACTCATGTTTATCAATTTCGGTTTCTATTTTCGCAGTTATAGAACAGCCTTCAGAAAAAGGGGCATAACTCTTTGCTCGTAGATCCGATGGAAGCGATTCTGGAATTTTTGGAAAGCTTACGAAATTCCCTACAGTTTACATATAAATTTTGTCTTCAGCATGTGTTTGAAGAGAGAGAAAAATGCATTTGAATATTTGGGTCTGGTGCTGATTTTGGTGGAAATTTGTGTACGAGATTTCTTGACCAACCTCCATTGCAAGAACGATAACTTTTTACTCGTAACTCGGATTTAAGCGATTATTGAATTTCTGGAATCCACATGAAATTTTCTTCATTTTGGAATATGATTTTATACCAGGGAGGTCTGTATTGAGGGAGATAATCGTGTTTGAAGTTGAACGATTCTTGCTAAAAATGGGTAAGATGAGGACAAGTGTAAGATGTTGTTAAGGAGTGAAATGTTGGTATTAGAAAGAATGCGACGGTATCGGAGAAATGCAGTGAAATGCAACTTATGTTGAATGGGGATGACTAGAGTAGAGGTAGCTTTTGTGATGGTAATGTTAAGAGAAAAACAAATTCAAGAGAGGAATTGGTATCATGCTTGTAAAGAAACCAACTTGGGTCAGGGAGAATTAAAAAGGGTTTTTTTTATGGTAACTAGATATGAAAATGATAGTATTGAGATTTGCGATTCGGAATGAGATTCAAATGTGAAAATATATGGGTCCTTGATGTAGAGAGATTTGGAAGAAAAACCAAATATTTATGGATGTCGTTAAAGTCTTCTATGTGGATAGAGACTTCAAATGGAATGAGATAATTTGTGATGCGTTGGGTATTATAGCATGTCCTAAGTTGGAGATACCTAACGATTGTGCGATGCCAAGCGAGTATGAGAGAGACTTGTCTTGCTAGTTTGGCAGTGTGTGAAGTAAATAGGCGTCCTATCGGGAAGCTAGTCGTTTCCCATTGATTTAAGAGAGTCAGAGGCTAAATGTGAAGCTTGTGGGGTTGATAGGTGATCAGAGTGTGCAGCTGAAGCGTAATGTGTATCATGTGAATACGACTTATTGGAGTTAAGGATCAAGCATCAGAAGCTTGCGAGAATGATGCACATCATTGGACATTCTAGAATGAAAGTGATATGAGAAAAGTTTTCGTGTTACTACCATGTCGGTAGAAGTATTGAGGTATATGTTCGTTTGAGGAATCGCAATATTATGGAATTAATGTGGTAAGACAGAATTATCGGTGTTATAGGTTATGTTGATGTTCTTATGATGGTGTTGATGGCAATGGTAACGACATGGTTGTGTTCCGGCCTAAGAGTGAATGAAATTCTATAGTGATGAGACAAGGGGTGAAATGAATTTGTACGTTCATAACTCAGGAGTATTACATCTTGTGGGTCGTTATGGTTAACGATGTGGAATTTGGATTAGTGGAATGCGAGTGGTTGTTGAAGTGAGGGTTCTAATTGAAAGAAGTGAGTTTTCTTGGACTGTAATTTCTAGTGTTGAGATTGTTGTAAACTCTTCTAAGGATAGCGTGGTGTTGCGGTGAGGAATTCTGAAGTCCGTGATTGAGGTTCGAAGTTTCGTGGTTTAGATGGTTACTATCAAAGAATCATTGGGGATTTATCTAAGTGCGGTTACCATTAACTTGGTGAACGCGCATAGGCCGAGCTTATGTGTGAGACGTGGCATGTGAAGAGAATTCGTGTGATTAAAGAAGTTGACTACTGCTTCGGTATTGATTTTGATTAATTAGAATGTGTTTCATCTGGTGCATTGTGATACGTTTAAGATGGGCCTTAGAAGTGTTATTACTTATGAGTCGAGACTACTGGAAACCAATAGAGGAAATAATCCTACGCATGATTAGGAACCAACAACTGTAATGTTAGTGATGAGATTTAGAGGTATTATTTGTTTGACTTGAGTTATTAAAGACTATAATTTAGAGTTGAATTGAGATTGGTTGATCAAATGGCATTGGTTAACCAAGGAATTAGTAGTGGAATCTCGAGTTGATGTGAAAGGTGCATGATATTCGGAAACAAAGCGTGTGTTTCAGAACCTAAGAAGAATATTTTTAGGAAGGAAGTTACTGGATTTGGTTATGCATGTTTGACTTGCCAGAAGTCCAAGATTGAACATCAGAAGCCTTCAGGTATGATGCAGCCGTTGAATGTTCCCGAATGGAAATGGGATAGCAATTCCATGGATTTTATGACTGGGTTACCGAAGACTGCAAGAGGTAATGACTCGATATGGGTGATTGTGGATAGGTTAACTAAGTCGGCGCATTTCTTGCCGATGAGAATTAATCATTCTATGTAGAAGTTAGCTGAGATTTATATTGATGGAATTGTGAAGTTACATGGAATACCTTCGAGTATTGTGTCGGATAGAGATCTGCGATTTACGTCGAGGTTTTGGAAGAGTTTACAGGATGCTTTGGGTACTAAGTTGAGGATGAGTTCTGCTTATCACCCGCATACGGATGGTCAGACGGAAAGAATAATCCAATCTTTAGAAGATTTGCTGAGGGCTTGTGTGCTGGATCAAGGAGGATCTTGGGATAGTCACTTGTCGTTGATTGAGTTTACATACAACAACAGTTTTCACGCTAGTATTGGGATGGCTCCATATGAGGCGTTGTATGGTAGACGTTGTCGAACTCCATTGTGTTGGTATGAGTCGGGAGAGAGTTATGTACTTGGACCTGAGATTGTTCAAGAGACAACGGAGAAGATTAAAATGATTCGGGATAAAATGAAGACGTCGCAGAGTCGTCAGAAGAGTTACCATGATAAGAGAAGAAAAGCACTTGAATTCCAAGAGGGAGACCACATGTTCTTAAGAGTTACTCCGATGACTGGTGCGGGACAAGCTTTGAAGTCGAGAAAGCTCACTCCGCGCTTTGTTGGTCCGTATCAGATTATGCAGAGGATAGGAGAGGTTGCCTATCGGGTGGCTTTACCACCGTCACTTGCGAATTTGCATGAGGTGTTTCATGTGTCGCAGTTAAGGAAGTATATTCTGGATCCGTCGCATGTGATTCAAATGGATGATGTTCAGGTGAGAGATAACCTGACAGTAGAAGCTTTGTCTGTGAGGATTGATGGTCGAGAATTGAAGCAACTGCGAGGTAAAGTGATTGATTTAGTGAAAGTATTGTGGGGCGGACCAACTGGTGATAGTTGGACTTGGGAGCGTGAAGATCAGATGAAAGAGTCGTATCCGACTCTGTTTACTTCAGGTAATTTTTTAGGACGAAAATTCTTAAAGTAGGGGAGAGTTGTAACGACCTGAAAATCTAAATTAATCATTTATTTATTTATTTATTTAATTTAGAAGGAATTAAGAGGTTTTTGGTAATTTGGAAAATTAGGGATTAAAAGAGTATTTTTAAATAATTTTAATAAAGTGAATAATCTTGTATTATTTAGATTATTACTATTATTAAAAATAATAAGAAAAGGGCAAGGTGGTCATAAAGGAAAAGGAGTAAGGGTAGAGTTGGAAGTTCATAAACTGGGATAATGTAACTAAAGAAGAAAGATCGATCAATTTTCTAACGGATCGTATTTTGTGAAGAACGCTGAAGAAGAGAAGAGGAGGAGAAAACCTAGGGGTTTGAAGGATTGCTAGGAGAATCTTGGAGAAAGAAGGAAAAAGCTTCGGATTACTCTAAGGTATGGGGAGATTTCATAATTTCTTATAGTTCTTTAGGACATGGTGATGAATAGATTAGGTATTCATGAATTGTGTATAATTGTGGTGAATGTTGATGTAGAATGAATGATTTGATTAGAATATGATGAAATTGAGTGGTATGCGTTGATATATGTGTATTATGTGAGCCTTTTGATCGAATTTTCGTGGGGGAAAACTGATTTTTGGGGTAATCGAAGTCAAAAACGCAGAAAATCACTTTTCGGGAAAAGTTGGGTTTTGTCGCACCCTGACACGGGCCGTGTCACACAACACAGGCACCCGTGTCAGCTTTCTGGTTGGGCGTGTGAAAACTTATATTAACAGGTTGCCTGACACGGGTCGTGTCACAAGACACGGGCAGCCGTGTCAGACTACTATTCCTGTATAATTTTTTTTGGGTTTTTGTGAATTTTGTCTCAGACTTTCTTACACGGGCCGTGTCACAGGACACGGGTGACTGTGTCAGGTTGCTGTCCTGCTACACTTTTGTTGTTTTGGAATCGTGTCTCAGGTTTTCTGACACGGGCCGTGTCACAGGACACGGGCGGCCGTGTCAAACTACTGTTTGTTTTGTTTTTACTGTTTCTTGAGGTTTCTTGATGTTTTCTCGTATTGATTCCTTGTGGTCGAGTTGTTGCTGATATATGGATGATAAAACATGAATTTAGGATGAATGTTGCTGAAAAATGAAATGAATGATGCACATGTTGATATTTGGATGAAATGAGGAGAATTAGCATCATTGCATTTCATGGCATTTTATTATCTTGGGGCTTCGGCCTATTGGTAGCTTCAATCCCATTGTGCGGATTGAAGTGATATGTTGTTATGTTGTGCTCCCTTATGGAGGGTTGATGGCCAGTGTCCATCAAATGGAGAAATCGGTACCACATGCATTCCTTGCATTTTATTATATTTGACATTGCATTTTATGAGGTATTTGTGATTGTGTTGCGAAGGATTTGATGATGATACGATGTTGTTGTTACTTATTCTGTTTATTTTCCAAGTCTTTATATTACTATAATGAATTATGGTTTCTCACCCTGCCTGCTTGGAAATGTTGCCTCTTATGTGGGTAACTTGCAGATAACCAAGAGTAGATTCGCGATGATGGAGGATGTAGCCTTGAAGTGTGTCGTTATCGCTGTTTAGTTTAGAGGTGTCCTGCTCTGTGTCATGTAACATCGGGTTGGGATTTGTTGTGAACCTCGCGTTCTTTTGTTTTATGTTGAATTTTTACATTGTTGGTGATGGTTTGATTTGGATACATTTAGTATGAAGTATTTTATTGAATTGACATAAAAAGTTGATTTCCACTGCGTAGTTGTTGATTTTATTATTAGGAATGGGTAACCCGCGTTATGGGACAGGAAAATGATTATTAATTGATATTTTGAATATAGGTGGCACCTTTCATGTTGATTTTACTCTGATAATATGAAATCTTTTCCTAAAATTGTATGTGGGGTAGAAGGGTGTTACATTCTACAGGAACCTCTTGTTAGTATTTGTGTTATGTTATGTTTGCTTGCTAAGGGAAAAGTGCTAAGGTAAAGACCTAGGGTATGTACAAAGTATGCTCACCAAGACATCGTATCTCTTGCCTACGTATCCTGATGGGAATAATATCAGAGCATTCGTAGTTCCCCTCACTACGAGGTAAAAGGGTGTAAAAGAAAAGGTGGAAAAAAGAAAAGGTGGTTCGCTAGGATCTCGTAATCCTATGCCTACGTATTCTCAAGATGAACTTGAGAAATCAGAGCGTCCGTAGTTCCCCTCAACGGGGGTGAGGAACTCTTAACTGTGGTCAAGGCACCTACGTGGAGTGCGGCGACTCCAAACCTAAGGATAGGTAAAATGGGGAAAGAAATGTCCGCGGCGGAACACCTAAATAGAGCATGACGATTCTAAACCTAAGGTCAGGTTAAAAGGGAAGGTAAGTCTCGATCGCGCGGCAGCGTGAGATAACACACATCATTTAAAAAAAAATGATGATCACATTGCTAACACACACCGCTATTATTGACGCGCATACACACTACATGCGACACTATTTACCATAAACTTGATATCACTACATCAGTTCACTACATGCTTCACTTTTGACTATTGAAATACATAACATCTATAATCTATCTATTAAAATCTTACTTTCTTAATTAACAAATATATCCTTCTGTTAAACACTTCCTTAAACTTAATTAGAAGGGTATTATGGACTAATTATCTTCTTAATGCAATATTAGAGGTTTGACATTTATTATTGCTAATGTGTCATTACAAGGAATTTTTTCACGCTAAAAATCTGTTCATTTGAAAAAAAGAATACCTAGAGCCAGCCTTGGACATTGGAAAAGGTTTTGGGAGTTTGACGACCACAATAATTTTGAATTAATTTTATACTAAAAGTCACTTCAATTTTCCAGATTTTGAATTGATTAACACAACCAACAATGCATTAATTATCTCCAAAACCCCATCATTCCCTCTCTCTCTCTCTTTCACACGGTTTCAAACCTTTCTTCTCCTCCATATTTCTTTTTTATCTTTCTATCTAACCTCCTTCTCACAAACTCATAAAAAAGTCCTTCTTTCTCTCCCAAAAATCAAATTCGCCTCTCTCTCTTTGTTAATATAACAAAGCAAAGAAATAATTTTTTCTCTCTCTGAAAAAACGCAACAATATTGGTGGTTGAAGATTTTTCTGGTAAAGAGAAAGGAGATAGATTCGTAAAGAGAAAGAGGGGATAGATTCGCAAAAATTGTACCTTCAATCTCTCATGATGGCGGCGACGTCGTGGTGACCGCGAATATCTTTTCTGCTGAAACGGTACTACGTGGTGATGAAGTTATTTTGCGGTTGCACAATTTAGTTGTCATCAGAGGTTGTGGTGATGAAGTTATTTTGCGGTTGCACAATTTAGTTATTTTTGCGTGTTCCTCAGGATTTTTCATATGATGACGTTCTCTTTTTTCCTCAGTAGAAGTAAAATGTGAAGGTTGATTCAGATATGAAGTTGTTCTTTTATATGAAAAAAGGAAAAGGAGGTTTGGTTTTTACTGTTTTAAAAAAAATGTTTCTTCCTCCTTCTTAATGATTTCGTTTTATGTTCTGCTTCAGATTGTGTTATTAATGGTGGTGTATGTTGGTTTGCGCAGGTTGTGTTGGAATGGATGATGGCTGAAGATTGTTTTTTGTTTGAGGTGGTTGAAAAAAATTGTATCAGAACAACATGTTACTACATTTTTTTTTAGTTTTATTCTCCTAAAAACTTCTTCATCTAAATTTCTCTCCTTTTTCATTTTAGGGTTTCCTCAGGCCTACAATTCGATAATTTCCTGCAACGGAATGCATAAAGAAGCAACAACTTTTGAACCTGTAATGAAAGCAAAAACTAACCAGATCTTTGGTCTCCCTGTAAGTTTAACTTGACAATTTTCTTATGAAAATATTGATTTTTAATGTAGTGGTTTTTATTTTATGTTTTATTTATTTTTTAGGGTGCATACACAAGAGTTTGAGTTTGTTCAAGTAAACATGTTGTTAAAGGGGTTGATTCTGTTGTTTGTGTGACACTGAGAAGTTTTTGTATTAGGGAAAGGGAGACTGATCCTTCCAACAATGAATACATATTTAGAAGAAGTTGCTTTGCTTCTGGACAACTATATAAATTTAAAGGAGTTTTTAAAATTTTTTGTCTGTACTTAAGAAAGTTCCAATTTCAATTTTCATATATTGGATATTAAATTATATTTTTATATTGATGATTTATTATTTTATGCAAACAAACTTCACTAAAATCATATAATAATAAAACACAATTTAATTTAGGAAGTATTAAATTTATCCTAAAATAAAAAACAATATTAAATTGAAAATGATGTCATAGGTAGTATTAGATTAAACAAATAATAATTTGAAAATAGTTAATATTATAGTAAAAATGGAAAAATGTGTTATTTTAAAATAAATTTATTTTATCATTTTTAAATATGAGTAGAGATTTTTCATATTGTGAATTAATCATATTCATTGAATTGCAAAAACATTTAATTTTTTATTATAAGTATCTTAAAAATCATATAAAATATAATTTATGATTAATTGATAAAATAATTATGTTTTATGATTATAAGTATCTTAAAAATCATATAAATTATGATTTATGATTATAAATATAAATAACAATTTATGATTTATTCCAAAAAGATAAAATAAATTTATTTTATAATAAGTATTCCAAAATGATAACCACAAATCTATAATTTATGGTTTTGAAATAAGTATTTTTAAATTAATTTATTTTACCTTATTTACCATTATCTCATTAATACATGTTCAATTGACATAGGAAAGTATTTCCTCCGTCATTTATATAAAAGATATTTCACCTTTCTAAATTAATTGAATAATTAATGCTTATTTAATGCTTTTTTATTTTATTGAATGATTCAATATAATCCCTTAAACTAGCGGGATACCCGTGCGAGCTGTATTCACACGCTACGTTGCGAAAATCACTTGTCAATCCTGTAAATTTTTTTCAGATTCTAAATATTTTACAGCGTAACCAATTTAATAGGTTAATAGATCTAACAACAATAATACGTATAAATTACAAAATACAAAATTCAGTACACATGGTACTTCATCGATGCACCAAAAATAATTTCCTGATAGAATTTTTCATTCCTACAATAGCATGAGTAAATATATTAAACTTAATTTAATGTATGAAAAATAAAATTCAAATGATCAGTTTACAGCTGGTATCTTATAGATTTTAATATATGAACATTAAAACGATCAGTCTACAACTGGTATGTCATAGATACGTTCACGTCTACCCGTGGATTATACCTGCAATTCCAATAATTACCAAAACTCAATTGAAAACTCAATTGAATTCAGACGAGGAAATTCTAAAACTACAACTATGAATAAAATCATGTTTTCAATTCAAATAATATCCGTGCTATCACACGGGTCCCGTCCGTATTCACACGCTACATTGCGAAATATCACTTGCCAAACCTACAAACTTTTTTTAGTAACCAACTTAATGGGTTGATAAATCCAACAACAATATTTAAATCAACATGTAGACTTTTTCCAGTTTAAAAAAATTATATTAACTTATTTCCGTATATTAAATTATTTACATCAACATATAGACTTTTTCCCATTTATAAGCGTATTGAACCTGTGTGACGACTTATAAAGCAATTTTTAATTTATTCATGTTAAAAACAATTGTTTTAATAATTCAATTTTTCTCCTTTATAAAAATATTTGTAACTTATTCTCATTTATTCAAATAATTGTATAAATAGTTGAATTTATTATGTTTATAAAATTATGGGTTAAATAAGTATTAGGTCCCTGAAAATAATCCAACATTCAAGTTTGGTCCCTATAAATATTTTCTTCAAGGTTTGGTCCTTCTAATGTTTTCCGTTTCCAACTGTAGTCCCTCCCGTTAGTTTTCACTAACGGAGGATGACATGGCGTGCCATGTGTGCTAACATTTCTTGCCAACTGTGTATAATTTCTTTGACCAGTCAGGGACCAAACTTGAATGTTGGGTTATTTTCAGGGACCTAATACTTATTTAACCCTTTATTCTACTTTCCTCTTTGATTTATATGTTTGAGCACCATACCAAACAATGCTTGAAGTTATGGTCATTGAGTCTCGATGCCGCTACTTGTTGTTACGAAACAGAGTCGAATTCATCGAACCAATGCGTTGTTGATGTTGAATGATGAGAGCTACTGCTGAGTTGTTATTCGTGTGCGAGTTGTTGTTGTAGCAGTGAGTGATGCAGATGGTGATGATGGTTTTGTTGGAAGCTTTCGTCATCGCGGTGTGTATTGGACGGTGGATTTGTGAAGGGTTTGAAGGAGTTCAGATGGTGATGATGTTTTTTTTTACCATATGAGGCCAAAAGTTAAATCAATAATTCACGGATCAGTTTTATTTGTACAGTTGCATCAAAAGCTCATTTATGCCCTACTTTTACTTCCCACATACCAAACTGATGTATATTATCCACTTACCAAATGATGCGACTTTATGAAAATAGTTTTAATTTTAGTGAGGTCATTATACAGTCAAAATAACAAGTCGACAGCCATATCCCTTTGCTATGAAATGGAATTGGATACATGACTCAAATGATGCCATAATGCTACAAAACATACCCAATGATAGACCATTGAACTATAAATTTCTCTTAATGGTGATCTCACATGTTGGTAGGGTTTATGGATAGTAGGATTTCGTCGTTTTTACCATTCCTGGACCAATAGCTTCGGTTTATTGTCTTGCCAAACTAGCATGATTATATGCCAAATAAAATGTGCTTTTTTTCCTTCTCTGCTAAAGTGAGAATTTCTTTTTTTAATTGCTATGTTGTGCTTATTTTTCTCATTGGTACTCGTATACTTGTTTGCTTTTATCGGGATGCTATTTCTATTGCACGGGCGGAAGAGGCAGCTGCTCGGAAGTTAACAGAAGCCGCTTTTAATCGCGGTAGTGCAGATAACATTACTTGCATTGTGGTACGATTCAATCATGAAAAAAGACACCCAGCTAATCCTGATAAAGCAGATCCAGCTAGCAGTCAGCATGCATGATGAGTAGACAAAGGAAAAACACACAAACATGTGTTTGGTTTATTAAGGGAAGGGAACAACACGCACTGAAGTCTGCGCATGCATGATGGATGACTTGTGCATGTCAAACAACTGATGATTTGTTTATTCATCTGTTTTGTAATGTAAGTTACTCTTGGATCGTGGTCATTGATGGATTTATGCTCTTTTTAAAACTGATTACGGTGTTTGCTATAAATAAGTTTGCTGCTTGTAGAGGCTTCAGGTTTGTGATGTTAGTATCGAAATAAAGTCTAAAAGAAGATAATCCTTTCTCATTTGATTTGTTCATGAGAATTAATTTATTCTATAGAAGATAATCAATTCTCACGAAGGTGCAGTTAAGGTAGATTTTATGTGCCTGCGCGCGCTTAGGCGTGTATTGGCGAGCAAAGTGCCTGATTGACCAATGAGGTATTGCCAGATGGAGGGCGAAGCGCGTAGTCTTTCTAACTGTTTCCGTGATATCCGGGGAGGCAGTTGGTCGCGTGAGCTATTCTGCGCGTGAAGGGGACACGCCCAACGGCTATATTGTGCTTATTGGGTATGTTCGCTAATTATGATGGATTGGGCCTGGCCCTTAAGGGCAGGAAGCCTTGCCCGGTCCAGAACAGGAGCCCCCCAAGTCGTTGCTTTGTTGGATAGTAATGACTTTAGATAGCTGTGACTTCGACCGTACTGTCGGGGAAGTGGTTGCTCGCGTAGAATGTTCCACTCGTGCCCCGAACAGATGTGGTCGTCAGCTACCAGCGCGAAATGTCGATCAGGGTTTGCAGCGTCCTCGGAGAAATGGGAGTTTTTGGCGAGCATCTCTACACGGATGTGTTCACTTTGACGAAGAGACGTGCTCGTGGGGGCCAAGGGCTAGTGTATTTTCTGCGCGGAACCAAGCGAAGAGTTTTTGTGACATGTGGTGAGCATTTATGGCCTTTGTCAGCCCTAGGGGCGTATAGGCTATGATGACCTTCACGATTCCCCACGATCAAATGGTTATAAAAAGGTGGGGGGAGGTTTCATTTTCATAATTTCACAAGTTTTTCCACTCTTTGCTCTCGTTTGCTCTGCAATTAGTCTTCGCCGGAGCTTCTTTTCGCCACCGTCAACTTCTTCTTTTACTTGTAAGTTCGTTCTTCCCTTTCTGCATATTTTTATAGGTTTTCTGGTTGAAGTTCGTATTTTCCGGTTGAACTTCATGTGTTCTTTGATGAACGCATGAATTCCAGGAAATTTTGTGAAGAACATGATGAATTTTAGGAATTTCTAGAATTTTGTAGAAATTGTTAGCGTAGATCCTTGTAGAATCTGGTTAGGTGTAGAATTTAGTTTGTAGTCGGGCACTAGGCCTGTTCGGAGTTTTGGCGTGATTTTGGGACGAACATGTGTCCTCGTATGTGCATCTGCGAGTTTTGGTCGCGAAGACCTTTCCTAGCTATCGGTAGGTAATTTATACGAGCGCGTGGTTATCCTCGGATTCGTTAACGCCCTTTCACTTGATTAGTGGTGGAAGGGTGGATTTGATCGCGGATGTCGAATTCACTTCTCTTCCTCTGTTTTTCAGGTGAAAATGGCTGAACCCCGCGATGAAGTTATGCCCGACGTGCAGGAAGTACAAGAGGGGCCCAGTGTGTCCGCCGATTACTCGAAAATCAAGGTCGCAGGAGGGGACCTCGACTGGCTTGGACATGAACCTTTGTCTTTTCGATCAACCTTCTCCGCCGAGGAGATATGGGACTTCGACTTGTTGGAAAGACGCGACGAGGACGCTCCACGGGCATGGAAAGCCTTTCGTCCCGGGGAGTACGATAGAATATGTTCCTCGTACCCGGGACTTCGCTTTCCTATGTATGAATTTGCGTTTACGGAGGCCAAGATGCGTCTCCTTTTCACTGACTTCCAATCCTCTCTGTTCACCCATTTGACCTTGTGCCCGTCCCAGCTTCACCCAAACGCCTTGGCTTTTATAAGGGCTTTTGAGTTAGTGTGTCGTTATCTCAATATCGGGGTGACCACGGATTTCTTCTTCTGCCTCTTCCAAATTCAGCGGAGCACGGTGGGGTCGAAACAGAGTTGGGTATCGTTTAAGCAACATAGTAGGCTGTTCTGGCCGTATTCTGATTCGATACGCAATTTCAAGGACAGGTTTCTGATCGTGAAGCCTATAACCGAAGAAGCGAAGAGGAGCATCTCGACCATTGAGAGGGTGATGGTGGATGGTCGGGAAAGGGATGGTGTGGTCTCCATCTTTCCTTTGGAATGGGTCTACACCCATTTTAAACGCCGAACAGATCAGTTCCTGGTGAAGCATGAGCAGCTTTGCCCGGCGGATAAGGAGTCATAGAGGATCCTTCATGCTTACGTGGAGAGCTTTACTCCGGCCTCACTGATCGGAGGGGATCAGGAGGAGATCGTCGCGGCCTTCGTGTAGGACAAGAGTAGCTGCTCGTAGGAGAGGAAAAAGGGGTGGAGGTACCTGCAAGGTACTCCGATGCCAAAGTAAGTGTTTGGTCAAAAGAAAGGGGGAAAGCAAGTAAGAGAAGTCAAGTATATGATTTGTGTTACCTGCCCCTCTCGAGCGAGGGGTTTTTATAGGGAGATTGTTGGCGAGCAAAGTGCCTGATCGACCAATGAGGTATTGCCAGATGGAGGGCGAAGCGCGTGGTCTTTCTAACTGTTTTCGTGATATCCGGGGAGGCAGCTGGTCGCGTGAGCTATTCTGCGCGTGAAGGGGACACGTCCAACGGCTATATTGTGCCCAACGACTATATTGTGCCCAACGGCTATATTGTGCTTATTGGGTCTGTTCGCTAATTATGATGGATTGGGCCTGGCCCTTAAGGGCAGGAAGCCTTGCCCGGTCCAGAACAGGAGCCCCCCAAGTCGTTGCTCTGTTGGAGAGTAATGACTTTAGATAGCTGTGACTTCGACCGTACTGTCGGGGAAGTGGTTGCTCGCGTAGAATGTTCCACTCGTGCCCCGACCAGATGTGGTCGTCAGCTACCAGCGCGAAATGTCGATCGGGGTTTGCAGCGTCCTCGGAGAAATGGGAGTTTTTGGCAAGCATCTCTGCACGGATGTGTTCACTTTGACGAAGAGACTTGCTCGTGGGGGCCAAGGGCTAGTGTATTTTCTGCGCGGAACCAGGCAAAGAGTTTTTGTGACACGTGGTGAGCATTTATGACCTTTGTCAGCCCTAGGGGCGTATAGGCTATGATGACCTTCACGATTCCGCACGATCAAATGGTTATAAAAAGGTGGGGGGAGGTTTCATTTTCATAATTTCACAAGTTTTTCCACTCTTTGCTCTCGTTTTCTCTACAATTAGTCTTCGCCGGAGCTTCTCTTCGCCACCGTCAACTTCTTCTTTTACTTGTAAGTTCGTTCTTCCCTTTCTGCATATTTTTATAGGTTTTTCAGTTGAAGTTCATATTTTCCGGTTGAACTTCATGTGTTCTTTGATGAACGCATGAATTCCAGGAAATTTTGTGAAGAACATGATGAATTTTAGGAATTTCTAGAATTTTGTAGAAATTGTTAGCGTAGATCCTTGTAGAATCTGGTTAGGTGTAGAATTTAGTTTGTAGTCAGGCACTAGGCCTGTTCGGAGTTTTGGCGTGATTTTGGGACGAACATGTGTCCTCGTATGTGCATCTGTGAGTTCTGGTCGCGGAGACCTTTCCTAGCTATCGGTAGGTAATTTATACGAGCGCGTGGTTGTCCTCGGATTTGTTAACGCCCTTTCACTTGATTAGTGGTGGAAGGGTGGATTTGATCGCAGATGTCGAATTCATTTCTCTTCCTCTGCTTTTCAGGTGAAAATGGCTGAACCCCGCGATGAAGTTATGCCCGACGTGCAGGAAGTACAAGAGGGGCCCAGTGTGTCCGCCGATTACTCGAAAATCAAGGACGCATGAGGGGACCTCGACTAGCTTGGACACGAACCTTTGTCTTTTCGATCAACCTTCTCCACCGAGGAGATACGGGACTTCGACTTGTTGGAAAGACGTGACGAGGACGCTCCACGGGCATGGAAAGCCTTTCGTCCCGGGGAGTACCATAGAATGTGTTCCTCGTACTCGAGACTTCGCTTTCCTATGTATGAATTTGCGTTTACGGAGGCCAAGATGCGTCTCCCTTTCACTGACTTCCAATCCTCTCTGTTCACCCATTTTCCCTTGTGCCCGTCCCAGCTTCACCCAAATGCCTTGGCTTTTATAAGGGCTCTTGAGTTAGTGTGTCGTTATCTCAATATCGGGGCGACCACGGATCTCTTCTTCTGCCTCTTCCAAATTCAGCGGAGCACGGCGGGGTCGAAACAGAGTTGGGTATCGTTTAAGCAACAGAGTAGGCTGTTCTGGCCGTATTCTGATTCGATACGCAATTTCAAGGACAGGTTTCTGATCGTGAAGCCTATAACCGAAGAGGCGAAGAGGAGCATCTCGACCATTGAGAGGGTGATGGTGGATGGTCGGGAAAGGGATGGTGTGGTCTCCATCTTTCCTTTGGAATAGGTCTACACCCATTTTAAACGCCGAACAGATCAGTTCCTGGTGAAGCATGAGCAGCTTTACCCGACGGATAAGGAGTCGTACAGGATCCTCCATGCTTACGTGGAGAGCTTTACTCCGGCCTTCGTCGTCGATCGGGACGGGAATCAGTTAGTTGGAGAGGATGGACCTGTCCGAGCAGCTAGATATATTAATGTCAAAGCTCTCCATGAGTGTGATAACGACGACGATGCTATGACTTTGTTTGGTATGCTCCACTGTTTGGTTTTGTTTCTTTAAATTCTTTTGATTCTGACTTGATGTGTGTGTTCGCAGGTATGATGGCTGACATGCGGGAGCGTATGATGAGGTCACAGGCTGCGAAGGTTCATAAGAAGGCGACCACCGGTACCAAGGCCGGGGCGCCTAAGCAGACAGTGATGGAGAGTTTTGCTGCTGGATCTACCCCCATCCCTGAGAGAGCCTCGACGCCGCTGACCCCGGAGGGTTCTCTTAGGAGGAAGAGGGATGCTGCGGGGACTCCTGTGGCCGCTGGTCCTGGGGGGTCCGGTGCCGGTCATTTCGTTCTGCCTGCCTGCTACACACGCCGAGACTTGTTCGTTGAAGGGGATTCCATAGAGGTCCATGATTCTGAGGCCACGACTATTTTGAACGCCAACTCCAAGGTGAGGAGAAAACAGTTGTGCCAGGATGCGGCGGGCATGTTCAGGGTCCTTGAAGCTGCCCTTGTCCTCGCCGACGATGAAGCCGCTACTCGGGCGAACCTCGTGACTTCCCAGAATAGAATAGCCGAGCTGGAGGCAGAAAACAACAAGTTGTTCAACGATTTAAAACAATTCGAAGGTCACGAGGAGGCCAAGGTGCTGCTCCAGACGGAGGTGACCCAGCTGAAGTTAGCTGCGCTCAAGGTAGACGAGGAGAGGAAGAGACTGCAGGACAGGATGGCTGAGTTGGAAGGCTTGACTTCAGCTGCCCAGGATGAAAATGATGACGAGCAGTCTCTAAAGTCGCGAACCGACTTGATCGGGAGGATCAGGATCCTTAGCGAAGATAACCTGAAAGCAGCTGAGTTCGGCTTCAATGCGGCTAAAGAGCAGATGGTGGCCCTCAACTCTGATGTGCAGCTCACGACGGATGGAATGGGTTTGTTCAACAGAGTGGTGGACGGTCAAGTTATCCCAGCCGAAGAGGAGAGTGAAGTTGCAGAGTAGGACTTGGTTGTTTTTAGCATGTTTTGTGGGTCTGCGTGCCCTTATCAATTTGTATTTATCGTTTTGTATGGGCGTTGCCCCTCTTTGTATTTATGACATTGTCCGGTCGTGGCCGGTACTTTAATATACTTGGGTTTTGTGGATGTTTTATTATGGACTTTGCTCTTTTTGTTTATGTGTGTGCGTGTGTCCCCGGCTAGGCGTAAAACCTACCGAGGAGGGCGAAGTGGTTCCGCCCATGATGAGGCTAGGACTTCGTTTGAGGTACTAATCTCATAGGCTTGGACTGTTCCCATCACGAGCTGGGTGTCCTGCCTGAATGGTGCGACAACGGTGGAGCTCGGTTGAGGTATCCCCGTTGTGCGCAGGATCTGCTCGTCCAATGAGCAGAAGCTGGCCGGCGTTGTAATGCGTGTCGCGCTTCACCAGGGCACGATACGATGGTCGCGCAGATCTCCTCGTTTTGGGGTGACTATGTCGGCGACTTGTCTATCCTCGTGGTTAAGGACTTAGCTATAGTACTGCTTGAGCTTTTCAGCATTCCATGGTCGAGCAAGTTGTTTTTCGTCCAGTGTTTCCAAGTAATATGCTCCCGTGCCCGTTTTGGACTTGACCCTATAGGGTCCTTCCCAGTTCACCGCCAGTTTCCCTTCGCGAGAATCCATCTGGTTTCTGCGCAGGACCAGACTGCCTACGGGGAAGTCGCGCTTTATGACTCCGGCGTCATGTCGCATTGTTATTTGTTGCTTCAATGTGGCCTCGCGGAGGGCAGCCCCTGATCTTATTTCTTCGACCAGATCGAGTTCCTCGCGTAGAGCCTCATCGTTCATCTCTTCGTCGAGGGGAGCTTCTGTCCTTCTGGAGGGCTCCCTTATCTCCACCGGTATTACCGCCTCTGTTCCATACGCTAGTCGGAAAGGGGGTTCCCCGGTGGTGGAGTGAGGTGTTGTCCTGTACACCCAGAGGACGCTGTGGAGCTCCTCGACCCATCTTTTCTTGGCCTCGCCTAGTCTTCGTTTTAATCCGCGTAAGATCACTCTGTTCGCGGCCTCCGCTTGCCCGTTGGTTTGTGGATGCTCGACAGAAGTAAAGTGTTGTTTCGTTCACAATTTGGCGACGAAGTCTTGGAATTTTCTGTCCGTGAACTGGGTTCCGTTGTCGGTCACGAGGGCCTAGGGTACCCCGAATCTGGCGAGGACGTTTCTTTTGTAGAAATGCAGTATGTTGAAGGCTGTGATCTTGGCGAGCGCTTCGGCTTCAATCCATTTTGTGAAATAGTCGACGACCACGATTAGAAATTTATTTTGATAGGATCCCATTGTAAAGGGGCCTAGGATGTCCATCCCCCACCAGGCGAAGGGCCACGGCGAGGAGAGGGTCTTCAACTCGTTGGGTGGTGCCAAATGCATGTCCCCATGGCGCTGGCAACGGTCGCATTTTTGCACATGTTCTTTGGCGTCGTGCTGCATGGTCGGCCAGTAATATCCTGCGCGCAGAGCCTTTCGAGCCAGGGATCTTCCTCCTAAGTGTTGTGCGTTGATGCCCTCATGGATTTCTTGTAAGATTTCGGGGACCTGGGCCTCGTCGACACATTTTAATAGGGGAATGGAAAACCCTCGTCGATATAACTTGCCCTCGACTAGTACGTACGAGCAGGCTCGTCGTTTAGTTACACTGGCCTCCTTACTGTCTTCGGGAAGTTCCCCTTTGGTGAGGTAATTGTATACCGGGGTCATCCAACAATGGGGGTCTCCGACGACGTTAACATCTACCAGGTCAGGCTTTGTAATGCTCGGGTTAGCCAGTGTTTCTTGTATGACAGATTTGTTTCCACCTTTTTTTTCTGGTGCTGGCTAATTTAGAGAGGATGTCTGCTCGGATATTCTGTTCGCGCGGGACGTGCTGAACTTCCCATGCTTCGAACTCCGTCAATTTTTCTTTCACCGTGGTCAAGTATTCGGCTAGTTGGTCGTTCTTTCCCTGGTACTCTCCTCGTACTTGGGATGCCACAAGCTGGGAATCAGTGCAGATTTTAATTTTCCTCGCGCCGACGTCTTTAGCCAGTCGTAATCCTGCGAGGAAGGCTTCATATTCGGCTTGATTGTTGGATGTTTTGAAGGAGAGGATCAGGGATACTTCGATCAGGGTCCCTTCCTTGTTTTCGAGTATAATCCCTGCTCCGCTGCCCGCGGGGCTTGACGCGCGGTCCACCTAAATGATCCATTCTTGTGTTTCTGCCGGGGGGAATGATTCCGGAGTCATTTCTGCCACGAAGTCGGTCAGGACCTGCGCCTTGAGGGCTTTCCTTCCTTCGTAGTGAATGTCGAACTCGGCCAGTTCAAGGGACCATTTTAGCATCCTGCCCGCCATGTCTGGCCGGCTTAGCAGTTGCCTAATTGGCTGGTCGGTCCTGACGACGATAGTGTGCGCCAGGAAGTAATATTTGAGTCTCTTCGCGGCGATTATGAGAGTAAGGGCCACCCGTTCTATTTACGTGTATCTGACTTCGGGTCCCTGTAGGGCTTTACTGGTGAAATAGATGGGTTTCTGCCCGTCGGTAGTCTCGCGAATAAGTGTTGCGCTTATTGCTTCGTTGGCCACGGAGAGATACAGGTATATGGTTTCCCCGCGGTCTGGTCGGGACAACACTGGTGGTTCAGACATAGCTTGTTTGAAATGGGCAAGAGCCTGCTCGCACTCGTCCGTCCACTCGAAATTCGCCTCTTTCCTGAGTAACTTGAAAAAAGGCAGGACGTGCTGGGCGGACTTGCTTACGAAGCGTGCAAGGGATGCGAGCATCCCGTTGAGAGATTGTATCGCCTTCTTCGACCGCGGCGTGGGGAATTCCACGAGTGCTCAGCATTTGTCTGGGTTTACTTCTATTCCTCTTTCGGTGAGGTAAAATACGAGGAATTTTCCTGCTCGCACGCCGAAGGTGCATTTTTCTGGATTAAAACGCATTTTACATTTTCGAGCTTGGTCGAACACCTTGCGCAAGTGGGTGGTATGGTCGGATTCCTCTTGGGATTTCACGATCATATCATCCATGTATACTTCGAGCATGTCACCGATTTCTGATCGGAAGACCTTGTTCATCATGCGTTGGTACGTGGCCCCGACATTCTTTAGTCCAAAGGGCATTACGTTATAGTAATAATTCCCCGAGGAGGTCATGAATGTCGTGTATCTCTTGTCCTCGTCGGCCATTGGGATTTGGTTGTATCCCGAATAAGCGTCCATGAAGGACAAGAGCTTGAAACCTATGGAATTATCTACGAGTTTATCTATGCTCGGCAGTGGATAAGCGTCTTTCGGGAAAGCCCGATTGAGATCGGTGTAGTCAATGCACATGCGCCACTTTCCATTATTTTTCTTTACAAGTACAATATTTGAGAGCCAGGTCGTATACCTGGCCTCGGAAATAAATTTTGCCTCTAAGAGGTCTTGTACAAGCTTTTCGGCAGCCTGTGCCTTCTCTTCGGATTGTTTCCTTCTTCGTTGGGCAATGGCGCGGGCAGCTGGATTAATTGTGAGGTTGTGACATGCAGTTTCTGGATCAAGGCTGGGCATATCCGCTGCACTCCATGCGAACAGGTCAGCGTTGTCGTCGAGGCACTTCTTCAACTCCTTCTTTACCTCTTCGGGAAGACCAACGCCTATCCTCACCCCCTGCTGGGGTTGTTGCTGAAAGTGATGATCTCGAATTCCCCATCTGGAACTGGTCGCAGTAGTGTAGGAGATGGGGAACTCGTCACTCCTAACTTTCCATCTTCGTCCCGATCTTCGTTTCCTTCTTCAGCAAGCCTGCTGTCGAGGTCAATGGTGTGCACGGGAAGCGTGGGCTTTTTCTCTGGCTGGCCCTCTTCGGCTGGAACCTCGTCCTCTTTGGTGCGCTTTGTCGATTTTGTTGTTGTCGCGATCTGGTTCTGCCCTTTTGTTGCGGCCTCGAAGCATCTGTGAGCAGCCTCAATGTCACCATGCAGAGTTGCGATGTGTCCTTTCTCAGTGTAGTACTTGAGCTTGAGGTGGACCGTCGAGGGGACATCAACGAGTTCGGCGAGAGCTGGTCTGCCGAGAATGCACTGATAGAGCGACGAGCAATCAATGACTAAGAACTGCGTTTTGATTGTCCGGGATGCCTCCTCTTCGCCAAACGTGACCGGTATCTCCACGTAACCCCAAGGTTGGGTCGTTGTTCCGTTGAGTCCTTGGAGATCAGATCCCACGTACGGGGAGAGATTAGACTTATTCAGTTTCAGTGCGTGGAACAGGCTGGAGTACATGATGTCCACGGAGCTGCCCTGGTCGACCAGGATTCTCCGCACATCGGTAGATGATAATTTGGCCCTGATCAGCAGAGGAATGTGGGAGTTCGGAGATCCTCCGGGGAGTTCTTCTTTGTAGAATGTGATCGGCTGTGAACGCCCTTTACCCTTGCCAATCGTATACAACTGATCGGGGCTGCTGTCTATCAGCTGTTCAAACTTTCTCTGGATGGATCCTATCGTGAATTCATGGTACCCCCCACATGAGATGACCATGGCCGCAGGAAAGGCTTCCCAGGTGCTATGTATGGATGCCTAGGAAGTCGGATCGATGTGGTCAGGAATGAAGAAGTCCTCTGGTCGGCTGATGGACATTGCGACCTGTGGGGGAGGACTAGAGGGGGCTGATTCTACTTCTTTCTTCGAATCAGACGTGTCTCATCGGGAGGACTCTCCCTTCTTCACGTATTGCTTCAGGTGACCCTCTTTGATGAGGATCTCAATAGCGTCCTTAAGGTGCACACAATCCTCTGTCACGTGCCCGTGACTACGGTGGAAACGATAGTATTTGCTTTTGTCGACGTTTCCTTTGGATGTGGTTGGTTTAGGGAACCTGACACCCCCTTGTTTGAATTCGGTGTTGATGCAGTCGGAGAGAATACGCTCGCATGAGGTTGTGAGCACAGTGTATTCATTAAATCGGCCAGCTGGCCCTTTGCCCTCACGGGGACGCTCCTCCCGCCGCTTTTCTTTCCCCTTGCGGGATGGTTGCTCCTCCCTTTTGGGTGCCCGGGGTACTTCACGGTCTCTTGCGTCCCGGGCACGGTATGCGGCTTCCTTCTCCTCGTAGCGGATGTAATCTTTGGCCATGTGAAGAAGCTCTGTCAGTGTTCGAGGAGCTTCGATCCCGACAGCTTTGCGGAAGTTGCTTTTTGGTCGGAGTCCTTTCTCGAGGAGGTACTTCTTCATGTGATCGGAAGTTCTGACTTCCACTGCCTCTTTATTAAATCTCTCGATGTAATCCCACAGAGGTTCTTCCCTGCCTTGTATGATCGCTTCCAACGTTGCCTCTGTTTTTGGGTGTCGTCGGGAGGCTGTGAAGTGGCGGGTGAATTGGCCTTTGAGCTCGCGCCAGGAGGAGATGGATCCTCGAGGGAGTCTTTTGAACCATGTCATCGCACCCTTCCTCAGGGTGATGGGAAATATTTTGCACCTGATGGCTCCGGAGACACCATGGTATTGGAGCATAGCTTCGATGTTCTCCAGGTACTCGTGAGGACCTGACGTGCCATCGTATGTAGCCAGTGTGGGAGATTTCTCTAACCCGCGGGGGATCCGGGTGTCCACAATGTTTCTCGTGAACGGGCCTCGAGCTTCGTCGTCACTGCTAGAGCTGTGAGAAAGTGACGGAGAATGACTGTGGTCGCGGCTTTGACTGCGGCGAGGAGAGTGTCTGCGGATACGCTTATGCTCGTACTTGTCCGAATGTCGGTGTCTTTTGGAAACAGGGGAGTGCCTGGTTTTCCTCGGAGAACGACGATGTCGGCGGTCAAGATCGGGTGTTGGGATTCCTGATTTTGGACGCTCTTTAACCGGGGAAGGACTATCACGTCTCCGCTTTGAGTGAACTCGCGGAGGCGGGGAGAGGTTCAGTGTCTCCGAGGTGTGATGTTCCTGAAGGGCGTGCTCGAGGGCACTGATTTTTTCTCCCTGCTGGAGGATGAAACGATTGGAGTTGTTCAAAGAGGTGATGAGCGCCGCGGTGGTCGGATCTGCGCCTTGAGGAACCGGAATGGGTTCGAAGGAAAGTTTTGCGGCTTGCACTCGTGGTCTTTGCTCGTCAGGCTTCGGGGAAGGAAGCCCACCGTTGCGCTGGACGTTTTCGGACGGGATGTGGCCGACGACAGCATCGTTGTCGGTAGTGTCCGCGGAGGTCACAGGTTCTTGGCGGATGTCACTCTTGATGAAAGCCATGATGATCTGGGGTTTTGGAGAGAGATGAAAGCTTTGGTCTTTTGGGTGAAAAGATGAGGGATCTTGATTCAAAAAAAGATGGGGAAGCGAAGTTTCCCACAGACGGCGCCACTGATCGGAGGGGACCAGGAGGAGATCGTCGCGGCCTTCGTGTAGGACAAGAGTAGCTGCTCGTAAGAGAGGAAAAAGGGGTGGAGGTACCTGCAAGGTACTCCAATGCCAAAGTAAGTGTTTGGTCAAAAGAAAGGGGGAAAGCAAGTAAGAGAAGTCAAGTATATGATTTGTGTTACCTGCCCCTCTCGAGCGAGAGGTTTTTATAGGGAGATTGTTGGCGAGCAAAGTGCCTGATCGACCAATGAGGTATAGCCAGATGGAGGGCGAAGCGCGTGGTCTTTCTAACTGTTTCCGTGATATCCGGGGAGGCAGTTGGTCGCGTGAGCTATTCTGTGCGTGAAGGGGACACGCCCAACGGCTATATTATGCCCAACGGCTATATTGTGCTTATTGGGCATGTTCGCTAATTATGATGGATTGGGCCTGGCCCTTAAGGGCAGGAAGCCTTGCCTGGTCCAGAACAGATGCTTAACAACCTTCTATTTTTCTAACTATGTTTTTCTATACGTGGTTGTGTAGTTGAACTTTTCACGAACATATGCTACCAACACTGACCCTAGTATTGATTGGTCTTGTTTAACCAGTTCCTTGATACTACAACAATTATGTTTGAGCCAAGCTAGCGATAATCTTGTGAAAGTGCAACTGATGTATATGTATGATTTCCGTTCAGAACTATGATCTCTCATAGTTTGCTGTTTTTATTATAGGCCTTTTCTTCAGTTTATTTATGTTATTTATATGGAGATTTGTAAGCTATAACATTTTGTATAACGATCAAAATATATCATATATGCAGATTTTGAAGCATGGGTGGAGAATAGAATAAAGGGTTAAATAAGTATTAGGTCCCTGAAAATAACCCAACATTCAAGTTTGGTCCCTGACTGGTCAATGAAATAAAACACAGTTGGCAAGGAATGGTTACACATATGGCACGCCAGGTCATCTTCCGTTAATGAAGAAAATATTTATAGGGACCAAACTTGAATGTTGGGTTATTTTTTCAGGGACCTAATACTTATTTAACCCTAAAATTATTTGTAACTTATTCTCGTTTATAAAAACAATTGTAACTTATTCAGTTTATAAAAATGATTGTATCAATACATTTTTATCTTTTATCATTAATTTTTTATGATTACCATTTATCATTAAATTTTCATAACTACCATTTAACATTTTTTTTATCATGATTACAATTATAAAGTTAATTTGAAAAGATTCTGATAAGTTTTAGTTTTTATTTTTTTTTGAAATAAAGATAACTTTATTCAACCAAAGAAGAGAAAATACAAGGTCGCTAAAAGCACACCCACCACACAAATCCACTAAACAACTAATCTATAAGTAGATTAGCTACATGTTTCCTGATTCTAGTATGCATCCAACCTCTATTGACAAGGGTGGCAATAACTATTTCTCTTATCTTTCTATTATTCACACTATCACCAAATATTTTCTTGTTCCTATACTTCCATATCTCATAAACCATTTCTGCCGCAACACTACGAATAAGACACGCCCTCCATCCCTTGCCTTTTCCAACCTTGGTGAACCATCTTAACTCATCTTTCCAACCACCAGGTTTGTGTACTATTCCAAGCCAATCAAGAATTCCCTGCCAGCACTTCTTAAATTGAATACAATAAAAAAATAGATGATCCATCATTTCAGTCTGGCTGCAAAATTCACATCTATCATCAGTAACAAAGGAAAACTTCTTTAACCTATCTTTAGTTGCAAGCCTACAATGACATGCCAACCAAAATATGAACAAAGCCCTTGGTCTAGCAATAGAGCTGTGGAACAGATGATGCCAACCAACCTCTTGATTCTCATGCATCAAGTAACCATAGGTTTTACTAATTTAGTTTTTTTTTATAAGTTTAAAAATAATTATATAAATACGTAGATTTTTTTCCCGTTTATAAGTGGCTTGAATCCGTGTGAGAATTTATAAAAATATTTTTAACTTATTCTTGTTATAAACAATTGTATTAATATTTTAATTTTTTTCCTTTATAAAAATAAAATAGTGTGTAGTGTAGATTTAATAGAATACACTGTAAATAGAAAATGTACTCACGTATTCCACTGTAAAAATATTTGCAACTTATTCCCGTTTATAAAAATATTTATAACTTATTATTGTTTATAAAAAATAATTTTATTAACATGTAAACTTTTTTCGTTTATAAGCGCTTTGAACTCGTGTGTCCATTTATAAAAATAATTGTATTAATAGTTGAATTTTCCCGTTTATAGAATTATTTGTAACTTATTTCCGTTTATAAAAAAAATTATAACTTATTCCCATTTATAAAAATAATTGTACCAATAGTTGAATTTTTCTCTATATAAAAATAATTGTATCAATAGTTAAAAACATTACATAATAATTATAACTTATTCCCATTTATAAAAATAATTGTACCAATAGTTGAATTTTTATGTATATAAAAATAATTGTATCAATAGTTGAATTTTTCAATAGTTGATTTATTATTTTAATGTCTAGTTAATTTGATTAAAGTAAAATAAATATCCTAACTAATTTAAATAATGTATATATATATATATATATAGGGACGGGATCATTTGACACCGGTGTCAAAATATTAACTTTGACACTAAATCCTAACCGTTTATTATTATTAATTTAAAGGTTAAGATATATTTACTTAAAACTAACACATGAGTTTTTTAAGGGGATTTATCTTAGCCATTGAATGAATAATAATAAAGGGGTAGGATTTGGTGTCAAAGTTAATATTTTGACATCGGTGTCAAATGATCCCCTCCCATATATATATATATATATATAAATGATTTTAAAATAAATTTAAAGATGTACTCACTAAATGTTAATGTATTAAATATTTAAGATGTACTCACTAAATTTTAATGGAATATAAAATTGTATTAATATGTAATTACGGAGAAACTTACGTTTTGATAAAATTAATTAATAAAATATAATTAAAAACAATCAATATCTTTAATTAATGGAATATAATTAAATGAAATCAATTGAATATCAATAATAAATAGTAAAATTAAATCGAATATTTCTTTTTTGAATAATTAAATTATTTGCATTCTTTGAAGTTTACAATTATTATACAATCTTTAGATTTTATAGCAAAGTAACAATATTCGATTTTTTAACTAATTAGTCAATAAAAACGATTTTCAAATAATTAATCAATAAAAATATTTAGAAACTTTTTTTAATATAACATATAAAAATTTAATTATAAAAAAATATTATCAAATAAAATAAAGCAAGTGTTAAAATTTATATAGAAAAGCGAAAAAACAAAAATCTCTTTGTTATAAGTATATCGAATAATTATAAATAGGTAAATAAAAAAAATAATTTAACATTTATTAGTGTAGATATCAGTAGGTAAATAAAAAATTGCGAGGAAGAGAAAAAAAAAACCATAAATAAAAACAACATTTAATTTTCTATGGTCATTGAATCTTTCAAGATCATTTTTTACTATTATATATTACCTCTGTCCCTAAATATAAGACCACGTTGAGTAAAACACGGGAATTAAGAAAATTGGTTAGAATATTAAATATATTGACTATTTTGTATAATTTTACCGGTTTATCCTTAGGAGAGAGAAATAGTTAATGTGTATGTAATTGTATTTATTACATAGTGTAGAAAAAAAATGTAATATAATTAGGGGTATGTTTGGAAAATAATAATTAATGCACTTTGAAAATTAAGGAGAGTCTTATAAAAAGGGACAAGAAAAAAACTCAAAAGTGTCTTATAATTAGGGACGGAGGTAGTATTTATTATTGATAATATCAAATCCTATCAAAATATAATATTGAAACAATATTATAATTTTTTATTTAAATACAAATATTAATTATTAATAATGATTAGATACATTAAACAAAAAAAGACATATTTTAAAAATGAGAAAAAAGGAAATGCACTGACAGTGTAAAATTTTTTACACTGTCAACCAATGAGAGACATGCATCAGAATAAATCTCAGTTTTATTTTTAAAATACTAAAATGACATGGCATATATAAAAGTTTTAATTGGTTGCATGTGCAAAACTGTCTTACACTGACAGTGCACTACCATTAAGCCCTTTAAAAATAAATATTTCTAACAATTTTTAAGAATAAATGCTAATATTTTCGTATAAAATATTATAAAAACTAAATTTTAAAAATAAGTTTTTTCATTTCTCTCTTTAATAATTATAAAGTTATTAATTACTATATTTATTTCTATAATGCATAAATTTAGTTATATTAACGTATTTTTAATCGATAAGTATAATTTTAATGTTATTTATTTATAATAAATATAATATTAAAATAGTATTATTTAATATTAAAAGTTATTCTAATTTATTATTAAAAATAATTGTATAATATTACAATTTATTTCAAATTTAAAATTACATTAAAAATAAAATACATTAATAGTATATTTATTACAATTAATTAAATTTAAAGATTAAAATAGAAATTGGAAAAAAATGATTAAGGAAGATCAAGGTAATTTCCAAAATATAGGATTAATTGTAAAAAAAATTAATTATTATAATAATCATAAGTAAATTTATTAATTAATTTAAAAATTTTGAAAATAAAATAATAATTTGATTTAAATTATTATAAATAAAATGTAACAATAAAAGTTACTATAAGTAAAAATTGTGAGGAAGAGAAAAAAAATCATAAATAAAAACATCTCAAGTGCATTTAATTTTCTATGACCATTAATCCTTTATAAGAAAACATGAGAAAATAAATTGATAATTATACTTTATGTTATTTTTCTTTTACCAGTATATATTTTTTAAATATTTCAAATCTAAACGTGTCTATTAATTTTTATTTATTTATTTAGAATCAATATAAAGTCATACCATTTTTTTAAATTATTCAAATTTTTTATATATTTACCTTAGTATATTTTTTTACAAAATAGTATTTGAATTTTTAAATTATTAATTTTTAATTTATTATAAAATGGTTTTTAGTTCTAAATTTTAAAATCAAAATAGCATTCTTTAATATTAAAATTTATTTCAATTTATTATTAAAAATAATATAAAATTATTACAATTTATTATAAATCTAAAATTACATGAAAAATAAAACACATTAATAGTACATTTATTACAATTAATTAGATTTAAAGATTAAAATAAATATTGGAAATGAAGAAAATTGATTTGCCAAGTTAACTACTTTCTGTTCACATTTCTTTGTTATCAACTGAGATGCAGATATTATAACTCGTCGCCCGAGTGCGAGACTTTTCTTCCATCTACATCCAGCAAATCCATTTCATGTCAGTATTAATAGTTCAAACACTCTCAGTATGACTAAACTTGTTACATTTTTTTACTCCAACACTAACGTATAGTTCAAACTCATATTCATTATTCACTAATTCAAACAGCTCTTAATCAAACATTTCATATGCTAATAAGATAACGTTCACCGGCCATTAACTATCTAAACACATGGCAACTCAATCATGCTTCGAAGTCGAATTCAGAAGCAAGCAATAACTTAGTCCCATGACAGAATTTTAACACGTATTCATAATAGAGCAAGGCATGACAGTTAACATAATTATCACAACCATTAACATTTGAACTTAACAGATTCTAACCACCATTAACTAATACAAAGGGTTTCTAATTGGAACCATACTAACTTCGATTCATTCATTAAACTACCTTCCTAACTTAACTAACTCAACTACACTAATTCTGTTCATTAAAGGTCAAGTTACTACCCATTACTCCCTAACTGTAATCCATTCTTCACTAACACATTTATCAGAAGGTTACCAGAATCAGATTTCTAACACGAACTACACAATTCCAGAGTTGCCATCATTCTTGACATCCATCTTAAACATCATAGTTTGTTAACAAAATCAGAAATAACTCTAAGCACAATGGTTGGCTCAAGTTCCTAATACACAAATTTTATTAATAAGGTCACAGTCAGTAAAAACAATAAACAGATGCATATTTGAAAAACACTAACACGAACCATTTCTTCAATCCAATCAGAGCATGTCTTCTTGGTCAGCAAATAACAATCACGATCAAAAAGCACAAAAGTAGCAGAATCAATTTCATTAATCACTCTAAGTTTGACACGGTACCTATATATTTAAGAAAGTTAATAAATTAGATAATGAATATAGTAAATACACATGAACAATATTAAAAACTCATGGAAAATAGAAACACTTTAGAAGGATTACCTTGGCACAATATTCCAAACATGTTTGCTACAATTAGGGAAAAAAAACCTTTTGGAATCTACAACAACTCCCTTATTGCAGACACATGCAGCATACCACCAGTCAGTGCCACCAACAACATGTTTGATTGTGCCTAAAACAGCACAAACCATGTCCTACACACACAATAAAGGAATACAAATTTTTGAATAATCACAAAAAGTATCACTATATTTAAAAAATAAATATACGTAACACTACATTTTGAATGTCTTTTAGCTCCTCAATTGTTTTTCGTTGACTCAAATTCAATAACTCTTCTTCTAAACTCAACTAAGAAACATCCTTTATATAACTGAATGGTTGACTGTGTGATCCAATGTTATCACTGATAAGCAAGAAATTAAAGTAATTATAATTAATGAATGAGAAAAAACCATAAAAATGGACTGAAGTAATAATTTTTAACTACTAATATGAGTTTGAAACTATTTGTCACAGGTTTTTCTGGGTTGAACAATAGATTGGTACAGTTCATTGCATTCTGCAATTGTACTCTCCCATTAGGAGTTCATAAATAAACATGTTCAATCAAGTAACTTAGTACTATATTAGCGTGTAATAAAGTTATTTATGTAAGAAAGGCTTAGATGCTACAGACATACGCAATATATTGTCCCTTTCTTGCAAAATATCATTTCTCTTATAGAAACTCCATAGGACTCCAATGCAGTCCTACTTTCATTAGCAATACTATTCATTACAGCTATATAAGCAGTCTAAAAAAATATTTTGGAAATTTACATTTCAAAAGTAAATAGAAACAAAGTAATGATTAAAAGTAATCTTAATGGAAAAAAATGATACCTTTCTAGTGTTGGTTGAAAGTAGAGAAGTGTCTATGTTATTCAACAAAATTTGAAAACAGTGTAACACTTCTTGTTGAGTTTTATCGTGATCAAAGGTAGCCAAGGTCTTCATAATTTTCACTCTCAAAAGTGAATTAGAACGATCTTCTCCGGATATAGAATCCCAACCTAATCGTTTGCACATACAGTAACTACGTCATTTTCTTGCAACAGAAGCATCCAACATTATGGGGAATTATTTGACTGAAGAATGCAACATCCTTACTCTGCAGAATACATGAGAAAGTTGATAAAATATTCCTTCAATTCATTTATCGAACCTTGAATGGCATCAAATGCAATATTTATAACGTCACAACAAACCTGTCATAAAACAGAATTACAATAGTGTCACTATAGATAGATGTTGATGTTATCAGAGAAAGTATAGTAGAGAAGATGTATAATACTTACTTCGATCAGTCTCGATATAATAACATAACAACATAAATTCAATAATCATCACAACATAATTTTAGTCTCCATAATGTCATAAGCATCACAACATAATTTCAGAATCAGGATCTCAAACCCCTCTATAATAACACACATGACTTTCAATATGACTTTTCACTGAATAAGGAAGAACCCTTGCTAAGATGCATTAGCAGGATTGGTAGAATCTAATATAACTTTTACCAAGGGTGAGAGAATGGAAGGAAAACCATAAACATACAAAGATGTGTGAAAATACAACACTACAACCATTGTATTTCTAATCGTCATCCCTTACCTTATCTGCAGGAACATAGAATACGGATAAAGTTTCAAAACTATTAAAAACGATTTAAAATGACAGTTTGTGTATGGTGGAGAGCATGGTGGCTGCCAAGTGAGTATTGAAAAACAATTCATACACATATCATTAGTTGTTTCTTTAAGTTATCCTAAAAGTCACACATATGCATATGCCATTAGATAATCCTCCATATATCTATATCAATGTCTATATCACAATCAAATCAAACTCAATAGAACATCATAAAATTTAACAAACAAACAAAAAAAATCAATATCGATAATATTAAAAAATACATATTATGTATTGTATAGAAACTAGATCACGCAATAACAAAATCACCAAATAAAATCAGAAACTTTATCACTTTAAAATCACCAACCTTGAAATCAATCCTTGTAATCCCTGAAAATTACCTCATAACAAATCTAAGAAGAAGAAAAATAGAGGAATTTTAAAGTAAAACAAATTCTAAGTAAAAAACGTACAGGAAAACTATCAGCAGGCATAAACACCTAAAGGTATTTTCAGAACAGAGAGATAGAAAACTATCCAACAAAGTAATACTTTAATCAAATTTCAATCATCAAAAATGCAAAATTCAAGAAACAACAACAACAAAGAGTAATGGAAAATAAAAAACAAATAGAAAGCAAAGTGAAAAAGAAAGAAGAAGAAGAAATTCAGCCGAGGCATTTCATCGAACACTTGGTGTGCGACGGTAAAACGACAATCCTTCCACCATTTCCCAAGCCGTAACTTAGGCATAAAATCAACAACAATAATCCATAGCACGTGAAACAACTGAACTGGAATCACAAGCTAATCAAATTCGAAAAAACTCAAAACAAATCAAAGCTGAAGCTTACCGTTAATTTTTATTCTTCAATTGTTCTTTCTTGTTCTTTGAAATACAACAATGATCTTCAACCTCAAACGCACGATGTCCACTGTCGATCACAACATCATCATGATGCGTCCTACGCCACACCTTCAAATGATCTGCATCGATCTCCTCCGCGTTATGTCGTGTGTACCGAATCCGTTGGGTCATTGACGTCCTTGACAACTTCAATAAGGTGAGCCATAGATTGATCTCAAAGTTGAAACAACCACATGAAAAACATGATGTTATCTAAATATTTAATAATATCAAACAAAGAAAAAAGTATCATATAATCAAAGCAAGTATAGATGAGACAAACGTCAATGGATGATGAAAAAGAAGAACGTATCAGTAACATGAAGACATAGTCAATGGAAAAAGGAATAGGAATGAGTAATACAAAGAATGGAATGTACGAAACTTGCAGTCATGAAGAAGATGTAAGATGGAAGATGAATCTGTGAGAGTTTGTCTTGGAATTGAAACGTGTTTGTTTGATATGAAGAGAAATTTGAAATTGTAATCGTTTCAATTGATTATCAATATGGGAAGTTGTGAAACTTTCATTTTCAAGTAATTAATTTCAATGTGTATTATGTTTTCCACGTATTTGAAGTCTAATAGACACTAAAAATAAAAGAAAAATAGTAAGAAAAAATGGTGGAGTGACACATCAGATGCATTAAATATCAAATGCATATAATTGAAGCAATGATGTAATTAGTCACTTTTAACCCTGAAAATAGAAAAATTTAAACTTTAGATCAGGAGGGTATAACTGATATTTAGTGAGGTAAGATTTTAATAGTTAGATATTAGATATATCTAAAAAATTTGAAATATTATTCCTCATAATTATTTCAACGGAATACAACTTATTATGTTATATCTACGCTACACACAATGCATTCATTAATTATTTATATGCACTCTCTCCCTCTCAATCTATTCTATCATTTTAAAACAAATTTCATTTTAAAAATAATTTTTTTATTAATAAATATTAAAAAATTATATGTTTCAAAAAAATATTAATAAGAATAATGTAATATTATTTTATTTTATTAGTAAAATTGTGATTTGTTTAAAATTGAAAGTAAGTATTAATATTTTAAGAAAAATAACATTTTGTTACTAAAAAGATTAATTGATCCATTAAAATTCAATTAAATTAAATTAATGAAAATAAACTATATGTTTTTGAATGCTATTGTTATATATATTTTTTTTTAAATTGAAATATTATTATTCCTCATAATTGTTACAGTGGAATACCGTGAGGACTTTTTTATCTACAATGTATTCTATTAAATCTACATTATAGACTTTTTTTATCTACAATGTATTCTATTAAATCTACATTATAAACTATGCACTCATTAATTATCACTAGTCACTATGCTCTCTCTCAGGTATTAGACTATATACTATTAAAATACACTATAAAATAGATATGTTTTTAAATAGAATTCAAAATCATATAAAAACTATATAAAAAGAAAAATAAAAACAAATAATGAGTAATGAATAACCGGAAACTAAATATATAAAGTGAACAATGAAATCAATAAAATTTTCTATCATTTTTAAACAAATTAATTTTAATAATAAGTTTCTCATTAATAAATATTAAAAAATTATATATTTCCATGAAATATTAATAAGAATAATAAAATATAATTTTATTTTATATGCAAAATTGTGATTTGTTTAAAATTGAAAGTAAGTATTAATTTAAGAAAAATAATATTTTGTTACTAAAAAAATATTAAAAATCATGTATTTTTATGAAATATTAATAAAAATCACGTATTTTTAAGAAATATTAATAAAAGTCATCTGATTTTTATTAATAATTCTTAAATGCACTTGAGATGTTTTTATTTATGATTTTTGTTCTCTTCCTCACAATTTTTATTTATAATAACTTTTATTGTTACATTTAATTTATAGTAATTTAAATCAATTTATTATTTTATTTATAGATTTTTAAATTAATTAATAAAGTCACTTATGATTATTCTAACATTATTTTTTTTTACATATAATCTTATATTTTGGAAATTACATTGATCTTCCGTAATCAATCTTTTTAAATTTCTATTTTAATATTTAAATTTAATTATTCGTAATAAATTTACTATTAATGTTTCAGTACAAAATTTTACTATGTCAATGAAGAATTTTTGATCATGTTTTGTAGAATTTTAAACAATGTTTATGAGATGTTCATAGCTAAATGATGTAGAAATTTATTAAATATTTTATATTTTTATTATATTAGATTATGATTATAATAAATAAAATTTGTTAAAAGTTATATTGACTATTAATTTAGTTACGTTTTGTTGAAAATTAATTTTATCATAGAGAAATTTATATAATATCTATTTTAATGATGAAATTAATACAATGATTATGAGTTAATGTTATTTATTGATTTTGAAATACAATTCTTGATACAATTGTTTTTTTAAATGAGAGTAGGTTATAAAAATAAATATTTTTATAAATGAACACATGGGTTCAAGGCATTTATAAACGAGAAAAGTCTATATGTTGATATAATTATTTTTATAAACTAGAATAAGTTACAAATATTTTTTTAAATGGACACACGGGTACAAGAAACTTATAATCGAAAAAAGTTTACATGTCTATACAATTATTTTTTATAAACAGAAATAAGTTACCATTACTTTTTATAAACAGGAATAGATTACAATTATTTTTTGACTAAAAAGAAAAATACTATTTTATATTGAAAAAAAACTTCTAAAAATTGTCTTTTAAGTTTTTTTTCTATAAAATATTTATTTTAATTAGTTAGAATATTTATTTTACTTTAATCAAATTAACTAGACATTAAAATAATAAATTCAATAGTAATCACTAATAAGTGACATTTATTTATAAACATATTTAGTTTATCATTCTAAAAACATAAGAATACAAATTATTTTGTAATTATTTAGATCGTTATTTGAAATAAAATATACTTTGAAATTATTTATATTTTTATAAAAAGGTTAATAAAACAAAACAAAATCAATGATATTTTGTAATTTTTTTAAACTTATAAAATAACTAAAACTTATCAGAATCTTTTCAAATTAATTTATAATTGTAATCATGATAAAAAAAATGTTAAATGGTAGTCATGAAAAAATTAAATGATAAAAACTAAAAATTTATTGATATAATCATTTTTATAAACTGAATAAGTTACAATTATTTTTATAAACGGAAATACATTACTAATAATTTTATAATCGTAATAAATTCAATTATTTATACAATTATTTGTATAAATGAGAATAAGTTACAAATATTTTTATAAATGGACACACGGGTTCAAGGTGCTTATAAATGGAAAAAAAAGTTACAATAATTTTATAAACGAGAATAAATTGCAATTATTTTTATAAAAGGGAATAACTTACAAATATTTTTCTAAAGGAGAAAAATTCAAGTATTAAAACAATTGTTTTTAACATGAATAAATTAAAAATTGCTTTATAAATTATCACTCAGGTTCAAGGCGCTTATAAACGGAAAAAGTCTACATGTTGATATAAATATATTTATATACGGAAATAAGTTACAATAATTTTTTTAAACGAGAAAAAATTCTACATGTAAAATTTTTAGAGACTGAAAAAAGTTTGTAGATTTGACAAGTGATATTTCGCGACGTAGCGTGTGACTACTAACGGGTAGACGTGAATGTATCTATAAGATATCAGTTGTAGACTGATCATTTTAGTGTTCATATATTAAATCTATGAGATACCAACTGTAACTGATCATTTGAATTTATTTTTTCGAATTTATTTTTTCACATATTATGTATTAAATGATATTACTATATATTTTTGAAAACCATAGGTATGGAAGTCTTAATTTTGTATTTTGTAATTTATACGTATTATTGTTGTTGGATTTATTAACCTATTAAATTGGTTACGCTGTAAAAAATTTAGAGTTTGAAAAAAGATTACAGGATTGACAAGTGATTTTTGGTAACGTAGCGTGTGAATACAGACAGGACCCGTGCGATATCACGTGTGAATATTAGGGATGGCAATGGGCAGGGTATGGGTAGGGTACTATAGTACCCGTCCCCATACCCGCAATTGAAAAAAATCCCCGTACCCGAGCCCATACCCGCTTGGGTATCAAAATTGGCACCCGTCCCCGTACCCTATGAGTATATAAGTGTCCGTACCCGTACCCGTACCCGTTACCCGCATATCTAATAAAAATAAATATATCAAGTATAAAATATCATAATATTTTAAGTTTTTAAATATATTAAAAAGTTTTTAAAAAATTTTATTGTTGAATTATGAAATAAATGATCACGTATATTAAATATGTAGTAATTTAAAATTAATGTTTTTTTTTTAATTTTATAAATATTTATTTTTATATAATAATATAAATTAAAATATATAAATATATATTGTGCGGGTATGGGGCGGGTTGGGTACTAAGGTGTCCATCCCCGCACCCATCCCCGCTTATTTAAGTGGGTAATTACCCGAGCCCGTACCCGTACCCATTTTTGCGGATTTTACCCTACCCGTTGTGGGTAATTTTCTGGGTACCCACTAGGGATGGGCCAAATTGCGATTGCCATCCCTAGAATACATATTCTTTTTTCTTAGGAATAAGTTACAATCATTTTCTATAAACGGAAATAAGTTATAAATATTTTTATAAACGGGAAAAATTCAACTATTGCTAAAATTATTTTTATAAACAAGAATAAACTATAAATATTTTTAATAAATTGACACACGGGTTCAACGCGCTTATAAACGAGAAATAGTCTACATATTGATACACAGGTAGATGTGAACGTATCTATCAGATACCATTTGTAGACCGGTCATTTTAATGCCAATCTTTTTATTTTTTATATATTAAATCTATTACATGCCAACTATAGACTGATCATTTGATTTTTATTTTTTTATACATTGAATTAAGTTTGATATATTTACTTATGCTATTGTAGGAATGAAAAATTCTATCAAGAACTTATTATTGTTACAACGATGAAGTACGATCTTCAAGTCAAATATTGTTTATTGAATGATATTACTATATATTTTCGAATACCATATGTAGGAAGTCTTAATTTTGTATTTGATAATTTATACGTAATATTGTTGTTGGATTTATTAGCATATTAAATTGGTTATGTTCTAAAAAAATTAGAATCTGAACAAAATATTGCAAGATTGATAAGTGTTTTTTACAACATAGCGTGTAAATACATACCGGACTCGTGCTATAAACTGGTCGTTTTAATGTTCATATATTATATCTATAAGAAGTTTTAATTTTGTATTTTGTAATTTATACATACTATTGTTGTTACATTTATCCACCTATTAGATTGGTTACGTTGTAAAAATTTTAAAATCTTAAAACAAAATTACAGGACTGACAAGTGATTTTCGCAACGTAGCGTGTGAATACTTACAGGACCCGTGCGATAGCACGGGTAACCCGCTAGTTTAATTGGAAAAAGAAAACCCATCTATATATAAAAGGAGAAGCAAATAAATATATGAAAACAATATTTGATACTATAAAAGGTAAAACATATAATAGTATTATGAACAAAAACAAGTTTGGAATGAAAGCAGAACATATTCTCTTAAATAGAACAAGTGAAAACTTAACAAAATAGTTAATTAAAAATATTTTTTACAAAAGTAATTTACCAAAAATAATTGACAAAAATAATTAACAAAATAAACAAAAAGAATAATTAATATAAGTATTAACAAAAATAAAAAAAATGTATTATAACTAATGAAAAATATATTTATATTATAACTAATAAAAGGTATGTAGTATAACTTAAATTAAATAGCAGTAAAAACAAAATAGAAAAAATACGTAAGCATGCTATATCTAAAACTGACACTGTGTATTGAAACCTGTATGTATATACATATTAAAAAGTATGCTTAGATAAAAGGACTTAACAACCTAAATGTATACTTAAAAAAACAATATCATTCTAACTAAGGACCAACAATAACAATGTCTTTCAAATCCAGTTTGCACCTTATTGCAGAATTTTAAAACTAAACTCAACAATATCACAACACATGACACAACAGAAAGATCACATCCTAAGGTTACCTCGGTGTTGTCTTACCGAATAGCAGCAGCAATACTCCATATGGAACAAACGAACCGTAATGCTATGAACCGCACCAGTATCGTCGTTGTCGGTTGTAAGCGGCAATGCTTTGACGATGGTGTTACACAGCGAGTGTGAGTTGTGTGTGGTTCCGTCGGTGAAAAAACGGTGGCATGTGCAGTGAAGTTATGGTGGATTGTATGGTTATGGTGGGTTGTGAATGGCGGAAAGACAGAAGCTGCGGTAATATGGTTATGTAATGGTTTATGGTAGGTGTTTTTTTGGTTTATGGCGGAGGGAGTTCGAGTGAAGATGGAAGCAACGTTGTTGTATGGATGAAGGTTGATGTTTATCTGGTAGTGCGAGTGTGGTTTAGGTGGAGAACAGGTTTGAAATAGGATGATGAAACTGGTTTATGTTGTGAAAAGTTGAAGAGAGTAGAGAGAAGAATCATGTGCAGTCGAAAAAAATGAAGGAAAAAAGTGGGTTATTTTATTATTGTATGGTTGTATGTCGTAAGTATTTTAGCATGGAGAAATAAAAAAGGTGATTTCTAATATGCGAGAGAAGTGTGTGTGCGGTAAAGTGGCTTTTGTTTTGGAGTAAAGAGAGAGTATGGCGAGTGGGTACTATGTTGTGGGTTTCTTACATTACGAAGACAACGAGAAAGGGGTCCGCGTGGTGTATGTTTCACAAAGAGTTTTTTGGTTTTGTTTTGTGTTGCAGAGGGTGTAGTAGCATGTGTAGTAGTGAGAGGGGGACATATGAAGAGGAAAAAGAATCTTTTTTTATTGTACAGGTTCTTTGCTTTGTTGGTGGGGCAGTGTAGCACAGGTGGTACAAGTAGTGGGCCAGTTCTTTCACAAAAATAAAATAAAACCAAAACAACTTTAAAAGATTTAAATAAAAGTTTTACTTAAATTAGATAGAAAACAAAAAAAATCAAATGTAAAAAAAAGGAGGGAAATGATAAATGAATAAATGAATTATTTAATAATCTAAAAATATAAAAATCTGAAATAATGACAAAGAATAATTAACTAAAATAAAAATAAAACGTAAAAAACGATTAAAAACGATAAATCGGTCCGACATCAAAGTGCTCAGAAAAATAAAATGAATACACAAAAATGATCAGCGTGAAATATACGTATCGGAAAAATACAGTGTTCGGTCAAATTTCAAAATAACTTTTACTCGCTAAAAAGGCTTGAACGGTCCAGAAATGCGACCGCAAAGTAGTCGAAAAATTTAAATGAGCACGCCAGGCTAAACTACGTGAAACGTAGATTAATATCACCGATGTCTGCAGGCTCGACTTTAAAATTCTCCGTCCACTGATTTTTCGCACTATTGACTTTTATTTGACCGATTCGGCTGTAAATTCCAGCAAATTTATTTTGGCCGATAAATTGGGTATCACGCGAGATGAAATGCGATATGCTATGCAAACAATGCGAAACGAAAAAATGCAGAATCTTAGGGTAAAAAATTAGGGTGTGACAGTTGGTCTGTTCGTACCACTATCGTATGGGTCAGGAAGTAATGCCTTAGTCTCTTCGCTGCGATGATGAGGGCGAGGGCGACCTTCTCGATTTACTGGTACCTGAGCTCTGTCCCTTGCAAAGCCTTGCTTGTGAAATATATGGGTTTCTGCCCGTCGGCAGTTTCACGAATGAGAGCGGCGTTAACGGCTTCGCCCGTGACGGAGAGACACGGGTACAATGTCTCCCCGTTATCGGGTTGTGACAGAATATGGGGTTCAGACAAGGCTCGCTTGAGGTGGATCAGAGCCTGCTCTCATTCCTCTGTCCATTCGAATGTTGCTTTTTTTCGCAGAAGTTTAAAGAAGGGCAGAGTGTGCTGGGCAGACTTGGCCACAAAGCAAGAAAGTGAAGCGAGCATCCCGTTGAGGGATTATATGGATTTCTTTGACCTTGGCGTGGGTGTCATGCCCCAAAATTTACCCTCAGATACTCTGATCCCTGTCATATCATCTTAGGTAAATCATTCATTGCTTAACTAACCAATTTATCAGCCTTTGCTTGTTGTGTTTCACTTGGGAATCAGGGTTTGCTTCAAGAGACTTCAAGGGTCGGTAAATCAGGGTTTTGGTTAGGTCATCCACCATTTAAGCTCCTAAGTCGTGGGACTGGAGATTTTTTCTGTTGAGTTGGATTTCCATTTGTTCAGATGTTGTTTCTTTCGGTTATTGTATTCAAGTCTGAGGCAAGAGGTGTTGGTTTGACAATCGTCATGAACAGTTCATATCAGAGGTTCATCAAGGCACGAACTCAGTTCTCTGAATGGCCACAAGGGTGTAGTTTGTTCAAGGTTCATCAGTGGTTCGCTTGGAAAGGTCCTGAATCAGGATTCTGGAAGATCGGGGTTTCTCATCCTTTGTGTTCAACATGAGCAAATGTTGTTCAGTTGAGTTTCATCTGAAGCCAGCAGATTAAGTATGTGTGTGCAGTAATAGTGTTTCATTCTTTATGTTTGAAGGTCACCAAGCTAGAATTTTGTGTCAATTCAAGTTGTCTGTTGAGGATGCATTGCGGAGCCATTGAAAGTCAGGGCAGATGGTACTTTTTAAGTTGTTTGCTAAGTCCTGTTTAGGGGATTCGAGATTGGTGGCAGTCAAGTTTAATGGTCAAGATTTTAAATGTGGCTCAAAGGTGGAGGAGTATTACAAAACCCTTATTCACTCTCTAACCTCTTTTGAACCATTTTGTTCTTTTAAACCAATTTTCTAAATCCAGTTAATCCACATCTACTTTCCTAACACATCTCATGGCCATTTTTCTCTCTAAATTCATTCTCGTAACCATTTTCATTATCCAAATCCATTATTCACATTTCTAATCCATTTTTTATCCAAAATATCCATTATTCACATTTATAATCCATTTTTTATCCATAATACCCATCATTCATTTTTATAATCCATTCATATCCAAACATATCTATTGTTCATCTTTCTAATCCATTTTTATTCACAAATCCATTAATCAAAATTCGCAAGTCCCAGCCCATCCATACCACGTCTTACACAATAATAAATACAGGTCCATCAAATTTACATTCAAAGGCCCATTGTCTAGCACATTTCATAACAAAGTTAAAGTGCCAACAAATTGAAAATAGAAGTCATCATCCAACGCCAGTTTTGCTATAATCAAAACCGTACCACCTGCTCTTATCCTGCCAAAACTTTGACCAAGTGCTTGCCATATTCACCAAAATGCAACCTTGACAAATCTGTACACCTTGAGACGCACAGACCTATACTTGCAACAACACTCGTATCAAAACCTGCAATCCTTTGAAAGCTACACAACCAAAACTCTGTAGCATCCAAACAAGGATCTGCATCATGAAAACAACAACTCAAAATCAGACAAATTCAGAATTTTGATCTGGAATAGAAAAATATTAAGAAGGGGGCGATACAAAACCTGAAGGAAAAAAGGCTCTCTTTAGCCTCACCCTTGCCATCACTACACGCCACTCTCCTGCAGTACTCTGCCATCCACTAAGACCCAGAGCTTTGACCCTCTTTTGAAGCAACAACAATATTACAGAACCTCTTAAAACAACATAATCGCTTCCTACCCTTCGACACCAACCACAACGAATCTTCAAACAAAATACTCTCCTCTCCCCTTCGTGTTGGAGTACCAGAACAAATTCCACCTAAACCTCTTCAAAGCCTCACAAAAAAAATGGAGAGCGGGAGTCTCTTTCATTTCGCAACCTGTTTCATATCCTTTCCATTCATTAAGAACCGTGACACTCACCCTCCAAAGTAATGAAACCAAACACCAAAAGAATCTCCTTCAAACTAACCCTCCACAAACCCTCTTCTTCATCGCCACTTTTCAACCTTCAAAAATCCTCTTCAAACAACAACAACCCAGAAACCAATTAAATCCACAAATCAATCTCAAACCCATTCACCAACCATACACATCTAATCCAAAATCGAGCGGGTCGAAGCAAAAGAGATTCGAATCTGTAAAAGGAATCGCAAGAAGGTCGACTCCATTGGCGTCTTGTTTGCTTCTGAGATCATCGTAGCTTTAAGTTGTTCATGTCACTCTCGACATTTCGTGAACTCTGTTCTACCGTTTCAAAACGAGGGCAATGGAGTATTGTTTTGGTTCTAAGTGAGTTTAGAGATGAAGATACACATAGCCATAAACCTTTCATTTCATTATTTGTTTTTTTAAATAAATGTATGCTGATAGTGATTTTTTTTTGGGAAGCAATATTTTGGATGATGGGCCGTGTGGAGTCCATGTGATTCCTAAGTCACACTCCCATCTAATTTCCTACGCGACCCTTTCCCTTCTTTTTCTAAGAACAACTGCTGGATTTTTTTTTGTAGGAAGGGATGATGGGCTTAAGCCCAAATGATTTTTTTCCACACCCTGTATTCTCCAAGAACACCCTTTTTTTTGTTGTGTTTAAAATCAACTTAATTTTTCTTTCTTTATTTTTCCAATCTTTTAATTCTTAACACGTTTATGTTTTCTCAATTAGCCTTATTAATTTCGATTTCATTTTCATTTTATATTTGGGCCAATGATATATAAAAATCATGACTTGGTTGATTTATTTGAATCAATAAAAATCTTGAAAAATATGAGGCCACTTTTTTATTTATTTTTGTTGGTCAATGAAAGTCTAATCAAAAGATTATCGATTTCTCGATTAAATCTTGATTTAGACGAGACCAACTTTATTTTCATTTCGATTCCATTTTCTTTATTTTGGATCGATGATATAACAAACTTCATGGTTTGGTCGATCTCATTAAAGCGACAAAAATTTGATCAATATGAGACCACTTTCTCTTTATTTCAGTTTCATTCACTCTTTAGTCGATGAAAGTCAAAAATCATGGTTGTCAGTTTTTATTGATAAATTATGATTAAGACTAGACCATTGTAAATTCCATTTCATTTTGATTTCTTTGAATACTAACTTTTCATTTCTCTCTTTGGTGAGACTTGTGAATATCTCTTGACAAAAGTTTTGTGGATGACCCTCCCTGTACCTGTTATGATTGTGGTTGCCTGTTTCATTTGACACTTCCTCAATATCCTTCCAAAGGAAAGTTTCTCTATTGACCTTAAAGTCATAGATAGCTCATTATCCTCCTTGACCTCATAGTCATAGGATTCCCTCTTGACCTCAAAGTTATAGAGCCACCTCATCCACCTTTGACCTCATAGTCATAGGCAAACCTTGACCTCATAGTCATAGGTAGCCATCTTCCTCCTTGACCTCATAGTCATAGGTAGTTGTCTTCCTCCTTGACCTCATAGTCATAGGATACTTTCCCCTTAGCCTCATAGCCACCTATCTCACAACTTAGACTTAGAGAGTTTCTTAATCTCTATATGAGCTCATACTCATTCCCCCTTGGAACTTTGGCCATAGTCAATGGTTCCTCACCCTTAGTTAGGTGAACTACGGTTGCTCTGATTCTTTAGTCAGGATACGTAGGCACAAGATGCGACATCTTTGCGAGCATACTTAGTGTATATACCCATAGGTCTTTACCTTTACCCTTAGCAGATTCCCTTAGCAAACATTACTTAACACAAATACAAACAAGAGGTTTCTGTAGAGTACTACAGATACTTAGAGTGTTAATACATTCCCTTAGTATAACCAACCCCCGATCCCCGATCTCTTAGTTGTGTCCTCACATAATGCAATTAGGGTTTTCTTCGATCTTTACCCTTTCATTTGGATAAATCAAAGCTCGGTGGTGAATTTCAAAGATGTGTGATTCAAGTTAATTAATAGCTTGATATCCGATTCTCACCGTAACAGAAATGGCGACTTCACTGGGGACATATTAGAGGGTTAAGCCCACCTTATTGTATTTGTGTTTGTTATATGCTTTGCTTGCTATATATGTACATATCTGTATACTTGTTTTGCTTGGGTTCCTTTGTTCGACAGAGTTGCTACTATTGAGTGGTGGGATAAGTCCTAACCCGGACTTGAGAGTACCCATATGATATGATAGTGGATATAGTCAAGGAGACTTCGAGGGAGTAATCCTAAAGGAGTTGACTTGAGATTCCACACTCAGTTGAGGCCCTCTTGGGGTGGTATATGTTGAACGAGCAATCGTGAATGCATTGCCGCTTTCGACCTAGGAGCCCGTGATGCTGATGACCTTTAGTTACCCTTTTACCCCCACTTGGCCTTTTTTAGGATGTAGTGCGATGACTATGAGGGAGTAATCCTGAAATGGTTGATACGCGATACTACGCTCAGACGAGACTCTCTTGAGAATATTATTGATTACCAAGTAATTGGGAAATCGATAATATTCGAAAGATGGGTCGTCGACTCTCAGAACTTTTTAGAACCCTATTCTACAGATTGAAAACCCATAGTATACACCTTTTGGGATGGGTAGACCATGGCTCCATGCTCGTGATCTTCAAACCTAGGCCCTCATTTGTTTGCTTGTTAGCATATTTGTGAATATCTGTATATGCGTGTTTGTGCATACATCCATCCATTCATGGATATCCCTTTGGTTTCAAGGAATTCAGTTGTTCATTTCTTTGCAAAAAATCAATAGAGCTTGGATTTCGAAGTTAAACTCTTCAGTTTTCCCAAAAAAAATGTTTGCAACTTGCAATTGAGCTCCTTGAAACCATTAGGCTTGCATTCGCATTGCATGCGCATGTCATCACATTCACATTTTCATTTGCATTTCTCAGCCTTGAGTCTCATCCATCCTTTGTCCGTTACCCAGTTGACTTCCCGAAGCCAGCATTGGACTTGAGGTAGAATTTGAAGGATCATGAACTTAGGAGAGCAGGGCCAGTTTGTGACAAGAGCGGATTTTGAAGCAGTGAAAACTCAGTTGGATCAGATTTTGGAAGCTATGACAGCCTTGGCAAAGAGAGATGACAATATCCAAAGGACTGCTATGAACAATGCTGCCCAAGCTTAACCTGTTGATCGGTCACCATTTCTACTAGTTTTCCGTCAATTATTCGGCATGAATCCATAAAATCGGTAGCACTTTGTTTGTCTTTTCATTGTTTTTTTTAATTCTATTTTACTTGTCGTATTTTATTCTCGCATTTTATGATTTGTTGTTTTATTTCAATTATGTTGCATTTTATGCTTTGGTTTGGTAGTTTTCAATGGTTTCAGGTCTGAGTGGAAAAGCCCAAAGGACTCGTGCGAAGAAAATGGAAGTTCCGGGGATTTAGAAGAGTTTTTGGAATGAAGCAGAGGATGCCTGGACCTAAAATTCAACAAGCATGGAAAAATATTGGGCAACCAAATTCCTTGTCTGTACTATGTTGTAGTTCTCCTCATTAGCTTTCCGACGCTTCGAACGGGGACCAAAACAGACTTACGGATCAAAAGTTATGATCGAAACAATTTCGGTTATAAAATCCAGCAAGCTGACATGGCCGACAGTGTTGGCTGACACGGCCCGTGTCAGCTTTGACGCTGATTTCCTGAATTTTTTCATATTTCCTCCATATATTAAGTTGTGGGGGCGCTTTGGGTATTTTCGACCGATCTGAATGATTTGATACTATTTATATGAGTTTTTAGGAAGGAAAAAAGGACTTTTGACTTTACGAATAATTGAGAAGAGTTGGAGGCGATGAAGGAGATTGGGAAAAGATGATCGTTCATGAGCGGAAGCGATTGAAGAATCAGTTTTCCTCCGATCAAATTGTAATGTCTATCTTTAATTTTCTTTTTGTTTTTGTTCTTAATACTATGAGAGGCTAAACCCCCCAATGCCAGGGGGTGTCCCTGATTTTCCCTGTAATGACAATTTTCCCTTCGCAATAGAAATTTCACTGCTTTCTCATAATCATGTTTATCGTATAATGTTCTTAATGCTTGTCCATATTGGAAAATAGGATTTGATTTACGGTTAACCTTAGGTCGGACAAACCACTGGTAACGCTTTTTATACGATAATACTATAATAGATATCGCCTAGGAATAGGAATACCCTATAGTAACCGTAAAGCTTTTGATAAAAATAAGTGCTTGGTATTCTTTCTATACCGCTAAGGAATTGGGGTATAGGGAGAATACCAAAGGTTTTTCTACTAAGAAATTAGAGAGAAATATTCTTAAGAGTCGGTAATGATTAGTTTAAGCGATGATTTTGAAAAATAAGGATTGTTATTATTATAAGGAATTTCATACACCTTTCCCTGGCATGTTTCTCATATTTGTTTAAGTCATTTTTACTCTTTCTGCTTATTTGCTCAATAGTTATTATAATTTTTATAACAAACAAACCCCCAAAGGCATTTTTGTTTAATTGAAATAACATCTGCACTTACAATTACACGCAGTCCTCGAGAGATCGATTATGGGGATAACCCCAACTATTACTACATCGGTAAAAATAGTACACTTGCTATTTTTCAGATCAAGTTTTTGGCGCCGTTGCCGGGGAGTGCCAAATTATAAGTGTTGATTTTAATTCAATTGGAATTTTGTCACTCTATGGCTAAAATTGATTCTTGTTATTTTTATTTTTAATTTTAATTTTAATTTTATAACTTTTGGGATTATTACTATTACTACTAATTTGCCTCTAACCTTTTATGCGAGGAGAATCCTCAGCAAATTTTCTTTTTGACGCATAAATTGAAAGAACGCTACACGAGAGGCGTAGGCAAGCACAACTTGCAGCATCTGAAGCTGAACCTTCGGAGCACTCAAACTCAGGTTCAGAATCAGACAAAGATACAGTGACCATGGCTGCAGAGCAACCAACAAAGAGACTCCTCGGGGATTACGGAGCAGCACATACACCGGCTGGTCGGTTAACAATTGTGAACCAACCAGTGAATGTGCTGAATTTCCAGCTGCATCCTAGCACCATCACTCAACTTGAGAGAAGACCTTTCACCGGAAAGGTTAATGAAGATGCCAAAAAACATCTGCAAAGATTTCTGACTATGAGCACCACTCTTAAGATTGAGGGGCACACGGAGGAAGCAAAGAAGTTAAGAATGTTTCCTTTCACTCTGGCGTATGAGGCTGAAGAGTGGTTCTACTCGTTACCTGCAGGGAGTATTATCACTTGGGAAGAGATGGAGAAGGCATTTGTGAATGAGTATTTTCCGGCCTCTGTTTATATCCGAAAAAGATATGATATTGTGAATTTTAAACAGAAGGACGGAGAATCTCTCGGAGATGCATACAAGAGGTTCAAGAAAGTTTTGGTAGCATGTCCGACTCATAACATGGATCAAACTGAGCAGATGCAGGTGTTCGTCAATGGCCTCCAGATAAAGACTAAGCAACTAATTGATACAGCTGCCGGTGGCTCATCTAATTTTACAATAGCCACTGGTGTCAAAAAGATCATTTAAGCCATAGCCGCTAACGAACATTTGGAGTTATATGATCGAAGTGTGAGTAAATCTGAGGGTGTGATTGACTTGAAGTTGAATAATCAGGTTGTGAAGGTGGAAGATCAGATTGCGGCGGAAGTTGAAAGAAGGTTAAAGGCTATGAATGTGGGTACTCAATGTGTGGCACAAGTTCAAACTGGTCAACCCATTAGTTGTGAGATTTGTAGTGGACCCCATTATACTGCACATTGTGTTGCGACTCCGCAACAAATTGAAGAGATAAAATTCCTGAAGCAGAATAATCCCTACGCGCAAACTTATAATCCAGGGTGGAAGAATCATCCTAACTTCTCCTGGAAAGATCATAATCAACAACAATACCCACAGCAGCAACAACCTCCACAAAAAGCACAATGGGAGATTGCCATTGAGAAGATGGCAGCTCATAACATGCAATTTTAGGAAGAGACCCGAAATAGCTATAGGAATACCACAACCTCTATAAAGAATCTGGAGGTTCAATTGGGTCAGATAGCTCAACAAGTTGCAAATTCTCAAGCACCAGGCACCATCCCGACTGCCACCATACCAAATCCGAAGAGTCATGAGAATGTCAATGTTGTTACGACAAGGAGCCAGGAAGTTGCAGAAGAAGAAGTCAGACCAACCGAAGAGAAGAGAAAAGAAGCGGTTAAACCTAAAATCAAGTTACCGTACCCCTCAAGAGTGACAAAGAAGGAGACTCTAGGAAAAGAGTTTGAGAAATTCAGCTCATTGGTAAAAAAGTTAGAGATTAATATGCCCTTCTTTGAAGCACTTGAGCAAATTCCTCTATACAAGAAATTCATGAAGGAGGTCATTGGAAAAAAGAAACCTAGTGGAGAGGAGGTAAAGAGTCTAATTGAGGAGAGTAGTGGGGGATCACAAGGTAGGAGAATTCCAATCATACGAAAAGATCCCGGTTTTGTGTCAATCCCCTGTACCATAAAGGACAGAATGTTTAAGAGAGTCTTGATTGATTCGGGTGTTAGCGTGAGTCTCATGCCCTTCTCAATTTTCAAAAAGTTGGGTATAAAGAAAATAAGTGAAACAGGAACAAATCTGAAGTTTGCCGACCTCACAACCAAGCGGTCGTACGGCTTAGCAGAAGATGTGCTTGTGACTATTGATAACTTCACCTATCCAGTAGACTTTGAGATCATTGATCTACCTGAGGATGAGGAGACGACTATCATACTGGGTCGACCATTCTTGATGACTAGTCGGTGCAGGTGGACATTGAGGCTGGTACTTTAACCTTGAAATATTTTGAGGAAGAAGTAACCTTGAAAGTGTTGGAACTCGAGAAGCAAGGTCAAGAGGAAAGTAATCACCCCGCAGTTGGAATCATCCGAACAGTGGGAAAAAGCAAAAGCTCAAAACCACTTCTTGAAAAAGTCTCTGGAATAATCCATCAGGTTGCACCATCCGAGTCATCTATTGCACTTAGTAAGAATCCAAAATCCAATCAAGAAGTCAAGAAGAGGAAGAAACATCAAAGAAAGAAGAGAAAGAAACATAGAAGGAAGGATAAGGAAGTTGAAGCTGATTTGAGGCAAGAAGTAGTTCGTATTACTGAACATGACAGAAGCTCTGTTGCGGAAAGGTCAAGCGACAAAAAGCATAAGCTGAAGCATCCCCCATAGCATTGGGGAGTAACCCGTCGAGCCATGCGACGTTAAACGAAGCACTTCGTGGGAGGCAATTCACGCGTTTTATTGCTAATCGTTTTGTTTTTGTTTGTTTGTCTATTTTGTTTTGTTAGGTACTCAAAGATGCGACACTAGTAGAGCGGAGGAAACAAAGAGAGGAAAAACGAAGAAAACGTCGAAAATACGGCAAAAATGTGAAAAACAGGGGCCTGACACGGCCGCCCGTGTCACCGGACACGACCCGTGTCAGGAGGGCGAGAAAAGACATGAAAAAAGTGAAGAAAAGTTGAATTTCAGTAGGCTGGCACGACCACCCGTGTCAGATGACACGGCCCGTGTCAGGCCTACTGTAACGAAAAAAAACAGTAGGCTGACACGGCCACCCATGTCAGATGACACGGCCCGTGTCAAGCCTACTGAAAAAAAAATTTGTGTGGATTGAGGACAGAATCCTGACACGGTCCGTGTCTGACAGACGTTCAGTTTGTATAACTTTGTCCCTCCGCAGTGAGGCTCTGTGAGTTCCCCTCTCTAGCTTGTTCAAAAACATTGAGGTCAATGTTTAGTTCAAGTGTGGGGGGGGAGGGGTTTATTGCTTTCAGTATTTTTATTTATGTTATTTCATATTCGTACCGTTGATTGGTGTGTTTTGTATTTCGTGAGTTACAGATTGAAGGTATTTGTGCCTGATGAATGATGAGGCTTGTAGCTAGTGGATGAGAAGACGTAACCCCTACTTGATCTCCAGGAAACCTCTGAAAGTTGGTACTGCTGAAGTGAATGATTGGACATAACTTTCTGACACCGGACTGATACTGGAGTACTGTGCACCCGAGACGGAGATGAAGCTACATCACACTAAAAGTACCTTGAAACCTGTAAGCTATACCAAACATGGTGAGGATCATAAAAAGCCAAACACATTATCATCATGAGAGTTCTTCAGGTATGTCTCTGTCACTTTTAGTTTGCGTACTTATCTGTTGGAATTTTAATGCACACGTATACACACTGAGGCACTTGTTTGTTTTTAACCCCGAGCCTTTCCAGCCATCCCTTTTTATGTTATCCTTCGTTAACCCCCCTCGAGCCTTCTCCCATTTATTTGTTTATTAACCGCATAATTAAACCATAAGCCCAAACACTCCCTCACCCTGCTCAGATAAGTGTTGTTGATTTTTGATCTGTGAAAAATTCTAAGTTTGGGGTTAGGATACCTATAAGAACTAGGTAAGTGCAAAAAGAAAAAAAAAAGAGAATGAAAAGAAAGAAGAAAGAAGAAAAAAGAAAAAAAAAAAAGAGAAAAGAAAGAAGAAAGCACTTACCTAGAGGAGGATTTATTTTGAAGAATTCAAAAAGTAAGCTCAAAGAAACAATTGAGTAGAAACTAAAGAACCCTAGCAAAATAGTGCCCGATACCCTTGATTATGAAACAGAACAAATAACACAGTGATAAGAATGATGACACTGAGTCTAAGCCAAAAAACCACTCATTTTCCCCTTTTGTTTGTTTATCCCACCTTGTCCCTAAGCCCCGTTACAGCCATAAAAGCCCTCAAAAAGTGTGTGTTGTGTGCGTATGAGATGAAAATAGATGTTATTCAAGCTTATGAGTTGACTTTGCATGCTATGATTATAGAGTGTAAACATTTTAACCCGAGAGATTTGGTGAGAGTGTGAAAAGCTGACAGGTAAAGAGGTACTTTGATGTGGAAGTGTAGCGGACCGTCAAAATTCAGGTAAGAAGGAAATGTTGAAAGAAAAGTGGAAAGATAGTCGCGAAAGATCTCAGCAGTGTTGTGGTAAGAAAATTTTGATTAATTCGGGGGTGACCTTTCTACTGTCTCGAGCATTACTTGAGGACAAGCAATGAGATAAGTTTGGGGTTGTGATCGGTCACCATTTCTACTAGTTTTCCGTCAATTATTCGGCATGAATCCATAAAATCGGAAGCACCTTGTTTGTCTTTTCATTGTTTTTTTTAATTCTATTTTACTTGTCGTATTTTATTCTCGCATTTTATGATTTGTTGTTTTATTTCAATTATGTTGCATTTTATGCTTTGGTTTGGTAGTTTTCAATGGTTTCAGGTCTGAGTGGAAAAGCCCAAAGGACTCGTGCGAAGAAAATGGAAGTTCGGGGGATTTAGAAGAGTTTTTGGAATGAAGCAGAGGATGCCTGGACCTAAAATTCAACAAGCATGGAAAAATATTGGGCAACTAAGTTCCTTGACTGTACTATGTTATAGTTCTCCTCATTAGCTTTCCGACGCTTCGAATGGGGACCAAAACAGACTTACGGATCAAAAGTTATGATCGAAACAATTTCGGTTATAAAATCCAGCAAGCTGACACGGCCGGCAGTGTTGGCTGACACGGCCCGTGTCAGCTTTGACGCTGATTTCCTGAATTTTTTCATATTTCCTCCATATATTAAGTTGTGGGGGCGCTTTGGGTATTTTCGACCGATCTGAATGATTTGATACTATTTAGATGAGTTTTTAGGAAGGAAAAAATGACTTTTGACTTTACGAATAATTGAGAAGAGTTGGAGGCGATGAAAGAGATTAGGAGAAGATGATCGTTCATGAGCGGAAGCGATTGAATAATCAGTTTTCCTCCGATCAAATTGTAATGTCTATCTTTAATTTTATTTGTGTTTTTGTTCTTAATACTTTGAGAGGCTAAACCCCCCAATGCCAGGGGGTGTCCCTGATTTTCCCTGTAATGACAATTTTTCCTTTGCAATAGAAATTTCACTATTTTCTCATAATCATGTTTATCGTATAATGTTCTTAATGCTTGTCCATATTGGAAAATAGGATTTGATTTACGGTTAACCTTAGGTCGGACAAACCACTGTTAACGCTTTTTATACGATAATACTATAGTAGATATCGCCTAGGAATAGGGATACCCTATAGTAACCCTAAAGCTTTTGATAAAAATAAGTGCATGGTATTCTTTCTATACCGCTAAGGAATTGGGGCATAGGGAGAATACCAAAGGTTTTTCTACTAAGGAATTAGAGAGAAATATTCTTAAGAGCCGGTAATGATTAGTTTAAGCGATGATTTTGAAAAATAAGGATTGTTATTATTATAAGGAATTTCATACACCTTGCCCTGGCATGTTTCTCATTTTTGTTTAAGTCAATTTTACTCTTTCTGCTTATTTGCTCAATAGTTATTATAATTTTTATAACAAACAAATCCCCAAAGGCATTTTTGTTTAATTGAAATAACATCTGCACTTACAATTACACGCAGTCCTCGAGAGATCGATTCTGGGGATAACCCCAACTATTACTACATCGGTAAAAATAGTACACTTGCTATTTTTTCGATCACCTGTGCAGATTCCTGTTGAGAACCAGGTCATACAAGAACATGCCATTGTCCAAGACGAACGGTCCTCTTATGTTGATGTCGTGGAATATTGCAGTTTCGCTTTCTCTGAGCCAGATTCCCAAGAGGTAGTCCCTGTGACGAGAACCAAGGACCCACGAGACATTGAGATTATGGAAAAATGTCGCATGTTGGAAGAAAAGCTTGATACCATTAAGGGTCGTGACGCTGCTGATCTGAATGCTTTGAACATGTGTTTGGTACCCGACCTTGTGATGCCTCCTAAGTTCAAGACACCAAAGTTTGAGAAGTAAAAAGGGGATAGCTGTCTAAAGCAGTATTTGGTGATGTTTTGTAGAAGAATGACCTCATATGTCTGCAATGACAAGCTCATGATCCACTCTTTCTAATACAGTATGAGTGGGGTATCACTGAATTGGTATATGCATCTAGAGAGCAATCACATCCAATCATGGTCAGGCCTAGCTAATGCCTTTGTGAAGCAATACAACTATAATCTGGACTTGGCTCCCAGCCGTCTACATTTGCTAGACTTATCTCAAGAAGATAATGAATCCTTCAGAAAGTATGCTCAGAGGTGGAGAGAAATAGCAGCTCGCGTCCAACCACCACTCTTGGATAAGGAATTGGTTGACTGGTTCATGGATACTTTGCAAGATTCGTACCAAGAAAAGTTGTTTAGCATTGTGATATCAAACTTCTCTGACTTGGTAATAGTTGGAGAGTGCATTGAGATCAGTCTTATGAAGGGAAAAATCCAAGGCACCTCCAACATCCCAGTTAGTGAGAGTGAATCAGTTGTTAGTTCTCAAGAAGAATGGGAGAAAGAAAGTAATTCTACATGGGAATCTCCAGCGCTCATGCGTTTCAACTGATCAAAGTCAGCAATCTTTTGGGTCTCCGTGTCAGACACCATTCTCTCCTCAGAGGCAATATTCTTCTCCCAATCAACGGTCCTACCGCCGTCAACCGCGTCAGCACGCCCGACAAAGGCCAAAGAAACCAGAGAGATATTTCACTCAGTTGCCAATGTCATACAGTCAGTTCTTGCCAAATTTTTGATGCCAACGCCCGATGTGACTACCATGTTGGGACATAGGGACACTCAACTGAAGACTGTAAGGTGCTCAAGAGCAAGGTTCAGACGTTGCTTGACTCCAATATGTTCTCATTCACGCCTCAAGGCATTCAAATCAACAATCCTCCACCTAATCAGGCGGATTCATCAGCCTTCGAGATGGAAAAAATTTCCGAGAGTAGATGTGAAGATGATTCTTATATGGATCTCGACAATCAACTTTGAAGATGATTATCCCAATTTGGCAAATCAAGAAAGGAAATCCCAGTTTCCCGAAGCTGGCAATCTGTTGGTTGTTTTGGCATTTCCTGTTGTATTTTCTTTGCAATGTTGAATTTTTTTTTGCTTATAAAGCTGTTGTTTTTTAAAATTGGCAAGATTAATGAAATGTTTATGCATTTTTTGGGTCAATCAATTCGTATTCACTCATTCTCTTTCTTTTATTGTCATAAAAAAAGCAAAAAAAAAAAAATTTCCATCCACTTATCAATATCAAACTGTTTGTTTAAGCAAAGATTGGGGAGGATGATGAAAACATCATATCCATACTTGCGGTGGTATGCTTTCAATCAAACCTTGCCGATGATGTAAGGCATTGTTTCAATTCCCAAACGCTGGAGAAATAAGGATGATAATCCCTTGCTAACCCCTTCGAGCCTAGAAGTAGGAGTTTTTCTTTCCTTACAAAAAATACCTTAAATCTCAACCTTGGGGTGGGTAGTTCTCAGTTTAACTTGGTTATGCATTCTAATGCAAGCGCTTCATGCAAGACACCAGTCAACTCTCTCAAATCAAATGACAATAAAAAAGAAGAGGTCTCATAACCTCAGCGAGAACGAGAAGTGTAACGGCCCAGTTTTAGTCTGTTTTATTTAATCGAGTCGTTTTGATTATTTTATTATTATATTATTTTATTTCCGACTTTTATCTGAAAATATGTTATTTTTCGTCGTGATTATATTTTGTCGCGTTTTGGGAACGTTTGCGAGATATTTGAGTGTGGGGGTAATTTGGTCTTTTCATTTATTTTTCCCAAGTTAGTATGAATAGAAATAGAAAGAGAGAAAAATAGTAAGAAGAGAAGAAAAGAGGAGAAGAGAAAGAGAAGAGGAAAAAGGAGAAAAAGAGAGAAATCTTGGAAATCAAGAGAATCGATCAACCGACTTTTCTAAACACGATTAAATCGGGTAAGGGTGCGAAACTCGATTATCTTATCATTGTGTATGATTATGTAAGTGTGTATTTGCATGTTATCTTGCCTTTCCATAGTTTTTCGGTTATAGGTCGAAAACGCGTAAACGAGTAGAAATCGATGTTTTCGCGGACGAAAATCGATATAAATTGTTTTGTATGATCTCACTATGTTTAGGAACCTTTGCTAATAATTGTTTTGCTGCTGGAAGTGATTTGGGTGGAAAAAATAGATTTTTGGGTTTTGAAAACGAAGCAGAATTTTTCTGCACCTGGTGTAAAGTGCTGGGCGGTTTTCTGATTTTGCCGGGCGGTTCGGGATTTCGCCGGGCGGTTTTGAGAGGCGCAGCCTGAGACGATTCTGACTCTATTGAGTTATTTGGGGAGAATTGGTGACGCCTCTACTTCGCCGGGCGAAGTAGCGGCGAAGGGCAAGTGCCGAGCGGTTTTTGGGTTTCGCCGGGCGGTTTTTAGGTTTTTCACATATTTTTTATTTTCTTTTTAATTCCATAACTTTTGATCTGATTACCCGTTTTGAACGTTCTTTATATCGTTGGAAAGCTTATGAAATGTTCTTCTTGTAAAAATGTTTTTTTTGAGATTGTTGGCCGATTCATTTATATCGGGAATTGGAAATAGTGTCGTTTTGTCGACTTTTGTCGTTTTAATTGTGTGAACTTGATGTGTATATGCAATATGCTGTGGGTGTTGATATTGTATGACCTGTGTACTGTTGTGTGATGAAATTGCATGAAATACATATTGTGATGAGGATTGGTGGCCTTAGGGCAAGAAAATGCAATGTGTGGCAATTGATGATATATGCATGATTATGGATGTGTATATGTGTGCATTTTAAATGTCATGAGTCATTGTATGCCAAGCATCATGATATGCATTCTTGTGACGTCCTGAGTGACGGATTGATTCTAGAGGGAATCCGCTATAACATCGTGCGCCGTAAAAATAAGAGGACTGAAAGCGATTTGATCGGATCGTGCGCCTTAAAAATAAGAGGATTGAAAGCGATGATTATAGACGATCGTGTGCCCATGTGGGGTGTGAGCGATCGGGTCGTGTGCCCGTGTGGGGTGTGAGCGATCCATAAACGTCGTGTGCCCGTGTGGGGTGTGAGCGACGGGGAACATCGTATGCCCGACGGGGAGTTACACTAAGTAACGAGCGATGGTTCCAGCAGAGTTCCTGAGTGAGTGAACTAGTGATGAGGAATGTTGGAAGTCGGTACCGCATATGCATTGCATAGAGTCGTTGTGTCGGTCTCTATGCATTTGCATAAATCATGGATTAAATGTGTATGGAATTGTAAATGGGATTGATGAAATAGAATATGTATAATTGTATTGATGATGAGTGTATTGTGTATGATTGATGTGCATTGGTATTGGATACCTGAGAATTGTACTGTGTTTTGTTGTATTTGATTGTGGTGCGTTTGTGGTAAGAATATTTTACTTGCGCATTTCTGTGTTAATATATAATTATATGCATCGGTATTATGATTTTGTTTCTCAGCCTTCTGTTGTTTTAATGCTCTATGAGGCATTGCAGATTAGATTTGCTGGAGGTCTTTTTGTGAAGCTTAGGTCTTCATTCTTTTGTCGGTCGGCTCTGATATGTAGCACCGGGTAGTCGAGGTGATCGAGTGTGATTATTTTGTTTTATGTATATGTATCTTTTGGATTGTACATGTATGGTTGTATATGACACATACACTTTCATGATATATATATATGAGATTCAGTTACAGATTTTCCGCTTTTATTCTGTTTCTGGATTGTGGGTGTATTACTACCTGAATTGTTGCATATCTTTATGAGCAGGTGTTGTATGTTTTGTTTCAATTTGATGTGACCCCTCAGTCTATGTTGTGAATGTTTTAAATATACTTTGATGAAATTTTGACTTTTATTTATCGCTTTAATAGCTTGGGGGTATAGATTGGGGGTGTTACATTAAGTGGTATCAGAGCCAGTCCGTGTCAGTTTGTGTCAGTCCTCGTTGGTCGTTGTGTTTGGGTGAGCTGTTTGTTTGACCATAGTTGCTGTTATTGGAAATGAACAGAATATGGCTGGTAGAAATGATGATGCGTTGGCTGCTGCTATGCAAGCAATGGCTCGGGCTGTGCAGGGTGCACCTAATGCAGCTGGTAATGATGAGTTCAGGAAGAACAGACCGCCTGTCTTCAAAGGGAGACATGATCCTGATGGTGCACAGATTTGGCTTAAAGAGATAGAAAGGATCTTCCGAGTGATGGATTGTGCTGAGGACAGTAAGGTGAGACTGGGAACTCACATGTTACAGGAAGAAGCGGATGACTGGTGGGTTAGTACTCGTCAAGTGTTGGAAGCTGGGGATGAAGAAGTTACTTGGGAATTGTTTAGCCGGGAGTTTCTGAGGAAGTATTTTCCTGAGGATGTTAGAGGAAAGAAGGAAATTGAGTTTTTGGAGTTGAAACAAGGTAATATGTCTGTTGTTGATTATACTGCTAAGTTTGTGGAGCTTGTGCAGTTTTATCCTCATTATGCTGAAGCAACTGCAGAGTTTTCTAAGTGTGTGAAGTATGAGAGCGGATTGCGTCCTGAGATTAAGTAGGCAATCGGTTATCAAAGGATAAGAAGGTTTTCTGATTTGGTGGAATGTTGTAGGATTTATGAAGAGGATAGTAAGGCTCGTTCTACTCACTATAAGAGTGTGAGCGAGAGGAAAGGGAAGCAACAGTTCTGTGGTGGTCTGTATGTAACACCAGCTGATAAGGGTAAACAAAGGGGTACTTTTGATCAAAGGTCAAGTGGTGGAGGTATGTCTGGTCCTCTGAGGTGTTATAGGTGTGGTGATTTGGGGCATCGTCAGTTTGAGTGGAGGAAAGATATGAGGAAATGTACCAATTGTGGAGGTGTAGGACATGTAGCGGCTGAGTGCAATAGGAAGGATGTGGCGAAGTGTTTCAACTGTGGTGAACCTGGTCATATTAGCACGAAGTGTCCGAAACCAAAGCAAGCTCCAGCGAGTGGGAAAGTATTTGCCTTAGCAGGGACTCAGACTTCAAGTGCAAACCGTCTGATCAGAGGTACTTGTTTTATTAATAGTACGCCTTTAGTTGCTATTATTGATACTGGAGCGACTCATTCGTTTATTTCGTCTGAGTGCGCTAAGCGTTTGAATCTTGTGTTGTCTTTGATGGATGGTGAGATGGTTATTGATACTCCAGCAATCGGGTCAGTAACTACTTCCTTGGTTTGTTTGAGCTGTCCTTTGACCATTTATGGTAAAGACTTTGAGATGGATTTGGTGTGTTTGCCGTTGGAGGGTTTAGATGTGGTTTTGGGAATGAATTGGTTGCAATTCAATCGGGTGCATATTGATTGTTATCATAAGTTAGTAAGGTTTTCTTCTCTTGAAGAAGATGAAGACTCGAGTTTCTTATCTACCAAAGAGTTGAAGAAACTTTTGGCGGATGAAGCTCAGTTGTTTGGGTTGTTCGCATTGTTGAATGTGGATAGTCAAGTGTCGCTTGATGTGTTTCCTGTTGTGTGTGATTTTCCGGAAGTATTTCCTGAGGATATTTCAGACTTGCCGCCAGAGAGAGAGGTGGAGTTTTCTATAGATCTAGTTCCTGGTACTAGACATGTATCGATGGCACCTTATCGTATGTCGGCATCTGAGTTGGTTGAGTTAAAGAAGCAATTGAACGAATTATTGGAGAAGAGGTTTGTGAGGCCAAGTGTTTCTCCTTGGGGTGCTCCAGTTCTCTTGGTGAAAAAGAAAGATGGAAGTATGCGATTGTGTATTGATTATCGCCAGTTGAATAAGGACACGATTAAGAATAAGTGTCCTCTTCCAAGGATTGATGATCTGATGGATCAGTTGGTTGGTGCTTGTGTGTTTAGTAAGATTGATTTGAGGTCGGGGTATCATCAGATAAGGGTGAAAGAGGAAGATATTCAGAAGACGGCTTTTAGGACATGTTACGGTCATTATGAATATTCGGTGATGTCGTTCGAGGTTTCTAATGCGCCAAGCGTGTTTATGGATTACATGAATCGTATTTTCCACGAGCAGTTGAATCGTTTTGTTGTTGTGTTTATTGATGATATCTTGATTTATTCTAAGTCTCGGGAGGAGCATGCAGAGCATTTGCGTATTGTTTTGCAGGTTTTGAAGGAAAGGAAACTTTTTGCCAAGTTGTCCAAGTGTGAATTCTGGTTGTCAGAAGTGAGTTTTCTTGGACACGTAATTTCAGGTAATGGTATTGCTGTGGATCCATCTAAAGTAGACACAGTTCTACAATGGGAGGCTCCTAGATCTGTTACTGAAATTCGAAGCTTTTTGGGTTTGGCCGGATATTATCGAAGGTTCATTGAAGGTTTTTCTAAGTTAGCACTTCCTTTGACCCAGTTGACTTGCAAAGGTCAAGCGTTCGTTTGGGATATTCGGTGTGAGGAAAGTTTTAATGAGCTAAAGAGAAGATTGACGACAGCTCCGATTTTGATTTTTCCGAATCCTACTGAACCGTTTGTGGTGTATTGTGATGCGTCTTTGATTGGTCTAGGTGGGGTGCTAATGCAAGAAGGTAAGGTCGTGGCTTATGCTTCAAGGCAGTTGAGAGTGCATGATAAAAATTATCCTACTCATGATCTTGAATTAGCGGCTGTGGTTTTTGTGTTGAAGATTTGGAGGCATTATCTCTACGGTGCCAGGTTTGAAGTCTTTAGTGATCATAAAAGTTTGAAATATCTGTTTGATCAGAAGGAGTTGAATATGAGGTAACGTAGATGGTTGGAATTTTTGAAGGACTACGACTTTGGCTTGAATTACCATCCTGGTAAAGCTAATGTGGTAGCCGATGCGTTGAGTCGGAAATCGTTGCATATGTCCGCTTTAATGGTTAAGGAGTGGGAGCTTTTGGAATCGTTTAGAGATTTGAGTTTGGTATGTGAAGTGACGTCGGATAGTGTGAGGCTGCGTATGTTGAAGGTTACTAATGATTTTCTGATGACGGTAAGTGAGAAGCAGAAGTTGGATGCGAAATTGGTGGATTTGATGTTGGTCGGCGAAAAAGATGCGAGTGGTGATTTTCAAGTGGATGTTAATGGTGTGTTGAGGTTCCGTAGGCGAATTTGTATTCCTGATGATGCGGAGTTGAAACGGATGATTTTAGAGGAAGGACACCGGAGTAGTTTGAGTATACATCCGGGTGCGAATAAGATGTATCAGGATTTGAAAAAGATTTTCTGGTGGTCGGGTTTGAAGAGAGATGTGGCTCAGTTTGTGTATTCATGTTTGACTTGTCAGAAGTCGAAGGTCGAACATTTGAGGCCTAGTGGTTTGTTGCAGTCGTTGGATATTCCTGAATGGAAATGGGATAGCATTTCTATGGATTTTGTAACGGGGTTGCCAAATACACAGCGAGGACATAACGCGATTTGGGTGGTTGTGGATAGGCTGACTAAATCGGCTCATTTCATTCCGATTGACATCAGTTTTTCTTTGGAGCGGTTAGCTGAGATTTACATCAGTGTGATTGTGAAATTACATGGTGTCCTGTTGAGCATTGTTTCGGATCGAGATCTGAGGTTTACTTCGAGATTTTGGGAAAGTTTATAGAAGGCATTGGGTTCTAAATTGCGATTGAGTTCGGCTTATCATCCGCAGACGGGTGGACAGACCGAGAGGACGATTCAGTCGTTGGAAGATTTATTGAGAGCGCGTGTTCTTGAACAAGGTGGTGCGTGGGATAGTTATCTTGCATTAATTGAATTCACGTATTTGCATGATGTGTTCCATGTTTCACAGCTTCGGAAGTATATTCCGGATCCGTCGCATGTGATTCTGATGAACGAGGTCGAGGTAAGGGAGAACCTTACGGTTGAGGCATTACCGGTTAGGATTTTGGATCGCGAGTTGAAGCAGTTAAGGGGCAAAGATATTGCACTTGTGAAAGTAGCGTGGGGAGGCGCTGCTGAGGGCAATTTGACTTGGGAGTTGGAGAGTCGGAAGCAGGAGTCGTATCCAGAGTTGTTCGTCTCAGGTAATATTTTCGAGGACAAAAATTTCTAAGTGGGGGAGAGTTGTAACGACCCAGTTTTAGTCCGTTTTATTTAATGGAGTCGTTTTGATTATTTTATTATTATTTTATTTTATTTCCGACTTTTATCTGAAAATATGTTATTTTTCGTTGTGATTATATTTTGTCGCGCTTTGGGAACGTTTGCGAGATATTTGAGTGTGGGCGTATTTTGGTCTTTTCATTTATTTTTCCTAAGTTAGTATGAATAGAAATAGAAAGAGAGAAAAATAGTTAGAAGAGAAGAAAAGAGGAGAAGAGAAAGAGAAGAGGAAAAAGGAGAAAAAGAGAGAAATCTTGGAAATCAAGAGAATCGATCAACCGACTTTTCTAAACACGATTAAATCGGGTAAGGGTGCGAAACTCGATTATCTTATCATTGTGTATGATTATGTAAGTGTGTATTTGCATGTTATCTTGCCTTTCCATAGTTTTTCGGTTATAGGTCGAAAACGCGTAAACGAGTAGAAATTGATGTTTTCACGGATGAAAATCGATATAAATTGTTTTGTATGATCTCACTATGTTTAGGAACCTTTGCTAATAATTGTTTTGCTGTTGGAAGTGATTTGGGTGGAAAAAATGGATTTTTGGGTTTTGAAAACGAAGCAGAATTTTTCTGCACCTGGTGTAAAGTGCTGGGCGGTTTTCTGATTTCGCCGGGCGGTTCGGGATTTCGCCGGGCGGTTTTTAGAGGCGCAGCCTTGACACGATTCTGACTCTATTGAGTTATTTGGGGAGAATTGGTGACGCCTCTGCTTCGTCGGGCGAAGTAGCGGCGAAGGGCAAGTGTCGGGCGGTTTTTGGGTTTCGCCGGGTGATTTTTAGGTTTTTCACATTTTTTTTATTTTCTTTTTAATTCCATAACTTTTGATCTGATTACCCGTTTTGAACGTTCTTTATATCGTTGGAAAGCTTATGAAGTGTTCTTCTTGTAAAAATGATTTTTTGAGATTGTTGGCCGATTAATTTATATCGGGAATTGGAAATAGTGTCGTTTTGTCGACTTTTGCCGTTTTAATTGTGTGAACTTGATGTGTATATGCAATATGCTGTGGGTGTGGATATTGTATGACATGTGTACTGTTGTGTGATGAAATTGCATGAAATACATATTGTGATAAGGATTGGTGGCCTTAGGGCAAGAAAATGCAATGTGTGGCAATTGATGATATATGCATGATTATGGATGTGTATATGTGTGCATTTTAAATGTCATGAGTCATTGTATGTCAAGCATCATGATATGCATTCTTGTGACGTCCTGAGTGATGGATTGAGTCTAGAGGGAATCCGCTATAACATCGTGCGCCTTAAAAATAAGAGGACTGAAAGCGATCTGATCGGATCGTGCGCCTTAAAAATAAGAGGACTGAAAGCGATGATTATAGACGATCGTGTGCCCATGTGGAGTGTGAGAAATCGGGTCATGTGCCCGTGTGGGGTGTGAGCGATCCATAAACGTCGTGTGCCCGTGTGGGGTGTGAGCGACGGGGAACATCGTATGCCCGACGGGGAGTTACACTAAGTAACGAGCGATGGTTCCAGCAGAGTTCCTGAGTGAACTAGTGATGAGGAATGTTGGAAGTCGGTACCGCATATGCATTGCATAGAGTCGTTGTGTCGGTCTCTGTGCATTTGCATAAATCATGGATTAAATGTATATGGAATTGTGAATGGGATTGATGAAATAGAATATGTATAATTGTATTGATGATGAGTGTATTGTGTATGATTGATGTGCATTGGTATTGGATACCTGAGAATTATACTGTGTTTTGTTGTATTTGATTGTGGTGCGTTTGTGGTAAGAATATTTTACTTGCGCATTTCTGTGTTAATATATAATTATATGCATCGGTATTATGATTTTGTTTCTCACCCTTCTGCTGTTTTAATGCTCTATGAGGTATTGCATATTAGAGTTGCTGGAGGTCTTTTTGTGAAGCTTAGGTCTTCATTCTTTTGTCGGTCGGCTCTGATATGTAGCACCGGGTAGTCGGGGTGATCGAGTGTGATTATTTTGTTTTATGTATATGTATTTTTTGGATTGTACATGTATGGTTGTATATGACACATACACTTTCATGATATATATATATATATATATATATATATATATATATATATATATGAGATTCAGTTACAGATTTTTCGCTTTTATTCTGTTTCTGGATTGTGGGTGTATTACTACCTGAATTGTTGCATATCTTTATGAGCAGGTGTTGTATGTTTTATTTCAATTTGATGTGACCCCTCGGTCTATGCTGTGAATGTTTTAAATATACTCTGATGAAATTTTGACTTTTATTTATCGCTTTAATAACTTGGGGGTATAGATTGGGGGTGTTACAAGAAGAGGTCTCAAAACCTCAACAAAGAACGAGAAGAGGTCTCAAAACCTCAACAAAGACAAATAAGAGGTCTCAAAACCTCAACAAAGACAAGAAAAGGTCTCATAACCTCAGTAAAGACAAGAAAAGGTCTCAAAACCTCAGCAAGAAAGGATAACCAAATGTTGTAAGGGAGTAATGACAACCCTAGGTGTCTTAATCATCACCAACTATCATCAACTCCATTCCTAGCCTGTAGGAATCTGAATGTATAGTCTGAGTTAACTGAGTGTAGGATTTGAGTTCATCACGAAGAAGGGGTGGGTACAAACAACTTTGAGCCTTTATCCTTTGTTTCATGAACCGTGAACCAAGCCACGTTACAACCCTTAAAAGACCTAATTGAGGTAAGGTTGTTTTGAAGGCATACTACAACAAGATTGATTAACCTGACTCCTAATAATCTTTGCTAATTGTGTGTGTTGATCACTTCATATGTCATTTCGTAAATGACTAGATCACCTTTATTTTTGACTATTTAATCATTCCATTGTGTGTGTTTCATCAATAAAACTTGATTTCAAAAGCTTGCATGAATTTTGCATTGAAATTGCCAATTTTTAATGAACAATACTTGTTTGCAAGATAATTCAAAATCAAAAGAATCCCAACAAATGCAGCCCGCTAGGGGATTTGATTTGGTAAAAGAAGCTCAGTCGGGGGCATCTCTGTCACAGATCAAGCATCCCAGGAGTTGTTGAATTAGGGGCAAAACCTTTCGAGTTTAAAAGATTGGGGCAAACCTTCTTGAGGTCATCTTATGACAAGTTTAGACTCCAGTGACCCACCAACAGGGACAAGTTTGTTCCCCAGTTGTTTCTACCATAGTCTAAAGGACTTTGTATTGCGAATACAATTGAACTGGAGCAGTTCTGTCGAGATTCACGAATCTCTTCAAAAGTTTGAAGATATTGAAGCATCTGATATGCCAATTCTTCTGTAAAATCATTTTGATGACTTATCTTCGAAGACCAGTTAATTAGAAGCAGTCAGGTCGAGATTCAACAAATCTCTCAAAGATCAGTTAGGCGGAGGCATTTCTTCACAGATCAACCAGTTTAAAGAACAAGTTTAAGGATTTTGTTGTGCAAACGCAGTTAATCTAGGGCAGTTATGCCGAAATTCATGAATCTCTCCAAGAGTTTGAAGATATCAAAGCATCTTGTATGCCAGTTCTTCTGTAAAATCCTCTTGATATTTTCTCCCGACAGATCATGTACTCTGGGGCAGATGAGTTATGCAGAACTACTTAGCTTTTGTGACATCTTTTGCTAGCTCCCCAGTAAGCTGTTACTTTAGCTAATCTTGGCAATTCTCCATGGATTTCCCTCAAGTAAAGAAATTAAGCTCATGATGGCAATCCTAGTGAAGTCATGATGCTATACCCCGAGTGGATTACTCTTTTCCCTCAGAGAAGTTTGTAACCTGGAAGTAGAGCTGCTGATCCTACTTATTCATCCCTAGTGATGGTCCAGTCTGTTGAGGTTGGCTGGGTATCCTTGTCGAGATGTTTATTTCATCTCCAGTCTCGCTTCCCTTTGTTTGTTTGGTCAGCATAAGCATGGCATGCATGCATTTAGCATATGCATAGCATCTTAGCATTTCTGCTATCTTTCTGGTGTTTACCTGTTTTTGTTCACTTTGGCGTTTATCTTCCCAAGTGACTGGGTTTGTCTATTCTCTCCAATAGAGTTGTCAGCCCTAGGCATAAAGTGCCCATCCTTTCTGGAATTCCCCACAGAGTTTGATTCCCGTGGATGATGGTTGGTTCAGTTATCTTTTCCACATTTGGATAAGATAAATCCCTATTTGAGTTTATTCCTCAATGGGTGAAGTCTTGTTTGATCGTTTCTTTCTGGATTGTTCCTAGATTGAACTTTGGTCCCTGGAAAGCATGGTTTTTGAACCTGTTTAGGTTGCTGAACCTAGTTTGAACGTGCATTTATTTTGCACTATGTCTCGTAGAAGAATCTTTTACAGATCTACATTGAAGACATAAATCTTTTCTCTAACAGTGTTGTGATATCAACATCTCCTTGGAATTCATACCCGGACAACAAGTGGCAATCTCTCCCGAGAAGCTTATCTGTTCTTGATGTTATTCATACTTTTACAGTTACCATTAGTGTTACCCTCAATCAGCCACTTTCCATCAACCCATTTGATGTAATCCCTGTTTAAGGTGTTCTTCCCGTCAACCCTTTTGACGATGTCAGTCGGATTTCATTCTGTTAATCCTTTGACGTGGATGATGTTTGGATGTTTGGTTTCATTCTGTCAATCCCTTAACGTGGATGATGTTTGGTGATCCGTTTCTTTCCGTCAATTCTTTGATGAGGTGTCTCTTCGATGAAGTCAATTTCTTCATTCTTTCAATCCTTTGGCAATGATGATGTTTGTGAATTAGTTCATTCCTGTCAACTCTTTGACGATGTCACCATTTGTGTCAGTTTCATTCTCATCAACCCTTTGATGATGTCACTCTTTAGTGAACCAATTGTTTGCTCCGTCAATCCTTTGATGATGTCAGTTTTCTTTCCATCAATCCTTTGGTGATGTAACTCTTTAATTCAGTTGTATCTTTCCGTCAACCCTTTTTGACGATGTGTTCCGAGCTCAGGTTGTGTACCTTTGGATATGTTATTGTTTCTTCCCGTCAACCTTTTGACGATGTGTTCCGAGCTCAGGTTGTGTACCTTCGAATATGTTATTGTTTCTTCCCGTCAACCTTTTGATGATGTGTTCCGAGCTCAGGTTGTGTACCTTCAGATATGTTCTGGTTTCTTCCCGTCAACTTTTTGACGATGTGTTTCGAGCTCAGGTTGTGTACCTTCGGATATGTTATTGTTTCTTCCCGTCAACCTTTTGACGATGTGTTCCGAGCTCAGGTTGTGTACCTTCGGATATGTTATTGTTTCTTCCCGTAAACCTTTTTACGATGTGTTCCAAGCTCAGGTTGTGTACCTTCGGATATGTTCTGGTTTCTTCTCGTCAACCTTTTGACGACGTGTTCCGAACTCAGGTTGTGTACCTTCGGATATGTTATTGTTTCTTCCTGTAAACCTTTTGATGATGTGTTCCGAGCTCAGGTTGTGTACCTTCGGATATGTTTGGTTTCTTTCCGTCAACCCTTCTGATGAAGTGAACCTAAGGTCCAATGATTACTTGCATTGTTTGTTCAGGTCAACAATGAACCTTGGTCAGCTATGAACCAAAACATCAGGTCAACTGTGAACCTTGGTCAACTATGAACCTAAACTTTGGTCAACTATGAACCTAAAGTCCAGTCTTTGTTGGCAAACCAACTCATATTGGTATCCCAGGCCCAACTCATATTGGTGTCTAAAGTCCAGTCTTTGATGGCAGCCCAACTCATATTGGTGTCTAAAGTCCAGTCTTTGTTGGCAAACCAACTCAAATTGGTTTCTTATTCAACTCAAATTAGTGTTACTGACGTCATTTTAAGTGTTAATACTGTGAGTCCGGTGTTTACTGGCGCGTTATTTATGAGTCCAATCATTGTTGGCACTTTAATCTTATTCCCAACAGAGGTTAGCAATATCTCTTTGAAAGTCCTTGTGATTGATTATCATTTGGCACACACAGAGTTTGTCTTTGTCTTTTTTGGCTTTTCTTAAAGATCTCGTTTGAACTCTTCAATATAAGAAATCTCCAGAAAATCTTTCGTTGGGTGTTTATCCTTTTGTTTCAAATTGACCCCCAGTAGATATCATGTATTCTATCGGGTTTCATGCCCAGTAAAGAGTGTGTTTTTATTTCCCCAGTGTCATCCGGTCACCTATGAACCTGTCGTCCATCTCCCTGGATCTTTCCCCAGTGGAGAACACCACTCTGGCTCCTATCTCCAGTAAGGATCTGTATGGTTTCCCTTTTGTTTTTCTTTCCCCAGTGTTTCCTTGGAGTCTCCCCAGTGAGTCTCTTTTGTTAGTTAGTATGCACCCCCGGTGAGTTTTCCTTGTGGATACTAACCTTCATCCTTCCCCAGTGATGCCCACCTATGGTTGTTTGCTTTTTTAGTCCTTTGGTGTCTTGTTTTGTCTGCATTTTTTTGCACTATCATGGCATGTCAGCATTATAGATTAGTTTTGTCCATAGCATTGCATATCATTGTATCTAAGGGCAAAATTTTCGTTTATCTATATCTAAATATATTTCACCATGATTTCATGAGGATTTTCATCACTCATGTCATCCGGTGAAGATATTTAAATAGGGGCAACTGTCATACCCCAAATTTTACCCTCAGATACTCTGATCCCTGTAATATCATCTTAGGTCAATCATTCATTGCATAACTAACCAATTTATCAGCCTTTGCTTGTTGTGTTTCACTTGTGAATCAGGGTTTGCTTCAAGAGACTTCAAGGGTCGGTAAATCAGGGTTTTGGTTAGGTCATCCACCATTTAAGCTCCTAAGTCGTGGGACTGGAGATTTTTTCTGTTGAGTTGGATTTCCATTTGTTCAGAAGTTGTTTCTTTCGGTTATTGTATTCAAGTCTGAGGCGAGACGTGTTGGTTTGACAATCGTCATGAGCAGTTCTTATCAGAGGTTCATCAAGGCACAAACTCAGTTCTCTGAATGGCCACAAGGGTGTAGTTTGTTCAAGGTTCATCAGTGGTTCGCTTGGAAAGGTCCTGAATCAGGATTCTGGAAGATCGGGGTTTCTCATCCTTTGTGTTCAAGATGAGCAAGTGTTGTTCAGTTGAGTTTTATGTGAAGCCAGCAGATTAAGTATGTGTGTGCAGTAATGTTTCAATTGGATGTGATTTTTATTGTGTTCAAGGGAAGTGGAGATTGTTTCATTATTTATATTTGAAGGTCACCAAGCCAGAATTTTGTGTCAATTTAAGTTGTCTGTTGAGGATGCATTGCGGAGCCATTGAAAGTCAGGGCAGATGGTACTTTTCAAGTTGTTTGCTAAGTCTTGTTTAGGTGATTCGAGATTGGTGGCAATCAAGTTTAATATTCAAGATTTTAAATGTGGATCAAAGGTGGAGGAGTATTAGAAAACCCTTATTCACTCCCTAACCTCTTTTAAACCATTTTGTTCTTTTAAACCAATTTTCTAAATCCAGTTAATCCACATCTACTTTCCTAACACATCTCGTGACCATTTTTCTCTCCAAATTCATTCTCGTAACCATTTTCATTATCCAAATCCATTATTCACATTTCTAATCCATTTTTTATCCATAATATCCATTATTCACATTTCTAATCCATTTTTTTATCCATAATACCCATCATTCATTTTTATAATCCATTCATATCCAAACATATCTATTGTTCATCTTTCTAATCCATTTTTATTCACAAATCCATTAATCAAAATTCACAAGTCCCAGCCCATCCATACCATGTCTTACAAAATAATAAATACAGGTCCATCAAATTTACATTCAAAGGCCCATTGTCTAGCACATTTCATAACAAAGTTAAAGTGCCAACAAATTGAAAATAGAAGTCATCATCCAGCGCCAGTTTTGCTACAATCAATACCGTACCTGTAACGCCCCGAAAATCTAAATTAATCATTTATTTATTTATTTATTTAATTTAGAAGGAATTGAGAAGTTTTGGTAATTTTGGAGAATTTTGGATCAAAGGAGTATTTTTTTAAATAATTTAATAGAATGAATAATTAGTGTATTATTTATACTATTATTATTATTATTAAAAATATTAAGAAAAAGGGCAAGATGGTCATAAAGGAAAAGGAGTAAGGGTAGAGTTGGAAGTTCATAAACTGGGATATTTTGTCTAAAGAGGAGAAGACCGATCAATTCTAACTTATCGTGTTTTGTGAAGAATATAGAGGGAGAGAATGAGAAGAGCCCTAAGACTTGAAGATTGCTGAGGAATCTTAGAGAAGGAAGGAAGCTACGGATTTCTCTAAGGTATGGGGAGTTTTCACGGTTTATTATAATTTTATAGGAATTGGTTTATGAATAGATTAGGTTTTGTGGATTCTTGAGTAATTGTGGTGTTTGATGATATAGATTGTGTTAGGAGTGAGTGTTGTGATGAGAATGAGTGAAACAAATTGGTGTATTTGATGTATGTGTATTGTGTGAGTCTTTTGGTCAAATTTCGTATTGGAAAACACTGAATTTTGGGGTATTTTGAGTCAAAAACGCAGCAGAAAAATCACTTTTTGGAAAATCGGGGTTTTGCCGCATCCTGACACGGGCCGTGTCACACAACACGGGTACCCGTGTCAGCTTGCTGATTGGGGGGCAAACAAAATTTTTTGTTACAGAGCTCCTGACACGGGCAGTGTCACAGGACACGGGTGGCCGTGTCAGGCTACTGTTTCTGCTGTAATTTTTCTGTTTTAGGGTTTTAGTGCAGGCCTTCTGACACGGGCCTTGTCACAGGACACGGGCGGCCGTGTCAGGCAACTGTTTTGTTGTTTTGCTGTTTTTGACGTTTTCTCTTGCTGATTTTTGCTGTCTTGTTGTTTTGCTACTGTATGGATAATAAAACATGATTGTATGATGATTACTCGTTGAATATGAAATTAATGATGCACATGTTGATTTTTGATGAATTGAGGAGAATTAGCATCATTGCATTTCATAGCATTTTATGTTGGGGCTTCGGCCTATTGGTAGCTTCAATCCCATTGTGCAGATTGAAGTGATATGTTGATTATGTTGTGCTCCCTTGTGGAGGGTTGATGGCCAGTGTCCATCCACGTTGAATCGGTACCACATGCATTCTTTGCATTCCATTATAGTTGACATTGCATATAAATGATGTAATTGTGATTGTGTTGTGAAGATTCTGTTGATGATGTTATGATGTTGTGTTGCTTATTCTATTTATTTTCCATGTACTTATATTACTATAATGAATTGTGATTTCTCACCCTGACTGCTTGAAAATGTTGCCTCTTATGTGGGTAACTTGCAGATAACCAAGAGTAGACTTGCGGTGCTAGAGGATTGAGTCTTGGAGCGTTCTCTTGTTGTTTTAGTCGTGTTTTAAGTGGTGTCCTGCTCTGTGTCATGTAACATCGGGTTGGGATTAGTTGTGAACCTCGTATTTTCCTTTTTGGTTTTATGTTAGAATTTCTTTTCATATTGTTGATGCCATTTTGAATTGGATACTTTTATCCATGAAGTATTTTGTTTACCTGAATTAAAAAGTTTTGATTCCGCTGCGTAGTTGTCAATTTAATCTAATGATGAATGAATAACCCGTGTTACGGGACAGGACAAAGTTTTTGAATGTCGTTTGAATATATGTGGCACCTTTCTTGCTGATTTTACTCTGATAATATTAAGTGTTTTCCTAAAATTGTATGTGGGTTAGAAGGGTGTTACATTAGTGGTATCAGAGCAGGTCGGTCCGTCCGGCCAAGTTGTCGAGTCGTAGTTTGTTTGACAATCGAGTATTGTCAACTAGTTCTAACCTTTGTTTATGTTAAAGTGACCAGTTGAGATGGCTGGAAGGAACGATGCTGCAATTGCTGCTGCGTTGGAAGCAATGGCTCAGGGTTTACAGAATCAGCCGAACACTGACGAGAATGCTGGATCTCGCAGTTTGGCAACTTTTTAGAGGGAGAATCCGCCTACCTTCAAAGGTAAGTATGATCCTGATGGAGCGTTGGATTGGTTGAAGGAGATGGAGAGAATCTTCCGTGCGATGGACTGCACTCCAGCGCAGAAGGTTCGATATGGGACTCATATGTTAACATTCGAGGCTAATGACTGGTGGCTAGAGACTCGTCAGAGGTTGGAAACTGCAGGTGAAGGTATCACTTGGGATGTGTTCCGAAGAGAGTTCCTGAGGAAGTATTATCCAGAGGATATTCGTGGTAAGAAGCAAATCGAGTTTCTTGAGCTGAAGCAAGGAATCATGTCGGTTACTGATTATGCTGCAAAGTTTGTCGAATTGGCTAAGTTTTATCTGCACTATAACGATGATGATGCCGAGTTTTCAAAATGCATCAAGTTTGAAAGTGGGTTGCGCCCAGAGATCAAGAAGGCAGTTGGATATCAGAAGATTCGTATTTTTGCTAATTTGATTGATAGTTGCAGAATTTTTAAAGAGGATAACAATGCTCATTATAAGATCATTAATGAGAGGAAGAGCAAGCACCAACAGAATCGTGGCAAACCTTACGATGCTCCAGCTGGAAAAGGTAAACAGAAAGTGGTTGATGGCAAGAGGACTAGTGGGGGAAATGCTCCTGCTGGCATAACTTGTTTCAAGTGTGGGAAATCTGGTCATAAGAGTAATGTGTGTACTGCTGAGGTGAAGAGATGCTTCCGTTGTGGTAAGAATGTGCATGCCATATCGGAGTGCAAGCATAAAGAGATGATTTGTTTCAACTGTGGCGAAGAAGGACACATTAGTAGTCAGTGTCAGAAACCAAAGAAGGCGCAAACCGGGGGGAAAGTGTTCGCTTTGGCTGGGACTCAGACAACTAATGAGGACAGACTCATCAGAGGTACATGTTTCATTAATAGTACTCCTTTAATTACTATGATTGACACTGGTGCTACTCATTGCTTTATTGCTGCTGAATGTGTTGAAAGATTGGGTTTTATGTTGCCTTCTATGAATGGAGAAATGGTCGTCGAGATTCCGGCTAAGGGATCGGTGACTACTTCTCTTGTGTGTTTAAAGTGTCCCTTGACGATCTTCGACAGAGACTTTACTGTTGATTTGGTGTGTTTGCCATTATCTGGAATGGATGTAATCTTGGGAATAAACTGGTTAGAATATAACTATGTTCATATCAATTGTTATAACAATTCTGTGAGATTTTCTACTCCTGAAAAGGAAGAAGCTAGTTTGTTGTCTTTTAGGGAGTTACAGCAGTTGATGCAATGAGGAGCTCAGATGTTCTCATTGGTGGCATCGTTATCCGTTGAGAGCCGAGCTGTAATTGAGGAGTTGCAAGTGGTGCGTGAATTTCCTGAAGTTTTCCCTGATAAAATTCCTGATGTGCCTCCAGAAAGAGAAGTGGAATTTACAATTGACCTTGTACCTGGTACCAGACCTGTTTCTATGGCACCATACAGGATGTCTGCATCTGAATTGTCGGAATTAAAGAAGCAATTAGAGGACTTACTTGAGAAGAAATTTGTTAGGCCAAATGTATCGTCGTGGGGAGCTCCAGTGTTGTTAGTAAAGAAGAAAGATGGAGGTATGAGGCTCTGTGTTGATTATAGGCAATTAAATAAAGTGACGATTAAGAACAAGTATCCGCTCCCGAGAATAGATGACTTGATGGATCAATTGGTAGGTGCTCGTGTGTTTAGCAAGATTGATTTGAGGTCGGGCTATCATCAGATTAAAGTGAAAGACGAAGATATTCAGAAGACAGCCTTCATAACGCGTTATGGACATTATGAGTACTCAGTGATGCCTTCCGGTGTTACTAATGCGCCGGGAGTATTCATGGAGTACATGAACCGTATCTTTCACACTTATTTGGATCAGTTTGTGGTGGTGTTCATTGATGATATATTGATTTACTCTAAATCGGAAACAGAGCATGCAGAGCACTTAAGACGAGTATTGCAAGTTTTAAAGGAGAAGAAGTTATATGCAAAGCTGTCTAAATGTGAATTTTGGTTAAAGGAGGTTAGTTTTCTCGGTCATGTCATTTTAGGTAGTGGCATTGCTGTGGATCCGTCTAAAGTATATGCTGTGTTACAATGGGAAACCCCAAAGTCGGCTACCGAGATTAGAAGCTTTTTGGGACTAGCCGGTTATTACCGGAGGTTTATCGAAGGATTTTCTAAGTTAGCACTTCCGTTGACTAAGTTGACTTGTAAAGGTAAAGCTTTTGTGTGGGACATTCAATGCGAAGAAAGTTTCACGGAATTGAAGAAGAGATTGACATCGGCTCCGGTTTTTACATTACCTAATCCAGGAGAACCTTTTGTGGTATATTGTGATGCTTCTAAGATGGGTTTAGGAGGTGTACTTATGCAGAATGATAAGGTAGTTGCTTATGTGTCGAGACAGTTGAGAACTCATGAAAAGAACTATCCTACGCATGATTTGGAACTTGCTGCAGTTGTTTTTGTGCTGAAGATTTGGAGACATTATCTTTATGGTTCTAGATTTGAAGTGTTTAGTGACCATAAGAGTTTAAAATATTTATTTGATCAAAAGGAACTGAATATGAGACAACGAAGATGGTTGGAATTATTAAAGGATTATGATTTCGGTTTGAACTATCATCCAGGTAAAGCTAATGTTGTGGCTGATGCCCTAAGTCGGAAAACTCTGCATATGTCGGCGATGATGGTTAAAGAATTAGAATTAATTGAGCAGTTCAGAGATATGAGCTTAGTTTGCGAAGTGACACCGCAGAGTGTGATGTTGGGGATGCTGAAGATTAACAATGATTTTCTGGACAGTGTCAAGGAAGCTCAGAAGTTAGACGTGAAACTGGTATATTCGATAGTTGGGATCGATCAGTCCGAAGATGATGATTTCAAGTTAGATGCCTATGGTGTGTTGAGATTCCGTAATCGAATTTGTATTCCTGATGATGCGGAGATGAAGAAGGCGATTCTTGAGGAAAGTCATAGAAGTAAATTGAGTATTCATCCGGGGGCTACAAAGATGTGTCAGGACTTGAAGAAATTGTTTTGGTGGCCTGGGATGAAGCGTGATGTAGCTCATTTTGTGTATGCATGTTTAACTTGTCAGAAGTCAAAAGTTGAACATCAGAAGCCTGCGGGGTTGATGCAACCGTTAGAAGTTCCAGAATGGAAATGGGATAGCATTTCAATGGACTTTGTGACGGGATTGCCTAATACTTCAAGAGGACACGATTCGATTTGGGTGATTGTTGATAGGATTACGAAGTCGGCTCATTTTATTCCTATTAACATCAGTTTTCCAGTATCGAAGTTGGCGGAGATTTATATTCGTGTAATTGTGAAGCTGCACGGTGTTCCGTTGTGTATTGTGTCGGATAGAGATCCGCGGTTTACTTCTGATTTTTGGAAGAGTTTGCAAGGAGCGTTGGGTTCTAAGTTGAGGTTGAGTTCGGCGTATCACCCTCAGACAGATGGTCAAACAGAGAGGACTATTCAGTCATTGGAGGATTTGTTGCGAGCATGTGTTCTCGAGCAGGGAGGTTCTTGGGACACTCATTTACCGTTAATAGAGTTACTTATAATAACAGTTATCATTCTAGTATCGGAATGGCACCTTTTGAAGCATTGTATGGTCGGAGATGTAGGACTCCTTTATGTTGGCATGAATCTGGAGAAAGTGTAGTGTTGGGACCTGAAATTGTTCGAGATACTACTGAGAAGGTGAAGTTGATCCGAGAAAAGATGAAATCTTCCCAAAGTAGGCAGAAGAGTTATCATGACAAGCGAAGAAAAGATTTAGAATTCCAAGCAGGTGACCATGTGTTTTTGAGAGTTACACCTGTGACAGGTGTTGGGCGTGCGCTGAAGTCTAAGAAGCTTACTCCTCGTTTTATTGGTCCGTATCAGATTTCAGACAGAGTTGGAAATGTTGCTTATAGAGTGGCTTTGCCGCCTAATCTGTCGAATTTACATGATGTGTTTCATGTGTCACAACTCCGGAAGTATGTTCCAAATCCGTCTCATGTGATTCATATGGATGATGTGCAAGTACGGGATAATCTTACTGTGGAAATGATGCCTGTACGAATTGCGGAACGTGAGATGAATATTTTAAGAGGCAAGGAGATTGCGTTGGTGAAAGTTGTCTGGTTAGGAGCTGCCGGAGAAAGCATGACTTGGGAGCTGGAAAGCAAGATGAAGGAATCCTATCCCGAGGTATTCGAATCAGGTAAATTTTCGAGGACGAAAATTCTTAAAGTAGGGTAGAGTTGTAACGCCCGAAAATCTAAATTAATCATTTATTTATTTATTTAATTAATTTAGAAGGAATTGAGAAGTTTTGGTAATTTTGGAGAATTTTGGATCAAAAGAGTATTTTTTTTAAATAATTTAATAGAATGAATAATTAGTGTATTATTTATACTATTATTATTATTATTAAAAATATTAAGAAAAAGGGCAAGGTGGTCATAAAGGAAAAGGAGTAAGGGTAGAGTTGGAAGTTCATAAACTGGGATATTTTGTCTAAAGAGGAAAAGACCGATCAATTCTAACTTATCGTGTTTTGTGAAGAATATAGAGGGAGAGAAGGAGAAGAGCCCTAAGACTTGAAGATTGCTGAGGAATCTTAGAGAAGGAAGGAAGCTACGGATTTCTCTAAGGTATGGGGAGTTTTCACGGTTTATTATAATTTTATAGGAATTGGTTTATGAATAGATTAGGTTTTGTGGATTCTTGAGTAATTGTGGTGTTTGATGATATAGATTGTGTTAGGAGTGAGTGTTGTGATGAGAATGAGTGAAACAAATTGGTGTATTTGATGTATGTGTATTGTGTGAGTCTTTTGGTCAAATTTCGTATTGGACAACACTGAATTTTGGGGTATTTTGAGTAAAAAAACACAGCAGAAAAATCACTTTTTGGAAAATCGGGGTTTTGTCGCATCCTGACACGGACCGTGTCACACAACACGGACACCCGTGTCAGCTTGCTGATTGGGGGGCAAACAAAATTTTTTGTTACAGAGCTCCTGACACAGGCAGTGTCACAGGACACGGGTGGCCGTGTCAGGCTACTGTTTCTGCTGTAATTTTTCTATTTTGGGTTTTTAGTGCAGGCCTTCTGACACGGGCCGTGTCACAGGACACGGGCGGCCGTGTTAGGCAACTGTTTTGCTATTTTGCTGTTTTTGACGTTTTCTCTTGCTGATTTTTGTTGTCTTGTTGTTTTGCTGTTGTATGGATGATAAAACATGATTGTATGATGATTACTCGTTGAATATGAAATGAATGATGCACATGTTGATTTTTGATGAATTGAGGAGAATTAGCATCATTGCATTTCATAGCATTTTATGTTGGGGCTTCGGCCTATTGGTAGCTTCAATCCCATTGTGCGGATTGAAGTGATATGTTGACTATGTTGTGCTCCCTTGTGGAGGGTTGATGGCCAGTGTCCATCCACGTTGAATCGGTACCACATGCATTCTTTGCATTCCATTATAGTTGACATTGCATATAAATGATGTAATTGTGATTGTGTTGTGAAGATTCTGTTGATGAGGCTATGATGTTGTGTTGCTTATTCTGTTTATTTTCCATGTACTTATATTACTATAATGAATTTTGATTTCTCACCCTGCCTGCTTGAAAATGTTGCCTCTTATGTGGGTAACTTGCAGATAACCAAGAGTAGACTTGCGGTGCTGGAGGATTGAGTCTTGGAGCGTTCTCTTGTTGTTTTAGTCGTGTTTTAAGTGGTGTCCTGCTCTGTGTCATGTAACATCGGGTTGGGATTAGTTGTGAACCTCGTATTTTCCTTTTTGGTTTTATGTTTGAATTTCTTTTCATATTGTTGATGCCATTTTGAATTGGATACTTTTATCCATGAAGTATTTTGTTGACCTGAATTAAAAAGTTTTGATTCCGCTACGTAGTTGTCAATTTAATCTAATGATGAACGAATAACCCGTGTTACGGGACAGGACAAAGTTTTTGAATGTCGTTTGAATATATGTGGCACCTTTCTTGCTGGTTTTACTCTGATAATATTAAGTGTTTTCCTAAAATTGTATGTGGGGTAGAAGGGTGTTACAGTACCACCTGCTCTTATCCTGCCAAAACTTTGACCAAGTGCTTGCCATACTCACCAAAATGCAACCTTGACAAATCTGCACACCTTGAGACGCACAGACCTATACTTGCAACAACACTCATATCAAAACCTGCTATCCTTTGAAAGCTACACAACCAAAACTCTGTAGCATCCAAACAAGGATCTGCATCATAAAAACAACAACTCAGAATCAGACAAATTCTGAATTTTGATATGGAATAGAAAAACATTAAGAAGGGGGCGATAAAAAACCTGAAGGAAAAAAGGCTCTCTTTAGCCTCACCCTTGCCATCACTACACGCCACTCTCCTGCAGTACTCTGCCATCCACTAAGACCCAGAGCTTTGACCCTCTTTTGAAGCAACAACAATATTACAGAACCTCTTAAAACAACATAATCGCTTGCCACCCTTCGACACCAACCACAACGAATCTTCAAACAAAATACTCTCCTATCCCCTTCGTGTTGGAGTACCAGAACAAATTCCACCCAAACCTCTTCAAAGCCTTGCAAAAAAATGGAGAGCGAGAGTCTCTTTCATTTCGCAACCTATTTCATATCCTTTCCATTCAATAAGAACCGTGACACTCACCCTCCAAAGTAATGAAACCAAACCTCAAAAGAATCTCCTTCAAACTAACCCTTCACAAACCCTTTTCTTCATCGTCACTTTTCAACCTTCAGAAATCCTCTTCAAACAACAACAACCCAGAAACCAATTAAATCCATAAATCAATATCAAACCCATTCACCAACCATACACATCGAATCCGAAATCGAGCGGGTCGAAGCGAGAGAGATTCAAATCTGTAAAAGGAATCGCAAGAAGGTCGACTCCATTGGCGTTTTGTTTGCTTCTGATATCATCGCAGCTTTAAGTTGTTCATGTCGCTCTCGTCGTTTCGTGAACTCTATTCTGCCGTTTCAAAACGAGGGCAATGGAGTATTGTTTTGGTTCTAAGTGAGTTTAGAGATGACGATGCACATAGCCATAAACCTTTTCATTTCATTATTTGATTTTTTAAATAACTGTATGCTAATAGTATTTTTTTTTGAAGCAATATTTTGGATGATGGGCCATGTGGAGTCCATGTGATTCCTAAGTCACACTCTCATCTCATTTCCTACACGACCCTTTCCCTTCTTTTTCTAAGAACAACTGCTGGTTTTTTTTTTGTAGGAAGGGATGATGGGCTTAAGCCCAAATGATTCCCATTTTTTTTTCACACCCTGTATTCTCCAAGAACACCCTTTTTTTGTTGTGTTTAAAATCAACTTAATTTTTCTTTTTTTATTTTTCTAATCTTTTAATTCTTAGCACGTTTATGTTTTCTCAATTAGCCTTATTAATTGCGATTTCATTTTCATTTTATTTTTGGGCCAATGATATATAAAAATCATGACTTGGTTGATTTATTTGAATCAATAAAAATCTTGATAAATATGAGGCCACTTTTTTATTTATTTTTGTTGGTCAATGAAAGTCTAATCAAAAGATTATCAATTTCTCGATTAAATCTTGATTTAGACGAGACCAACTTTATTTTCATTTCGATTCCATTTTCTTTATTTTGGGTCGATGATATAACAAATTTCATGGTTTGGTTGATCTCATTAAAGCGACAAAACTTTGATCAATATGAGACCACTTTCTCTTTATTTCAGTTTCATTCACTCTTTAGTCGATGAAAGTCAAGAATCATGGTTGTCAATTTTTATTGCTAAATTATGATTAAGACTAGACCATTGTAAATTCCATTTCATTTTGATTTCTTTGAATACTAACTTTTCATTTCTCTCTTTGGTGAGACTTGTGAATATCTCTTGACAAAAGTTTTGAGGATGACCCTCTCTGTACCTGTTATGATTGTGGTTGCCTATTTCATTTGACACTTCCTCAATATCCTTCCAAAGGAAAGTTTCTCTATTGACCTCAAAGTCATAGATAACTCATTATCCTCCTTGACCTCATGGTCATAGGATTCCCTCTTGACCTCAAAGTCATAGAGCCACCTCATCCACCTTTGACCTCATAGTCATAGGCAAACCTTGACCTCATAGTCATAGGTAGCCATCTTCCTCCTTGACCTCATAGTCATAGGTAGCCGTCTTCCTCCTTGACCTCATAGTCATAGGATACTTTCCCCTTAGCCTCATAGCCACCTATTTCACAACTTAGACTTAGAGAGTTTCTTAAACTCTATATGAGCTCATACTCATTCCCCCTTGGAACTTTGGCCACAGTCAATGGTTCCTCACCCTTAGTTAGGTGAACTATGGTTGCTCTGATTCTTTAGTCAGGATATGTAGGCACAAGATGCGACGTCTTGGCGAGCATACTTAGTGTATATACCAATAGGTTTTTACCTTTACCCTTAGCAGATTCCCATAGCAAACATAACTTAACACAAATACAAACAAGAGGTTCATGTAGAGTACTACAGATACTTAGGGTGCTAATACCTTTCCTTAGTATAACCAACCCCCGATCCCCGATCTCTTAGCTGTGTCCTCACATAGCGCAATTAGGGTTTTCTTCGATCTTTACCTTTTCCTTTGGATAAATCAAAGCTTGGTGGTGAATTTCAAAGATGTGTGATTCAAGTTAATTAATAGCTTGATATCCGATTCTCACCACAACAGTGGGGAATTCAGTGAATGCCCGACATTTTTCAGGGTTGGCTTCTATCCCCCTCTCGGTGAGGTAGAAGCCGAGGAACTTCCCTGCCCCCACGCCAAAGGTGCATTTTTCTGGGTTAAAACGTATTTTGCATTTTCTCGCTTGGTCGAAGACATTTTGCAAGTGGACCGTGTGATCAGATTCTTCTTGGGACTTCACGATCATATCGTCCATGTATACTTCGAGCATGTGTCCGATTTCTGATCTGAAGACCTTGTTCATCATACACTGGTACGTGGCCTCAACGTTTTTTAGACCGAAGGGCATTACGTTGTAGTAATAGTTCCCCGACGCGGTCATGAACGTGGTGTACTTCTGTCCTTTTCGGCCATGGGAATTTGGTTGGATCCCGAGTAGGCGTCCATGAAGGACAAGAGCTTGAAACCTGCAGAATTGTCTACGAGCTTATCTATACTGGGCAAAGGATAAGCATCCTTCGGGAAAGTCCGGTTAAGATCAGTATAATCAATGCACATGCGCCATTTTCCACTATGTTTCTTGACAAGTACAATATTGGACAGCCAAGTTGTATACCTAGCCTCTGAAATAAATTTTGCCTCTAAGAGGTCTTGTACAAGTTTTTCGGAAGCCTGTGCCTTCTCGTCGGATTGCTTTCGTCTGCGCTACGCAACAGCTCGGGCAGCTGGGTCGATGGTCAGTTGGTGGCATGCAGTCTCAGGGTCGAGGTCGGGCATGTCCGTGACACTCCAAGCAAATAGATCCGTGTTATCCTCGAGGCATGTTTTCAATTGCTGCTTTACCTCGCCGGGCAGCCCAACGCCTATCCTCACCCCTCTGTTGGGGTTACTTCCAAAGGTGATGATCTTGAATTCCCCGTCAGGTATGGGACTCGTGATGGTCAATGCAGAGGAGCTGCTTGATGCTGTTGAGGTGCCTTCGTTCCCGTCTTCATCGTCTTCAGAAATTCGACTGTCAAGGTCGATCGTGTGTACTAGGAGAGCTGGCTTCTTGTCAGGCTAATTTTCTTCACTAGGATGGTCTTCTTCTCTTGCCCGTTTGGTGGGCTTGGCTTGGGTGCTGCACCGATCGAACTTTATCCCCGGGAAGCTGCTTCAAAGCATCTCTACGCAGCCTCTATATCCCCGCGCAGAGTCACGACGTAGCCCTTCTCTGTGTAGTACTTCATTTTGAGATGGATAGTTGAAGGGACATCAATTAGCTCCGCGAGGGTTGGTTTCCCCAGGATGCATTGATACAGTGACGGGCAATCGATCACCAGAAATTGAGTCTTGATCAACTTGGATACTTCCTCTTCCCCGAACGTGACCGGAAGCTCCACGTACCCCCAAGGTCTGGCGGTAGCTCCATTTAATCCTTGTAGATCGGATCCTACATAGGGGGTAAGGTTCTTCTGGTCTAGCTTCAGGGCTCCGAATAAACCAGTGTACATGATGTCCACCGAACTTCCCTGGTCGACCAGGATCCGTCGGACATCAGTACTAGCAACCCTAGCCCTGATGAGCAAAGGGATGTGTGAGTTCGAGGAGCCCCCAGGCATCTCCTCGCGGTAGAACGTGATTGGCTGAGAACACCCCCAAACTCTCTCGAGCGTGGACAGCTGGTCGGGGCTACAGTCGATGAGCTGGTCGAACTTTATCTTGACCGACCCCACTGTGAGCTCGTTGTATCCTCCACATGAAATGACCATTGTCGTGGGGAACGTCTCCCAGGTGTTGTATGCAGATATCTGGGGAGGATGCTCGAGGTAATCAGGGATGACGAAGTCCTCTGGCCACGTGATAGACATGGAGACCTGCGGGGGAGGACTGGGTGGTGAAGACTCTGTTTCCTTCTTGGTCTCCGAAGTCTCTCGTCGAGAAGATTCACCCTTTTTCGTATACTAATTTAGGTGACCCTCCTTGATGAGGATTTCAATAGTGTCCTTCAAGTGCACGCAGTCTTCGGTCACGTGGTCGTGGCTGCGATGGAAGCGACAATATTTACTCTTGTCCGTATTGCCCTTTGACGATATTGCTTGGGGAACCGAATGCCTCCCTGCTTGAATTCCGCGTTGATGCATTCGGAGATAATGCGCTCGTGGAGAGATGTCAGCAGAGTATATTCTATGAAACGACCAGTAAGTCTCTTGCCTTCACGAGGACGATCGTCTCGTCGTCTCTCTTTATCGCGCCTGGGGGCCTCTGATTCATCTTTTTTTATTGCCTGAGAACTCTCTTGATCCCTAGAGTCTCGGGCCTTGTATGCGGCCTCTTTCTCCTCGTATTTAATATATGCTTGAGCTTTGCGGAGTAATTCGGCCAAGGTACGGGGGGTCTTGATGCCCACAGCTTTGCGAAATTCGCTCTTCGGCCTCAACCCCTTTTCGAGGAGATCCTTCTTCATATGGTCCGTTGTCCGGACCTCTGCAGCCTCCTTGTAGAAACGCTCGATGTATGCACGCAGGGGCTCGTCCTTGCCCTGTATAATGGCTTCGAGCGTGGCCTCCGACTTGGGATGTCTTTGGGAGGCAGTAAAGTGTCGGGCAAATTGGTTCTTCAAATCTCTCCAGGATGTGACCGAACCCCAGGGAAGTCGTTTGTACCAGGTCATGGCCCCCTTCCTGAGGGTGATGGGGAACAACCTGTACTTAATAGCTTCGCTCACGTTGTGGTAGTGGAGCATGGCCTCGATGTTTTCTATATGCTCGCCTGGGTCGTTGGTCCCATCGTAAGTTGCCAGAGGAGGAGGCTTCTCCAATCCGCAGGGAATATGAGTGTCCATGATCTCCTGGGATAGGGGGCCATGGACATCGTCCTCGCTACTCGCGCTCGAAGAACGACCAGGGGAGAGGTTGTGCCCGCGGCTTCTGCTGCAGCGAGGAGAGTGTCTACGCGACCTTCAGTGCTCGTGATGCCTTTCCGAAGGTCTGGACTTCTTCGGGGCAGAGGAACGTCTGGATCTCCGTGGAGGAGAGCGGTTTCGTCTCCTGGAAATTTCTAACTCTGGCTCTTCCGATCTTGACAGCCCTCTAATGGGAGAAATTCTCCTGGACCTGTCCCGCCGACATTTCTGAGGAGGAGACTGCGGGCGAGGAGATGGACTGTCGGGCTTCTGCGAAGAAAGGCGCTCCTGGAGGACGTGCTCGAGCATGTTGATCTTTTCACCTTGTTGGAAGATCAAGAAATTTGACCTGTTGAGAGAAGCGATGAGGGCAGCAGTGCTGGGGTCAGCGTTTTGAGGGACAGGTATAGGCTCAAAAACGGGACCAGCAGCCTGCGCGCGCGGCTTCACGTCATCGAGGGTAGGAGAAGTGATCTTTCTGTCCCGATGGTCTGTCTCCGGTAAGGTAGCTCTTGGGACGAGGTGATCGACGTTATCTGCGATAACGGCGACGACATGTTCTTGACGGGCATCATCGTTCCTGGTGGATGCCATGATGATCAAATATAATTTGGAGAGAGCTTTGGTATTTTGGCTGAAAAGATGAGGAATCTTGAATCAAAAAGACGGGGAATCAGTTTTCCCAAGATGGCGCCACTGATCTGGAGAGATCAGACTGAATCGTCCTGGCCTTCGTGTAGGGCAGATAATGATGAATGTATGAGAGGGGGGTGTACCTGCAAGGTACGCCGATGCCAAAGTAAGTTTAGGCCAGGGAGAAAGCAAGCACAAAATGTTAAGGTATGATTTCGAATATTGAATAGTGATCAAACCTGGCCCTCTCAAGTGAGAGGGTATTTATAGAGATAACCCCCAGCGTGGGGCCAAGGTCTCCCATGTGGCCGAAATATCTGGTCGACCAATGGGAGACTGCCAGGTGGAGGGTCAGGCCCGTGACCCTTTGACCTGGTCCAACTGCTTCCGTGAGACTCAGGGAGGCCGTTCGTCGCGTGAACTGTCAAGTGCGTGAGGGGGATGTCCTCAACGATCATATTGTGCCCAATGGCTAGTTTCTGGCTATTGGGTCTTGCCAAGAGCTTGACTGGATTGGGCCTTGCCCTACTATGGGTCAAGCGTCTGCCCAGTCCAGAACAAATTGTAACGCGACATGTGGCAAAAGTAAAAATGAAAAGAAAAAAAAGACATAACTTTCGGTTGTGAGATATGAGAAATACTTGAATGGAAACACATTTAAGAGAAAAACTAGTATGGAGACGAACCTAAATCCTTATTCATAGAAATAACCAATAAGAACAAAGAAAAATTTAAATTTATTTTAAATTTAATTTATTTTTTAATTGAAATCATGGGGTGGTTGTAATAACGAATGAGAGAGAATATTTTATTTTTATTTTTTAATTAATAAAAAAATTGTGATTGATTGTTTGTAAAACTAAGTGTTATGTTTATATTTATCTAAGTTTTTTTCCACATCTAAATTCATATTTTTATAAACATTCAATAAATAGAGAGAAAATTTTAAATTTATTTAAAATTTAATTTCTTTTTTAATTAATAAAAAAATTGTGATTGTGTAGTTGTTTTCACTTTGAAAGAGATAAGTAACTTATCCCTTTCACTACTTCTTCTAACCATCCTTTTTCTCTCTCTTTCTCAAAATTTACACACTCTCTCTCGTTCAAGAAACACACAAATTAAAACAACATAAAACTCAACTCTCTCTCATGTAAATTCTAACAAATCTTAAATCAACAAAACAAACAACCTTCAATTTTAAAACATCATGGCGAAAAAACGAAGAAAGCAAAGCGATTACCGAACAAAAAATGTGAGCGGTGGTGGTCGGTGGCAGTTACAACTATACTGGCTCTTAACTGTGGTGTTTCGTTGTGTGGTGGCTGGAGGCATCGCGGTTGTTATCAGTGGTGATGATTAGATCCGAACGTGAAGGTTGAAGTTTTCGCGACGACTCTGTTGTCGGTTGCTCGCTCCAGAAATGATGGTTGTGCAGCGACACGGTTTGGAGGTTGTTTGCACAGAGGGGGATGGATATGTGGTTCTGGTGATTGCGTGGTGGAAAGGTTTGACTTGTGATCACCCGGAAACAGAGGCGGAATGGATTAACACGGTGTGGCCTTTGATGTTGCCTTTTTTCTCTTTGAATTTTGTATGATGTTGATTGTGATGTTGGGTGTGATTGTGTTGTTAGTATGACATTTTTCCAGAAAAAGATCACACTGTTTTTTATGTTTCCGTTCATCACTCTTTTCCATCTTTGTTATGTTATTTTTGTCATGTTATTTTTATTGGGTTGTTGTGTGTTATGGTTTAATGTTGATGATGAAGTTTGGGAGAGTGTTTGTGTTTGGAAGTGTTTAAAGAATTATTGGCAATGGAGGTTTGTTAGTGAAGAATTGAATGGCAATGGATTGAAGATTGTTGGTGTTGTTATAAAGTAGTGATGAAGTTGTGGTGGATGGTAATTTATGGTGGATAATTTTAGTGGTGGTAGACCGTAGACTGGTAGTATGAAAGTGATGCTTTTTTTCACACGTGAACAGAGAGAGATTTGGAGGGTGGAGAGTATTTTTTATGTCCTTTTCGTGAGTAAAGTTTGTGTTATTTATAATGAAAAATTAGGTTAAGTGGAACGGGAAATATAATCAAATGTAATCAAGCAATTTATTAGATCAAAATCAATCAACATATTTGATTTGATTCTTTACCAATTTACTACACCAAAAATTTCCCAAAACCCTTACTTATTCCCTAGGGTGCCATAAAAATAGAATTAAAATAGATTTAAAATCTTTTTGTGATTTTTTTTAAAATTTTTTGTTTAAAAAGGAAAAATAATAATTTTTAAAAAATACCTAATTAAAAAATGAAAATAATATTTAAATATTCTAAAAAGTAAACATTTGACTTTGTGTTGACTTTTGACCTTTTAATAAAAATAATAAAAAGAAATGCAATGATGTTCGAACCCGCAACTTTGTGCTTGACATTCCTGTATAGTTACCAACTGAACTGATTGAGACTTTTATTTTTTTTCCTTTTTTTTAAATGCTAAAAATAAAAGATAATAAAAAACATATTCGTTTGAAGGTTGGAATCTTTTGGAGTTCAACGACTCCTCGAATCATCAATCTAGAACCATAGACCTACCTGTCTCGTTTGGAGAAGAAAAAAACAAGATAATCGTGAAAGTGTGATTTCTCATTGTCCCTTTAAAAAATGTCTACAAATGGAATCCTATGGAGGCTGTTTCAAGCAATGTTGGGAGCAGTGGCCTCTACGATCCATTTGAAGATGAAATATCACAACAGTTTAGGTAAACTGGTTGTCATTGCAGTTGATTTATATGGAGCTCGCCTTACACAAAACATTATTGAAGAATCCTCCCGTGAATGTTGTCACCTCTTAGAAGAATAAAAAGAAGAATTTCCATGAAGCAGTTGTCATGGTTGGCCTCGACGTGCAGGAAGACGAAATCTTATAGGATGATCAGTGCAGCTTGTTGGTCGAACTCAATCTGAAGACCCTGAGGTCAGTTCTGGACTGTGTGTTTAAAATGTCTAAATTGGTGATAATTCAATCTAGGCAGTCCATATAGGTGTTGCATTTCCAACTGTAATGAAAAAAGGGACTAGTTGAATTCCTCAGAGCTAACGCCGACCTTTTCGCAAATATTCTTGGCTTGATGTCAAGCACAGACACAAGTGTAGCATGCCATCAGTTGAATATCGATCCTTTTTCCATATATGTGGCCTAGTGAAGACGACAACAATCCCTTGAGAAAATTGAAGCAACCATGAAGACAACCCAAAGTTTGCTTGATGCTAACTTTATCTTTAAGGTGAGATACACTGAATGACTCTCCAATGTTGTACCAATCAAAAAGGCCTTAGGAGAGTGAAGAACGCGTGTTGATCACACCGACCTTAACTGGCATGCATAAAAGATTCATATCCACTTCCTAAAATATACAAGCTGGTGGACAATTCAACCGAATATAGGTTATTGTCATTAATGAATGCATACTTCGACTATAACAAGATACCCATGTATGAGCCAGATAAAGAGAAAACAACGTTCATAACTAAACGAACCAATTATCAATACAATATGATGCCTTTTGGTATGAAGAATGCAGGTGAAACATAACAGAGGATGGTAGAAGAGGTGAAAATCTTGAGGTTTATATGGAAGACATGATCATCAAGTCCGGTGGGGAAGAACTGCACGACAAGCACCTTGCTAGCATATTCAAAAGAGTTCGGCAGTACAATGTGAGATTCAATCCGGAAAAATGCACCTTTGGGGTCAGAGGGCGAATTTCTTAGCTTCTACCAAACGAAAATAGGTATAAAAGTGAACCCAGATAAATGTGAGGCGATCATCAAGATAGGAGCTCCAACAACGAATAAGGAAGCAATTAAGTTGAATGAATTGTTGACAGTCTTGAACAAGTTCATCTTTAAATCGGCACAACACACTTTGCCATTTTACAAATTTATCTCCTATAAATAAAAGGTTTCTCTTCTTTTTCTCTTTACACTTGAAATTGAATATATAATTGTTCTTTTTCATTTCTATTATCTCCTACTTCATCTTCTTTCTATTTTCTTCACAAAGTTGTCTTAGTGTTTTGAGATTGAAAAATATCTATGAGAGTTCTAGTATTGTGGAATTGTTGTAATTTATTAAATAGGGCATCATCTCTTTTGTAACTTCATTAATGGATTTTGATGTTTGGTTCTTGAGATCAACCAATGATAATTTGTGTTTGATTCTTGAGATATGCCCGGTTAAAATCTCTATTTTATATGAGCTCATCCTATTAAAAATTCTATTTGGTTTGAAGATAAGCTTCTTAAAATATCTTGTTTTGTTCATGGTATTAACAAGTTAAAATCTCAATTTGTTTGTAAGAAGGTTCGTGCACATAACCTATGAAACGTTTACATCTTTAGTGAAACTCTAAAGTGAAAACTCTTGGCACACGAGTATGCTAAGTTGTTAGGTCGAACCTATATAAATTTCTGGTGCATGATTTTTTTCCCTTATCACTTTAATTTTCATTGTTCTATTTGATTTACGCTTTATTTCTTTCTCTTCATCTTTTTCTATCTCTTTCGTTCTTCCATTCCACAACTTAAACTCCTTTTAATACTAAAATTAACTCAGATTTTTTGATAAAACAAACTTTTATAATGGAATAACATTTTTCAACCAACGATTCAAAACACCCACCCTCTTATGTTTGAAGTCATTTGGTCAACATGCATGACTCAGATTCACGTTTATATAGGAGGAGTGCCTACAATTGTCCCTAGTTTGTCCTTCATGGAACGCATGTAACCATTGAATGTATATAAATGACCCTGAGGGAGGAATGGGTGTGCTTATTTTTAGTGTATGTTGATGGAAATCCACCCATATGCCAGTGATTGGGGCGCCTTGACTGGATTTGCCCTATAAAATGGTCACAAAGATAATTAAAAGTAACAAAAGTGCACTTCTACTAACAAAACACCGACAAAACAAAAAAGAAACAAACTATCACAAGTAAAAATATAAGAAAACGCACCTAATCACCTCCCAATGAAGATGTTACCAAAGACCATATCGAAAACCTTAGTGATAATTGGTGCATGCTAGGGGTGTTCAAAAATATGGTTAACTGAATTGTATACTTGAATTGAATTGCATTGCACCATAAAAAAACTGAATCATTTAAATAGTTAATGGAAAGTAAAAAAAATTCTGAAAATAATTTTTTTTCCTAAAAAAAAACTAATATCGATTTTGTCTAAGAAATTTTTTTTTTTTTTAAAATACGAAACATCGAGCTTTTTTGGCGCCACATTGTCAGTATGTAACTCCTAATACACAAATTCCATTAAATTGAATTTCTTGGAGGCGTCAATTGGTCTTGATCCCCTTTTTTGCATCACATCTTTTAAAAACAAATATTAAGTTTGATATATTAACAATCAAATTACAAGTTTATTTATGCTTTAAAAATGAGAAAGTTTCTTAAACCGTACAATATGATATTTTTTTTTTATAATTCTTAACAAAACCTCTTAGGAATTGATGCAAATTATATATCGATAATGAGTGTTTTTACGTTACACGTTGAACATATTAAAAGTGTATAAATTTAGTTTAAAATAATATTAACAGAAAACATTCATCAATTTTGAATTTTTTATATTCTTAGTCCTCGCGCTGAATAAATTCTTTTGGTTTCTCATATTTTTGTGATTTACTTGTATAGAATAATACAAATAGCCACTAGAAATTGACTTTTTCAATAAAGATGTATTTGGGATATAATGGAGAACATTAATGCAATTTAGGATAGATCATATTAGTGCAATTGAATATCACCATTTCTTACAGTATTACCCAAATTAAATGCTGCCTGTGTATTCGATTGTATGCAGTTATCATTGATATCATTATCATACTGTTGCATAGACCATATCTGGTCTGATGATTTCAGATGATTATGGTTGGCGATTTATGGTGGCGTGAGGCGCCTGTGGAGTACAGTGGTGGAAATGAGAGAGGGGGGAGTGTGTAAAATTTTGGGTAATTTTACACAAAACTATCCCTTACAATAAAAAGCCATCAATTTTTCAATAAGACCTTCCTTTAAATCACAAAAAAAATCCCTTACAATAAAAAGAATAAAAACTATTTTAATTTTTTATTTATATTATGTGATAGATTGTTTAAAACTGTTATTTAAACCAAAAAAAATTTTAAAAATTCAGATTTGAATTCAATTTTATTTTAAAAAATCACAAAAAACAGTTTTTTTAATATATATGAAAATCAGTTTGAAAACCAATTTGAAATTTGGTGAAAAAAATAATTCAGTTTTTCAAAAAATTGGTTTTAAACTGGTTAAACTAAATTAAACTGGTTTAAAATTATGAACTGGTTATAAACTGGTTCTAAATTATAAACTGGTTCTGAACTGGTTCTAAACCGAATTGAATTGGTTTAATAGATTAACCATTTTTTTGTTAAAGTGATTTTTAAGAATTACACTGAATTATTAATATGGTTCGGTTCAATTCAGTTCATGAACCACGAACACCCCTAGTGCATGTGCATACACATAAAAGAGTATGTCAGCCATTTCTTAAAATAGAGTGAATGTGCGTAAAATTTCCAAGAAAAGAAAAATAGTCTATCAATGGTAAAAAAGTGAAACGAGATCGTCCTATAACCTTGGCCTAAGACACGTGAGAGACCAACTAGATTCACTAACACCCCGCGAGTAAAAAGGTTAGCCATCTCTTGAAGTTTCTTTCTTTCAAAAGCTGCCATGAGAAGACTAAAATCTTGTAAAAAGCCTAATTTTTTTAGACGAACGGTAATACACAACCTAAAGTCAAAGAAATAATGTTTTGCTGCAAAGAAGGGGAATACAATGAGAAATAAGTTGATATGAGAGAGTAAATACTATCTTCTCGTGAACCTTTCATCAGAAGCCATCCTCATGGGACATACTAACCTCATCAACTTCTAAGACAAGATTACTTAAAAGCTCGAATAGAGTTGTTTCATACTAATTTAGAAAAATCATTTATTTGCATCTTATAGCACACTTACTAAACTAAGGACTTATGAATAAACTCGCATAATTAAGTTATTTTTATAATAAAAGGTAAAATAAATTTAAATTTTATATATATTATATTTCATTCTCTTTTATAAGCAAATTTTGATTTTTTTAGGTTCATTGAATAAATTATATATTTGAACAATATATAAACTATATACATTAATTATTCAATATTTTTTTTTTTTTTTGTGTAAGCAAATATATTAAAACGGGAGAACTAAGGGTTCTACAACCTGTTTACACGAGAGCGTGGAAAAAACCCGACAAAAGGAAAAATTACTAACCAATTAAACAACGAAATAAAAAGCAAAGGATCTTTGCTAAATTAGTAGAAACTACAATTGGGATGAGTAATTTGACCACAAAAAGCCCACTTCCAAACCAAAAATTTTATACCCCACACCGTATTGTTAATGTTCCATGCGTCCGACCGAAAGCATATACCATTCCTCAAAAGCCAAATACTCCAAGAGGTAGCTAACCAAACAATCCCAAGTTTGCCATCTTTAACTTTTTTTTCACGGCAAAATAAATACCACTCCATAAAATTCGGAAGGCATTCATCCTCCATCCCTTCCGATTTACCAATCCACAAAGCTATCTCCCTCCAAATCTTCTTAGCCACATGACATTTGAAAAAAGAATGATTTCTACTTTCAAAATCTAAACCACAAAGCAAACATATCAAAGAATCATTAGAAAAGTTAATGCCTCTATACACCAAAAGATCCTTCGTTGGAAGTCTATTCACAAAAAGTCTCCAACCGAAGGCCTTTATCTTAAAAGGAACCTCCGTTTTCCAAATCAAACCCAACGCGGTATCGCACTTATTAAGGGGGCCATAAGGCATACGGAAAGAAGCATAGTGAGCGTAGCAAGATGTCACCGTAAAATCGAGAACCGGATCCTTTTCCCACAAAATCACATCCGCTCCCCCCTCCACCAATCTGTGATATCTTAGCCGAGCTTTTAAAGAGACTAAATCGGCCACAAAATTAGAATCATCTCCTCTACTCCTTTCAAACCAAAATCACCCCAAATCCACCTACCCTCGCTCCAACCCCCCATACTAGCAATGGAAACTCTCTTCAAACTAGAAGCTTCAAATAATTCCGGGTAAACCTCCTTCAAAATATCATCCTCCAACCATTTAACTTCTTAAAAAGGAACATTGTAACTTTTTCCCACCTTAAAACAACTCAAAGAAACAATAGGATCGATCAAGGAATATTTGCTAATAGAAATAATATCTTTCCACCAAAAGGAGGAAACCTTTTTAGAATCATCTCCACATAGAATTTTGGAAGAAATATCACCATACCTCGCTTTCAAAATTCCATACCAAAGAGCATTACCACCTTGAAGCATTCTCCACCTCCATTTGTTTAGAAGAGCCATATTAAAATCCGCCATATTTTTAATTCCTAACCCTCCTTTTTCAAGCGGTAAACACACTTCCTTCCAACCAACCCAATGAATCTTCTTTTTGTCTTCTACTCCTCCCCACAAAAAGTTGCTTTGGATCTTCGTAAACTCTCTAATGACTTCCTTCGGCATTTTATAAAAAGACATTGTGAAGATGGAAAGCGAACATAAGATAGACTTTAAAAGCGTGATTCTACCTCCAAGGTTTAGAAACCGATTCTTCCACGCCAAAAGCCGCTTTTTCATTTTCTCAACGAGAGGTATCCAAGAAGAAGACTTCCTCGGATTACAACCAATAAGAATACCAAGAAAGACAAAATTGCTATCTTCCACTTTACAAGAAAGTACAAAAGCGGCCGCTTCCAAAAAATGGGTGTTAGAATTAATACCAATCAACTTGCTTTTATGGTAATTAATTCCTAAACCTGAAACAAGCTCAAAAGCTCTCAACACCGATTTGATAGCCCACACATGCTTCCAAGTCCCTTCTCCCACCAATAAGGTATCATCCGCGAATTGAAGAATATCCACCGAGCAATTCCTCTCTCAATGACAAAACTTCCGAATTCACCTAGCTCAATGGATTTTCTAATCAACCCCGTTAAACCTTCCGCCACTAAGACATAGAGAAACGGAGAAAGAGGAGGTCGCCTTGTCTCAAATCCCTCTCAACTACGAACTCTTTAGTTGGACTCCCATTTACTAACACCGACATGTTGCTTTGAAAAATCAAAAGTTCCATCCAATTCCTCAATAAATTTAAAAAAGTTAAAATTTACTTATAAAAGAGAATGAATGGTGGAGGATGTAAGTTTTTTTTATAAGTTACATTGAAGAGCTTATAAAAATAATTTAAAATATTTTATAAAAATATCATAAATTTCTTTGATACAGTCACCCAAACAATATTACAAAACTTATAACAGTATTTAAATCTATTTGAATTGACTTATTTAATGTCATAAATTTTGTGATATTGTTTGCTCAAATTTATAAAAATAACTTGGACAGTATTTTTATTTTTTTTTTCAATGTTTTTTTTATAAGTTCTTTAAATTAATTATGAAAATAGTTAATAGTACATAAAAATATTAATATAAGTTTATCCTTTGTTATAAAAATAACTTACCTAATATATAAAAAAAAAATTACCATTTGGTATAGACTACAAAAGTATTTATCAAAGATATCTTGAATATATTTGAAGGGTATTTAGTAGGGGTGACAAAATAGATGGATTGGATGGATATGGATTGGGTTGTTAATGGATGGATCAAAATAATCCATTAGTCCATTAAAAATTCACTAAAATTTTCTTACAATTATCCAATCCAATCCATCAGTTAAGAATAAAATTCATCTAATTCATCAATTAACATATTTTTAATGGATGGATATCCAATCCATCCATTTTTTTTATATTAAAAAAATCAGTTTTTTTTCGAAAAAAAAAATCAATTTTTTTTTTTGGAAAAAAAAATCGGTTTTTTTCAGGAAAAAAAGTCAGTTTTTTTCAGGAAAAAAAGTCAGTTTTTTTTACAGAAAAAAAATCAATTTTTTTTCGGGAAAAAAAAGTCGGTTTTTTCGGAAAAAAAAAAACAGTTTTTTTTTCGGAAAAAAAAATCGGTTTTTTTGAAAAAAAAAGTCAGTTTTTTTTTTTCGAAAAAAAAACTCGGTTTTTTTTTTTTGGAAAAAAAACAGTTTTTTTTTCAAAAAAAAACAGTTTTTTTTTCGAAAAAAAAAAATCAGTTTTTTTTCGAAAAAAAAAATTGGTTTTTTTCGGAAAAAAAAGTCAGTTTTTTTTTCTGAAATAAAAGTCGATTTTTTTTTTCAGAAAAAAAAAATCGGTTTTTTTTCCAAAAAAAAAATCAGTTTTTTTTTAAAAAAAAAATTAGTTTTTTTGGGGAAAAAAATTCATTTTTTTTTTGGAAAAAAATCCATTTTTAATTATTTTTTAAAAAATAAATCTTTAAAATATGTTGGATGAATTGAACCAATCCGTGCATATAAATGGATGGATTTAATCCAATCCATTAACTTATTTTTTTATGTGGTGGATGGATTGGATGGATTTTTGTATTGATAGATTTGATGAATTTTGACTTAATGGATCTAATTGTCACCTCTAGTATTTATAAGGTGAAAAAGAGAAAATGCTTGTAGTATTGTTTCTCACGGTCTGGGTCTCCCAATTTCACCCGAAATTGAAAAAGTTAGATAGAGTTGTTTCATATTAAAATTAATTTCAAACACAACACAACACAACACCGTTGCAAAGGAGAGGTGAATGACAACCAAGGAATTATTGTTACGAAAACAGATTTTAATAAAACCAATTAAGAAGAGTAAAAGAAAAAGTAACAAAACCACAACAAATTTTTGAACAACATATCAGTTCAACAGCCCAAAAACAGGGGCAGAAACACTGATTTATTTTCTTTCCTTTACTGCTCCTTTCAAGATGAAGCAAAACTTTATATGTATTATATACACATCATAGAATTGTGATGATGTTGGCCCGAAAAACGGAATAAAAAACAAATAGCATTTTATCCTGTAGTTTGTACTGCTGCTAATTTGTGGCACAATCACCACTGCTTGCTAGTTGCTACTGCTTCTTGCTGTTCAATATTGGCTTCTAGGGTAATTGGATCAACTTCTAAAGAAATACTGAGAGGACCTTGCGGGGTTCCGAAAAGTGTAGTAAATATCTGTCTGTGGCATTCATCACAAAAGTATATATAAGTGAAATGGCCTTCATATGGGAGTTTATGTACTGCAGCTCCAGGTAGTACGCGATGCACAAAATCAGTCATCGATGGTGGAACCACTGTATCATCCATTCCCTGTTAACATTTGCACTACAATAAGTCATAGTTTCACTTCCAGAAAAAGTCATATAGGTGAAAATAGAATTAGAGCATGCAACACGCAGAGTTTTCTCTTGATAATAATACAAGAAACATATATACAGGAAATTTGAAGGAACAGAACATAGAAGCACTCACTTGCCATATATGTATTGGACCGAGAAAGCCTGTATACTCTTGAGTTTCTGTGAAAATTGCTTTGAGCCAATTAAGCACATTCTTCCTACTGTATTTTCGTTTCTGCAACTTGAGGTCTACAAGGCTGAAACCCCAATTTGAGACCTGCAATGCAGCTTCCTCCACAAAGGGTTTCACATTTCCTTGCCTGATCGATTCTTCGACATCCCTTTGCCAAAATTCTTCATAGATTGGATCTTCAAGTAGTGCTTTATCCTGAAAGGAGGATTCAAATCTTCCGTGAGAAGATGTATATGTACATGTAAAACAATTAAAACTTTTGGGCTCTTTAATTTCAAATGCAAGCTTAAAATGTCTTATTATTGCCATCAATTTCAACAAAAAATTGATAATAATAATAATAATGCTTTCAAATTTGATATATACGCCAACCCAGAGAAGAAATTAATCATATCTGAGCATGCCAAAAATTTTCTACATTTTTACCTTCCATATTCTTATCAGCATACATCTAACTAGGATACAGATAGACAACAGACATAAAGTGTTCATCAATGGAAATGCACAACACTAGAAGCCGTATATGGACATAATGATTAAGAGACAAAAATAGAGATAAGCAAAGTTTCACTTACCCTATTTCCAAGAGATAAAGACAGCCACCTATCGATCTGACCATGCTTCCCTGACAAGAAACTTCGCTGATAGAAAAAACCAAGAAGTCTAGGAAAACTTTGAGCTAAGAAGTACATGAATTTTCTTTTTCGCGTCCATTTGATCCAGGTTCTTCGTCTCTCTTCCTTTGTCATCATAGGATCATATGGGTTCACCATGGGGGCAAACATCGCAGCACCTGCGAGTTAATGCACAATGTCTGACTGATCAATTTCATAATCCAAGGCATATGCTTGTTCTCACTGCTTATAATAAAAATATATATTTATTCTCTACAAATTACGGATACTAGACACAAAATTGACACATTTACACCGATAGTAATTTGAGAAAATCGAATAATTGTTCTAGTCCCATTAAGCAAGTTCAAATGAAAAGTCTTGTTCTAGTCCCATTAAGCAAGTTCAAATGGTAGCTATACAAGGACATCCGACTGTAGAGGCGCAGGTTCGAACCCGCGACATCCCACTTATTCACCTTTAACTTTAACGAATGAAATTCCAACCATTAGGCTACTTAATCAAACAAAAGAGTCTTGTTCTATTGACGTGACACATACGATTCAATAAAGTTTTTTAGAAAGGTAGCAGTTATACTTATATCTACAAGATATAAACTTACCTTTCACTCACTCTAAACAAGTTTTGCGAGTGATTCAGTAAGAAGAAAAATATGAAGTCCTGATCAAAATGTAATGAAGTACACTAGAAGCATAAGAACATGTTGGTTGTTATTCAAAAGGTGAATGGACAAGAAATTGACTCTGAAAGCTCGAAATTTCATCAAGTTAAAAGTCACATGTTCACATAAAAAAAAAGTATAAACAAAAAAGATCTATTAGTATTAATACCTGCAAGTCTATCAGGTATGTATCTAAGTGCAGCCCAGGCATGTTTGCTTCCACTTGAGTAACCGATAACCCAAAACTTGTCAACACCGAGAGCATCAGCTAAATACGACATATCTATTGCTGAGGATTCAAGGGTTCGTTTGGGATGGGGATCACTCTCGCCAAAACCAGGCAGATCATAAGTGAGCAAGTGAATACCGAACTCTTCCAGCAGAGAATCTTTAACTCCAGGAATTCCTATTTTCAAATGCAATTTCAAAATTAAAAACACTCATCAATGCCTCAAACTAAAGGTGGAAATAAAAACTTTAAAAAAGTTCAAACAACCTGCTAGCCGAGATGAAAGAAAAGTATGAGGAGCAATAATTGAAAATCTAGCCCTATCAGCCGAAACACCTCGCTCCTTATATGCCATGTATCTTCCATCCGGAAGCACAATGCGGGAAGCACAAGCAGGATGCAAAAATACTTGTTTCACAAAGGGAGCAGATGGATCATACTCAAAATTTACATACAACGCTGCAAATAAAACATCCACATCAAGTCAACCAAATATTGAGCAGATCAAACATTCATTAAACATACAACTTAAACTTCTATAAAAAATCAAACAACCTAAAAAAATACAATCCAAGAAATCCTTCTAGGATTCCAACATAAAACATCGAGAATTAGGGTTTCAGAAAATTGTCACCAACAACCTAGACTAACCCTATTTGCAATCTCTCCACAACCACAAGTCCACAACACAAACGTAACCGACACTAAACCAACCATCAAAATCAAACACGACCAAGCAACCTAGATTCAAAACCTACATTCATAATTCTAAATTGCAATCCGCAACTTCAATTGCTGCCACATTTACTAGCATTTTGACTCGATTTGCAGCATAAGCAATTCAGAACCATGCCTACATTAACCTATTCCTAATTCAACCCCCTAACATCAAAAGACACAAAATTGAGTTCAATTATAACAAGAAATAAAAATCCACAGCTAAAAATAAAAACTTTGTGCTATTTATTGATAAACCCCCAAAAAAGGAAACATGTGGCAATGAAGTTAACCTGAGAAAGCAAGTAAGGAAACGAAGAATATGACAGACCATACATGAAGTGGGTCTTTATCCTCAGGCAAATACTGATTAAAAAAGCTCAATTTCTTGAACATCTCGTTACATGGTTCTCTTACTCTATTCCAGCTCTTTCCAAATTTCCTAACAACAAACGAATCTTGATTCACTAAGCTTTGTTTCACTATATCCCTACAACCTTTCCCAAACTCCACGGTTAACTCGGAAACCCCAATCATGAACTCCCTCACGCAAATCTTAAACCGCACCCACTCTCTTTGATTCATGATTCAGGAACTTGGTATCAAAGAGATACTACGCACATTTTTGAATGAAGATGGTGGTGGAAAGAGAAAAATGTGGAAGTAAATGGTGATGCATAGGTTTTTGGTTTTTTTGATTTATTGGGTTTGGAAAATGAGTGGTGGTGTGATGCGGTGGAAATGAAGTGGAAGGTTGAAATAATGACAGAAAAATGGACCCAGAAGAAAGAGTGGAGAAAATGAGAAAAATGGGTTTTGTTGGATTTGGAATTGGGATTTAGACTGAGACGTTGCACCATCAATGAATAGTCTACTCTTTTTCTTAACCGTTTTTGTTGTTAGCAAAGGATATTTATATATTTTGGGAAAGAAAGCAATACAACATAGAACTTGTCCTATCAAATTTACACTACTTTTTTTCATAAAGGAAACAAAATTTTATATATATATATATATATATATATATATATATATATATATATATATATATGGGAAATGCTAACATACACCTAAAATTGATGGGTCTCACACAAAAATACACTACTAGCATGTTTGGATTGGCTTTTGGAAGACCCAGAATCAATTATAGAGGTGTAGAATTGATTCTGGGTGATTTTGAAGTGTTTGTTTTTATCAAAAGTAGAATTGATTCTACCTCCAGAATTGATTCTACTTGAAGCTAGAATTTATAGCTTCTACTTCCAGAATTGATTCTGGGTGATTTTTACACTGGAATTTATTGTCTAACTCACTTTTACATAAATGTATCCAAACATAAATCAATTCTGCTAAACTCAATTCTGTTAAAATCAATTCTACCAAACTCAATTCTGCTAGAATCAATTTTGTTCACCGCCAATCCAAACACACCTTACATCTATTTTTTTCTTCATCTTTCTAATGTGGGTCCCACCAAAAATTGGTGGGCCCCACACAAAAATACACTAAGGTGTATGTTACGAATGCACACCTACATGGGTGTGCATTAGCATAGCCCTATATATATATATATATATATATGCATAATTAGTCCCCAAGTCCCGTAGGTTAATTATGAGTTGTGATTCAATCCTCAATAAAAATAGTTTCATATTGGTTCCGTAATATTACTTCCGTTAGCAGATTAAATCCTTGTCATTAGTTGTGATGTTAAAACGTTAGTATCTGCCAAAGTGGCATGCCAAGTGTGTGGTGACTCATCAAAAGAAAGAATAAACAATGATTTAAAGGGTTGAATGTTTTCAAGAAAATTGTTGTTGCGCCCATCCTCTTGTTTTCCAGAAAATTGCTATTGCTCTTGTTTTCAAAAATTTGTTTGGTTGTTTTCCTAATGTCTTCGTTCTATTTGTCTGGTTGCTTCCCTTTGTCTCTTCGTTCTAGTTTCCTAATTTCTTCGTTCTTTCATAATCTCTTTTTTCCTAATCTCTTCCTAGGGTTTGAATATTCTTCAATGTCTAAGGTGTCAAGCAGTTTTTTCATTAAAATAGCTGGGTCGATTATGCGCAGAAACAAGAGGAGGGAATGTTATTGCCAAGATGAATGTGTTTCGTACCGTGGGTGACATGAATAGCGTCAATTTTGGAAAAAAGTTTTGAGGTTGTAGAATTTTCAAAAATCATGTGAATAAGGGTTGTAATTTCTTCAAATGGTTCGACGATGACATTATTGATGAAAGGGATTCGAAGATCCAAAGGCAAAAGAAGAAAATTTACAAATTGAAGAATGAGATCATTAACACTAAGGAATGGTTGAAAGTGTCTGTAGTGATTGGAATATTAAGCCTAGTGTTTAATGTTGTATTTGTAACAATGTTATTTTAGGTTAGTTATTTGTCTATGTAATGAGATGTATTTGTCAACATTTATCTGTCATGTAATGTACTTCATCCGGTCCTTTTTATAAGGAACACTTCACCTTTTTAGATTCATTAAATAATTAATGTATCTGGTTTGCATTATAGACCAGATACATTAATTATTTAATGAATCTAAAAAAGTGAAATGTTCCTTATAAAAAGGACCGGAGGTAGTATCTGTCAAAAAAATGTGTTTGTCAACATTGTTATGTATTTGTCAATAGTTATCAATGAAATGTATTGGGAGAAATCTTACATTTTGTTTCCCGTAATATACAAGAACAAATGAACTTTTTATTTGGTGTAACATAAGTATAACAGTATACCAGAACAAATGTTTTCCATAATATATCATAACAAATGCACACCATAATTTTGTCATCACGGTAGTAACATAACCTTAACAAATGCACACCATAATTTTGTCATAACAATAGTAACATAACCTTAACGGAAGTTGTTCTAAAGGTCATACCAAAAGTAACATTATAAGTCATGAGTGATAGTAACAGAACCTTAACAAAAGTTATATTAAAGGTCATATCAAAAGTAACATTATAGGTCATTACAGGTGACAACAAAAGTGGCATAACTAGTCATAAGTCATAAAGTAGAAAATAGGCATTGTTAGGGATGTAAATGGATATCCATGGGGATGGATACTATGATATCCGTATCTGTCCCATTGGATAAATATGATATCCATATCCGCCCCATATCCATGCGGATATCCGTTAAGCGGGTAATCCGCGGGTTTTACGATATCCGCAGATATTTACAGATATCCATGGATAATATTTTGTTATGAAAATTATTTTTTGAAAAAAAATATTTTAACTTCTTTTAAAGACACAAAAAGTTATTATCACATAACATCGATATAACTCGCTCTTAATTTAACAATAAAATTGCATCACATTAATTTTCTTCTTATTACCAAAACATAACCAGATCCAAACATAATATCCATACATTTCATTTTTAACCAAACAAATAAAAGATATTGTGATTGTGAGTTATGATGGAAGAGCGGACGATAAAGGAGTAGGAAGGAAGACACTGGTTTGACAGAGGAACGACGATACTGGTTGGTTGGACTATGAAATTGTTGAAGTGAGATATGAAGTAATGAAGAGTTTAAATATGAAATTGTTAGTCGAATTTAAATGAAATGTGAAAGAATTTCTTCAAAGAAAATTTCAAAATATATATATATATATATAAAAGAAGATTAATTTTTTTTAGAAGATGAAAAGATAAGATATAATAAATTAATAATATTTAAATGATTTTTTTATAATTTATTAATGGATATGGATATTCGCGGGCACGAATATCATTAAACCTGTATCCATAACCATTAACAAACGAGTATTTAAATATCCATTTATTTTATCCACGGATATCAATTAAACTACCCGTCCCATATCTGTGACTGATTTTATCTGTAGGTACGGTTTTTTTTGTCATCCCTGGGCATTGTATGTCATTTGTTACAAGTCATTACAAGTCATTACTAGCCATTACAAGTCACAACAAAAATGGCATAATAAGAGTCTCTTTGGTAAGACATAAAAAAAGCTTTTAGCTTATAGCTTTTAGCTTTTCAACTCATATTAATAAAAAAACTTTATTTGGTAATTGTCTTTTAGCTTTTAGCTTTTTTTGCAAAAGCTATTTGAAGTAGCTTTTGAGCTTATAGCTTTTAGCTTATGATTTTTTCTTTCATTTATTCCCTCACTATTTTATCAAAAACTCATTTTTACCCTTTATATTATTATGATTTAAATTAAAATAATTGTGTTTTAGTTGAGGGAATAAAAAGGTTAGTCATTATTTTTACCGAACAAATTCACGATGCAATCCATCTTCCATTTTGTTATTAATGGAACATTTTGATTCATTACATTGAATTATTTTTGTATTACTTTTAAATTATTATTTTAATTATTTATTACTTGATTTTTTATTATTAATGTATTATTTTTATAAATATGCTACTATATTATTGAATATATTTGTTTGCTAGTAGACATATCATGGATTTTGAGAGAAAAAAAAGAGAGAATGAAATGCGCACTTTATTGAAATATAAGATCAAATTACAATATTATTATTTTTGATATTTAAATTTCATTACAAAATTTATATATAAGTTTTTAATATATTTTTGGGTTATTTTAATTTTATATTTTTATTAAAATATTTTGCATTTGATTTTTAATATATTTATTTTTATTGAATAAAAATTAATTTAATAAATAGGAACACTAATTTTTTAATTAAGAATGTCCTTTTATGTCATTTTGTATTTATCAACTAGTGTAACAGTTAATTTACCAAACACTCAAATTAACTTACACTACTACAAAACACGCATTCAACAATGTCATGGTCACCACGGTTTTTCCTACACCGTGGTGACATATCTTAACTAAGGCGCTACCATATTTATTTTGTTTTTTGATTAAAAATTATTTGTATATAATAGCAGTTACAGAACCAACCGTTGTGATACAATCAAAATTTCATCGGTTCGAACCTCAGCGCCATAAAATATTTTATTCCTTTAATGTTAAGGCGCGCCTTTTCTTTTTTATTTATTTTAAAATTCACAAATAAAAGGGATATCACTACGGTTCTTCTGGTTACCCGTAGTGATATATTTATAATAAATAAATACTTATCTATACGGTTGGTATTGTTAACCGTTGTGAAATAGTTTACCCATATATAAGCAAATTAACTTTCACTTATTGACAGTAGCGTCGTTGCCTTCACAGCGAAACCCTAGAACCCATTTTTTCTCTTTGTCTTCACCATTAGCCGTGAATCTTGTGCTTCATACAATAAGGTATTCTTCTTCTTCCATCTATTGCTAGATATTTCCCATTATCTCGTTTGTTGCATGTTCTTTTTGTTGATTGTTCTTATTTTTTCAGATTCGTCTTCACTACCTTAACAAAGACCATACTTTGGCTATGGTACATAATGTTTGTGTAGCTATGGAAAAAAGTACAAGAACCATGAAGCTATGATGGAAACTTCATCCACCTTGTACTTCTTCATAGCTTCACAAACAAGATGTTAGTAAATGAAGAAACAACAGTGGCAGCATACATCATCTAGTTTTAGAAACAATGAAAAAAATATAAGAAGTATGAAGCTTTCGTGTAAGCTTCTTCCTCCTTGTATTTCTTTTTCATTGCTTCCCAAACTAGATGAACATCATAATTGATTCCTGTTCCGTGATTAGTTTCATTAAAAGGTGCGTCTTGGAAATTTATAATATATCTCTTTCGATCGCTCTTTACTCTTCACTAGATTATGGTTTTAGGGTTTGGTTTTAACCGAGGATGCTCATTATTGAAGTTTGTTGTGTTTCCTTACAGGTTAAGGGGATGATACACGGTGATGATGCTGGTGGTAGCAAGTGTATTGTATGAGTTTATAATATCTGGTTCTGGTATATGATGTTGTTTGTGTTTATTATATTCTATGTAGATTGTTTGTTTCACTAACCCTCACTTAAAATACATTCATTTAATTTGACATAGATACTTATAATCTGCAAATTAAGTTGTATTTGAAAACCAACTTATATGAATCAATGCTTCTGAATTGCATGCCTCTCATCGTTCATCTCACGTTCTTTTATATATAGATTATGATATAATGATCTGGCTCTTTAGATTCATCGATATCTTCTATTATAGTTAAATTTCATTAACAACAATTTATTGGTTAATCTGTCACACCATCAACACTTATAATCGTAAAAATTATGATTATAAAAATTATGATGATAAGTGATGATGATGAGGCAGATTATCCAATGTCTTGTTCTTATGGAAATTTAACTATAATTGAAGATAGCGATATATCGAAGGAGTCAGACCAATAAACCACAATATATATGTAAAAGAGCGTGAAATGCACGATGAGACGAATGCAATCAGAAAACAACAATGGTTTGTTTAAGTTGGTTTTTAAGAATAGTTTAATTTTCAGATTATAGACTTCTTCATCAAATTGAATCCTTGTATTTCTTTAGTGAGGTGTATGGAAAACAAGCAATCTACATTTAATATGATAAACTCTGGGTACTTTCAACAATGGTTATTTATTGTAACTGAGATCAAAGATAATATGATAAACTCTAGGTACTTTCAACAACGGTTATCTATTGTAATCGAGATCAAAGATAATTTATGTTTTACATATTTTGTTGCTGATGAGTTTCGAACCCATTACCTAAGTGTATATATCACAACGGTTTATTAGCATAACCGTTGTGATATGTGGCGCGCATCCTGCCTTTCAATAACGGTTTCCAGACCATTGTAGAAACATCGAACTTACAACGACACTCTACTTAACAACGGTATGTCAGGCGTGATGGTACCCCTTTTCAAACCGTTGTGAAATGGTTTTTCGTAGTAGTGTTATCAGCTATAAGCTACCAGTCAACCGCTATAAGCCATCACCTATTAGTCATCAGCTACCAACTACCAGCTAGCTTATTAGCCATCATCTATTTTTACCAAACAAAGCCTAAGCCTAGTACATAAACTACAGAATAGGCCAAAAGTGGCATAAGTAGTACACATCAAAGATCAACATAAAGACCATGGTTGGCTCATAACTAGTTTTAGATCCTTTTGAAGTTTCTTTTTCTTTTTGGGTGGTTGCTGAGTTGAAGCTCCATCTGGTGTTGGTTTGCTTGAGGTAGCAGCTGGTGTTGGTTGGCCTGAGGTAGTAGCTGGTTTTGGTTGGACTGAGGTAGCATGTGGTTGGGGTTGGTCTGAGCTAGCAGCTGGTTGTGGTTGGACTGAGGTAGCATCTGGTTGTGGTTGGGCTGAGCTAGCAGATTGTTGTGGTTGGACTGAAGTCATAGCAGTTGTAGGCAGCTTGCAAGTGGCCTTATTGTGTCCATCCTTATGAAGATATATGTATTGCATAATCTGACACCTCCCAAATCATTTGTCAATAGATCCAAAAACCAACTACATGAATCTTTGGTTTCTCCCTCAACTACAACAAATGTTATTGGTAGCATCTGGTCATTAGGATCCCTCCCTATGGCTGCAAGAATTTGTCCACCATAATAGCCTTTCAAAAAGCACTCATCCAATCCTATGATAGACCTGCACTTAAAAAAACTCTCCTTGCAAGCTTTGAGACATATATAAATCCTTTGAAAATGTGGATTCAAAGACCTCTTAGGATTATCACTAATTTCCTCTCCACCTGGACTTGGTTGACTTGTAATCTTCATAATTGAACCATGGTTTGCCCTTAACAACTCATGACCATAATCATGGATTCTTGTATATTGCTCCCTAAATGAACCATCAACAATCTCAATATCAAGTGACTTAGCTCTCTATGCAAGTGTCTTATTGGTCCCTACATTCCACTTTATTTTGTTTTCTCCATTATATCAGTCAACTTCAAATTAGGATTCTCTCTTACATTACTTTGAATCTTTTTGCCCAATCATTTGGAATTTAGGAACCTGACCTTATAATCCCTACTGCATGTGTGCTTGTCCATAATTTTTCTCAACTACCAAGTATGATCATCTTGTAATTTTGCACATTATGACTCTCGTGGACAACCTTTCTTACATATGACTCTCATCTTCTTGTTATGATTTTTCTTAAATTTGAGGTTTCTACCTGAATGAATAACATAAGTTCTAACTGCCTCTTTAAAGTCTTCCCTAGTAGCAAAATAAGTCCCTAATTCCCACTTGTAATCATCCATTCTTTTTGGAAGCTTGAAAGTTGGAAAATCATCTTTTAAAATCTCATCATCCTCACTATCATAATCATGTGGTAACTCATCACTGTCATACTCCTCAATGTCACTTAAACCCCTAAAGCTTTCCTTTGTAACCTCACATCCATTTACATTATCAAATATACCACTACCCTCAACTGCTTCTTCCACCACCCTTTGTTTCTTTGGTCTGCCAGACTTGGATTTCCCCTTCCCCTTACCTTTTCCTTTATCCTTTCCCTTCCCATTTCCTTTACCCTTTCCCTTCTCATTTCCTTTACCTTTTACTTTGTCTTTCATCTTTCCTTTCACTTCATCTTTATCAACACCTATTTCTTCAGCAATTCCAATCGAATCCTCACAAGAATCCTCAAAGTTTACATTCAAAACACTATCATCTTCACTATCACCAACATGTTTTTGGTTACATCCCATCCCCTCATCTTATTGGTTACATTCTAGTCCCTGATGATCATCTTGGTTACAAATAGGTCCTTCAGCTACCGAATCAGTTTGAACACTTACCAGATAAGGTGTGCCATCCAAAATATCATCTTCTTGGTCACATACAATATGATTAGTGGTCCCATCTAAAGTAATATCCACTATTGCATCTTCAGACAAACTGTCCCCCTCAAAGTTAACATCCTGACATGACTTTTTTTGGTTACTGCCCTTGGTGGTCCCATCCATATTAACATCCTCAAATGAACCTGATCGTACCTGATCAAAAAGGAGATTAGTGGCCAGCAACGTCATGAACTCCGTTATTCCGGTGGTGATGAGACGGTGGGCGGTGTACTTGCAAGGTACTCCGATGCCAAAGTGAGGATAGGAGCAAGCAAGTACAGAAAGTAAGAGTGAGAGTTAGAATGTAATGTAACCTGACCCTCTCATGAGAAAGGGTATTTATAGGCTGCCCCCAGCGTAAGGCCAACTGTCATCTGCACTGGGTTGGATTGCTAGGCCTGATGCAGATGACTGCCAAGGCTTATGTGGCGTATGGAAGACCAGTACGTGGTCTTCGCCTTGGAGTAACTTCCCCTAGATTTCCGGAGAGTGGGCAGACCGGCTCTTTCTGAGGAGGGTAGTTACCTGATGACGTGTCCCCGTGGGGGGAGCACGTGGAGAACGTGGAGGGGGAGAGTCGTGACCTCCCCTCGTGTCATGAGGTCTCTGCTCGATGCCAATGGGGTCTGAGTGTGCTTGACCAGAGAGAATTGGGCCAAATGGGCCGTTTAGTATTGGGTTGGGCCTGCCCGACTGATGGGCAGGCGCTGGCCCAGTCCAGAACAGGAGCCCCCCAAGTCATTGCTCTGAAGGATCGGAGTAATGACTTAAGGTCGGCAAGTCCGTCGAGGAGATAGTAAGAGAATTTCGTGCTCGAATGATTGGGCTGGTGGTGGACGTTGATGTCCTCGGGGAGACCGAAAGAAATGGAAGTGTTGAGCTCGCGAGCACGTAGGGACGAGTCATCAATGCCTAGGGCGGCTAGTAGTAGGGGCACTCAAGTGCCTAGGGACGCCTCGAGTCCCGTGTTAGGATTATAAATAGGAGATGAGTCCATGTCATTTGCACGTTTTTGCTCTACTGATTTGTCTCCTTAAGTCCCTTCTTGTGTTCGACATCAATGCCGCCGCCGCCGCTGCCAACTCCTCCCCGACAGTTTCATTCCCAATCATCAAGTAAGTTTCTTCGTCCCTTCTGTTACAGCTTGATTTTACCGTTCATTTTCTGGGAAGGGACGCAGACCTTAGGGTAGTGTTTAGATACTCCTGTGAATTTTCTAATGAGTATAAGAGTTGTCGGGCAACACTCGCGGGGTTTTCGGCGTCTGCATCGGAGATTTTGAGGAAACTTCACTAGCTCAGTGACGTTTCCGTTGAATGCCTCGGGGACATGCGATGAATGTCTCGGGTAGCTGATGAATCTTCCAGGGACCCGATGAATATCCCGGGGAGCTGAGGGTTGTCCCGGGGGACGATGAATGCCTCGTCAAGAGGTCCCGTGCTCGTTGGACCGCATTAGTTGAGTAGTTCCTTCCTTATTGTCGGGGAGAGTCACCAGGGCTGCTCAGTGCCCTCCACGCCTTTTCACTTGTCTTGCGGTGGAAGGGTGAATTTGATTTCGAAAGTCGAATTCACTGTGCTCCTCTGTTTTTCAGGTAAAATAGTCATGAGGATCGCGGGCATTATTCAGATAGACACCGAACCTAACCTGCCCGAGTCAGTCCAGCAACCCGGGGAGGAGTTAGTTCATACGCCCGCAAATTGGGTAGGAGAAGAGCCCTTACGGATCAGGTCACGGTTCGCCCTCGATGACACTGATGCCTTCGCAATTATCGAGGACGTTGTCGTAGGCGAACAACCGAACATTACGGTGTTTAAGCCCATAGAGCATCACCGTATATGCTTGAGCTACCGAGGGTTAAGGTTCCCCATGTATGAGTTCACGTTCAGGGAGGCCGACATCCATCTCCCTTTCAATGACTTCCAACGGGGGGTGTTCGACTGGTTGAGTTTGGCGCCCTCCCAGCTCTGTAACTCCCTTTTCTACCCCACAATTATCGCAGCGGAATAAACATAAAATCATAAGAAAATCAGAATCACCTCAAAGGGTGCACATTTCTCAATAAATTCAAAGCAACAAAATTGCTTCGTAAACAACGGGTTTTCCTCAAAATAACTCAAAATACCTTCAAAGGGCACCAGAACCACCATAACCACAAAAATCCCACAAAAGGGTTTATTAAAATAAACCATAGTCATCAAATAATCAATAAAATAACAGCCAAATAAAACTCAACATGGTTCGACTCAACGACCCAACCCGGTGTTACACTATCAGAGCAAGACCCTCTACATCGACCAAAATGCAAATAACTTCTAAAAGTCCTCAAAAGCATCCCCAGCTAATCCTGATCACCTGCACTTACCCACGTGGAGGCAACATTCAAACAGGCAGGGTGAGTAATACAATTCATTATAATCAATATAAAATAAGATATGCATAAAAATGGCGTCATCATCATATACAACATAATTAGAGTCATCACAAGGCAAACATCAAAACACGTCATCATAAATCACAACAAATGCCACATAAATGAAATGCACAATAGGACTCATGCATGTGGTACCAATCGTCACAATCGATGGACACTTAGGCCATCACCCTCCAATGATCCCCGTTGTAATACCCCAAAATTTACCTTCATGTTTTCTCAATAATTGGTCTATGCTTTACTCATTTGCATTCTATAGTAGGTCATAGTTTGCATAGCATGACATTCAACATAGGGCATGGGATCAGGTGTTTTTCAAAGGTGTTGATCATCCAAAGCAAGGGATCAAGGGCCAAGTGTCTCCCAACTAGCTTCAAGGGTTTCTCATGCTCCATACAATCACAAGTCTTCTCCAGAAGTGGATTGACCAAGAAGTGACCTCTAGACTTCATCCCTTAGACTGATTGTGCAAATTAGGGTTTTGGTTTCAAAAGAGCTTCTTGTTGAACTTTGTGGATTCAAGCATGTTCTCCTAGTGTTCCATATGCTCACAAGTGTGCATAGATGGAATCTTGGCCATTGGATCTTTGGTGAAGAATGTTCAGTGGATCAGTTGCTTGTGAACCAAGAAAAATCAACTGTAAAGGAGAAAGTCAACTGTGGAATTTTGAGGTTCTCTTCATGGTTTTCAAGGTCTCACATCCTCATATGGTCTTCAAGGGTCAAGTTTCATGCCATTTGTCAAGAATCAAGGGTTTGTACAAAAGTTACTAAATTTGGAAAATGACCTATAATGAGAAGTTTCCATTTTTGGCAACTTTTCCACCACATTCAACTTGACTTTTCATCATCAAGGAAGCTTCAAATGATTTTTCCTCCAACATGAAAGTTGAAGATCTCTCTCTGCCATTTCTAAAAAGTACTAGAACATCTCCATATCATTTGTGGAACTCTAGTTATGGTCAAAACAATGCAAGGTGCATTTCATGGATTTCTTATATGTCAAATTTTCCACCATTGGCATTTTCACTCAAAAGGACTTGTAATGTTCCCAATTGCTTCATGTCACATTACAACATCAAAATACAATTCAAGAGGATCATTTTTGGCCTTTGAATCAATTCATTCCATGACTTATTTTTCACTTATTCAACAAAGTTCAAAATTGCAAATGGATTAAAAACTCACAAACCAAGTCATTGCAAGGCCCAAGTACAATTCAGGTGTGGTTAGCAAGTGGAATGCAAGTGAATCATGCTGATTTCATTGAGCTTGCACGTGTGGATTAGTGGTGGTAACACAACGTGCAAAATTGCAAATTCATCCAAATCTCACTAACCAAAGGATTAACCACTTGCTAATCATAATCAGGGGAATAATCAAGAGTATATAAGCTTACTCATGCCCTCACAGCTAGGTCAGAGACTCTCATTTGCTCAGTTTTTAATTTTTGCTCTCACACTTTCTCTCTTCGAAACTCACTCTCCTCAGAGTTTCTTTGAGATTTCTCTTCACATTCTTGATCAGTGAAGAGAATAGAGCAAGAATCAACCACTGATTGGAGCTCATACTGAGGTTTTCATCAAGTTCAGTTCAAGAGGATCCAAGTTCAAACCTCAAGATCTAGCACGATTCCAAGCTCTAGTTGCATTTATTTTGCAATTAGAGGTTCCAAGGACTTGTTCTGCAGCTTTTGGAAGGCGTTCTTGTGGTATTTTGAGCTCTTCAAGGTTCAGGTTGGTGTGAAATCCATACTCATAGAACTTGTTTTTCTTATATGCATACTGATCTGTGATGTGTACTGAGCATGTTGATCTATTTTATTTTGACTTTGGACGTGTATCATGAGAGTATTTGATGATTTAAGTTTTGGATCCTAACTTTCTTTCCTTCGATTTGCGTTGTATGATGATTGTTTGGTGAAATGAGCATGATATTTGTGATCCTCATGTTTTTCTGATTAAATGGTATACTCGTGAGCAAATTCTGGAGAATTTGGTGTTGATGCTCACCGGAGGAGACGATCAGAGCTAGGGCTCCGGCGTTTGGTAAGTTTTCCGGTCGGCCAAAGGTTTGAAGGAGGAAGGTGCAATCAGAGCCGTCCGTTGGTTGGATCCAAGGGTCTTCATGTTGCCACGTTATTTTTATTCTGATTTTATTTTTGTGGTTTGTGTGTTTGTTATCCCATGTTAACTATCATGTGCGTGCAATCCTAAATGTTCATCTTAATTACTATTTGAAATGTTTGACTAATCTGGTGCGTTGGTGTTATCTTGTGGTTAGAATTTTGACAACGCATTAAAAAAGACATGTGCTGCTCACGTGAGTTCTATTGTGGTCTGATTGATTGTGTGTGCACATGTATATATTGGTTATGGTGTGCGTGTGGATCTGTGCCTTTGATCATGTTTACCTGATTGCTTTTGTTGACTGATGGTGAGCGTTAGATGGATCTATTGGCTGATGTTGAATCTGAGTGTTGACTGGGTTCCATTGTTTTCTTTTGACTTTTGCTGGTGGATTGGTTGTCTTGGGCCTTGCTTTTTGCACCCTTCCTTTGAGCCCATGGTTACTTTTCAACGTGTTTTGCTTGCTAATTGCACCCCTCCAAGTTTATTTCTTTTTTTTATTTTCTTAATTGTTTCATTTTGCATTTTAATTTTTTAAATCATTTTTATGCATCCAAAAATTATGAAAAAATTCATGAAGCCTTTTTTAGTTTTATAAAAATTTTCCAAATTTTATTTTCCATTTTTTATTTTATTTTTGGCATCTGAATTAATTAATTGTTTAATTTCTTTGTGGTTTGTCCCATTTGTGCACATTTCAACTTGCTGATTTTATTTCTCATCATCTATACATGATCTGCATTTCATTCTTTTTGCATTTGTTAGATGACATATTGAAGGGCATAAAAACATTTTTGTTTCATTTTTAAAACTTTTTCATATTGCATTTTGGTCCTTTTCTTTTGCATACTTGTTCATAGTTCCTATGTGACTTTGCATGTTTGTTTGAGGGCCTTATCTTGTGGATTTTTGCATTAATTATTAATATGATGTTTGCTTCTAGTTGAGGTGTTTTGAGAATTAATATGGTAATTTCTGAAGTTGATTTGCTATTTGTTTGATTGCTCTTTGTTTGAGATCTCTTTTATGCACATCTTTGGTTACTTGTTTGAGAGGGCACTTGTGCCATTGTTTGGGATTGTTTCTTTGACTTGATAAGCCATGTTTGAATCAGTATAAGTCATGTGATTATCATTATAGGTCATTGGTATGAGTTTAGTGCATATTTTGTGCACATGTTCAATGTTTGATTTACATGCCTCTTTTTGACTTATTTTCTCACTTCTTCTCATCTATGCCTCTTCTTGGTTTGTGTTTGGTTTGTGTGTGCCATGCCATATCACTTCTTTGCATCTCATTTGATGTGTGTTTCTAACCTTGGAGTTTTGTATTCATGTCATATGTTATCCATGCTTCATGTTGCATCCTTTAACATGTTTCATTTACATGCTTCTTTCTTCTTCTCCTAATGATTCCTAATGTTGGATACTTGCTTGTATGCCTTGTGTGACACTTGTATAACATGTTTAGGCACATGCTTAGGTCATCCAAATTCTGACTTGGATTTTATTTGAATCATTCTTGCATGATCACCTTGCATAACCACTCATTCTTCTTCTACTCCTTCTTTAATGATCTTCTTGGATGTTTTGCCACTTGTTTGCATTCTCTTTGTTTGAGTTTGTTTGGTAAACATTATGGGTCACCCTTGAGGTGTACATTCTGACTTGGATGAGTTTCATTTGGTTTGTAACCATCTCTCTTTGGGTTGTATTTTGTTTGGGTTTCATTTGTATTATTGTTGCTTATGTTTGTTTTTGCTAACCATGTAGGGACTAATGGTAAGTGAATGTGATGTGGATGGTCATCCACATTCTAACTTCTCATTTCTATTTTAAGCTCTCATACTTGTGTTTACTTTAGCATTTAAGATGCTTCTCCTTCTCTTTCATTCTTTCTCATCCCATGAATCTCAAGACTTGATTAAGTCTTGGATTCTTTTCCCCTTAGAGCTACCTAGTCCAACTTAATTTTTGATTAAGCTTGGAGTAGGATTAGCATTAGGTGTTAGGTAGTCGTTCCTCCTAAGCCTCACTAACCATAGGACATCCATGCATGATAACATTAGGACTCTTAGTTTCCCTTTAGAGTTTCCTTTGTGTCGTCTCTCTTCTCATCTCAAAACTTCTTCAAAACATGTAATAAAGGTTAGCGTGTATTGTGCTTGAGCCTTCTATGTGGGAAGTGGGGAATGAGGGGCTTCCTCTCATTATTCTAGGATACCTAGTGTACGTCCTGTTGGGGACGATGCGCGAAGTATTCGTTCCTGTATTTAAGACTTTGGTTTAATGCAAGTTACAAATAACTGTAAAAAACACTTCTTGCTTAAAAAACTCCAAACAAACAATAACGTCTTTCCTTCGGGAATTCTTTTCTCATCTCACTCACTCCCAAAGTACGAGCGTGCTCCTACTCGTTCTCTTGCAAGACGGTAACGCACTCGATTTAGCGAGCCTGCAACGCCTGAGCTAGAACGTAAGTCGTTCCCTAAAAAACACAGTCCACCCCTAGTGAGGGGAACTACGTCGCTCTGATTCTCATGCTCCCGATGAGATACGTAGGCAGTGGGGTAGGGCCCATGCGAGCACTTCTTTTATTTTCCCTACATTTGTTTCTTCGTTTCTTTCCACTCCCGTTCTTCTTTCCTTTCCAGTAGCAGTGGAGTTCCAGATGACGACACCCTTTGATGCAGACTACAAGCGTGGATCCCATCGAGTACGATGGACGTGTTGGGTGCTAACACCTTCCCTTCGCGTAACCGACTCCCGTACCCATTTCTCTTGGTCGCGAGACCATGCTCTTTCCCTTCCCTTCAGGTTTATGCAGTGTTTCCTTTCCCTCTCTCGGGATAAATACACATTGCTGGCGACTATGTGTTTTCTGCGTCTCTCTCGCGTTTGTACCGTTGGATGCGAATCTTTCGGGAGCGACAACTGATGACTCTGCTGGGGAAATCTGGTTGACCTCTTGCTGGTCCATCCCCTTTAGCGAGTCAATCCTAGCGCTTGTCTGTTTCTTTTCATTGGGTGTTTTTGTGGTGCTTTGTTTTGTTGTATATTACTGTATTTTCTGTTTTATTTGTTTTACTGTATTTACAGTTTTTATTGCATTTCATTGCATTTTATTTCTGTCATACTGGATATTACTGTTCTGTGTTGGCTGGTTTTCTGTTTGGCGGGTTGGGATGTTCTGAGAGATGAGCCCACTACCCAGGCTCGAGCATACATCTAGGTTTTAGCGTGGACAGGCGTGACGCTCCCATGGTGTTGGCCACGTACCGGTGATCACGATCCCCACAATTAGATGAGGTTCTATCAGGAGCTTTCTGCTACTGTATGTTGATACAGGCCAGTAGTTATTCTCTAGAGGAACTGTCGACTCTGATGACCATTCCCGAGGACTCAGTAACGACACTCCTCCCGGGATGTGACAGTGGAAGACCATGTTCTGTGGCAAACCCATTGCACATTCTCGATCCGAGGACCCAATGCTGGGAACTTGCTATAGGACTTCCTTTTGAGGTGAATCAGCGGACGACCTCTTTGATTGGCGGTAGCATTGTATCCTTCGGGCTGAATGTGCTATTGCTTCTCAAACCTCTGAAGCTGAGGATCTTTCGTTTTTGTGAATCAGTTGAGGCCTCCTCGATTGGTGATGATGCCAAACCAGAAGTGGTGAATGTATCATCATTTTTCGACCTGAGAGCCCGGGATACTGAGGATCTTACAGGTTTGCAGGTGATCGTGACCTTCTACCTACCCGTTTGTTTTTGGATTCTTTGTCTCTACAGCCGTATTAGTGTGGTTATTCTGTTATCCCAGTTTGATTCAAGAGTTTGTACAGAGCCTCAAGATTGTCCAGCCAGTTCAGCACAGATGCCGGATACCTTGATCCCATGCCTGTTGCATCTGCATCAACATTTTCGCATACATGTTCTTGTATTTCCAAGGGATATTAACTTTGAGACTTGCTGCTAAGCATTTCCACCCATTTCGGGTGATTAAAATTTTTTTTTTAATCAAAGCATAATAATTCCTCGGAAATATTCGAACATGGCATTTGCATTGCATATCATTGCATTTTTGCATAGCATGTACTTGTTGCAGGAGCTCTCTAACCTTTATTTGGTCACAGGCACAATAGCTGATTCTCCCATTCACCGATACGCAACCAGACGAAACCAGGCTAGAGCTATGGATCAGGTACAGACAGAGTTGGCTGAGTTAAGGGCACGCATTGAGCAATTTATGAATCTGATGCAGGGGGTTGCTCAGGGGCAGCAGGACCTGAGAGCAGGGCAAGAAGACATGAGAGCTACCATCCAGAGGTTGGAGACTGAGATTCCTACGGGTGACCACGTTAATCCCCCCCAGGGTTAAACCTCATGTGGTCAATCCTCCTGTGGTTACTCCTCATCCGGTTGGAGTTAACTTGGGTTTTGCTCCTGGCAACAACGGGCTGGTGGAAGATCGTCAAGATGACCAGTTTTCCGTACTTAATGCTGATATGGGATTCTACCATGATGAAAGGAAATACGAGGAATTGGCTGAGAGGGTGAAAGCTATAGAGAAGCAGAATCCTTTGGGAATTGATGTTGAAGATCTGGGACTGGTACAGGGTGTCAAGATTCCCCCGAAGTTTAAACCTCCTACTTTCGACAAGTATAATGGTAGAACTTGTCCCAAAACTCATCTCCAGGCATACAACCGGAAGATAGCAGCTTATTCTGATGATCAGAAATTATGGATGTATTTTTTCCAGGACAGCTTGTCTGGAGCCTCACTGGAGTGGTACATAAAGTTGGACAGGGCTCGCATCAGAAGCTGGAAAGAGTTGTGCTTGGCTTTCTTAAAGCAATACCAGTATAACATCGACATGGCACCGAATCGCACTCAGTTACAAAGCATGACACAGGACCCTAAGGAAGGTTTTAAGCAGTACGCCCAGAGGTGGCGTGAACTTGCTGCTCAGGTTCAACCTCCGTTGGCAGAAAGAGAAATGGTTGACATGTTCATGAATACTTTGCAAGGTCCGTCTCTTGATAGGCTGGCCGCTTGTCCATCTACTGGGTTTGCTGACATAGTAATTGCTGGAGAGAGAATCGAGAGTTTCTTAAAACTGGGGAAAATTCAGGATGGAAGTGGTACAAGTTCAGCTCCTGCTAAGAAGTTTTTTGGCAACAATAACAGAAAGCGTGAAGGTGACGCTAATGCTGCATATGCACAAGGGGGGAGAGGTAGAGGATGACAGGGTACATATCACAGGCAGCATCTATAACTATTCCAACTCCGGATACCGAGGCTCAATCTGCAGCTCAGAGGCAATATCACCCAAGAAAGAGAATGAATGACCGACATTTTGATGTTTTCCCTATGACATGTTCACAGATGCTACAGAATTTACTTCGTTTGAATTTGGTACAATTGAGGACTTTGGCTCCCCCAGTTGGCAGGTTACCCGCTGGGTATGATGCAAATGAAAAGTGTGAGTTTCACTCCAATGCGCCAGGACACAATGTGGAAAACTGCAAGGCTTTCAAGCATGTGGTTCAAGATCTTGTTGATTAGAAGGCTATTAATTTTGCTCCGAGACCTAATGTAATTCAAAATCCCATGCCTTCGCAAGGTGGACCGGGGGTGCATGCCATTGAAGAAGATAGAGGGATGAATCTGGTGAGGGACATTAATGATGTCAAGACTCCGTTGGAAGTTGTGAAGGAACGCTTGCTGAAAGGGGCTGTATTTCCTGGTTGTTCAGAAAGTTGTGAAGATTGCTTGATTGCTAATAATGGTTGTGTAAAGTTGAGAACGGGCCTTCAGAGTATGATAGATGAAGGATGTTTATAATTTAATCAGTTGAAAAAGAATGATGATGAAGTTTCTACTATTACCATCTATTTTGATCCTGTGGAAATTCCGGTGCCTGCTCTTGTACAGACATCTGTGCCTGAACGAGTAGCTCCTATAACTATAACTGTTCCTAGCTATGTCCCAAATGAGAACAAGGTTGCTATCCTGTGGTACTATGGGACTAATAGTCGAGGACAGGGGCAAGAGGTGCAGGCTCCTAAAGAAAGTGGCTCAAGTATCGGAAATGTTAGAGGAGTGGGCGGTTTTACTCGCAGCGGAAGGCTTTTTGTTCCTCAGACACTCAGGAAAGACAATACTGAAGCATTAGAGAGGGCCAAAGGGAAATGGGTAATAAATGATGAACCAACGCCAGGGGCTGAACAGGTACCAGAGGCATAATCTGACAAGTCATTTGAGAGAGATGTTGAGGAATTCATGAGAATAATCAGAAAGAGCGATTAAAAGATCGTTGACCATCTACATCAAACTCCTTCTAAGATCTACATATTGTCATTGTTGCTATGTTCCGAAGCTCATCGGAATGCTTTGCTCAAAATTTTGAATATGGCGTACGTGCCGCAAGAAATATCAGTGAACCAGCTTGAAAGTGTTATCTCCAACGTTAATGCTGGTAACGGTCTAGGGTTCATAGATTTTGACTTAACGCCAGAAGAAAGGAATCAAAATAAGGCTTTACACATATCAATGGAATGTAAAGGTGCTATGTTATCCCATGTATTGGTGGACACTGGCTCGTCTCTCAATGTGTTGCCTAAGAAAGCATTAGCCAAGCTGGATGTGGAAGGGGTGATACTCAGACCTTGTGATCTGGTGGTGAAAGCGTTTGATGGTTCAAAGATATCAGTGTTTGGAGAAGTAGAGCTACCTGTCCAGATAGGACCCCAGGTGTTCAATACAGTGTTTTATGTGATGGATATCCAACCGGCCTATAGTTGTCTATTGGGTCATCCCTGAATCCACGCTGCTGGGGCCGTATCTTCAACCTTGCATCAGAAGATAAAATTTGTAGTTGATGGTCAAGTTGTTACGGTATGCGGAGAAGAAGATATTTTTGTTAGCCATCTGTCATCCTTCAAGTACGTGGAGATGGACAGAGAAATCCACGAAACTCTCTGTCAGGCATTTGAAACTATGAATATGGTGAGAGATTCTTCGTCTGGTGAGGCAAGAGTGGGAACCTCTATGACTTCATATAAGCAGGCTTTAGAGGTGGTGCAGTCTGGTCATACCGAAGGTTGGGGACAAATGATTGAGATACCTTTCAAGGATGATAAGAGCGGAATTGGTTATAAACCTCCTCGGGTTCCACTACAGGGTCAAGAGCGCCAAGGGCCAGTTTTCTTCTCAAGTGGAGGGGTCATATATCCAAGCCATACCTGTGTAGCAATTGAAGACGGTGAAGATAGTGACTGTGACCTGGACAACTGGGTGCGCCCATGTGCCCTAGGAGTGAAGCTGAACAATTGGTTTTCGGAGGATCTCATCCAAGTTACACTGCCAAATAAGTAAATTTTCTTTGTTTTCTTTCATTAAGCATGCAAAGGTCCTATGCTCTGCCCAAGGCATAGTGACTTCATTGTAGGGCCCCCATTTGTTTTCATACAAGTTTTTATCATTAATAAAAGGACGTTTTGTATTCAAATTGTGTTCCTTGTCTTTCTTTTTTATTTTATTAGATAAATAAAAAATGGCAATGTTTTCTTCACAGTTTTCGTGCATTTTTCCTTTTTCCTTTCAAAAAGCAGTTTCTAAAAGCATGAATTATCATTCATGCAGAAGTAATTCTCTGGATCTCATTGATGACGACTCTGCTATGGTTTATTATGACTTCGATAATCCAATATACCAAGCCGAAGAGGGGGACGAGGAAGACTGTGAACTTCCTGAGGAGTTGGCTATATTATTGAAACAGGAAGAAAGAGCCATTCAGCCTCATCAAGAAGATGTAGAAGTTGTCAATCTCGGTACCGAAGAGGTAAGGAAAGAGGTTAAAGTAGGGGCAAGCCTGGATGAGAATGTAAAGAAAGAGCTGATTGAGATGTTGCGAGAGTATGTCGATATCTTCGCCTGGTCTTATCAAGATATGCCGGGGTTGGATACAGACATCGTTGTGCACAGATTGCCGCTGAAAGAGGGTTGTTTTCCTGTCAAGCAGAAGCTTCGGAGAACCAAACCTGAGATGGCCATCAAGATCAAAGAGGAGGTGCAATAGCAGTTGGATGCGGGGTTTCTAGCTGTTACTAATTATCCGCCGTGGGTCGCTAATATTGTGCCTGTGCCGAAGAAGGATGGCAAAGTCAGAATGTGTGTGGATTATCGAGATTTGAACAGGGCGAATCCAAAAGATGATTTTCTGTTACCACACATTGATGTGTTGGTAGACAATACGGCTCAATTCTCTGTGTTTTCTTTTATGGATGGGTTTTCCGGATACAACCAGATTAAGATGGCGCCCGAGGATATGGAGAAAACTACATTTATTACCCCGTGGGGGACATTCTGTTATAAGGTGATGCCGTTTGGTTTAAAGAATGCTGGGGCTACATATCAGCATGCCATGGTGACGCTCTTCCACGATATGATTCACAAAGAAATTGAAGTTTATGTGGATGATATGATTGCCAAATCAAAAACGGAAGAAGAGCATTTGATAAATTTGAAAAAGTTGTTTGAACGGTTGAGACATTTCAGACTGAGGCTGAACCCGAATAAGTGTACTTTCGGGGTAAGATCTGGTAAGCTTCTGGGCTTCATTGTCAGTGATAAAGGAATCGAGGTGGATCCAGCAAAAGTAAAAGCCATTCAAGAAATGCCGGAGCCAAGAACAGAAAAACAAGTTCGTGGATTCTTGGGAAGACTAAATTATATTGCAAGATTTATATCTCATCTTACCACGACGTGTGAGCCAATATTCAAGTTATTGAGAAAAGATCAATCAATCCGGTGGAACAATGACTGTCAAAAGGCCTTTGATAAAATAAAAGAATACTTGCAAAATCCTCCGATTCTCATGCCTCCAGTTCCTGGGAGGCCACTGATTATGTATCTCACGGTACGTGATGGATCAATGGGTTATGTTCTCGGTCAACACGACGAGACGGGTAGGAAAGAGCATGCTATATACTACTTGAGCAAAAAATTCACCGATTGCGAGTCCAGGTATTCGATGCTTGAGAAGATGTGCTGCGCACTAGCCTGGGCTGCTAAGCGATTGAGACAATACATGCTGACTCATACAACCCTATTGATTTCAAAAATGGATCCAATCAAGTACATTTTTTAGAAGCCAGCTCTTAATGGAAGGGTCGCTCGGTGGCAGATGGTTTTGACTGAGTATGATATATAATACACTTCCCAGAAAGCTATCAAAGAAAGTGTGTTGTCTGATTATCTTGCCGAGTCGCCTATTGATGATTATCAGCCAATGAGGTTTGATTTTCCTAATGAAGACATTATGTTTCTCAAGGCTAAAGATTGTGAAGAGCCTCCGGTTGACGAAGGACCGGATCCTGATGACAAATGGAAACTGATGTTTGATGGGGCCGTTAACATGAATGGAAGTGGTGTTGGGGCGGTCCTTATTACTCCGAAAGGATCACACATACCTTTCACTGCCAGGTTAACGTTTGATGTCACTAACAACGAAGCAAAATATGAGGCTTGTATCATGGGTATTGAAGAAGCCATTGACTTGAGGATCAAGACTCTTGAGATATTTGGTGATTCCGCTCTAGTGATCAACCAGATCAACGGAGATTGGCATACCAACCAGCAGAACTTGATTCCTTACAGAGACTACGCGAGAAGACTGTTGACTTTCTTTATAACAGTAAAATTGTACTATATCCCTCGTGACGAGAATCAGATGGCTGATGCTTTAGCTACATTGTCTTCCATGATTCAGGTGAATTGGTGGAACCATATCCCAAAGATTGATGTGATGAGGCTAGACAGACCCGCTCATGTGTTTGCCGTTGATACGACGACTGATGATAAACCCTGGTATTTTGATATCAAGTGTTTCTTGAAGAGTCAAGAGTATCCAGTTAGGGTATCAAACAATGACAAAAAGACTCTGAGGAGATTGGCAGGAAGCTTCTTTTTTAATGAGGATGTGTTGTACAAGCGAAACTTTGACATGGTCTTGCTCAGATGCGTTGATAGACACGAAGCAGGCCTTTTAATGCAGGAAGTACATGAAGGGTCTTTCGGTACCCATGCTGATGGGCATGCTATGGCAAAGAAATTATTACGAGCAGGGTATTATTGGCTAACTATGGAGGCTGATTGCTTTAAGTATACCCGAAAATGCCACAAATGCCAAATCTATGCTGACAAGGTGCATGTGCCACCAAACCCCCTGAATCTGATGAGTTCTCCTTGGCCCTTTGCTATGTGGGGCATTGATATGATAAGGAAGATTGAGCCTACTGCTTCCAACGGGCATCATTTCATTCTGGTGGCTATTGATTACTTTACCAAATGGGTAGAAGCTGCCTCTTTTGCAAATGTTACCAGGCAGGTGGTAGCCCGATTCATTAAGAAGGAGATAATCTGCAGCTATGGAGTGCCTGAAAGGATCATTACTGACAATGGTTCTAATCTCAACAACAAGATGATGAAAGAGCTATGCCAGAGCTTCAAAATTGAACATCACAATTCTTCTCCTTATCGCCCGAAGATGAATGGAGCCGTCGAGACAGCCAATAAAAATATTAAGAAGATTGTGCAAAAGATGGTGGTGACATATAAGGATTGGCATGAAATGCTACCTTTCGCTTTACATGGGTACCGTACTTCTGTTCATACATCTACTGGGGCAACCCCGTTTTCGCTTGTATACGGTATGGAGGCAGTACTACCGGTTGAAGTGGAAATCTCTTCTTTAAGGGTCATGATGGATGTTAAACTTGACGAGGCTGAATGGGTTCGAGAGAGGTTCAACGAGTTGAGTCTCATTGAAGAAAGACGATTGGCTGCAGTTTATCATGGACAACTGTATTAGAGGAGAATAAAACGGGCATTTGATCAGAAAGTGCGCCCTCAGACTTACCAGATGGGCGACTTGGTATTGAAAAGGATTCTTCCTCCAAATACAGATCACAGGGGCAAATGGACTCCTAATTATGAAGGTCCATATGTTGTTAAGAAGGTTTTCTCGGGCGGAGCCTTGATGCTTACAACAATAGACGGTGAGGATTTTTTGTCCCCTGTGAACTCAGACGCAGTTAAAAAATACTTCGCATAAAGAGACCCGTTGGACAGTAAAAAGAGAGTCCAGGCAAAAAAGGGCATCCCGGCGAACCAGAAAAAAAAAAGAAGGAAAAAGAAAAAGGTTCGGGCAAAAATTAGGGATAAAAAAAAAAGAAAAGAAAGAAAGTACACCCGGTAAGTTGAAAACCTGCAAGGGCAACTTAGGCAAAAAAGGGTATCTCGGTGGATTGAAAACCCGTAAAGGGCGATCCAGGCAAAAGAGAGATTTAGCGAAAACTGCGATCTGAGTAATCTGTATTGCCTCGTCTCAATCAGCAAGCACTCCGAAGGATAGAAATCAGTTCAATCATCCCCCTTTAAAAGCAAAGCAGTTGGAGAATCTTGAAGATATATGAACCATAGCAGGGTTGAAACTCAATGAAGTTCCATTTTCACATTGCCATTAGGACAATTTCTTTTCTGTTTTGGCAATTACCTCTTTCCAGGAATTGCTTCTTGATGTAAATGCCTTTTTTCAGGCCCTTCAATCAATAAATTATCGTTATTCAGAATAATTCTATATGTTTGTTTTGTTTTTATATCTGCTTTGTTTACACAAACGTCCAATTTTTTTTTGATAAACATCTGCATGTGAAAACATTGGGGGTTCTACAATAACATGCCTAAAAGGAAAAACATTGAAAATTGCTTTAATGACGCGTATGCTTGGTTGAATACTTCCAAAACTCGTATTATTATGGGACATATGTGCGCATTCTTTTGTTTGCAGGTGTGGAGATTTCACTGGATAGCTATGCAAAGATGTATGATGCCTTCAAGCCAAATCCTTTTGCGAAGCGCAAATGATCGTTCCTCCCCAAGCAGACAGCTTCTCAGCAGGAAGGCTATTCTTGGAGGTAGTTATCCCCAGCGTATTTACAGAGCTTCATGATCCCCAGCAGCGTTGTCAAATAGGTAGTATTGTATCTTGTTAAATCGATTCTCTCATTCAATACTTCCAATAGCTACAAGCTTTTCTGTGTCGATAACGGTTGTAAACTCCCCAGTAGAGTTGCTTCACATGCCTTACAGCTAATGTTCAAGACTCAGTGAGTGTCCAGGAGTTTGGAGATGTCGAATCTTCTGTAAAATCCTCTTGGGACGTTTTCCTCAGATCAGACTTGTATCTTGGGGCAAAATCAAGTGGTTGACCATCTCAAGCATGGAGCATCATGAAATTCCCCAGCAGGAGTATTCCAGATCTATTATCCCCGACAGAGTGGCCTCCCAACTACTGCATCCTAGCTCAAGTCTCGGTGTTAGTTTAAGAGTTGGAAGATGTTGGATCTTCTGCAAAATTCTCTTAAGAAACATTCCCTGGCATGAGACACTTTGAAGTGATTCTCCCCAGCAGAGTTTGTTGTAAGCTTATTTCCCTAGTAGAGTTTGAAGAGGCGTGGTCTTCTGTAAAATCCTCTCAAGGGACATCTCCCCAGCAGAGTTTGTTGTAAGCTCATTAATCCCCAGCGGAGTTCTATGGTTGTAGTTATTCCCTAAGCATACTGGTTCAGATGATGCCTCCCCAGCAAAGTTATCATTTTCTACAATAGCCTTAACAGGTTTGTCAGGTCAGTGCCCAGATCAGGAGGTCAGGTCAATTTGTCTTCCCCAGTACGGTTTGTGACCGTAAAGTCAATCCAGCTAGTTATCCCCAACGGAGTTGCCTTCCTTTCCTCAGCATTTATTTTGCTGAGGACCTCTTTGCATTTTGCATATAGTGTGCATATCATCCTCAAAACGCGTAGCATTTCCATTGAGATGGAGCATTACGCCATGGAAAAATTCAAACATATGCATGTGAAGCATAGGCCAATTTTGATAACTCGTGCGATGGTCCAAAACTTTGCTCCTTATATCATTGGCAAAGCCAGAAGGAATGCCTCGTTCATTCCTCAACAGACATTTCAAAGCAGCGCAAAGGGTTTCATCAGTTTTGCTCCCCACAGAGTCATATCTCTCAGCTTACGAGTCTCCTGGAACCATCCCCGATAGGATTCCTGCAGCCGTTCCCGACCGCTCCCTTTGAGTTTTAACCATGCCTGTTCCCGACAGGCCCCGTTACCCATTCCCGATAGGTAAGCCTTGGTTATAAACTGTAGCCGTTCCCGACCGCTCCCTTTGAGTTTTAACCATGCCAGTTCCCGACAGGCCCCGTTACCCATTCCCGATAGGTAAGCCTTGGTTATAAACTGTAGCCGTTCCCGACCGCTCCCTTTGAGTTTTAACCATGTCAGTTCTCGACAGGCCCAGTTACCCATTCCCGATAGGTAAGCCTTGGTTATAAACTGCAGCCGTTCCCGACCGCTCCTTTGAGTTTTAACCATGCCAGTTCCCGACAGGCCCCGTTACCCATTCCCGATAGGTAAGCCTTGGTTATAAACTGCAGTCCTCCCCGACAGCTCCCTTTAGTTTGAACCTTGCCAGTTCCAGATAGGTACACTTGCCCATTCCTGATAGGCAAAATAGGTCCAAGCTCACCAGTTCCTGACAGGTTGATTCACCAGTTCCCGACAGGTATTTCACCAGTTCCCGACAGGTTTTCACCAGTTCCCGACAGGTTTCCTATGGGGTCCAATGGTTCCAAGGTCTTCCTTACAAACTTTTCTTCCTTACCCTTATTTCATTTACAGCATTTTCTCTATCCACACAGTGCAAAATTTTCTCGGGTATTTCAGTATTCAATCCCTATGTACCTTGAATTCCTGATAGCCGTTGCTTTCATCCATTCAGATTCACAGTTGATTGAATAGGGGCAGCTGTAATACCCCAAAATTTACCTTCATGTTTTCTCAATAATTGGTCTATGCTTTACTCATTTGCATTCCATAGTAGGTCATAGTTTGCATAGCATGGCATTCAGCATAGGGCATGGGATCAGGTGTTTTTCAAAGGTGTTGATCATCCAAAGCAAGGTATCAAGGGCCAAGTGTCTCCCAACTAGCTTCAAGGGTTTCTCATACTCCATACAATCTCAAGTCTTCTCTAGAAGTGGATTGACCAAGAAGTGACCTCTAGACTTCATCCCTTAGACTGATTGTGCAAATTAGGGTTTTGGTTTCAAAAGAGCTTCTTGTTGAACTTTGTGGATTCAAGCATGTTCTCCTAGTGTTCCATATGCTCACAAGAGTGCATAGATGGAATCTTGGCCATTGGTTCTTTGGTGAAGAATGTTCAGTGGATCAGTTGCTTGTGAACCAAGAAAAGTCAACTGTAAAGGAGAAAGTCAACTATGGAATTTTGAGGTTCTCTTCATGGTTTTCAAGGTCTCACATCCTCATATGGTCTTCAAGGGTCAAGTTTCATGCCATTTGTCAAGAATCAAGGGTTTGTACAAAAGTTACTAAATTTGGAAAATGACCTATAATGAGAAGTTTCCATTTTTGGCAACTTTTCCACCACATTCAACTTGACTTTTCATCATCAAGGAAGCTTCAAATGATTTTTCCTCCAACATGAAAGTTGAAGATCTCTCTCTCCCATTTCCAAAAAGTACTAGAACATCTCCATATCATTTGTGGAATTCTAGTTATGGTCAAAACAATGCAAGGTGCATTTCATGGATTTCTTATATGTCAAATTTTCCACCATTGGCATTTTCACTCAAAAGGACTTGTAATGTTCCCAATTGCTTCATTTCACATTACAACATCAAAATACAAGTCAAGAGGATCATTTTTGGCCTTTGAATCAATTCATTCCATGACTTATTTTTCACTTATTCAACAAAGTTCAAAATTGCAAATGGATCAAAAACTCACAAACCAAGTCATTGCAAGGCCCAAGTACAATTCAGGTGTGGTTAGCAAGTGGAATGCAAGTGAATCATGCTGATTTCATTGAGCTTGCACGTGTGGATTAGTGGTGGTAACACAAAGTGCAAAATTGCAAATTCATCCAAATCTCACTAACCAAAGGATTAACCACTTGCTAATCATAATCAGGGGAATAATCAAGAGTATATAAGCTTACTCATGCCCTCACAGCTAGGTCAGAGACTCTCATTTGCTCAGTTTTGAATTTTTGCTCTCACACTTTCTCTCTTCGAAACTCACTCTCCTTGGAGTTTCTTTGAGATTTCTCTTCATATTCTTGATTAGTGAAGAGAATAGAGCAAGAATCAACCACTGATTGGAGCTCATACTGAGGTTTTCATCAAGCTTAGTTCAAGAGGATCCAAGTTCAAACCTCAAGATCTAGCACGATTCCAAGCTCTAGTTGCATTTATTTTGCAATTAGAGGTTCCAAGGACTTGATCTGCAACTTTTGGAAGGCGTTCTTGTGGTATTTTGAGCTCTTCAAGGTTCAGGTTGGTGTGAAATCCATACTCATAGAACTTGTTTTTCTTATGTGCATACTGATCTGTGATGTGTACTGAGCATGTTGATCTATTTTATTTTGACTTTGGACGTGTATCATGAGAGTATTTGATGATTTAAGTTTTGGATCCAAACTTTCTTTCCTTCGATTTGCGTTGTATGATGATTGTTTGTTGAAATGAGCATGATATTTGTGATCCTCATGTTTTTCTGATTAAAATGGTATACTCGTGAGCAATTTCTGGAGAATTTGGTGTTGATGCTCACCGGAGGAGACGACCGGAGCTAGGGCTCCAGCGTCTGGTAAGTTTTCCGGTCGGCCAAAGGTTTGAAGGAGGAAGGTGCAATCAGAGCCGTCCGTTGGTTGGATCCAAGGGTCTTCATGTTGCCACGTTATTTTTATTCTGATTTTATTTTTGTGGTTTGTGTGTTTGTTATCCCATGTTAACTATCATGTGCATGCAATCCTAAATGTTCATCTTAATTACTATTTGAAATGTTTAACTAATCTGGTGCGTTGGTGTGATCTTGTGGTTAGAATTTTGACAACGCATTAAAAAAGACATGTGCTGCTCACGTGAGTTCTATTGTGGTCTGATTGATTGTGTATGTGCGTGTATATATTGGTTATGGTGTGCGTGTGGATCTGTGCCTTTGATCATGTTTACCTGATTGCTTTTGTTGACTGATGGTGAGCGTTAGATGGATCTATTGGCTGATGTTGAATCTGAGTGTTAACTGGGTTCCATTGTTTTCTTTTGACTTTTGCTGGTGGATTGGTTGTCTTGGGCCTTGCTTTTTGCACCCTTCCTTTGAGCCCATGGTTACTTTTCAACGTGTTTTGCTTGCTGATTGCACCCCTCCAAGTTTATTTCTTTTTTTATTTTCTTAATTGTTTCATTTTGCATTTTAATTTTTTAAATCATTTTTATGCATCCAAAAATTATGAAAAAAATTCATAAAGCCTTTTTTAGTTTTATAAAATTTTTCCAAATTTTATTTTCCATTTTTTATTTTATTTTTGGCATCTGAATTAATTAATTGTTTAATTTCTTTGTGGTTTGTCCCATTTGTGCACATTTCAACTTGCTGATTTTATTTCTCATCATCTATACATGATATGCATTTCATTCTTTTTGTATTTATTAGATGACATATGGAAGGGCATAAAAACATTTTTGTTTCATTTTTAAAACTTTTTCATATTACATTTTGGTCCTTTTCTTTTGCATACTTGTTCATAGTTCCTATGTGACTTTGCATGTTTGTTTGAGGGCCTTATCTTGTGGATTTTTGCATTAATTATTAATATGATGTTTACTTCTGGTTGAGGTATTTTGAGAATTAATATGGTAATTTCTGAAGTTGATTTGCTATTTGTTTGATTGCTCTTTGTTTGAGATCTCTTTTATGCACATCTTTGGATCATGTTTGGTTACTTGTTTGAGAGGGCACTTGTGCCATTGTTTGGGATTGTTTCTTTGACTTTATGAGCCATGTTTGAATCAGTATAAGTCATGTGATTATCATTATAGGTCATTGGTATGAGGTTGTTGCATATTTTGTGCACATGTTCAATGTTTGATTTACATGCCTCTTTTTTGACTTATTTTCTCACTTCTTCTCTTCTATGCCTCTTCTTGGTTTGTGTTTGGTTTGTGTGTGCTATACCATATCACTTCTTTGCATCTCATTTGATGTGTGTTTCTGACCTTGGAGTTTTGTATTCATGTCGTATGTTATACATGCTTCATGTTGCATCCTTTAACATGTTTCATTTACATGCTTCTTTCTTCTTCTCCTAATGATTCCTAATGTTGGATACTTGCTTGTATGCCTTGTGTGACACTTGTATAACATGTTTAGTCACATGCTTAGATCATCCACATTCTGACTTGGATTTTATTTGAAGCATTCTTGCATGATCACCTTTCATAACCACTCATTCTTCTTCTACTCCTTCTTTAATGATCTTCTTGGATGTTTTGCCACTTGTTTGCATTCTATTTGTTTGAGTTTGTTTGGTAAACATTATGGGTCACCCTTGAGGTGTACATTCTGACTTGGATGAGTTTCATTTGGTTTGTAATCATCTCTCTTTGGGTTGTATTTTTTTTGGGTTTCATTTGTATTATTGTTGCTTATGTTTGTTTTTGCTAATCATGTAGGGACTAATGGTAAGTGAATGGGATGTGGATGGTCATCCACATTCTAACTTCTCCTTTCTCTTTTAAGCTCTCATACTTATGTTTGCTTTAGCATTTAAGATGCTTCTCCTTCTCTTTCACTCTTTCTCATCCCATGAATCTCAAGACTTGATTAAGTCTTGGATTCTTTTCCCCTTAGAGCTACCTAGTCCAACTTAATTTTTGATTAAGCTTGGAGTAGGATTAGCATTAGGTGTTAGGTAGTAGTTCCTCCTAAGCCTTACTAACCATAGGACATCCATGCATGATAACATTAGGACTCTTAGTTTCTCTTTAGAGTTTCCATTGTGTCGTCTCTCTTCTCATCTCAAAACTTCTTCAAAACACGTAATAAAGGTTAGCGTGTATTATGCTTGAGCCTTCTATGTGGGAAGTGGGGAATGAGGGGCTTTCTCTCATTCTTCTAGGATATCTAGTGTACGTCCTGTTGGGGACGATGCGCGAAGTATTCGTTCCTGTATTTAAGACTTTGGTTTAATGCAAGTTACAAATAACTGTAAAAAACACTTCTTGCTTAAAAAACTCCAAAAAAACAATAACGTCTTTCCTTCGGGAATTCTTTTCTCATCTCACTCACTCCCAACGTACCAGCGTGCTCCTACTCGTTCTCTTGCAAGATGGTAACGCACTCGATTCAGCGAGCCTGCAACGCCTGAGCTAGAACATAAGTCGTTCCCTAAAAAACACAGTCCACCCCTAGTGAGGGGAACTACGTCGCTCTGATTCTCATGCTCCCGATGAGATACGTAGGCAGTGGGGTAGGGCCCATGCGAGCACTTCTTTTATTTTCCCTACATTTGTTTCTTCGTTTCTTTCCGCTCCCGTTCTTCTTTCCTTTCCAGTAGCAGTGGAGTTCCAGATGACGACACCCTTTGATGCAGACAACAAGCATGGATCCCATCGAGTACGATGGACGTGTTGAGTGCTAACACCTTCCCTTCGCGTAACCGACTCCCGTACCCGTTTCTCTTGGTCGCGAGACCATGCTCTTTCCCTTCCCTTCAGGTTTATGCAGTGTTTCCTTTCCCTCTCTCGGGATAAATACACACTGCTGGCGACTCTGTGTTTTCCGCGCCACTCTCGCGTTTGTACCGTTGGATGCGAATCTTTCGGGAGCGACACCCCTCAATAGGATCGGTTCCACACAAGAATCGGAGTACATCATAAACCACTTCACATCCGCACAATGGGATGGAAGCCACAAATAGACCAAAGTCTAACATCATCATCACTGGACCGAAGTCCTAACATCATCACCAGAATATGCTATGAATGCATGATACACAACGTCAATAATCATCGTCATCAAAAATATCATTATGTGCATCATCATTCATCAAAACATCATGTTAATCATGTCATCATATATTCATCAAAACATCATAAATCATCATCTCATAATCATCAGAAAGATCACAACGTCAAACATCAGAAAATCACAAAAATCATAAACAAAATTTCACGAACAACAGGAGTTCGCTACTGAGTTCGCTGTGCGAACCTGCTCGCTGGGACCTTCGCTTTGCGAAGCTAGCAGCAAAGCCCCAATCCCATACAAAAACTAGAGAGTTCCCTAGTCTGCCTCTCCTCGCTCCTCTATTCGATGTGTGAAGCCCTTCGTTGGGACATTCGTTGTGCGGGCCCACATAATCAATCTCAGAATTCATCCCAGTATCATCACACAATCTATCGCGCATTCGATGCGCTGCTCACTTTGGAGGCTGAGCGAACATTCGCCTTGCGAATGATTTGTTCGCTTTGCAAACTAGCGATTCCTGCAATCTCTGCTACGTGTAACACCCCACTGTCCCAATTTAACAAAAATATACAACAATTACAAATATAATCAGAGTTCCCTTAAATAGTGGGATGTCACACCATAAAGAACCTGAATTTCTCTATTTACTTCATTCACTTCTTGTTTCTAAAAAATAAGGTAAAACAACGGAATGAAATATCGAACCCCAAAATAACAAGGCCATAGGCCAACAAAATCATGGTCCATATAAACTCGTGGTTCACCATGTTTTAAAGTGAGTAGTGATACATAACATAATAAACAAAATATACAACAAAAGATGAAATTCCCATTATCCCGTGTTACGTATCAGAGCGACTCCTAAGACTCGATCAGGCAACACGTACTCCACGCACTACTCAATTAGTTAATTATCTAATTAATCCACCCAAATTCCATTTTTAAATCATTTTTTATACCATTCCTAAATTCAACAAGTTCTGACACCTATCCCAACCTCTCAGACCAAAAAGGAACCGCATCGGAAGCGAAATCGGGAAAGAAATCGCGAAACGGCAAAATTCTGCACTCTCACTGGTCATACGCGTATTGCCCCCAGCCATACGCGTATTGCCCCCAACCATACGCGTATTGCCCTGAGGGTTACGCGTACGGACAGAGACTGATTTCTCTCAAAAATTCCAGTTTGATTATATTTTAATCCCATTACGCGTAGTACCACCTCCCTTACGCGTAATGCCTTGCCCCCTACGCGTACCATTACGCATTTCAGCAGAGGGCCGTAACAAATGGGTTCCATACGCGTAACGCCCATATTTCGCTCTTGGCATACGCGTATTGCCCTACCCAATACGCGTATTGCCTTGCCCATTACGCGTATGGGCAGCGAATACCCAGAATTTTTCTGGTTTCACACCAGTCCAATTTCTGCTCAATTCTAGCACCCAAATCTGCAATACCAGAATCATATAACAGCAACAACATAGTGTTTTGCACATATCATGACAGAATGGATCGATTTACACATTTTCCATCACAATTTCAATCATTCAACAACAAATCCACAACAACAGAATTATACATACAATTCCTATGAGGAGAAAGAATCCTCACTACCCTCTCATGTTATCAACACCCATATTGAAATCCATTCTTCCCCTTACCTCGAATTCTCGATTAAATTCTAATGAAAATTGATGATGTCAAGCTTAGCTTATTCCTCTCCAACTTTCTCTCTTGGTGGAAATGTGATTATGACTCAATTTTTCCTAATCCTCCTCTTTTTCTTATTTTACTAACTCTATTATTACTAAAAATTCTGATTTTAGTTAATAATAAAAATATTAGTAGTAATAATAATAATCATAGTAATAATAATAATAATATTACTAATAATAATATTGGACATAAAAATAATAATACTCCTCTTTTTACTATTACTAAATATGTCCCCACATTATTCATTAGTACTTTATTATAATTCTGACATCCCTATTTCCCTGTTCCGCTACGGACTCTACGCTTACAAGCTCAACTACACACACCCTAAACAAGGCCAAACAACATAAATAACACACGATGATTAAATAAATTAAAATGGGGTGTTACAACTCTCCCCCACTTAAATATTTTAGTCCTCGAAAATGTACCTGATGGAAACAATTCTGGATACGACTCTCACATCTTGCTTTCCAATTCTCAGGTCACACTTCCTCCTGCAGCTCCTCCCCAAGCTACACTCACTAGAGGAATCTCTTTCCCTCTAAGTTGCTTCATCTTACGATCCTCTATCCTTATCGACATCGCTTTCATAGTAAGATTATCTCGAATCTGCATTTCATCCCTTTGGATAACATGAGATGGATCCGACACATACTTTCGAAGTTGCGATACATGAAATACGTCATGCAAGTTCGAAAGCTCCGGCGGCAACGCCACCCAGTAAGTAACTATACCCACTATTTGCAAGATCTGATACGGTCCAATGAATTTAGAATCCAATTTCTTCAATTTCAATGCACGTCCAACACCTGTCACAGGATTGACTCTCAGAAATACGTGATCACCTTCGCTAAATTCCAAGTCTTTCTTCCGATTATCATGATAACTTTTCTGTCTACTCTGAGACGCTTTCATCTTTCCACGGACCATCTTAATTGTCTCAGTAGTTTGTTGCACAATTTCAGGCCCAAACACAATATTCTCACTAGTTTCATACCAACACAGAGGCGTTCTACACCTCCTACCATACAAAGCTTCGAAAGGTGCCATACCCATACTAGAATGGTGACTATTGTTATACGTGAACTCAATCAATGGCAAATGAGTATCCCACGCGCCACCTTTCTCCAACACACAGGTTCTCAACAAATCCTCTAACGACTGAATAGTCCTCTCCGACTGACCATCGGTCTGTGGATGATAAGTCAAACTCAACTTCAGTTTAGAACCTAAAGCTTCCTGCAAACTCTTCCAAAATTCTGAAGTAAACCTTGGATCTCTATCCGACACTATACTCGAGAAACACCATGCAGTTTCACAATTATTCTGATATAAATCTCAGCCAACTTTGACAAAGGGAAACTGATATTAATTGGTATAAAATGTGCGGATTTCGTAAGCCGATCCACCACTACCCAAATAGCATCAAAGCCTCTCGCCGTATTTGGAAAACCAGTAACAAAATCCATAGCAATACTATCCCACTTCCATTCTGGAATCTCCAACGGTTGCATCAACCCCGAAGGTTTCTGATACTCCACTTTTGACTTTTGACATGTCAAACAAGCATAAACGAACTGAGCTACATCTCTCTTCATACCGGACCACCAAAATAATTTCTTCAAGTCTTAATACATTTTCGTGGCTCCCGGATAAATACTCAAGCTACTCCGGTGACTCTCCTCTAAGATCGCCTTTCTCAATTCCATATTATTCGGCACGCAAATCCTGCCCCGACATCTCAGCACACCACCCTTATCCACCTTAAAATCACTATCAGAATCATTTCCTCCTGTAGGCATCATGTCCACAAGCTTCGTATCAAGCTTTTGATTTTCCTTAGCTTAATCTAAAAAGTCATTATTCACTTTAAGCATACCCAATCTAACACTTTCCGATTTAGTTTCACAAACCATACTCAAGTCTCTGAACTGTTCAATTAATTCCATTTCTTTTATTATTAATGTCGACATATGGATTGTCTTACGACTTAGGGAATCCGCTACAACATTAGCTTTCCCCGGATGGTAACTCAAATTAAACTCATAGTTCTTCAAGAACTCTAACGATCTTCTCTACCTCATATTCAATTCCTTCTGATCAAACAAATACTTCAGACTCTTATGGTCACTGAATACTTAAAATCTCGATCCATACAAATAATGTCTCCAAATTTTCAATACAAAAACCACTACAGCTAATTCAAGATCATGAGTAGGATAATTCCTCTCATGTACTCTTAATTGTCGTGAAGCATATGCCACTACCTTGCCATCTTGCATTAACACCCCGCCTAATCCCATCTTAGACGCATCACAATACACTACAAAAGATTCATTTGGATTTGGTAGAATCAATACTGGTGCTGTAGTCAATTTCTTTTTCAATTCTTTGAAACTTTCTTCACACGCCGTATCCCAAACAAAAGCTTGACTCTTTCTAGTTAACCGAGTCAACGGTAACGCCAAATTAGAAAATCCTTCGATGAATCTTCGGTAATAACCTACCAAACCCAAGAAGCTTCTAATTTCCGTCACAGTCTTCGGAGGTTCCCACTGAAGCACTGCACTTACTTTAGATGGATCCACTGCTATGCCATCACCCGAAATAACATGACCCAAGAAACTCACAGTCTTCAACCAAAATTCACATTTTGAGAACTTTGTAAATAATTTATTATCCTTCAACACCTGCAATGCAATCCTCAAGTATTCTGTATGATCATCTTCATACTTGGAGTAAACTAATATATCATCAATGAATACCACAATAAACTAATCTAGATAAGAATGAAAGATATGGTTCATATATTCCATAAACACACCCAGCGCATTAGACACTTCGAAAGGCATCACTACATATTCGTAATGTCCATAGTGAGTTCTAAACGCAGTCTTCTGAATATCCCCTTCCTTCACTCTAATCTGATGGTAACCTAATCTCAAATAAATTTTACTGAAAACTCGAGCCCCCACTAGCTGATCCATTAAGTCATCAATCCTTGGAAGTGGATACTTATTCTTAATGGTCACCTTATTCAACTGACAGTAATCAATGCATAAACACATACTACTATCCTTCTTTTTCACCAATAACACTGGAGCTCCCCACGGCGACACACTTGGCCTAATAAACTTTTTATCAAGCAATTCTCCAATTTGAATTTTCAACTCTGCCAATTCTGATGCCGACATCCTGTATGGTGCCATAGATATAGGTCTGGTACCAGGAACAAGATCAATAGTAAATTCAATTTCTCTCGTCGGAGGCAATTCGGTAATATCATTCAGAAACACTTCAGGAAATTCCCTTACCACTGGTAACTCATTAACTGAGGTATTGCTTTCTGCTGATAACCAGGAAACCACTGCAAACATCTTAGCTTCGTCTTCTAACAAGGTTCTCAATTCCTTAGTAGACAAATAATTAGCCAACACTTCCTCTTCAGGAGTAAGGAACAACAACCTCTTCCTAAAGCAATTAATATAAACTCGGTTGAATTCTAACCAGTTCATTCCCAAAATGATATCCAGATTACTGAGTGGCAAACAAATCAAGTCAATGCCGAATTCTCTACCAAAAATAGTCAACGGACAATTCAAACATGCTAAAGAAGTAACCACAGAACCAATAGATGGAGTTTCAATAGTCATCCTCCGATCCAAAATAGACGGTACAATTCCTAATCTCCTCACACAATCAACAGAAATGAACGGGTGGGTTGCACCCATGTCAATGATAGCAATCAAAGGAATGTCATTAATAAAATAAGTACCTTTGATGGAACGATCATCACCGGTAGGATGGGCTCCGGCCAATACCCTTCCACTTGTCTGAGATTTCTTAGGCTTTTGACAGTGAGTGCTGATACGACCCTGTTCCCCACAATTATAACTGGTAGGTATGGTAACCCTACAATTTGCCACAACGTGACCTGGTCGTCCACACTTGAAGCACTTCTTCTCCTTATTTTGACAATCATTTGCACGATGACCCGTGCCACCACATTTGAAACACTTGGTAGGATTGGGAGCCATCTCTCCCCCACTCAGTTTCTTTCCCACAACGGCTTTCTATTTTCCTTTGTCAGCTGGAGCACTATAAGGCGTACCTCCATACCTCTGCTTACCCTTCCGGTCATTCAAGGCTTTGTAATGAGCAATCCGGGCCCCGTTATCATTATCATAAATCTGGCTTCTGCTTACCAGTTCCGGATAACTCTGTATCTTCTGATAAGCAATGCCCTGTTTGATCTCGGGACGCAGCCCGTTCTCAAACTTCAAGTATTTTGAAGTCATAGCCTCATCGGTATTGTAGTGAGCACAATATTGCACCAACTCCTCGAACCGAGTAGCATACTCAACAACAGTCATGGTACCCTGTTTCAGTTCCAGGAACTCAATCTCCCTTGCACTGCGAATATCTTCCGGGAAATACTTTTCCAGAAACTCACCTTGAAACACTGCCCACGTAACAAGAGTACCCGCAACTTCCAACCTCTGACGACTATTATCCCACCAAGCTTCAGCTTTGCCTTCCAGCATATGAGTGTCAAACTGCACTTTCTGAGCTTCATTACATCCCATGGTCCTGAAGATCTTCTCAATAGCCTTCAGCCACTTCTGTGCCGCTTCAGGATCAAGAATACCACCCTCAAATGTAGGCGGCTTATTGCTTTGAAACCTTTCTAAGTTACGGAACTGCGCCTCCCCAGCAACCTGATTGTTGTTATGCACTGCCTGCACCATAGCTTGCAGTGCCGCAGCAAGAGCATCATCATTCCTTCCTGCCATACTGTTCAACAATCACAACACGATTAGGAGAACACCCAAGTCTACTCCTATTCTAAGGACAGACTCTACTACAATATTTGGCCGGACAGACCGACCTGCTCTGATACCAATTGTAACACCCCACTGTCCCAATTTAACAAAAATATACAACAATTACAAATATAATCAGAGTTCCCTTAAATAGTGGGATGTCACACCATAAAGACATAACCTGAATTTCTCTATTTACTTCATTCACTTCTTGTTTCTCAAAAATAAGTTAAAACAGCGGAATGAAATATCGAACCCCAAAATAACAAGGCCATAGGCCAACAAAATCATGATCCACATGAACTCGTGGTTCACCATGTTTTAAAGTGAGTAGTGATACATAACACAATAAACAAAATATACAACAAAAGATAAAATTCCCATTATCCCGTGTTACGTATCAGAGCGACTCCTAAGACTCGATCAGGCAACACGTACTCCATGCACTACTCAAGTACCTGGATTATCTGTACTTCCCAAGAAGCACAGACACAAGAAACAACAAAGGGGTGAGAACTACATTCAATAATTAGCGGTGTAAAATATATGCTAAAGAGTAGAAATCAAGCATTCGCACATAATATGCACACATTCACGACACACTTGTCACTTTCTAATTATAATCCAACAAAGACATAATAATGCAATGTGACTCAATGACACAATGCAATGCAAGTGGTACCACACAACATGGTTCATTCAATTGAACCCGATTCATAAAAGAATCCAGATAAATCACATACACTCCCACTGAGCAATGATTTATCTCCATACAACTCCAAATTGGAGTCCGGACAAATCACATACGCTCCCACTGAGCAATGATTTGTCTCCATACAACTCCACATTGGAGTCCGGACAATACTAGGCACCCATCATGAATTCCCACCTAGTTGTCTCCACAAGACACATCATGAAATGCATGACACGAATTATACATAAAACACATGTATAATAAAAATTATACATCTTCGTGATCCGTATGATCTCACGTGAAATACATACTCACCGTAATACACACTAGTATTACCTTACTGTCAAATCAATTCATCATAATCCACATAATTAAGGAAAATACCTCACATGGCCTTAATTAGTTAATTATCTAATTAATCCATCCAAATTCCATTTTTAAATCATTTTTTCTACCATTCCTAAATTCAACAAGTTCTGACACCTATCCCAACCTCTCAGACCAAAAAGGAACCGCATCGGACGCGAAATCGGGAAAGAAATCGCGAAATGGCAAAATTCTGCACTCTCGCTGGTCATACGCGTATTGCCCCAAGCCATACGCATATTGGCCCCAACCATACGCGTATTTCTATGAGGGTTACGCGTACGGGCAAAGACTGATTTCTCACAAAAAATCTAGTTTGATTATATTTTAATCCCATTACGCGTAGTACCACCTCCCTTACGCGTAATGCCTTGCCCCCTACGCGTACCATTACGCATTTCAGCAGAGGGCCGTAACAAATGGGTTCCATACGCGTAACACCCACATTTCGCTCTTGCCATACGTGTATTGCCCTACCCAATACACGTATTTCCTTGCCCATTACGCGTATGGGCAGCGAATACCCAGAATTTTTCTGGTTTCACACCAGTCCAATTTCTGCTCAATTCTAGCACCCAAATTTGCAATACCGGAATCATATAGCAGCAACAACATAGTGTTTTGCACATATCGTGACAGAATGGATCGATTTACACACTTTCCATCACAATTTCAATCATTCAACAACAAATCCACAACAACAGAATTATACATGCAATTCCTATGAGGAGAAAGAATCCTCACTACCCTCTCATGTTATCAACACCCATATTGAAATCCATTCTCCCCCTTACCTCGAATTCTCGATTAAATTCGGATGAAAATTGATGATGCCAAGCTTAGCTTCTTCCTCTCCAACTTTCTCTCTTGGTGGAAATGTGATTATGACTCAATTTTTCCTAATCCTCCTCTTTTTCTTATTTTACTAACACTAACTCTATTATTACTAAAAATTCTGATTTTAGTTAATAATAACAATATTAGTAGTAATAATAATAACCATAGTAATAATAATAATAATAATAGTAATAATAATAATATTACTAATAATAATATTGGACATAAAAATAATAATACTCATCTTTTTACTATTACTAAATATGTCCCCACATTATTCATTAGTACTTTATTATAATTCCGACATCCCTATTTCCCTGTTCCGCTACGGACTCTACGCTTACAAGCTCTACTACACACACCCTAAACAAGACCAAACAACAGAAATAATACACGATGATTAAATAAATTAAAATGGGGTGTTACACTACGCACCAGTAGCATCCCAGCCCCAAAACCTTTACGATTCTAACCTCAAATCACCTTAAAACACTCCCAAAACATTCCTGAAACATCAAGGCAATAAAAGGCATAAAACATATGACTATTAGGTCGGTTAATTCCACTATCCTAACTCAAAATCACCTAAACCTTCACAAACTCTCAAGGTTTCCATAAACCCCATAAATCCCTTTCTCATACAAGATCCCATATATCATCAAAAAGGTTTTGCCTCGAAGGCTTATTTTTACCCGATTCAATTCAACCCTTAATAATCCGTCATCGATCCTCAGAAATACCCCTAAATCATCAATAACTCATAAACCCTTCAAAAATCCCAAAAACCTCAAGATCCACTTTAAACACATCACTTCCTATATTGAAAACAATGAAAGACAGTACTCCCCATACTTTAGATTGTCGATTCGGAGCTTTCTCTACTGATTCTTCAGAAACCTTTTCGAATCCTCGCCTTTTCCTTCTTTCCTCAGAGCTCTGCACTTTTCCCTTCTTTTCACGATCTCACAAAATGAATTATATTCTTCCCAATTCCTTTTTGTTAAACCCTTGGGCTTCCAAAATGGGTTTTCCCCATAATACCCTCACTAATCCTCCTAAAAGTCCATCTTACCCTTAATTCCTCTAATATTATTTAAATTAATAATAATACTAATATATTCATATTATATACTATTATTTAATTAAATAACCGAAACTCTACGAAAACGCAAACGTCAACACAAACCACCAAAATTCACCAAAAATTCACAAATATTATATTTAAATAAATTAAATAAATATTCTAATAAAGTTGGGGTGTTACAACTCTCCCCCACTTAAAGAATTTTCGCCCTCGAAAATTACCTCAAAGAAATAGAGTCGGATACGACTCCCTCATCTGATCTTCGCGATCCCAAGTCCAACTTTCGCCAGCTGGTCCGCCCCACCACACCTTCACGAAAGTTATGCCTTTACCCCGCAGTTGCTTCATCTCTCGACCATCAATCCGCACTGGTAAAGATTCCACTGTCAGGTTATCCCTCACTTGTACATCATCCATCTGAATCACATGCGACGAATCCGGAATGTACTTCCTCAACTGAGACACATGGAACACGTCATGCAAATTCGCAAGCGACGGCGGTAAAGCAATTCGATAGGCTAACTCTCCTATCCTATGCGAGATTTGGTATGAACCAACAAAACGTGGAGTGAGCTTCCTAGACTTTAAAGCTCGACCCACACCAGTCACTGGCGTCACCCTAAAAAACACGTGATCTCCCTCTTGGAATTCAAGTGTCTTCCTCCTCTTATCATGATAGCTCTTCTGGCGACTCTGCGATGCTCTCATCCTTTGTTGGATCATCTTAATCTTCTCGGCCATCTCTTGCACAATCTCAAGTCCGAGTACGGCACTCTCGCCTGACTCATACCAACACAAAGGAGTCCTACACCTCCTCCCATACTAAGCTTCATAGGGCATCATTCCAATACTAGCATGAAAACTGTTATTGTACGTGAACTCAATCAACAGCAAATGGCTATCCCAAGATCCTCCATGATCCAACACACAAGCTCTCAGCAAATCCTCTAAGGATTGGATAGTCCTTTCTATCTGACCGTCCGTCTGCGGATGATAGGCAGAACTCATCCTCAACTTAGTACCCAAAGCATCTTGCAAACTCTTCAAGAACCTAGATGTAAATCTTGGATCTCTATCCGACACAATACTCGAAGGTATCCCATGCAACTTCACAATCTCCTCAATGTACAACTCGACTAACTTCTGCATAGAATGATTAATCTTCATCGGCAAGAAATAAGCCGATTTAGTTAATCTATCCACAATCACCCAAATGGAATCATTTCCCTTAGCAGTCTTCGGAAATCCCACCACAAAATCCATGGAAATACTATCCCACTTCTATTCTGGAATTCTCGACGGCTGCATCATACCTAAAGGCTTCTAATGCTCAATCTTTGACTTCTGACAAGTCAAACACGCATAAACAAACTCCGCAACATCCTTCTTCATACCCGACTGTAGCGAGCGATTTTGGACGCGGTTCTTAAGCGCTGGTCGCTCTCTGCGGTTTGAGCTTTGACTACAGGTCGATTCATTTTTTATCCTATTGTGAGCTGAATAAGGAAGGGAAATAGATGTCTCCAATTAACCCTGCTTTGCATATTGAGTTTAAACAGCGGTCTGTTAGGTTACGAATGCTATCAATGTGGGGGGCCTTTGTACTGGTTATTTGTATTTTCGCCAATACTGTTCTCTTTCTTTTTTACCTGGGCAGAAGGTTTCTGGCGGGGAACAAGGATTAGGATGTTAGGACTGATGCTTTTGAATTACTGCTTTTGATTGATGGAGATATGGGATTTGGGTGTTTTGTTGATTGTGCTCGCTAAGATCTTTTCTTTCGATCTTATGCCTACGTATTCCCGTTTACCGAAACAGGGAAATCAAAGCGTTCGTAGTTCCTCCTATTCTATGGGAGGAAATGGGTGTTTTGGTGTCTTGTTCAAAGCCCAAGACGTGAAGCGAAAGGTGGTTTGTATCTTGTTCAAAGCCCAAGATGTGAAGCTGAAAGGTCTATTTGTGTCTTGTTCAAAGCCCAAGACGTGAAGCTGAAAGACCTCGACTTTAGAGAGAATTTGTCATCTCTAAAGAGGGGAGAAGGAGAATTACTTTAACTGGGATACACGGATCCGAGCAATGCCATAATTTCCGAAGAAAGGGTTTTAACCTGAAGGAGAAGACTTTAACTCAGTGTAGAGCAATGCCATCTTTCCTTAAGAATTTCTCATGCTAAAAGAAGGACAGTGGCATGGATGTAGATGATCCAGAGGCTTGCCGCTTACAGCGATTAGATGAAGGGAAAGGAGTTATTGATGTTTGTGTACTGTGAACGAGGCACAGGTTTGATGCTAAAAGGTTGATTGGATCAACCAGTGGTTTTCTTATACAAAGCCTAAGAGGAGGCTAATTTTCGCTAGGAAAATCATTATACAAAGCCTAAGAGGAGGCTATTTTGTGTCTCATACAAAGCCCGAGAGAGAGGCTAGAAGTTTTTGACCCGACGATAGAGTCTTTGTGTCTCGTATAAAGCCCGAGAGAGAGGCTAAAAGGGTTGACTCAACAAGAGAATCTTTTATACTCAACAGGAGAGTGTTTTTGTATCTCGTACGAAGCCCGAGATGGAGGCTAAAGTTTGTTTGGCTAAAAAAAAAGAACCTTTTTGTATCTCATATAAAGCCCGAGATGGAGGCGAAAAGGTGATTGACTCAACGAGGGAGTCTCTTATGTGTCTCGTACAAAGCCCGAGAGAGAGGCTAAAACATTGTTTGACTCCGCTGGGGAGAATCATTGTACAAAGCCCAAGAGAAGGCTAAGGTTACTGTGTCAGTTAAGTGACAGATCCAGTATACTGATTTTGAAAGAGAAAATCAGTTCTTATATGAGCATCACTGTACTCATGGGTTAGATCTGAGGATCGGGGTTGTTTCATTTTCTTTGAGGAAACTGGAAATCCAAAGGGTATTGAGACTGTCCGAGTTTGCGGGTTTCCTTCCTATTTAACGAAGGGGGCACTTGAGAATGTCTTTGAGACTCAAGGAAGTTAGACTGTCCAAGTCTAGAGTTTTATCTTTTGTACTATGCTTTGAGAAACAGTAGTAGACTCTATGAAAGGACTGTTCTATGAGGATGACTAGGTTCTGTTCCTATACCTCTAGGAGGTCGTCGGGACAATTTGTACGAAGCCGAAGAGGAGGCTGGAAACTTTTAAGAAGCCGACGGGTCCTTGTATGAAGCCCAAGAGGAGGCTATCATTCCCGGAGGAAGAGATCATTATACGAAGCCTAAGAGGAGGCTATCATTCCCGGAGGAAGAGATCATTATACGAAGCCTAAGAGGAGGCTGTGAATACTTCTAAGAAGCCGTAGGGTCCTTGTACTAAGCCCAAGAGGAGGCGGGGTTGCTTTTAGGAAGCCTGTGGGTCCTTGAACAATGCCCAAGAGGAGGCCGATGCTTTTAAGAAGCCCGTGGGTCTATCATCTCCTTTCCATTAGGAGAGATAACTCTTTTAAAGATAAAAAACCACTAGTAAACGTGCGAGGTTTACTATCCAGTGACTTTTAGCTTTTAAAGAGGGTTCCTTAGTTAAGGTCCAAGATTATGACCGTAGTGGGTACCCAAACCCCGAGACATTCAAGGCAAGCTATCCACAAGGAATAGATCAAGTCAGGAAAGTTCGAGAATTTGGAAAAAACTCAAAGATGTCATTCACGGAGAATACATTCATCTTGGGGAGTAGAGCTTCTTGACGATTCCTAAGGAGGACAGCCGAAGAGAAGACTGTATCTGGTGCTCCTATTAGGGATCTAGGCGTCTATTTCTACGAATAAATGAAACGGCATCACCTAGTTCTAGACGTAGTTTCCGGGGAAACTCGAAATATCTATACTATTATTACACAGTAGATGTGAGTTTATGAAAGGAGACTTACAGTGAGCAGCCCCACAATACAGATTATAATATGAAAGCAGTAAATGAAAGCGATAACCACTTACTCGGTTGGAGTGCTTCCATGCTGTTTGGTTAGTTGTTCAACAAAGAAAGATTGAAAACAACAGTATATTCAAAATCAAAGGAGAAAGTGCTTTGAAAAAGAAAGATTTGGGGCTTACAGCTCAAGGAGAGGCCTAGGGTTTTATCAGTGAGCGCACTGTTTGAATTTGTACAGAGGGACTTATACAAGTGACTGAGGCCCGAAATGGTTTTCTGTACAAAGGGATGGGTCTTACACTCTCTCAAGAGGCCCAAAAAGGTTTAAATAAAAGAGTGGGGCTTATAACACGAGGGTATGCCCAAATGATTTTTCGTTTAAAAAATGGCGATTGCGCCGAGGTTTTCTTTTAACGCGGAGGGACTTATACAATAAGTGAGGCCCAAGATGTCTTGGTTAAAAGGGGGATTGGGTCTTACACTCTAATAGAGGCCCAAAGTGTTTTGAATGGGTCTTATAGCTCAAGGAGAGGCCCAGATGATTTTTATTTTTAAACGGGCGACAATCGCGTCGTTTACTTGTACAGAGGGACTTATACAATGAGTGAGGCCCAAAAAGTTTTTGTACAAGGGGGGATGGGTCTTACACTATCTCAAGAGGCCCAAAAAGGTTTTGAAAATGATTTATGAGGGTTGAATTAATCCAAAACCCTAATTTGTTTTCAAAAATGTATTTAATTGAATAAAAATTCAATTAAAATGATCAAAAATTGTTTAACACATGGAAAACAAATTGTGATCTTGGATTAATGCTTCAAAAATTAAGTATTGACCTACAAAATAATTAGAAAGCATTAAAAGTTGCAAAATCAGTGTAGAAAAAATATTTAAAATGCCAAAAACAATCAAAATATTAATTCTTTACAAAAATATCAATTATATGAAATAAATAATATTTTTGGGATTTTTTGTGAAAATAAAATATTTTAACATTTTTGTGAATTATTAAAAAAAGAATCAACTCAAAATCATTAAAACTCAGAGAGAAATTAATTTTTGAATCAATTAAACAAAATCACAAAATTCAAATATTTGAATTTCTAAAAATGGCGCCAAGAACAAGCTGAAGAACACGCGCGTGTTCTTGGTTTCTCAGATTTGCATTTTCTATCCAATCTCCATGAATACGTAATCATATCATGCAATCCACATATCATTATGCTCGTCTCAACCTCACGATCATGTCTATGTACTTTAATTTCATTTAAATTAAACATACAACAAGAAATCACGAAGAGACCTCAAGAACCCTAATTTCTGCATGAAGGCTAGGATTTTTGATACACGATTCAAACAATGCAATTAATTGAGGGAAAACATTCCATGCATGATTATGAACATATGGCCAAATTATTGTGCGAGGAAATATGCATAGATTGAGAGATGACCAAGTATGTGCTTACCTCCAAGTCGTGACAGAAAGTTCAAAGTGATTTTTGATCTGGAGGTGTTACAGATGAGTTGTGATGATCTGAACAGCTTCCCTACACCCTATGAATTGTGTTTGGATGGTTGGACTTGATTGAAATTGGCTGGATCATTTTGTGGCACCTCAGCTGCACTTTGGTTAAAACCTTGAGCAACCAGCTGGTGATTTTGTGAAATTGATGTTTCAGAAGTAATCTAAGTGTTTGATCAGCTCATATGTGATGTATGTGAGGTGTGTGAGTGATTGGTTTGATTGGAATTGCTCTCAAACTCAAAACCCGATAGTGACTTGCCTTAGAAGGCAAAATTGGAGTGAAAGAAGAGATTTTGAGGAAAGCATCTGTTAGATGGCTTTGGTGTACTCAAACTGACCACAATTGAGCTCTATTTATAGTAGAGCAAGTTTGTTTTGTAAGGAATAGTGCATGGCAGCTGGTAAGTAGGTTTGTTCAATGTTGGCCAATGGAAATTCAAGTCTCCTCTAGCCATTGACTAGAGGTTAGGGCACAGAGCTTTGGTTCCCTTGGTCTTGGATAAGTCTTGACTAATTTCAGATGAGAATGGCTCAGTCCATGCCACCTTGATGGTTCCATTGAATGCCTCATTCCAAATTTGAAGTCTTGTCCCTATTTTGGCCATTCTAGGTTCAACATGCTATTTCTTGTTCCATGGACTTTGGAGGCTTGGCTCAGTGATTGTCCCCTTTAGATTCAATCCTCTGAGGTGTCCAAGTGGATAGGAGCAATTGAATTTGGCTGATTTTGGCAAATCGACCAAAGTTGCAAATTCTGCCTTGCCTTGACAGATTTCAGCAAGGCAACTTGGCAATGTTGTATCTCATGGTGTAGGTTGAATTTGGCAATGTTCTTGGCCATTTTGGAAAGCTCTTACATGATACAACAACTGTTTGAACAAGTTTGGTTTTGATCTCTTTTGATTCCAAGTGAAAAATCCCCCTACATTTGGCAAAAAGTGAGGCAGAATCTGACTTAGTGAAAATTTCACTAAGTGTTGGAAAAAGTGACATTTTCACTTTTCAGCCACTTTGATCACTCCATAACTCAAAATCCTTAATGAATTGGAATGACTTGTAGTTGAAGTTTTTGTAGATGATAATGAGGGATACAAATCCATCTTTGGATGAGAAAAAATGGCCTTGTGGTTTAGGAGTTATGGTCCTCCAAAGTTGGTACCTTTGCCACTTTATTTTTAACTTAGAAAAATTTCTAAGTTTTATGGTTACCCCTTTTACAAGTTATCTCACTTTTCTTGATTTTTCTTGATGAATGATGATTCAAATCATACATTAACATCATTTTAGGGTTAAAAATCCATTTTGGTGAAAAATCTCAAAAAGTCAAAGTTGACTTTTGTGCACAGTTGACTTTTTATCAGATGAATTCCAAACCGTGCAATTCTTCAGGAAATCATGTCCTTGACCTAAATCAAACTTGATGGACATGTTCCATGGGTGTCATAGGGTATATTCAATCATGTATTAGGGTTTGGGAGCATGTCCTGATCAAAAGTCAAAGTTACAGTTGACTTTTCCCTTAAAACCCTAATTGTGGTGCTGATGAAATTGAGACTTGTTGCCCAAGCTTCTTGGATTAATCCATTGTTCCAAATGGATCAATATGGGATATTAGAGAACCTCAAATCATCTCTTGAGGTCTTGGCTCATGGTTTGTCCCAAAAGTCAACTTAGGGGTGAATTAGGTCAAGAAACCCTAATTCCTGATTTTTGATGAATGCATCCCCTGAGGAAAAATTGACTTGATGGATGGGTTCATGAGGTTCCATGAAGTATATTAGGTCATGTTTTAGATCATTGCCTTGTGCCCAGATGAAATTTTTCATCTGGAGGCCCTGGTCGACCAAAACCTAATTTGGTGACACTGTCGATCTTGAGACTTGATCCACTTAGAAGGGAGCAGCTTTGTGCTTAATCCTTGAAGTGGGAGTCCTTTTTGATCCATTGTGGATGTTTAAGAGATTAGACAAGTTGAAGATCATGTCATTTCTTGATTGATCCTTTGTCTAAGCACTCAGAGAGGGCTTGAAACCCTAATTTTGATTGTATTGGATGCTCACCCATCTTTGGGGAGACTGATGAAGCATGATGGTTCATCCATATTGTGATGATGATCTTCACAATGATGGGAAATCTAAGTGGTCAAAATTTGGGGTATTACACCGGCCACCAAAATAACTTTTTCAAATCTTGGTACATCTTCGTAGCACCGGGATGAATACTCAACCTACTTCGGTGTCCTTCTTCAAGAATACTCTGCTTAATATCTGGAATATCTGGAACACACACCCTGTCTCTGAACATCACCACACCATTCTCGTCAATTCGGAATTCTCCATCGTTACCTTGGTTGATCAAAGTCAACTAGTCAACCAACTTCAAGTCAGATTGTTGTCCCACTCTGATCTCTTCCAGAATACCACTAGTTAACTTCAACATTCCCAACTTCACACTATCAGGAGTCTCTTCACACACCAAACTCAAATCTCAGAATTGCTTAATTAATTCCAATTATTTCACCATAAGCATCAACATATGCAATGAATTTCTGCTCAATGCATCGGCCACTACATTTGCTTTGCCCGGATGATAACTCAAATCAAAACCAAAATCCTTCAATAGCTGTAACCATCTTCTCTACCTCATATTCAATTCTTTCTGATCAAATAAGTACTTCATACTTTTATGAACACTTCAAACTTAGAGCCAAATAGATAATGTCTCTTAATCTTCAGTACAAACACCACAACGGCCAATTCCAAGTCATGCGTAGGATAATTCCTCTCATGAACTCGCAATTGTCTTGAAGCATAGGAAACAACTTGACCATTCTGCATCAGCACTCCACCAAGACCCATTTTCAACGCATCACAATACACCACAAATGATTCACTCGGATTAGGCAAAATCAGCACTGGAGCGGTAGTTAACCTCTTCTTCAATTCTACGAAACTCTCTTCACAAGCTACATCCCACACAAAAGCTTGACCCTTTCGAGTCAACTGAGTCAAAGGTAATGCCAGCTTAGAAAAGCCATCAATAAACTTGCGGTAATAACCCGCCAATCCCAGAAAACTTCATATCTCAGTAGCAGACTTCAGAGTCTCCCACTGTAACACATCATCAATCTTGGAAGGATCTACAACAATTCCACCACTCGAAATCACATGGTCAAGGAAACTCACTTCCTTCAACCAGAACTCACACTTTGACAGCTTTGCATACAACTTCTTTTCCTTCAACACTTGCAACACAGTTCTCAAATGCTGAGCACGCGCTTCTTCAGACTTAGAATATATCAGGATGTCATCAATGAAAACCACCACAAACTGATCCAGATACTCATGAAAAATCTGATTCATATACTCCATGAACACACCAGGTGCATTAGACACACCAAACGGCATCACAGTGTATTCATAGTGACCATACCTCGTTCTGAAAGTTATCTTCGGAATGTCATCAGGCTTAACACGAATCTGATGGTAACCAGACCTCAAATCAATCTTGTTAAACACACAGGCACCTACTAACTGATCCATCAAGTCGTCGATTCTTGGAAGTGGCTACTTATTCTTGATAGTCACTTTATTCAACTGTCGATAATCAACACACAACCTCATACTTCTGTCCTTCTTCTTCACTAACAACACAGGAGCACCCCACGGAGAAACACTTGGTCGAACAAACCTCTTCTCAAGAAATTCTTCCAGCTGTTTCTTTAATTCACAACTCAGAAGCTGACATCCGATAAGGAGTCATCGACACTGGACTCCTACCTGGTATTAAGTCCACTGCAAACTCTACTTCACGCTCTGGAGGAAAATAACTGATGTCACCTGGAAACACATCTGGAAATTCACATACAACAGGTAAGTCGACACTTGCAGCTCCATGATCAATCTGCAATGATGCAAACATTGCAAACACCAAGGCTTCATCTTCCACAAGTTCGTCTACTTGCTTCGCCGACAAAAACATCAACTCCCCACTATCACCAAACTCAGGAAACTCCATTGTCTTAGTATAACAATTGATATGAACATGGTTAAACTCCAACCAGTTCATTCCAAGGATTACATCGATTTGGTGCAAGGGTAAACACACCAAATCCATCACAAAAATCTTCCCAAAAATCGTCAAAGGACATCTCAAACAGACAAAAGTAGTAGTAACAGAACCATTAGCAGGAGTCTCTATTAGCATACTACCATTCATATTAGACAACTTCAAACCCAATCTATTAACACATTCAAGCGAGATAAAAGAATGAGTAGCACCAGTATCAATCATAGCAACCAACTCAATATCATTAATAAAATAAGTACCTCGAATCAAGTTGTCCTTCTATGACACTTCTGCACCACTCAAAGCAAACACTCTGCCACTGGTCTGAGCAGCAGTAGCCGTATTCTTCGGTTTTTGACACTTGGTACTGATGTGGCCCTTCTCACCACAATTGAAACAAGTTGGACCATCATCCTTACAATCAGTGGCTCTATGACCCTTCTTGCCACACCTGTAGCACCTCAACACATTATTAGTACAAACATCAGCATGGTGACCTTGCTCGCCACACCTATAACACTTCCCAGAAGTGGGAGCTGCTCCCCCACTTGTCTTTTTCCCATTTGAAGCCTTCTGCTTCCCTTTGTCAGCTGAAGTCGTATAAGGTTTCCCCCTATACTGCCCTTTCTTCTCACTCAACTTCTTGTAGTGAGAAGATCGAGCTCGGCTATCCTCATCGTAGATTCTGTCCACCAATTCATCATACTTGCGGATCTGTTGATACCCAATACCCTGCTTAATCTCTGGTCTCAGCCCATTCTCGAACTTGAGGCACTTGGACATCTCAGCATCAACATGGTTGTAGTGAGGACAGAACTTCACCAGCTTCTCGAACTTCGCAGCATACTCTGCAACAGTCATGTCTCCTTGCTTCAGCTCAAGGAATTCCACCTCTCTCTTACCACGAGCATCCTCTGGATAATACTTTCCCAGAAATTCCTTCTTGAACACAGCCCAGGTTATCACAGTGGCAACATCTTCTAGTCTCTGATGGGTGTTATCCTACCAATCCTCTGCCTCCTCTGACAGCATATGAGCTCCATACTGAACTTGTTGCGCATCATTACATCCCATCCCTCGGAAGATCTTCTCGATCGCCTTCAACCACTTGTGTACACTTTCTGGATCATGAGTACCCTTAAACTCCGGCGGATTGTTCCTCTTGAACTCCCCCAAAGCACGAAACTCATATAGAACTCCACCATTCGGATTGAGTTGCGCCACCATATTAGCAACTGATTCCAAAGCATCAGCAATAACACGATCATTTCTTCCAGCCATCCTGCACACCACCAATAATGTTAGAAGAACTAAAACGTCGACAGTGTACACTCACTTATCGATCGACAGGGGACTGACATCACGTAAAAACCTGGCCAGACGGACCGACCTGCTCTGATACCACTTATGTAACACCATTTTCTACCCCACAATTATCGCAGCGGAATAAACATAAAATCATAGGAAAATCAGAATCACCTCAAAGGGTGCGCATTTCTCAATAAATTCAAAGCAACAAAATTGCTCCGTAAACAATAGGTTTTCCTCAAAATAATTCAAAATACCTTCAAAGGGCAGCAGAACCACCATAACCACAAAAGTCCCACAAAAGGGTTTATTAAAATAAACCATAGTCATCAAATAATCAATAAAATAATAGCCAAATAAAACTCAACATGGTTCGACTCAACGACCCAACCCGATGTTACACTATCAGAGCAAGACCCTCTACATCAACCAAAATGCAAATAACTTCCAAACGTCCTCAAAAGCATCCACAGCTAATCCTGATCACCTACACGTTACCCACGTGGAGGCAACATTCAAACAGGCAGGGCGAGTAATACAATTCATTATAATCAATATAAAATAAGATATGCATAAAAATAGCGTCATCATCATATACAACATAATCAGAGTCATCACAAGACAAACATCAAAACACGTCATCATAACATCAGAAAGATCACAAAGTCAAATATCAGAACATCACAGAAATCATAAACAAAATTTCGCAAACAGCAGGAGTTCGCTACTGAGTTCGCTGTGCGAACCTGCTCACTCAGACCTTCGCTTTGCGAAGCTGGCAACGAAGCCCCAATGCCATACAAAACCCAGAGAGTTCCCCAGCCTGCCTCTCCTCGCTCCTCTATTCACTGTGCGAAGCCCTTCGCTGGGACATTTGTTGTGCGAGCCCACAGAATGAATCTCAGAATTCATCCCAGTATCATCACACAATCTATCGCGCATTCGCTGCGCTACTCGCTTTGCGAGTCTAGGCAAACATTCTCCTTGCGAATGATTTGTTCGCTTTGAGAACTAGCGATTCCTGAAATCGCTGCTACGCACCAGTAGCATCCCAGCCCCAAAATCCTTTACGATTCTAACCTCAAATCATCCCAAAACACTCCCAAAACAGTCCTGAAACATCAAGGCAATCAAAGGCATAAAATCTATGACTATTAGGTCGGTTAATTCCACTATCCTAACTCAAAATCACCTAAACTTTCACAAACTCTCAAGGTTCCCATAAACCCCATAAATCCTTTTCTCATACAAGATCCCACATATCATCAAAAAGGTTTTGCCTCGAAGGCTTATTTTTACCCGAATCAATTCAACCCTTAATAATCCATCATCGATCCTCAGAAATACCCCTAAATCGTCAATAACTCATAAACCCTTCAAAAACCCCAAAAACCTCAAGATCCACTTTAAACACATCACTTCCTATATTGAAAACAATGAAAGACAGTACTCCCCATACCTTAGATTGTCGATTCGGAGCTTTCTTTACCGGTTCTTCGGAAACCTTCTCGAATCCTCGCTTTTTTCTTCTTTCCTCAGAGCTCTGCACTTTTCCCTTCTTTTTACGATCTCACAAAATGAATCTTATTTTTCGCAATTCCTTTTTGTTAAACCCTTGGGCTTCCAAAATGGGCTTTCCCTATAATACCCTCACTAATCCTCCTCAAATGTCCATCTTACCTTAATTCCTCTAATATTATTTAAATTAATAATAATACTAATATATTCATATCATATACTATTATTTAATTAAATAACCGAAACTCCACGAAAACGCCAACGTCAACACAAACCACCAAAATTCACCGAAAATTCACAAATATTATATTTAAATAAATTAAAGGGTTAATAGCCATTTTGCCCCCTCCCATATTTTTATTTTTATTTTTTTTCTTATGTGAATGACGAGGTGGCATTTTATATTTATTTTTGAATTATTTTTATTGCCACGTTGACATTTTGTTTATTTATTTATTTTTGGTTTATGTTATTAAACAAATAAATACTCAATAATTTTGTTGGAGGTGGGTGTTGATCCCACAACCTTTGCAACGCAAGAACAAAGGTTCTCCACTAGACTATCTCTCATGTGATGTTATTATTTCGCACTTAAATGTATATATCATATTATTAGCTAAACATATAGTAATTGCTACAATTTATTTTGATAATTAACTATTAATAGTTTAATATAATTTTTTTTCTAACATAATTATTTGCTACAGTAAATATTTAATTTAGTATTTATTTTTAATAAGTTTTAATTTAGTATTTATTTCTAATCATTTTTATTTAGTTTAGTTTTGTTAATGCTAAAGTATATTTAATTTTTAGTTTTAATTTAGTTTAGTTTTAGTTTTATTTTTGTTTATTTAGTTTAGTAATTTTAGTAATTATTAACTTTTCAAAATAGTTTATTAAAACAAGTTTTATTTAGTTTACTAATTTTATATTAATATTAGTTTACTAATTTTATATTATTCTATAAATGTTATTAATAATTCCAGTTATTAATTTATATTAATAATTTTTAATTTAGTTTAATTTTATTTATATTAAAACGTAAATAGTATTGTAATTTAATTTATTAATTTAATTTATTAATAACATAATAAGTTAAAACGTATATATTAAAACTTATATATTAAAATATAATAATTTAATTTATTAATAATGTTAATAATTTAATTTATTAATTTATACTAATTATTTACTGTAAATATTATTTAAATAGTTATAATAAATTATAAAAGCTATAGTAATAACAACATTAATAATTTAATTTAGTAATAATGTTAATAATTTAATTTATTAATTAGAACGTTTAAATGCTTAATTTAAATATTATTGTTTTTAAAATCTACTGTATTTAAATGCTACGTTCAAATTAGTTATACTAAATTATATACTAAATAAAAGTTCTTATATACTAAATATTAAATAAAAGAATCTATTAATCACCTGTTGTTTCGTTGTCGCGAAATGGTTTGTATCTGGGCCAAGATTCTTGATTAGATACAGATGTCGCATATTCCGCAATCGTGGGGTGAAGAACTGGATTGGTTGATTAAGAATACCAATGGTAAGGGATGGCGAGCTTCCATCCTGAAACTAGCTGCTACAGAGACGGTTTATGGTGTTTGGAATTACCGTAATGATGTTTGTTACGGTAATGTTGTAGATAAGATGAAAATAGCTGATAGCATTATAGATATGATTGTGTATAGGGGGTGGTCTAGCCAGAAACTTAGGTCACATATTGCTAAGTTGATGATTTATTAGTGTTCCCGTTATTTTTTCGTCTTTCCTGAGGGTTGGATCCATGCGATCGCCATGTACTCAGATTGATTTTTTGAATTAATTCAATCTTCATTTGATTCAAAAAAAATATTAAATAAAAGAGAAATAAATACTACATACTAAATATATACATTTGAAAAGCAATACATATCATAAAAACACAAGTGGCCTATTGGTAAAGACATTTGTAGAATAACATTTATAGAATAATATAAAATTAGTAAACTAAATAAAACTTGTTTTAATAAACTATTTTGAAAAGTTAATAATTACTAAAATTACTAAACTAAATAAACAAAAATAAAACTAAAACTAAACTAAAATTAAAACTAAAAATTAAATATACTGTAGAATTAACAAAATTAAACTAAATAAAAATTATTAGAAATAAATACTAAATTAAACTAATTAAAACTTATTAAAAATAAATACTAAATTACATATTTACTGTAGCAAATAATTATGTTAGAAAAAAAAATTATATTAAACTATTAATAGTTAATTATCAAAATAAATTGTAGCAATTACTATATATTTAGCTAATAATATGATATATACATTTAAGTGCGAAATAATAACATCACATGAGAGATAGCCTAGTGGAGAAGCTTTGTTCTTGCATTGCAAAGGTTATGGGTTCAACACCCACCTCCAACAAAAATTTTGATTTTTTATTTGTTTAATAACATAAACCAAAAATAAATAAATAAACAAAATGCCAACGTGGAAATAAAAATAATTCAAAAATAAATATAAAATACCACCTCGTCATTCACATAAGAAAAAAAATATAAAAAAAAAAAACTGCCACATCAGCGTTTTTTGGTGACTGAATGTGTTGAAGGTCAAAATTGAGAGAATCTTCAAATGTTGGGGAAATTCTTGCAAGTTTTTTTTTTATAGGGGGATTTTTCGGAAAGCGCCTATATGGCAGGGGGCAAAATGGCTATTAACCCTAAATTAAATAAATATTCTAATAAAGTTGGGGTGTTACAAGCTCCACCCCAATGCAATGACCTTCATGCGGGCGTTCGAGCTCGGGTGTGATTATCTTGGCATCGGGGCCACTCTCCCCTTTTCTTCCGCATTTTCCATCTACAACGGTCAATTGACAAGGGGCGACATAGTTGGGTCTCCTTGAAGCAGCCGAGGAAGCTGTTCAAGGCGTACTTAGTTTCTGTCCGGTGTTTCAAGGACAGGTTTTACTATGTCATGCCCGCCACGCACGAAGCCGTGGGGTCTCTCTACACCATCGTGACCGACGATATGGGGGAGGAAATATTTTCGTCTAAGTGCCCCATGGAGTGGGAGGAATCGCACTTCGAGAGTGGCACAGAGGCTTACATTGTGAAACCCAGCGAATTGGGTGTCGAGGAAAAAGATGCGTACACGAAGTTGGTCGAGTATGTCGTTGGCTTTACCCGGGCCAAGTGCATAACTAGGGACGGGAGTTTCATACTCGATTCCCGAGGACAGGTCATGATCGAGCCCCGTTTCATCAATACTAAGGCCCTTCTTGACACAGCGGTGCCCGTCGAGGGAGGAAGTGGCTCCTCTTCTCCGCAACACAGCCAGTCCCTCCCCTCCGGAGAGGACCCCTGCCAAGAGGCCGCGCGCCGAGGGGTATGTCCTCGTGGACCTCGAGGGTCCTGTTCCAACCAAGAAACTCATGCTGCCCGCCTGTCACCTCCAGAGGGATTTCTTCGGAGGGAGTCCTCCTGCAGTTTTCGAGGCTGAAGTGAAGACGATCCTGGGAACTGAAAGAACTGTTAGGAGGAGAGCGCTGGCTGAAGATATGGCGGCCATGGTGTGGATTTTTGAGACTGCCCTGGTTTCGAACGACGAGACCATCTCTGCTTCCGAATTGCAGAAGCTGCGGGACGAGTACGCCGTCCTTGAGAAGGAGAAGGACAAAGCTGAAAGTGACCTGCAAGAGGCCAGGACGAGGTGCGAGAACCACGTGCGCATCCTCCACAAACTGAACGAGACGAATGCGGAGTTGAAGAGGACTCAAGAGGAACGAGATTGTCTCCGAGATAAGGTCACCGAGCTAGAGGCTGCTGCTAATCCAGCGGAGGATGAGACGGAGGATGAGAGGCACCTTGTCGGCCATGGTGCCCTGATTGTTAAGATTCGTGAGCTCGAGCAAGATTGCTTGGAGGGCTTCGAGGTGGGTTTCAAGAGTGCTGTAGTTCAGATCAAGGCTAAAAACCCGGAGGTCCCGCTTGCCCTCGACAGAGTCAGCCCATTCCATCGCGTGGTCAATGGCAAGGTGGTCGTACCAGGGGAGGACGGAGATGTCGACGGAGAGACGGACGCCCAGATCGAGGAGGAGATTGTTGTTTAGTTTCTTTTGTTTACTCGGCCTGCGTGCCATTTTCTTTTAACTTTGTTTAGTTTGGCCTGTGTGCCATGATTTTGAATCACTTTCTGCCCGACCTACGTGCCAGGGGCTCATGATATTTTTGCATGTACTTTGAACAATGGGCTTCTGCCCGGCTTTAATGCACTGTTTTTTGTCATCTTGTGTGTGTGATGTTTGTATGTTTCATGATATATCTGTTTCATTTTTATCTAAGTAATTAAGGGTTCCGCTCGACTTTGTTGGTCCTTGATAGTGCAGGGAACTGGTCGAGTGGTCGGAGTTGTATTCCGACCTTCGATAGGGCTAAGAGCTCGATTGAGGTCTTAGCTTCGTGGCGTGGGCTTCCCATCGCGAGCTCGGTGCCCTGCCAAATTGGTACAACAACGGTGGAGCTCGGTTGAGGTGTCCCTATCGGACAAGGGTCCTCGCGCACACACAACGTCGGCCTTGTCTTTTTGTCCCGAGGGGAGTCGCGCTTGTACTTTAGTATGCCCCCGTAGTCGCGACGCGGAGGGGTCGCAGACAATGTTTAATTGTAATACTGTTTAAGCTTTTCAGAGTTCCATGGTCGAGCAAGTTCTTCCCTGTGTAGTTTTCGAGGTAGTAGGCTCTTGTCCCCGTTTTCGCGCGGACGCGATAAGGGCCCACCCAGTTCGCGGAGAGCTTGTCTTCTCGCGAATCTTTCTGGTTTCTTCATAGGACGAGGGTGCCTACCTGAAAATCATGCTTAATAACTTTATTGTTATAGCGCAAAGTTATCTTCTGTTTAAGGGAGGCCTCCAGGAGGGACGCGCCCGACCTTATCTCTTCAACGAAGTCGAGCTCCTCCCGGAGGGCCTCATCATTTGTCTCCTCATCAAGGGGAGACTCCGTTCTTCTCAACGGTTCCCTTATTTCTACAGGGATCACCGCCTCAGTTCCGTAGGTCAATCGGAAGGGGGGTTTCCCGGTAGTGGAGTGCGGGGTTCTTCTGTAGGCCCAGAGGACGTTGTGTAGTTCCTCGACCCATATTTTCTTGGCGTCGCCTAGTCGTCGTTTTAGTCCTCGCAGGATCACTCTGTTTGCTGCTTCGGCTTGCCCGTTCGTTTGTGGATGCTCGACCGACGTGAAGTGTTGCTTCGTGCCGAGTTTGGTGATAAAGTCCTGAAAGTTCTTATCAGTGAATTGTGTCCCGTTGTCGGTGACATTTTCCTGGGGCACGCCAAACCGGGCTAGTATGTTCCTCTTGTAGAAACGCAGTATATTGTGGGCCATGATTTTGGCCAGGGCTTCAGCCTCGATCCACTTCGTGAAATAGTCAACGCCGACGATCAGGCACTTGTTTTGGTACAACCCCACGACGAAGGGTCCGAGGATATCTATCCCCCACCACGCAAACGGCCACAGGGACGATAGCGTTTTGAGCTCGCTAGGTGGGGCCAGGTGCATGTCCCCATGTTGTAACACCCCCAATCTATACCCCCAATTAATCAAAGCGATAACAGTTAATCAGAGTATAATTAAAACATTCACGGCATAGACTGGAGACATCACATCATTTGAAAACAAACATACAACAACATGCTCACAAAGATATGCAACATTCAGGTAGTAATACAAACAGAGGAACTCAGTTCCCCACACCCACAATTCAGAAACAGAATGAAAGCGGAAAATCCGTAACTGAATCTCATATATATCACATAAAAATCTGTCATACATCAATCCGTACATGTACAATCCAAAAGACACATATACATGATACAAAATAATCGCACTCGATCTCCCCGACCACCCGGTGTTACATATCAGAGCCGACCGACAAAAGAATGAAGACCTAAGCTTCACAAAAAGACCTCCAGCATCTAATCTGTAATGCCTCGTAGAGCATTTAAAACAGCAGAAGGGTGAGAAACACAATTATAATATAATTGCATACAATCATATATAACACAAAAATACACATATAGAATATTCTCACCACAACTCATACCAGAATTCAACCCCAAAACAACACAATGTATATTTCATATATCCATCACCAAAGTATATCAACCATGCACAATACAAATATCACCAACATCTATACATATATCAATTCATCAATTTCATCCACAATTCCACACACAATCAATTCATTCATGATTTATGCAAATGCACAGATACCGACACAACGACTCTATACAATGCATATACGGTACCATCCATCCATCAAATCTCATCACCAGTTCACTCAGGAACTATTGGAATCATCGCTTGTTACTTAGGATTACTCATGTAACACCCCGTCGGGCAAACGATGTTCCCCGTCGCTTTAGGTCCTTTTATTTTTTTAAGGCGCACGACGTTTATGGATTGCTTTAGGTCCTCTTTGTATAAGGCACATAATCCGATCTCTTTAGGTCCTCTTTGTATAAGGCGCACGATCGTCTATAACCATCGCTTTAGGTCCTCTTATTTTTAAAGCGCACGATCCGTTCCGATTGCTTTAGGTCCTCTTATTTTTAAGGCGCGCAAAGTTATAGCTGATTCCCTCTGGAACCGTTTCGTCGCTCACACCCACTAGGGCACACGACATCACCAACATGCATATCATGATGCTTGGCATACAATGACTCATGACATTCATATGCACACATATACACATCCATAATCATGCATATATCATCAAATACCACACATTGTATTTTCTTGCCCTTAGGCCACAATTCATCATCACAACGTTTAATTTCACATAATCAATGCATTCACATCATGTAACATCACACCAGTCATACAATTCATATCACAAGCATGTTGCATAATAGCACATCAAATGCACATCATTAAAACGGTAAAAGTCGACAAAACAACACATTCCAAATTCCCGACATAATTAAATCGGCCAACAATCTCAAAACCATTTTAATAAGAAAGAACAACTCAAAAGCTTTCTAACACACCCAACCACGCACCCATCCGACTTACGGATCAAAAGTTATGAAGAAAACAAAATTGCACAATCTGCCATGTTCGCTAGGCGAACCTTCTAGCGAGCATTCGCTACCACCTTCGCTAGGTGAATGTCCAGCGAAAGCACTATCAGATAAAAACAGACACAAAGTTCACTAGGCGAACCCCTTGGCGAACCAAGGCAGCAACAACCAGAACCAAAAAGACACAAAGTTCGCTAGGCGAACTACGTTAGCGAACATTCGCTAACTGGCTCGCTAGGCGAACCCGCGAAAACTCATTCGCTACTGCTTCGCCCTAGGTTCGCTAGGCGAACCAAGGAAAACCCAGAAATTCTGTAGAGCTGTTTGAAGCCCAAAAACCATAATTTCCACCAAAATCTCTTTCAAATCAAAACATAACAATCAGAACATAACCCAATCATGGTAACAAGTAATCTACAACATTTACATCACATTTCAACCGCTAAAACATCGATTCCTATCGTTCTGACCTAGAATTGAAAAGCTATGAAAACACAATAAACATTCAAACACACACACACATAATCATACACAATCATAAAATAATCGAGTTCCGCACCCTTACCCGATTAATCGTGTTTTTGAAAGTTGGTTGATTAGATTTCATGAGCCACAAATTTTTTCCTCTTTTCTTCTTTCTTTTTTTTCTTCTTTTCCTTACTATTTTCTCTCTTTTCTATTTCTATTCATTTTCTAACTTAAGAAAAATAATGAAAAGACCAAAATACCCCTACACTCAAATATCTCACAAACGTTCCCAAAACGCGATAAAATATAATCACGATGAAAAATAACATATTTTCAAATAAAAGTCAGAAATAAAATAATATAATAATAAAATAATAAAAAACGACTCAATTAAATAAAACTGACAAAATTGGGGCGTTACAACTCTCCCCCACTTAGAAATTTTCGTCCTCGAAAATATTACCTGAGACGAACAACTCTGGATACGACTCCCGCATCCGACTCTCCAACTCCCAAGTCAAATTGCCCTCAACAGCGCCTCCCCACGCTACCTTCACAAGTGCAATATCCTTGCCTCTTAACCGCTTTAACTCGCGATCCAAAATACTCACTGGTAATGCCTCAACCGTAAGGTTCTCCCTTACCTCTACCTCATCCATCGGAATTACATGCGACGGATCCGGAACATACTTCCGAAGCTGTGAAACATGGAACACATCATGCAAATTCGACAGACTCGGAGGCAACGCCACCCTATAAGCCACAACACCAACTCTCGCGGATATCTAGTAAGGACCAATAAACCGAGAAGTAAGATTCTTCGATTTCAATGCACGACCAACACCCGTTACCGGCGTAACTCTCAAAAATACATGATCACCCTCTTGGAACTCAAGATCCTTCCTTCTTCGATCATGATAACTTTTCTGCCTATTCTGAGAAGCCTTCATTTTCTCGCGAATAAGCTTCACCTTTTCCGTAGTCTGTTGTATCAACTCCGGTCCAACCACCGAACTCTCACCAGATTTATGCCAACACAAAGGTGTTCGACATCTTCGTCCATACAATGCTTCAAAAGGTGCCATTCCAATACTCGAATGGAAACTGTTGTTATACGTAAATTCAATCAACGCAAGATAACTATCCCACGCACCACCTTGTTCAAGAACACACGCTTTTAACAAATCTTCCAACGACTGAATCGTTCTCTCCGTCTGTCCATCCGTCTGCGGATGATAAGCCGAACTCAACCTCAACTTAGATCCCAAAGCCTTTTGTAAACTCTCCCAAAATCTCGAAGTAAACCTCGGGTCTCGATCAGAAATAATGCTCAACGGAACCCCATGCAATTTCACAATCACACTGATGTAAATCTCAGCCAACCTCTCCAAAGAAAAACTGATGTCAATCGGAATGAAATGCGCCGATTTAGTCAGTCTATCCATAATCACCCAAATAGCATTATGCCCTCGCTGAGTATTCGGCAACCCTGTCACAAAATCCATAGAAATGATGTCCCATTTCCACTCAGGAATATCCAACGGTTGCAACAAACCACTGGGCCTCAGATGTTCAACCTTAGACTTCTGACACGTCAAACATGCATACACAAACTGAGCCAAGTCTCTCTTCAATCCAGACCACCAGAAAATCTTCTTCAAATCTTGGTACATTTTATTCGCTCCCGGATGTATACTCAAATTACTCCGGTGTCCTACCTCCAAAATCATCCTTTTCAACTCCGAATAATCAGGAATACAAATCCTACCACGAAATCTCAAAACACCTTGATCGTCCACTTTAAAGTCCTCATTTTCACTTTTATCACTAACCGTCATCAAATCCACAAATTTCACGTCCAATTTCTGCCTCTCACTAACAGACAACAGAAAATCATTAGTAACCTTCAGCATTCCTAGCCTCACGCTATCCGACGTCAATTCACATACCAAACTCAAATCTCTAAATGATTCCAAAAGTTCCCACTCTTTACCCATCAAAGCGGACATATGCAACGATTTCCGGCTCAACACATCGGCTACCACATTAGCTTTACCAGGATGGTAATTCAAGCCAAAGTCGTAGTCCTTCAAAAACTCCAACCATCTACGTTGCCTCATATTCAACTCTTTCTGATCAAACAAATATTTTAAGCTTTTATGATCACTAAAGACTTCGAACCTTGCACCGTAGAGATAATGCCTCCAAATTTTCAACACAAAAACCACAACCGCTAATTCAAGATCATGAGTAGGATAATTTTTCTCATGAATCCTCAATTTCCTTGAAGCATAAGCCACCACCTTACCTTCCTGCATCAACACTCCACCCAACCCAATCAAAGACGCATCACAATACACCACAAACGGTTCATTAGGATTCGGTAAAATCAAAATCAGAGCTGTAGTCAATCTTCTCTTCTGCTCATTAAAACTTTCCTCACACCGAATATCCCAAATGAATTCTTGACCTTTACAAGTCAACTGGGTCAAAGGAAGTGATGACTTAGAAAAACCTTCAATAAATCTCCGATAATATCCGGCTAATCCCAAAAAGCTTCTAATTTCAGTAACAGATCTCGGAGCCTCCCATTTTAGAACTGCATCTACTTTAGATGGATCCACAGCGATACCGTTACCTGAAATCACGTGCCCAAGAAAACTCACCTCCGACAACCAGAACTCACACTTGGACAATTTGGCAAAAAGTTTCCTTTCCTTCAAAACCTGCAACACAATACGAAAATGCTCCGCGTGCTCCTCCCGAGACTTAGAATAAATTAAGATATCATCAATAAACACAACGACAAAACGATCCAAATGCTCGTGGAAAATACGATTCATGTATTCCATAAACACACCTGGCGCATTAGAAACCCCGAACGGCATCACCGAATATTCATAATGACCGTATCGTGTCCTAAAAGCCGTCTTCTAAATATCTTCCTCTTTCACCCTTATCTGATGATACCCTGATCTTAAATCAATCTTACTAAACATGCACGCGCCAACCAACTGGTCCATCAGATCATCAATTCTCGGAAGAGGATACTTATTCTTAATCGTCACCTTATTCAACTGGCGATAATCAATACACAATTGCATACTCCCATCTTTCTTTGTCACCAACAAAACTGGAGCACCCCAAGGCGACACACTTGGCCTCACAAACCTCTTTTCTAACAATTCATTCAATTGCTTTTTCAACTCAACCAACTCAGATGCTGACATTCTATAAGGTGCCATAGACACAGGTCTAGTACCAGGAACTAGATCTATAGAAAACTCCACCTCTCTCTCTCTGGCGGCATATCTGAAATATCCTCAGGAAACACTTCCGGAAGTTCACACACAATAGGAAACACATTCAGTGCAACTTGACTATCCACAGTCAACGATGCAAATAACCCAAACAACTGAGCTTCGTCCGCCAAAAGTTTCTTCAACTCTTTGGTAGATAAGAAACTCGAGTCTTCGTCTTCCTCAAGAGAAGGAAACCTTACTAGCTTATGATAACAATCAATATGAACCCGATTGAACTGTAACCAAGTCATTCCCAAAACCACATCTAAACCCTCCAACGACAAACACACCAAATCCATTTCAAAGTCTTTACCATAAATGGTCAAAGGACAACTTAAACAAACCAAAGAAGTAGTTACTAAACCCATTGTTGGAGTATCAATAACCATCTCACCACCCATCGAAGACAAAAAAAGATTCAAACGCTTCGCGCACTCAGACGAAATAAACGAATGAGTCGTTCCAGTATCAATAATAGCAACTAAAGGCGTACTATTAATAAAACAAGTACCTCTTATCAGACGGTCTGCACTTGTAATCTGAGTTCCCGCCAAGGCAAAAACTTTCCCACCAGCTGGAGCTTGCTTCGGTTTCGGACACTTTGTACTAATATGACCAACTTCACCACAATTGAAACACTTCGCCATATTCTTCCTCTTGCACTCAGCCGCGACATGCCCTAAACCTCGACAATTAGAACACTTCCTCATATCTTTCCTACAATCAAACTGACGATGTCCTAGATCACCACACCTAAAACATCTCAGAGGACTAGACATTCCTCCCCCGCTTGGCCTTCGATCAAAAGTACCCCTTTGCTTACCTTTATCGGCAGGTGTCACATATGGACCACCACGAACTTGTTGCTACCCTTTCCTGTCGCTCATACTCTTATAATGAGTAGAACGAGCCTTATTATCTTCCTCAAAAATCCTACAACAATCCACCAAGTCTGAAAACCTTAGAATCCTCTGATAACCAATAGCCTGTTTAATCTCAGGACGCAACCCATTCTCAAACTTAACACACTTAGAAAACTCCACAGTCGCTTCAGCATAATGTGGGTAAAATTGCACCAGCTCCACAAACTTAGCAGTATAGTCAACAACAGACATACTACCTTGTTTCAATTCCAAGAACTCAATTTCCTTTTTTCCTCTTATGTCTTCGGGAAAATACTTCCTCAGAAACTCAACGCTAAACACAGCCCAAATAATCTCTTCCTCTGCAGCTTCCAACACATGACGTGAACCAACTCACCAATCATCAGCTTCTTCCAGCAACATGTGAGTACCCAGTCTCACCTTCTGATCCTCCGCACAATCCATCACTCGGAAAATCCTTTCAATCTCCTTCAGCCAAATCTGTGCACCATTAGGATCATATCTTCCTTTGAAGACAGGCGGTTTATTCTTCCTGAACTCATCATTACCCGCAGCATTCGGTGCACCCTGCACAGCCCGAGCCATAGCTTGCATCACAGCAGCTAAAGCAGCGTCATTCCTACCAGCCATATTCTATTCATTTCCAATAACAGCAACTATGGTTAAACAAACAGCTCACCCAAACACAAACACCGACAAGGACTAACACAAACTGACACAGACTGGCTATGCTACCACTTAATGTAACACCCCCAATCTATACCCCCAATTAATCAAAGCGATAACAGTTAATAAGAGTATAATTAAAACATTCACAACATAGACTGGAGACGTCACATCAATTTGAAACAAACATACAAGAACATGCTCACAAAGATATGCAACATTCAGGTAGTAATACAAACAGAGGAACTCAGTTCCCCACACCCACAATTCAGAAACAGAATGAAAGCGGAAAATTCGTAACTGAATCTCATATATATCACATAAAAATATGTCATACATCAATCCGTACATGTACAATCCAAAAGATACATATACATGATACAAAATAATCGCACTCGATCTCCCCGACCACCCGGTGCTACATATTAGAGCCGACCGACAAAAGAATAAAGACCTAAGCTTCACAAAAAGACCTCCAGCATCTAATCTGCAATGCCTCGTAGAGCATTTAAAATAGCAGAAGGATGAGAAACACAATCATAATATAATTGCATACAATCATATATAACACAAAAATACACATATAGAATATTCTCACCACAACTCATACCAGAATTCAACCCCAAAACAACACAATGTATATTTCATATATCCATCACCAAAGTATATCAACCATGCACAATACAAATATCACCAACATATATACATATATCAATTCATCAATTTCATCCACAATTCCACACACAATCAATTCATTCATGATTTATGCAAATGCACAGAGACCGACACAACGAATCTATGCAATGCACATGCGGTACCATCCATCCATAAAATCTCATCACCAGTTCACTCAGGAACTATTGGAATCATCGCTTGTTACTTAGGATTACTCATGTAACACCCCGTCGGGCAAACGATGTTCCCCGTCGCTTTAGGTCCTCTTATTTTTTTTAAGGCGCACAACATTTATGGATTTCTTTAGGTCCTCTTTGTATAAGGTGCACAATCTGATCGCTTTAGGTCCTCTTTGTATAAGGCGCAAGATCGTCTATAACCATCGCTTTAGGTCTTATTATTTTTAAGGCGCAAGATCCGTTCCGATCGCTTTAGGTCCTCTTATTTTTAAGGCGCACGATGTTATAGCTTATTCCCTCTGGAACCATTTCGTCGCTCACACCCACTAGGGCACACGACATCACCAACATGCATATCATGATGCTTGGCATACAATGACTCATGACATTCATATGCACACATATACACATCCATAATCATGCATATATCATCAAATACCACACATTGTATTTTCTTGCCCTTAGGCCACAATTCATCATCACAACGTTTAATTTCACATAATCAATGCATTCACATCATGTAACATCACACCAGTCATACAATTCATATCACAAGCATGTTGCATAATAGCACATCAAATGCACATCATTAAAACGGTAAAAGTCGACAAAACAACACATTCCAAATTCCCGACTTAATTAAATCGGCCAATAATCTCAAAACCATTTTAATAAGAAAGAACAACTCAAAAGCTTTCTAACGCACCCAACCGGGCCCCCATCTGACTTACGGATCAAAAGTTATGAAGAAAACAAAATTGCACAATCTGCCATGTTCGCTAGGCGAACCTTCTAGCGAGCATTCGCTACCACCTTCGCTAGGCGAATGTCCAGCGAAACCACTATCAGATAAAAATAGACACAAAGTTCGCTAGGCGAACCAAGGCAGCAACAACCAGAACCAAAAAGACACAAAGTTCGCTAGGCGAACTACGTTAGCGAACATTCGCTGACCTTCGCTAACTGGCTCGCTAGGCGAACCCGCGAAAACTCATTCGCTACTGCTTCGCCCCAGGTTCGCTAGGCGAACCAAGGAAAACCCAGAAATTCTGCAGCGCTATTTAAAGCCCAAAAACCATAATTTCCACCAAAATCTCTTTCAAATCATGACATAACAATCAGAACATAACCCAATCATGGTAACAAGTAATCTACAACATTTACATCACATTTCAACCGCTAAAACATCGATTCCTATCATTCCGACCTAGAATTGAAAAGCTATGAAAACACAATAAACATTCAAACACACACATACATAATCATACACAGTCATAAGATAATCGAGTTCCGCACCCTTACCCGATTAATCGTGTTTTTGAAAGTCGGTTGATTAGATTTCTTGAGCCACAAATTTTTCTCTCTTTTCTTCTTTCTCTCCTCTTTTCTTCTTTCTCTTTTTCTTCTTTTCCTTACTATTTTCTCTCTTTTCTATTTCTATTTATTTTCTAACTTAAGAAAAATAATGAAAAGACCAAAATACCCCTACACTCAAATATCTCACAAACGTTCCCAAAACGCGATAAAATATAATCACGATGAAAAATAACATATTTTCAAATAAAAGTCAGAAATAAAATAATATAATAATAAAATAATAAAAAACGACTCAATTAAATAAAACTGACAAAATTGGGACGTTACACGTGTCGTTGGCATCTGTCGCACTTCTTGACGTGCTCCTTGGCGTCCTGCTGCATGGTGGGCCAGTAATACCCCGCTCGTAACGCTTTAGTGGCTAGTGATTGTCCACTGAGGTGTTGCGCATTGGTCCCTTCGTGGATCTCTTGGAGTATACCGGGGACCTTGGACTCCTCGACGCACCTGAGAAGAGGGATCGAGAAGCCGCGTCCATATAGTTTGTCTTCGACGATTTTATAGGAGTAGGCGCATCGCCTAACCACTCCGGCATTTTTAGGGTCGTCGGGTAGCTTGCCTGTGCTGAGGTACTCGTACACAGGGGTCATCTAGCTATGGCTATCTCCAATGGCGTTCACGTCAGCCGCGGGGACGACATTCTCGATGCTCGAACGAGAGAGCACCTCTTGATTGACGTATTTGTTCTCGCCTTTCTTCTTTGTGTTTGAGAGTTTCGAAAGAACGTCCGCTCGAGTATTGTGTTCACACAGGATGTGATTTACTTACGCCGAGGAGAACTTTTTCATCGTTTCCTTTGAAAGCTCCTGAGGTTTGACTAAATTTTGGTAAAACACATTGATGATAAAGATGAAGAAATCTGGACTGAACAAAGATGTCGAAGAAGATGTCTTAACTTGAAGTCATGACATCCTGAAGTACTGCACTGATTTAGCAAGTGTTAAATCTGTAACAAATCAGCCAAGAGATAATAAGCATGGATCAAGGACAGAAGATTGAAGCCCAAGACTGCAGAAGACTCTATAAATAGAAGACTTAGACCTAGGTTTCATATGCCTTTTGTAACCTTGTGTTCTTGCATAAGAAACAAGGGTTTAGGGTTTTGAGAGTCGTTGGCTCTCTAGGTTGCAAGTCTCCCTTTGTATCAGTTGATGCATTGTGGCAGATATAGGTGTCACACAGATCCATAAGCCTTGAGGTATTGGATTGTGTATTGTTCTTGGATGAAGCTTTTAAGCAAATTCGAGTTAGCTTGTTTGTCAAGAAAGCTTGACAGATTTCTGTATTGACAGGGATGATGTAGAAATCACAGTTGGTGATTAAGGGAAGTGAGTGGGGTATCTCATATCAGAGTTATAAACGTTTGAGTTTAGCTTTTGTAAAGATGTTCATTGGGTAGATGTTAGGTATAAAGTTGTAAACGGGGGAGTTTAGCTTTGTAACAGTTCTACGGATAGTAAAGTCTTCTTCCTGGATTGGTATCCCCCAGATGTAGGTGAGTTGCACCGAACTGGGTTAACAATTGTTGTGTTCTTTATCATTCTGCAGATTTAAGTTTTCTGTTAGGGTTTATGATAAACTTGTTGGATCAGATGTCGTGACATCTGTGAGTGTGCAGTTCTAATATTCAAGTTATCAGTCTGCTGTTGCGCTTCTGAGTTTAAATGATTATGTAGCACAATGTCTTGACATGTGTTAGGACATCTACTATCTGCATAGGCCAGAATTATAATTGGTATTAGAGCAGGCATCCTGTCTAGTTCTAGATGAGATCTTTGGGAGATACTTTCTGGCATTTAAATAAGGAGGAGTTTTGAAGATCAGATCAATCAACTCAGACATACTCAAGGGTATTAATAGATGAGATGGATGTTCTGGATCGAAGGTAACAACCCGAAGGTTATTCATGTTGCTGAGGAGGTTCTACAACAACTGCAGGAGAAATGGCTAGTTCTCTTATTGGGGTGACTTATAAGATGTTCTGACATCTTATTAGGGCAAGCAGGATCTGTTCCTTGGTGGTTCCACTGCATGTGTTTTTGATGGAAGAGCTCTAGAATTATGGGATTCTGGAGTTGTTACTGAAGACAGTTGGTGGAAGATCTCAATTGTCGACCTCTATATGTGAAGATATCTGTTTTCTTTTATTCTAAAGTCGAGAGCGATGGAATGAAGGGAGTTGTTGGTAGATATCTGGTATGGTGACTTGGTACTTGGAAGCTTGGTTTCTTGGTGCAGTTGAAGTCAGTTGAAGAGGAGAGGAGTTGAGTTTAAGTTTATCAAGTTCTTGCTCTGGGAGTTTGATATATTATTGATCGGCTGGGTTGTTAAAGATACTTAAGATTTCTCTCAAGTACACTCATAAAGATATCTCAGTCGTGCATCTGGAGTCTTCTAGTTACTCTTCTGACTAGAAGGTGTTTATTTGAAACACAATCTGAAGAAAGTGGAGGTGATTTATTTTCACCATCCAAAAACAGTAAGGAAGGATTCATTTCTCTTGACCCTAAGGGTGGATCTAATCTGATTGAAGCTTTCAGAATTGTTGAGGTAAATAAGGTTCGTTCAGAGAGAATCTTAGTTACTTGAGTTAAGGGTGGCAGCCTTGGTATCTCAACATTGTTCTTCAAAGAAGATACTTGCAAAATATTGAATACTTGATAAGTGTTCATGAAGTGATCTGGTGGAGCTTAGCTACAACAGTGAAGAAGGGTTATTAAACAAGGATTTAAGATTAATTGCTATTTGTGGAGTTTACAAGTATTTAATTGATTATCCTTGAAAGTCAAGATTGCTGATGTTCAACAAGATGTTGGAATATCTCATCATTAGAGTTTTTGCAGAATCATGGGAGGAGTACTGCATACGCTTTAACATCTGTTTAGTCTTAGGTGTTGACCTAAGAATAGGCTTCAGTCGGGTGTGACAGAAGCATGTGTTCTCTGGAGAGTTTCCTGGCAAGAAACTAGTTTGGACCTTGATGCTGTTGAAGATGAAGATGAAGATATCATGATCTTGATGGTTACAGCTTGGATCAATTTATTTCTGATCTAGGTGCTTTGGAGCATGGATCTTGCTCTTCTTGGAAGTCAAAGTTAAGTGGCAGTTATCTCTGACTTTCTACAGTCTGCTCTACTAAGGAAAGTGGGATCCTTTGGTATGGCTATGGTGTAGTCTTGGAATACTTATCTTCTGAAGATTCAGACGTGGCAGGTGTGAAGTCTTTGGAGTTGTAATGCAGGATATAGGTTGTCTACTCAAACTTGGTTGTTGAATCAAGTCTATGAGAGCATGGAACTCTTATTCTGCAAAGGGAGGAGGTTCTTCTAAGTGGCAGAAGGAGGAGCTGAATTCAACAGCTGGATGTCGTATCAGATTGTTCTGACATCTAGCTTAACATGAGAGTCATAGTTGGTGATGTGGCACATCAGCTCAAGACAAGGTGATCTACAGGAGAATGGAAGTTATGGATGCTTCAAAAAGGTCTATCTCATGTAGTTTGCAGGAGCTGTGGATGGGAAGATGTTACATGTCTAGAGGCTTGGTGTATCCAAGATGTCTTGCTATGGTGCAAGTAGTTTATGTGACTTGAAGATCTGATTTCATTGGTGGATCAGTGTATCTTGTGGGAATTCTAAAGAAGATTGAGATCAATCAAAAGGTGGCATTTGGTTGGTTTCACAATGTGCATTCAAGCAGGATGCTTGAAACTGATTGATCTTGTGCAGAAGGGTAATTAGTTGAAAACGTAAGGAGGTTCTGGTTCTCTTGGAGCTTGTGGCAGAAGTTCTGAGTTAAGGATGGAAGTATACATTCTTTTGGTGGATGAGAGTTTATTTCTCTCTGGGTTGTTGAAGTTCTCTTTGTTCAAGCTGGTGGCGCAATGTTGTGTGAAGATCTTCAGTTTGGATTACTATGCTGATAGTAAGTCCAGTGGTGGAGCATATCAAGAACCATGGTGTGTGATGTCTATGATGTGTGGAAGATGTCCTAACTGATGTTAGAACATTTTTGGGTTGGTTATCCTTGGTGGGGGATTTTTAAGTTCTGGTCTAGGAACTTGTTGGCTAAATCATGTCTAAGGAGTATCTATCTTGTCATACGGAAGAATGATGAAGTAGAAGAACTGCCTTGGGAGGATGGTGTGGAGAAGACTGGAGTGGATCACGGGTTGATTGCATGAAGGTCTACTTTCTGATGCATTCAGAAGTAGATATTCACCAGAAAATCAGAATTATTCCAGGTTATTATACGGGAGAATGATAAGGAATGACTGTCTTGGATTATGGGGTGTCTATCTCTGTTGCTGGCCTTGGTAAGGTCAATGGAAAATCTTACAAAGGGGATACTGCCCCTGGCTGCAAGTCATGCTAGTAGTGGATCAGTTTGGCAGCTGTGAAGTTCTAGAGCATGCATACGATATCTGACATCGTTATAACAAACTAAGGGGCCCTGTGCGTCTCTTTGAGGAATGTGAAGCATTCTAACTCAATTGGTTTGTACCTCAAGCAGTTGGAGGTTTATACATGAGAATTCAAGAGGAGTTCGTATGGTGTGTAGATGGTTGCAGAAAGAGGGGGATCAATGAGACTTTGATCTTAATCTAAGAGTTTTTTATGGTAGGATGGTTATCCTGTTATTTCCTCACGGGTAGCATGATGGTGATCATGTGTGAGTGATTATTGGTTCTTGTCAGAAGAAGCAATAAGAGGGTTGATGATTGTGTTCAGTAGGTGGTTTGAACTGAGGGTACGATCTTGAAGACATGGAGATTCGTCTTGTGTTTTCCATTCATCAGCTAGGTACTCTGTGGAGGAGCACTGGTTATCCTAGATAGGGGGAGTTGCTCCTTGATCTAAGATGTTTTACTACTAGGGTGCAGTTGGAATTCCAATCTGTATTGTGCGTCAAGCAAGCTGTGATTATGTGTCCATCCTGGGAGGATGAGATGTCGAGAAGAATGTCTTGACATTCTTGTATTGTTGCAAGTTGGGGGAGACTTGGCAGTGTAAGTTACATGGTTCTTATTGGATGCTTAAGAATCATTGGTTGAGTCTGGGGGAATTTATTTTTCTCTGCAGACTGTGATCACAAAACTGTGAAGATATTGGTCAATACAAAAGTTTTCTTGGCGGACAGTGTCTGACATGATGTCAGAACATTGTTAAAGACATGCTTCAAGAGTAATTGGTCTTTTGGTCGGTGGGCTTTGCATTATGAAGAACATGTGCATGCTAAACATGTTCATCGTGACTTGCATTATTGTTGGACGATTCACTTGAAGAAGAAGCAGTCAAATCATTCTTGGCCGGTGCGCATTGGGTTTTGGTGAAGTTACATTCTTGAATTTATGACCTCATTGAACTGTCCTTCGTTTATCTCTTGGTTCGTATCATTCAAAGGAAATTTCTGGGGTATTTAAAGGAGTCCTTGGATCAGGCTGTGTGGTATGTTCCAAATATATTTTGTTCAAGTCTGGATAAGTATTGGTTGGGTATGGGAATGTCTTGGTTCCTTTTGTCAATTTTTGGCTAAAAAGGGGGAGTATGGGTCACTAGGTCAGGGGGTGCATGGGTTGTTCTTGCAGTTGCTTTACAAGGATGATAAACAAGATGTTCTAACATCTTGTCTGTGTGTCAGGTTCCTTTATATCTTGTGACTTGAGTTAAGAATCAAGTTGTGTCTTGTGACCTGAGTTACATGCTTTATGTACTCAGATTCAAGAAGACTACAACTGATCTATGGAGGGGGAGTGTGTTTCAAAAGGATGTCCTTTGTTCTTCGGTTTCAAACTTCCTACTAGCTTCTTTAGAAGTTTCTATTGCCAAGACATTTTTCAAATTCACTCATTATGGTTTACTACTTTCCTCAAGTGTGGCAGTATCGTTTCATTGGTTAAGGGGGAGGCTGAGTTATCTTCTTCCTCATGTACACCAATATTGACTCGGTTTGCACAGTATTCCAATCATATCTGCCACTCAGGGTGAAGAGACGTTCAAAGAGTGTTTTAGCCAAAATTTGTCAAAAGGGGGAGATTGAAAGCTCCCGAGGTTTGACTAAATTTTGGTAAAACACATTGATGATAAAGATGAAGAAATCTGGACTGAACAAAGATGTCGAAGAAGATGTCTTAACCTGAAGTCGTGACATCCTGAAGTACTGCACTGATTTAGTAAGTGTTAAATATGTAACAAATCAGCCAAGAGATAATGCGCATGGATCAAGGACAGAAGATTGAAGCCTAAGACTGTAGAAGACTCTATAAATAGAAGACTTAGACCTAGGATTTCATATGCCTTTTTGTACGCCTTTTATAACCTTGTGTTCTTGCGTAAGAAATAAGAGTTTAGGGTTTTGAGAGTCGTTGGCTCTCTAGGTTGTAAGTCTTCCTTTGTATCAGTTGATGCATTGTGGCAGATATAGGTGTCGCACAGATCCATAAGCCTTGAGGTATTGGATTGTGTATTGTTCTTGGATGAAGCTTTTAAGCAAATCCGAGTTAGCTTGTTTGTCAAGAAAGCTTGACAGATTTCTGTATTGACAGGGATGATGTAGAAATCACAGTTGGTGATTAAGGGAAGTGAGTGGGGTATCTCATATCAGAGTTATAAACGTTTGAGTTTAGATTTGGTAAAGATGTTCATTGGGTATATGTTAGGTATAAAGTTATAAACGGGGGAGTTTAGCTTTGTAAGAGTTCTACAGATAGTGAAGTCTTCTTCTTGGATTGGTATCCCCCAGATGTAGGCGAGTTGAACCGAACTGGTTTAACAATTGCTGTGTTCTTTATCATTCTGCAGATTTACGTTTTCTGTTAGGGTTTATGATAAACATGTTGGATCAGATGTCGTGACATTTGTGAGTGTGCAGTTCTGATATTCAAGGTATCAGTTTGCTGTTGCGCTTCTGAGTTTAAATGATTATGTAGCACAATGTCTTGACATGTGTTAGGACATCTGCTGTCTACATAGGCCAGAATTTCATCCTTCACCAGAGCCAAGTATTCGATGAGGTTGTCGTTCTTGGCTTGGTATTCTCCCCGTTCTTGGGAGGCCACGAGCTGGGATTCAGTGAATATTTTGAACTCTTTGGCCCCAGGTCTTCAGCTAAGCGTAACCCGGCGAGGAAAGCCTCGTACTCGGCCTGATTGTTCGACGTTGGGAAAGACAATGTGAGGGAGACTTCGATCAGGATGCCTTCCCCGTTCTTGAGGATGATGCCTGCTCCGTTGCCTTTCGAGCTGGATGCCCCGTCGACGTAGATCATCCACTTTTGGGATCCGTTAGTCGAAGGCTCTGGGAGGGTCATTTCCGCCATGAAGTCGGCCAGTACTTGAGCTTCAGGGCCTTTCTGCCTTTGTATTGGATGTCGAACTCAATGAGTTCGAGAGATCATCTGAGCATCCTCCCCGCCATGTCCGGCCGACCGAGGAGTTGTCGTATGGATTATTCGGTCCTCACCACGATCGTGTGGGCCAAGAAGTAATGCCGCAGTCTTCTGGCTGCGGTGACGAGAGCCAGGGCGACCTTTTCGATTTGTTGGTACCTAAGTTCCGGACCTTGGAGGGCTTTGTTGGTGAAGTAAATTGGCTTCTGCCCGTCGGTGGTTTCCCGGATTAGGACTGCACTGACTGCTTCGCTCGCGATGGCGAGGTATAGGAATAACGTCTCCCCGCCCTCTGGTCGTGAGAGGACCGGGGGTTGCGAAAGGACTTGTTTGAGGTGGAGGAGCGCTTGCTCGCATTCCTCGGTCCATTCGAACGTGGCTTTCTAGTGTAGAAGTTTAAAAAAGGGGAGTGCGTATTGTGCGGACTTGGCGACGAAGTGGGAAAGCGTCGTCAGCATCCCGTTCAGTGATTGTATCGACTTTTTCGAGTTCGGGGTCGGGATCTCAGAGAATGCCCTGCACTTATCGGGGTTTGCCTCGATTCCTCGCTCTGTGAGGTAGAAATCGATGAACTGGCCCGCCCGGACTCCGAAGGTGCATTTGTCAGGATTAAACCTCATCCTGCATTTCCTCGCGGTGTCAAAGACCTTTGTGAGATGGGCAGCATGGTCGAATTCTTCTACGGATTTGATGATCATGTCGTCCATGTAACCTCGAGCATGTCGCCGATCTCTCCCCGAAAGACTTTGTTCATCATCCGCTGGTAGGTCGCGCCGGCGTTCTTCAGGCCGAAGGGCATTACGTTGTAGTAGTAATTGCCCGACTCAGTCATGACAGTGGTGTGCTGCTTGTCGGCACGGCCATGGGGATTTAATTATACCCTGAGTAGGCGTCCATGAAGGACAATAGTTTGAAACCTGCAGAATTATCGACCAGCTGGTCGATGTTAGACAATGGATAATAATCTTTCGGGCACGCCCGGTTAAGATCGGTATAGTCAACGCACATCCTCCATTTTTCATTATTTTTCTTGACAAGTACAACGTTGGATAACCAGGTTGTGTACCTGGCTTCCAAAATAGAATTTGCCTCTAAGAGGTCTTTTACGTCTTTTTCAGCAGCCTCCGCTTTCTCGAGAGACTGCCTACGCCTACGTTGCACTACAGCCCTATCGATTGGATTTACAGTGAGCTGGTGACAGGCCACCTCTGGGTCGAGGTTGGGCCTCTCTGATACACTCCACACAAACAAATCAGCGTTCTCTCGGAGGCATGCCATCACCTGCTTCTTCGCCAGGTCGGGAAGCCCGGTGCCAATCTTCACGCTCCTATCTGGATCGTCTCCGAGGGCAACGAGCTCGAAGTCTTCATCTGGGATGGGGCGCGTTGGGTGGAGTGGCTGCCCATTGCCTTCAGCTGGGATCTGAGTGTGCTCGACCAGAGAGGATTGGGCTTAATGGGTCGTTTAGTATTGGGTTGGGCCTGCCCGACTGATGGGCAGGCGCTTGCCCAGTCCAGAATAGAATCTTTTTGGTCAATTACAGCTGAATCTTCTAAACCTGTGGGCCCTCCTTTATCAAACTTGTCACCTAGATCATTCAATTGTTCAATGGTCCCCAAATCATCAAAAGTTTCTTTTACACCATTATTCAATTCATCCAATATGCCATCTTTCAAAATGTCATCTTCTACATCATTGGAACATACATTGTTTTCACCATTGGGACCTACATTGTTTTCAAGAGGAATTATTTGCTTTTCCCCATACACTGGATGCATTACATATAGATGAACTTTCCCATTGATCAGTACAATCGTCTTCATTATTTTCTTTCCCATTGCAACATCACTAGCTCATTATCATCCATTGCATCATAATACCATAAGCTCTCAACTTTTGGGCACCCTAAATCTTTCAACCAACCTAGGATCTCAAAATAACTCCAAAAATCCGGGTCAACTTAGCAAATATCCTATAAGCCCTTGTAACCTAATCTATTAAACTCACCAAACACACCCCCGTGATGGATAACACACTAAAACCTATCACTCATGACCTAATAACTTAAAATTTAGACGTTGATGTATACGAAATTGTTAAACGTTTGCTTTTTAAAATAGTAAGTTCACACACGTACCTTGACCTTAAAATGTGACAATGGTTGAGTTGCCAGGTATCATCTTCTGCTATGTTCCAACAATCCTCGTCTTCAACCACCGAGATCTTCTTCTTCGCAACTGCTAGGTTTTTTTTGGCAATGTGAGTGAAACTATGAAACTGAGAGAGAAGATTAAGAGTTGAGGATTTTTGTTACTAAAAATGAAAACAAAAGTCACTATGACACATCAGTATAATAGTAATTGAAAAAAAAACATAATGCCACATCAGTATCTCACTATGCCACATAGGCGCCTCTTAACGTTTTCAAAAAAAAAAATAACAGAAAGGATTGATTAGGCTAACGGAGTAGGCTTAAAGGTCTACATTGTAACGTTTTTTAATTGTGGGACTAATTAGAAACAATAAATTAATTTAAGAGATTAAAAGATGAATTAAGCCATATATATATAAGTCAGAGGACATGTTAATATTAGGTTTAAGTTTAAAAGTTTTACACTAAATCTCAACCGTTAATAAAAATGAATCAAACGGCCAGATAAAATTAAATAAAAAAATAAGGTATTTCTTTTTCCTAAAAAATTATCTATTTTTTTTGGAAAAAAATATCATTTGATTCATTTCTATTAACGATTGAGATTTAGTGTAACACTTTTAAACTTACACATGGTATCAATTGATCATTTTATATCTTAAAGCATAAAGTTTGATTTGTTAGTTGAGTTAAAAAGTTTTGTTTCAAGACACTAATGTTGGGTTATCCCTCCTATTTGGATTTGCCCAAATGAACGTGGGTTAGTAGCCCATGCGTGTGTAAGCCTTTGTTATTATAAAAAAAATAGAAAGAGAATTAGGTCAACAATTCCTAAGGTGAGAAACAACAAAAGAAAAAATGAGAGAAGATTGAAATTCCTGTATCCCCAATTCAGCACAGAGCAGTCCCACGAGATCGGAGTTTTCTCACAATCCAACCGTCTGATCGTCCTGATTTTTGGTGACACTGTTTAACACTAGGGGTGGCAAAACGGGTCCAGCCCGTTGGGCATGCCCGTTTTACCCGCAATTTAGTGCAGGGTGGGCGAAGTGTTTAGGCCCTCACCGTCTAATGTGTCCGCCCCACCCCGCCCCATTTTCTTCGCGGGCACAAGCATTTACATAAAATTTTGCGTTTTTAGGCTTAAAAGATACAGTTCCCGCGGGCTTTCCCTGCCCCGTCCTCACTTTTTTGCGAGGTGGGCCTAGGTTTTAGGTCTGCATCCTCAACTATGACCGCCCCGCCCCGCCCCGCCCCATTTTTTTGCGAGCATTTGCGGGGCAGGTCTAAATGGGGCGGGCATGCCCATTTGCAGCCCATATTTAACACTCATAGAGGTACATTTTGAATGGTTGTGATCGAAGTTTGAGCATTCTAAGTCTATCTGACGAGTCCACTTTTGAGGTACAGATTTTTGTGGCTGTTTTGGTTGATTATCTCTCTTGATTCTTGTTGAATTTCAAGATTGATTGTAGATCTTGATGATGTTGATGTATTCCTTTAAGTGGTGTTAGAGAGACCTTGATTATACCCATTGTTTGATTATAGTGGAGATTTAAATGGCCTACGGGTCCCGTGGTTTTTTACTCTTAGTTAACGGAGGTTTTTCCACGCTAAAATTGTGTTGTGTTATTTGGTGTGTTTTGTTTAATGTCGTTGCATTTGATATTTGGGAGATTATGTTGTTGAATTATTCCATCGCGTTGTGGATTTTCTTCCAACAAGTGGTATCTAGAGGTGTGGTTTGATTTGTGTAACAATGGAGACGAACACATCTAGGATGGTGAATTTGAATGGATCCAACTATAATGTTTGGAAAAGAGAGATGAAAGATATGTTTTATGTTAAAGGCTTTCACTTGTTTGTTTTCTCTAGTGAAAACCCCGATGGAAAGAGTGATGAAGAATGGGATTTGTTGCATAACTAAGTTTGTGGTTACATTTGTCAATGGGTGGATGATAATGTTTTGAATCATGTGAGCTCGGTGACTCATGCTCACTCTCTTTGGACCAAACTTGATGAGTTGTATGCAATAAATACGTGGAACAATGAGTTATTCTTGTATAAGCAATTGATGTCATTGAGGTATAGTGATGGTTCACTAATGACCGATCACTTGAATAATTTCCAAGGGATTCTAAATCAATTGTTAGCGATAAATCTTACTTTTGATGATGAAATTCAAGGTTTGTGGCTTCTTGGTACTTTACCTAATTCTTGGGAGATTTTTAGGACATCCTTATATAACTCCACTTCGAATGGTATCATCTTGATGGACTTGTCTAAAAGTAGTGTGTTGAATGAGAAGTTGAGGCGTAAGTCCCAAGGTTCTTCTTCATATTCTGAGGTGTTGGTTACTGAATCGAGGGGGAGACATCAAAATAAAGGTTCAAATAATCGTGGGACATCAAACGGTAAATCACAAGAAGGCTCAAATAAATTATCTAATATTGAGTGTCATCATTGCGGAGAAAAGGTCACATAAAAAGGTATTTTCGAAAGTTCAAAAGGGAAAAAAATAAGAAGAACTACAACAACGACAAAAAGGAAGGTAACATTAATGAATATATTGCTATTGTTGATGATTTCTTTGTTGTTTGTGATAGTTGTATAGAGAATGTATGTCTATCATGTGATGAGATGGACTGAGTGGTTGAAAATGGTGCTTCTACTCATGCAGCCTCGAGACGTGATCTCTTTTCAACTTACGAGACTTGTGACTTTGAGGTTGTTCGTATGGCAAATAATGGGCAAGCTAATGCCACCAGAATAGGATATATTTGTGTCGAAATTAGCAATGGGACTACTCTAGTTCTCAAAGGTGTGAAACACATTTCGGAACTTAGATTTAATCTTTTATCCATTGGAAAGTTGGATAATGAAGGATATGATAATTCTTTTTCGGCCAATGAATGGAAGTTAAAGAAAAGCTCAATGGTGGTTGATAAGGTAAAAAGGAATTCAAACTTGTATATCGTACAACTTAGGGTTTCAAAGTGCTACATCAACACTTGTGACAATGATAGCTTATCCGAATTATGCCATAAGCGTTTGGGTCATATGAGTGAAAAAGGTTTGAGCATTTTGGCAAAACAAATGTGTTATATGATGTTTCTGATACAAAGTTGATAAAGTGTTCGCGTTGTTTAGTGGGTAAGCAAAGGAGGATTTCCTTTATGTCATCTGAACCAAAGAGGAAATCGGAAGGGTTGGATTTAGTACACTCCAATGTGTGTGATCCGATGAAGACACAATATCTTGATGGTGCATATTACTTTGTGACTTTCATTGATGATTATTCTCGAAAATATAAGGGCTTATATCTTGAAGACAAAATATCGAGTGTTAGATATCTTCAAGTCATTTCAAGCATCGATTGAAAGAGAAATAGGGAAAAAGCTCAAGTGTATCCGAACCTATAACGAAGGACAGTATGTTGGACCTTTCAACAAGTATTGTCAAGATCAAGGTATACGTCATCAAAAGTCTCCTCCAAAGACACCACAATTGAATGGGTTAGCCAAAAGAATAAATAGAATTTTGGTGGAAAAAGTGAAATGTTTACTTTATTAATCAAAGTTGTCGAAATACTTTTGGGGAGAAGCATTGAGCACGACTGTACATCTTTTAAACCTCACTTCATGTGTTTTGTTGAAGTTTGATGTTCCAAACCATGTTTGGAGTGGTAAATATGTTTCCTACGACCATCTTTGAGTGTTTGGGTGCATGACTTATGTGCATATTCTGAAGGATGGGAGATCGAAATTGGATGAGAAGTGGAAGAAATATGTGTTTGTTGGGTATGGTATTGATGAGTTTGGGTATCGATTCTTTAATCCAATTCAACAAAAGCTTATTTGTAGTTGTGATGTTGTATTCATGGAGGATTATACCATTAAGGACATCGAGAAAGTTGAGAATAAAGATCTTATTTTCAAAGATGAATAAATGGTTGATACAGACTCAACCACTATTACTCATACCCCTATCACTTTCGAAGATGTTCCAATTGAAATTCAAGGTATGGATTTGAATGTTGATAATATTTTAAATCCTAATGATATTGTTGATGTAAGTGCTATGGAAGACGTTGTTGAAAATGAGGTTGATCAAGAGGTTGATAGTGTTGAGCAACCGGTTGCTTCTAATGAGTTGATGTGGTCTACTCGTGATAAAAGGCCTTTCATTTGATACCCCTTAAACAAGTATGTTTTTCTTACCGATGCTGGAAAACCCGAAAGCTTTGAAGAAGTTTTGGAAGATAAGAACAAAAAGGAGTGGATAGATACCATGGAGGATGAAATGAAATCACTTTGTGAGAATAATACCTTTGAGTTAGTGAAGTTGTCAAAGGGTAAAAGAGCATTGAAGAATAGATGGGTTTATCGAATTAAGCAACATGGGTGTAGTTCTCAAAGAAGATACAAGGCTCACTTGGTGGTAAAATGTTTTAAACAATGAAAAAGTGTTAACTTTGCAGAGATTTTTGCTCCGGTTGTGAAGATGCAATCTATTCGAGTGGTTTTTGGGCTAGCCGCTAGTCTTGATTTGGAAGTAGAGCAAGTGTGCGTGAAGACAGTTTTCCTTCACGGTGACTTACATGAATAAATTTACATGGAGCAACCATATGGATTTTCAAAGAAGGGCAAAGAATATTATGTTTGCAAATTTGTAGAGAGTCTTTATGGTTTAATTATTCTCGTGCTTTATGTGGAATTTCACCAAAGGCCGATCATTGTGTTTTTTTCTTCTTCCGGAATTTCTCCGAAGGTGATTTCATTATTCTCTTGCTTTATGTGGATAATATGCTAATTTGAGTGAATCTTTTGTTATGAAGAATTTATGAGAGGCTCGGAAAATTCTTGGTATTAAAATTGTTCGATATCGAAATGAGAAGAAGTTGTACTTGTCACAAAAAATGTATATGGAGAAAGTCCTTCGTCGTTTTAGTATGGATAAGGCTAAAGCGGTGAGCATTCCACTTGCTTTTCATTTCAAGCTTAGTCATAAACTATGTCCATCTATGGATGAAGAAAAGTTGAGTATGAAGAATATTTTATACTCGTCGGCTGTTGGTAATTTGATGTATGTTATTGTTTGTACAAAACCCGATATTGCTCATGCCGTGAGAATGGTGAGTCGTTATCTCTAAAATTTGGGAAAAAATCATTGGGAAACCGTGAAGTGGGTGGTGAGATATTTGCGTGGCTCGTTGAATTTGAAGTTAACCTTTGGATGCAAGAAGCCTATATTGGTTGGGTATACATATTCGGATCTAGCCGGAAGCTTAGATGATCAAAAATTTACTTCGGGGTATATGGTGAATTTTGTCGGGGGAGTCGTGGCTTACCAATCAAAGTTTCAAAAGTGTATTGCACTCTTTACTACCGAAGCCGAGTTTATAGCCTTCGTGAAAGAGTCAAAAGAGTTGTTATGGTTGAGCAAATTTGAAATGGAACTTGATATGAAACAAGGAACTTATGCCTTATTTTGTGATAATCAAAGTGTCATTCACTTATCGAAGAATTCCTCTTTTCACTCGAAGTCGAAACATATTGATGTTCATTATTATTGGATTCGTAATGCATTATATTTCAAGTTAATGGAGCTTGAGAAGATTCACACTGATGATAATGGTTCAGATATGTTGACGAAGGTGTTTCCTTGGGGAAAATTTAAGTTTTGTTGCACGGTAGTCGGATTGGTGTTGCCCTCCAACTAGTCATTCAAGGGAGTTTGTTGGGCTATCCTTCATATTTGGAGTGGCCCAAATGAATGTAGGTTAGTAGCGCTTGTGTGTGTGTGAGCTTTTTTTATTATAAAACAAAGAGAATTAGGTCAACAATTCATAAGTGAGAAACAACAAAAGAAAAATTGAGAGAATAATAAACTTCTCGTAGCCCCAATTCGGCACAGAGCAATCTCACAAGATCAGAGTTTTCTCACAATCTAATTGTCGGTTCTTCCTAATTTTTAGTGACAGTGTTCAGCATTCATATAGGTACATTATGAATGGTGGAGATCATATTTTGACCATTCTATGTTTGTATGACGAGTCCACTTCTGAGGTGCAGTTTTTGTGTGGTTATTTTAGTTTATTGTCTCTCTTGATTCTTATTGCATTCCAAGATTGATTGTAGATCTTGATGATGTTGATGCATGCCTCTAACTAGTATTAGAGAAAATCTTGATTCTATTAATTGTTTGATTATGGAGGATATTTAAGTGGCCTATGGGTCCCGTGGTTTTTTACTCCAAGTTAACGGAGGTTTTTCCATGCTAAAATTGTGTTGTGTTGTTTGATGTGTTTTGTTAATTGTTGTTGCATTTGATATTTGGGAGAGATTGCATTGTTGGATTATTTTGTTGCATTGTGGATTTCCTCCCAACAACTAAGTCTATGAGCTTAAGAATAAAGTGTATCTTTTATTCCACGTTAATGGTATATTAATGTTGAATCTATTTGTTGTACATCACTCTATGTTTCAATAACTTGACATAGTTGTTAGTTTGTTTTAGTTGAATTGTAAATTTAACAAGCAATAGAGTTGTTATTGAGGTTGATCGCTAGGGGTTAGCCATTGAAGAAAGTAAGTGAGTTCTCATATTTACGAGAATACCTAAATAGAAAGTCACTAGATTTAGGAAAAGATATAGAACTTTATAGGGTTTGATATTCTTTTAAGACTAATTGTTCTAATTCGATGTGGTAAATTTTCTTTCTTGGGTAGAGTGCCCTAAAACATAGGTGTGATTTCACTGAACTAGATTACCAATCTTTGATGTTTTTATTACTTTTTGCATTACTATTTTTATTACTCTTATTCTGGTTTAACAAGTTGGGTCAGTTGTCCCAACATCGTATCTAACATTTGTATCCTTCAAGAAGAGAATTTAAAATACAGTAAATAGTTTATAAAACTGATGAAACTCATCAACATACACTTACTTGACGGATATTAGATACATAATACATATTATATTTATATAATTTAAAAACAAAATTAAGAAAAGACTCTCTTTAATCTTATTTATAAGAAAAGGTTAACTTTTTAGATTCACTAAATAACCAATATATCTGGTACATTATACATTCTAAATACATTGATTATTCAACGAATCTAAAAAGTAAATTTTCTCTTTTAAATAGGACCGGAGGTAATATTATTTTATAAAATAAGTTAATGGTTTATTAAAATATGTTATATTCCACTCATTTTTAATATAACTATTTAGTATATTATAAAAACAAAAACGTTGGTATTTATAATAAATATTTAAGATTTTTTTATGAGAATAATAAATAGACGACATGTTAAATCGGTCGGGTAGCCTAGAATTTGTCTAAGATCGGGCTTGGATAATATAAGAGATTTTCTCTTTAAATTTCAAGGAGTGCTTCACCACCGTAAAAAATGACAAATGGCCATAGCATTGGAAAATGTATCTTTGGACGCATTTTGTTTTTACACTCATCAGTGAAAATTGATGAGTCGCCCTTATTTTGTTAAAATTTAATTCGAAGATGCATCTCTGTATCAACATTAAGATGAGTCTGAAAATGCATCTCCGTAAAAATCCTTAATTCAAAATTCAGAGAGTTTTACGGAGATGCATCTCCGACCGTGTTTATTTTATACTCGCGTTACACTCTTCCCTCTTGCTTCTTTAGTTGCTTAAAAGTAACTAAAACCTCATTTGAGCTCTTTTGCTGCAAATTCATTTTCAAAACTCATTTAAGCAAGTTTATTGAAGTTCATTTTTCAAGGTCATTCTACTTCATTTGTTGCAAAGTCACATACTTTATTCAACCTTTTCATCCACAACTCTAATCTGGTAGGTTTCTATTTTTTTTTTAGATTTGAATGATGTTTTAGGTAGCATAGTTCGTTTAAGATGCTAGTAGTACATTTGGTTGAATGATTTTTTCTAATTTTTTTTATGATTTGAATGATATTAGTACATTCGAAAAAGGTAGCTGATATAGACATGCATTACAATTTGGTTGGAGTTTAGGGCATCGATGGAGTTTCTTTCATTTATGAAAATTGTGAGTTTACTCGAAGATGCATCTGCAGATTTTGTCTGAACTATTTTCAGAGATGTATCTCCGGATTTGACCTAGCTACATTTTGATGTGATTTTCTAATTTTATTGCAGGAAGTTGCACATTGCTTACGGTAATTTACAATTACTAATATTTTAATAACTCTTTTGTTACACTTGTTACTAATGTTTTATCTAAAGCATTTTCAAGGATGGATCATCTCTCACTTTCCTTGTATTTTTGGGTGGGAACCTGTGTCTGATCACACTAAGGATTGGCCACGTGTTTGCGCCTTTACCCCGCTCACAGAGAATAAGGCGATCGAGCCTTTTCGAGTGTATCTTGACTGTTATATAACATATGACATTACCTTTTTCTCATATGACAGTCATCGTGAGACGCGTCAAATGGACGTCATTTTGTTATACTTTGGATGGTTGGCTTGTGGGTCAGCTGTGATGTATGTGTATCTGCCGAGCAAGTGATGTGACAGCTTGGCTATTTACAGGTTATTCCGAGACACCCCTTAGAGTCTTCTCCTCCTACCGTCTATCGTAGAGATCTGGATGTCATACTTAAGGATCTCAATAGTTAGCTGGTAGCAGAGGAATATCGCATGGTGTTGACTTATATATAATGGACTTATGCAGAGGACTACGTCACATGGTTCTATAGGGTGTCACATGTAACAGCCCAATTTTGATATTTCCATTTTTGGTGTTGATTGATTCTAGTTGGTTGAGTCTTTTATTTTAATTGGGCAATAATTATGTTATTTGTGATATTGGTGTGTTAATATGTTATGTTTGCATAATTATGTGATTTTACCGTTTTTGAGAGTTTGCGGGGAATATTAGATTGGAGGGCATTTTAGATATTTCACATTTAATGATAGTTAGTTAGTTAGTAGATATTTTGAGAAAATATAAAGAAATAGAAAGAAAGAAAAGTATAAGAAAGAAAGAAAAAGAATAGAAATAGATAGTTAGAAAGAAAAAGAGAGAAAATAGAGCAAGAGAGAAAAAGAGAAGAGAAAAAGAAGAAAAGCAACAAATCATCAAGATCAAGCTTCCAAGAATCGAGAAATCGGGTAAGGGTGTGAAATCTTATTATCTTATCAATGTGTATCATTATGTATGGGTTTGCTTGGACGTTTTCTTGTTTCCATAGCTTTTGAGTTTTAGGTCGAAAACGATAAAATGATTGGGAATCGATGTTTTTACGGTCGGAAATCGATATAATTTGTGTTGTATGATTACCATGTGTTTATGAGTCATTGCTGATAATTGTTTTGTTGTTGGAATTAATTTGGGATGAAAAATGAGGTTTTTGGGGGTTTTGGGTCGTGTAACCCGTAACAGCATTTTTCTAGTTCTGGTGTGATTTACCAGGCGAATTTGGGATTCGCCAGGCGAATTGAGTCTGGCCACTAGCTCGCCAGGCGAAGTGCTGGCGAAGGCGGATTCGCCAGGCGAATTTGGAATTACAGAAAGGGGGTAGCTTCTGTAACTCTTGGAGTTTTTCTATATTGGTGACTCGCCACTAGCTCGCCAGGCGAACTGCTGGCGAATGGTGATTCGCCAGGCGAAGTGCTGGCGAAGTGCTGGCAAAAGAGGTTTGGCCAGGCGAATTCTGAAGTCGCCAGGCGAATTTGGCTGTTTCTCAATAAATTCTTAACTTTTGAAAATTCATAACTCTTGATCCGTAACTCGGATCGGGACGTTCTTTATATTGTTGGAAAGCTTATGAAATGTTATTTCTTGTAAAAATGGTTTTTGAGATTGTTGGCCGATTAAATTATGTCAGAAATTGGAAAATGTGTTGTTTTGTCGAATTTTACGGTTACAATTGTGTGTAATTAGTGTATATCATGCAATGTGTTGATGGTATGGATATGGTATGACTTCCGTGTTATTGTGAAGTGAAATTGCATGAAATACATGTTGTGGTGATGAATTATGGCCGAAAGGCAAGAAATTGCAATGTGTGTATTTAATGGTATATGCATGACTATATTGTGAAATATGTGTGCATTGCATGAGTGTATGTGGTCATTTTGTATGAGAAACATCATGACATGCATTCATGTGTCGCGATTCCGTGGAGAATCGGGTGTAATATCACGTCCCTGTTGGGTGTGAGTGATTGATTACACAAATGATCATTGAGGATCCTCTGAACATTGCGTAGTCAATGGGTGTAATCGTTGCGATGAGTTACACTTGATTCCGTGGGAATCTTTAAAATGATTGTGTGCCCTTGTGGGGTTTGAGCAATCGGATTGTGTCTGCGTGAACAATCCAGAAACATCGGATGCCATGATGGTATGAGCGATGGGGAAATATCGTAGGCCCGGCAGGGAGGATATTTCCATTGAGTTCTTCAATTGAGCTCGGGTGATGAGTCGGTACCGCATGCATCTGCATAGAGTCGAGAGTCGGTCTCTATGAGTTGCATTGATCATCTTTGTATTTGAGCATTGATGAATAAACATTGATATATGTATGTTTATGGGAAATGATATAAACTGTATCTTATAGTGATGCATTGTTGAATGAACAAGTATGTGTGTGTTCGTGTGGAATGATGATAATGGTGAATGTATGCATAATGAATATGCTTGATGATATATCTATATTGTGATATATGATGAGTTGTGGTGAGAATATGTGTTATATGTTTATGTTGTAGTACATAATTATATGCATTGTTATTATGATAATATTTCTCACCCTTCTGCTGTTTTATGATGCTCTATGAGGCATTGCAGATTAGGTATCTGGCGGTCTTTTTGTGAAGCGTGTCTTCATTTTCCTTGTTGGTCGGTTGGCTCTGATATGTAGCACCGGGTAGCTAGGACGTTTGATCTTTTTGTGATACATTTGCATATGTATCTTGCTGATAAATTTGTGTATATAAACATGATGTTGCTTGTGATTCATACTGGATGATGTATATATATGTTGGTGTATATATGTGGTTGTTATTCAATATTTTAGATGTTTCCGTTTTTATTCTAAATATTGAGATGTGGGTGTAAGGACAAAGTTCCTCGGTGGCAAGTTACCCCGCTGTTGCATATCAATATTATGAGCAGGTGATGTATGTATTAAATGAGTGTATGATGTGACATGCCTCTTTTATACTATGTTTTAATCGTACTCTGGCGAATTATTTTATATGTGCCTAAATGATTTAAGTGATTATTTGGGGGTATAGAAAGGGGGTGTTACATTAAGTGGTATCAGAGCCAGAGTTGAGTCAGTTGTGTCTGTCTTGTTGTTGTGTTGGTTAAACTGTTGTTTAACCTTGTTGTAATTTTTGGGAATGATCAGAATATGGCTGGTAGAAACGATAATGCGATGGCTGCTGCTTTGGAAGCAATGGCTAGGGCGGTGCAAGGTGCGCCTAACGTGAATGCTAATGACGAGTTCAGGAAGAATCAACCACCGGTCTTCAAAGGAAGATTTGATCCCGATGGAGCTCAACCGTGGTTGAAAGAGATTGAAAGGATCTTCAGAGTTATGGGTTGTGTAGAGGAGAATAAGGTGAGGCTTGGATCTCACATGCTGAAGGAAGAAGCCGACGATTGGTGGGTCGGTATGCGTGAAGTTCTTGAGGTGGATGATGAAGAGATAACTTGGGATTTATTTCGTACCGAGTTCTTGAGGAAGTATTACCCTGAAAGTGTGAAAGGGAAGAAGGAGGTGGAGTTCCTTGAACTGAAACAGGGTAGTATGTCCGTGGTGGACTATACTGCTAAGTTTGTGGAGTTGGTTCAATTCCATCCTCATTATGCTGCAATTACTACTGAGTGTAGGAGGAATGTAGTGAAGTGCTATAATTGTGGAGAAGTGGGCCACATTAGTACTAAGTGTACTAAGCCGAAACAAGCTCAAGCGGGCAGAAAGGTGTTTGCATTGGCGGGGACTCAAACTACGAATGCAGACCGTTTGATTAAAGGTACATGCTTTATTAATAATACACCTTTAGTTGCTGTTATTGATACGGGAGCGACTCATTCGTTTGTTTCGTCTGAGTGCGCGAAGCGTTTAAATCTTGTGTTGTCTCTGATGGATGGTAAGATGGTTATTGATACTCCAGCAATGGGGTCAGTAACTACTTCGTTGGTTTGTTTAAGTTGTCCTTTGACCATTTATGGTAAAGAGTTTGAGATGGATCTAGTGTGTTTGCCGTTGGAAGGATTGGACGTGATCTTGGGTATGAACTGGTTGCAATTTAATCGAGTTCATATAGATTGCTATCACAAGTTAGTAAGGTTTCCTTCTTTGGAAGATGACGAAGATGAGAGTTTCCTATCCACTAAAGAGTTGAAGAAACTTTTAGCGGACGAAGCTCAATTGTTTGGTTTGTTTGCATCATTGTCGGTGGAGGGTCAAGTTGAGCTTGATGTGTTCCCAGTAGTGTGTGAATTTCCAGAAGTGTTTCCGGAAGATATTACGGATGTACCGCCAGAAAGAGAAGTTGAGTTTTCTATTGATCTAGTTCCAGGTACTAGACCAGTTTCGATGGCACCGTATCGTATGTCAGCATCGGAGTTGGTAGAATTGAAGAAGCAATTGAATGACTTGTTGGACAAGAGATTTGTAAGACCAAGTGTTTCTCCTTGGGGTGCTCCGGTATTGTTGGTAAAGAAGAAGGATGGGAGTATGTGGTTATGCATTGATTATCGACAATTGAACAAGGTGACAATTAAGAACAAGTATCCGCTTCCAAGGATCGATGATATGATGGACCAATTGGTTGGTGCGAATGTTTTTAGCAAGATTGATTTGAGATCAGGATATCACCAAATTCGTGTGAAAAGCGAGGATATTCAGAAGACGGCATTCAGGACACGGTATGGTCATTACGAATATTCCGTGATGCCATTTGGGGTTTCTAATGCGCCGGGTGTGTTTATGGAATACATGAATCGTATTTTTCATGAACAGTTAGATTGTTTTGTGGTTGTGTTGATCGATGATATTTTGATTTACTCTAAGTCTCAAGAGGAGCATGAAGAGCATTTGAGGATTGTGTTACGAATTTTGAAAGAGAAGCAATTGTATGCTAAGTTGTCGAAATGTGAATTTTGGTTGTCGGAAGTAAGTTTCCTTGGACATGTTATTTCTGGTAGTGGTATTAGTGTTGATCCATCCAAGATAGATGCGGTGATACAATGGGAGGCTCCTAGATCAGTTACGGAGATTCGAAGCTTTTTAGGCTTGGCAGGTTATTATCGGAGGTTTATTGAGGGGTTTTCGAAGTTGGCACTTCCGTTAACGCAATTGACTTGTAAAGAAAAGACTTTCATTTGGGATATTCATTGTGAAGAAAGTTTCAATGAGCTAAAAAGAAGGTTGACAACGGCTCCGATCTTGATTTTGCCAAATCCGACGGAACCATTTGTAGTGTATTGTGATGCTTCATTGGTGGGTTTAGGTGGTGTTTTGATGCAACAAGGAAAAGTTGTGGCTTATGCTTCAAGACAATTGAGAGTGCATGAAAAGAATTATCCTACGCATGACTTGGAGTTGGCGGCCGTGGTGTTTGTTTTGAAATTTTGGAGGCACTATCTTTATGGTGCAAGATTTGAAGTTTTTAGTGATCACAAGAGCTTGAGATATTTGTTTGATCAGAAAGAATTGAACATGAGACAAAGAAGGTGGTTAGAGCTTTTGAAGGATTATGATTTTGGTTTGAATTACCATCCGGGTAAGGCAAACGTGGTGGCCGATGCCTTAAGTCGGAAGTTGTTACATATGTTCGCATTGATGATGAAAGATGGGAACTTTTGGAGGATTTCAGAGATTTGAGTTTGGTTTGTGAAATGACGCTGAGGAGTGTGAGACTTGGTATGTTACATGTTACGAATGATTTTCTTGCAACCGTATGTGAAAAGCAAAAGTTGGATTTGAAGTTCGTTGATTTGATGATGAATGAGAACGAGGATTTTAAGGTTGATAATTTTGGAGTTTTGAGATTCCGTGGTCGTATTTGTATTCCCGATGATGCGGAGTTGAAAAAGATGATATTGGAAGAAGGACACCGAAGTAACTTAAGTATTCATCCGGGAGCGAATAAGATGTATCAGGATTTGAAGAAAATCTTTTGGTGGTCCGGATTAAAAGGGGATGTGGCTCAATTTGTGTATGCGTGCTTAACTTGTCAAAAGTCTAAGGTGGAACATCAAAAACCGAGTGGATTTATGCAACCGTTGGATATTCCGGAATGGAAATGGGATAGTATATCGATGGATTTTGTTACGGGATTGCCGAATACGCAAAGAGGTCATAATGCTATTTGGGTAATTGTTGATAGGCTTACTAAATCTGCTCACTTTATTCCAATTGATATTAGTTATCCTTTGGAGAAGTTAGCCGAGATTTATATTCTTGTGGTTGTGAAGTTACATGGAGTTCCTAAGAGTATTGTATCGGATAGAGACCCTAGATTTACATTGAGGTTTTGGGAGAGTTTACAAAAGACTTTGGGTTCTAAGCAAAGATTGAGTTCGGCTTATCATCCGCAAACGGATGGTCAAACCGAGAGAACGATTCAATCGTTGGAGGATTTATTGCGTGCTTGTGTACTCGAGCAAGGTGGTGCTTGGGATGGTTATTTGGCGTTGATTGAATTCACTTACAATAACAGTTTTCATTCGAGTATAAGTATGGCACCATTTGAGGCTTTGTATGGTCGGAGATGTCGAACACCTTTGTGTTGGCATGAAACCGGTGAGAGGACGATTGTTGGACCGGAGATGGTACAACAAACGACGGAGAAAGTGAAGTTTATTCGTGAGAAGATGAAAGCTTCTCAAAGTAGACAAAAGAGCTATCATGACAAGAGAAGGAAAGATCTTGAGTTTCAAGAAGGCGACCATGTGTTTTTGAGAGTTACGCCGGTTACGGGTGTAGGTCGTGCTTTGAAGTCGAAGAAGTTGACTTCTCGTTTTATTGGTCCGTATCAGATTTCTGCACGAGTTGGTTCTGTGGCTTATCGTGTGGCGTTGCCTCCGAATCTTTCAAATTTGGATGATGTATTCCATGTTTCGCAACTTCGGAAATATGTTCCGGATCCGTCATATGTTATTCCTATGGACGAGGTTGAAGTGAGAGATAACCTTACGGTGGAAGCTTTACCGGTTAGGATTTTGGACCGCGAAGTTAAGAAACTAAGAGGCAAGGATATTGCGCTTGTGAAAGTAGTGTGGGGAGGCGCTGCGGAAGGCAATATGACTTGGGAACTAGAGAGTGGGATGCGAGAGTCGTATCCGGAGTTGTTTGAATCAGGTATTATTTTCGAGGACGAAAATTTCTAAAGTGGGGGAGAGTTGTAACAGCCCAATTTTGATATTTCCATTTTTGGTGTTGATTGATTCTAGTTGGTTGAGTCTTTTATTTTAATTGGGCAATAATTATGTTATTTGTGATATTGGTGTGTTAATATGTTATGTTTGCATAATTATGTGATTTTACCGTTTTTGAGAGTTTGCGGGGAATATTAGATTGGAGGGCATTTTAGATATTTCACATTTAATGATAGTTAGTTAGTTAGTAGATATTTTGAGAAAATATAAAGAAATAGAAAGAAAGAAAAGTATAAGAAAGAAAGAAAAAGAATAGAAATAGATAGTTAGAAAGAAAAAGAGAGAAAAGAGAGCAAGAGAGAAAAAGAGAAGAGAAAAAGAAGAAAAGCTACAAATCATCAAGATCAAGCTTCCAAGAATCGAGAAATCGGGTAAGGGTGTGAAATCTTATTATCTTATCAATGTGTATCATTATGTATGGGTTTGCTTGGACGTTTTCTTGTTTCCATAGCTTTTGAGTTTTAGGTCGAAAACGATAAAATGATTGGGAATCGATGTTTTTACGGTCGGAAATCGATATAATTTGTGTTGTATGATTACCATGTGTTTATGAGTCATTGCTGATAATTGTTTTGTTATTGGAATTAATTTGGGATGAAAAATGAGGTTTTTGGGGGTTTTGGGTCGTGTAACCCGTAACAGCATTTTTCTGGTTCTGGTGTGATTCGCCAGGCGAATTTGGGATTCGCCAGGCGAATTGAGTCTAGCCACTAGCTCGCCAGTCGAAGTGCTGGCGAAGGCGGATTCGCCAGGCGAATTTGCCATTCGCCAGGCGAATTTGGAATTACAGAAAGGGGGTAGCTTCTGTAACTCTTGGAGTTTTTCTATATTGGTGACTCGCCACTAGCTCGCCAGGCGAACTGCTGGCGAATGGTGATTCGCCAGGCGAAGTGCTGGCGAAAGGTTTGGCCAGGCGAATTCTGAAGTCGCCAGGCGAATTTGGCTGTTTCTCAATAAATTCTTAACTTTTGAAAATTCATAACTCTTGATCCGTAACTCGGATCGGGACGTTCTTTATATCGTTGGAAAGCTTATGAAATGTTATTTCTTGTAAAAATGGTTTTTGAGATTGTTGGCCGATTAAATTATGTCGGAAATTGGAAAATGTGTTGTTTTGTCGAATTTTACGGTTACAATTGTGTGTAATTAGTGTATATCATGCAATGTGTTGATGGTATGGATATGGTATGACTTCCGTGTTGTTGTGAAGTGAAATTACATGAAATACATGTTGTGGTGATGAATTATGGCCGAAAGGCAAGAAATTGCAATGTGTGTATTTAATGGTATATGCATGACTATATTGTGAAATATGTGTGCATTGCATGAGTGTATGTGGTCATTTTGTATGAGAAACATCATGACATGCATTCATGTGTCGCGATTCCGTGGAGAATCGGGTGTAATATCACATCCCTGTTGGGTGTGAGTGATTGATTACACAAATGATCATTGAGGATCCTCTGAACATTGCGTAGTCAATGGGTGTAATCGTTGCGATGAGTTACACTTGATTCCGTGGGAATCTTCAGAATGATTGTGTGCCCTTGTGGGGTTTGAGCAATCGGATTGTGTCTGCGTGAACAATCCAGAAACATCGGATGCCATGATGGTATGAGCGATGGGGAAATATCGTAGGCCCGACAGGGAGGATATTTCCATTGAGTTCTTCAATTGAGCTCGGGTGATGAGTCGGTACCGCATGCATCTGCATAGAGTCGAGAGTCGGTCTCTATGAGTTGCATTGATCATCTTTGTATTTGAGCATTGATGAATAAACATTGATATATGTATGTTTATGGGAAATGATATAAACTGTATCTTATAATGATGCATTGTTGAATGAACAAGTATATGTGTGTTCGTGTGGAATGATGATAATGGTGAATGTATGCATAATGAATATGCTTGATGATATATCTATATTGTGATATATGATGAGTTGTGGTGAGAATATGTGTTATATGTTTATGTTGTAGTACATAATTATATGCATTGTTATTATGATAATATTTCTCACCCTTCTGCTGTTTTATGATGCTCTATGAGGCATTGCAGATTAGGTATCTGGCGGTTTTTTTGTGAAGCGTGTCTTCATTTTCCTTGTTGGTCGGTTGGCTCTGATATGTAGCACCGGGTAGCTAGGATGTTTGATCTTTTTGTGATACATTTGCATATGTATCTTGCTGATAAATTTGTGTATATAAACATGATGTTGCTTGTGATTCATACTGGATGATGTATATATATGTTGGTGTATATATGTGGTTATTATTCAATATTTTAGATGTTTCCGTTTTTATTCTAAATATTGAGATGTGGGTGTAAGGACAAAGTTCCTCGGTGGCAAGTTACCTCGCTGTTGCATATCAATATTATGAGCAGGTGATGTATGTATTAAATGAGTGTATGATGTGACATGCCTCTTTTATACTATGTTTTAATCGTACTCTGGCGAATTATTTTATATGTGCCTAAATGATTTAAGTGATTATTTGGGGGTATAGAAAGGGGGTGTTACATCACATCCTATCATGACACCAGACTCTTCTGAAAAACCACTTAGGCCATTTAATCAGGAGGTAGTGGAGGCTAAGGATGACCACACTTAGGATGTGATGTCGATTTGTCAGCCTATTGTGGATATGCTGAGATCGGGCATAAAGGTTGTACTTTTTATGGCAGCCAAGCCCTCTTAGAAAACATTATGGTTGAGATATGAAATGCCTTGCAATACAGGCGGAGGAGAAACAGGGGATTAGACATACCCAATAGTTAATGTTCGTGTATTATTTTTTATATTTTCGAAATAATTTATGTATATTCGGTACATTTTTGGAATATGATCATTAAGATTTTATTATAAAGCATTATTTTCGAGTGGTGTGGTTCAGAGAGAACCTTGTCCAGAGAGGACTTTTGTTCAGAGCGAACATTTTGGCGGGATACGAGATGTAATTTGTTGATTGATTATGAGTTGTGATTAACATTATATGTTCATGCATTCATGTATATCAGAGATAGGTAGGACTTCAGTCTGAAAAGGTTCAGTACTGAGAGAGAGAGAGAGAACCAGTGATAAGGTCCAGTGCTTAGAGAGAGCTAGTGACGAGGTCCATTGCTCAGAGAGAGTCAGTGACGGTCTCATTGTTCAAAGATAACATTTTCCAGAGAGAAATTGGAGACGTGGATGCTTCCGTAAAATAACCTGGACATCTAAATTTTTGGTACCACGTGCATTTTCGGAGGAGTACATTGCATTATACATTTGCATCGTGACTAGGGTTAATGTTGTATATGATTGCGTGAGAATGAAATGTGATATAACTTGTTATGTGAAAACTATCCTTGTTATTTAATACACCGATAATATATGTAAAGTTATTCTCACTCTTGTTTCTTTGTTTTTGGTCCTATGTACTCTCCTAGAGTACAGATAATCAGGTAAAGAAGTAGCTATTGTTGAGCTGGAGGAAGGCGTTAAGGCCTCTTTATTTACTTTTCTATTTTCCATGTTATTTAGTTTGCGTCAGTGCTCTGATCTATAACACTAAGTTTAGGACGTTTTCATTATTGTTATGATGTCACTATTTTGGACTATTTATTCAATCAATTTTTTTCATCGAGACAATTTTAAAGTATGTTTGAAGTTGAGTTCTACTGCATGTTTTATGTTTTATTTTGAAAAAGTATATTTGCTGAGCATGTGTAGCACCTACTTTGGAGAAATAATTGTTTTTTTAAATGTATTTTAGTTTGTTTGAATCAATTAATGTATACGTTTTTTAATTTATGGCCTAAAATGAAAAAAAAAATGGTCTTATAAAATGTCAAAGTTAGGACAATGTTGCTGCCTAGAAAACATTCAGGAGATTTTAGGTGATGCATATCCGAAATATCCCATGTCACGTTCCAATAGCTTAAAATGACTTTAGAGAATTTTACGGAGATGCATCTTTAAAATATCCCTTATCACGTTCCAATAGCTTAAAATGACAAAATAAATTTTTACGGAGATGCATCTCCGGATTCACCTGAAAATTTTACAGAGATACATTTCTAGACCAGATTTTGGCAAAAATGAGATGTGTGGTTGAATTACGAGAACTGATGTGATTTTAGATGCATCCGAAAATACATCTCCATAAATCAATAAAAACAGTTTTGAATTTTCAAAAGTGTCGATTGTACCTTATAAATCGGGATGAATATTTCTCTATTATAACATGATTTTGTAACCTGACTCAATAAAACCCAAGGTGGTCTTTAAGGTGATTTTAATTTGCCAACCCCCACTTGAATCTGAAAAAAATTGAAATACATTTTCTTACGAAATTTCCGACGAACAAATCATAATTTCTAATACACATTAAATTTTCAGTAATATTCTAAATATTCCATTTTATCCAAATGAAATATCTGATCATTCATATTCAATAAAAATAAATACTGAAAATTACAAAATATCCGAGAGTGTATAAAAAATTTAGAAATTTCTAATAATATAAAAAAGGCTTAAATGCACTTTTGATCACCCTAGTTTAGATTTTTTACACTTTCGGTCTCCCTATTACAAAACCTGCGATTTTGGTCCATACATTTTGATGGTCTTTGCAATTTTGTGGTCCCCCTCCAATTTTGCTCCAAAACCGTACATAAACAGTGCACTGTTCATGCACGGACATATACTGTTCATGTACGGACATGCACTGTTCATGTACTGTTTTGGAGCAAAATTGAAGGGAGACCACAAAATTGCAAAGACCATCAAAATATAGGGACTAAAATCGCAGGTTTTGTAATAGAGGGACCGAAAGTGTAAAAAATCTAAACTAAAGAGACCAAAAGTGCATTTAAACCTATCAAGAATTTTGAAATTTCCTATATTGTACCAAAACTTTGAAACTATCAATAATGTAAAAAAGTTATTTCGAAAATTTTAAAATTTCGGTATTATTCAAATTTTTTCTGAAAATATTCATTTTTTAACTAAAATTTCAATAAAAAAATAGAAAATTCAAAAATTCTCGTTACAGACTGTAAATTTCTAATAAAAACAGGTAAATTTTTAAAAAAAATTGATTTTAACAAAAGAATATAATGGTAAAAGTGCTGTGCTTTAAATGAAATGCCAAATACAAATGTGGGACGACAAGTTAAAACCTTTTTGGTTAGGGCTGCCTGTTTAAGGCCGAATAATTCATTTTTGACAGCTCCACTGCTAGAAAGAAAGTCTATATGTATTACTAACTTTCAAATTTGAGTTCCCTCCGGAAAAAATACTTCGAAATATGTGATCATATTAAAATTTATATTGTGATTTGCTTATTAATCATAGCATAAACTAACTTTTCCAATGTACAAAGAAACATTTACAAGTAGTAATCCAAACCTACCGTTCAAAAAAAAGTATTTCAAACATAGGTCAAGCCAGTTAAGTTGTCAGTTTTCTAATAAAAATCATAATCAGAATCAGATTCCTCTTCATCATCGTCGTCTTGATGATCTTCTAACCAAATATTTTCCTCTTGCCAAAGTGGACAAGAACATGTTGCTTTTTTGTCCTTCCACTCAGCTCCACATTTATAGCAAAATTCGTAACTACATCTGCAATCAACAGAAGAACAAAGTAAAACATAAATAATAATAACATGGACAAGAAATGAAATTAGCAACAAGCCAAATGTTGTGATTAAACACCAATGACCTGCTTTACCATTCATGGAAATCTGTAAACTACTACTACAGTAAATGATTGGAGTATTATGAACCAAGACTATTATTATAGCAAAACTATACATATTTTCTTTGTCAAATAAGCTTAACTTAACTTCCATCTTACAATTATAGCAACCTTTTGGTTTCACAATGCACATAAAATTTCAAAACAAAATTCTCCTAAACATTGTCATGAATGTTAGCTCTATACACTATAAACACTAGCAGAGCTGGACCAATTTCTATGAAAGGGGCAAAAATAGTTAAATAATATACTTAAACTTTTAAGTTAAACATAATTTCAGTTGCACATTCTACGGTAAACCACTTTGATTGGTGAACCAGCACTTGAAAATCACTCGAAACTCCAATGACAATTCACAGTGTACCCACTGAACGGAAAAACTCATTACAATGACCTGATTGATATATATTCCGAAAAATAAGGGAAAATGAAAACAAGGAACTCAATTCAACTCATATTTGTTTTTTTCCGTTTGTGTCTAACTGACACCGATTGGATCACTATTGCACTCTTAAAAACAAGGGTGACATTGAACTTCTATTTCCAAGGAGTGCCCTTGGTCATCGGTAGTATTTCAAGTGATTTTTCAACATAAGTCCACCATAGAATCTGCCATTTTTTTTTTGTTTTAACAGCAAAATATTTTCAATGCAATGCAACAACTCGAACCAAAGCACGAGATGTACCCTAGAACTGACAACCTGACTGGAAAATAAAAACAAAACTAGTCCCCCAGTAGACAGAAAGAATAGGTTATAAAGTATGGGTCGTATTGTTAACCATTAAATACTGGGCATGGTGGTAAAAATCAATACATCTTAACAAGTATAGCAAACTGGTATATAATTTTTTTCAACTCCAGTAGGTGAATTAATCCCAAACCATTGCTCATCACATCATATGACTCCAATGCTAGAAAAATTGATAAAAATATATCTAAAGAGAATTAGGCATGCTCCCTGTCCTTTTATTGTTAGGAAAAAAGAAAGAAAAGGAGATTTTAAAACAAAATGATTATGACAAGGGTTTAAACAAAGCAAATATTAAAGTACCTGCAAGTCATGTGGTAGCAACCTTCAGCAAGTTCAATCATATGGTTACACTTCACGCACTGCCGCCAAAGACTTCTTGATGCTAAAAACTTCAACTTCACATCTTCTGCTGGAGGATTAGGATTCAACCTTTTGTAAGTATAACATGTCATACCACTATGCCAAGGGACCTTGCAGCTGAAACAGAAAAGACCATGACATTTCACGCATTTCTTGGGTAATGATAGTTCAGAGCCCATAAGACTTTGGGAGTACTCTAAAACTTCAGTTTTTGACATTAATGCAGAGCATCTTGGATAAGGACAGTAGATTTTCTCGGTAACCGGAATTGAAGCTTCCAATTTTCGTTGCTGCATGGTTTCAATTAATTTAGAAGTCAAGAATTTCTGGCAACTGTCAACTAGAAGTTCATTCTTGCATCCCTCGTGAGGGCATTTTGGCACCATTCCGTGAAGCAACTTCACCTCCACATGTTGCTTCATGCAAGAAAAGCAATACCTGTGCTGACAGTCATCAACCGAAAATATTTGACTACGATCAGTATCCTCCAAACAAATGACACAAGTTTCATTCAGACTGTTTACACTGCTAGATTCAGCAGGCCTATTGGACTGAGAAACAATTGCATCTCTTGCAAGCTTTAATGCAAATTTCAGATCATGTCTCGTCACAAGCCTTGGACTGCAGTATCCAAATTTTCTTTGGAGCAGATTCACCTGATCAACTAGCATAGCAATCTTCCGCTGTTTCGCAGGCCATTTTCCACTTAACTGAGCAGTAAAACAAGATGTTAAAAAGCTCCACACGAAAAACAGCATTATCACATGGTAACTCGTTCCCATCATCTTAAACTCACACATCAAACAAAGTACAATTCAAGCAACATGGCATTCCAAGGACACGTGGCATTCCAAGCAACATGGCATTCCAAGGACACATGATCCCTAACTTATCACTAATCATTATAAAATTTCAAAAACTACCGTCTCTATTGATAATAAATTCTCCAATGAGCATTGCCAAATTTTCGAATGAAATCAAGCAAGCCACATTAAAACAAAAACAGCCCTAAAAAATAAATTGGACATACTACAGGCTACAAAAGTCAAGGTTTTCATATTGTAGAATTTACCGGTTTGAATTATGCACATGGTTATTATCATCTTATGATATATGCATGTCATATCTCGATTCCAAACTAAATAGAACCCAATCTATACAAATCACCATGTTTAACTATTTTCCAACACGACTCAATACATAGAGACGAATTGCAAATTTGCAACTTTCACACCAGAACTTTGTGTAGCCAACCACTTGTTTTTAACAAATGTGTGTAGCCATTCAATTTTTTTGTGTCAACCTTTATTATAATCTTGAAATATATCAACTTTTCTTGTACTTTTGGGATATACTTTTGTATATGCCACTTACTTTTACTTAAAACTATACTGTCTCATTGAACATGCATATTATGATTCATTCAATCAGATTTTACTCCCAATTCAAAAAACATGACTTTTAATTCACATTTTGAATCTCATATTATGATTAACATGCAGTTTAAATGATCAATATACTTACATTCCACTCTTCTTCCAAACACAACAGCACATAACAATAACATTGTGTTAAACTATAAGTCAATAACACCAAAATCTATTTTATATTTAAACTAGGGTTCATGTTCATGCATGATGCATAGAGAGTAAGAGGACTCACAAATTGGAAAAGTGGATAGTAATCACTATAATAAGTAACATGCTTCAAATCCAAAGCAATAACAGCATTGAAAGCTTCAATCAAAGCCTTAAGCTCCACAGCAATTTTACTAGTTCCATTCCCAACCACAGATTTCGAAACTTCAAATATCACATTATCAGTCAAATCACAAACCGCAACACCAACCCCAGCCAACAAAACCTTCTCCCCTCTCACAGTCTCTTCACTCACTAAACCCTTAAAATAAACCCTAACAGCCGCACCTTCACCGTAACCACTCTTCAACCCAGACGAACTCGAACTCCCCTCACCGAACGGTTTCTCGAAATTATCGCCCCATTCATCCCAATCTTCTTCAGGAAAATTAAAAATCTCCGACGCCATTTTCTGATCGTGAATCAGACGGTTGAGATCAACCTTCGCCTCGCGCATTACTCTCTTGCTCTGTTCTCTGTCGTTCATCTCAATCTCCATCCTTGCAAGCTCTTCCAACTGGAGAGACGGTGCTTTGAAAACATCGTCGTCGTCCAAGGGGGGTTCTACGAGTATAGCACCTATGGAGGATGAGGGATGATCGGTGAGGGAAGCGGCAAGAGCTTCCTGTAGCTGAAGATGGAAAGCAAAGTCAAGATCGGATTCCATGGATTCCGCCGCCGCGAGTTCACGGCGTTGAGCTGTTAATAAGAAGTGCAAGTCTTCCGTTGAGTCCATGGAATGTGTAGTGTCTGTTCCGTTAAGAGCCATAGCGAGTGTGGCTTATATATATCTTTCCAAACCGAAATTTATTCCTTTAATTATTCATTTTCTGTTGAAAAAATAAAGAGAAAACAGGATATGTATATTTTAATGATTTGGTAATTTGTCGATTTTTTATTGGATGATATTTTAGTATATATTTATCACAGTCAAAAATTAAAAACTAGAAATTACAATTTTGATAATTATAATATTTTTTTTCTTTTTTTAGGCATAATAATGCCTTCACTTATTATTATTTTTGTTGCTCAAGTTAACTTATTATGATTTTGATAATTATGATAAGAGAAATATTAACAAGTTCCCTTATAAAGACTTCTATTTAATGCATTAAAAATAAATTAGTTAATTCTTTAAGGAATAAAAATAAATGTTTTTTTTCTTAATATATTTAAAATAATCATTTTGTTTAAAAAAAATATTATTTTTATTTAAAAATTTTAAAAAATATCTGAAATATTCGTTAGCATGATCCTTATAATAGTAATAATTATAATATAATGACGTACTTAAAATTATAATTTGTCAAATAACTTTGTTAAAAATAAAAGGCAAAGTTGTATGAATAAATTATTTGTTAAGAAGGATGCATTATGTGACGTAAATAATAAATTACTCTCTAATCATGCTAAATTATAATTCTATAATTTTTTCAACAAAAATTTCCAAGCAAAAATCTCACAATTTTTTATAATAATATCTAAAACCAATTAAATATATTATAGTATATTGGTTTTGGGTGAGTATGTGGTGTGTCTCTCACAAATGTGTTGTTCTAAAAAAGAAAGTCGCACAATGTTCAATGCTCTCTAGTGAAAATCTCCATTAACAGTGGTATCATGAGCTTTTGGTTCGAATGAAGGACCGACTCACTTATATCGAAAGTACTCCCCATAGGTCGTGGTTAGGAGGTGTCCCATTGAAGAGTGTCAACGGCGGTACAAGGGTGCAGTTGCACAGTTGAAGCTTCCGCTTAAGGGGGAGCATTGTGGATAGACTCACACTTGAGGAGGTGTGTTAAGTATTAACAAGTATGAGTAGTATGAATAATAGTCCCACATTGGATAGAAATGTGGCGACTTGGGCATTTATAAGTGAGAGAACTCACACACCTATCACCTTAAGGTTTTGGATGAGTATGTAGTGTGTCTCTCACAAAGGTGTTGCTCTAGAAAAAGAAAATCTCACAATGTTCAATTCTCTCTAATAGAAATCTTCCCCTAACAAAGATTTTCAAGAAGTTGAACATTGAACAATTATGTAGCGTTCATATCTATGAAAAAAACGTATATGTATTTGTGTCAGTGTTGGATATATGCACCGACAGTTATAATTATGTTCAATTTATTATTTTTTAAAATTATTATAAATGTCGTCGTGTCAATGTCGAAGTCGATTTTGACATGTCCGTGATTCATAGTTGAACAAAGACTCAAGGTTTCAAATTACCACAACATCTTCTTAAGTAGTAGTTTTACCCCATGTTTTAAAAATGAGTTATACCTGCATTTTTATTTACTAATTACTCATTTTGTAATTATGCATGTTTTTTTCTTATATGTTGAATTGAGACTAATGTTTCTCATAATAATTTACCTATAGGAACACTATGTTTATTGTTATTTCTCTCTTTTCCTTCTTCTTTTGCTTTTACTTATTACTTATATACACAACCTTATATAGATGGATGAATTGCACATAAAATTAATGTATTTTTCATTTATGTTGTTTAAGTTTATGTTTTATAAATTTTTATTTATTCAATTTTTTATATAATGTTTTGAATTTATAGGTATTTACGTGCTATAAGTAGGAAAATTGCATATAATTTTTATTTTGTTCATTCTCTCTCTAATAACCTCCTCTACATCATTAAACTCATTTCTTTTATAGATTGTTTACTTCTTATTTAGAAAAAAAATTGTTGAAGAAGTTGGATGGTAGAAAATGAGAGTTAGAAGATGAATAATATAACATTAATTTTTTATCTTACCGGATTAGAAAAGGATCAGCAGTCAGCAATACGTCGTGAGCTTCTAATTTGTCGGTGGTGGAAAAGAGGAGGGGGTGTATGTAACACCATAAACCCCCGCGTAAAGTAATACAATTATCAGAGTAAAATTCATAAAAATTCAGCACATAAGATGTTACTCTCCAGCATACACCTGCTCATGCATACGACATGTAACACATACTCAATATTATAAACGGTACTACGAAATCTTTATTAAAAATTCTCCTCAATAAGCAGCGGAAAACTTCTTCGAAATAATGACAAAACATAATATGTTTAAACCACGTAACCAACATCAATTAACAAAAGTAATAACGGCTAATGAAGTAAATAACCACAAGCGTTCCATATCCCCAGTGTTACACATTAGAGCAGACGCCGACTCAAATAAAATAAAGTAGAAGACTTCATTTTCACTAACTTCGACTCTGCACAAGCCTTGATTATCTGCACGATATCGTATAAAGCATCATTCCAACAAAAGGGTGAGATTCTCAATCAACAAAAGAAATGCATAATATAAATATAGGAGCATATAATCATTACACAATTCACCCTATCATCACAACATCAACACAATTACAATTTCCCACACAAGCAGACAATCATATAATCCACAACACAACACAATGCAATGCAATGCAATGAGACCCACAACTCGACTCAATGCATGTGGTACCAATTCGATCCTTTTTTCATGATCATAATTCCCGTCGAAATTTCCATATGAGTCACTCACACCCCACATGGACACACGACATCCATGATCGCTCACACCCCGCATGGGCACACAAACACCTGTAATCGCTCACACCCCACACGGGCACACGATTACCTCAACAACAACAACGACACGATTCCATTTCAAGGAATCCGGATAAGGGGCTCACACCCCACATGGGCACACGACTTACCATGCAACTTATGCAACATGATATGCATTCAACGACAACAAACAACGACGACCAATGCATATGACTATCATACCGCCAATACATCACACCACAACTGTCCACCATGCAACATATACCTGCCAAACATGCAACAATTGCAATCCACGGCTACAACACACATTCGCACAACCGAACTCAACATCTCAATGTTCAACACATCACAACGTACACAGAAACACAATTAATGCATCGAATAGTTGGAATTCTGGAATTGAAAATAATTTTAACAGAAAGTACACGAAGCCAGCTTTCCAACGATTCGAACGGCGACTGAAACAGACCTACGGATCAAAAGATATGAATTTTTAAAGTTTTAGAAAATTCTGTTCGTTCCAGTGGCAGCCAAATATTGTTTCTGCTTGCCTGATGTTCGCCCAGCGAGATGCCAACAAACTCACCTTTGCCCGGCGAAACCCCCATTCGTCTGGCGAAATTTCCCTTTGGCCAAAGGCTCGCCCGGCGAGGCAGAAGCGAAATTCCTCCCCCATATAAATTCCAGTAGCACCTAATTTTCCACCCTTCGCTCGCATCTCAGTTCACCCGGCGACCTCCAAACTAGATCGCTTCGCCCGGCGAGACACCCCATTCGTCCAGCGAAAATGTGCGAATCAGCAACCCTGCAGTTGCGATTCTGCACAGTCCAAACCCCCAACACTTCTCCAATTTCAATAGCATATAGTCCAGGAATGTACATAAAATACATGATTACCATACAACTGAACACAAATCAATTATAATCACTTTCAACACAAAATCACAATTCAACCGATCAATTTGTATAATTTACATATTATTAGACTCACCGGCACGCAGAACCTCAACTTTGCACCAAAATAACCAACACAACGAGAGAAACACATAGATATGAACCTAATCATTTGTCTACCCTTATACATACATTATTTATCCCTTAAGTGATCAAAGAACCCCACCCTTACCTTAGATAAAGATTCCTCGAAGCTCCTTAATGGAATTCTCTAAGCCCTAGCTCTGCTCCTCTCTTCTGTTCCTCTTTTCTCCAAACACGATCGTTCACAAATGATTCTCTCATTTTCCAATTTTCTTCTTTCCTACTATAACCCTTAGACCCTTAATATGGTTTTCCTTCCTTACCCTTACTAATCCTCATGAATAGTCCACTTTGCCCTCCTTATTCTTCTACTCCTACTATCCAATTTTTATATAAATAAAATAATTAAACTGATTATTTTAAATCTAAATAATTCCAACTAAATTATTTAAATTAATAATTATCTAATTATTATTACCCATATAATATTATTCCAATAGATAATTACTAACTAATATTGATAATTAATTACTAACCACATCACTCATCTCTACACAATTGGTCACACACCCCTAATACCTTATTCTCTATAATTCTAGGGTCACTACCCCATACTAAGGGCAATCCAAATGTAACCCAACACACATAAACACATACATACACACAACATCATAAACTTTAACTTACGAGAATAAATAAAATAAATCGGGGCGTTATAACTCTCCCCCACTTAGAATATTTTCTTCCTCGAAAATTTACCTCATACGAATAACTCCGGATACGACTCTCACATCCTGCTCTCTAATTCCCAAGTCATATTTCCACCGGCAGCGCCTCCCTACACTACCTTCACAAAAGTGATCTCTTTACCTCTCAATTACTTCACTTCGCGGTCTTCGATCCGTATTGGTAAAGCCGCAACCGTAAGGTTATCCCTTACTTCTACTTCATCCATCAGAATCTTGTGTGACTGATCCGGAACATACTTCCAAAGCTGTGACACATGGAACACATCATGCAAATTCGAAAAATTGGGTGGCAATGCCACTCTGTAGGCAACAGGTCCAGCTCTTGCATAAATCTGATATGGACCAATAAACCGAGGAGTAAGCTTTATCGACTTCAAGAACGCATGGTCTCCTTCTTGAAACTCAAGATCTTTCCTTCTCTTATCATGGTAGCTCTTACGCCTACTCTGCGAAGCTTTAATCTTTTCCCAAATCAACTTCACCTTTTCAGTAGTCTGCTGAACAATCTCAGGTCCAAGTACTACACTCTCACCAGATTCATGCCAACACAAAGGCGTCCGACACCTCCGACCATACAAAGCTTCAAAAGGCGCTATTCCAATACTGGAATGATGACTGTTATTATAAGTGAACTCAATCAACGGCAAATGGCTATCCCAAGCACCTCCCCGTTCAAGCATACAAGCCCTCAACAAATCCTCCAAGGATTATATAGTTATCTCCATCTGTCCATCCGTCTGCGGGTGATAAGCTGAACTCAATCTCAGTTTCGATCCCAAGGCTTCTTGCAAACTCTCCCAAAATATAGAAGTAAACATTGGATCTCTATCCGACACAATACTCAACGGAACTCCATGCAACTTCACAATCACCTGAATGTAAATCTCTGCCAGCCTCTGCAAAGGAAAACTGATATTAATCAGAATAAAATGTGCCGACTTTGTCAGTCTATCCACCACTACCCAAATGGCATCATGCCCTCTCAGAGTATTAGGCAACCCAGTCACAAAATCCATAGAAATGTTGTCTCACTTCCACTCTGGAATATCTAACGGTTGCATCAAACTAGCAGGTTTCTGATGTTCCACCTTCGCCTTCTGACAAGTCAAAAAAGCATATACAAACTTAGCCACATCACGCTTCAATCCAGGCCACCAAAATATTTTTTTCAAGTCTTGATACATCTTTGTAGCTCCTGGATGGATACTCAAGCTACTCCTATGACTCTCTTCTAGAATCATTCTTTTCAACTCAGAATCATCAGGAATACAAATCTTATCACAGAACCTCAACACACCTTGTTCATCCATTCTGAATTCATTACTTTCTGTCTGTTCATTTCCAATCATCAAATCTACCAGTTTCACATCCAACTTTTGACCCTCTCTGATACTATTAAGAAATTCATTGTTGATCTTCATCATACACAACATCACACTATGCGGTGTCTGTTCATAAACTAAACTCATATCTCTGAACTGCTCAATCAATTCCAACTCTTTAACCATCATAGTAGACATATGCAAGGTCTTCCGACTCAAAGCATCAGCCACGACATTAGCTTTACCGGGATGATAGTTCAAGCCGAAATCATAATCCTTTAAGAATTCTAACCACCTTCTTTGTCTCATATTCAACTCCTTCTGATCAAACAGATACCTCAAGCTCTTATGATCACTATACATTTCAAATCTGGAACTATAAAGATAGTGCCTCCAAATTTTCAATACGAATACCACTGTAGCTAATTCCAAATCATGAGTTGGATAATTCCTTTCATGGACCCTTAACTATCGTGAAGCATAAGCCACAACCTTACCATCCTGCATTAACACACCTCCTACACCCATCAAAGAAGTGTCGCAATATACCATAAACAGTTCGTTTGGTTCGGGTAGAATAAAAAATGGAGTTGTAGTCAATCTCTTCTTCAGCTCAATGAAGTTTTTCTCGCAGTGAACATCCCACACAAACGCTTTACCTTTGCAAGTCAACTGAGTCAACGGAAGTACCAACTTCGAAAAGCCTTCAATAAACCTATGGTAATAACCAGCCAAGCCCATAAAGCTTCTAATCTCAGTTACTGACTTCAGAGCCTTCCACTGTAGAACTGCATCTACCTTGGATGGATCCACAGCAATACCATCACCTGAAATAACATGACCAAGAAAACTTACCTCCCTCAACCAGAATTCGTACTTAGATAACTTAGCATTGAGCTTCTTTTCTTTTAACACTTACAGCACGATCCGCAAATGCTCAGCATGCTCCCCTTCTGACTTAGAATAGATTAGAATGTCGTCAATAAAGACAACTACAAGTTGATCCAAGTAAGCATGAAAAATTTGATACATATACCCCATGAATACAACAGGTGCATTAGTAACTCTGAACGACATCACTACATACTCATAATGTCCATATCAGGTCCTGAAAGCCGTCTTCTGAATATTTTCATCCTTTAATTGTATCTGATGATAACCCGACCTCAAGTCAATCTTACTAAACACACGGACACCCACTAACTGATCCATCAAGTCATCTATTCTTGGAAGTGTATATTTGTTCTTAATCGTCACTTTATTCAGCTGTTTGTAATCGATACATAACCTCTACTGCCATCTTTTTTCTTCACCAACAATACCGGAGCTCCCCAAGGCGATACACTTGGTCTCACAAATTTCTTTTCTAACAACTCTTCCAGTTTCTTCTTCAGCTCTGTTAATTCTGATGTCGACATCCTGTATGGTACCATAGAAATAGGTCTGGTACCAGGGACAAGATCAATAGTAAACTCCACTTCTCTCTCTGGCGGTACATCAACAATATCATCCGGAAACACTTCTGGAAATTCACGCACTACTTGCAATTCATTAATCACCAACTCACTCTCCACTGACAAGGATGCAAACAATGCAAGCACTTGAGCTTCTTCTTCTAAGAGCTCTCTCAACTCTCTAGCGGATAAAAAACCATCTTCTTCCTCTTCCTCAAGAGCATGAAGTCGCATCGACTTGTTAATACAGTTAATATGAACATGATTGAACTCCAACCAGTTCATGCCCCATATCACATCAAGATTTCCCAACGGCAAGCAAATAAGATCCACACCAAAGTCCTTACCAAAGATTGATAGTGGACAATTCAAACAAACTAGGGAAGTGGTCACCGATCCCTTTGCAAGAGTTTCGACAACCATCTCTCCTTTCAAAGGAGAAACAATTAGGCCTAGCCTACCACACAATCAACAACAATAAAAGAATAAGTAGCACCAATATAATTAATAGCAATCAACGATGTATTATTAATGTAACATATACCTCTGATCAGTATGTCATCACTAGAAGTCTGAGTCCCTGTCAAAATGAACACCTTTCCTCCAGTTGAAGCTTGCTTTGGCTTCTGGAAACGAGTACTAATATGGCCCTGTTCTCCACAGTTGTAACAAGTCACCACTTTAACCTTGCAGTCAGCAATCAGATGTCCTACTTGTCCACACTTAAAGCATTTCTTCACATCACTCGTGCACTCATGAACATGATGACCTAGCTCACCACACCTGTAACACTTTAGAGGAGCAGGGGCACCTCCCCTACTCGGCTTCTTGCCATCAGCGTATTTCTGTTTACCTTTCTCAGCTGGAGCTGCATAAGGCTTCCCACGGTTCATCGGTTGTTTTCCCCTTCTCTCGGCCAACCCTTTAAAGTGAGCCGATCGAGCCTTGCTATCTTTCTAAAAAATCCTACAACAATCCACCAAATCTGGAAACCTTCTGATTTACTGATAATCAATCGCCTGTTTGATCTCAGGGATTAATCCATTCTCAAACTTGACACACTTTGAGAACTCAGTGGCTGCCATACTGTAGTGAGGGTAAAACTTAGCCAGATCTGAGAATTTTCCAGCATACTCTGTAACCGACATGTTACCCTGCTTCAATTCCAGAAACTCAATCTCTTTCTTTCCTTAGACATCTTCAAGAAAATACTTCCTCAAGAACTACTTACTGAACACAACCCAAGTGATTACCTCTCCTGTTGCTCCTAACAATTGATGAGTGCTAACCCACCAGTCATCCGCCTCCTCAGCCAGTATGTGAGTACCTAACCGCACCTTCTGTACCTCAGAACATTCCATAACCCAGAAGATTCTCTCGATCTTCTTGAGCCAAGCCTGCGCTCCATCCGGATCATATCTTCCGTTGAAGGTAGGCGATCTATTCTTCCAAAACTCATCATCCTCACCAGCATAAGGCAGGTTTTGTACCGCCTGAGCAACAGCCTGTAAAGCAGTAGCAATAGCAACATCGTTCCTTCCATCCATTCTAAATCTGTTACGCATCAACAACAGAACACAATGGTTAAGGAAACGACATCGACAGTAATCAACTGTCACACGACAATGACTCGACAACTTGGCCGAACAAACCGACCAGCTCTGATACCACTATGTAACACCCTAAACCCCCGCGTAAAATAATACAATTATCAGAGTGAAATTCATAAAAATTCAGCACATAGGATGTTACTCTCCAACATACACCTGTTCATGCATACGACATGTAACACATACTCATTATTATAAACGGTACTACGAAATCTTTATTAAAAATTCTCCCCAATAAGCAGCGGAAAACTTCTTCGAACTAAAAACATAATATGTTTAAACCACATAACCAACATCAATTAACAAAAGTAATAACGGCTAATGAAGTAGATAACCACAAGCGTTCCATATCCCCAGTGTTACACATCAGAGCAGACGCCGACTCAAATAAAATAAAGTAGAAGACCTCATCTTCACTAACTTTGACTCAACACTAGCCTTGATTATCTGCACAATTCCGTATAAAGCATCATTCCAACAGAAGGGTGAGATTCTCAATCAACAAAAGAAATGCATAATATGAATATAAGAGTATATAATCATTACACAATTCACCCTATCATCACAAAATCAACACAATTACAATTTCCTACACAAGAAAACAATCATATAATCCACAACACAACACAACACAATGCAATGCAATAAGACTCACAACTCGACTCAATGCATGTGGTACCAATTCAATCCCTTTTTCATGATCATAATTCTCGTCGGAATTTCCATATGAGTCGCTCACACCCCACACAGGCACACGACATCCGTGATCGCTCACACCCCACATGGGCACACGAACACCCGTAATCGCTCACACTCCACATGAGCACACGATTACTTCAACAACAACAACAACGACACAATTCCATTTCAAGGAATTCGGATAAGGTGCTCACACCCCACATAGGTACACGACTTACCATGCAACTTATGCAACATGATATGCATTCAACGACAACAAACAACAATGGCCAATGCATATGACTATCATACCGCTAATACATCACACCACAACTGTCCAACACGCAGCATATACCTGCCAAAACATGCAACAATTGTAATCCACAGCCACAACACACATTCGCACAACCGAACTCAATATCTCAACGTTCAACACATCATAATGTACACGAAAACACAATTAACACATCGAATAGTTGGAATTCTGGCATTGAAAATAATTTTAACAGAAAGTACACGAAACCAGCCTACCAACAATTCGAACGATGACTGAAACAGACCTACGGATCAAAAGATATGAATTTTTTAAGTTTTAGAAAATTTTGTTCGTTCCAGTGGCAGCCAAATACTGTTTTTGCTCGCCTGATGTTCGCCCAGCGAGACGCCAGTGAACTCACCTTCACCCGGCGAAACCCCCATTTGCTCGACAAAATTTCCCTTTCGCCCAAGGCTCGCCCGACGAGGCAGAAGCGAAATTCCTCCCCCATACAAATTCCAGTAGCACCTAATTTTCCTCCCTTCGCTCGCCTCTCAGTTCCCCCGACAACCTCCAAGCGAGATCGCTTCGCCCGATGAAAATGTACGCATCAGCAACCCTGCAGTTGCGATTATGTACAGTCCAAACCCCAAACACTTCTCCAATTTCAATAGCATACAGTCCAGGAATGCACATAGAATACACGATTACCATACAACAGAACACACATCAATTATAATCACTTTCAACACAAAATCACAGTTCAACCGATCAATTTGTATAATTTACATATTATTAGACTCACCGACACGCAGAACCTCAACTTTGCACCCAAATAACCAACACAACGAGAGAAACACATAGATATGAACCTAATGATTTGTCTACCCTTATACATCCATTATTTATCCCTTATGTGATCAAAGAACCCGACCCTTACCTTAGATGAAGATTCCTCGAAGCTCTTTAATGGAATTCTCTAAGCCCTAGCTCTGCTCCTCTCTTCTGTTCCTCTTTTCTCCAAACACGATCATTCACAAATGATTCTCTCCTTTCCCGATTTTCTTCTTTCCTACTATAACCCTTAGATCCCTAATATGGTTTTCCTTCCTTACCCTTACTAATCCTCATGAATAATCCACTTTGCCCTTCTTATTCTTCTACTCCTACTATCAAATTTTTATATAAATAAAATAATTAAACTGATTATTTTAAATCTAAATAATTCCAACTAAATTATTTAAATTAATAATTATCTAATTATTATTACCCATATAATATTATTCCAATAAATAATTACTAACTAATATTGATAATTAATTACTAACCACATCACTCATCTCTACACTATTGGTCACACACCCCTAATACCTTATTCTCTATAATTCTAGGGTCACTACCCCATACTAAGGGCAATCTAAACGTAACTCAACACACATAAAGACATACATACACACAACATCATAAACTTTAAATTACGAGAATAAATAAAATAAATCAGGGCGTTATAGTGTACCTGCAAGGCACTCCGATGCTAAAGTCAGTTTCAGCAAGAGGGAGAAGGCAAGTACAGAAAAGGTGTAGAATTCAGAATACCTGACCCTCTAGTGAAAGAGGGTATTTATAGTGAGCCCCCAACGTTGGGTCAACGATTACTTTACATTGGGTTGGATCACTAGACCCAATACGAGTAACTGCCAGGGTCTATGTGGCGTAGAGAAGATCAGCATGTGGTTTTCGCTCTAGACAACGTCCCTGTGATCTTCGGAAGATGGGTGACATGTTCTTTCGGATACGGGTAGTTGCCTGATGATGTGTCCTCGTGTGAGGGGAACATGGAGATCTTGGGGGAGACATCTGGGCGCTCCCAGTACGATTTGATGAACCAAGCCTTCATTGGGCCTTCCCCGACAGGGAGCTATGTGGGTTTCTGCCCGACAGTGGGGCAGCCTCTGGGCCAGTCCAGAACAGGAGCCCTCAAGTCGTTGCTCTAAAGCACATGAGTAATGACTTAAGAGTCAATTCCAGTGTCGAGGAGAGGTACAAGGTTTGCCAGGAGGAGTGTCGCGCGTGCCCGAAGCGCCAAGCTCGCGGGAGAATGTGTGTGCTTAGGAGTAAGGGCTGCTCGACAGGGGACCGTCGACGCGGCCGACCAAGCGTTCATGGCGTGGACTGGTGTTCGCAGGGAGATTTGTCCGTCAAATGTAGTCACGACTCTTTTCGTGTTTCTCTTGGGGAAACCTTCCCGGCAGCATAGGGGTCAGACATTATAGCTGAGATGTGATGAAAGCAGAAGGGAACGGGCACGTCTGATCTCAATCCAGAGAGGGATTTATAGGGACACGTGTGGTGTCCTCTAGGGCCATGTGTCAAGAACAATAAATGCCTAGGGCGGCTACGAGTAGGGGTACTTGAGTGCCTAGTGATGCCTCGCTTCCCGCGCTAGGTGTTAGTTCTTGTATTGACTGCAATTTTGGTAAAACAATGTTGTTGTTGAAGATGTCATTTGTCTGATGTCTTAACATGAGTTCTTAACATTCAATTTTTGTTAAGTGATTTAGGGTTGCAGTTTTGTGTGTTGATGTTAAACATGATGTCTTGAAATCAGTTGTCAGAACATCAGTCTGCTGTGTTATTAGGGTTGCGCGTGTTTTAGTTGTTGGTGAGTTTTTTTGCTTAAGTGAGTGAGAGATTGCAGGCGAATATCTTGGTAAAGATATATTCTGGTGCAATCATATGTGGAGCAGATCTTGTTACTATTTTTAGGGCTGAATGATATGAAAAGATTTGAAGAGAAAATCTGTTTTAATTTCAAATCAAATCAGAGATTTTCAAGGAGTCCAAGCCCAAGTCTGAGTTTCTATATAAAGCAGCCACAACCCTACTTGGAAGATACGAAGACAAGAGATTAAAAACTGAGTGTCAAGTGTGTTTTCGTCTGTGTTTTGTAAACCATTCATTCATCATTGATGCGTGAATTGGTGTGATTGTTTGAGTTGTAATTTGTCCACTCTAAAGCTTTTGAGCAAGAGTGTATTGTTCTTGATCAAAGCTGTTAAGTAAGATCAAGGTGTGTTCGTTGAAGATTGTTCTTCTGTGTTGTGTAATCTTGAATTGTATCACTGAGGTGATTAAGGGAGAGTGAGTGGTTTCTCATATCTAAGTGTAAATTAGGTAGAAGTGTCATTGGGTAGAGATTAAGTTAGTTGATTGTCAACTGGTATTGTTGAGTAAGTAATTTAATTCTACTAATAGTGAATTTCCTCCATGGCTTGGTAGCCCCCAGACGTAGGTAGTTAGACCAAACTGGGTAAATAATTCATTGTGTTAATTTACTGTTGTTTTTATTACCTTGTTCCTATAGCAGATTGTGTTGTTGTGACATCACACTTAACATCACACATCTGATACCAGAATTTCAATTGGTATCAGAGCAGACATCCTGCTCTGCATCTGGGTGAGATCCAGGGTTGTTACTTTCTGGTACTATGGACAAGGAGAGTGTTGGATTTGTGAATAGACCCCCTATTCTAGATGGCTCAAATTATGATTATTGGAAACCTCGCATGGTTACCTTCTTGAAGTCCTTGGACAGCAGGGCTTGGAAGGCTATTTTAAAAGAATGGAAACATCCTGTTATTGTTGAAAAAGATGGAACATCAAAGCTGAAACCTGAGGAAGAGTGGACCAAGGAAGAAGATGAACTTGCGCTTGGAAATTCTAAGGCTTTGAATGCCATTTTTAACGGTATTGACAAGAACATCTTTAGGCTGGTCAACACTTGTGAAGTGGCTAAGGAAGCTTGGGAAGTCTTGAAAACTACTCATGAAGGAACCTCCAAAGTCAAGATGTCAAGACTTCAACTTCTGACAACAAAGTTTGAAAATCTGAAGATGAAGGATGATGAGACCATTCATGATTTCCACATGAACATTCTTGAGCTGTCAAATGCTTCTAGTGCCCTAGGAGAGAGGATGACTGAAGAGAAGCTGGTGAGGAAGATTCTTAGATCCCTTCCCAAGAGATATAAAATGAAGGTGACTGCTATAGAAGAAGCTCAAGACATCATCAAGATGAGGGTAGATGAGTTGATTAGTTCTCTTCAGACATTTGAATTAGGGATGAATGAGGAATCTGAAAAGAAGACCAAAAGCATAGCATTGGTGTCTAAAGATGAAAGGAAAGAGTGTGGTCCTAAAACTCAGGAGGACCTATCTAATGCCATTGTTCTACTAGGAAGACAGTTTAATAAGGTTCTAAAGAGGATAGACAGGAGCTATAAACCTAATGTCAAGAACATCACCTCTGACACCAACAGGTCAGGTGATCAGGTGAAGAAAACTAGAGATGAAGAAAAGTCCAATGATGACAAAGGAATACAAGGTTATGGATGTGAAGGTTATGGTCACATCAAATCAGAATGTCCTACATACCTTAAGAAGCAGAAAAAGGGTATGTCTGTTACTTGGTCTGATGAGGATACTGATAGTGAACCTGAAGGAGAATCAGCCAATCTTGTTAGAGCTATGATTGGGATTTGTGAGTCTGACAATGACTCAAGTGATGAAGAGGTTACTTATGAAGAGCTTGCAGCCTCTTATAGAAAGCTGTGTATTAGAAGTGAACAAGTCTGTCTAGAAGGAGAGAAACAAAAGAAAATCATAATGCAGTTAAAGGCTGAAAAGACTGAGCTTGAGAAGGAAGTCAGTATGCTAAACTCTAAACTGGAATCTATGTCAAAATCTGTCAGAATGTTGAATAATGGAACTGATGTTCTAGACAATATTCTTAATATTGGAAAAACTGTTGGAGACAAAAGTGGTTTGGGATTCAACAATGTTTCAGCTTCAAATAATGTTATTCCTATTTCCAAGCCAGTGATGTTAAAACAGATGTTTAAACATCCCGACAGGACTCCCTCTAGGAAGAAATTCAGGCGTTGGAGATGTCATCATTGTGGGCGTTTTGGACACATAAAAGCTTGTTTTTATAAGCTACATGGGTATCCTCAGAAGGCACATCAGTTGGCTCCCAGACAGAACATTCACAAAGGTAATCAGGTCTTCAAACCAAAGAAGCAATGGGTTCCAAAAGGAAAAGTTGTCAGCTTAATAGCTCACACTTCTCTTAGGGTTTCTACTAAAGAAGACTGGTACTTTGATAGTGGGTGTTCAAGACACATGACAGGAGTGAAGAATTTGTTGGTGGATGTTAAACTACATTCTTCTAGACATGTAACTTTTGGTGATGGTATCAAAGGAGAAATCAAGGGTATGGGAAAGCTGAAGTGTGCTGGTGCTCCTAGGCTGGATGATGTACTACTGGTTAAAGGGTTGACAACAAATTTGATCAGTATTAGCCAACTATGTGATCAAGGGCTCAAAGTTGACTTTACAAAAACTGAGTGCATTGTCACAAATGAGAAAGGTGAAGTCATCATGAAGGGTGCTAGGTCTAAGGACAACTGCTATCTGTGGGTGCAACAAGACTCAAGTCCCTCAACATGTGTTTTTGCTAGAGAAGATGAAGTCAAAGTCTGACATCAAAAGTTGGGACATCTTCATCTGAAGGGAATGAAGAGAATCATATCCTCAAAAGCTGTCAGAGGAATTCCTAAACTCAAAATTAAAGAAGGAAGAGTCTGTGGAGATTGTCAAATAGGGAAGCAGACCAAGGTGTCACATCAGAAGCTTCAACATAACACCACCTCCAAAGTTTTGGAACTTCTTCATATGGACTTGATGGGACCTATGCAGTTAGAAAGTCTCGGTGGGAAGAAGTATGCTTATGTTGTTGTAGATGACTATTCTAGGTACACCTGGGTAAGCTTCATCAAAGACAAAACAGAGGTGTTTGATGTGTTTAAAGATTTATGTCAAAGACTCCAAAGAGAAAAGGAGAGCAATGTCATCAGAATAAGAAGTGATCATGGGAGAGAGTTTGAAAATAGCAAGTTTGCTAAATACTGTTCTGCTGAAGGCATCATTCATGAGTTCTCCTCTCCTATTACCCCTAAGCAAAATGGAGTTGTTGAAAGGAAGAACATAACCATTCAAGAATATGCTAGGGCAATGATTCATGCCAAAAATCTTCCTTACCATTTCTGGGCTGAAGCCATGAATACTGCTTGCTATATTCACAACAGAGTTACTTTGAGAAGAGGCACTTCAGCTACATTGTATGAACTGTGGAAAGGGAGAAAACCAATTGTGAAGTACTTTCATGTTTTTGGAAGTAAATGTTATATTTTGTTAGATCGTGAACAAAGGAGAAAATTGGATCCTAAAAGTGATGAGGGAATCTTTCTGGGATACTCTACAAATAGCAGAGCTTATAGGGTTTTCAACTCCAGAACCAAGGTTATGATGGAGTCTATAAATGTGGTAATTGATGACAGTGACATGAAGGAAGATGCTGATGTCCTAGATGATGTTGGAACATCGTTTGAAGATGTTACATCAGAAACTGAAGATAGAAGCGTTGCTCCCAGTCCTGTTGATGCTGAGGCTGAACCTGAACAACCTAATAAAGAACCATCTATTAGAGTGCAAAAGGACCATCTAAAATAACTTATCATAGGTGATCCAAAATCAGGGGTTAGCACTAGATCAAGAGAGGTTGTGTCAAATTCTTGCTTTGTTTCCAAAATTGAGCCCAAGAATGTCAAAGAAGCATTGACTGATGAATTTTGGATTAATGCCATGCATGAAGAGCTGGAACAATTCAAGAGGAATGAAGTGTGGGATCTTGTACCAAGGCCTGATGGAGTTAATATGATAGGCACCAAGTGGATTTATAAGAATAAATCTGATGAACAAGGAGCGGTCACCAGAAACAAGGCCAGATTGGTAGCACAGGGATACACTCAGGTTGAAGGAATTGATTTTGATGAAACCTTTGCACCTATGGCAAGACTAGAATCTATCAGATTACTCTTAGGTGTGACTTGTATTCTCAAATTCAAGCTTTTTCAGATGGATGTTAAGAGTGCCTTCTTGAATGGGTACTTAAATGAAGAAGTTTATGTTGATCAACCAAAAGGGTTTATTGATCCAACATTTCCTAATCATGTATACAAACTAAGGAAAGCTCTCTATGGTTTGAAGCAAGCACCAAGAGCTTGGTATGAAAGGCTTACTGAATTCTTGGCTGTAAATGGTTACAGAAAAGGAGGGATTGACAAGACTTTGTTTGTCAAAGATGAAAGAGGAAAATTGATGATAGCTCAAATATATGTTGATGACATAGTATTTGGTGGGATGTCAGATGCAATGGTTAAACATTTTGTGAAACAGATGCAGTCTGAGTTTGAAATGAGTCTTGTTGGAGAGCTCAACTATTTTCTGGGTCTACAAGTTAGACAAATGGAAGACTCCGTATTCATCTCTCAGAGCAAGTATGCTAAGAACATTGTTAAGAAGTTTGGTTTGGAAAGTACTAATCACAAGAGGACACCTGCTCCTACTCACTTAAAGTTGTCAAAGGATGAACATGGTGTGAGTGTGGATCAAAGTCTATACAGAAGCATGATTGGTAGTCTATTGTATCTCACTGCTAGCAGACCTGATATTTCTTTTGCTGTTGTAGTTTGTGCCAGATATCAATCTGAGCCTAAAGTTAGTCACTTGAATCAAGCGAAGAGGATTCTGAAGTATGTGAATGGGACTAGTGACTATGGCATGCTTTACAGTCATGGATCAGGTACTGAGTTAAGTGGTTATTGTGATGCTGATTGGGCAGGGAGTGCTGATGATAGAAAAAGTACTTCAGGAGGTTGTTTCTTCTTAGGGACTAATCTGATCTCTTGGTTTAGTAAAAAGCAGAATTGTGTGTCTCTTTCTACTGCTGAAGCTGAGTACATAGCAGCAGGGAGTAGTTGTTCTCAACTTGTTTGGGTGAAGCAAATGTTGACTGAATACAATGTCAAGCAAGATGTCATGACATTGTACTGTGATAATCTTAGTGCTATCAATATCTCCAAGAACCCTATTCAACATAGCAGAACTAAGCATATTGGTTGAAGACAAAGTAGTTGCTTTGGAACATGTTGCTATTGAACAATAATTAGCCGATATTTTTACAAAGGCCTTAGATGCAAATCAGTTTGAAAAATTAAGAAGCAAATTTGGAATTTGCATATATGAGGATTAAGTGTGTTGGGAGGTGTCTTGTGCAGTTGTGAACTTTATTGCTTATGTTTAATTTAAAGGAAACATAATTTTATTCAACTGCTGAAAGCATACAAGATTAGATTTTAGTACATCAAAAGCAACAATCAAAGAGTCTAAAGATTATCCCAACCCCCTGAATCAAGAAAAGTCTTCCAATCTTCATCCCATTCATCATCAGAAGCATGAAGTTGCACTGGAGGTTTTTTTGATGGTTTTCATCCTTGTCTCTGATGTTTTTCTTGTTCTTGTTGCTCCTGGAGTTGCCCCAGCTGTAGGCAGTGTTTTGTTCTTCAACTTCTGTGGATCTGGTTTCTTGACCTCTTGCATGTGTTTCTTTCCTGCATCTCTGTTAGACTGACTCATGGTTATTTCCTAGTTCTGTTGTTAGAAGCAAGAAGGCTTGGTTTTTATAATGCATAAAGAGTCTTTGTTTGTATCGCCTGACCAGTCAAAGTGGTCTTTGGTTTGGGAACATGTTTTTCTTGGGAAGCCATTTATTTGACCTTGTCAAATTGGATGTCAGAACTTCGTGTTTGCTGCCTTGGTAGGTTAAGAGGTTGTCCAATTGTGGCTAAAAAGGGGGAGAGTTAGCCTAGTGTTGCTGTTTGCTGTTGCCTAGCTTTTTGTTGTGGTTCTAGTTTTGAGGGGGAGTTTTGTGTTGTGCAGCTTTGGAAGTTATTGCTGCTGTTTGTATTATTTTTTCCGCTGCCGGTATCTCTGGTGTAGGCTGAGATTGTTTTAGCCAAAATTAGCCAAGGGGGGAGATTGTTAGTTCTTGTATTGGCTGCAATTTTGGTAAAACAATGTTGTTGTTGAAGATGTCATTTGTCTGATGTCTTAACATGAGTTCTTAACATTTAGTTTTTGTTAAGTGATTTAGGATTGTAGTTTTGTGTGCTGATGTTAAACATGATGTCTTGACATTAATTGTCAGAACATCAGTCTGCTGTGTTATTAGGGCTGCGCGTGTTTTAGTTGTTGGTGAGTTTTTTTGCTTAAGTGAGTGAGAGATTGTAGGCGAATATCTTGGTAAAGATATATTTTGGTACAATCATATGTGGAGCAGATCTTGTTACTATTTTTAGGGCTGAATGATATGAAAATATTTGAAGAGAAAATTTGTTTTAATTTCAAATCAAATCAGAGATTTTCAAGGAGTCCAAGCCCAAGTCTGAGTTTCTATATAAAGCAGCCACAACCTTACTTGGAAGATACGAAGACAAGAGATTAAAGACTGAGTGTCAAGTGTGTTTTTGTCTATGTTTTGTAAACCATTCATTCATCATTGATGCGTGAATTAGTGTGATTGTTTGAGTTGTAATTTGTCCACTCTAAAGCGTTTAAGCAAGAGTGTATTGTTCTTGATCAAAGCTGTTAAGTAAGATCAAGTTGTGTTCATTGAAGATTGTTCTTCTGTGTTGTGTAATCTTGAATTGTATCACTGAGGTGATTAAGGGGGAGTGAGTGGTTTCTCATATCTAAGTGTAACTTAGGTAGAAGTGTCATTGGGTAGAGATTAAGTTAGTTGATTGTCAACTGGTATTGTTGAGTCTGTAATTTAATTATACTAATAGTGAATTTCCTCCTTGGCTTGGTAGCCCCCAAACGTAGGTAGTTAGACCGAACTGGGTAAACAATTCATTGTGTTGATTTACTGTTGTTTTTATTACCTTGTTCCTATAACAGATTGTGTTGTTGTGACATCACACTTAACATCGCACATCTGATACCAGAATTTCACTAGGGTTTATAAATAGGGGGAGGTCACTTCATTTGCACACTCCTCTCTATTCTCACTCAAAATATCACTCAAGTCTCTCTGCTCTTCAAAGTCCGTTCACCGCCGTTAGCCTTTCTCCATCGCCCAGAACTTCCTTCATTTAAGTAAGTCCCTGGCCCTTTTCCCATATTCTGCGAATTTTTTGGTGATATTTTTGTTGGGTCTATAAGGTTTCCGGCGAACTGATGAAGTTCTCGGGGACCTCATGAAGTTTTCGGCGTAACCATGAAGTTTCCGGTGAAACTATGAAGTATCCGGCGAACTCATGAGGTTTCCTATGAAGATGTCGGGAAGTTCATAAGGATTCTGGGAAACTTCACGGGGTTTTCGATGAAGGCCTCGGGGACTTACGATGAAGGTCTCGAGGAGCCCTTCTTCCCGCGACCACATGGACATCGCAAGGGAGTCTCTCATCTAGGAGGCTTCCCCTGTTTGACTGGATGGATTTTACGCGTTGAGGAACATATCTCCAGAGGAGGAAGTTTCATTGCTATGTGTCGAGGAGAGTATCCTCGCAGATATGAGTTAACCTCGGCGAGGGTTTTGGTTGGGGGAGTTTATCAAGCGACTCCTCGCCCCTCTCTTCGCCCTTTCACTTGATTTGCGGTGGAAGGGTGGATTTGATCTTGATGTCGAATTCACTGTTTCCTCTGCTTTTCAGGTAAAATGGCCGCAAGGACCGAGGGTGTCATTATGATCGATGAGGACGTCGAGCCCGGCGTGGCCGTTGGGCAAGTCGGGGTCAAGCAAGCCTGTATGCCTTTAGACTGGGTCACGTAGTAATCTCTCAGTACCGCGTTACGCTTTGTCCTCGACGGCTCGGATGCCTTCACGACCACCGAGAACCTCGCCGAGGATGCCTCCCCGAATTGGATGGTCTACAAGCCCAGAGAGATGCATCAGATATGCTCATCGTTCAAAGGGATATGGTTCTCGATTTACGAGTTCGCGTTCTGGGACGCAAGGCTCCGTCTGCCCTTCAGTGACTTCTAAAAGGGGGTGTTCCAGTGGTTACATCTGGCGCATTCGCAACTTCATCCCAACGCACTTGCGTTCATGCGAGTGTTCGAGCTCGTGTGTCAACACCTTTGCATTGGGGCCACACTCCCCTTGTTCTTCCGGACCTTTCAACTACAACGACAATCCTTCCAAGGCCGACATAGTTGGGTATCCCTAAAGCAGCCGAGGAGGTTGTTTCGGGCGTACCAGGATTCTGTCCCATACCTTTAAGGACAGGTACTTTGTCGTAGAGCATGTGTCGCATGCGACCGTTGACTCCCTGTACGACCTCGTGATCAGGGAGGATGACGGGAAACAAGTGGAGGCTTTAAATTCGAAGTCCCCCTTGAATGGGAGGAGGGCCACTTCGACAAGAGTACGAATAGCTATGTCGTCAAGCCCGGCACTCTGAACACCGAGGATCGGGATGCTTATGGGAAGATAGTCGAGTTCATCTCCAGTTTCACTCCTGCTAAGTGTGTCAACAAGGACGGGAGTTTTATTCTTCATGAGCGCGGGTAAATATAAAATTATAGTAAAATCTGAATCACCTCAAAGGGTGCACATTTCTCAGTAAATTCAAATCAACAAAATTTCTCCGTAAACAACGGGTTTTTCTCAAAATAACTCAAAATGCCTTCAAAGGGCAGCAGAACCACCATAACCACAAAAATCCCACAAAAGGGTTTAGTAAAATAAACCATAGTCATCAAATAATCAATAAAATAACAGCCAAATAAAACTCAACATGGTTCGACTTAATGACCCAACCCGATGTTACACTATCAGAGCAAGACCCTCTACATCGACCAAAATGCAAATAACTTCAAAAGTCCTCAAAAGCATCCACAGCTAATCCTGATCACCTGCACGTTACCCACGTGGAGGCAATATTCAAACAGGAAGGGTGAGTAATATAATTCATTATAATCAATATAAAATAAGATATGCATGAAAATGGCGTCATCATCATATATAACATCATCAGAGTCATCACAAGGCAAACATCAAAACACGTCATCCTAAATCACAACAAATGCCACATAAATGCAATGCACAATAGGACTCATGCATGTGGTACCAATCGTCATAATCGATGGACACTTAGGCCATCACCCTCCAAAGATCCCCGTCAATAGGATCGGTTCCACAGAAGAACTGGAGCACGTCATAAACCACTTCACATCCACACAATGGGATGGAAGCCACAATAGACCAAAGTTTAACATCATCATCACTGGACCGAAGTTCTAACATCATCACCAGAATATGCTATGAATGCATGATACACAACGTCAATAACCATCATCATCAAAAATATCATTATGTGCATCATCATTCACCAAAACATCATGTTAATCATGTCATCATATATTCATCAAAACATCACAAATCATCGTCTCATAATCATCAGTAACGTCACAGTAGACCATCAGAAAGATCACAGCATCAAACATCAGAACATCACAGAAATCATAAAGAAAATTTCGCGAACATCAGGAGTTCGCTACTGAGTTCGTTGTGCAAACACATTCGCTGGGATGTTCGCTTTGCAAGCTCTAGCGAATCCCCTAAATCCCACACAAAAACCAGAGAGTTCCCAGTATTCACCAACAACATCATCGCGCATTCGCTGCGCTGCTCACTTTGCGAGCCTGGGCAAATGTTCGCCTTGCGAAGGAATAGTTCGCTTTGCGAACCTACGATTTCTGCAATCGCTTCTACGCACTAGTAGCATCCCAGCCCCAAGAACCTTTACGATTCCAACCTCAATTCACCCCAAAACACTCCAAAAAATAGTCCTGAAACATCAAGGCAATCAAAGGCATAGCACCTACGTCTATTAGGTCGGTTAATTTCACTATTTTAACTCGAAATACCTAAACCTTAACAAATTCTCAAGATTCCCATAAACCCCATAGATCCATTTCTCATACAAGATCCCACATATCATCAAAGAAGGTTTTGCCTTGAAGACTTATTTTTACCAGAATCAATTCAACCCTTAACAATCCATTATCGATCCTCAGAAATACCCCTAAATCATCAATAACTCATAAACCCTTCAAAATCCCCAAAAACCTTAAGATCCATTTTTAACACATCACTCCTATATTGAAAACAATGAAAGGCAATACTCCTCATACCTTAGATTGTCGTTCTAGTTTTCTCTACCGATTCTTCGGAAACCTTCTCGAATCCTCGCCTTTTTTCCTTTTTCCTCAGAGCTCTGCACTTTCTCCTTATTTTCACGTTCCAACCAAAAAATGAATCCTATTCCTTTCCAATTCCTTTTTGTTAAACCCTTGGGCTTCCAAAATGGGCTTTCCCCATAATACCCTCACCAACCTTCCTCAAAAGTCCATCTAACCCTTAATTCCTCAAATATTATTTAAATTAATAATAATACTAATATATTCATATTATATACTATTATTTAATTAAATAACCACAACTCCACAAAAATGCCAACGTCAACACAAACCACCAAAATTCACCGAAAATTCACAAATATTATATTTAAATAAATTACATAAATATTCTAATAAATTTGGGGTGTTACAAAGGCCCTCCTCGAATGCGGGTCCGACGAGGAGGTATTGAGGTTCTTAGGTAGCGAGTATTTTCTTCGTTCGCGTGCCCGTTTATTTTTCTTTGCTATACTAACTTGTTTTCTATTTTCTCTGTTGCAGGCCAGATGTCGAGCATCCAGGAACGCGTGATGAAGCTTGCGACGACCAAAGGCGCCAAGAAGGCCACCAAGGGATGCGTTACCCAATTCCAACAGATGGCTCAGGCTAATCAGCAGTCCGGGGGCTCTTCTTCTCCTCGGGGGAGTGCGTCCCCAGTCCCTCAGGATCCTTCGTCCAAAAGGTAACTTCTCGAGGAGTCCAGTCCCATCGACCTCCTAGAAGGTGTTGTCGGGGAAAGATTTGTGTTGCCCCCCAACCACCTCCATCGGGAGCTCTTCGGCGGGGACAAATCTCTGATCGTGCACGCGGCAGAGTCCAAAGCCATTATGGGGGGGTCAATAAGGCAAGCAGGAGGAAAGCTATGTGTGAGGATATGGCAGCCATGATGAGGGTTTTTGAGACGACCCTAGTCCTTAATGATGAAACTAGTCCCTCCTCCGAGCTGAAGAAGCTGCAGGAAGAGAATGCACTCCTGAAGGCAGAAAATGACAAGGCGAAGACCGACCTTCTTGACTATCAATCAAAGTTTGAGGCACAGGTGTTCCTCCTCAAAGACATGAACGCGTTGCAGGAACGGTTGAGGAAGACTAAGGGGGATAGGGACCAACTGCGGGCCAAAGTTGCTGACTTAGAGGCCGCTGCTCGCCCTGCTGAGGACGAAAGTGCTGAAGAGAAGCTCTTGGCAACCCGGGGCGATCTAGTTTCTTGGATTAGGTTGCTCGAGCAAGACTGCCTGGGGACCGTTGAGCTGGGCTTCAACATGGCGGTGGAGCAACTTCAAATTGTCAACCTTGGGCTTCAGCTCGTCACCGATGATGTCACCGCTTTCTACCGAGTGGTCGATGACCAAATAGTTACCCCCGAGGTGTCTGACAGTGAAGTTAACCAGAGCGATGGAGAGCCCCAGCCCGAGGAGGAAGTTTCTGTTTGATTCTTTTTAGTTGTTTGGCATGCGCGCTGCCTTTTGATTATTGTTCTGCCCGACCTGCGTGACGTAATTTATAATCTGACTCTGCCCGGCCAGCGTGCCATATGTTTTGATATTGCCTGGTCTGCGCGCCTTGGCTTGTAATGTTTGAACAATGGGCTTTGCCTGCCATAATGTATTGTTTCTTATTGTTTAATATGTTTGTATTTCATGTGTGTTGTTGTATGTCGAATACCTTTTTTTCTTGTGAATATGCAATATTGTGCCTGCCTGTTTTTATTAAGTAACTGGGCCCTTTGCTCGGCGTAGTTGGTCCTCGACAGTGTAAAAAATTGGTCAAGTGGTCGTAGTGGGGTTCCGACCGGCGACAAAGCTAAAAGCTTGATCGAGGTCTTTGCTTCGTGGCGTGAAATTCCCATCACGAGCTGCGCGTTCTGCCTAATTGGTACGACTATGGTAGAGCTCAGTTGAGGTGTCCCCACTGGATTAAGAGTTTGCTCGCACACACAAGAGCGGGCTCTTGTCTTTTTGTCTCGAGTTTCTCGAGTTTAGGAGTCGCGTTTGTACCCTAGCGCGCTCCTGTGGTCGAGACACACTTTGTTGCGGTCGAACCAAGTGCATCGCGGACAGTGTTTAACTTTAGTACTATTTAAGCTTTTCAGCGTTCCATGATTAAGCAAATTCCTCCCCGTGCAGGTTTTCGAGGTAGTAGGCTCTGTTTCCCGTTCTCGCGCGGACGCAATATGGGACTTCCTAGTTCGTGGCGAGCTTGCCTTCGAGCGAATCTTTCTGGTTCATTCGCAGGACTAGGCTGCCTATCTGGAATTCGTGTTTGATGACTTTGCTGTCATGCCACAAAGTTATCTTCTGCTTGAGCGAGGCTTCGTGGAGGGATGCCTCCGACCGAATTTCTTTGACCAGGTCGAGCTCCTCCCTTAGGGCTTCATTGTTTGTCTCCTCGTCGAGGGGAGACTCGGTCCTCCTAGAGGGTTTTCTTATTTCTACTGGAATCACCGCCTCGGTTCCGTAGGTCAGTCGAAACGAGGTCTCCCCGGTGGTCGAGTGTGGGGTCGTTCAGTAGGCCCAGAGTACGTTGTGTAGCTCCTTGACCCACATCTTCTTGGCTTCGCCTAGTCTTCGTTTCAGGCCTCGCAGGATCACTCTGTTCGTAGCTTCGGCTTGCCCATTGGTTTGCGGGTGCTCGACAAATTTGAAATGTTGCTTCGTGCCCAGCTTAGTAACAAAGTCCTAGAAGTTCTTGTCGGTGAATTACGTCCCGTTGTCGGTGACGATTGCTTGGGGTACGCCGAATCGGGAAAGTATGTTCCTTTTCTAGAAACAGAGTATGTTGTGCATCGTGATTTTGGCGAGGGCTTCAACCTCTATACACTTCGTAAATTATTCGACGCCGACTATTAAATATTTGTTCTTGAAGGCTCTGCAGACTTGATCAAATTTTTGGTAAAATAAGGCGTTAAATGAAGTGTTCCATTATGCGAAGACATGATGTCCTAACGAATGTCCTGACATCTTGAACTGATTCAACAGACTGTTTTTCTAGTCTGGTCCAAGAATTAAGGAAGCAATCACAACGTGGGTCAAGGACAAAAGAGTGAAGCCCAAGGAAGCAGAAGCCTATAAATAGAAGACTTGGACCTAGGTTTTGAAATGCCTTTAGAACGCCTTTTGTAACCTTGTCAAGGGTTTAGGGGTTTCAGAGTCGTTGGCTCTCTAGGTTGTAAGTCCCCCTTTGTATCAGTTGATGGATTGTGGCAGATATAGGTGTCACACAGACCCATAAGCCTTGAGGTATTGGATTGTGTATTGTTCTTAGATGAAGCTTTTAAGAAAATTCGAGTTAGCTTGTTTGTCAAGAAAGCTTGACAGATTTCTATATTGATAGGGATGATGTAGAAATCACAGTTGGTGATTAAGGGAAGTGAGTGGGGTATCTCATATCAGAGTTGTAAATGTTTGAGTTTAGCTTTGGTAAAGATGTTTATTGGGTAGATGTTAGGTATAAAGTTGTAAACGGGGGAGTTAAGCTTTGTAACAATTCTACAGATAGTGAAGTCTTCTTCATGGATTGGTATCCCCCAGATGTAAGTGAGTTGCACCAAACTGGGTTAACAATTGTTGTGTTCTCTATCATTCTGCAGATTTACATTTTCTATTAGGGTTCATGATAAACATGTTGGATCAGATGTCATGGCATCTGTGATTGTGCAGTTCTAATATTCAAGGTATCAGTCTGCTGTTGCGCCTCTGAGTTTAAATGATTATGTAGCACAATGTTTTGACATGTGTTAGGACATCTGCTGTCTGCATAGGCCAGAATTTCAATTGGTATCAGAGCAGGCATCCTGTCTGATTCTGGATGAGATCTTTGGGAGATACTTTCTGGCATTTAAACAAGGAGGAGTTTTGAAGATCAGATCAATCAACTCAGACATACTCAAGGGTATTAATGGATGAGATGGATATTATGGATCGAAGGGAGCAACCCGGAGGTTGTTTATGTTGCTGAGGAGGTTCTACAATAACTACAGGAGAAGTGGCTAGTTCTTTTGTTGGGTGTCTTATAAGATGTTCTGACATCTTATTAGGGCAAGCAGGATCTGTTCGTTGGTGGTTCCGCTGCATGTGTTTCTGATGGAAGAGCTCTAGAATTATGGGATTCTGGAGTTGTTACTGAAGACAGTTGGTGGAAGATCTCAATCGTCAGCCTCTATATGTGAAGATATATGTTTTCTTTTATTCCAAAGTTAAGAGCGATGGAATGAAGGGAGTTGTTGGTAGATATCTGGTATGGTGACTTGGTACTTGAAAGCTTGGTTTCTTGGTGCAGTTGAAGTCAGTTGAAGAGGAGAGGAGTTGAGTTTAAGTTTATCAAGTTCTTTCTATGGGAGTTTGATAAATTATTGATCGGCTAGATTGTCGAAGATACTTGAGAATTCTCTCAAGTCCACTCATAAAGGCGTCTCAGTCATGCATCAAGAGTCTTCTAGTTATTCTTCTGACTAGGAGGTGTTTCTTTGAAACACAATCTGAAGAAAGTGGAGGTGATTTATTTTCACCATCCAAAAACAACAAGGATGGATTCATCTCTCTTGATCCTAAGAGTGGATCTAATCTAATTGGAGCTTTTAGAATTGTTGAGGTAAATAAGGTTCGTTCAGAGAGAATCTTAGTTACTTGAGTCAAGGGTGGGAACCTTGGTATCTCAGCACTGTTTGTCAAAGAAGATACTTGCAAAAAGATTGAATACTTAATAAGTGTTCATGAAGTGATCTGGTGGAGCTTAGCTACAACAGTGTAGAAGGGTTATTGTACAAGGATTTAAGATCAATTGCTATTTGTGGACTCTATAAGTATTTAATTGATTATCCTTGAAAGTCAAGATTGCTGATGTTCAACAAGATGTTGGAACATCTCATCATCAGAGTTTGTGCAGAATCATGGGAGGGGTACTGCATATGCTTTAGCATCTGTTTTAAGTCTTAGGTGTGTTAGACGATGGCTAGGATCTAGAAGGGGGGTTGAATAGATCCTTCGAGTTTTACACGTAAATGGGTTTCCAAAAATTTGTTTTAAAAGTTTGACGGAAGCGGCCACTGAATTACGTCTACAACGAACCTCTACTAGAGGGATCAGATATGCATGACAATATTGGGAATGAATTATGGAAGAGAAAAATTCAAATTGATTAACACATTTTAAGTGCAATCAACAATGTTTTATTTGCTTGATAGTTAATCCAACCCAACGAGGTAAATCGACAAACAATTAATTGCGAGTACATTCGATTTTGTGTTGAAACAAAATTATTGAACACTTGGTGTGCGTTAACACACTAAGTGCAAATTTCAAAGTAATGTGATTTTTGAGCTGCTCCTAAATACAATCCAAGGGATTGTATCAAATTTACAAAATAATTTAACAGCTCAATATAACACTAGCTCAGAAATTTCGATCAATTTAAACTTCTCAAATTCGAATGATATCAAAAGTAAAGAGTTAAGGGAAAGAGAGAACAAACGAGATTTGATTAGGCAGTTCCCCAATCATCCTCGCTTTGGGTACCTCTTCCCCCAATTCCACAATTGGAATTGATATATATATATATATATATATATATATATATATATATATATATATATATATATATGTTGTTGTTTGCGAATTGTTTATACAAGAGAAGAACTATGAACATCCAAACTCTCAAACGTCTTTGATTGTTTATGCAGAGCCTTCTCTCCCCTTGATTCAAGACGAATCAAGTGCCTAGAATTCGGTTGAACAAGTCACCGTCCCACGCTACTAGACTGCAAGAAACCACCGTTCTTCAGTCACCTTCACTCGGCCGACTTCAATTCTCCGCAATTCGATCCCTAAACCTTTCTTCTACGATCCTCTGACTGTAGCTACTAAACCGAAAGAATACTCTGTTCTTCGGTTACCTTCGCACGGCTGAATCCCTGTAGAACGAAACGGTTTGTGCCAAAAACCCCAAAAATCACCTTGATTCTTGGAGAATAAAACCTAAGATTTTATTCAAGAAACACCTACCAATTCTCAACCCAGAAATGAAGATCACAACACTTCCTAATTCTGAACGTTATCACTTCAAAACAATGGACAACACAAGCAAAAATGATTATGTGTAGTTGTTGGTTGACTCAAGGATGAAGATGAAGATGAAGAGAAAGATTGGTATGAATTTTCACGTTTCTTGTTATTCGTAAAAAGTGAGTTGACCCAACTATTTATAATGAGTAATAAAAATGACCAACAAAAAGGAATAACAGAAATAACAGAAAATAACAGATAAAATTAAATGAAAAAGAATTAGTTCAGGCAGCATGAGTTGACCGCCCCACACGTAGGGGTCAGCTTGCGCTATCCCGCAGGGTTGTCTACGCAAATATGGAAGCCATGCGTCGACCCATCCACCTCTTGCATCGACGCAAGTCTGCAAATTTTTCAAAAATTCAAACTTCCAGAATCATGCGCCGACCCATGCACCAGGGTGGATCAGTGTGCGCTAACCCGAGCGTTTCACAAGAATTGTTCAAGGCAGCATGAGTCGACTCATGCTCCTCTTGGGTCGACGCAAGACATGCATATTTTCAAAAAATCATTTTTCTACACATTTTAGTTGACCAAGACTCGAGACACGCATACCAAACATCAATATCATGATCATGCACATGCAATTTTAGGTTGGACCTTTCCTATATCTTTAGAAGCATGAAAATCGACGGTTAAATGCAATTTGCTCGACACTGAAGTGATACCGCTCAAATTACAATCTAATGCCTAGCTTATTTGTTGACATCATTAAAACCGAAATAGATGAAAGGCCTTAGCCCTCACAAGGTGGTGACCTAAGAATGGGCTTCAGTCGGGTGTGACAGAAGCATGTGTTCTCTGGAGAGTTTCCTGGCAAGAAACTAGTCTAGACTTTGACGATGTTGAAGATAAAGATGAAGACATCATAATCTTGATGGTTACAGCTTGGATCCGTTTATTTCTGATCTAGGTGCTTTGGAGCATGGATCTTGCTCTTCTTGGAAGTCACAGTTAAGTGGCAGATATCTTTGACTTTCTACAGTCTGCTTCACTAAGGAAAGTGGCATTCTTTGGTATGGCTATGGTGTAGTCTTGGACTACTTATTTTCTGAAGACTCAGTCGTGGAAGATGTGATGTCTTTGGAGTTTTAAAGCATGATGGAGTTTGTCTACTCAAACTTGGTGTTGAATCAAGTCTATGAGAGCATGAAACTCTTGTTCTACAAAGGGAGGAGGTTCTTCTAAGTGGCAGAAGGAGGAGCTGTATTTAGCATTTGGATGTCATATCAGAATGTTCTGACATCTAGCTTAACATCAGAAGTCTCAGCTGGTTATGTGGCACATCAGCTTAAGATAAGGTGATCTACAAGAGAATGGAAGTTATGGATGCTTCAAAAAGGTCTATCTCATGCAGTTTGCGGGAGCTGTGGATGAGAAGATGTTACATGTCTAAGAGGCTTGGTGAATCCAAGATGTCTTGCTATGGTGCAAGTAGTTCATGTGACTTGAAGATCTGATTTCATTGGTGGATCAGTGTATCTTGTGGGAGTTCTGAAAAAGATTGTGATCAATCAAAAGGTGGAATTTGGTTGGTTTCATAGTGTGCATTCAAGCAGGATGCTTGAAACTGAATGCTCTTGTGCAGAAGAGTAGTTAGTTGAAAACGTAAGGAGGTTCTAGTTCTCTTGGAACTTGTGGCAGAAGTTCTGGGTTAAGGATGGAGGTATACCTTCTTTTGGTGGATGAGAGTTTATTTCTCTCTGGGTTTCTGAAGCTTTCTTTATTCAAGCTGGTGGCGCAGTGTTATGTGAAGATCTTCAGTTTGGATTACTATACTGATAGTAAGTCCAGTGGTGGAGCATATCATGAACCATGGTGTGTGGTGTCTATGATGTGTGGAAAATGTCCTAACTGATGTTAGAACATTTTTGGGTTGGTTATCCTTGGTGGTGGGTTCTTAAGTTCTGGTCTAGGAACTTGTTGGCTACATCATGTCTAAGGAGTATCTATCTTATCATATGGGAGAATGATGAAGTAGAAGAACTGCCTTGGGAGGATGGTGTGGAGAAGACTGGAGTGGATCACGGGTTGATTGTATGAAGGTCTGGTTTCTGATGCGTTCAGAAGTGGATATTCACCAGAAAATCAGGAGTATTCCAGGTTATCATATGGGAGAATGATAAGGAATGATTGTCTTGGATTATGGGGTGTCTATCTCAGTTGCTAGCCTTGGTAAGGTCAGTGGAAAATCTTGCGAAGGGGATACTGCCCCTGGCTGCAAGTTATGCTAGTAGTGGATCAGTTTGGCAGCTGTGAAGTTCTGGAGCATGCATACGATATCTTCCATCGTTATAACAAACTAAGGGGCCCTGTGTGTCTCTTTGAGGAATGCGAAGCATTATGATTCAATTAGTTTGTGCCTCAAGTAGCTGGAGGTCTATACATGAGAATTCAAGAGGAGTTCGTGTGGTGTGTAGATGGTTGCAGGAAGAGGGGGATCAATGGGACTTTGATCTTAAGCCAAGAGTTTGTTATGGTAGAATGGTTATCCTGTTATTTCCTCACGGGTAACATGATGGTGATCATGTGTGAGTGATTATTGGTTCTTGTCAGAAGAAGCAATAAGAGAGTTGATGATTGTGTACAGCAGGTGGCTTGAACTGAGGGTGCGCTCTTGAAGACATGAAGATGCGTCTTATGTTTTCCATTCATTAGCTTAGGTGTTCTGTGGAGGAGCACTAGTTACCTTAGATTGGGGGGTTGCTCCTTGATCTAAGATGTTTTACTGCGGGGGTGCAGTAGAGTTCCAGTTTGTATTGTGCATCAAGCAAACTGTGATTATGTGTCCATCCTGGGAGGATGAGATGTCAAGAAGGATGTCTTGACATTTTGTATTGTTGCAAGTTGGGGGAGACTTGGCAGTGCAAGTTACATGGTTCTTATTGGATGCTTAAGAATTGAGTCTGGGGGATTTTATTTTTCTCTACAGGCTGTGATCATAAAATTGTGGAGTTATTGATCAATACAAAAATCTCTGGGTGCTAACCGGTAGATGTTTGAAGAAATGTCTTAACATCTTGGTCAGCTCTATTTATCTTCTGGTTAAAAGGATTGCTCTTAGGACTCATCAAAAGGATGGAGACTGTGATTCATATGGACTGAACAAGACTGACAAAATGTCAGGATATTATTTAAGACCTGAATGTGGGTCCTATCTGACTGTGTTGAATGGTGGGGAGTGCTTCCTAAGAGAAGGCATGAGTAATATGTGTTTTGTTACAAGTGATCCTTTTTGGACGGTTACTTTTAAAAATGTTGAACAGTCTTATCCTAGTTGAGCGGTGCACAGTTATTAATGTTGAATTCACCTACCTAATTTTATTTCTCATTGAATTATTCAGCGGTAACTTCGTTGGACCATGGATATCTAGAGAAAGCGTTTATGTATTTAAAGAGTGCATCTGTTTGAGGTATTCCGGATTGTGAGTTGATTCATCATGCCTTTCATTCGTGTTTGGATTAGTATCATATGGATATGGAACTGCATTGGCTTCTTTTGTCAATTTTTGGCTAAAAAGGGGGAGAATGACTGTGTGGTTTCTTTCAACATATATCTCTGGTGGTTATTTTGCAAGGATGATGGAGAGGATGTTCTGACATTCTATCAACGTCTTTCCCTTTGTGCCTTGTGATCTGAGTTATGAAACAAGTTATGTCTTGTGATCTGAGTTACATTCTCTGTGAACTCTATGTTACAAATGATACAACTGTTTCTTCTTAAGCTCTCTCTGGATCTTCTTGTGGGTTCTCTTATGTCCCTCAAGAGGAAGATTTATCCTTTCATGGCAAGTACTGGTTTGAGGGGGAGAGAGTCATATACTCTTCCTCATGTACACCAACATACAACTAGGAATTTCAGGGGTACGAAAGAGTCTCGGAAGTGTTCTGATCATATCCACCAAACGCCAGACTTTCTTTTTCTACCTAAGGAGTTTTAACCAAAAATTTGTCAAAAGGGGGAGATTGAAGGCTCTGCAGATTTGAGAAATTTTTTGGTAAAACAAGGCGTTGAATGAAGTGTTCCAATATGCGAAGACATGATGTTCTAACGAATGTTCCGACATCTTGAACTGATACATCAGACTGTTTTTCTAGTCTGGTCCAAGAATTAAGGAAGCAATCAGAACGTGGGTCAAGGACAGAAGAGTGAAGCCCAAGGAAGCAGAAGCCTATAAATAGAAGACTTAGACCTAGGTTTTAAAATGACTTTAGAACGCCTTTTGTGACCTTGTCTTCTTGCGTAAGAAACAAGGGTTTAGGGTTTTAAGAGTCGTTGGCTCTCTAGGTTGTAAGTCTCCCTTTGTATCAGTTGATGCATTATGGCAGATATATGTGTCACATAGATCCATAAGCCTTGAGGTATTGGATTACGTATTGTTCTTGGATGAAGGTTTTAAGCAAATCCGAGTTAGCTTGTTTGTCAAGAAAGCTTGACAGATTTTTGTATTGACAGGGATGATGTAGAAATCACAGTTGGTGATTAAGGGAAGTGAGTGTGGTATCTCATATCAGAGTTGTAAACGTTTGAGTTTAGCTTTGGTAAAGATGTTCATTGGGTAGATGTTAGGTATAAAGTTGTAAACGGTGGAGTTTAGCTTTGTAATAGTTCTACAGATAGTGAAGTCTTCTTCCTGGATTGGTATCCCCCAGATGTAGGTGAGTTGCACCGAACTGGGTTAATAATTGCTGTGTTTTTTATCATTCTGTAGATTTACATTTTCTATTAGGGTTCATGATAAACATGTTGGATCAGATGTCGTGACATCCGTGATTGTGCAGTTCTGATATTCAAGGTATCAGTCTGTTGTTGCGCCTCTGAGTTTAAATGATTATGTAGCACAATGTCTTGACATGTGTTAGGACATCTGCTGTTTGCATAGGCAAGAATTTTAGTTCTGGTACGACCCTATGGTGAAGGGTCTGAGGATGTCCATCCCCTACCAGCTGAAAGTCCACAGGGAAGAGAGCATTTTGAGCTCGTTTGGT